>CM032120.1:35826628-37279128 GCA_018894105.1 Jacaranda mimosifolia | reverse complement strand
TTGAAACCTTTTTAGAAGTAAAAATATAAAATAACTACATAATTCTTGAATTTTTGAACTTTGGCAATTTTTGGTTTTATTTATTTTCACAAACATATAGGATGGATTATTACAATTTAAAATTAATTCTAATGATTATTTTTATATTCAAGTGGATATGAAAATTATACTGCAAAAAGTTAACAGAAGACTGTTTTAACTAGTGAATTGTCCTAAATATTTTTCTTAGGCATTATACAACGCATTTTGCACATATAAATAGATATGAATTCTTTCTATTGAGATGTTATAAAAATTTCAAAAGACTTAAGTAAGTTTTTATAATAAATTATGGTATAATTAAAATATTTGTTTACTTATTTGCTTGATGATATATTTTCATTGATTTATGTTTTGTTTAATTGTATTAATATAAAGTTAAAAAATAAAGGCATTAATTTAAAAAATTAAAAGATACAATTTAATCGACACAAAAGATCCAAAAATTAAAAAGAATGAGTGAGTAAAACTTGAAAAAGTACGATATTTTTAAAAATAAGATACATTGTATGATTTTAATATTTTTATGATGCCGATAGATAGTAGAAAATGAAAAGAAAAAAGTCCTAAAAATCAATATATTATGTGGTTTAATTAAAATTATTTTAGAAACTTGCTGTTGTGAAGTTATAATGAGAACCCTTTACTCCTATTTTTATTTATTAATAATTATAAATAGATAAAATTAAAAAAAATAAAAATATCCAAAAAATTTTAAAAATAAAATAAATATTCAAAACAATTATTTTAAATCAGGTTGGCATGTTGGGTTGGGTGGGTGTGGGTTGGTGGGTCAACCCAATAAAAATTAGGTTCACCCGAATATGACCTCATACAAATCAAGTTGGGTAAGAGTTGAGCACTTTTAGGTTATCATCATATTGAGTTGGGTTCGAGTTGAGAAAATTAATATTATACCCATACTTCAACCCAACCTGAACCCACCCAACCCTCCCAAATTGCCGCCCCTCTACTCATGACATGGATAAGGTCGATAGACCCCAACCTCCACTGACTTAGGTTGAAGCTTACCCTAATTGCTCAAGGACAGAAAGACCCCGCTCATAGGCACTTTTATGCTCAAGTGTACCTACTCCTAGTCGATCACGCAAGAGACACGACCCACTTGGGCAATGGTCATCATTAGAGAGAAAGGAGATTATCAATTGTGAGATGTGATCGACCTCTCAACCTTATGAAGTCGAGAAGCACCCACTCTGTAAGAGATGTTGCATTACAATAAATTATACTTTTAGTAACAACTCATTTCGTTACCACAATGCTAAAATTCATTACCTTATATACTATTGGTAACAAATTTTTTATTACTCGAGTTTCATGTGTTAAAGCCTGTTGCTAAAAGTATATGTGACGAAAATTATGGTTCATTATAAATGATAACTGTAGCGACGAAATTTATCGTCACCAAAAGTTTTGTATTAGTGACAAAACAATGTTAGTTACAATAGATTTCTATAGCGTAACAAAATACTTAATTACCAAAACATTGGCAATTTTGTCGCCTTATATTTTTCGTTACCAATGCATATTATAATATTATTATTTATTTAATTTCATTTCATTACAAATTATTTGTGTAACAAAATATTTGGTTACAATTAGTTAAATAATATTTTGATTTGAATAACCTTATTTCGTTATTAATAGAATACATAACTAACAATTTCATTATAAAATATATTAAGAGTTTTATTACAATTAGTATATGCAACTAAATGTTTCGTTACCTATGACTTATAAAGTTATAATATTTTGTTACAAATAATTAATTTCTTGATTAAAAATAACTAATTATTAGTTACAAATTAATAAATAATTCGTTACAAATAAGTAAAATAATTTGTTACGAATACATCAAATTAGTTTGTTACGATTAAAAAAAGTGACAAACAAATTTCATTACTAATAAATTATTTTTGTAACAATACACTTTCATTACAAAAAGTGTTTTTTTTCCCTGTTCAATAGCTAAATTTGGATATGAAATTGTAGAAGAAATTAAAATTTGAAACATCCTAAATATAAATAATTCATAGTCATTCATTCAATAAACAAAAGAGTAAGCACATCTATCCATCTATAGACAAAACACTAACCACATCCATCTATCAATAGACGGTACATTTTATTTCAAAACATTAATTCCAAATTCAAGCTAGCTTCCAAAGCCATGATAACCAAACGGGTATATCATTCAAACAAAAGTGTTAAGTTTTGAAGAAGTATTATTGTTCAAGTGACAAAAGAGATCTCCAAAACATCTTCCTTAATTCTCACCAACTTCATCAGAAAGTAAGGTACTTCTAACAATCTGCAAAAAATGATTGCACGACACAATGTGAATATGAAGAACATCAAATTGGATATTACATATGTTTAACCAATCACAATACATCTATTTTTTCTTAGATTTGATAAGTATGGTACATAACAAAAAACAAAAAGGTTTAATACAACATCAAAAAAGCTGCACAAAATAATAACACAATTCATGGGAGGAAGTTGCAATAGCTAATAAGAGATTTATATGATACCATCTCTTATCCAACATAAACTACACAAAATATCATAGAAGATAATGTTGAACATAAAAAGACATTTCATTTAATTCGTTAGCTATATTATCAAATGAGTTTAAACACTACGTAACATTGCATATTTTTTTTCTAATAACACGATTTTAAATGGAAACATAATAATTTCCGAACTAAAAGTTCTCCCAATTATTTATATATATGAGAACTCACATGTTGAAATAAAGCATGATAAAATTCTGAAAATTATAATTCTTGTAACTTAATTCAACTCAACTAATCATTCTACACATGACACGTGACAAACAATCAAATAAAACAACAATATAAGGCCTCAATGTTCATAACTCTAAATTGTTATTCTTAATTTTGATTATCATATATCACAAAATTCTATATACGCAAAATTCAAGTAAAATCATATTACATCATAATGACATACTTACCTTCAAGTAAGTCTATCTTGCAATGCCAGCAAAAGTTGCTTCAGCTTGGTTTGACTGTCTTCAAGACTTGCTATTTTTGCAGCTTCTTGTTAGCATTGCTCTAGTTGAGTTTTGATGAGATCAAATGCATTGTCTAAGTTATTTTCAACTTTGCTCAATTTCTCCTTCCCTGCTTGAAGTTCTATAGCATGAAGTCTCATCTTTTTTTTGCCTTTAGACGGTACAACTCCATGACCCATGCCTCTCTCATATCTCGTCCAGTGCCCAATGACTCCTTAATAATGTCCCTATCAAAACCTTCCTGGAGTCCTTCTTCTAGTGCTTCATCCCTCCTTCTCATTTCATTCTGTCATGAGCATAAATATATATAAATACATACTTAAATATAGGAAACATTTTATTACAGAACATGAACTCACATGCTTGTTCGCAGCTGTAGCATTCACATACTCTCCGCTACCTTTTTTTATATGAGTGATTCCAAAATTATCCACTATACTTTGATTTTCCTTTGCAATTGTAAGTAGAAATTTTATTATAGAACTATATATAATGACAAGAAAAAATATAAATAAAAGAAAGTTTAAATGATATATTACCATTTCTATTAATTGTACAGTGAATGATTTAGAACCGGATGTATGAGAATATGGCATATGTGCTCTATTTCCTGTATTGATGCTCGATCTTTCCTACATTTATATATAATTATGTGAAGATGTAGAAAAACAAACTTATGTCAATTTCAACTTGATATATTTTAAAGTGCACCTCGGCTTAAAGCCCAAACATAGCAAATTTCAACTTGAAATTAAAAACTAAATCTCAATTTCAATCTTAAACTGAACAAGCTGAAACTAACCACACTTAGGTCAGTTTTAGCTCAAAATTACCCTCAAAACTGCTCTCATTTTTAGCTCGAAGTTGAGCTAAAAATCTGTCTAGTTTAAAGTCAATTTCACCTCGAACCTGCACTTTAATGCCATCCTAAAACTGAGGTGAAACTGGATAGAGTTTGAGCCTAGTTTCAAGCTAAAACTAGGATTACTTTCATGCTAAAATAGGGCCTCAATTGTTCTTAATTACATGCAACAAATAATTGTATGAAATAACCAACAAAATTATTCCAACATTTAGAATCCCAACATTTGTCCTATCTACTTACAAAAATTAAATGCATCAGCATCCAATTAGCGAAAAATAATAAAAATTATGTAACAAATAATTACATCAAATAACCAACAAAAGCAGACTAACATTTACCCCATCGACTTACAAAAAAATCAAATACACCAACAACTAACAAAAAAAATACTAACAAAAATTTGCAACAAAAAAATGACATCAAATAACAATCAAAACCAAACCAACATTTACAATTCAAGCAATTATCCCATATACTTGTAAAAATGAAATACATCAACATCCAAAAAATAAAAAGAACAAAAACTTAGTAAAAGAAAAGGTAATTGTTCTTCATCGACATGTAATAAATAAAAACCCTAATATTACCAACATTAGTTATTATGTAACAAAATACCTAAAACTTAGCATCTCCAAAGACATCACATAATCCCATCCATTTGTTTTATGGGATCCAATCAAAAGGCACCTTACTCCTTGGATCCACACCACTTTGAACCATTTTCCTATATATGTCACTCAATCTTCCCTAATAATGCTTGTAGCTCTCAGCAAACATGTCGTCTACATACATTGTGACTACAGGATGGTTCTACCATCCTTTGATTGAAAATCATTACTAGGAATACATTAAATTAGACACAAAGTCAATCATTAAGATAATGAATATCCATGTGCATATAATAAATGAAAAAATTAAAATTTTATCAAATAGGTAATAAACTTACATCTAGTCTAGCATACACAAGCAATTTATCATATTCTAAAACTTTTTTTCATGATGTTTTCCAATCAAGTTCTGAACTATGGCGATTATTAATATCAATCGCATTAGAAAAATGGGGAGCATATTTGATCGGCCTCTTTAAGCCCTCAGAAAATTCAATTTCCAACACTTTGGCCCTCTGATAAAATCATCAATAAGAATATTTAAGTGAATGCATTAAAATAATGCACATAACATATTAAAGGAACTAATACTTACATTTTTGACAATCTCTCTCTCTCTCTCTCTCTCTCTCTCTCTCTCTCTATTGTCTTGCTTGTGCTTGCACCACGACCTCTTTTTCTGGTAGAACCTATTTTTTAGTTGCCAATATACAAATATAAAAATAGTATAAACAATTATAAATTATATGAATTAAAAAAGTTAATTTGATGTAGATTTATTAACCTGTGGTCAGAGTAGGATCTGTAGTTCTAATCTTTCCAGTACCCTCTTCGAGGAGTAGAATTCCTAAAGGCTGAGTACCTGATGATGGAGAAATCAATGATGCATCTATTGATGGTGATGGCATGGCATGAGGATTTGAAATAGTTGGAGATACTTGTTGATTAGCTGCAGCACTCCTAGAACACATGAAGTTACTTGGTGATATCTAGCTGTAGTCTTAGTCTGAATGATAGCTGGAGAAGATTCTTGTTGGTTTATAGACAAAGAAACCTGACTTGTAGTCATATATGAGATGTAGAAGGATCTACAATTGTCATAAGTTCTGAAGGTAGAGGAAACAACTTCCTACTTGTACTGGTGGTACTCTTGGTTGTGGGCACATCAGAAGTTGAAAGTTGATTTCTCGTCAAACGTGGAGATTTGCGCTGAGGTGTGGGATTATCAATTTTTGTGGTTGAAGGATTTTGAGTGCCTTCGTTCTTCTTTGATAGAGCATTCCTAGTTATTGGACGATGCAACACAACTCCTTTAGGCGGCATTTTCACGACTCCTAAAATTAATAATAATAATAATAATAATAATAATAATAATAATAATAATAATAATAATAAATTAATCATTTCAATAATAATATCAAAGAAAATAAGTAGAAAGAGATAAACATTCCAGCAAAAGTATTCAAACAAGATTGAAAATGTAGGAATGTAAGAATAATATTCTATTAAATTTGAAATTCAACAAAACAAAAATTTAGAGTTTGAGAATTTAAACAATAAAATTCAAGACATGACATTTAATAGCATTTGACAACATTCATATAACATGACTAAGACTCGAGTTAAAATGAAAATGAACAAAAGAAGTATATTTTTTATTGCATGAAAGTCAAAGAATAGCAATGAATGCAACTATGTTGACAAATACTTACGTAAATTATTCTATTGAATGCATAACATTTGAGCCTATGTTATGTTAAATTAAATTGTTGTTTTTGTAGCTCACTTTTCATGGGGAAGTATGAATATCATCTTCATCTTCATCAAAATATTGATTTCATGTTTCATCTTCTTCATCACATGAATCATATTTGACATCATATTCACGTTCTCTAATGCCATTCAGAGCATCTTCATCTATAACATCAGGTTCAATATCTCCTCTAGCTAAATTGTTCAAATCAATGTCATCATTTGCTAATATTGTTGCATCCCCATTTGAATCGTGATGTTGAAATGCATCAATCTAACCCCTCAATTCAACATTACTCTTATCTAATACATCTGGTTATTCTTGTCCAGGAAGATTCCAAAGATGCCTATGGTGTATACGTTGCACAATTCGCCAATTATCACCACACTTGGTGTTACGGATGTAGAAAGCTTGTTGCCCTTGTTTTGGCAACATGAATGAATCATCTTTGTACCATTAAGATCTTATATCAATACTGACAAAATGCTTATCCTGTCTTATTATGATTTTGCTACCAGTATTAAACTACTCACACTGAAATAATACCACTCTGTATCCACAAAGATATGAGAGCTCTAATACTTCAGCTAAGAAGCCATAGAACTCTACCATCTCATTATTATACTCCCCTTCCATAATCAATCCACTATTTTGTATGATTCGGCGATCATCTCGATCTTTTGCATGAAATTGAACTTCATTGACACAATAACCAGAATAAGACTTTGTTAAATAGGATTGAGGACCATTTTCCAGTGACCACAATTCTTTATAAACTTGTTCAGGGTGTTGGTGATAGACTTTGTTGACCTACAAATAAATATAAATGTAGAATTGTGAGCGCTACTACAATTCAAATTTAAACTAGTATTGATATAATTTACAACTTACACGCTCCCTAAACCAGCAATGGAATTTTTCTTGATGTGTTTTTTCAATGTCTCTCACATTGAACCTCTTCAATTCCTCCAAATGCTTTCTAAACTATATAATTATCTTATATTATGAGAATTATTAAGTTCAAAATATTATATGACAAACTTAAGATGAATTTTTTTTTACCCTTTATAAAAATCGACTTCATTGTAGTTTTTCAATATAAAATTGTAGGCTACATGTAGCTGCTTTTGGGATAGTGGGACAACACATTTAGTAGGTCCAAACAGATGAACTTTTAATGCAAGACGAAAAACTTGCATTCATTTGGTTGGTCGGCACCATCATTATTTCTTGCAATCCTATTAGACTTTTTTTCAATGTCATATAAGATATATTGACATGAATATTAAACACTCTTTGACTATGTATCCTTCAGCAATAGAGCCTTCAGGTCGAGCTTTGTTGCGCACATAACCTTTAGGAGATTTAAGGAATCTAAAATAAGATGTTACATAAAGAATCTTTGTTAATACCCTCTTTTTGGATTTATTTCAATAGGAATTTTTGTATGTAATAAAAACATAAGATTCCGTTTACCTTTCAATGGGATACATCTAACGAGAATGAACCGGACCAGCAATTTTTGCCTCTTGAGGTAGGTGAATTGCTAGGTGGACCATGATATCGAAGAATGCAAGAGGAAATATTTTCTCTAACTTGCATAAAATAAAAGGAGTATTTCTCTTCATTTTCTCAATTTCAACAATTCTTAGTGTTTTTAAACATAAGATGCTAAAAAATTTAACCAATTCAAATAACACTTCACTGACATCCTTATGAAGATAACCGCAAATGTCGGCACATATCAAATGCTATAAGAGTACGTGGCAATCATGTGTTTTTAACCCCGATGTCTTTCCATCTTTTACACATCCAGAAATATTTGCAGCATATCTATTTTGGAACTTGACAGATTTAAGGAAATCACAAAAGGCCTTTTTTTTTTTTTTTTTTTTTCTGTGGATGAAAGATTGTAACATGCCTTAGGCTTTATTGTTACATTTCCATGTCTTTCTAAGTGCAACTCCTTTCTTATATTAAGATCACACAAGTCTTCTCGTGCCTTTCTTGTGTCTTTCATTTTTCCATCATTGTTCAATAATGTCCCCAACATACTATCCCAAATATTTTTCTCGACATGCATGACATCAATATTATGTCGAATTTTAAGTTTATGCTAATAAGGCAACTCAAAAAAGATACTTTTCTTTACGTAATTCCCTTCCTCCATGCTTCATTTTCTCTTTCGATTACTTAGGTATTTCCCAAGTACGTCGAACATATACTTGATGTTGTTCAAGTGTAGAAGTACTTCATCCCCAATCCATCCCATAGGGGTAGAACGAGTTTCTAACTTACCCTCAAACAATTTGCACGCACGAAAGGGATGGGCGTTATCCAAATAGCAACGATGACCCATGTAGCACATCTTACTTTGAATCTTTCTTGAATCTATGTCATAAAGACAACAAGGACAAGATGCATGTTTTTTCATGATCCATCCCGCCAAATTACTGAGTGCAGGAAAATCATTAATTATCCACAAAATTGTTGTACGCATTTGGAAAGATTGCTTACTAGGGACATCATATACCTCGATCCCTTTCCATAATTCTTTTAACTCTTGTATTAGTGGTTTAAGATAAATATTAATATCCTTTCCATGAGCCCAAGGACCAAAGATAAGCAAAGGCATCATAAAAAAAGTCACCTTTCATGCCTTTGTATAGTGGCATATTATATGCAATAACTACAACAAGCCACATACTATATGAATTGCTCATGTTTCCAAAAAGATTGAACCTATCTATAGCAAGACCAAGTCTGACAGTGCGTGGATTTGAGGCAAAATTTATATATTAAAGATCAAATTCCTTCGAAGCAGGTGAATCTGTAGGATGGCTCATACTTCCTTCTATATCCAAACGTTTCTCAGCATGCCACCACATATCAGCAGCAATTTTAGAACACACATAAAGTCTTTGGAGCCTCGAAGTCAAAGGAAAATACCACAACACCTTTTGGGGAATTTGTTTTCCTTTCCTTTCATGAAGTTTCCAACGAGGCTCCTTACAAATGGGACAACATGTTTCATTTTCATTGTCTTTCTAAAATAAAGCACAATCATATTTGCATGCATCTATTTTTGTGTACCCCAATCCTATTCCTAAAAGTAGTTTTTTAGCCATGTAAAGATTTTTTAGAACCACATTTCCTTCTAGTAGCACCTATTTGAACAATTCAGGTATCATGTTTATTGCTTTATTAGACACTCTCTTCATTAACTTGATATGCATCAATTTCACAATAAAGTTCAACAAAGAATGCTTCTTGCAACCAGGGTATAGTTCACCAATGGCATCATGTAGTAGCCTTTCAAAATTTTACTCGTTTGATTCAAAATAAGTTTCAAAAAATTCTGCATCTCTAATTTTCCCTATCATTTCAATTAGTTCATTATTCCCATCACTGTCACATTCATCACATTATTGAGATGACCACATACTATCATTTTCAAGAGGACCACTACTATGAGTACTTTGACTATAAGAAATAGGCCAATCTGATTCATGTTCCCTATGATGTGTCCAGTGTTGATAGTATGCATAAAAACCCCTTATATGCAAATCTCTTTTAACCTCAACAATACTTTTTCTTTTAATATTTCGAGATGTATTGCATGGACATAGAATTTTATTGTCTAAGTCAATTGCATTTCCCCTTGCAACCTCAATAAATGAGTCAACGCCAACAATGAACTTCAGACTGAATCTATCTTTCTCATCTATCCAATTTTTATCCATATCGAAATACATAAATAAATTTGGGATTATGTGAATCATATTATTATGTTAAGGAGCTTAATTTCCACATTTTTATATTTCAATACCTGATTTTATTTGGTTATTAATTCTTACATGGTAATAACATGTGTTTAGATCAATGATTTAAAAATATTTACTTATAGAATTAAAAGTGATATTTTAATGTAAGAGTGATAACTTTTTAATCTAAATATGTTCTTTTACATCAAATCAATCAAATAATATTGTGATGTTATTGTGGATCTTTTTATTTTCTTCACGTCCCTTCGTTGAAATTATGTTGGGATAAAATTTATTGCAACTTTAATAAGAATACAAAAGAAATTACAATACAACTACTTAACACATTTTAATTTTTTTGAGTTAGTTAAATATGGATTACTTGACAAGTAGGTGCATTAGATTTGAAAATGATGGTTAAATGTATGAAAATAATTTTTTTTTTTGTTTGAAAATGGTAAAAAGAATGACATTTTTAAAGTTATAAATTATAAAATAAAACAAAAACTAAAACTAAAAATGAAAATAAAACTTAAAACAAACATAAAGTGGGGTTGCTCACCATGAATATGACAACATAAAAGAAAACTCAACGCAAATAAAGGGAAAGACAATGAGGGACACTTATTATTTTTTTGTAAAGTATATAACTAAAGTTACATTAAATTAATACTAAAAGACAAAGGAAATTCAAAAAAATCTTTTTAATATATTCACTTACTTTTGTCCCTTTGTATCAATATCGTTAAAGTCAAAACGATAAATTTAATTGTTTTCCAAGTCCTTAAAGTTCTTTTTAACTAAATCCCTATACATTGTTCTAACATAAATAGAATGATAATACTCTAATGGGTCTAACATAATTACAACATTCATTTGATTACTTGATTGTGATTATAGACTTAAAATTTTATTTTTAATTTATAAGATTTTAAAAGTTAAATTTATTTTTATCGTTAATTAAAAATCAATTAATTTAATCCAACAAACGTACATAATTAATTTTTTTATACAAGGTCCAACAAGAAAAGTTAACTCTTTTAAAATTAATGGATGTTAATTACAAAATTAATATTTTAATTAATATTAAATAATATGTTCTTTTAATATTTAAATTCAAATTAAATATTATTAAATATTTTTAAATGAAGACACAATAAAGACTTAAGTCTTTTTGGACATGCATATTCAAAATTTTTAAATAAGACAAAGCCAATTAATTAAAACTAACAAGTTAACTATCAATTTTTTAAATATAAAAATTAACTAAGAATTAAATGAGTTCAGAAACCAATACCTCAAAAAACATGAAAAATCAATCCTGACAATCCTCAAAAAAACCAATCATGAATGCCTTTGTAGCTTATCTTCGAATGAAGCCCACAAACCAACATGATAATCCTATATATGTTTTAATTATGCAAATATATCTAAGCTATGAAAAATCAGATAGGGGTTTAGATACTGGTGAAGAAAAAAACATATAATCATATATTTGTATAATATTGTTTAGTTCTCATGCATAACCCAATAATTGATTTACATACATATATAGACTCTATTAGCAAAATGTTTACTTCACATAAGGAAGCAGGAAATGCACCAACGGATAATATATATATATATAACTTTTGAAAGCTAATTGAACTAATTTTAAATTGAAAAAGGAAAAGTAGTTGAAGTGTCTATAGTTCAATTCTGCCTGATAAAACCATACGCATGTTTTGTACATAGTTAACATAATATTTTATAATACTACTTATGATAATTAATGACACATAATATTAACAATTGTTGTATATGTTATACTTTTCCTTTTTCAATTTAAAATTAGTTCAATTAGCTTACATATACAACAATTGTTAATATTATGTGTCATTAATTATCATAAGTAGTATTATAAAATATTATGTTAACTATGTACAAAACATGCGTATGGTTTTATCAGGCAGAATTGAACTATAGACACTTCAACTACTTTTCCTTTTTCAATTGAAAATTAGTTCAATTAGCTTTCAAAAGTTTATCTCGTATCATTTAGCATGTAGCATGTGAACTTCCGCTTATTTGCACCTTAATCCTATTCCACATAGCTCCAGAAATAGAAATTAAGGCATAAAAGGTACAACTGCATATATTAAAAGAGTAAAGCAATAGGATATAGAAATTGTGTGAATTCAACCTTTAGCAAAGAGGCTTGAACTGTGTTTTTAATCTCTTCAACTAGAACGGGCCTAATTAATTGGCTGACATCCGGGATAGACAAAAACTCTTCTATTGCTTAAAGCCTCTGCAAATTTACATAATTGACACAGAAATTAGGAGTAGAGAAAATAAAAAAGTGGAAGAACTTGGGTGAACATTCTGAGGTAAAATTTCAGGAACAATGAATCTATCACAGAGTGGAAATAAGAAAATTTTGGCCAACAAAATGACAAAAAAGAAAACTGCCAAATAATTCAATTGAAGAAAGTAGAGGTTAGTGCAATTGTTGGAGGGTCCATTCTTTACTGAATAAGGAGATATGCTGTGAAAATCACCGCATACCTAAAATTCAATAAGCATCAATGGTCCACTATAATCCTTTCCCAAGACCTATGCCTTAATAATGACTTTAATCCTTTGCATCCCATGTGCAGAATATATGTCTGCCTTTGTAAGGATCAAAGAAAGAATCAATCAAGCAAGGAAAAAAATGGGCCAATAGAATGTGTTCTTACAATTTTTGATAGAATAAACAGGATGTAATAATACTAATTGGAGCAATTGTTTGCCTTTCTTGGTTTACCAGATGAGCCACTTGAACATTTGACTGAGTCTACATAAGCATACTATGGCTATTTGGTCACTGGAGTCACCTGAAGAAAAGTATGACAGTTTTCTATACGAGACAGTTTCCTAAAAGAGACGGGACCCCGTGATAAGAAATCACAATCAAGCAAATTTTGAAAAAGAATCATTCATAACTTTTCTGTCTTTGCTTTTTTCTTTTCTTTTTGTTCTTTCTTCTTTTTTCCTTCAAGTCATGTCTCTCTAACACAGGCAATTTTTTTCACCTTTTCTGCATCTTTATACTAAGACAAGGTCAGCAAACCACTGAAATTGAGAGAAATGATGGTGGATGGACTATCCTAACAGAGAAGATATTAAAGCACTTAGCACATCTACTCCAATTTGGGCTTCAGCTTTCTCCATATCAGTTGAGGCTGCGCTCCGTTTTTGAGTGAATTCTGCAAGCCCTTTTTTGACTTAAGTAGGGTCTATACATCTCTGCTGTACCAACCTGACCAACAAAGGTTTCAGTTTTCCCATGGATCCATACAGTGCAAAAGTGAGAAATGTATATGGAATGCACAGAGGGATAAGGCACATATTCAGTATTTTCTACCTAAAAAGACACAGATGAGTGAGAGATGACCGAGCAGCAGCACCGGTGAACAGTGAACGGTGAGTGAGCTGGCAGTGCCGGTGACAGTGAGTAGGCAGAACCGGTGAACAGTGAACGACGAGCGATTGCCAAGCGGTGAGTGAGCTGGAAGAAAAATGGGAGTAACCTGTGAAATGCATTAAATTGGAAACTAGATTTAAGGTAGCGGCAGTGAACAGTCAACGGTGAACGGGAGCAAACTGGATTTCGGGCGGTGAGTGAGGTTCTTAAGGGGGAAGAAAAATGCGAGCAATATGTGAAATGCAATAAGTTGGAAACTGGATTTCAGGCAACGGTAGTGAATGTTGAACGGTGAACGGGAACAAAGTGGATTTCAGGCGGTGAGTGAGGTTTAAGAAGCGGAAGAAAAATGGGAGAAATATGTGATTTCACCACAGTACCGGATTCCAAACAAAGATTAAATCTGATTTTATCTGTTAAAGGCCTGTAGCTGACTGTCTCATTGCAGGAAGCAAAATATGATTTTATCTTTTTCTCACTTTTTGTATTTTTTAAATGCTTTATTATTTTGTTTTCTTCACCCTGTTGCATAATGGGGTTGCTGAACATTGAACAGCTACACGTAGTCACACGTGTATTTTAGTTTTATGTTAGTGGAGGTGCCTCAAATGTCTTTAGACTTTTATATTAATAAATTAAAAAGATTTATTGGATTTATGTTTGAAGATACATTTTATATTTTATTATTCTTTAATATTAAAATAATTTAATATTTAAAAAGAAACTAGATACTAAAATTTTTTATCTGGTTTTTGCTAAAGTTTTCAATTTGGTTTTGTTTAATTTGTCAACAGACTATAAAAAGTGCTACTTTTACTTAAATCTTATTATTATTATTATTATTCAAAAATATATTTACAAAGAATTAACTATAGTTATTATTATTATTATTATTATTATTATTATTATTATTCAAAAATATATTTACAAAGAATTAACTACATAACTATGGGTGTAAGATGAGTTAAACCGACTCGCAATTGTAGGTCAACTTGAGTTTGAGCTTTTTCGAGGTCAAGTTAAGCTTTTCTAGCTCAAGCTCATGAGTGGAGATCAAGCTTTAACTTAATTGTTCAAAAGTTCATGAGCTAACTTGTGAGTTTTTTCAAATATACATCAAAATAACTATATTAAGAAAATAATAATATTTTAATATACAAATATTATGTGTAATCATAACTGCATATTATGATATGCTTTAATTTAAATGTTAATATATACATGTAAATAATTATATTATGAAAAAAATTATTTAAATATAGCAATATTACATGTAAATTTAATTATATATTATGAAAATAATTTTAAATAAATATTAAAATATTACGGGTAAATATAATTATATATTATGAATTAATTATGTAGAATTAAACCTTATGTATATAGGTGGATGAAAAAGCAAGCAAAAAATTTCAAAAGTTTGCTTGGGATGGAGAATCCATTTTCTGAGAGAAACCAAAGAAATTCTCTTAGAGGAGAGGAATCAATTTTTGGAGGGAAATTTCAAATATGAAATGAGGAGGAGATGAATATTTTTTGGAGAGTGAGAAAAATTCTCACATCCAAGCACCACTCCTCCAACCTTTTTTATCTGAAAGAAACAAGATTTGATAAAATCTTCCACAAGCAAGCACACCCTTATCACTCTCGACTCGTTTGCACCCTTATTATTCAGTTTGTCAACAAAATAGTTAAGTTGACTAGTGAACCGTTACAATGGACGTTCGATTTTAGGTTGATGTATTGTAGTTCATAAGTAATTTTGGCACATTTGGTACATATGTTACAATTTTTATAGTATAGAATAAATAAAAATATTTTAATCTTAAGCATATTTTAAATATAATTGTAGGCCTAAAATTTGGCACAATTTAAATATATTTATTTAAATTTTTACATAAATACAAATAAATATTGGCAATTGTATGCATAGAATAAGTAAGATATAAATGGAAGTTATTATATATATTCTAGTTATGAAAACTTTTTCTTTTTGAAAAAAAAAAGACATTTTAGACATATCACTCAAAAACACACCAACAGAGAGCACGTGCTACTGTTTTTTTTGCTATTGTATTTTTAATAGTATGTATAGTTGCTATGTTTTTCCTTGAGATATCATTATAATGAAATAAGTTAGATATTAGTATAATGGCTTCCCAACCTTCGAAAATAAGTAAGGTTAGATTGGATTATGTTCAATGAGTTTGCCAATTTAAGTTAATATGCTGAATTTTGAATCGGATTTGCTTAGACACAAATTAACTCAGGATTGTATGAGCTTTAATTCTTATAGAAATTGAGTTTCTTCAAGCCTTTGAAAAAATAAATAAAAGCACTCAAACTTGTCCTTTTTCATACAACTCAGGCTTGGATGAGAAATAAATTACATACTCGACTGCCCAAATTTATTTTCATTTATATTAATATCAAGAAAATAAATAAAATATTCAAACAAATTTAATTAATTTTTGAAATAATTCAAAACATATTAATCATATTTCATGTGTCACAAAGACAATTTATTTAAGATTAAATAATAGTTCATTATATCGCTTAACATTGAAAATGATAAATTTAGTATTCAAAAGTTTCTCCAGATCCCGAATTTCTATTACTTAAAATGTTACACTTGTAATTATGATGGATCTTATATATAATGTCTCATAAATTTTAGTTTTATAAGTAAATTTTTTATGTTTTAACGTATTAATTTTCTTTCATGTATAATAAATAGTTATGATGAGGTCAAATCAAATTTAAGATAAGCTAATTTCCCCAATGTCAATTTCAATTTAAATGTAAGTCATAATTTCAAGCTAGCTTGAGATTGACTCCTGAGATTCGCGAGCCGGCATGACTCATTTGCACCTCTAAAATGGGCAACCATCACCCAATAGCTGAAGAAACAAGGGCTCAAGCCTTGGATGAGAAAAGAAATGTGGGAAGAAAGGAAGGAAAAAAAGGGGGAAAAAGAAAGAAAGATAAAAATATTTAGTTTGTCGACGGATTTTCCTTTCGAATTTTTTCTTAATTAAACAAATAAAAAAAATATCTTTTACATGCTTCCTATGGACTTTTTCAGCAAAATTTATGTTGGAATATTCCTAATTGAAATTCCATTGGAATCCATTAAGAATAAAGCGCATTTGTCTTGCCTAATTTCTTCGATCAATTTTTGTAAAAAAAATCCATAAAAATTATTCCAATAAAAATTCCACCAGAAATTCTTCAAAATATGCAAGGAAAATTGTCCGTATAATTTTTTCTGTTAGAAATCAGCGGGAATGTTTGGTTATGTTTTCTGAGTCAACATTTTTATTATGTGTTTTGGGAGAATGATTTATTGTAGAATGTGAAAATTCTGTTTTGGTATAATTGTTTATGTTTTGGAGAAGACATTTTTTAATGTAACACTCAAATAAATACTTTTTTTTTTTTAGGTTTTCAGGGTGAAAATGACATTGAGTGGTTTTTTTATTGTTACAATAATAAAAAATATATATAATGTATGTAGCACCCCCACTTGGGATAGCACCTAAGCTGAGGCAGGCGCCACTCAGTTCAATCTTAAATTGAACTTACAATTCAATCAATAGACCCAAAAGATTTCAAACTTAACTTATCAAAGCAACAGAAATTTCAAACTTAACTGACTCGACAAACCATCAAGTACATACCATGATTCACTTTCTTACATTTAACAAAACGTTTACATGCCTTAAGTCATTAACATCAACATGACATATCACAACGTCTCTAGGGTATACAAAATGTCCCAAAAGAACCCATAAACATATACAATCATTTTCTATTACAAAATGTGTTCGCCTATCCAAGCCTGGACTTCCAATTCATCACTTAATCCTATATGAGAAAATCAAAGAAATACGGGATGTAAGTCCAAAGGACTTAGTGAGGTATAATCTTAATCATAAGCAGTAGGGATCTGTTGAGGATGAATCAACTCAGCAGATCATAATTTAATGTTTAGAACAAGAATAATATCAGATACAAATAACAGTTTGAGCATATAGGAATTTCTCATTCTTTATCGCTCCATGAACAGTATACAAATGATCAGATATGATCATAATAAACATGCCCGAGTCATATGCAATTCCACAGAACCAACTTAACATGTATATCAGAATAATTTTTATTCCAATCACTAAAGCATATCCAAGCATGACAGCTTGACACATGGAAAATGCCTAGGAATATCCCTAGCACATTACAAACAGACGGTAGATAGCTAGGAGTATCCCTAGCACATTATTGACAGACGGTAGATACCTAGGAATATCCTTAGCATATCACTAACAGACGGGAGATACCTAAGAGTGTCCCTAGCATATCATTGACAAATGGTAGATGCCTAGGAGTATCCCTAGCATATCACTGACAAACGGTAGATACCTAGGATATCACTGACAGACGGTAGATGCCTAGGAGTATCTCTAGCATATCACAGATAGACGATATATACCTAAGAATATCCCTAGCGTATCACTGACAGAAGGTAGATACCTAGGAGTATCCCTAGTATATCACAGACAGACGGTAGATACCTAGGAGTATCCCTAGCATATCATAGACAGACGGTAGATACCTAGGAGTATCCCTTGCATAGCACTGACAGATGGTAAGTACCTAGGAGTATCCCTCGCATATCACAGATAGACGGATGATACCTAGGATTATCCTTAGCATATCACTGACAGACGGATGAGTGTGCTGGCAAGGCAAATGATAACATTACAGAACAATGCAGAGCAATACGGATAACAGAACATACAAATAATAGAACAGTCAGACATATAACAGATAACAATCGAAAGTTCTGGGTGCCAGAATGAACAGATAATAGAATCAATCAGAACATGATGAAGAAATAACCCTCACAAGGGTATACAAGTTAATTAATAGATAACAAGCAGATTCTGAACAATTCACATATTTCAATAAACATAGTTTAGAACGATACAGAAACAAAAAACCCTCACAAGGTTTATCCCAATAATAGATAATTGAAAAAAGTGCCAGCTTGGCAGATCCTCTCCTCCGCAGTATTAGAAAACTGCAATCTCAATCAGTAGTCTACTGGTCTGTGGGACCTACTCCTTCGTCACCTAACCAAAGGAATAAATTCACAATCAAAATTCTTATTCGACCTCGATAACCTTTGATAATTACAATCTTATTATTAACAGTCTTAAACCTGTAATGACCTAATTAACCTCGTATCAGGGTCCCAAATCAACAATAACATCCCTATTTATCTAATTATCCCAATTATTTTCACTTAGGTTCCAAATTCACAAAATTATGGTTTTTTCTTCCAATTAACTCGATAACTCCTAATACTTCATACAATAATACAATCCAAGTTTACCAAACTTATACTGGCACATGCATATATCGAGTCCTAGTCCCATATCATCTCAAATCACCTAATTATCATTTCTTGAGTTCCAATTTCATAAAATAAGGGTTTCTCCACCTAATTAACCTAATTAATCAAGACTATTACACGATATGAAAAAATTCGGGTCTTTTAACTTATATAATTATATGCATGTCTCAACATTTTCGATCAAATCGTGCGTATTCTTTTGTTGGTACAATGCATCGTAAGACTTGAAGGTATATATATACACATGCACACAACTTTAAATTCATTTCTATTTTTACCCAATATTTTCCTATTGAAGCTCCAGAATCATGATCAACTTGCGTGCATGTGATCACCGCGACGAGATGAAGATTCAGTCTTATTGCTGCCGTCAGAAATGGTACCACCACCACCGAAAGATGCGTCTCAACTCCACGAATCAAACCCCTCAATCAATTTCTTGTTCCACTACCGAATTAACCATCAATTGGCGGAAAAATGGTCAGCCTGCCACCAATGCGATTGTGCTGATTTTCCTTAATTCCACTCACTCCGGTGGTTGTTTTTTGAAATTGAAGACACCTAGTACTTGGATGTGAGTTTCTGTCGCCGAAAACCTGCAACCCGTCATCTCCAAAGCTCGCTGTCGTTGAGCTCGATTTTCCAGCAAACCACTGGATGGTTTTGTAAGAAAAAGGTATCAATGAGTTCCTGGGAGTGAAGGGAAGAATTTGGTGTAAAGTTTGATGGGTTTTGCCATTGGCCAGAGGAAGTAGCTGGAAGAGAAAGGCGCGGTGGTGTTGGTGAAAAAGAAGATGAAGAATGGGTTAAATTGAAAATTCGATATTTATAAAGATAGTCTTTTCTTAATTGCAGATTGACCCCTACAAGTTTAATCCAGCCTTCAATCAAGTCCTTCAAGGTTTTAAATGCTTCAATATGTCCACCTAAATTATTAGTCCTACACATTAGCCCATTTAGCTTATAAATAATCCCATTTGGACCCTTAAAGCTTTCCAATATTAGTCAATCAAGGTTTTTTTAACTTGCGATTCGACCCCAAAACTTTCAAAATTCTTACAATCAAGTCCTTTTTATTTCTTTTTTGAGCCCTAAAATCCGACCAATCAAAATTTTGATTTCTAAATCCCTATTTTTTGAAATACTGAATTTTAGGACTGTTACAATGTATATATATAACAAATGTATGTATATATTGAAAAATTGAAGTTTTGGAAGGAAAATGAGGATATGTTTGGTTATGTTTCCCCAAAACAATTTTGTTTTGGGGAAACATAACCAAGCATTCCTAATGTTTTTTTTATAATTGAGCCTGATCTAAAATTAATTAAAACATTACAGCATTTGTCAAATCAAGTTATATAATTCTATTTACAATTTCACTTTCAAATAAGTATGTGACATTTTGCAGACATAAAAAAATTACATTTAAAACTTAGTTTATTATGATAAAAATGTTTCTTTAAAAATTAGCTAGATCTTTTAAATTTAGAGATTTTTGCAAGAAATATTTAAGAATTTAATTATTAAATATTGTTTATATATATTGTGAGAGAATGAAGGTGAATGAAATGAAACCAATTTTTGGAGCTAATTTTTTTTATTCCCTCCCAAATTAAGAAAATAAATTTAAGCAAAAATTGTTAGCTGGGAATCCAAACTGGGAGTTTATTTTGACTAAAAATTGGTGCGTTAGCTGGGAATCAATCCTGGGCATACTTGTTTTCTTGATGGAGATTCTTGTTGCATTGAGTCTTATTGTTTTGCTAAAAATCTTGTTGGGTGGGGAATTCGAACTTGGTACCTTTGGGCGACAAGAATTTTGCTGCAAGTTGTTGACACTTCACTGAAATCTAATCCATGCCAGACAGTAAGTTAGTTTTGGATTTCAACCATTCAACAATTTGGTCTTTGGCGGTAGCTGGAAACTCTAAGTTTGCTAGAATTGAGATTTGGTCTCGGGACCCGCAAACGTCAATTGCAAATGTTGAAGGACCAAAATTTGACTGGTCAGCCTTTTAATTTGCTACAATTTTTCTAGATTGGGCTGGCAAAATTGAATCAAATTGTGAAGGTTAAATTGGGCTTTATGTGGACCTGATTGAAAGTATACTGATTAAAGTGAGGCACATGAATCTTTCAGTCTTGAACCTGACATTATGCAAATCATTCAATTGCTCAATGCTTTGCGATGGACTGGGCCCCAAATTTATCTGGGTCTTTAATGTATTGTTAGCTAATGTCTCTCTTTTAATTTTATTTTGTGCTTAATTTTATTGTAAGGGAAGTAAATACTTCCTTATTTAAATTTGCTCAAACATTATCACTTTGTAATTTCTTTTGGCATCTAATATATTTTGAACCTTATTTATAAATCAATATTACATAAAATTGGTAAGCAAAGAAATTGTTACTATTATTCAAGCCCAATTCTTAAAAAAAGATTAGTTAAACCCGTCAAGAAAGTCCAATTTACTAATTAGGGCCTGTCAATGGTAAGGTATTGTAGCACCTCCTCTCGGGATAACCCCTAAGTTGAGATGCCACTCTGATTCAGACTTAAATCTTAACCCATATAAAACAATCAATAGGCCCGCAAGAAAATTCTCAAAATCATTAGAAACAGCAACACGCTTCAACTTAGGCAGACTACGACAAAAGTGCTAAATGCATGCCATAAGTGATCCCATAACATTCATCATTACATACATACTGCAAACACTAGTTTCAAACCTGACATAACATAATATCTCTAAGTCAAGCTTAACATACAAGTGAACCCATATACACATACAACCACTTGCTTTATTACAAACTCTATGTTCTTCAATCCACACTAGAAGTCCAAGTCCTTCATCTACTCCTGTCTGAGAAAATAAAGGATGAAACTGAAGGGTAAATCCAGAGGATTTAGTGAGGGATAATAATCAGTGATAGTTCATAAGGGCTCTGTTGAAGAGGAAACAATCCAACAAAAATAAACCATCAACAATGCAGTCGGAACATATTGTATCAGAACACAGGCATTAACAAATTCACAGTTACTAATAGGTGTTAGCTCGGGAGTTGTTACCATCAGCTCGAACGGCCCGGGACCATCTCAATTGGATCAGTTTGGGAGGAATTGTCCGTCTCAACCGAATTAGTTTGAGAAGAGATGTAGACGGCTCGTTAGGCCCGAACAACAGCCCGGTCTAGATTAAGAAACTACATCATCCTTGTTGCTCCATGAGCAGAATATAAACAATTGGAATACAATCGAAATAAAATAATTCGAGCAACATATGCAATCTAACGAATCAGATCAGGCATGCATATCAGATTCTCCTTATTTCAGTCATTCCAAACATATCAGCATATACCGAGCATAACAGTTGGGAACAACTTAACAGCATGTCCCAAGCTCAACAGCTGGGATTAACTTAACGGCATGTCCCAAGCTCAATAGCTAGGAACAACAGTCCAAAATTTATCCCATATAACAATTACAAATGGTAACAGATACGGATCGGTAACAGATAACATAATAGTACAGATAACGGAATGATTAGATAATAGAATGGTTAGATAACAGAACAATCATATAATAGAACGATACATATAATGGAATGGTCAGATAGCAGAACGGTATGGATAATAGAACAATAAGATAACAAAACGGTATAAATAACAGAACGATTGGATAAGAGAACGATAACAGACAGCAAAAAGAGAGTTCTGGGCGCCAGAATAGATAAGGTAAGCTCCTATCAGAAGCACAATCAACAGAACAACCCTCACAGAGGTGTACACATCAATTTATGGATAACAATTAAGATCTCAAACAATTCACAGATGTCAATAATTAAGATGCAGTACAGTACAAAAATCAGTTTAACCGTCTTAGGGGTTTATCATAATCAACAGATAGGTTTATTCAAGTACCAGATTAGCAGACCCTCACCTCCGTCGCCTCAAAAATACAGTCACAACCTAATGGTCTGCAGGACCCAGCTCATTATCACCTAATCCAAAAGAATAGGTTCACAGTCAAAATCCTCACTCGATTCTAATAATCCCTAATAATTACAATCATATTATCAACAGTCTAAAACTAATACTTAATTGGCTAAATCAATAGTCTTGATAAATAAATGCTAATATGCCAGCCTTAATATGGGAATATAATCAGGTCCTTAATTACCAAATTAACCTTGCAATGATATACCATGTCAATAATAATAATCCAATTATCCTTAATAACCCAATTCGTCACTTAGGTCTCAAATCCACAAATTTTAAATAAATAAAATAAGTAAAAATAATTATTTTGAATTAATAATTAATAATATATAGAAACAAAGATGTATTTAAAATACTTTGAGTAAATTAATATTTAATTAAAAATAAATAAGTAAAAAATTGAAAAATAGTAGAGCAAAAAGAAAGAAAAAAGAAAAAGAAAAAGTCAATCTTCCTCCCTTAGCTACTAACACCACAAGCCCCCCTCCCCCCACCCAACACACACCATCCCATGACTCCCACCCTGCCAACCCACCCCATTCCTTTCCCACCAACCCATAACCGGTTAGCCACCCAGCTATGGCTAGATCTGGCCTGGCTGGTCGAGCGGCTGCCAGCCACATCAATCAAATTTGGTTAGTGGTTAGGGGTGGGGATGTGGTTTATATACACACATTTATATACATGTGTTTGTATATGTATGCATCTAGTTATACATATAGTATATTGATGTGCATATATCTCTACATATTGATGTGCATATATCTCTACATATATGTAAATATATATTATTTTAAAATATTTTTTGTGGACGATTTTTGTGATATTTAATTTTTTTATTTTTTTAATCTTTTAGTGATGATTAAATGAATATTTCATATTCTGTGGTTTTTTTAATAAATAGATCAAGTTTAGGGATTTTTTTTTTCATAAATAAGTAACGATTTTTGTCAAAATTTTAAACAAAAAATTGAATGAATGACTAAAGCTATTTAAAATAAAGCCCAAATCATCAATTAATTCACCATAAATTTAGGCAAACCTATTTTTTAAATGACATGCCAACTCAAAAATAATCCACTATAAATTTGTTAAACCCCAACCCTTAAAAGAATTCCAATTCAACACATAATTCACAAAAAAATTGTAATGCCGAATTCTATAATGAAATTAGCCCAATTAAGCAATTCTTTCACTTCAAATTTGTTCAAGCCCAACTCTTATAATAAGGCATAACCCACCAATTAAAACCTTGGTCAAGTCCAATTATAAAACTAAGTCAAGCCCTAAGTAACAACTCCTTTGAATTATTGTGAAACCTATTTCCTGAACTAAAGCCCAACTCACAAATCATGGGTGCAAAATTAATTTAATTGCTGTTTACATTTTGTAATGAAAACAATTGTTACCATTGTGTACAATTGAATTTTGGAGGGAACGAATTTCTAGAGGGAAGATTAATTTAACTTTAGTAACCAGACATTTTGTTACAATATAATTTATTTGTAACAAACATTTTCCTGTTACAATAAGTACCCAATTTTGTTATAAATAAACCTCCCTAAATGGCGAAAAATATTATGTGTGACAAAATGGCATTTTTCGTAACGAATATTGATTTAGTTACAAAACATAAAAAATCTAACGTAGCAAATATTAGTTAAAGGTAACAAAATTTTTATTTTGTTACTCAAGATAAGTATTTTAGTAACAAAAATTCAACTTTGTTACGATAAATACAACATTTGCAATGAAATTTACCTTCGTTACAAAAAAATTTGTTACATGAAATGCAATTTGCTGTAGTGTAATGTGTTCTCTATTTACACTCAACATGTTACGTCCATATTAAATGCATTTGAGCCAATATTCTATCCGCATTAAATATGTTGTTAGCACATTACCACAACATTAAATGTAGAGGATTTTCTACCATATTTCAAGCCGGCTGAAAGCATTCTGATTAACATGTGTCAAAATACCTCCAATGACTTGATAGGCACATCAAATCAATTGATCTATAGGGAGCATATGGTCTTTTTGACCTTCTTATTTTCAAGCCAAATCCCTCACTATAAATACCCTCATTTTGTAAGGATTTCAGATACACTCGCTTATATTTCGTGGCCCTGGTGCTGCTGTTTTTTCTTCCCATAATACTAGACTTGACTTTGGCATTGGAGGGTTTTAGCCGTTGGCTATCTCTACAAACTTAACGTGCTTCTCTTTGGTTGCAAAACTCGATTCGTGTCGCTATTGTCACATAGCTTGGAGGTTCTGCTCCGGTTAACTGGGATCAATGCTTTTCCACCTTTTTCACCCTACTAGAATATGGCATCATTAAAGGATTTATTCATTTGACGTGTTAGAAACGTATCTACCAATCACTATTTATTGATTTTTGACTTACCAAATGGCCCTTAAGTGAAATAATATCAAATTCTTTTCTTGGTAGAACTATATTAATTGAATTCTTTTGAATCAATGCTAACAATATTAATGCTAGAAGATTAAATCTATTAAATAGAGAATTTGCTGCATATTTTGTTTGAAAGCAACAAGAAATGAGGTGAAAATTACAAAAAAAAAAGGGCAAATTGTTGTAGGTAGAGTTGTTGTTAGTCCCACATAGGGTCGATGCTATTATTTGAAAGTTCTGTTATAAAATGTTAGGGCACCTATGTCATATCAAGATGTGCTAATTGTAGCTAATAATTTGATTCTTTTAGGATGGCTGCATTACATAGAGGATATTGAGAAGCTAATTCTTATGTTGAACTATCTTTGGAAGAAGCCGCTCATTTTCTATGCCTTCAAATCTTAGAAAATTATTTGCAACTTTGTTGGTGTATTGTTCTCCTTCTAATCCTAAAAGATTTTTTGTTAAGTATATGGATGTGCTTTTAGATGATTACTCACGAAATGTAAGTCTAACACAAATAGAGGTTGAGAGGAGAACTTTGAATAATATTGATGAATTTCTTATGTGTATGGGTAAATCTATTCATGGTTTTTCTTTAGCATCTAATTTACAAAGACTAAGTGAGGAAGAGCAATTTTCAAGGGAGCTTGCTTATGAAAAGACATTCCTATGCCATTAGATGATTTAGTTGCAGTGCAAAAAATTTAAATGAAAAACAAAAAATGCTTTTGATGCAATTGTACATAAAATTAATTTTGATGAACCAGACTCTTTTTTTTATTTATGGACGTAGGAGGACATGTAAAACATTTCTATATATGACACTTCTTGCATATGTAAGGTCAAGAAGCTATAGCAACATCTCTATTACTCGAAAGTAAAACTGCTTATTCTAGATTTAAACTGCCAATTGAAATTGATCAAGTATTAGAAGAAAAAATGAGCAAGCAATCAAGTATTGTAAAAATGAATTTTTTTGTTTAAATTAAATATTTGGAATGAGGCTTCCGTAGAAAATTGAAAAATTATTGAGGCATTTGATAAGTTATTAAGAGATATTGCAGTTGAACTAAATAAATTGTTCGGTGGGAAAGCTGTAGTTTGTGGAGGAGATTTCCGACAAACATTGCCTATAATACCTTTTGGTACAAAGCTACATATGATTAATATAATTTTTATTGCCTCAAATATTTGGCCTCAATTAACAAAATTTAAATTGCATGAAAATATTCGTGCAAGAGATGATCCCGCCTTCATAGATTTTTTGTTAAGAGTTGGTGATGGAATTGAACCTTTTGTTTTAGATGAAAATATTTTAATACTGAATAATATTTTTGCAATTCATTATTTGCAAAACATCTATTATGTAATTGATTGATTATGTTTTCCCTTCTATTGCTTTTATTCATACAATGCATATGATTTAATGAATAGAGCAAACATGATAATACAATAGAAATAAATAATATTCTCATTGAAACGTTACCTAGAGCATCTAAACAGCACATTAGCTTCAATAAAGCTTTGAATCTGTATGACGAAGGTGAATATGAGGAATTTTTTAGTAGTACCATCTTAATCAATCTTCCTCCACAATTTGACCCTTAAAAGAAATTGTACAGTTATGCTATGAAGGAATTTAAATCCAATATAAGCACTTTCAAATGGCACGATATTAATTTGCTGAGTGCTTGGAGAGAATTTTATAGAAGCTGAATTGGCAACAGGAGGTCATAGGGGCAACATGTACTTATTCCGTGAATACCATTAGAATGCCACTATAAAGAAAAATGTCCTATTCCTTTCTGTTGATTCTAATTTTCAATAAAACCTTGTGTTGCAATGACTATTAATAAATCTTAAGGATAGATACTTGATTATGTAGGCATTTATTTACCATAACTTGTTTTCTCTCATGGTAAATTACATATTTCATTATCAAGAGCTCGTCAAGCAATTCAGTTAAAATTCTTATTGAATCTATTTGTGAGGTTGTTATGTGTCAACAAAGCACAAAGAATAATGTGTGTAAAGAGAGATATCAATTGAGGGAAAAAAGGGTTTTTTTTTTTTCCTTTTTACTTATTCTACTACAATTTGTTTCTTAATTTGTTGCTTCATGGCTAGCTAATTTGCTGAGAGTTCAATTATTGCAGTGTATGTTAATATGATATATAGTAAATGAATTTAAATAACTATTATTTTGGTTCTTTCGGTGAATATAAATTATCATGGCGGAATGGCTATTGAGAATTAAGGATATCACCTTTGAACTTAGAAGCTAGAGCATGAATGTTTGGGTAGAGTCTACCCTGTTGCCTTTGTTGATGAAACCGTAAGTGCTTTATTTTTCTTCATCAACATAATGTTAAGTGCTTATTATGCCAAATAAAAACATGAGGTACAATGAGATGTTATTTGTTTTATTTGATTGCCATACATGATGCTAAAGTTCTTGCCATAATTTTTAACATGAACATAAATTAGTTTGAGAGGACTTTGTCCTTGATGGATACTAACATAATCTCAAATGCACGGGTTATAAATGCTAATTTGGACTTTGTGTCATGTGGAAATAAGTATTAGTGGATATTAAGTCGTAGAACTATCATCATTAAAGTGTTGGTGCATGTTATCCCACTTTCTGTTAGTGTTCCCAACGATGCAGAATTTGCTGCAATCATTCCTACTGATTAGAAGCGTGTTGGTGAGTGCATGCTACTGGTTTCTATATCTATTTTTTATTTAGTTTTTGCAATTAATTCAAATAATATATTGATTTTATTTCTTGTAGATATGTTGGCTGTGGTAATTAAAAAATTTGAACAACGAACTGTTAAAAGCTCTTCAAAGTTGTATATTACTCATGAATTTGGGATTATGATCATGAATCACGAGTAAGTTAGTTTATGTTAAATATATGCTGTTAATTATTCTTTGGCAGCAGAACTAATTTTTAAAGGAAATTCATGTTTGCATATTAATAGGAAAAAACCACTCATTTTATCTTTATAAAGCAATATTGTAGTCTGAAAAGGTTAATTGATTATGTCATCAACAAAAGCAACACACTCATATTTGTAAAAACTTTGAAAGTTTCTATGCATTGTGGTTAAAACTTTTAGTGACCTTCAGGTTTTACACTACAACATAGTTAATATAATTATATATTTATTCCATTCTTCACGTACATATGCAAAAAAATACTCTTCTTGTATATCTCGATAGCATGTGAATTTCATACCCGGCTCCAAAGACAATAATCCCGAGTAAGTCAGTTTGTATTAAATATATTGTAACATCCCAAATTTTGAATTTCATGAAAACAATTAAAATAAGATAAATATAAGTCTCAAATTTGATGAAATACTTGTTAAATTAAAGAATAATCAAATCGCTAATTGGATCAATTAAGCCTAAACATAAATATTAAAAGTCAAATGATGAAATATTAATTAAATTTGAGACTCAATGATACTGAATCAAAAATATTAGGGGTTAATGTGAGTAAGTTAAAAGTTGAAGGACTTCAAAATAATTAAATTTTCACTTAACTGCCTAGAAACATAAATGTTACGGGTCAATGAGGAAGAAAAAAAAAAGTTGGAGGATTTAATTAAAACCCAGGGACCAAACTGAAGGCAGTGAAAATTTTCACGGGGCAAATTAAAGTCGGTTAAAAGCTTTGGAGTTCAATTAATAGACATGGAAAAATACATTATATATATAATCAAGGACAAAACTTTATTTAATTTTCAAAATATACCCCGGCCCCTCCTTCCCCAACCATGAACGACCGAAAATTGGCCGCTGAACCAGAAATCGATGCTAGGGATATCCTTCTCTGACTAAAAGGAACCCGACCATACCAAACTTGACCTAAAACATTGGCAAAACTGATGAGAAATATGAAGGCGATGGCAACAAATAGCGGGCTTCGTGGTTCTGCCGCTTCCGGCGACCTCATAGGCAACACGATAATATCTTTAATTTGGAGTTCCAACCGACGGTGGTGGTGCTAGGGCCATGCATCTGTTCGAATGGCCAATTAATGGCCAAGATGGTGGTCTTTTTCAAAATTAATTTGGGGGTTCTCATGGGCTCAACGAGATGCATCTTTTGGTCGGGTTAGCTCGTACTCAAGCCGTAGTGCTCCAGCAACTGATGAACAGTGGATAGGGAATCGTGATCTGGACTTGGTGGGACTAGTTTTGGGCTGTGATTTGGACTTCTAATCATTGCATTTAGGTAAATTTTGAATTTTATCAATTATTGACTTTCGTTTGATTGTATTGAAATTTGAATAGGTTTGGGTCGAATGGGATTTCTATTTGCATGGATTTAAATCCAATTACCAAATCTTTGATTATGAATCTAGCTTTTAACCTCGGTTTTGCACCAACTCAGCTATACACTAATAAATCCAATTAACTTAATCAAAGAATTAAGGAATTAAAAGCAAAAAAGAGAAAGTTAAACCTAAAAATCTACCTGACAATGTTTAGGAAATCGATTTGGCGGGATTAAGAAAACCTAGAGCATCCCAAGCCATCCGTATGACACTAATTAAAAGTAGTTCTTTTATACTGTGCTTTAACTAGGTTTATGTGGTAAAGATGTGACTGACAGAGGTGCATAGAAGAGTATCGCTAATCCGGAGTTACCAAGTGAGTTTGTATTAGATTTGTTTGTTGGGGAAGGAACATATATATTTGTTATTATACCTTTGTTTCTTGATTCTATTTGTGATGGGGTTTAATAATTGCGGTTGTTCATTTTATGTTGTTCTTTGGCAATTGTGTTGAATTTAACAATCTGCTTCAATTGCTCTTCCATATTTGTAGTTCTTGAACTATTATTATCCAAATTCCTAATCTTGCTTAATGTAATTTCTTATTTTATGTATATATATATATATTAGTAAATATTTCACTTTTGCTTGACCATTTTTTTGTTAAAAATTGTTGTCACTTATGCAATATTGACCTTCGATCCTTGTAATGCTATTGATAGTCTATTTGGACTTTTTTTCTTCTTTACTTGTTATTCTTGAACTATTCTTATTTGAATTTCTTACCTATTTTGAGTTGTTGCACCCCTGAACAGAATATCTTGTTTACACAAATTTTGATAAAATAAACTATTTGTGAAAGTTCACCACACATTGCCCTTTACGCCTACTACGACTCTTGTTTGATTATGATTTATATTATCTTACTTGAAAATGGCAATTGTGCGTGAAAACTAAAAAAATGGATTTCGAAATATATTTTTCTATCATCGCAATGTCTATCTTGGAATAAGCCTGGTGTTGCTTTATTGATTACTTGTTTGTCATGGCGAATTAACGTGTTAATTAAAATGTTGTTGGACGTGTTATACTACTCAGTACTTGATACCCTTGGGGGTAGGCTCTAGGATCGGCTTTAGGAGATGGCATGGCGGAACGGATCGACAGTGACCGATCTCCAACTGATACCCTATTGATTACAATCTGGCCTCATAGCCAGTTGAAGGTAGTTGTCTATGAGGGGATAAGGCATGCGGCAAGCCATGCCTACTGTTTAGTCAATTGTTCGAGCTAATTGCTTCGGACTTGGAGGGATAAGGATTTTCGTGTTTGTGAAAGTGGAGGGACAAGGTAGGAGAACCACCAATAGCGAGTTTTGCTAAAATATTATTGATTTATTGTTAAATATAGTGTGTTGCTCTTTGTTGATTCAGTACTTATGAATTGGTTACCACTCTGTGTATTTGCATTACTTCTTCGTTAATAACTCACTAAGTCATTTAAACTTACATTGTTTATTGTTTCCTTCCATTCTTTACCCTAGATAAGAAGGAAAGACAAAGATAGACTATATTATGAGACACATGAGTTAATAAATCCAACGAATTTATGGGTATATTGATTGTAGCCTATTGAGTTACTGATGTGGATATGATAGGTAGGTTTTGGAAATATTAAGTGTGATCTATGATACTTTGGTAACAAGTCAAACTATTGATGGATATTTCTTGTGGGAATGAAATATTTTGGTTTTTGAAAGGTTTATTTTCTCTTATCCAGAGAGCTTGTGGTATAGATTTGAGTAGCACCTCGACCGAGCAAGCGCCTCCAGGTTGGGGTGCTACACGGTGGTTTTAGAGCTTAGGTTTGAAAACCAACGCTACGCTAGGATATGATCCTTAGAATGTGAAAGTTTGAGAGGATTTTAACTGACATGTAAGTTGATAGTCATTTTAGATAGAGTTAATCTGGTGAGTGAAAGACCTTATTAGGTTGATACTTTAAATATAAGGGTGTATCGTAACTTAAACGATATGGCTATTAGGGAAGTGGTATGTTGATAACTCGAATCTTTTTGGAATCTGGAATATTGAGATTAATGGAGGCTAAGGTTGACTTCAAAATCTGGCTAGGATGTGAGTTTCATGAATATTGCTTGATATCAAAGGAATAAAGGATTGTTGTTGGAATGGGCAACCAATATCTTGTCCGTTACGCTTGAGATACCAAACATATGACTTCATTACAATCTGGTGGAATAATACTATTAGTGTTACATTGTTGTGCTTGTAATTTTGTGATAATAGAACTTGAGAATCAAAGGATCATTTTGGGATAATTAGTATTTTGGTTTATACATATGGTTGAGATCCATACGATATTGTTATCTCAAAAGCCTTGATATTTTAACAATGGGATTGATGAGTGTAACTACATTATGGTATTTGAAAGGAAAACAGGGAATATTTCGCATAAGAAAATCTTTAAGATAAAGATGACTGATATGTATATGTGAGTATGATTTAAACGTCTGGAAAATTAGTTCATTAATGGTAGGAAAGCTCATTGATATGATTACAAGGTGACAACAAAAAAAACAAGAGAAATGTTGTCTATAAGAATAAAGTTGTTAAGGAATGTAGAAGATATGTATAGTTAGTGTTGGAATCTTGAAGGAAAATATCAAGTAGGGGTACAGAAATCCATGAGGAAAGATATAGAGGAATTGAATGGAAATGATGGGATATAAGGGGTTTTTGATAGAATCTTAATCTAGAAGAATTTGATGAAGGAGGGGGGTTATTATTTTGATAAGACCTAATCGATTATTGAAATCTAAAGATATAAGACATGCAAATGAAAATTAAAGATCCACATATAGAAATGAGAAACCTTGAGCAAACCTTGCAAGCAGAAGGTTAGGATCTTAAGTTATGGAGATTGAATACTTAAAGCTTGAATAAATATACCTATAAGAGCAACTCATTATAGTATGCCTATGTATCAGGCAGTGACAGATCCACAGGGGGGCAGTGGCCCCCCCAACATTTTGGGGGTTCTGGTCTGCCCCCCACAACCATATTTATATATATATGTATATATATATTGAAAAGTTTGTATATATATATATGAATATATATTTACATATATATATGAATTTTTGTAATAAGTTTTAGTTGGTATATATTTAATTATTTAGTATTAATACCTATTTTAGTTTTGGAATGTTTGAAACAAATTTTTAGGCCCATATGTTTAATTAAATAATTCACAATTAGATTAGGCCCATTAGGACACTTCTATTTTATTTGTTTGAGAACATATTTATAGGGATCTAACCAAAGAAAACCTTTAATTTATGTTAACTCACATAATAATTAAAATCACTCCATTTTGATTGCAACGAGATTGAGACAAAGGGACAAAATAATAATGGGCAAGCTTAATACCTTCGATTCATTTTTAAAGGGAAAAGCTAGTGATAATATAAGAGTTAGTGAATCATCTTCTACTCCGTCATCAACAATTCAACCTAGCAATGAAGAACAACATCAATTTATAATTACAAGAGCGGAGAAAGATGTTGATGTTTCTTTATTAGAAAAAGATCCAAGGAAGTACTTACCAATTTGGCAATATAATGCTGACCAACGAGAAAAAGTTCGAAGATTTTATATACAATCGAATTCATAGATTATAAAACTTATATTTGAACTTTATGTTTTATAATTTTTGCCCCCCAGAGTCTTAGTTCTAGATCCGTCCGTGGTATCAGGCATGATTAACTAAATGATTTTATAGGGGATATATCAGATTTACCTAAAAATGCAATAATATGTTAGGATAACTAGAAAAAAATCCTGGTACTATTGAAAATGAGATTCATCTATACATACACCGATAAAACTATGGATAAGATTTATGTATCAAAGAAATTGAATATATCAAATGAACTACTCAAAGTTTTCCACCACATTTTGATATTTCGTACTTTGAGGAATGAAATAAGGATTCTGGCGTTGATTTGATGATAAATAAGTTTAAAAAGAAAATTCTAGTATTTTAAAGAACTAGATAAATATATATATGTATACAAGTGGAAGCTCGCATACAAACGTAATTGTGTGAACCAACTTGAATTTTAGAAAATCTTATCTCATGTTCAAGTATCCTATGTTCTACAATAATATGTCAACTTGACATTATTTGGGAATGTTTTAGGTTTAATGTTGTGGGCTCAATTGATCTAGGATTGTTTTCTCAAGCTAAAATTTTGACACGCTGGCAACCCACGCTAACTGAAGTTACCAATAGGGTGCGCAATCGTAGTCCAACTACATTACTATGGACAATCACCAATTAACTAAACTAATAGATTTTAACACTATGTAGAGAATACTCTAATTGGAAATGTATAGGAGAAAATAGACGATGGCGCCAATTCCTTATGTCAATCTTGTGAAAAGATTCTGAAGTAAAGAGGCAGAGCATAGAATTTAATTATGGTGACCTGATGCTCTTGTGGTTTATTGATAACAACAACCAATTTAGTAAAATCTGGATAGAATTAGGGAGGATTTGGATATAATCTGATTATAGTGAAACGATACTTTTGTGGGTTAGTGACAGGTGCAATGAAATTAGTAACTCTAAAAGTATCATAAAAAACCTTATGGAAAGCACTTTGAGTAATTTCTTGGATTTCATTCGTCAAAGTTTATGAAAGGATTAGCAATTAGAATGTAAGAACATTAACTGAAAATGTGAGAAAGTCTTCAGAACATCGAGAAATGACCACGTATCATTGATAAGGACTTGCAGGACAATGATAGGAACTGAACAAGCCTTATTGAATATGGGATCATAATACCTTGCCCCACGCAAACTACTTGGCTCAGTGTAAGGGTGTATAGTTTATTTAAAGTTGAACTAAGTTGAGAATGCTCTTAGTTAGAAGTTTGTGGAAAAGGTATATTGAGAATTACCTCTTATTCATAATATAGGTGCTAGGGACTGAAACAATGTCATTTGGGTGATTAGACTCCTACAACGTTTGCAGATATGATATATAGGATATTTTGATTTATTGGATCAGTTTCTGACAATTCTATTAACGATATTTGGTGAACTTGAAATCAAGAGAAGAGTCATACTACATTTATACTTGGCGTTATGAATACCTACAAGAATACCAATTATGTGAAGTTAATAATATGAATATCAAATGGGAAAAAGGTACATTTAAAGGTGTATAACCTCATGAGAAATAGCAAAGCGACCCTACTATAACCAAGATTTTTAGACGACTGAAAATGAATAGGAGATATGTTAAGAAATACAGAGTCCTTTAGGTCCTGCCCGTTAATATTGCAGGTGTATTCATGATTTTTTGCAAGGTGGTGGATATGCTGACTCACTGAAATAAGAAGAATTGACGATCTTAATACATATGGAAAGGTATGAAGAGATCTTATGAAATAAATAAGACGATTAGCTTGTGCTAGTTATTATTCATCTTATAGAATGTACATAATTGTTCTATGCATCTATGCTTCATGAAAGAATAGATTGCAAAAAAAGAGAGGAGATTATAGGTACCTCAGAGAACTTAAATCCTAAAAGCAAAATTATCCCATTAAGGATATATGACTTGTCGCTTTGGGTTGTCTCACTAAAATAAAATCACTCTTGTAGACTAATGAAATTTCTTGCAAAAATATGGATTATAGTATGTTATCTAAGTAAAACGAAAGGAATAAAATTATATATCCAAGCTGCAAATGTGAAATCCTATTTGGAATTGAGATATTACAAAGCACATGATTCCTTGAGAGGAAATAGAATTTGATCATACCAAGGTCGAAGCCACAATTACTAAAGAAGATTGAAGAATATGTTAGAAATAAAAGTTTCTTAGGCTTTGACATTTCATGGCAAATATGATCTTCCTAAGGTCATAGATTCATTGATTGAAATAATTAAAAAGGAGCTAATCTTTAAACAAATGAAGATGTGTAAAGAATTTTGAGAATTAAAGAGATGGATTATTCTTGGTACTATTTTTACCCTTCTTTGAGAAACCTAAGAAAATACCAAATATGCCAATGCCCTGAAATGAATATGGGGTCACAAGGGAATGATCTCACATACATTAGAAAGACTTGAGACATAGGAACAGATGATCTTGCTGGATATGGGATATAGAAGGCAACTCCAAACACGTAATGAAATATGAAATGATCAAGTCAGAGTGAGTAAATAAAGAAACTCACGATAGTAATTCCAATGAGGAGAGTTTCAACTTTTCTATGACAAAATTGTTGGAATAGTGCCTAGTAAGCCAATTAGATTGGCATGGTAAAAGCTATTTCCTTGTAAAACAATCTTGATTGAATGATATTCTTTATATGGACACCTTCATCTTATGCTCTATATTGCTTTACTTGCATTCGGATGAAGCGCTTAGATCACATATGACTACGTGACTTGGTCAGTTCATTGGGTGGTGATCATGGGATAAGTCTTACACGATCGTGATCTTAAATATTCCAAGTCATATGATCTTATGAGACGGGGCATCTAAGATCCAGATAGACTTGTACTAACGATGCATAAATCCAAGAGTTGAATATTGCTCCATTCCATGAGCAATCTGTATGAGATACAGGTGCATGTTAGTGGGTTGCTTGTTCAAGAACAAGGTACTGAAGACCTTCTGGAGAATCCACTAGATAGCCATAGTGGCAAGTTGATAGTGGTCAATTCTCGCACTTACGCTAGTGCATATTATTAGTCTTCTGACCTAAGATCCACAGTAACCTTATGTCCAGTCCTCATGCTTTGACTTTTTCTTGACCACTTGGCGGGTCTTTCGGGTTGAGGTTAGGTATGAGCTACTTGACATGGAGGTTTGTGAGATCTAAGATGGAATCCGACTCCTCGCTTTTGTGAAGAGCGAGTGCATCTCCTATGTGTTCTATAATGATCGATTCCAAGAAATCCTTGCGCAAGGTGGTGTGACAATTTGGAAAAGGAGTTTTTTCACATGTGAGGTCACACAAGAGAATCGAACATTGATAATAGAGACATAGTATTGAGGCTATTAGCGAGCCAACAAATATCTTACCCTAGGCCTCTTTCGGGAGAGAGAAGACGGAATGACCATCTTTGCATGGTATCCGTAAAGCTGTGATGGTTCTCCAGAATATTTATTTTGGCCAATTAGTTGGGCTCCATGGGCTTGAGGTTGGACATCGACCATGGAGATTGGGTACTCTTCAATTAATGAGATTAATTGAATTGAATCGATTAGTTTAAAATGAGTTTTAAACTAAAATGAATATAAGATATTCAAAAATCACAAAGAGTTGTGAGCCCATGTCCAATGAATGGTAGAATCTATTGGGTCACACACACAAGCCAAATAGCTTCCAAAATTTGTAGAGCAATTTTCTAAGTGTTAGAAAATTCACCCTTTGGTAATCGATATTCAAGGTTCTAATTTTACGGTCAATTTTGGTTTGATTAATTTAAGTTTTAAATTAATCAACTAGTTTAAGAGTTAAATTAGTCCAATAATTAAGGAGTTAATTATTTGGTACCATGATTGACCACAAATTGGATAAGTTGACTTAAAGAGTTAAGTTGACTAATTTAAGCTTGTTTGATTTAAGAGATAAATCAAATGTTAATTAATTAAATTAAAGTGTTAAATTTAATTAATTTGAAGAATATTTTTTGGAGGGAAAATTTAAATGAAGTTTTCATTTAAATTAGCATCTTAATTAATTTGGAATTAGATTCCAAATGAAATTGAAATGCACATGAAATTCAAGAAAGACCTAGATTTGAATATTGCCAACTTGGCATGCCACTTGGGCAGTCACCTTGAGGAAGGTGTGATGCGAAATAGCATCATACCTTCCATCCTCTATATATAGATATAAAGTGCATGCAAAATTCGAATTATCATTGCTAAAAAGTGTGAGAATTAGATTCTTACATTCCCTCAAAAATTCTGTCTCTCCATGCATTTCATCATGTGTTGAAGCTTTGCATTTCTTCTTCTTCCCAACCTGAAAATCAGCCTCCTCTTCCTCATTTTCTCCTCTCTAACTCCAGGTTCTAGTGAGGGAAAATTGGAAGATTGTTTGGTGTTTGGATCATATCAATAGAGGCAAGGCACTTAACTTGCTCAGTTTTGGAGATCCACCTGCAGCAGCTTCCTGTTGGTGAATTTTTCTGGAGTGATCCAGAAGGATTTTTGGCTCCAATTATTTAAATTATCTTACCCTGTGTGTGGAGGTGTTCCAGATTTAATGTCATGAATTTTGGAGCAGTATAGCCAAGGCAAACGTTGCCATCTTTTCGCTGTGCCAGTTCCGAACAGTTTTTGGATTCGTGAGAGATAGTTGATCTTCTCCTTGTTTTTGAGCTACATGAGGTAATTCTTCATCCTAATCTAGATATATAGCATGACTAGATCCTTGGTAGCTCGAGTAGCTTAGTTATTTTCAAGCTTATGAAGTTTTGATTTATGGATCCTAATGCTACTCTTGCCTTCAAGTGGTATTGGAGCCTTTTTCATGCTATGTTTTGGATTATTTTTGATTGATTCATATGATGGATTGATCAATATCACCAAATACTTGATCCAAGTGATGGATTGGAGTGTTTGGTTGATGATGCTTGTGGCTCTATTACTTGATGAATTGTAAGTATGCTATTATGTTATTTAAGTGTTGATTCATGTTTTACTATGTTTCAATTCATAGTGATAAATGTTGAATATTGATTTAGTATTTATTGATGTTATATGGTGATATAGCATGTTGATATTTGATCAAAAGAGTTTTGGTCATTTTTGGATCCAATTTGATTGGGGTTTTATTGGAGATTTTGAAGAATAGAATTCTAGCTTTCTCTAATTTTTAAATGCATGATTGAGCACTTGAATTTCCTTTTTTAATAGAGTTTTAAATCTGGAAATTCATCTATAATGTGTGTTTAAGTGTTTGGAACATGTGCTAAAACCATTGTTGCATGAAAGTTGAGTGGAAAACAACTTAACTCACTTTGAAACCCCAAAATAGGGGGCTGTCAAGCCTCTGCCAGGCGCTGCGCGCACGATTTGCACCCAGGCTAGGCAGCAACACATGTTTTGATGTTTTGGTGAGTTTTGAGTACTTTTTTTCAACTCCTTTTGTGCTTGAAATGTTTTTGCACCACACATAGTAGATGCACAAACATTGTGTAAGTTCTCAAAATTATGTTTGACATTTTTGAATGCCTTTGAAAATTGGTTAAAGTTTATCTTCCAATGAGGGCATAAATGTTATGCTTGTTCAATTATTTGTTTATGAGATAAGCATTTATTTGATGGAATTAATTTTTAATTTTAGATTTATTTATTATTCATTTAATTGTTGAATGGATGACGAATGAATGGGGATGATCATGAGCCTTTAATATTGATTTTAATTGTTTCAAGTTGTTGAAATGGGTTGCATTAAATTGAGGCTTGCGTGCCTCTTATTTTCTATCCTGTAAATATTATGAGAGTAGAATCACTGGGAGTAAGGATTTCCTATTCATGTAAATGTTATATGGAGCAATGGAGGCCTGGAGGCTTTTGAAGGCCCATTACTGTATGTGATATAATCATGTACTAGCTAGATTTAATCAACCCACCTAAAATCAACAATGTGGTGCACTTATGGCTCTAAGTGCACCACTTGGTTAGGCTTATGGTCATCCCACCCTAGGAGTATGCTAGGCGTATTTACTTATTTATGCTTTTCATATCCTATTGATGTATGAAATGCATGCTTAGGATATAGAAAATCTAAATAAGAAGATAAAATGATGAGATCTTTGCAAGCAAAAACCCTCAACTTAGATGTCTAAGTGCTTTTCAAATTTTAAGTTAAAATGGATACAAATTAAAAGAATTTTAATTAATCCAAGCTTTTTACCAATAATATATGGCATGACGATGCTACCATCTTTGTGTGATATACATCTAGTCATGGGGGTCATACTTAGGTAGAAAGCTGTTGCCATACACTTTGCATGAGATGCACCTTTGATTTGAGAATGCCCATACATTATACAGTCGGTCATGGGGGATGTTGTGGTGCTTGCCTCGAATCAAAGTTTGATTGGTAGGTTTGACTTAACACTGAGTAATGTAGAGGTCGTCCATCAGGGGATCTACATGAAATGGTGAGGCAAAATATGTTAAGAATTGCATGAGATGCAATTAGCAAAAGTTACTTATCTTTGGATTGCTCCTGGATATACATCCGGTCACGGGAGTCCACTTGCAAGTCTTTAGGATCTTGATTCTCACTAGGAAATATGATTTCCCGAATTCTTCTAGGGGGTGAAGGATTTGATAAAATAGTGGGAGGAAAACATGCTTGAAAGACCATAAACATGTTTTTAATATCAAATCAATCACATGCTTATACTCTTTTTTTCGCCTCTTGTAGATTTTCGAAATGGTCAATCAAAATGGCTAAAAATCCACTCGCAAGCATTTTGAAAACCAATAAACTAACTGGGCTGAACTTCTAAGATTGGTTGAGAAATCTTAAAATCATTCTTCACTCTTAAAAGTGAACTTAAGTCCTTGATCAAAGTCTTGTTGACACACTTGGTGATGACGCCACCGACACACAACGTGAAATGTTCACGAAATTTGTAGATGATGATCTGCAAGTGAGGTGTGTCATGATGGCATCCATGTCCAATGAGGTTCAAAAGACTCATGAGCACATGACGCATGCTTGAGAGATCTATATGCACTTGCAAGAGTTATATGGTGTACAAAGTAGACACAAAAGGTTCGGTTTGTCTAAAGAGCTCTTTAGGCCAAGGATAAGTGAAGGGTCCAATGTCCATGATCACGGCCTCAAGATGATTAGACTCATTGAGAAGCTTGGATAGTTAGATGTGGTCACGGACAATGGCCTTTAAGTGGATTTGATTCTACAGTTATTACAACCGTGATATGATTAATTCGTTTTGAACTTTAATATGTCCAAGCAAGATGTTACGATTAACGAATTGATCAATATGCTTGTGACCACGGAGGCGACTCTGAGAAAGGAAAAGCCCCTTATACCTCCATCCTCCTCCAAGTCAAAGGGCCCTAGGGGTCCTAGAAAGGGAGGTAAGAGGAAGAAGAGTTCTTCCTCGAAAGAGAAGCAACCCGAGAAGAGTTCCGGGAGGGTTAAGAAGAAGGTTAGAACCAGAGCTAGTTGTTTCCACTGTGGCGAAAAGGGGCATTGGAAAAGAAATTGCAAAGCTTACCTTGCAACCCTTGAGAAGGGTATGTACTTTATTGAAGTGCACATGACAACTAATTTTCCACATGGGTATTTGATACTGCATGCGATTCTCACATTTGTAATTCATTACAAGGGACGAAAATAAGAAAGAGTCTTTGTGAAGGGGATATGATTCTCCGCTTAGGAAATGGAGAAAGAGGTGTGTCCACTTTCCAAGGCGTTATCAAGTTGGACTTGGGAAATACTTCATTGCACTTGATCCAGTTTATTATGTACCCCACCTTGTTAAGAACATTATTTCAATTTCCGTTCTAGATAATGAAGGATTTGATTTTTCTATATCGAATAGGAAGTTGATAACATTAAAGAGTGGTTCTTTGATTGCTCAAGGTACATTAATAAATGAATTGTATATACTTGATTCTTAACCTTCACTAATGCATATTCAATCAAGTAAAAGAAAATTAGATGTCCAAGAAGATGCCATTCTTTGACATGCAAGACTTGGTCATATCTCTAAGAATATGATGAGCAATTTAGAAGCTCTCAAATCACTAAATGTTAGTGGCATTAAGGACCTTCCTACTTGTGAATCTTGTTTGAAGGGAAAAATGATCAAAGCTCCTTTTGTAGGACAAATGGAGCACTCCACAAGTTTCTTGGATTTGATCCATATGGACATTTGTGGACCACTAAGAGTTAGTGAGAGAGAAAGCTATTCCTACTTCATCACCTTCACCGATGACTTTAGTCGGTACGGACACATGTATCTTATGAAGAACAAGTCTAATGCCTTTGAAAAGTTCAAAGAGTATAGGAATGAAGTAGAAAAGCAATTGGGGCTAAGGATTAAAGCTCTTCGATCGGATCGGGGGGGAGAATACTTGAGCACCGAATTCTTGAATTATCTAAAGGAGAATAAGATTCTCTCTCAATGGACTTCACCAGGCACACCCCAACATAATCGAGTACCCAAAAAGAGAAATCGTACCTTATTGGATATGGTACGTTCTATGATGAGCTTTTTCGATGTGCCCATATCCTTTTGGGGATACGCCATACTAACAGCGGCGAAGCTACTAAATATAGTACCTTCAAAGTCGATGCCCAAAACACAATGAGATATGGCATAGAAAAGCACCTTCTTACCAATTTCTTAAGGTTTGGGAATCTCTTGCTTACGTGAGACGGACAGTGGGAGATAAGTTGGATAGTGAGACGGACAGTGGGAGATAAGTTGGATAGTAAATCCACCTTGTGCAAGTTTGTGCGATACCCTAAAGAGTCTATGGATTACTACTTTTATGATCTTTCATAACAAAAGGTGTTTATCTCGAGGAATGCCTACTTTTTGGAAAAGCAATTTCTATTAGATAGAAATGGCGTTGTTGTTGAACTTGATAAAGTTCAAGATGATTATGTAATCCTACAAGCGGTGGAAATAAGCGAGCAAGTGAAGCTTTGTACACAACCTCTATATAGGTCGGACCGAATCAAGAAGTAACCCGAAAGGGTCAGATTCCCTCATGAGATGGGCCAATCGGATGATGATCTGAAGACCTATGAGTAAGCTATGTTGGACATAGATTCGAGACATTGGCTTGAAGCCATGAGATCCAAAATGGACTCCATGTACTCAAATAAAGTATAGACTTTGGTAGATCCACCAAAGGGAATAGTTCCCATTGGTTGCAAGTGGATCTATAAGCGAAAGCTTGGAGTAGATGGAGAAGTGGTGACTTTTAAGGCACGACTAGTGGTAAAAGGTTACACTCAAAGGCTTGGTATCAATTTCGAGGAAACCTTTTCACCGGTCGCTATGCCTAAGTCCATTCATATTCTACTTGCCGTAGCTGCATATTATGACTATGAGATATGGCAAATGGATGTGAAAATCGCTTTCCTCAATGGTGACATTGAAGAAGAAATCTATATGGAGCAACCACAAGGTTTTACATCCAAGAGGAGTGAGCAAAAGGTTTGCAAACTCCAGAGATCCATTTATGGACTCCAAAAAGCGTCACAAAGTTGGAACATACATTTTGACGAAATTGTCAAATCATTTGGCTTTGCCAAAAATGTGTATGAACCATGAGTGTACAAGAAGGCTAGTGGGAGTTCAGTATAGTTTATTGTGCTTTATGTCGATGACATCCTTCTCATTGAGAATGAGGTAGGAATGTTAGAGTGTACTAAAGCATGGTTATCTACATAATTCTCCATGAAGGATTTGGGAGAAGTGTCCTACGTATTAGGAATATGTATCTATAGAGATAGATTTAAAAGGATGCTGGGGCTATCCTAAACACCGTACATTGACAAGATACTAAAGATGTTTAGTATGGAAGAATCCAAGAAAGGATTTCTTCCCATAGGACATGGCATTCGTCTCTCAAAGTCTATGGCCCCCACAACTGAGGAAGAGAAATGAAAGATGTCTCACACACCTTATGCCTCCATTATCAGTAGCATAATGTATGCAATTCAATATACAAGACCAGATGTGGCATACTCACTAAGTGTTACGAGTAGGTTCCAATCCAGTCTCGGTGAGAGTCACTGGATAGCCGTAAGAGCAATCCTTAAGTACTTGAGAAGGACTAAGGACTTGTTTTTGGTATATGGCAATGGAGAATTGAAACTAGAGGGGTTTTGGGATTCGAGTTTCCAATCCGATGTAGATGACCTCAAATCCATTTCTGAATTTATAGTTTTTCTCAATAGCAGTGTGGTGAGTTGGAATAATTCAAAACAAGATACCATAGCCGATTCCACCACTGAAGTAGAATATATTGCGGTTTCGGAAGCTGCAGAGGAAGGTGTTAGGATGAAAAACTTCATTTAAGAGTTGAATGTAGTGCCTAGCATTGTTGAGCCAGTTGTTGTCTTCTATGACAACACCGAGGTGGTAGCGCAAACTAAAGAGCTAAGATCTCATCAGAAATCCAAGCACATTTTGAGGCGATATCATTTGATCCAAGAGATCATTGATAGATGCGACATTCGAGTGGAGAGAGTTGCCTTAGAAGAAAATATAGCAGATCCACCAACTAAACCCCAAGTGCAAAAGGTCTTTGAAGAACATCTTGAGAAGATGGGTCTCAAGGCCATGGGGCATTGACTTTCGGGCAAGTGGGAGATTTTTGGAATAGTGCCCGACAAGCTAATTGATTGGCCTTGTAAAAGCTATTTCTTTGTAAAATAATCTTGATTGAATGATATTCTTTATATGACCACCTTTATCTTATGCTTTATATTGCTCATTTGCATTTGGATGAAGCCTTTAAGATCACACATGACTACCTGACTTGGTCAGTTCACTGAGTGGTGATCATTGAATAAGTCTTACACGGTCTTGATCTTAAGTCTTTCAAGTCATAGGATCTTATGAGAGGGGCATCTAATATCCGAATAGACTTGCACTAACAATGCATAAATCTAAGAGTTGGATATTGCTCCATTCCATGAGCAATCTATATGAGATACGGGTGCATGTTAGTGGATGCTTGTTAGAGAATAAGGCACTGAAGACCCTCGAGAGAATCCACTAGATAGCCGTAGTGGCAAGTCGGTAGTGGTCAATTCTCCCACTTACGCTAGTGCATATTATTAGTCCTCTGACCTAAGGATTTATAGTAACCTTATGTGCAGTCCTCATGCTTTGACTCTTCCTTAACCACTTAGCGGGTCTTTCAGGTTGAGGTTGATTATGAGCTACTTGACATGGAGGTTTGTGAGATCCAAGATGGAATCCGACTCCTCGCTTTTGTAAAGGGCAAGTACATCTCCTATGTGTTCTATAACGATCGATTCCAAAAAATTCTTACGCAAGGTGGTGTGACAATTTGGAAAAGGAGTTTTCCAGAGGTGAGGTCACACAAGGGAATTAAACATTGAGAATAGAGATATAATGTTGAGGCTATTAGGGAGCCAGCAAATATCTTGCCCTAGGCCTCTTTTAAGAGATAGGAGATGGAATGACCGTATTTACATGGTTGTAGAGCTGTGACGGTTCTCCAGAATATTCATTTCAGCTAATTAGTTGGGCTCCATGAGCTTGAGATTAGACATCAATCATGGAGATTGGGTACTCTTTAATTAATGAGATTAATTGAATTGAGTCGCTTAGTTTAAAAGGAGTTTTAAACTAAAATGAATATAAGATATTCAAAAGTCACAAAGAGTTGTGAGCCTATGTCCAATGAATGGTAGAACCTATTGGGTCACACACATAAGACAAATAGCTTCCAAAATTGGTAGAGCAATTTTCTAAGTATTAGAAAATTCACCCTTTGGTAATCGATTTTCAAGGTTTCAATTTTACGGTTAATTTTGGTTTGATTAATTTAAATGTTATATTAATCAACTAGTTTAAGAGTTAAATTAGACCAATAATTAAGGATTTAATTATTTGGTACCATGATTGACCACCAATTGGACAAGTTAACTTAAGAGTTAAGTTGACTAATTTAAACTTAAGAGTTAACCTTGTTTGATTTAAAAGTTAAATCAAAGGTTAATTAATTAAATTAAAGTGTTTAATTTAATTAATGTGAATAATATTTTTTGGAGGGAAAATTTAAATGGAGTGCATTTAAATTAGCATCTTAATTAATTTGGAATTAGATTCCAAATGAAATTGAAATGCACATGAAATTCAAGTAAGACTTGAATTTGAATTTTGCCAACCTGGCATGCCATTTCGACGGTCACCTTGAGGAAGGTGTGATGCCAATTAGCATCACACCTTCCCCCCTCTATATATAGATATAGAGTGCATGCAAAATTTGAATTATCATTGCTGAAAAGTGTAAAAATTAGATTCTTACATTCCCTCCAAAATTCTGTCTTTCCATGCATTGCATTATGTGTTGAAACTTTACATTTCTTCTTCTTCCCAACTTGAAAATTGGCCTCCTTTACCTCATTTTATCCTCTCTAACTCCAGCTTCTAGTGAGGGGAAATTGGAAGATTGTTTGGTGTGTGGATCATATCAATAGAGGTAACGCATTTGACTTGCTCGGTTTTGGAGATCCACTTGCAGCAGCTTCCGGTTGGAGAATTTTTATGGAGTGATCCACAAGGTTTTTCAGCTCCAATTTTTCACAGTATCTTCCCTTGTGTGTGGAGGTATTCCAAATTTAATTTTGTGAATTTTGGAGCAGTATATCCAGGGCAAACGTTTCCGTCTTTGTGTTGTGCTAGCTCCAGACAGTTTCTGGATTTGTGAGAGATAGTTGATCTTCTCCTTGTTTTTGAGCTACAAGAGGTAATTCTTCATCCTAGTTTAGATCTATAGCATGACTAGATCCTTGGTAGCTCAAGTTGCTTAGTTATTTTCAAGCTTATGACGTTTTGATTTATGGATTCTAATGCTACTCTTGTGTTGAAAAATAAGAGTCACTCGAGATTGGAGAAAAGAATATGTGGAACCAATTGGAATAAAAGAAATAGGATTCCACAACAAAATTATCCTTGGAAATAATAGGATGGTAAGTGATGATAGTACAAGATTTTATATTTCAAATGAGAATCTAGGGACCAGATTCTCTTAAGGAGGGGAGAGTGTAACATCATCATTCCTAGATTTTGAATTTCATGAAAAAAATTAAAATAAGATAAATTTAAGTCTCAAATTCGACAAAATACTTGTTAAATTAAAGAATTAAATCATAATCAAATCGCTAATTGTATCAATTAAGGCTTGAACATAAATATTAAAAGTAAAGGGACTAAATATTAATTAAATTAGAAACTCAATTACATCGAATAAAAAATATCAGGGATTAATGTGAGAGCAAGTTAAAAGTTGAAGGACTTCAAGATAATTAAATTTGGACTTAATTGTCCAGAAACAGAAATGTTAGGGGTCAATGTGGAAGAAAAAAAATTGGCTGATTTAATTGAAACCTAAGGACCAAACTGAATGCAGTGAAAATTTTTAGGGGGCAAATTGAAGTAGGTTAAAAGCTTTGGGGTTTAATTGAAAGACCTGGAAAAATACATTATATATATATAATCGAGGATGAAACTTTATTTAATTTTCAAAATATAACCCTACCCTACCTCAACTATGAATGGCCAAAAATTGGTTGTTGAACCAGAAATTGACACTGGAGATAGCCTCTTTTTGCTAAAAAGAACCCGACCATACCAAACTTGACCTAAAACCCCAGTGAAATTGACGAGAAATATGAAAGTGATGACAGCGAATGGCAAGCTCGGTGGTTCCGCCGCTTTCGGCAATAGAAATGATCTGGAACTAGAGGGCTCTTCGTCGCAAGCTCATTGGCAACACAACAATACCTTCAATTTGGAGTTCTAATCGGCTGTGGTGGAGGAATTAAGGCGGCGGCGCTAGGGTCGTGCCGTCTGTTCAAACAACCAATTGATGGCCAAAACGGTGGTGTTATTCAAAATTAATTTGGGAGTTTTCATGGGCTTAACAAGGCGCATCTTTTGGTCGGGTTAGCTCGCACTTTGGCGGCGGCGCTCCAACAACTAATGAACATTAGATAGAGAATCACGATCTGGACTTGGTAAGACTAGTTTCAAGCTGTTATTTAGACTTTTAATCATCATATTTAGGTAAAATTCGAATTTTATGATTAATTTGACTTTTTATTTTATTTTATTGAAATTTGAATAGGTTTGGGTCAAACGAGATTTCTATCTAGGTACATTTAAATCGAATTACCAAATCTTTGATTATGAATCTAGCTCTTAACCTTTGTTTGGCGCTGACTCAGCTATACACTAATAAATCTGATTAACTTAATCAAAGAATTGAGGAATTAAAAGCATAAAACAGAAACTTAAACCTAAAAATCTACTTGACAATGTTTAGGAAATCGATTTGGTGGGATTAAGAAAACCTAGAACATCCCAAGCCATCTGTATGGCATTGATTAGAAGTAGTTCCCTTATACTGAGCTTTAACTGGGTTTAAGTGGTAAGAACGTGACCGATAAAGGAGCATAGAGAAGTATTCTGATCAGGAGTTACAAATGAGTTTGTATTAGATTTCTTTGCTAGGGAAAGAACATACATATTTGTTATTATGCTTTGCTACTTGATTCTATTTGTGATGAGGTTCAATAATTGCGCTTGTTTGTTATATGCCGTTCTTCGGCAATTATATTGAATTTGATAGTTTGCTTGAACTGCTCTTCCTTGTTTGTGGTTCTTGAGCTATTATTATCCAAATTCCCAATCCTGCTTAATGTAATTTCTTCTCTTATGTTTATATATTAGCAAATATGTCACTTCTGCTTGACCATTCCTTTGTTAAAAATTGTTGCTCACTTATGCCATATTGACCTTTGATCCTTGTAATGCTCTTGACAGTCTATTTGGACTTTTCTTTTTCTTTACCTATTATTCTTGAATTATTCTTATTTGAATTTCTTACCCATTTTGAGTTTTTGCACCCCTAAATCAAATATCATGTTTACACAAGTTTTGACAAAATAAATTGTTTGTGAAAGTTTACCACACATTGCCCCTTATGCTGACTACGGCTCCTATTTGATTATGATTTATGCTATCTTTCTTGAAAATGACGATTGTGCGTGAAAACTGAACAAATGGATTTCGAAATATATTTTTCTATTATCACCATGCCTATCTTAGAATGAGCCTGGTGTTGCTTTACTGATTACTTGTTTGTCATGGCGATTTGACATATTAATTGAAATGCTGTTGGACGTGTTACACTACTTAATACTTGATACCCTTGGGGTGGGTGGTGGTATTGACTTTTGGATATGGCCGAGTGGAACGAATCGACACTGACCAATCTCTAGTTGATACCTTTTTGATTACAATCTGGCCTCATAGCCAGTTGGAGGTAGCGGTCTATGAGGGGATAAGGCATGCGGCTAGCCATGCCTACTGTTTAGTCAATTGTTCGTGTTGATTGCTTCGAACTTGGAGGGATAAGGGTTATCGTGTTTGCGAAAGTGGAGGGACAAGGTAGGAGAACCCCTAGTAGCGAGTTTTGCTAAAATATTAATGATTTATTAGTAGATACAATGTGTTGCTCTCTGTTGATTCGGTACTTATGAATTGGTTACCACTCTGTGTATTTGTGTTACTCCTTCGTCAATAACTCACTAAGTCATTTGGACTTACATTGCTTGTATTGTTTCCTTTTGTTCTTTACCCTAGATAAGGAGGAGCGACGTAGATATACTACACTACGAGACACGTGGGGTAATAAACCCAACGAATTTATAGATATATGGATTGTAGCCTGTTGAGTTACTGATGTGGATATGATAGGTAGGTTTTGGAAATATTAAGTGTGGTCTATGATACTTTGGTAACAAGTCAAATTGTTGATGGATGTCTCTTGTGGAAATTAAATATTTTGGTTTTTGAAAGGCTTATTTTCTCTTATCTAGAGTGCTTGTAGTGTAGATTTGAGTAGCACCTCGACTGAACAGGCGCCTCCCGGTGGGGGCGCTAAATATATTTTGTTAATTATTCTTTGGCAGCAGAACTAATTTTTAAAGAAAATTCATGTTTGCATATTAATAGGGAAAAACTACTCATTTTATCTTTATGAAGCAATACTGAGGTCTTAAAATGTCAATTGATTATGTCATCAATAGAAGCAATGCAATCATATTTGCAAAAAACTTGAAAGTTTCTATGCACTATGGTTAAATCATGTTTACACTATAACGTAGTTAATGTAATTATATATTTATTCCATTCTTCACTTACATATGAAAAGCACACTGCTTCTTGAACATCTCGATAGCATGTGTTTCTCTTGCCTCGACTCCTAATACAATAATTAACGTGGATCCACCTGTACCAGAAGCACAAACTAAGAACACGGCGTGTTTTTCTTCTGTTGGTGATAATAAACTTTAATGATTCATTGACGAATGTTTTAAGTTTTACCAATTGAATAAAACGATCTTCACCTACATAAGCGTGCAAATTACTTGGAGTTAATTACTGAAGACTTGATTGAAGTGGAACTTATGATTAAAAAACAACAAACATCCATGCAAATGATTACAAGGTTTTATTAGTTGCTAGTGTAGTGCATTTGGAGAACTTAAGTTGATTTATAGTTATATATGTTTGAATGCATGGTTGTGTATATTAAAATATAATGCAGAATGTGATCAGCAAGCTACGTTGAAAGGCCAAAAAAAAAAAATAAAAAAATGCAAAAATCCTTTTATTGCTATAGGTTGATCGATTTTCATTGAAAGTGACAATTCGGGTGCTTAGTCAAAGCCGTAAGTTCTTTTACATAGCTTGTGAAAAATGCCATTCTTCCTACGCAGCAGCATTTAACTGGCCAATTAACTACAGAAAATGTAATGAAAAAACAGTTGCAAAATCAAGGTAAGTCAACATATATTTTCTTTTGATGAGTTGCTGTTAATTGTAAATTACTATGGATGAACAATTTATTTACCTTTTTTTTTTTTTTGTATTTAGAGAAATGGTAGTTCTACGCATTTCTGATGAAGCTGGTGCATTGGAAGCAACTCTGTTTGGAACCGATTGCCGCTGAAATAATACAAATGAATGTGTTTATGATTATGGAGATGTACTTAGCTGTTAGTATTTCATCTATCTATATTGATAATTTAATTTTCAGCTTAATGAATTTTATTAACAATATTTCTTTTAATAGGGACCATCTATTTAGATCGTGGCAGGACGGCCTACATGCACAACATACCATTTTTGAACATAACAAGGTTTAAAGAAGATGAGGCCAGTCCAACAGCAGAACCAAGAAGCATGAAGACGTTGTTTGATGGAGGTAAATATTCTTTGACAGTATTTTAATATGAGTGTGCGCATTATTCAAATATTACAATTCTTTCATGATGTAAAAGTATCTCACAAAGTGATTGTATAGATGATGAATTTCTCGATGAACCTGCAGCAATGGAAGAAAAAAGAAGGCTTTCAGGTTTAATTTGAATATATAGTGCATTGTATATTCCTCTTCTAATTTTTCTCCAAATAAATTTATATGAGTGGAATTTTGTTAGGAGAATCTTCAGAAAAAAGTCAAGGAAGTTCAATGTCTTCTTTTGATTGAAAAGAAAGCTTGCATATTTTATTTTTAGTAGGTTGTACTATGATAATAGGCAAACTACACAACTTGTATATTTTGTCCCAAAAAAATCATAAAAAAAATGCTGCTTTGGGACAATATATTTTGTGTTGTAAACGGATTTTGTGGTTTGCTATTGTAGTCCAACTTCTATGTACTTCAAAAAATAAAAAATAAAAAAAATAGTATTTGCTCCTATAAAATATTTTGTGCTGCAGCCAGCGATGGAATTCTAGAAGTATAGTTGGGGAAAATTGCATTTTTAGTCTCACAATACAACTGTGTATGCATTGTTACTCTCAGAAATTGACACTTGACCATTTTTAGTCCAAATTTCATAATTTTTTTAACATTTTGAGTCCTCCATTCATTTTTTCATTAAAATTTTGATGGAAAACGTTATATTTTCCCCTCTCAAGTTTGATTTATTTATGAAAAAACCCACTAACATTTTTATTTGAGTTAATGACATAAAACCCCCTAAGGTTTGACTCATTACAAATAAACCCAGAGAAATTACAACGAGTCCCTAATATTTTGTTGCGTCAAACATTTTGAATAATTGTTAGCTTCCATTAATAAATATTAATAAATTTACTGACATCATTCAAAAATTTATGTGAAAATTTAAAAAATATCCTCTAATACTTGTTTCGATTATTTTTTGAGATAGAAATGTCATTGGACTTGTTTGTAATATTTTTCATACCATTGGTGTGTAATTATAATATTGTTAAATTACTTATAATAAGTTTAAAAATATCGGTTAATTAGAAAAAAATCCCTAATCCTACTTTCATTTTAGTGATCAATCCCCATTTGAATTTTTACACACTAAACTCCCCACTTTTTCACAAAACTTAGAAATCACTCCCTATATCTTTTAAAAAGACCCATATATCCTTGTAGTTGAAAAGAAAAACAAAAATACCTGAGAAATGCATTTTCTCTTCAAGAAGAATGCTTTCCTTTTTTTTTTTTTTCCTGAAATCGACGACTTCTCCAAACGGCCAAACAAAAGGGCACGAAGTCGTTCCTCTGCCATTGACGCGAGAAGAAAAAGAGAGGGGGAAAAAAAAAGACACCAAAAATTCTGTCATTTTTCTGCGACAATGGAAGGAGAAACAACGGCAACAAGAAGCAAAGTACAAAAAGAAGTGGGCAAAAGAAACAAAGGTATATTTTCTGCATTTATAGTTTTAAATGTTCGTGATTTTTCATTGTTACACTTATTTCTTGCCTATTTTCTCATGTTTAGGGTTTTTATTCCTTTTTAGTTGTTAAACACTTGAACTCATTTGAGATATATATATATATATATATATGATTTTTGTTATGAGATGGGAAGTTTCTGATTTGTACTTAAAAGGCATGAAAGTTGTACCTCACCTTTTTGGGGTTTATACTTCGTTTTACCTGAAATTATAAGGTGAAATTATCTGAAAGTGTTAGTATATTATATGTAGTACAAAACATCAAAGCTTGCAGTACACATTAGGCAAAATTGTAGTATATAATTTGTGTAACTGCAGTACATTTTAGAAATAAATGTAGTATAAACATTCAAGCTTACAGTACACATTAGGCAAAAATGTAGTATATAATATGTGTAATTGCAGTACATTTTAGAAGCATTTATAGTACAAAAACATTCAAGCCTGCAGTATACATTAAATGAAAGCGTAGTATATAGTCTGTGTATCTGCAATACATTTTAAAAGCAATTTTAGTACAAAACATTTAATCTTGCAGTATATATTAAATGAAAGTGCAGTATATTTTAGAAGCAACTGTAGTATAAAACATTCAAGCCTGCAGTATATTTTGTACCTCATGTTGGTGATATTTGTACTTAATGTGCTGATATTTTGTACTCCATATTGGTGATATTTGTACTTAATACGCTGATTTTTTGTATTCCATGTTGGTGATATTTGTACTTAATGTGCTGATATTTTGTACTCCACGTTGGTGATATTTGTACTTAACGTATTGATCTTTTGTACTCCATGTTGGTGATATTTGTACTTAATGTCCTAATCTTTTGTACTTCAATAGTTGATACTTCGTATCTAATATGTTGGTGTTTTGTACCCCAGGAGACAGAAGACATCAGCACAATACCCAACTCAAAGATTGAATCGCCTGATCCCTATAAAGGAGAACTGATTATAGAGGTCGTGTTCATATTCCAGTAAAAGAATTTGAGTATAATATGAGGGCAATAATGGTGTTATGTTGAAGGACACTTCAATTAAATTGAAACTGGACAGTGAATTTGAGTACAATATGATGGAAATGAAGTGCAAACGTAGAACAAACAAAGTATAAATAGTATTATGTTAAAGTACACTTCAATTAAATTGAAATTAGACAGTGAATTTGAGTACAATATGAGGAAAATGAAGTACAAACATAGAACAAATAAAGTATAAATGAAGTTATGTTGAAGTACACTTCAAAAATTGAAATTGGGCAGTGAATTTGAGTACAATATGAGGGAAATGAAGTACCAACTTAGAACAAACAAAGTATAAATGGTGTTATGTTAAAGTATACTTTAATTAAATTAAAACTGGGCAGTGAATTTGAGTACAATATGAGGAAAATGGAGTACAAACGTAGAACAAACAAAGTATAAATGGTGTTATGTTGAAGTACACTTCAATTAAATTGAAACTGGGCAGTGAATTTGAGTACAATATGAGGGAAATGAAGTACAAACGTAGAACAAATAAGTATAAATGGTGTTATGTTGAAGTATACTTCAATTAAATTGAAATTGGGCAGTGAATTTGAGTACAATATGATTGAAATGAAGTACAAACGTAGAACAAACAAAGTATAAATGGTGTTATGTTAAAGTACACTTGAATTTGAGTAGAATATGAGGGAAATAAAGTACAAACGTAGAACATATAAAGTATAAATGGTGTTATGTTGAAGTACACTTCAATTAAATTGAAACTGGTCAGTGAATTTGAGTACAATATGAGGGAAATAAAATACAAACGTAGAACAAACAAAGTATAAATGGTGTTATGTTAAAGTACACTTCAATTAAATTGAAATTGGACAGTGAATTTGAGTACAATATGAGGGAAATGAAGTACCAACTTAAAACAAACAAAGTATAAATGGTGTCATGTTGAAGTACTCTTCAATTAAGTTGAAACTGGGCAGTGAATTTGAGTACAATATGAGAAAAATGAAGTACAAACGTAGAACAAACAAAGCATAAATAGTGTTATATTGAAGCATACTTATTGCAATTGAATAATTAGTCTCTAATAATTATAGTGGTGGTCAAGTACAATATTTTGAGATTATCGAATTAGGCGAAGTACGTATTTGTACGGGTGATAGGGTGGATATTATCGTCAAATGCTCATTTGTTTACATCTTTGAAATCATAAGTATTATTTACATTACTGCTATTGATAACATTCATTCGTTGAACACTAGTGGTTAACACTTTAAAACTTTAACATTATTTTATTCATATGATAAATATTACACACATTTTTAGAGTTTGGTTATTAATTACCAAGACTTAAAAAGCAAAACATGGAACAAATTTCAATTCAACAATATTAGTAAAAATATTAAGGAATGAAGTACATAATGGCCGAAATGAAGTACAATTGTCATAAAATCAAGTATAATTCTCCCAGATTGGGGTACAAAATAATTGATATCTCGAAAAACATGCAAAAATGCTAATTTCACGCTAAATCAAATACATAATTGCCAAAATGAAGTACAAATGTCATGAAATCAAGTATAATTCTCCCAGATTGGGGAACAAAATAATTAATATCTCGGACAACATGCAAAAATACTAATTTCACGCTAAATTAAATACATAATTGCTTAAATGAAGTACAAATGTCATGAAATCAAGTATAATTCTCCCAGATTGGGGTACAAAATAACTGATATCCCGGACAACATGCAAAAATGCTAATTTAACGCTAAATAAAATACACAATTGCCTAAATGAAGTAAAATTGTCAAGAAATCAAGTATAATTCTCCCAGATTGGGGTACAAAATAACTGATATCTCAGATAACATGCAAAAATACTAATTTCACGCTAAATCAAATACATAATTGCCGAAATGAAGTACAAATGTCATGAAATCAAATATAATTCTCCCTGATTGGGGTACAAAATAACTGATACGTCGGATAACATGTAAAAATGCTAATTTCACTCTAAATGAAATACATAATTGCCGAAAAGAAGTAAAAATGTCATGAAATCAAGTATAATTCTCCCAGATTGGAGTACAAAATAGCTGATATCTCGGACAACACAATTCTTGTATTTGAATGACCGCAAAGTAGACACCGTATAATTCTTAAGCATAATTGTAAACTCCTGAGCATCCTTGAATGTCTGAACTTTTCCATATATGCAATTCCTCCATGCATCAATTGAGTTGCCAATTAAAGCTAATTTATTGTGCGATGCATTGGTCGAACCAATTTCCTCCTTGACTACATCCTTTGAGGTTGACAAATGAAGTACAATTTTAGGTAAAATAAAGTACAATATGTAGAATAATTCAGTATGGTCGGGTAATTTCAAATAAACGAAGTATGATTTCAGAACAATAGAAGTATAAAACGTTATCAATTGCATTACAATTTTGGATAATCAATAAGTAAAGCACTTGAAGTATAGAACTTTAGGTAAAATGAAGTATAAAATTAATAGAACTTTATAAAACTTAAATAATGGAGTACAATTTTACGTAAAAGGTTAAGTATAATTTTATATAAAAGAAGAACAATTTTAGAACACTTGAAGTATAAAACCTTAGCAATTACAATATAATTTTTGGATAATCCAGTAGTAGAACACTTGAAACTTAAATAATAGATTCAGATAACTGAAGTACAAGTTTAGATAAAATGAAGTATAATTTTAGAACACTTGAAGTATAGAACTTCAATGAATAGAGTACATGTTTAGGTAAAATGAAGTATAATTTTAGAAAACAGAAGTACAATTTTATATAAAAAGAAGTACAATTTCAGAACACTTGAAATATAAATCCTTAGCAATTGTAGTACGATTTTGGATAATCCATTAATAGAACACTTGAAATATAAAACTTAAATAATAGATTCAGATAATTGAAGTACACGTTTAAATAAAATGAAGTACAATTTTAAATAAAGTGAAATACAATTTCAGAACACCTGAAGTATAAAACCTTAACAATTACAGTACAATTTTTGATAATCCATTAGTAGAACAGTTGAAGTATAAAACTTAAATAATAGATTCAGATAACTGAAGTACAAGTTTAGATAAAATGAAGTACAATTTCAGAACACTTGAAGTATAGAACTTCAATGAATAGAGTACAAGTTTAGGTAAAATGAAGTATAAAATAAAGTCTAATTTCAGAAAATAGAAATACAATTTTAGATAAAGTGAAGTACAATTTCAAAACACTTGAAGTGTAAAACCTTAGCAATTACAGTACAGTTTTGGATAATCAATAAATAGAACAATTGAAGTATTGAACTTCAATGAATGGAGTACATATTTTGGTAAAATGAAGTATAATTTCAGAAAACCAAGAGTATAGTTTTAGATAGAAGATGTACAGTTTGGGAACACTTCAAGTATAAACTGCTAGAAGTTGTAGTACAATTTTGGATAATTCATTAGTAGAACACTTGAAGTATAAAACTTACATAATAGAGTACAATTTTTGTGAGATGAAGTACAATTTTAATTGCAATGAAGTATAATGTAGAACGCTCCAAGCAGAGAAAGATTTCCAAATAAACAGAGTACAATTTCAGAACACTTCAAGTACAAAACTTTACAAACTATAGTACGGTTTAGATTCTGTAGAAGTATTACCTTAAAACATCACTGCTATTCTTTGCACTGCTGCTTGATTCATCCTTTCGGTTTACCAGGATGTCAACAATGTTCATCTTCAATGTCAAATGCAGCAAGACCAAATTTATGACATTATATGGAGTTGGTCTTTGTAGTGGCAACTCCCCAACACTTGATTGAACACTCCTCCTTCACTATGGTTGATATCGTCGAAAAAATACAAGAAACTCAGAAGCAACTGAGAAGAAACTGAGAAGAAGAAGAGACCCGAAAATGATGAAAATAAAAAGAGAAGAAGACAATGCAGATGTCGAGTTGGTGGTTGTTGGCTCCGACGATTATTCTCGTTCCCGTCGTAGAGCTTGTTGCGTTTTTTCTGTTCTTTTTGTTTCTGGTAATGAACGTATGATATGGTTTACTGTTTGCTTGTGTGAATGAAGAAGAAGTGAGAAAAAATGAGTGAAAAATATTATAGTTAAGGGCATTTTTGTCAAATCAAGTGAGTAGGGAGTGATATCTAAAATTTTAACAAAACTAGGGAGTTTCTTCTAACAAAAATCAAGTGGGGACTGAACATGAAATTTGAAAGTACTTTTGGTACTTTTAAATAAGTGCCCCTAAAAATATTCTATTATTAATAAAATTTCTTAAGTATTAAATAATCTTTAAAATTCAAATTGAATTAAAAAATAAAAATTTAAAATTATAGACATATCTAAAATAATTAAATCAAAATTTAATTAAACTTTATTAATTAAAAAATAAATAAAAATTAGAAAAATAAAAATAAAAATTAAATACATCTCTTAAATAGTATAATTTAATAATCTTTAAATTGCATACTTCATAATATTAAAATAATATATGTATCTAAAATTAAGCAACTGAATAATTTAAAATTAACAATGTAATTTTAATAATGTCAAATAAGTAATTTGATCATGTTAATATAATTTAATAATTTTAAATAAATAAATAAAAGTAAAAAAATTGATTATTTTAGATAATATTAAATTAATATTTACTAATAATTCTTAAATACTTAATAAATTAGTTAAGAATAAACAAGTAAAAAAAAAAAAAAAAAAAAAAAAAAAACCTTTCCCCCTCAATTACCCCCAATCCCACCCCCCCTCGCCCGCTCCCCACCCTAGCCGCTGGTCGGCGGTCATGATTGGCCGGGGTGAAACCCGTATGGCTAGGTGACCGATGGCCATGGCCGGCTGATCTGGCCATGGTCGGGCGACCAGCCATGGTGCGCGGTCCGAATTCTGGTGGAGCGTTGGGAGTGGGGGGTGGGGGATGCGTGTGGGCGGGGGGTTGTAATATATACATATATATTTATGTATTTATATATGTGTATTTATATATACATATAGTATAGATATATATGCATTTACACATGTAAAATATTATTTTAAAATATTTTTTTATGAAGAATTGTTTATTTAAAATTTAAAAATTTTATTATTTTTAATTTTTTTTAATGATGGTCAAATAGACATTTTATATTTTGTGGTTCTTTTTCATAAATAGATCAGATTTGAGGGGTTTGTGGGTAATTAATTTTTTTTTATTGTAACAGTTTCCGTCAATATTTAATGGTGGAAGACCAAAAGTGCCAAAAATTTATGAAATTTGAAATAAAAGTGATGAAGTGCCAGTTTTTGGGACTAACGGTGTGCACACAGTTGTATTGTGGGACTAAAAATACAAATTTTCTACTACAGCTGCGTTGTTTCGTAGAAAATGAGGTATTTAATATGCTTATCAAGAGTTAGTTTTGTTTATTTATTTAATATGTATGAATCAAATAGTACTTATAAAAAATTAGCCAATTTATTATTTTTGAATAAATAATCCTAAATTATGCAAGTATACTGGCCCATTTAATATAAAATACCGTATAATGTTAACTTATATACTCTTTTTTATGTATCTATTATAATATTTGCTATTTGTATAAAAATCAATTAGTGAAATGTAACTGCTTTTTAAAGTAGATTTTTTTTATCGTTTGTAACTAACTAACGCATTACTACAAAACTATATGACAAAACATATTTCATGGTAAATGATTGCAGTGAGTTTTTAAATGAAGCCAAGAAACTGTTAATGAAATCATGCACACAAATATCTTGCTCAAGAATGTAATGGTTTGATTTTTGGAACATTAAAAATTCAAGAAATTTTTTAGATTACTCATTTTTCTTAGACATTTAAAAAGGGTGAGCTTCACTACAGCTATTCCAAAAAAATTCTATGATTAAATAATGAAAAAAAAGGAAATAAACACTTGCAAATACACAAAACTTGTCCGATTTGTAATTGACTTCATGTGCCGTCTTTCTCTTGCAAATTTATGAATCATTTCTCCAATAGCTATATCATGTTTTATTCGACATTCCAATCTCATGAACATACTTGGGCCATAGAATGACAACCCGCCCATAATTTACCATTTTTTTTTCCTGAAAAAAATTATTTTGTAGCTTTCAAAAAAGAATTTGGCTGCAATTTTGAATGAGAAGGCAAGCTCGGAAAGCAAAATTCAAACAACTGAAGAGACAATGGTGGTTACATTATGATGCGGCTCGGGATCTTGGGTCTCGACCTTGAGCTGAATTTTCAAAGTTGACCTTGTTTCGACCTCGACCTCGACCTCGACCTCGACCTGGACTGGATCCGCACAAGTGTTTTTGAGTTTCCGACCTGACTACAAGAGCACACGTTAGGCTAGCTGAGATCACTCTCAGTCAAGGCTCTCCGATGCCTAAGTTAGTTTTGGAGCTAAAATGATTAATAATGAGCTCAATGGTAAGGTCAAGAACTCAAGTGAGAATAAGTAAAGACAACATGACTTGGAACTGTATGATTCCTCCTTATATAGGTGATGAACTGTCCTTCTTTGTACAGGTTGAGGTGGCGCATTATTGTGCATTAGATCCTCAATTGATCAATGACCTACAATCCAGGTTATAGCCCGAGGCAGGTTAGATTCTACCGAGTCACAACCCGATCCAGATAAAAAGACATGGATCTTGTCCTGTTTGGGCATTTTGATTAAGATCCAGGGGTAGAATGGTCTTTTAACATGTCTTCATTAATGATTATCATCATTAACTTCCCCACTTTCCAAGTGTGTTGGTTCTTTTCCCATTTTGGGGAAATGAACCTACACACTTTGGGAAGTAGGTTCTGGGCATCTTCAGCCATTCGGTAGGGCGATGTTGATCCTGATCGTTGATGCATCCGCGAGAGATGAACCATCATCTTTAGTTGTTTATAAATACCATTGGACTGCCCCATAACTTCATTTTATTTCTTCTCCTCCTATTGCCTTAGACTCCCCTCTTTGACCAAGATCTTAATCTCAGATCTGCTTTTTTAATAACAATGAGTTTGAGCTCGAGTTGCTCCTCTAAAAAAACTTGCAGCCTCAATCAATTGGGGTCGAGTGATAGTGTCTCTCTCTCATCGGATTCAGAGGATGTGGCCTCTCTCCAACTTGTTCCTTTCATGGGTTCAACCTCGACCCCGGCTCTAATCAATCCCTATGATCCTGAGCTTGAAGTGGGCTCTTCTTTGGCTGGTCCGTCCTCTGCATCAAGGGAAAAATTGGCGTAGGATCCAGAGACCATGGAATACATCTTTGCTATGTCACTGTGGCTGGTCATTGTTCCAAAATTTGGATCCCTTGTAATGTTGGAGCTCAGGTCCAAGTTTTTCATACCTCATGAGGACGAGATCATCTTTCCAAATAAATTGGATAGGATGCACCTCCTCCCACTGGCTGTGCCACTTTCTCTGTTGGCATGTTAGAAGAGGGTCTAAGGTTTCCCATTCCCAACCCCATCGAGAACATTTTGCTAGGCTTAGATATCTGCCCAACCTAACTAATTCCCAATGCCATAAGGCAAATTCTTTGCTTCTTTATAATTATATCCCACTTTGGGTTTGAGCCCTCCTTTGCTCATTTCTGATCCCTTTATTCAATATCGACCTCGACCCGAACTGAAGCTTGCGGATTTTATTATCTCACCTTGAGGCCCATGTGCAAATTTCTAGATAAAGTCCTAACTTCTTGGGTCCTTGAAAAAAGCGATTCCTCTTCATTTGGGTTCCTATTGACTGTCATTTAGGTCTGATTGGAGGCAGAGTAAGCCCAAAATCTCTATGTCAAGCGAGGTCACATGGGGGGAGAACTTTGTGGATTCCTTAACTGATCATCTTTATAAGGTTGGGAAGCTCTTGAAAAAGGAGGTTCTCAAGATTGCTGGCCTCTCGCTAGCCAATATCCGAGTTTGCATGACTCAGCGACGATTCTAGTTCCTATTAATGTTTTACCTTTTCACTTCTTTTTTTTTCTTTTTTTTTGGTTTATCTTCTTGGGCTCGAGGTCTAATGCTTGTCTTTAGTTTTGTTTCAGTCATGTTGAACAAGAACCTGAGCATTGTTAATAAGATAAAGGCCCAAAAGTTGGCGTTGATGGCGAAGGCTTAATCCTCTAGGCTCGCGCCAACCTCTACTTCCCCTAGTCATACCTTGACCCCAAGCCATCTCTCCAGCACGCCGGTCTAACCAGTTGAAGTGGAACAACCTATGCTACTGACGCAAGTCTCTGGGGTTGGGGTCACAACACCAGACACTGAGCCCACTCTTGTAGCTGCGGTTGCTCCAGAAGGTAAGGGGAAAAAAACCCAAGCATGGCTCCAAGAACGAGAGCCCAAAACTTTCTTCCCGTTGTCATTTAAGCAGAAGTCCATCAGAGATGTCAGGGAAATCATCTAAGGGAAAGGGTTCGAGTGGGAGCTATTTAGAGAAAAGACCTCGACCCGATTCTAAGCCTATCCTCGCCTCCCCCCGCGACCTTGACGTTCATGCACGTCAGGAGACGATGTTGGTTGATGCATATAAGGGTTACAAGACTGTTAATTCTGCATTTTCTGGTGACTCTTCGAGAATCTAATCCTAAATTGGAAAATTATAGATCAGAGTAGTATGCTTTGATCCCGATCTAGAGAGACCTCTTTTGAGCTCTATAAAGGATGCCTATTGACCTAGGATCAGGCTTTGCTGGATCTCGTGAACTTCGCCAAGCTATAGGAAAATGGAGCCTACACTATGATGCATGTGAGTTTTTAGTCATCTCGCTTTGAAGTTTATAAATTTTTTTTTATCTGTTTGGGCTCGTGTCTAATGCTGCTCGCTCATTTTGTAGGGGATCACATATATGCATCAATTCACCCTTCAGTGCATTTATTAAAGGAGCCATTTCATGACCCGAGATAATGAGGTCATAGAGCTCAAATTGGCCAAGGACGAGCTCGAGGCCAGTCTGAAATCAACCCAAAAATCCATCGATAGCAAGCTTGCTTTGCATAAGAAGGAGCTGGCGGATTGGGATTAAAGGATTAAGGACCTGGAGCAAAAACTGTCCAAAATTAAGAAGTCTTTGGCCTCAAAGAAGAAGGCATCATATGAGGAGGGATGCTCGAAAGGTCGCGAAGTGTTTGAGAGCTCTTATGAGTTCAAGGAGCTGATCTAAAGTACAAGGATTGAGGGAGCCTGACCCTTCAAGAAGTCTGATATATTCTAGTCTCTGGTCGAAGAGAAGGTTGCAGAGTATGCCTTTATAGGCTTTATGAAGTGCCAGGTTCAGTTGAAGATACTAAATGGGATCATCGAGAGGTTTGAACTGAAGCAACTGGACCCTACCAAAGATGTCGATATGAAGGATTATTCTATTGGTGATCTCAGAGAAAAAGAAGAACCTAAGGATGAATTTACTGCTCTCGCCTTGGAAAAGGAGGTTGAGGTCCCTCAATCAGCAGTTGAAGAAGGTGAGATCTCCTCTGGAGCTCTTACCGTGGAGATTGAGGACCCCAAAGAGGCATAAGAGATTGAAGCTTAGCATAGTTAGATTGGAGCTCGCTAACTTGTAATTTCTCTCTTTTTTTATTGCAACTTTAGTTCGAGATCTTTTGATAATTTGTTTATGTATTATGGTCTTGAACTGCGATGCTAACGTAATCAGTCTTTTTGAATCAATGATGTGCATAAGTTCGCGCAAAGTATCTAAGTTGCTTAACGAATTTTAAACAAGCGTATGGGTTCTTTGTTTCACAATTCACTTGATCTCTTACTACCTTTAATGTGTCCACTTTCGTCTTGTAACAAAATACTATTCATAATCGAGTTAAGGGTTTGGACCAGAGTCTAGTATAAGATCTCGATCCTGTTGACTTGGGATTTTGTTGAGTTAAAGATCTTGCTCATATCTTGTTTAAGAACTCGATCCTATTGACTCGGGACCGTCTTGAGTCAAAGATCTTGCTCAGTCTTGTATAGGATCTCGATCCCATTGACTTGGGATCGTCTTGAGTTAAAGATCTTGCCTAGATTTTGTATAAGATCTCGATCCCGTTGACTTGGAACTGTCTTGAGTTAAAGATCTTGTATAAGATCTCGATCCTGTTGACTTGGGATCATCTTGAGTTGAAGATCTTTCTCAAATCAAGATCTCAATCCAATTGACTTGGGATCTTCTTGAGTTAAAGATCTTGTTTAAATCTTATATAGGATCTCGATCTTGTTGACTTGAGATCTTCTTGAGTTAAAGATCTTGCTTAAATCTTGTATAAGATCTCGATCTCGTTGACTTGGGATCTTAGATCTTGTATAGGATCTTGATTCTATTGACTTGGGATCGTCTTGAGTTAAAGATCTTGCCCAGATCTTGTAGAAGACCTCAATCCCTTTAACTTGGGATGGTCTTGAGTTGAAGGTCTTGCTCAGATCAAGATCTCGATCCTATTGACTTGGGATCTTCTTAAGTTAAAGATCTTGCTCAGATCTTATATAGGATCTCGATCCCGTTGACTTGGGATCATCTTGTGTTAGAGATCTTGCTCAGATCTTGTATAGGATCTCAATCACGTTGACTTGGGATAATCTTGAGTTAAAGATGTTGCTCAGATCTTGTATAAGATCTCGATCTCGTTGACTTGGGAATGTCTCGCCTTTGCAATTTTGGAAGTTCATTAAACTGTTATATTAAGAGAGAATGCAAATAATATTAAATAGAAGATAAGTTCTTGCAAATAAGCAGAAAGGAAGTTCACATGATTAAATACGCATCATAAATAGTACTAGCCATATACTGGCTTTTACAAAATCAGCTTCAAACATAAATATTTTTCAAATTCTGCACGTTCCATGATCTTGGCAATTCCTTCCCCTTTGCGTCCTTCTGCCTATATGAACCTTTTTTGGTTACCTTGATCAATTGGTATGGTTTTTCTCAATTTAGGTCTAGCTTCCCAACATGCTTCGAGACCTCAACCTTTTTCAGGACCCAGTCTCCCATTTGGAAGCTTTTCTATCGGACTTTCTTGTTGTAATGCCTTGCCATGATGTTTTTGTATTCTTGGATCTTGATATAGGCCCGGTCTCTCTTCTCTTCAGTTACCTCTAACTCAAACTCCCGAGCTTCACTGTTGCTTTTCGGGTCATATTCTAAGACTCGTCATGCTGGTTTTTCTATTTCGGCCGGGATCATAGGTTCAGCCCTGTACACCAAGCAATAGAGGTCTCGCCAATTGCTGCCTTAGGAGTAGTGCGATGTGCCCATAGAACTCCTTGGAGCTCATCTTCTCAGTCTCCTTTTGCCTTTGTCAAGCAAGCTTTTAGGCTCTTTAAGAGGTCACGATTCATTGCCTCAGTCTGGCCATTCACCTTCGGGTTCCCCATGGATGTGAATCGCTGCTTGATCTTGAGCTCCTTACACTAGCTTGTTATCTTCTTTTTGTTGAACTGAGTTCTATTATCAGAGATTAGAACCCTTGGGATTCCAAACTTGCATATATTATTCTTCCAATAGAAGTTGATGACCTCATTTTTGGTGACCTTCACTGACGCCTCTGCCTCCACCCATTTACTGAAATACTCGACGACCACTATCACAAATCTTTTCTGGCCTTTGGCGGATGGGAAAGAACCCAATAGGCCGACCCTCTATTGATCAAATGGACATGACATTAGAATCGGCTCCCTTGGGACAGCGGGCTGATGAGCAAGATTAGCATGGAACTGGCATTTCTCACATTTTTTCACTAAGGCTGCCGTGTCCTGATTCATAGTGGGCCAAAAATAGCCTTGTCTTAGGGTCTTCAAAGCCAATGACCTCCTTCTTTAGTGATTTCCACAACTTCCTTCATGAATCTCCTTCATCACATAATAAGCCCTCTTGGGTCCTAAGCATTTTAGCAATGGCCCCTCAATGGACTTCTTGTATAGTTCCTCGTTAACCATGGCGAACCGATTTGCCCTGAAGGCCATCCTTTATGCTTCTCTTGGATCCTCTGGCAAAATCCCATATGTTAGGTATCGAACTAAATCATATTTCCAAGTTGCTCCCGTCTCTGTCTACATTGTCACTTCTTTTTCAGGGGTATCATTTTCCAACTTAGAATGCTCCGCTACCAATAAAGTTATGGTCACACTCCGAGTTCCTTTAGTTGAATTGCCAAACTTAGCCAAAGCATTAGCCCTCCCATTCTCCTCCCTTGGGATCTACTGCACTTGGCAAAACACGAACCCTGACATGAGCTCCTTTACCTTTCAGGTATTCTGCCATAGATTTTTCTCGGGTCTCAAATGTTCCTTCGATTTGAAGTGCCACAAGGTATAAGTCGGTGTAAACATTTAGCTTTTCAATGTTCATGCGCTTATCTTCCTTCAACCCTATGATTATTGCCTCATACTCAGCCTTATTGTTGGTGACCTCGAACGCTAGCTTAACGGCAAACTTGAGCTCTATAAACTTAAGTCCTTTAAAGAAAATTCTAGCTCCACCAAACTAGGAAGTAGTCGATCCATCAACGTGCATCATCCAAGTTTCTTTGTTAGGTTCGAGGTCATACTCTACCATCTCAACCATGAAGTCCGCCATAATCTGTGCTTTAATGGAGCTCATTTTCTGATACTTTAGGTCGAACTCCCCAAGCTCTACTGCCCATTTAACTAGCCACCTAGAAACATTTGGCTTAGCAAGGACCTGTTTCAATGGGTGGTTAGTCAAGACAATAATTTTATGAGATTGAAAATAGGGGCCTCAATTTTCTCGTTGTCACCACGAGAGCTAGAGCCATTTTTTCAACCTCCAGGTATCTACTTTTAGCTCCTTGTAACACCTTGCTCACATAATATACTGGCTTGCGAACCATTGTTCCCCTCCCGAATTAACACTGAGCTTACTGCATGCTTTGAGGTTGTCAAGTACAAGTATAGGGGCTCCCTGAAGACAGGCTTTACCTACAAAGGTAGGGAAGCTAAATATTCCTTGAGGTTGAAATGATTTCTCACATTCATCATCCCACTAGAAATTCCTCATGTTCTTCAAAACTTTAAAGAAAGGTAAGCTCTTATCTGCCGACCTCAAAATGGACCGGTTTAAAGATTTAATCATTCCGATCAATTTCTGAACGTCCTTCATTGATTTAGGGGAGCTTATGTTGGTTATTGCTTTTATCTTTTTAGGATTGGCTTCTATCCCACATTCGCTGACCAAGTACCCCTGGAACTTCCCTCCTTTAACCCCAAAGGTACACTTTATCGGGTTAAGCTTCATCCCATATTTCCTCATAATAGCGAAGGCTTTTTCCAAATACGTCAAGTGATCAAGTTCATTCAAGCTTTTGACCAACATATCATCAACATACACTCCATACTTACCCCGATTAGGTCCTTAAACATTTTGTTCACTAACCTCTGGCATGTTGCCCTGCATTCTTTAACCCGAAAGGCATAACATAATATTCTCCTCTTAAGGACGAAGGTTATTTTGTCCCTATCTTCCTCTACCATGAAGATTTGATGATAGCATTGGAAGGCATCCATTATGCTAAAAAGAGTACATCTCGCTGTTGAGTCTACTAAGATGTCGATTCGAGGAAAAGGGTAGGGGTCCTTCAGATAGTCCTTGTTCAAGTCTAAATAGTTTGTTCACATTCTCCATCTTTCCTCTGTTTTTGGCACAACCACCATATTTGAAAGCCATCTCATGAACTGGATCTCAACAATATACCCTGTATCCAAAAGCTTGTTAACTTCTTCTTCTCTAATCCGATTCTTCATCGGTCCATGGTTTCTTTTCTTTTGTTGATCTGGTCTTACCTAGGGGTCCACATTCAGTCTGTGCACTATCACCTTGGGGTCTATCCCTTAGAAACTTGAAGGCTTCCAAGCGAAGACATCGGCATTCTTTCTCAAGAATTCGATAGTTAATAGTTCCAATTTTGGGGTAATTTGAGTCCCAATTCTCGTGACCTTACTCGGGTCCCCGGCATTAGCTCGATCTCCTTGAACCCTCCTGCTGGTTCTATTCTACATTTCTCCACTTGCCTTTTTTTGTTCTCCTCTTAAGGGTTTAAATTAGTGATGTCCTCGATAGAGGTAACGATTGCTTTCTTCCTCTTCGATCCCAAGCTCTTTCCCTTCAACCCCGAACTCGAGCAAGTGAGCCTCTTTCTTAGAGACAGATGACAGCATTATCTAGCCTCCTTTTGATCACAACATACCTCCCCAATTCCTCATTTTGTTGGGAATTTCATTTTCAAATGAAAAGTAGATACTACAGCCACTTTAGAATGAGAGTCCTTCAACAAGGTTCCATTCCTAAGGAAACTGGGAGGTCTATAGTCCCAACAGGCATGACCTTGACCCCTCCAAATCCTGTCAGAGGGGTGTACACTAGCGTGATCCTTGTGAGCGTGAGCTCCATCTTTTTCAAGACCTCCAAAAATATTATATCCTCAGAACTCCTATTGTCCACTAGGACCTTATGTATAGAGAAATTGGCTATGTCCACTATGATGACCATGGGGTCATTTTGTGGTCCAACGACCCCCTGAAAGACCCTGCCATCAAGATGATTATGGGCTGGTCAACAATATTCAGCACAGGATTCATTTTTTTTTTCTAACTTACTCGATTCTTGATGGACCTGACATGTTTCTTTCTTTCACTATGGGGAGTCTCCCGAGGTTGGACCTACCACTGTCATATATATGACCCCTCACCATGGCAAGTTATCCCCCACGGGGTCATTTGCAATTTCCTTGCCCTTCTTCTCTTTACTGCGGGACTTACTTCGGGATCGGGATTGATTTCTCTTTTTCACGTGCTCTCCTTCGGGCTCCTACCCTCTGGACTTGAATTCCTTGGAAATGAACTCTTTTAGGTAACCCTGCTTGATGAGCCTCTCTACTTTATCTTTTAGCTGAATGCAGTCCTCAGTATCGTGTCCTCGATCCTTGTGAAAGCGGTAATACTTGTTCAAGTTTCGCCTTACCGGCATATCTCGCATCCTCATCAGCTGTAATATTTTAGACCCCTTAATGGCCATAAGCACATGGGACCTCGTGGTGTTAAGCAGAGCATAATGGTTGTACTTCCAGGGTGGAGAGCGATGGCGATCTTTTTTAGATCGAGATTGTGAGGTACCTGATCTTTTTTAGATCTTTGGGGAGCATTTTTGGTCCACTCATGGTCTTTCATAGCATTGATCTCTTTCTCATGGATGTAACGCTGAGCCATCTCCATCAACTGCTCCACATCTTTGGGGGGCTCCCTAGCAAAAGTAGAAGCTAGAGGTCATTTTTTGAGCCCATGGATGAGGATGCTACTGATCATATCAATACGTAAGTCCTGCTCCTCCAGCATTTTGTTGTTGAACCTATTCATGAACCCTCTTAGGGTCTCATATTCCCTTTTCCGTATAGTAAACAAATAAGTGGCAGATCTCTTGCATTTCTTCTTACTGGCGAACTGATACAAAAACTTCCTGATGAGCTGATCATATGACACAATGGTCTTGGGAATCTGCTCCCCATAAACCATTCCTAAGCTCTCATGCTTACTGTAGTTACAAAGATTATGGAGTTCATGGCATCAGACTGTCTATACAAGCTCATAATATTCTTAAAAGCCGTGACATGTTCTTGTAGGTCATTGCTTCCATCATGCTTTAGCAAATATGGGAGCTTAAAATGTGAAGCTACTGACTTAGCCAGTATTTCAGTGAAAAACAGTGAGTTTTTTTTTTTTGCATTGTTGAGGTCCCTTTCTTCTTGAGTTCATCTATCTTTCTACTTAATTATTCAACCTAGTTATTGATCTCATTGACCTCTTTCCTTGAGAGTGATGGTTGGGATCTTTTATGGACGGGGTCCTCCTGGTTCAATGTTAGCAGCTCCAATCTTGAAACCTTTTCTTTTCTGTAAATTTTTAGTAGGTAACTTATTCTTCGAGCTGCCTTGCTTCCTACATCATCCGAATTTTCCGTCTCTTCACCCCTTAAAATCCTCAAACCTTGCACTCCTTCGGCTAGTGAAAGACCCGTCCTTCTATCTTGAAACAAGGGGTAGCTCATTGGCACGAAGGCCACTTGAACGGGAGCTGCTATCGCCACTCAATTTCTATGCTCATGCTCATCCCATAACCTTTGGCTCATCTCAAAAACCAGCCGTTCCAGATGCCCTCTACTAAATTTCACTATCTGAGCTCTACTGGGGTCTTGTACCACTGTCCCATGCCCCATTTCAGCTTGAGTGTTATGAGGCATAACGTTAGAAAGTGGGGTGGGGGATACGGATGAGATAGGTGGTGAAAGGGGATGTGGGCAATATAGGGATGAGAGTGTCCATAGTTCATCTCGGAGTTATATCCATAACTAATTGTTTGCTTTTACTACTGGTGAATCAAATCAAATTTGCCACAGATAGTGCCAACTGATGCAGCTCCGGATTTGGCGTCTCGACCTCAAGCTAAATTTCTAAAGTTAACCCTGCTTTCAACCTCGACCTCGACTTTGATCCGCAAAAGTGTTTTTGGGTCTCCGACCTAACCACAAGAGCATATATTAGGCTAGCTGAGATTGCCTTCATCTAAGGTCCTCCGATGCCTAAGTTAGTTTTGGAGTTGAGGTGATTAATAATGAGCTCAATGGTAAGGTCAAGAACTCAAGTGAGAATGAGTAAAGACAACATGATCTGGAACTGTGTGATTCCTTTCTTATATAGGTGATGAACTATCCTTGTCTATACGGGTCAAGGTGGCGCATTACTATGCATCAAATCTTCAATTGATTAACGACTTGCAATCTAGGTCATGACTCGACCTAGATCAAAGACGCGAATCCTTCCTATTTGGGCATTTTGATTAAGATTCGGGGGTAGAATGGTCTTTTAATATGTCTTCATTAATTATTATCATCACATTACATTCATTTAAATACATGTACGATAATTAAATGTCAGTAATAGAATTCAACTAAAAGTAATTTAATCTCACCTAATGCTATCAAAAAATTTAATTTTTTTATAGCTTTCAATTAAGAGATTGTAGTTTTAGTTGGGAAGAAATCCATGTCAAATAATCAAATAAATTTAGAATGCATTAGGCTAAATTTCAAGTGATAATTGCATTGTGATATTCAATAGCCTAAAATATTGTGATTATTTTGTTTCAGCTCAGTAGTTACCTGAAATATGGCAGGCATTCACATATAATTAACTGAATTCCTTCACCCTTTCTCCAAGATAATTCCCTCTTCCAAATCCTATACAAATCTACCCCTGACTACTCATCCCTTAAAGTTTTTGGTTCATTATGTTATGCAAGTACCCTCACTACCAGTTGCACCAAACGTGATTTCTGAGCTTTCAAAAGTATCTTTATCTGTTATAAATCTGGTACATAGTATTACCTTATTTTGGATTTTCACTATAGGGAAATTTACGCCTCTTGTCATGTCACTTTTCACTAATATATCTTTCCATTTCTTTCCACTTTTCCACACAGCTCCATCCCCTACCAGTTTACTCATATAAACCTGCTCTTGACCTTGACTTAGCCTTTCCCATTGGAAATACCTCTTCCCTGACCATACATCCTATCCACTAGTCCACTAGAGAGCGGAAATGACCTATCTATCTCAATAACTATAATTGTTACATTGCCCCCACTGATGCAACGATGCCCTCACACTCAGGTATTATTTATTCTTTCACACATATTTTAGATTTTTTTTCTCATTTATCTCCTTCATATGTCAAATTTGTCTATTCTATACTTGTTAAAATTGAGCCCAAAACTATAAACAAGCTATTAAGCATCAATGTAGGGTTGAAGCAATGCAACGTGAACTTGTTGCCCTTGAGTTGAATGAAACTTTGATGCTCATACCTTTATCTCCCAAAAGGATTACCACAGGATGTAAATAGCTGTATCGGATCAAATATCCTGTTGCTAGATCCACAAAATAGTACGAGGCTTGTCTTGTGGCCAATTGTTTTACACAAGTTGAAGGCATTAACTACTTTAACACATTCTCCCCTATGGCAAAGATAGACACTATCCATCTTTTCATTGTTGTGCTTAGGACTGGTTTCTTAAGTAGTTAGACATTAACAACACCTTCCTTCATGAAGAACCAGCCACCTCTTAATCGGTTGGAAAGCCAAAAAGCAATCAATGATTTCACTGTCGTATTTTGAATCTAAATATCGTGCCTTTGCTTCCAAGAGTCGTGAGCTCCAATGGATACGCTTCCTCCTATAAAATTTACAGCTAACACTTTTCAGTCAAGCATTTCTCTTTTGTAATAGCTACTCAACACGTCAAATTGCAGCACACCCAACATTTCATGAATGGATCAAGCATATCGAAATTGAATGTAATATTATCCGTGAAAAGATGCTTTCTAGTCTTATTCATTTTATGCCATGTTCTTTCTCTAATCAACTCGTAGACATATGTACCAAGTCTCTTGCCATTTCTTCATTTCAACTCATCATGTTCAAGTTGGGCATGCTTGGTGTCCACGCTCCAACTTTTGGGGAGGTCTCAAACCAGCCAAATGGTTGAAAATCCTTGCTACCTTTTGGTTACAAAGTTTGTTATTCTTCGATTGATCCTTTTTGTTCCACTTGTAAATGAATTATTAGTTATTTTGTTTTGATTGTTCACTTGTAAATAGATCATTATCTCACTCCAACTATACATACAACCCTATTGTATCAATATGACAAATATAATTTCAACTATACATACAACTTTTAGTATCTATATGCAAGATATAGTTTTTCCTAACTCCCCCTATTGATTCAGTCACCCATAAGAAATTAAGCACAAATATAAGGGCTTGTATAGTACTCTTGGTGAAGAGGAAGCTGAGAAAAGAACTTGCATTCTTAACTTGTCAGATGTACATTTTATTTACTTAAGCATGGCAATTCAAGTAGGTCGGATGGGTTGGCTTTGTTCAAGATGAGAGTGTAATAATAATCTTCTCAACCTAAAGCCAACTTAACCTAATGATATTCAGAAGCTCAACCCTAATTTGACCATCAGTTTGGTTTCATCAAATTGACCCACAAATTAACCCCAACCCAACCCAACCTACCAACGTGATTTCAAATAATTATTTTTGAGTAATTTTCATTTTTATAAAGTTTTTCTTGTATTTTTATTTTTAGGTACTTTATCTATTTTGAATTATTAGTAAAGTAAATAGGAGTAAGAAATTCTCGCCATAACACTATATTCACTACAAAAAATATGACATTTAGTGGTATCAATGTAGTGACATTTTATAAGATAATGACACAAAAAATTTATATAGTAATAGTCGTAAAACAATGCCACTATAGTATAATATTTGGTGGTATTTGGTTATAATGACAAATAAATTATGACATTTAATTGAAAATGTCAAGATACATTTATTTTAAAGATATTTAACTAGTGCCATTAATTCTTTCTAAAACAAATGTCACATTATGTAGTTATGGTGTTGTTTGAAGAAAATGTCAAAAAGTATTTAGTGATATTTTCTAGTATAATGACTCATAAAGGTAATATAGTGTTAGTCTTAGAAAAATGCCACTATAATAAAATATTTAGTGGCACTTGATTATTGAATGACATATAAGATAGTGGCATTAGACTACAAATGGCAACAAAAATGTATTTTGTAGGAATTTAGCTAGTGCCACTAATTTTTTTTAGAAAATGCCACTCGTTTTTATTTATGATGTCATTTAGGAAAAAAATTTGAGGAAATATTTTAGAGGCTCTAATTTAATGACATTCTATAGTTGGTGACACACAAGAGTAATATAGAGATAATTATTAAAAAAATGCTACTATATTAAAGTATTTAGTGGCATTTGATTAATAACTGACAAATAAAGATGATAACATTTGATTAAAAATGTCAACATAAATGTATTTCAAGGCATTCAACCAACGCCACTAATTTTTTCTTAAATTTTTTTAATGTTATTTAATTATGGTGTCACTTGAAAAAGATGCCACAAATTATTTAGTAACACTACATAAAAGTAACATAGTGAAAAAGATGTCACAATAGTTAATCAGTACATTAACGACATTTTATAGTATAGTGATATATTAAAGTAATATAGTGATAGTAGTTTAAAAAAATATATCATTATAATATAATACTTAGTGTCAATTGATTAATAAATGTTGTAAAAACGTAGTGACATTTTATTGAAACAACCGACATAATTATATGTTAAAGGCATTTAACTAGTATCAATACCCTATTTTTGAAAAAAAAAAAACAAAAATCACTCATAATTTATTCATGGTGCAATATGAAAAAATATCGCAAAGTAGATAAATAATATATAGGTATATTAATAACTTTAAAATTTACATATATATATATATATCTTATTTTAATGTATTGATGCCCTATTTGATTTATATTAATGTATTAACTAAATTGACCATATACTTAAAAAGTATAATAAATTTAAGTTTTTGTCGATATTTTCTCTCCTCACCTATATATTATGTTTTGTCTCTCTTTATTTTTTGGATATTTTATATCTCTAAATTAATTAATCTCTCAAATTTTTTTAATATGTTATTTCATATAATAAATTTGAGTGCATGCATATATTTTAATAATTGAATAAATGTACTTCCAAACTATACAAATAAATTAATATATCTAATTATATTGAACATTGATGGATAGTTTAGTGGTAAACTCATATTCTTGCGAACAGATGGTTGTGAGTTCAAATCTTGTAGAGATCAATTGAGCCATGTTGGAGTCTCACAATTGGGGAGTAGGGGTAGGTTAACATATATATCAGAGTGGGGGTAGGTTAACATATATATATATATCTAAAAAAATCTTTTGTGATATTTAGTATGCCATTAATGTATTATTTTGTGGCATGCTACCATGTCATTTAAAGAATTTTCTAGTGACATTTTAATATATCATTTGCTATATTTTTTGCGGCATGTTAATATGTCATTAAAAAAATCTTTCATGGCATTTTAACATGTCATTTATTGTATTTTTTTATGGTATGTTATAATGTCATTTAAGAAATTTTTTGTGGCATTTTAATACGTCACTGTATGCAATTTTTGTGGCATGTTAGTCTATCATTTAATGTACTTTTTGTGATATTTTAACATGTAATTTAATTCATTTCTTGTTATATTTTATTAATGCCACAAAAAGAATAAAATAGTGACATTCATACATTTAGCTACGCCCACCTAGATGTCACTTCTAAAAAATGCCATTATATGTAAAAATGTCATTATAATTCTTTTTAAATGACAATTTTTAGTGCCTCTAATATACAATTTTCTTGTAGTGATTGTCAGCTTTATACAAAAAATTCTAATTGAACTATGCAATATATTTGATTTAATTAGAACTGATATTTTTCCTTTCCATTTTTTAGTATTTGTCTACACTATAACATTGAAATCAACGAACATCTTATTTTTAGAAGTAACATTTTTTTTTTCAAGTTTTTACTCATCACCTACTGTCTCCAATTTTTGTATCTTTTATATCAATCAAGTTATCTCTTTTAACTTTTTAAAATAATATTATTTTTAACTCTAAATTGATTCAATTAAACAATGCACAAACCAATCAAATGTATTATCAAGCAAATGAATACACAAGCAATTTAATTATACACATGATTTATTACAAGAACTTGCTCCAATTAATTGAATTTTATACAACCTCAATACAAAAAATTCTTAGCTATCCATATAAGCAAAACCTTGTAGTGCCAAACAAAATAAGCACCAATCAATCAATATAACCACTAAAATAAAATTATATAGCACGCATAATTCATCCGAAAGATGAAATGTTCTTTTATTAATTATAATGCTTGTCAGAGTGTCAACAACCTTCTTTTGAGGTTTACATGAGTGTATTTATGCATATAAGTCCTTTCTTAAAATCTTCGGAGGGCTGCCAGTTTGCAAGCATATTATCCATCCTTAGCAGCAGCCAGCATTGCTTACAATCATGGAGCCAGTTACGCCTCAGCTTGGTTATCTCTTCCTTAATTAGTGTTCATTTAGCTGAGATGCCTCAATTCCGCATGTGGGTCTTGTTGTCTTGAGGACTTGCGTCAGCTACTTATTCATCTGTCAATTTGGTCAACTAATTCATGCTGTATGGTGCACCAACAAGCTCCCATTATTCGAGGAAGTGAAAAGCGATGATCTGGTGTTATTTAAAATTCATGTTTTGTAAGTGAAGGAGGTGGAAATTTAATTTTGATACTAATTGTGTTGAATTTTGGTGTGTACATAATGTGGCATGAGAACAACATAATTTGAATCTATGTAATGAGACGACACGCAGCATCATTTCAGCTGCCATATGGCATGAGTTTGTGATTTCTGAAATTCAATGGCACCTAATTTTAAGGAGCTAAATTATCTATTATAATTAAGATTCAAATAAAAATTATTTTAAATTGTCATTCGCGTATATAATCATTTACCAATTTTACATTGTTGTCTAAAAAGAGCATGCACGTCTAAGAAAATTGATGAGAACTACAGAGATTTGGTTAGGCAAATGAACTAGTTCGGGAAAAAGTTATGAGTGTACATAGATATCATCTTAAGTGATGAAAAGTTTTCTATGATCACATGATCAACTTCCCTAACTACACATCATTATTTCCCATAGGCCATATTTATCTATTTAGATAGTAATTCATAAGCATGCAACAATGTTTATTGATTGGGGCTTTCTGGTCAGCTTCATGCTCTCTTGTGCTGGGCTTCCTTGGTAGCCACGTGACCTGATTGTTGCTCTCTGTTCTGGTTCTTGTCCAATTTCTTGTCAATATGCAGCCCTTCCCCATCACTCATTTGCTTAAAAGGCCCTTTATACATGCGAATAAAGAAGGAAATATATGTCAGAATTTTCTTGTTAAATATTTATATATAGACAACAAGATAATCAATTTGAATCATTTATTTCACATATAAATTATAAATAAATTTATATTAAGATAAATGAAAACATTATATTGTTGTTTCTGAATGGTACTAGTCAATATTTCTACAGCCAATAAATTTGTAATGCCCCTTACTCCATTTAGATTGTCTATACCATTTGATATTTCATCTCTTATTTCACGCCATGGATATATGTCAATATTTTATAAATTAAAGGATATTTTGTAAACTTATTAGTTTTTCTTATTTTTATATCACAACAATTTTCTTATTTATCTAAAAATTAAAATAAAAACATCGAAGTTATTAAAAGATAGTATTATTTACTAATTAAATATTTTTATGTATTTTATATTATAAAAATTTCATCACTTATCTAAAATGTTCCATAATTGCTAATTATTAATAAAATAAGGTATTTGGTGTGTTTCAAGTGATATGTCTAAAATATTCTTTATTTTTTAATATTTTTATATTTATTTATGTTGAAATTAAAATAAATATATAAAAATGATCAAAAAGTGATATTATACAAACATCAGATATTACTATTTATTTAATATAATATCTAAGAGAGAGAGAAAGGGAGGGAGGTAATTACATTTACATTCGTAAAAGCAACGGAAGGAACACATGGTACCAGCATGGGCCACGCAGTTGGTCATGCAGTCCTTAACACACTTTGTCTTGGCGTCCATATTATCATCACACCTGCAACTGCTGCTGCTCATCAACGCCACCCCCACAACAACAAAAAACCACACACACACCAACTTTCTTGATATCACCTCCATAATTAATGTATATATAATATATATATACTCTCCGATGATGATGATCGATGATAATCTTAATCAATTAATTTCTCCTTTGTGTGTGTGCGTGAGTGTGTGTTGTGTGTCTGTGTGTGTTTGTTTTCTCTTGATCAATTATATGTGTGTATATATAGATATGTGGGTGGTTGTGCATGCATACATGTACGTGGTTGTGGTTGTGGTTGTGGTTGTGGTTGATTCCACTTCTTCATTGGCTTAACATACAGAATTAAAACATCCATTTTCACCAGCCAATCATTTATAACTTATTTGCCGATATACGAGGCATACCCTTGCGCAGACCAGATACAAAATTGAGATTGCGAGGAATAAAAATTATAAAACAGAAAAATTTAAATATAAATTTTATAATTTATGTATTCGAAGTACATTTCATTACCAAAGTTGAGCACAACACTCTTCATCATAAATTCATTAATAATCGAATTAATATCAAAATTTTTAACTATATCTTTATCAATATAAGTAATGAAATGATTGACTAAAAAAATATCTTCCACCTTATTTTTAATCTTATTTTTGACAACATTATTTGACAACAAAGTCATTCTTTTCAGAAATCACTACAAGAAAACACCATTTTCACTAATGAAAAATTTGTGACAAATAGGGTTTTGTCACAGTTCAAAGATAATTGTGATGAATTTTTGATAGATTACTAATGAATTTAATAAAATGAACAAAAATATATCTTAGTTATGATACTTTTGACAGATATGAAGAGTATACAATGATACAAAGAGTTCGTCACAAATTTCATAACCCTGAATATGGTTCTTCGACTTGTGATGGAAATTCCATCGCAAAATTAGTTGCGTGACGCATTTTATTTTCATTACAAAACTAATCAATGATAAAGGATATACTAACAGATTTATGAAATAAGTCCGACATAAATTTAATGAAATCTATCATTCTGTGATAGATTTATTTCTAAATCCATTAGTATATGCTTTGTCACTGATTAGTTTGTGATAAAAATAAATTGCGTCACAAAATAATTTTATGATGAAATTTTCATCACAGATCGAAGAATCGTATTCAGAGTTATGAAATTTGTGACGCACTCTTCATATCAATATATACTCTTCATATCCATCACAAGTATATATATTTTTGCTTAATTTTTTAAAATCAATAGAAATCTATAAAAAAAATCATCACAATTGCCTTCGACCAATGATGGAACCCTCTTTATTATAAAGTTTTTGTTAGTAAAGGGGTATTTTCTTGTAATGAATGTTAAAAACACAATTATTACGTACAATAAGTAAATAATATTTATCTTATATAAGGCATATAAACAAACATTCAAATGTATTATAATATTATAAAACAAAGACAAATAGTATATGTTATTCTAAGTTGATGCTGCTAAAAAATAGAGCGAGGTCCTTTCTGGAAACTAGTAAAGTATTGGTTCATCTTCTCAATAACGAGAGCATATAAAGTTGTTCCTCTCAAGAGTTCTTCCACTATGAGAATTTTTGCAAATGATTTCTTATGTCCAATTTCTCTTTGAGGCTTAGTATTTTCAGATTTTCATCTTAATGAGTTTGGGGCTCATTAGGATTGTTCTGCCTTTCTTTATGGGCTTGACTTGTTCTTTGAGCTCTATGACACCTTTACTCCGTTAATTAATTTTAAGATCTATATGCTATTTTTAATCAATTTATCAAATTACCCTTACGTTCAATTTTAGTCATATCATTAAGTACCACTATTTTTGCTAGGAAAATTTTGTTTTCATATTGAAAATATAACACAAAGTTTTATTTGATTATTATCTTATGTTGATTTATAATATTATTAACTCGATTAATTACCGCGAATGGGGCCAATGACGTATGTTAAGACACATGGTGAAGTTTATTGTAGCACTCGTCTAAGGACTTAGATAGATTTCGGGTCTCAAACACTTAAAAACTTAATGAGATCTCGCGCAATAGTCACCTAAAAACTTAGAAAAACTTTTAGTACCCTTCATATTGCTAATAACAAAGTATCGTGCTGGAGAAGCAGTGACAACCTGGGTTTCGAGGTGGGCCTCCCTTGATGGGCATGTTATTGTTTGTACAAGGGACTCTTCCAGTGTCTTATAGGATTGCTCTAGAAATGGTACTTAATCATCCTTTCAGAGTTTGTGCAATCGTTTCCGCAATTAGGAAGGCAAATGGAGGAATGCATAAGAGGTGTGTACTAGAGGGATGCTGTAGGTATACATTGCATATTAAAGATTATTCAATCCCCCCACATGGGTAAAGATCATCTTTGTGACTTTTGGTTATCTATTATTGGAGGCAAGTATTCATCGAACAACTTTTTGTCTCTCTTGTTTGACTTGAAGAAAATTTTGCTTATTTTGTGTTCAAACAAATGTTTAGCCAATTGAATGACTACTGACTCTACACACTTGTCCTCTAAGAATTAAGTAATAAGAGACTTGAAGATACCATCATTAAGTGTTGAGGAAAAAAAAAGGCATATCGAGCATCTGTGCAGGGCGTGGAACTAGGTGCCCACATGGGTTGTCAAACTCAGGTTCTTGCACATGGATCAGGCGCCATGCTGGGGCACCCCCTGGCCACCCGACTGAGGTACCTTTTCCCCTTCCTTATTACTCTTATTTATGTTATATTTTGGTTAAACTTGTTGATAGCGTAATACTTTTGTTAGTCATTTGGGAACTTAGAGAATTTAATTGATAAAGTATCGTGGCACTTTATCACTTTTATAAGTTTAAAGTGATTGGCTTAGTCGCAAGTGTAACATGTGATGAAGCTTTCTTAGGGAGGCATGGAGCCTTTTTGCATCGGTGTCAGTCCGCACAATATAAAGTGGAGTTTTCTAAGATAGGAAGATTAATTTTGCGCTCAAGCTAAACATAACTTGAGTGTTGGGATGAGAATGAGCATATTCATAGGTCTCTTTCTCAATAAGTGCATAATGACATACATAATCTGGTGAAATAATGCCCTGTAGCCAATTAGAATTGGCGTGTATATACTACTCCAATTGTGAGACAATCTTGATTGAATGATATTATTATAAAATGATATTCATGTGTTGAATAACCACCTCTTAGATTCCCTTCTTTCTCTTTCCTCCTCTAAAAATTTCCCATTCCTTTCACCATATTCTTCCTCTCTTCTCTAGCAAAGTGAGGTTGATTGAGAGTTAATCCTATGTATGTGGAATAAACATTAGAAGTTCAACACTTATGGAACTTAGAGTTCGTTGGTGAACCACTTTGTGGCCGATTTTGAAGCTTTCATTGGGCCACCAAGGAGCTTCAATTTCCAGTGAATTTCAGCCAGTAGCTTGTTGTTCTTGTGGTGAAAAAGTGTGCAAGTTTTGCTAAATTTTTGAGGCTTGGAAGTAGAGTAATTGGATCATGTTATTGGAGCTTTTAGATCTTCCATTGGAGGAGTCCTTGGAGAGATCTAGTTGATTCCTTTGTTTTTCATCCACAAAGGTAATTTTGAACCTTCTAATCCTAATTTTTGGCATGTAGTTGATCCTTGGGAATGAGATGATTAGTTTTATTTTGCCTATTTTTGATTTAATTTTATGGATTCTAATCCGTCTCCCTCTTTTAGAATCACCAGACTTAGAGATTTTCCTTTGTAATTTTCTGTAAGTGTCGAGATGTTGCCAACCTCCTCTTTGTGAGGATTCAAGGTTGCTTCCTTGGCTTGATGGCGCATGTGCTTTCTAAAGGATTATTTAGCAAATTTCTTCGTAGCGGTTGCCATATACTCCCAAGGAGAGCAAATAGTGGGTTTTTTGAGAAGATATCACATACTCCTGAGGGGAACCAATAGTGGGCTTTTTGAGAGAGTGCCACATATCTTAATGGGAGCCAATAGTGGAATTTTTGAGAAGGTACCACGTACTCTCTATTGGAATAGTGCCCCACAATTAGCATGTAAAACTACTCCATGTAATAGTCTTGATTGGATGATATTTAGTAAAATGGTCATCTTCATCTTATACATTTATGATTTTCTTCACATGCATTTGGTTGAAGATTGGGCTAGGCATAGACTATGGAGATTGGTTATTTTTCAATTAATAGAGATTAATTGAAACTCTATTAATTGAAAAAGTGATTAGTTTTAAAGAGTTTAGACTAATCAGAATATTTAATATTTATTAAATCACAAAGAGTTGTGAGCACATATCTAATTAATTGGTGCACTTAAAGGGTCACACACAAAAGCATAGAGCACTCTAATTGGAAATTGGAGAAATTATCTAAGGAGTTAGATAATTTAGTTGGTCAAGTTTGAAAGAGACCAAGTTAACCAATTAAAAGTTGGTCGCGATGGTTTGATTAATTTAAAGTGTTAAATTAATCAAATAATTTAAAGAGTTAAATTGGACTAATTAAATTACTAATTTAATTTGGGCCATGTGACAATTTAATTAGTCAAGTCAACTTAACGAGTTAAGTTGATTTAATTAAATTAAGGAATTGATTTAATTAAACAGAGAATCTAATTTTGGAGGAAAAATTAAAATGGAAAAGTCCATTTTAAATATTGAGTTGGCATTTTAAATTTGAAAAATTAAAATTCCAACTAAGCATATAAGTTGGCAAGGTGTGAGGATAGTGTGATGAATGCTTCTAAGAGCATCCAAGTCACCCTATAAATATACCACCCCCTCAAACATGGCTGGCTATTTGAGCATTTTCCCTCGCAAAATTATTATCTCATTTGAGAAAAAAACCACCCTCTTAGAATCTCTTCAACTTCTCTCTCTCTCTCTCTCTCTCTCTCTCTCTCTCTCTCTCTCTCTCTCTCTCTCTTCCAGCTCCTTCACACCATCTCCATTTTCTTCCTCTTTCTTCCTCATTCTAATTCTAGCCAAAAGAGTAAGGATCTAGAGTATTTTATGTGTCTTCACACCTTTGGAGGCACAACATTTGGTGTACTTGGTGTTGGTGAACAAGATCTAGCTCTCGGAGAAAAGTTTTTTGAAGGATTGAAGAGGGTTTGTTTAGAGACAATCTCACCGGCAGCTAGGTGCTTTGGAGTATGAGATTTGTTGACAATTTTTCACCATTTGGAGGAGTTTTCTGGCCTAAAAGTTTTTGGACTTGAAGCCTTTGAAGTGGGAAGAATTAGGTCAACAAACCCATGCTGGAAATCTTCGCTAGTAAGCGCTCAATTGAAAAATCTATAAGTTGATTTTTGAGAAATCAACAAAGGTACTTCTTCCTATCCCTAAATCTTTAATTGAGGCATAGAATAGATCCTTGGGTGAGGTGAAGTTAGTTACATTTGATGTTTTATTTTCCTACTATTATTGGATCCTTACTTCACCTCTACCTTCAGGTGGAATTGGAGCTAATTTTATGCCTAATTTTGGATTTATTGGACTAATTAATGTGATGAATTGATTCTAAAACTCCAATTTCTTGAATCAATTAATGGATTTAATATTTTGGAGTCGATGCATGTGGCTCTTGATATGTTGGATTGAAATATGTCAATATATGCTAGATAGTGATTTAGTTATAGTGGCATGAGTTTTGATTCAATTACTAGACATTGATTTGGCATGAGATGATGTTAAATGGTGGTGAACTAGCATGTTGTTAATTGCTTAAAAATATTTTGGCAATTTTTGGATCCAATTTCATTGGAGATATTGAAGGTGCTCGAAGAACAATGATTTTTTCTTTAGTTTGATTTTTGAAGCACTTTGAGGACTTTAATTTCTAGTTCTTAAAGTGATTCAATTCTGAAAATTTGTGTGGTATAATGTTTTGGAGGTGTTCAAGAGTTTTAGCAAGAAAAAGTGCACAAAACACACATAATGATGCATGTTGGTGCTGCCACCTACTGGCCAACCCCGGGCACAGCATTAGGGGCATTGTGAGTGCCCCATGTAGCTTGTCTAGGTGCTGGTAGGGTAGTGGCCCACCCACAAGCTACCAAGGCGGTGCTGTCTTGCCATTTTGGAGCATTTTTGCTTTCTAAACTCTATTTTTTCACACAAATTTGATGCATAATTGTTATGCAAACCCTCAAACCATTGTTGGACATTTTTGCATGCTTTTAAGATCAAATTTAAATATGCTTTTAAAGATTTTGCAAAATTAGGATGCATAAGTGTTATGCTAAATTTTGCCTATAGTTAATAATTTATGTGATAACTCTTAATTGATGGATTGAATGTCAATTCAAATTATTGTTCATATAATTGAGTGAATGATAGATGTATGGGTATGAACATGAGCCATTTAAATTGGTTTAATTAAAATTCGATATAGATTGAATGGGTTGCACTAAATGGGCTTTGCATGCCTTTTGATTTTCTACTTTGTAATTGTTATGAGAGTAGAACTCTTAGGTGGTGAGAGTTTCCTTATTCTTGTAACTGTTACAAGGAAGCAAAGGAGGCCAAGAGGATCAAGAAGGCTTGAAGACCCATGAATCTATGGGATATATTCGTGTAATAGATAGGATCCATTAATTTAATCAACCCACCTAAATCAACTAGTAGTGCACTTAGAGTGGGATATATTCGTATAATAGATAGGATCCATTAATTTAATCAACCCACCTAAATCAACTAGTATTGCACCTATGGCTCTAAGTGTACTACTTGGTTAAGACTCATGCTCATTCCAAGTTTAGATACATGCTAGGTTTATTTACTTATTTATGCTTTTTTATTCTATTGATGTATGGTGATGTATGTGTAGGGTAGAAAACATAAATAAAGAAAGATGAAATGATGAGATCTTCCAAGCAAATAAATCCCTTATTTAGAAGAGTTCAATTTCAATCAATATTAAGCCAAAATGGGTAAAATTAAATGGGATTTAATAATCCATGCCTTCTACTAATAGGCGTGTGACATGAGGTGTTACCACAATCATGTGTTGGCTCACGAGTTGTGGGACACATTTTTGGTAGGAAGCTATTATCACTAACTTAGCATAAGATGCACTTTAATGTGAATTTGCTATGATATTGTCTCACGAGTCGTAGAATGTTCATAGTTGAATTTATAATTAAATATCGATCGGTAGGTCCGACTTAACACTTAGTAGTATAGATATCGCACAAGTCATGGGTCTATATGAAAAGTGAGGCAAAATACATCAAAAGTTGCATAAAGATGCAATTGATAAAAGTTACCTACATTAGGGTCATAAGTGGATGTCTCACAAGTCATGGGTCCACGAGTGATGCTTTTGGACCTTGATTCTACTAGGAAATATGATTTCTCGAATTTCTCATAAGGGTAAGGAATTCGATAAAATAGTAGGAGCAAAACATGCTAGAAAGACCATAATCATGTTTTCAATATCAAAATTCAATCAAATGCTTATATTTTTTTCCTCGCTCATTTAGATATGTGAAATCTCAAGAATGGCTAAAATCCACTAAGTATTATTTTGAAAACTCATAAATTAAACGGGCCAAACTGTCGCGATTGGTAAACCTTAAAATCATTCTAGATTCTGAGAACTGGGCATATATCCTATGTCAAGGTGCTCCAAACTCGATAGTGTTCAATACGAATTAAGAGATACGTGAAATATTCACAAAATGGGTTGAGGTTCACCTCCTAGCCCATAGTCTCATGATGGCATCAATAAACTTCAAAAGTCTCACAAACATATGAAACATGCCTCGGTCAATTACTTACACTTACAAGAGTTGTATAGCGAGCCAACAAGGCATGAGAAGTCCATGTGGTCTAAGTAGATTTTTGACAGCTAGGATAGTTGAGGAGTTATTGCCATTGACTAAGGTCTCAAGATAATTGGGCTTGTTGAAAACCTCTTCAACTTGAACATGGTTATGGATAATGATCTCTATGGGGATTTGATCCTCCAATACTTGCCGAGTTTGTTTGATCAAAGTGTTGGTCAAGGTGAAGACAATCATGAAAATGGAAAACCTCTAATGATTGCTTCCTTCTCCCACTCTAAAAGGTAAAAGCCCAAAAGGCAAGTAGAAAAGGAGCAAAGAAGAAACAAGCATTTAAGGCGTCTAATAGAGTCAAGAAAATAATAGAGGATAAAAGGATGTTACTCATTCGAAGCTCAATTGCAAGGAATACCTTGCTACCTTAGGGAATGGAAGGTTGTTTATTGAAGTACACCTTTCGATTAATTCTTTGTCATGGGTATTTGACACTGCATGTGGTTTTCTCTTTTATAATTTGTTGCGAAGGATAGAAAGAAGAATGAATCTAAATGACGGAATTTGATACTCTGCCTTGGAATTTGAATCTAAATGTAATTTGTAAGTTAAGTTGGACTTAATTAGAGATTCTAAGTTTTTTCTAAATACTTATTACTATGTACCTTAGTGCCATTGGTGTAATGTATGATGGATTATGCTCTTCTAGTTTCTCAACCATCACTAATGCACATTCAATAAAATAACAAAAGAAATTAAGATAACCAAGAAAGTGTTTGGCATGCTAAACTTGGACATATTTTCAATAATAGGATGAACAAGTTAGTAGCCCTCAAATCACTAAGTGTTAGTGGATTAGAGGACTTACCCACTTGTGAGTCTTATTTAAAGGGAAAATGACCAATGATCATTTTTTTGGACAAATGGAGCGCTTCACTAATCCTTTGGATTTGATCCATATGAATATATGTGGGCCACTAAGAGTTAGTGCAAGAGGAGGCTATTCTTACTTCATTGCATTTACCAAGGATATGTGTATCTTTTGAATTACAAGTCCAAAACCTTTGAAAGGTTCAAAAAGTATAAGAATGAAGTAGAAAGCAACTTGGACTTAGTATTAAGACTTTTCGATTAGATCGAAAGGCAGAATACTTAAGTGCTAAATTCTTGGATTGCCTTAAAGAGATTGGGATTCTCTCATAATGAACTCAACTCGGCACACCCCAACATAGTGGAGTAGCCAAAAGGAAAAACCATACATTATTAGATATGGTACGATCCATGATGAGCTTTACTGATGTCCCTATCTCCTTTTGAGAACATGCCCTTCACATGGTGGTGAGACTACTAAATGTAGTACCCTCAAAGTCGGTGCCAAAGACATTACATGAGATGTGGTATGACAAAGTACCATTTTTCTCCAATTTAAAGGTTTAGGGGTCTCATGCCTATGTTAAGAGATAGTGGGAGACAAGTTGGATGCAACTTGTGCAAGTTTATGGGATACCCAAAAGAGTTTTTGGGTTATTACTTCTATAATCTCTCGGAACAAAAGGTGTTTATTTTGAGGAATGCCACTTTTTTTTTAGAAAAGGAGTTTCTATTAGATAGAAAAGGTGTTGCAGTTGAGATTGATGACGTTCAAGATGATCATACTATCCCACAAGCAATAGAAATAAAAGAGATTCCCGAGCCTAGTACACAACTTCCTAGAAGGTTGGACCGAATCAAGAAGTAACCAAAATGTTTGAATTCCTTCAAGAGACAAACCAAATGGATCAAAGACCTATGAGGAAGCCATGTTGGACATGGATTTAGGTTATTGGCTAGAGGCTATGGAATCCAAGATAGACTCCATGTACTCCAACAAAATATGGACTTTGGTAGATCCACCAAAGGGTATAATACTTGTTAGTTGTAAGTGGAGTTATAAGCGAAAGTTTAAACACAATGGAGAGGTAAGTACTCTTAAGGCTAGACTAGTAGTAAAAGGTTATACTCAAAGACATGGTATTGACTTTGAGAAAATCTTTTCACTGATTGCGATGCCTGTGTCCATAAGGATTATGCTTGCCATGGCCGCTTATCACGACTTTGAAATTTGGCAAATAGATGTAGAGACTGCATTTCTCAACGATAACATTGATAAGAAAATTTACATGGAGCAACTATAAGGCTTTACATTCAAAGGAAGTAAGCAAAAGGTTTACAAACTCCAAAGGCTCATTTATGGATTCAAGCAAGCATCCCAAAATTGGAACATACATTTTGATGAGATGGTCAATTTATTTGGTTTTATCAAAAATGTCTATGAACCATGTGTGTATAAAAAGGCTAGTGGGAGTTCAATACAATTTATTGTGCTTTATATCAATGACATTCTTCTCATTGGGAATGAGAAAGTGACATTAGAGTACACTAAAGCATGATCATCTTCACAATTTTCGATGAAGGATGTTGGAGAAACATACATACTAGGAATACAGATTTATAAAGATAGATCAAAGAGGATGTTGGAGCTTTCCCAATCCACATACTTTGATAAGATACTAAAGAGGTTTAGTATGGAGGAATCCAAAAGGGGTTAGTTTTTAATGGGATACAACATTCATCTATTCAAGTCTATGGCCCCTAAGATCGAGGAGGAGAGAAGAAGAATGTCCCTCATACGTTATACATCTGTCACTTGAAGCATAATATATACCATTCAATGTACGAGATTGGATGTAGCTAATGCTCTGTGTGTTACGAGTAGCTACCAATCCAATCTTGGTAAGAGTCACTGGAAAGCCATGAAAATAATCCAAAAGTAGTTAAGAAGAGCTAAGGATTTGTTCCTAGTATACAATAATGGAGAATTAAAACTTGAGGGTTTTAGGATTCTAGTTTCCAATCTAATGAAAATGACCTCAAATCCATTTTTGGATTTATATTTTGCCTTAATGGCAACACGGTGAGTTGGAAGATTTCTAAACAAGACATCGTGACCGATTCTACCACTAATGCAGAATACATTGCAGCGTCGGATACTGCAAAGGAAGATGTTTGGATAAAAAACTTCATTCAGTAGTTGGATATAGTGCCTAGCATTGCAAAAGAGCCGATTGTTGTATTTTGTGACGACAATGGAACCATTGCATAAGCAATAAAGCCAATATCTCATCAGTGATCCAAACATAAATAAATGTGTTATCGTTTGATCTATGAGATCATTGATAGAGACAACGTTCGAGTGGATAGAGTTGCCTCTGAAGAGAATATAGCAAATCCACTGACTAAACCTCTAACACAAAAGGTACTTGAAAGACATCTTCAATAGATGGGCTTAAAGGCCATGGAGAATTAGCTTTAGGGTAAGTGGGAGATTGTTGGAATAGTACCTCTAAGCCAATTAGATTGGCATGTAAAACTACGCCATGCAACAGTCTTGATTGGATGATATTCAATAAAATGGCCATCTTCATCTTATGCACTTATGATTTTCTTCACGTGCATTTAGTTGAAGACTTTAAATCATACAAGACTATGGGACTTGGTCATACATATAATGGAGATCATGAAACAAGTCTCTATGGTCATAATTTTAAGTATTCTAATTCATAGAATCTTAAGACATGGGGCATCTAAAACTCAAATAGACTTGCACTAATGATGCATACTCCAAGGAGTTAGAGATTCCTCAGTTTCATAGGCAATCTATGTAAGATATGGATATATGTTAGCGGGTGTTTGTTTGAGAAGAAGTTCACTAAAAACTCTCCTAAAAACTCCACGAGGTAGCCGAAGTGGCATGTCAGTAGTGGGAAATCTCTAACTTACGATAGTGCATATAAATAGTCTATTGACTTGAGGTTCTATAGTAACCATGTATTTAGGTCTTTGTGCTTTGATTTTCCTCCAACCACGTTGCGGGTGGTTCGAGGCTTAGGTTAGGCACAAGCTACCTCAGTATAGAGGTTAGTGAGTTCCAAGATGGGATCCATTTTGCCTGTCCGTAAAGAACGGGTTGATCTCCTATGTATTCTAAAATGATCAATTTCAAGAAATCCTTGATCAAGGTGATATGAAAATTTAGAAAAGGAGTTTTCCAAAGTTGAGGTCATAATTGGGGAATCGAACATCAAGAATAGATATACAGTTATCGAAGCTATTAGAAAACTAACAAATATCTTACCTTAAGCCTCTTTTGGGAGATAGGAAACAGAAGGACCATATTTGCATATCAATCGTAGGTTTACTCAAAATTAATTCAACCAATTTGTTGAGCTCCATAGGCTTGTGCTAGGCATAGAATGTAGAGATTGGACATTTTTCAATTAATAGAGATTAATTGAAAGAGTGATTAGTTTAAAAGAGTTTAATTAGAATATTTCATATTCATTAAATCACAAAAAGTTGTAAGCCCATGTCCAATTAATTGATGAACCTAAAGGGTTACACACAAAAGCCTAAAGCACTCTAATTAGGAATTAGAGAAGTTAGATAATTTAGTTGGCCAAGTTTGGAAGAGACCAAGTGACTAATCAAGAATTGGTCACAATAGATTGATTAATTTAAAGTGTTAAATTAATTAAATAATTTAAAGAGTTAAATTAGACCAATTCAATTAAGGAGTTAGTTTAATTGGGTCTATGTGACAATTTAATTAGTCAAGTGAACTTAAATAGTTAAGTTGATTTAATTAAATTAAGGAGATAATTTAATTAAAGAAAGAATCTAAGTTTGGAGGGAAAATTAAAATGGAAGAGTCCATTTTAAATATTGAGTTGACATTTTAATTTTGAAAATTACAATTTCAATTAAGCATGCAAGTTGGCATGCTAGTTGGCAAGGTGTGAGGATAGTGTGATCAATGCTTCTAGGAACATCCAAGTCACACTATAAATACGCCACCCCCTCACACATGGCTAGCTACTTGAGCATTTTCCCTCCCAAAATTATTGTCTCATGTATTGAGAAAAAACTACACTCCTAGATTCTCTCCAACTTCTCTGTCTCTTATCCAACTCCCTCACACCATGTCCACTTTCTTTCTCCTTCTTACTCATTCTAATTCTAGCCAAAAGAGTAAGAATCTAGAATATTTTAGGTTTGTCGAAACCTTTGGAGGCACCACATTTGAGGTGCTTGGTGTTGGCGAATAATATCTAGCTCTTGGAGAAGAGTTTTTAAAGGAATAAAGAGGAGTTTTTTTGAGATAATCTCACTAGAGCTAGGTACTTTTGAGCATGAGATTTGGTGCCATTTTTCCACAATTTGGAAAAGTTTTCAAAGCTAAATGTTTATGGACTTGAAGCCTTTGGAGTGGGATGAAGTAGATCAACAAATCGGTGTTGGAACTCTTCACTGGTGAGCTCTCAATTGAAAGATCTACATGTTGATATTTGAAAAATCAGCAAAGATACTTCTTCCTATCCCTAATGCTTAATTGAGGCATAATCTAGATCCGTGGGTGAGGTGATGTGTGTTACATTTGATGTTTTAATCTCCTACTGTTATTCAATCTTTGCTTCACCTCTATCTTCACTCTCGATGGGAGCCGATAATGAGCTTTTTGAAAGGGTGCCATGTACTCCAGATGGGAGCCAAATAGTGGACTTTTTTAAAGGGTGACCACATAGTACCTCCCTGGTAGCCTGTAGTGGGATTACTTTAGTAGCCATGTACCTTAGGGGGCCTATAGTAGGACTATGCTTGATGGCTATCATGTACTCTTCGCACTCCTTGAAAAGCTTATAGGAGGCTTTCGTCTAAAAGCTACTTTTCAGTACTCATTTCAAATGTTGCAAACTTCATAGTTATAGAAGATATATTTTAATATAAAGAGTATAGAAGACTATAAATTCATTCAAGTGGTAGTCAAAAGCCAAAAGAAGTGCATTAACAAACAGAATCTAAAGTATACAAGCAAGTTCAAGAATTAAGTTGCAAGAAAGCAAATATTATGTAAATGGTGTTACAGGTAGTGATTCAGGTGATTTGGACAATGACCATTACTCATCAAGCATAGAACCTTTATAAGTTAAAGATGTTCTAAGTCTTAGGTACTTTTCTGCCCTCCATTATCTGTAGTTTCTGTGGTACGGGGTTAACAATCTCAGTTAACTTATAAAGGCTTTCCCATTTAGCATTCAATTTGCTTATGAATCCTAATGCTTCTGCCTTTCTGCTTAGTAAGTCTCCAACTTGGAAACATATAGGGCGTATTTTGGCATTATAAGCTTTATCCATTATCATTTTATATCTTTCAGTGTGGATATATGTTGCTTTCCTCCTTTTATACGGTAAATCGAGATTAGTCCTTAACTCCTTTGAGTTTGCGAAAGCATTGTAACTCTTGACTTTCCAACTGACTTTTCCCACCTATGCTGGAGTGGCTACTTCTGTTTCGCACACCGAGTTGAATGGGAATTAGCCAGTGGGCACTTGTGAGGTAGTTTTTTATGCCTACAGCACTGAAGGGAGTTTCTTTCCCCAAACGCCTTTTGCTCCTCCAAGGCGCATCTTGAAGTGCTATAAGATACTTCTATTTGTAACTTCCACCTGCCTGTTAGCGCTTGAGTTGGCTATTGATGTAAAGAATTGTTTGATAGAGAACTCCTAATACCATTCTCTTAGCTTTGCTCATGTGAATTGATTACCATTGTCGGAGACTAGTTTTCGAGGTATCGATATCTACAGATGATGTTTCTCTAGAGGAATCATATCACTTCTTTCTTAGATATTCGAGCTAATAGTTCTGTTTCTACCTATTTGAAAAACTAGTCTATTGCCATGATGAGGAATTTCTTTTGACCTAAGGTTTTAGGGAATGATCCCGTGATGTCTATTCTCCATTAGGCAAAGGGACATAGGTTGTTGAAAGATTGTAGGAGGGCACGAAGTTGGTGATTCAAGAGCATGATCTTGGAAGGGTTTACAACTTCTTACCAAAGCTTATGCATCCTTTGACATGGTCGGCTAAAAATATCCTTATGATAGGTTCTTGGATGCCAACAACCTATCTCCTGAGTAGTTTTTGCAGAAACCTTCATGGATCCCCTGAGCACATGCTCTACCCTTCTGGACGGTAGGTGCTTCAAGTAAGGCTATGAAAACCTCTCTTGTATAAGTCTACATCTACCAAGATAAAATGTGTCGCTTGCACCTTTACTTTGCGTGCCTCCTTCGGGTCATTGGGTATGATACTATCTCACAAGTAGTTCACAATAGGACTCATCCACATATTGCTACAAACATCCATATCCATTATCTTAGAATCATGCTCATTTTCTTCAACGAGAGGCTATTATTTTGTGGCATCCAAAGTTTAAGAATGTATTTGCCTACTCCTCACAACAATCATTGAACTAGTAGGTTTAGCTAATCAATCGGTATCTTTATTTTCCTCATAGGGAATCTGCAGAGGGTAAGTTCCTTGAACATTTCCTGGATCCCTTTTACTTAGCTTCAAGTATTCATTCGTGGTCTCATCTTTGGCCTTATAGTTTCCAGTAATGTGGTTCACCACCAGTTATAGTCACTATAGGTAGCTAAGCGCCGTGCCCTGGCTGTATGGGCTAACTTTTTTTCTATGATTAGTGTTTTGAATTCTACTTCACTATTTAAAGCGGAAAATATGAGCTTTACTGTATATTCCATCTTCTCACCATGGGGGCTTTATAGGACTACTTCTACTCCGCTGCGTAATCCTGTGGTTGACCCATATATGTAAAGGACCTAAGTGGGGAAGGAGCTTTTTGAATCTACCTCAACTTCTTCTACCAGGAAATTTTCTAGGACTTGTGCTTTGATAGTGGGTCGAGCATGACATTCTATCTTGTACTGGTGTATCTCCACCACTTATTTGACAAGTCTTCCTGAGGCCTCGGGCTGTTAAGTATTTTCTTCAGAGGATAGTTGGTGAGTACCATAGTTGAGCAAGCTTGGAAATATGGTTGCAGCTTTCGGGCAGCTATCGTTACTACCAAGGCTAACTTCTCAATAGGGGCATATCATGTTTTAAGACCTTATAGAAAATGATTAATGTAGTACACTAGCTGCTATTCTCTCCTTTGTTCACACACTAGGGCTACACTGACCGCAACATTTGTTGCGACTAAGTACAAGTATAGGATATCTTTTGTCATGCCCCAAAATCTAACCATATAGTCTAGTCTCGAGGCATGAAACTCAATCCCAAATAAATAGTATCACCTATCCAAGATCATAATCTTAAATGAAGAAAAACTCCAACATTCAATAATTCAATTAATTCTTGCAACATAGAAACTCAAAATGCCCAATATTCTTCCATCAACTAAAAATCATTAAAGGAGAAGAACTAGTTTGCCAACATAGCAATAAAACTAAAGCTGTTGCAAAGTCTTGATCTCAAAAGAAAACCTTCAATTCTACTTCTCGTCATAAGCAAGTTCATCATCCTCACTAGGGCTAACATCTAGGTCTGCCAGAAGGAAGTTAAAGAAGGAAATAAGTGTGAGTCAAAGACTCAGTGAGTGCCAAGTGTGTGCAATGTGAGTTAATGAATTAAAATCATTTGTACAGTGAAAATATTCGAGGATTTGTATAGTGAAAATATTCAAGAAAAAAATAAGTGAAATTTTTTTTAAACAGTCAAGCAGTAACAAGCCAATAGTTTAATAAATAGTTTCTTAGACTAACAACTTAATTGCGATGATCAGATAGTGTTTGCTGTAGCCAATCAACCTTATGACTCATATCGTAACAGTCCATTATCATACCTTACCAAAATAATGCTTGAGCGTCCTTGGGAATTCTTACAACCCACCTCAGCCACAAACTGCTTCTGTTGTGCGCTAGGGGATTAGGCCATGGGGGCTTGGGGTTCAACCGGCAAGCCCGTTGCTGCTCGGTGAAGTCCCTTGTACATCCAAACCAAGTTGGATCCAACTAACAATAATAATAGCAGTAACAGTAACAGTAATCAGTTGATCATCGAATTTAATTGCTAGTCTAGAAGCATAAAAAAAAAGTCACAAAAGCATAGGTTTTCTTTTATCCAAAAATAAAACAAGAAAAATATTTCATTTTGTGCGCAGTGAAATACATATATAGTGCAGTGTATATTAAAAAAAGTTTAATAGCATGCGTTACTATACATATATCCTTCTGGTTTTGAAAAGTAATATCCTATAATAGTTATAAGTTGAGGCACTCACCTTCAATCAACTCAATTGTTGAGTCACTTGATTCTTTTAATAAAGAAATCAATCACCAATTTAATTGACTAACAAGACAAAATTTACTTGGGACTAGCCTAGTACATACATACTTATGAAACTTATCAAGAATTTATCCTTTCATCGTACTTTGTTGATTCGCTCATAACACTCTTTCTAGATATCCGATGGACTCAATTCTTATGGAATTGCAAAGCTAAGAAAGAGTAATAAAACTATTATGTTGATGATGAAGTCTAAATTGGCTAATATGAGAGAGGAAAATCGAGTTCAAGAGGCAGCTGTGGAGCGAAAGCAGATTTCCAATTTTTAGGAAAGTTTTTGATGTGACACTTGATTGTATCTAAGCTATAACTTTTACTACAGGCCTCGAATGAAGGTGATTAAAAATCTTGATAAAACCTAGCATATATATCTACAATTCATATTCTGAACTTATTGCCCAATTAAATTGGAATCGAGTAGTAAATGTTGTCACAATATTCTGTTCCAGGAAAATCGAAGTCCTGTATTTTCTATATTGCCACACCGTAGTATTTTACCCACAACTTTCTCCCTATGCATTGGATTAAAGTTATTTAAATGTTTTTAAAAACCTAAGATATAAATATTCAGTTCTTATGTTGACCATATTTCTATATTCAATCTAAATCAAGTAGTAAAAGGTGTCACAATATTCTGTTCTAAGAAAATCGAAGTCCTGTATTTCCAGACTTGACACATCTTAGTATTTTGATCATAACTTTCTCTATATAAATCAGATTTAGGTGATTTTTGCAGAATTATAAACATAAGATACAGATATAAAATTAATTTATTGAACATATTTCCAAATTAAATCGGAATAGAGTATTCAAAATTCGTCACAATATTCTATTCTAGGAAAATCGAAGTCCTGTATTTTCTATATTGCCACACTGTAGTATTTTAGTCATAACTTTCTCCCTATACATCGGATTAAAGTGATTCCAAAGGTTGTAAAAACATAATAGATGGGTATTAAATTCTTATGTTGACCATGTTTCCAAATTAAATCTAAATCAAGTAGCAAAAGGTGTCACAGTGTTCTGTTCTAGGAAAATCAAAAACCTGTATTTTCTGTCTTGCCACACATTTGTTTTTTTAGTTATAACTTTCTCCCTATATATCATATTGAAGTGATTCATGAGGAAATAGAAACCTAATAAACATATTTAAAATTATTATGTTGATTATTTTACTTATTTCGGTCAGGAAGAAGCAGTAAAGGCGTCACCAATATCCATATTTGGAAAAATCAAAGTCCTATATATTCTGACTGGACACATCTTAGTATTTTGGTCATAACTTACTGAATTGAAATCATACTGAGGTGATTTAGGAGGAATTAGAAACCTAAGACACAGATCTAAAATTTTTATGTTGATGATTTTGCTAAATTATGATGATAAGCAGTAGTAAAACTGTCACAGATATCTATTTTTGAGAAAATCAAAACCTAACTGCATCATTGAATTTCGCAATTATCAAATATGAAGTCTACAAACTCATGAATTAGCTTGTGTAATTTCTAATGCATTTCCTGAAAATGCCATCTACTTTTCCTTTCACCTCTGCCACAGATGCCATCTTTTTTCCTTCTTCCTCTTTTACTTCTTTCATTTACTATTAAATGTAATTAGGGTTTTGTTTTTAGGGACTATATTTATGTGAAAGAAGTGGTTTAGTTCAAGTAGGACCCTTATCAATTTCCTTCTAGGACAAGGATAATCCCATTATAATTCTGGTATCTCTATTGTTAATTCCCAGAATTCAATAATTCAACTCCTTGTATTAATATAATATTAATTCAAGGAGAATTATAACTTATACTCCCCAAAATATAGAGTATCTACAATGTATATATATATATAATATTAATTACCACTATTTGATCAAAAGATAATTTAATATTATCTATATATTATATATAACTATATTATTCCAAAAATATAGTTCATATCTTACTACAATTTTAATTGAAATAGTAAATAAAATAAAATAAGGTATATTAATCGATTAAATACGAAATAAAATTTTGGAGCATTACATCTTTTGTTCTAGACTTCCTCAGCAATGCAGTAATGTTAGGTACTCCTTCAGCTGCAAGAATGCTTTTTCACACTTATTGGTCCACTTGAAAGTTTTGGCACCTCGTATTATTTATAAGAAGGGTAGTAGTCTCTTCTTGGCAAACCAGGAGATGAAGCAATTTAGCATGGCTAGGTGCCCTTCTAGTGCCTGCACTCCTTGATGTTATGTTGGGGTGGCAGCTTCAATATTGCTTAGTTCTTCTTGTGATTGGTTTTGATCTCATGCTTGGACAACATGTAGCTTAGGAACTTGCCTCCATGTACTCCAAAGGCGCACTTGGTTGGGTTCAGTCACAAATTGAATCTCCTCAAGATGTTGAAGTATTTTCCCAAGTCTCGGATGTGGTTTTCCTTCTCAAGACTTTTGACCAACATGTCATCGATTTAAACTTTCAAATTTCTTCTGATCATTCCCTTAGACATATGGTTGACCAGCCTTTAGTATATTGCACATGCACCCACATTCTTAAGCCCGAACAACATCACATTATAGTAGTAACTTTCATTAGAGTTTATCAAACTCCTCTTCTTCTAGTCTTCGAGGGCTAATGAGATCCGGTTGTAACCTTGATAAAGATTCAGAAAGCTTAGCATTTCGTACTATACAATGGAGTCCACTAAGACATCTATACACAGCAATGGGAATAGGTTTTCTAGGTAGGCCTTATTGAGATTAATGAACTCGATGTACATTCTTCACTTCCCATTGAGTTTAGGTACTAACACCACATCAGTTGGCCACTATGAGTATTGGATTGGTCGAATGTACTTCACTTGCAACAACTTGTCCATGTCTTTCTTGATTAGTTGGTTGCATTCCATTCCTTAGGAAATGCACCAGCTCCTTCTCAAAGTCGAGGTCCAGGATGGCTCAGATCTTAGTAGATCTCAAAGGATCTCCAGGAAAATCTCCACGCTTTTGAGCTCCGCTTGCGTTCCAAATTCCCATTCCTTGACTTTTCTTTTCTTGCTTTGAGGCTCGAGGGATGCAAGGTCTCTCATACCTCCTTCCTTGTTTGCAGCGTATGAGGGTCTTGGCAGTTATATCTTCTCTTTTCATGTTGGGAGGTCACATAAGTGTTAGTGACTCTCATCATAAATCTCTTTTGCATCCTCAATATTCTTTTTTCTTCCTTTGAGTTTCCTGTAGACGGCGCAAAAATGATGCTGCTTTGAAATGGAAGCGAGGTCTTTTTCAAAAAATAGCAGAGTGTCGGTTCGTCTTCTTAGCAACGTGCACAAAAATATTTGCTCTTCTCAAGAGTTCTTTCACTCCAAGAACTTTTGCGAATGATTTCTTGTGATCAATTTCTCTCTAGACTAAGTATTTATATAATTTAGTCTTGATGGACTTAGGCCCACTAGGTCATTTTTGCCCTTTTTATGAGTTTAGCTTGCCCTTTGGACTCTGTGGCCTATTTACTTAATTAATTAATTTTAAGGTTCATTTACTATTTTTAATCAATTTAGCAAATTGCCATTTAAGTTTAATTTTAGCCAAATTATAAGGTAAAAAAAAGAAAAGAAATACATGTTAAATTAAAAAAATCAAAAATAAAATTTAAAAAATATTCACTCATTTTCGTGTCTCTGTCTCAATCTAACTGTAGTTAAAAAAGGAGATTTTTAATTATTTTGCTAGTCGAGATTTTCTATAGTTCTAATAAGTTTTTATTTGTTATTATGCAATCACTTTGCATTGTGTCAAGTGTCAGTTTGTTTTGGTAAACAAAACAAATTAAGCAAAATTTTGATAATTTCTCTTTTTTAAATTAAATACCATAATTATCCTTTCTAGTTTATTTAACCTTTTTGTTTAACATCCAAATTTGTCTAACCTTTCCCATATTTTATAATAATATTTTTCTTTTTATATTTTAGTACTACCCAACCCTATTAATCAATCTATAAATTATAGTAATCCTAAGATTTAGATAATGTATATACATATATATACATATATTCATATTCTAACTAAATTCTATGTAAAAACATAATTAAATCATGTGATTTATTAATAAATTTTGCAATTAAATTTATTAATAGTAAAACTATGCCTTCATTTAATTAATATTTATATTGAATTATTTTATAATTAAATCACATGCAAAATTTGAGTACGAGAATGTAATCACGTAGGCAAAATACAACCATTAAATCAATCTTATACATATATGTATAAATACTTACATATAATGGAGAAGAAAATGCAAAATCAATCTAGTAATCCACTGGCGGCAAGTAGGACTTTAACTTTTCAAGCTTTATAATTGGTATACTATCTCTTAAAATTTGAAAATTTAAAAATAATTATGCTCCAATTATAATTTTCAGTGGGCTTCATCTTCATGGCAGTTGAATTAACACCACATAATGCCTCATCATCAAAAACTTCCTGTACTCACTTGCATGTATGTAACATGGCATCTTCACTTGCCACTTCACAAAAAAAAGAACTAAATAATTATACATAGACATTGATAGTAACTTGAATTTTCACATCACAAAATAAAAAGTAAAACAAAAAAAAGTAAAAAAAACTGAAAATAGATTAAGATTTGAAAAAAAAATTATATATTTATACATACGTATATATATGTAAATAAGCACACACACACACACACACACACACACACATATATATATATTACTAAACTAGAAAAAACGTCCACCTCGTAACTCGTAGATTTCCTGTAAATTTGTTTATACTATATATAATTGTTCTGCATATATTATATGTTTATAAATGACAACCTAGCATGTATTTATTTAGTAAATAACATTGTCATATATTTACATGGAGAATGTGTGAAAACAATATGCAAAACAATAACTCTCTTCCAATTTATCTTGGTCATGGATTAAGAAAGAAACAACCAAGTAGCGTGAAATAAAATCATCATTTAGGGTAGATTGAAAGATCTAATATTTTTTTAAATTAAATAGTTCGGACACAACGTTTGTTCAGCCATACATAAATTCTGCTCCATAATTCTACAAAATGCTTTCAATCACTGTTTCTACAAAGCCATTACCATAAATTATAAAAATTAGAATGCAGAAATTTTCCCAAAATATATTTTCATAATCTAGCCAAAAAGCAACAGTCCATGAAGTATCTGTTCATTCAATAGCGGTTTATAGACATGTTTTAATCAAAATTTATTAAAAAAGAAAAAAATTCAACAAAGCAAGAGGCCATGAATGAGCAGCAAAGAAAATAGATAAAAGATGGAATCTCAATCCATCACTGATGACATCCTCCAAGTTGTAATTGGGCACCAATTGTGATCCAATTCTACACTTGCTGGAGTAAACATATGTATGCTATATTTTTTAGAACCAAGCTTAGCCCATAGTACCCTTTTAATTCGCTATTTTGGTATACCTCTTGAAATATGCCTTCAACTCTTTCTTTCCATATCATCATCAAAGAGAGATGCAACAGACACATTATATTGTTTGTATCCACATCTTATCTCCGATTTTTTTTTCTTGTTCGTTTTGAAATTTTTGCTTAAGATGAGTAGGCACTAAAAGTTAATTCTCATAATAATAGAATCTTGAAAAAGAAAAAAACTAAAAGGTATAACAAATAAAGTATAAAGTGAGACGTACTTTCACTCCAACTTCAAATCATGTAGTTTCTAGCTTCATCTTGTAAACACTGTTCATTACCTCATTGAAGCTCCTTCTAGCTAGTTACTTCAGCAGTCCAAGGAAACTGAATTTCATTTCCCTTATTGTTAAAAATTCTTGCATCTATGATGTTCAATCTTTGTGTGCTGCACAAGAATCAAGTAACTATTCTAAAGTTCGTATGCTCTAACAATTTTATTCCACCCTTCACAGATTCTGTCATTCATCATCCAAGTACGCAAACCTTATTTCGACATCTTATATAAAATTCATTATCCACTTAGTTTGTTAGAGATATGATTAATTAATCCCAATGCAAGTCCTGTAATATTTTACATATATAGAATATATAAGACAAGCAGGTCATTATATTTGGTGAGTATAAAAATATGAAGCTAGGGTATAATTTCACTCACGATGTAAAACTTATATTTTTGACATAAGAAATACAAACTCCTGAAAAATGAATTAGTGAAGCAGTCAAAATTTATTATTTTAATAAATACTCTATCAAGTGCAATTTAAATTATGTAATATTAAGTATAGTATTTTTTGGGGGGTAACCTGGAATTTCTTCAACAACAAGCTTGTATCTGAGTATGGATAAATCAAATTGTAACATTTTTGTCAATATAATATCCATAAAATAATTTCTTTATATAAAGTACATGAAGTAAATGTTAAGTGTGATTTGATTTGCCACCTGAATCATCATCATCAACAACTTCTATGGGTATATCTATTGTGAATAATTGTGTAATTTGTGTTAGTATCATAAAACATAATTATATAATCATCATAAACATAATTACATAAAATATAATGTATAAAGTACATAATAGATCAAATTGCATAAAAATATCAAGTAAATTGGAATTGAATCAATGGAGAGTCATGACACTTGTCGCTATCCTAAAGCCACGATTGCTTCCCTTTGTACGGGTATTAACGATTGATCATAACTCCAAGATAAAATTCCACTAGCTCTCAGTGGTGTCTCAATTGCATGACCACGAAGCGGCTAGGAACCAGTCCACAGTCACGTTGCCAAAGCACAAAAGTCCTTGCAGGAGAATAATATGAAAGACTCTAAAACGCATCAACTCTATGTGCCAAAGAAAGGTTATGGTCTTTTTATATAAGAATAAAAAGTTAGACCATTTAGAAAGGATTAATGGGCCACTAAAAACATCATAAAAATACAATAAAACCATAATAATGAAGGCACATGTAGCACTAGGATCCAATAATAAAAACTTTAAAAACTAAAATAAACTAGGCTACACGTGCAAACAAGGATCTAAACATGCTCATGATTTAGATTTGGATGGAGAATTACCTTGATTAGCAAAAATCCAAAGGAATGATGAAGAACACTTCTTCAATCCAGAAACTATCACACAGCAACACAGCAAATTGGATGCAACTTTTTCCCAATCCAGACTTCTCCAAAAATTCCAAAAATGTTATAGAAACTTCTTAACTCCTTCATGAAGCTAATGGAAAAAATCCAGCTCAAAAAGCCACAGATAAATGCCAAAATAAAAAAATCGCCAAGCGGATTGCCTTGACAGTGGATCTTCCAAAAGCAAGCAGTCCAAATGTCTTGCTTCTAACAATATGATCCACACACCAATGCTGGATCCTAATATCCTTAGTATTAGCTGGAAAATACAAATGAGATTTGCAGAGATGGAGGCTTGATTTGAGGTAGGAGAAGAAGAGAGGAAGTGAAGCTTCAACACATGAGGCAATACTTAAGATTTGGAGGGAAAATGTGAAAGACTCTAATTTTTCACATGGAGCATGAATAGCCACCCCTCTTTCCCTCTATATCTATATATAAAGTGAGGGTGGTGTGATGCCAAGGTGGCATCACACCTTCCTCAAGGGAGACCGCCAACTTGCCATTCAAATGTGAATTTGAATTTTGTGTGCATTTCAATTTCATTTGGAATCTAATTTAAATTAATTAAAATGCCACACCAAATGAACCTTTCATTTGAATTTTTTCTGTAAAATGGATTCCTCTCAACAATTAAATTAAACACTTTAATTTAATTAATTAACCCTTGACTTAACTCTTAAGTCAATTAGCTTAACTCTTTAAGCTAGTCATAGTTAACTTAACTCTTTAAACTACCTTGACCAATTGATGGTCATGTTGCACCAAATAATTAACTCCTTAATTATTGGTTTAGCTTAACTCCTTAAATTAGTTGATCAATTTAACAGTTATATTGATCATGTCAAAATGACCTCAATTTTCACCAACCTCAAATTGGTCCATAAGGAGTAGTTTTCTAACACTTAGAAAAATTCCTCCATCAATTTAGGAAATGCAATTGGCTTTTGTGTGTGACCCATTAGGTTCTACCATTCATTGGACATGAGATCACAACTCTTTGTGACTTTAAATATCAAATATTCATTTTAGTTTAAACTCCTTTAAACTAATCGACTTAATTCAATTAATCTCTATTAATTGAAGAGTACTCAATCTCCATGGTTGATGTCCAACCTCAAGCCCATGGAGCCCAACTAATTGGCCGAAATGAATGCCTTTGGAGAATCATTCTAGCTCTACGTGTACTATGCAAATACGATACTTCCATCTTCTATCTCCCAAAAGAAGCCTAAGGCAAGATATTTACCGGCTTTCTAATAGCCTCAATGCTATGTCTCTATTCAAATGTTCGATTCCACTTTATGACCTTATCTTTGGAAAACTCATTTTCCAAATTGTCATATTACCTTGCGCAAAGATTTCTTGGAATCGATCATTATAGAATACATAGGAAATGCACTCACCCTTCACGAAGACGAGGAGTTGGATTCCAACTTGGATCTCAAAAACCTCCAAGTCTAAGTAGCTCATGCCCAATCTCTACTTGAATAGCCCTCTGGGTGACTAGGGAGGAGTCAAAGCATGAGGACCTAAACACAAGGTTACCATGGATTCTCAGGTCAGAGGACTAATTTATGCACTAGCATAAGCTAGAGAACTTGCCACTAAGACTTCTAGTGGATTCGCCGGGCAGGCCTTCAGTGCCTTGTTCTTTAATAAGCACCCACTAACATGCATCTATATCTCATATGAGATTGCTCATAGAATGGAGTAACATCCAACCTTTGGATTTATGTATCGTTAGTGCAAGTCTATCTGGATTTTTGATACTTTGTCTCATAAAATCCTATGACTTGGAAGATTTTAAGATCACGACCGTATAAGACTTATTCCATGATCACTACCCAATGCGTGACCAAGTCCCATAGTCTTGTATGATCTAAGGGCTTCATCCAAATGCCAGTGAAGTAATAATGAACATGAGATAAAGATGGCCATATAAAGAATATCATTCAATCAATATTGTCTTACAAGGAAATAGTTTACAGGGCCCATCTAATTGGCTTACTGGGCGTTATTCCAACAATCTCCCACTTGCCCCAAAGCTAATTCCCCATGGCCTTGAGACCCATTTTCTCAAGATGTCCTTTGAAGACTGTTTGCGATAGTGGTTTAGTCAGTAGATCTGGTATATTCTCTTTCGAGGCAACTCTCTCCACTCAGATGTGGCCTCTATCGATAATCTCCCGAATCAAATGATATCGCCTCAATATGTGCTTGGATCGCTGATAAGATCTTGGCTCTTTAGCTTGCGCTACCGACCCATTGTTGCCACAAAAGATAACTACTGGCTCAATAATGCTTAGGAACTACATTCAACTCTTGAATGTAGTTTTTCATCCAAACACCTTTCTTTGCAATTTCTGAAGCTGCAATATATTCTGCCTCTATGGTCGAGTTAGTTGTGGTGTCTTGTTTGGAACTTTTCCAACTCACCGTGCCGTTATTGAGGCAAAATATAAATCTAGAAGTGGATTTTAGGTCATATACATTGGATTGGAAACTAAAATCCAAGAACCTCTCAAGTTTCAATTCTCCACTTTCGTATATGAAAAATAAGTTCTTAGTCCTTCTCAAGTACTGAAGGATTGCTTTTATGGCTATCCAGTGACTTTCACTGGGATTGGATTGGAAGTGGCTTGTAACACTTAAAGCGTGTGCCACATCTGATCTTGTAAGGTATGTGGGACATTCTTTGTCTTTCGTCGTCAGTCTTAGGGGCCATAAACTTGGAGAAACGAATGCCATATCCTGTAGGAAGGATTCTTTCATACTAAACCTCTTTAGTATCTTGTTAATGTACGAGGTTTAGAAAAGCCCCAACATCCTCTTGGATCTATCTCTATAGATACATATTCCAAATACATAGGATGTTTCTCCTAAATCCTTCATGGAGAATTGAGTAGATAACCATGCTTTAGTACATTATAACATTCCAACCTTATTCCCAATGAGAAGGATGTCATCAACATAAAGCACAATAAACTGTATACTACTTCCAATAGCCTTCTTGTGCACAGATGGTTCATACACATTTTTGAAAAAGCCAAACGATTTGACTGTCTTTTCAAAATGTATGTTCCAACTTCAAGATGGCTGTTTGAGTTCATAAATGGATCTCTGGAGTTTGCAAACTTTTTGCTCACTCCCCTTGGATATAAAACCATGTGGTTGCTCCATATAAATTTCTTCTTCAATGTCTCCATTGAGGAAAGTGGTTTTCACATCAATTTGTTATATCTCATAGTCATAATATACGGATATAGCAAAATCCAAATGGACTTAGGCATTGCGACCAGTGAAAAAGTTTTCTTGAAATTGATACTGGGTCTTTGAGTGTAACCTTTTGCCACTAGTCGTTCCTTAAAGGTCATTACCTCTCCATCGACTCCTAGCTTTCACTTATAGATCCACTTGCAACCAACGGGAACTATTTCCTTCAGTGGATCCACCAAAGTCCATACTTGTTAGAGTACATGGAGTCTATTTTGAATCTTATGGCGTTAAGCTAATGTCCCAAATCTATGTCCAACATAGCTTTCTAATAGGTTTTCGGATCACTATTCGATTGGCCCATCTCATAAAGGAATTCAAACCTTTCGAACTACTTCTTGATCCGGTTTGACCTTATTAGAGGTTGTGTGTGAGGCTTTTGTTGCTTGTTTGTTTCCACCGATTGTGGGATTTGATGATCATCTTGAACTTCATCATATTCAACAATAACGCCATTTCTATCTAATAGAAAATTCTTTTCCAAAAAGGTGGAGTTCCTCAAAACAAACACCTTTTGTTCCAAGGGACCATAAAAGTAAAACCCAAAGACTCTATTGGGTATCCCACAAACTTGCACAAGGTGGATCTACTATCCAACTTGTCTCCCACTATCCGTCTCATGTAGGTGAGAGACCCCCAAACCTTAAGGTAATAGTAAGAGGGTGCTTTATCATACCACATCTCATGCGGCGTCTTTGGTACCGACTTTGAAGGTACTACATTTAGTAGATTTGCCTCCGTTTCTAAGGCATATCCCCAAAAGGATATGAGCACATCGAAAAAGCTCATTATAGAGCGTACCATGTTCAGCAAGGTACGATTTCTCCTTTCGGCCACTACATTGTGTTAGGCTGTGCTAGGCGGAGTCCATTGAGAGAGAATCCCTTTCTCCTTTAGATAATCCAAGAATTTGGTACTTAAGTATTCTCTTCCTCGATCCGATCAAAGAGCTTATACTAAGTTCTTTTTGCTTTTCCACTTTACTCCTATACTTTTTGAACTTTCAAAGGCTTTGGACTTATACTTTATAAGATACACATATCGAATTGACTATAAGCATGGGTGAAGGTGATGAAGTAGGAATAGCCTCTTTTTGCACCAACTCTTAGTAGGCCACAAACATTTGTATGGATCAAATCCAAAGGACTTGTGGTGCGCTCCGTTTGTCCCACAAAAGAAGCCTTGGTCATTTTTCCCTTCAAACAAGATTCACAAGTAGGAAAGTCCTCAATGCCACTAACATTTAGTGCTTTGAGAGCTTCTAACTTGTTCATCCTATTTTTAGAAATATGCCCAAGTCTTACATGCCAAAGAATGGCATCTTCTTGGTTATCTAATTTTCTTTTACTTAATTGAATGTGCATTAGTGAAGGTTGAGAATCAAGTATGTACAATCTGTTATTTAATGTACCTTGAGCAATCAACGAACCATTCTTTAATGCCTTCAACATCCCATTCGATATAGAAAAATCATATCCTTCATTATGAAGAATGGGAATTGAAATAATGTCTCAACAAGATTAGGTACATAATAAACTGGATCAAGTACAATGAAAGCATTCCCCAAGTCTAACTTGATTACACCTTCATACATGGCGGAAACTTTTGCTCCATTTCCTAGGCAGAAGATTTTATCTCCTTCACAAAGACTCTTTCTTCTTTCCATCTCCTATAAAATATTACAAAGGTGAGAACCACATATGGTATCAAATACCCATGCGGAAAAATTAGTTGTCAAATGAAGTTCAATGAAGCACATACCCTTCTCAAGGGTTACAAGGTAAGCTTTGCAATTCCTTTTCTAATGTCCCTTTTTCACCACAGTGGAAACAACTCGCGTTGGTTCTAGCCTTTTTCTTAAACCCTATCGGAACTCTTCATGGGTTGCTTCCCTTGGGAGGAAGATCTTTTCTTCTTCTTACCTCTTTTTCTAGGACCTTTAGGGCTTCCGACTTAGAGGAGGAAACAAGCATAAGAGGTTTCTTCTTTTTCATAGTCACCTCGGTGGTCACAAACATATTCACCAATTCGTTAATCTTCACCTCTTGCTTGGATATATTAAAGTTCATAACGAATTGTTCGAATAATATGAGAAATAATTGGAGGATCAAATCTACATAGGGGTCATTGTCCATGATCACATCAAGTTGTCCAAGCTTTTCGATGATTCCAATCATCTTAGCCCGTGATCATGGACACTTGAACCCTCAACCATCCTTAATCTAAAGAGCTCTCTTGACAAAGATAACCTTTTGTGTCTTGTTTGCATACCATACAACTCTTATAGGTGTTTGTAGATCTCACTTGCATGTCTCATATGCTCGTGAGTCTTTTGGAGCTCATTAGTCATGGAAGCCATCATAAGGCATCTCACTTGTAGATCATCATCTACAAATTTAGCTAACAATTCACGGGCCTCATCGGTGGTGTCACACCCAATGTGTTCGGTAGACTTTGATCTAGGACATATGTCCTCTTTTCAGAGTCAAGTATAATTTTAAAGTTTCTCAACCAATCATGGAAGTTTGGCCTGATTAGTTTATTAGTTTCCAAAATGCTTGCAAGTGGATTTTTAGTCATTTTCTTTTTGAAGATTTCTAAAATCTACAAGGGGCAAAACAAGAGTATAAACATATGATTGAATTTTGATATTGCAAACATATTCATGGTCTTTTAAGCATGTTTGTCTCTCACTATTTTATCAAATTCTTCACCCCCTAGAAGAATTCAGAAAATCTTATTTTTTGGTGAAAATCAAGATCCTAAGAACTTGTAAGCGGACCCATGACTCGTGAAACATCCACAAACAATCAAAAGGTAAGCCAATTTTGCCAATTGCATCTTATACAACTCTTGATATATTTTGCCTCACTTTTCATATAGGCCCACGACTCGTGCGACATCTATATTACTTGGTGTTAAGTTGAACCTACCAATCAAACTTTGATTTGAGATGGCTCCATGACATCCCACGACTCGTGTGCTAATGCATGGAGGTTCTCAAATCAAAAGCGCATCATAAGCTAAGTATATGGTCACATCTTTCCACTAAAAGTGTGACCCATGACTCGTGAGACATCACATAAATGATGGTAGCATTGTTATGCCACATACTATTGGTAGAAGGCATTGATTAATTAAAACTCTTTTAAGTTATATCCATTTTGACTTAATATTTGAAAACATTTAGACATTCTAAGTGGAGGGTTTTTGCTTGCAAGGATCTTATCATTTTATCTTCTTATTTAGGTTTTCTATATCCTAACCATACACCTCATACATCAATAGGATAAGGAAAGCATAAATAAGTAAATGCGCCTAGCATGTTCATGGGGTGGGATGACCATGAGCCTAACTAAGTGGTGCACTTAAAGCCATAGGTGCACCACCTAGCTGATTTAAGTGGGTTGATTAAATCCAGCTATTACATAAGTATATCCCATACATTCATGGGCCTTCAAAAGTCTTCATGCCTCCAATGGCCTTCTTTGCTCCTTGTAACAATTACATGAGTAAGAAATCCTCACTCCTAGTGATTCTACTCTCATAAAATTTACAAGGTAGAAATTAAGAAGCATGCAAGCCCTAATTTAATACAACTCATTTCAACAACTTGAAACAAATAAAATTAATATTAAAAGCTCATGATCATCCCTATTCATTCATTATCCATTCAATAATTAAATGAACAATAAATAAATTTGGAATTGACATTCAATTCCAACAATTAAATGCTTATCTCATAAACAAATATATGGCCAAGCAGGAGCTAGCATAACAATTATGCATAAATTGGAGATTAACTTCAACAAGTTTTTAGAAGCAATAAAAAATGTCAAACATAATTTTGAAAACTTCAAAACACTTTTGGTCACCTAAAGGAGCCAAAAACAACCAAACTCATGCCAAGAAAAATTTGGGTCGCTGCCCGCCAGGGTTGGGCGTATTTTCGTGTGGTAGGCGCAAACCCGCTGCTTGACCAGCGCCCGGTCAGGCAGGGCAGCTTGCCCTATTTTCACTTTGGCACCGAGTCATGTCCATTTTGGCTTAACTTTTGTGTACTAAAAATTTTAGAACTCATTCTAAACATAAAACACACATTATAAATGTAATTCCAGATTCAAAACATCTTTTAAAAATGGAATTTCAAGAGCTCAATCATGCTTCCAAAAACAAGTTAGAGTAAGAATCTCATTCTTAAAAAAAACTCCAACAAAACTCCAATCAAATTTGATCCAAAAATGACCAAAACTCTTTTAGGCCATCAACAACATGCTATATCAACATATAACATCAACTAGTGCTAAATCAACATTCAACATTAGAAGCTATGAATTAAAACATACTAATCTTATGAATTAACACTTAAAACACATATTAGAATGCTTTCAATTCATCAATCAAGGATCCACACACAATATCATCCAAACACTCCAATCCATCATATGAATCGAGAATTTAGTGATTTTGATCAATCCACAACATGAATCAATCAATCAAAAGTCCAAATCAAAGCATGAATTAGGCTCCGATACCACTTGAAGGCATATATAGTACTAGGATCCAATAATAAAAACTTTGAAAACTTAAATAAACTAGGCTACACATGCAAACAAGGATCTAAACATGCTCATGATTTAAATTTGGATGGAGCACTATCTTGATTAGCAAAACTTCAAATGAATGATGAAAAACACTTCTTCAATCCAGAAATTGTCACACAACGAATTGCACTACAAAAAGCTGGCTTTTGTGACCACCAAATTGATAACAAATTCAATAAAAGGGGCCACTGATAGTATCAGTGACTGCAGAGCGGTCACAAAAACCTTCGTCACAAATTGAAATTTGTGACCGCTGGACCATAGGGTCACAAATTAGTGACTGTCAATGCGGTGACTAATTTTTTAAATTTCGTAACAAAATAATTTACAAAAGAATGAACAAGTAATCACTAATCAGGGACTACTTAGTGACCGATTTTGTGGGGTCACTGATAGTCGGTCACTGATAGTTGGCCATGTGACCAACTACTCTATTTGTTACCAATTAGTGACCCCCTTAGGGTCACTAATCAGTTACAGATTTATTATTATTTTTATAATGCTTAATTTAATATATTTATCCAACCTATTTTTTGTTCTCATTAATATCAATTTAAAACCACGTCGTCTAAAACATAAATCACATTCCAAATACACCAAATAATAACAGAAATTCAACAATATTGTATTCAAATCCATAAACAAAACAAAGCTTTCAAATATGAGCAAGTTTATGAAAAATCCAAGTATGCCAAGTTTAATTTAAAGAAAGTTATTTGTTTTTTCCACCATTACCCTCTTCCCTACGAGAAAAGAAGCACTTGCAATTGAATTTAATTTTTCCATCATCACTCCTACTGTCCTCATCAAAGCCTCTTCTCTCACCTTTAATTCTTCAACTAGCCTCAATGCCTCCTCTCTCACCCTCATAGTCTGCTCCATAATGCTTGCTTCTCTAGCTGCTGCTTCTTTTCTTTGCTTAGCCAATTCTTGATCAATTGTTTTTGCAATCGCATCTTGTAATTGCTCCGGACTCACAAAGATGGGTGAACTTGTTGTGGATGGTGAATCCAAGAAAGTCCCAATAGCAACAAGCTCACGACAGTAGTAAGTGTTCCTAAAGCTATACACTCTACCCTTGCATGGAACCCCACTGATCTCAAGCCATTTTTGAGCATCAAATGAGCTTTTTGGAGTAGGATTGCTGCCATGTTGACTAACGTATTCTTGACAATATTTATCCTATTTGAACATCTAAATATTAAAAACACAATTATTGAATATCAAATATAGTCTAAATAATGTGCTTCAATATAAACAAAAAGAAAAATTGTTATTCTTTAATTTGAATATGAAAATTGCTTGGAGCGTATAGCTGTAAAAGACAGCTCCTCGTTATAGCTACATTTATTTGATCAGATTTTCCAGCTTTTTTCATTGTGTGGGCTTGTATTTTTTTTTAAAAATTCATAATTATTGAGTAATTTTTTTACTTCTTTAATATTTCTCTCTTCAATTATTTTCCAATCTTTATTTTATCTTGTATTTTAGTTTGTTTCCTTTCACTCATTATAAAAAAATTAGAATGCATTTGACATATTAAAATTTTTAATAATGTATAAAATTTCATTTTATTTCATCCTATAAAGTTTAACTTCTGTTTTAGATTTAGTGAACTAATTTTTATTTAGTAAAGAACTTATTGTCTAACTGCTGCTTTCACTATGAAACAATATATAAGCTCGAGTTTTTAAAATGTATAGTATAATTTGAAAGATATGATACTATCACTACAAGTGGGTAAAAAATTTGTTGGACTTTGCACCTTACAATATTCAAACACTTAACCTATTATTCATGCAATCACTTATTAACCACTAGACCAAAATGTTCATATATTTATTTCAACAATATAATATAATATAATATATATCTCATATATCACAATAATCCTAACTTGATGCTATTCATGACAAATAAATCTACAAACAAATTTAATGCTACAACTATAAATTTCATAAAATATTTCATGTTACTTACTTTGAAATTGTTAACTAACTTGAATGCATGGATAATATTCTTGTACTTACTTGGACCCTCTTAGATTTGTTGTCAACATATTCATCTCTTCCTTGTGCTTTTCGATGAGTCCTTTCATGAGGCTCGATTTGGCTAATCGGTCTACGATGTTATGTCTACATTAAACTAGTTAATATTAAAAGTTGTAGTAGGTAAATAAAAATAACAATAAATTAATTAAAGAAATTAAGCTCCATCCTCCTTGCATGCTCGGCAAAAGAAATAGAGCCACCAGTGTGCTTGGTTATTGACCCATCTTTTTCTGTCAATCTATTTAGTCTTGCTTTTTTACACCTTTCTTGATAATTTGGGCATTTGAATTTGGTGGTTGTTCAGTATTCATTGGGCATTCATCCCTATTAAATGCCCAATTAAAGTTATACCTTGCAGCATCTATAACTATATTCCTCATCCCAATATTTTCATTATTTCTGGACTCAGAGGGTTCCCCAACAAAACTTTGGATCCAAGGTTCCCTATGTGCGTCCCATGTAGTATAACCATGCTCAAATCCATACTTTTTAAGGTGATAATGTATAGTATCACGATTTTCAAATCTCACATTACGACACTTTGAGTAAGGTCATCTTATACAACCACAGTCAACAACCTCAGGATGAGAATAAGCAAAGTCTAAAAATTCTTTCTATCAAACTCATTAGATAGAAAACCATTTGCATCAAGTCGTTGCCATATCCAACTTCGATTGTTAGACATATTTTCTGCAATATTAATGAGGCCATCATATAAGGGTAACATATCATTGGAATTATATTTATTTGTTGAGAGATTTTATGAGAAATATAGCGACTTGACTTTATCAATGGACATAAGCTAACTTAAACAAATTATAATCATCAATAATTAAGTATAATTCATAAACACAATTCATAAACATAATTCATAAAATTATAACTATAATTCATAATAAATATATTGACTACATAATTCATAAATACAATTCATATAATTCATGTGTAACTTATTGTACATGTATAAGGAAACATAATAAACAAAATATTGACTACATAATTCATAAACACAATTCATATGAATATAACTTAACACCAAAATAATTTTTCATTCTTATTGTTGTTGAATTTTTACAAATTCCCAAAATGAAAAATTATAACTATAATTCATAATAAACATATTAACTGTGTAATTCATAAACAAAATTCATATAATTCATGTGTAACTTATTGTAAATGTATAAGGAAACATAATAAACAAACTATTGAAAACATCAATTCATATAATTATAACTTAACACAAAAATAATTTACCTCTTTACAATGCCCCCAAATGCAAAATTTCAAACTTGCAAAATTAAATAAAAAGTAACTTTAATTATAAAAAATTCAAAAAAAAAAAGGCAAAGGGGGGTTTGTTGGCCAGCAACAGTTGGAACCATTCTAGCTGCTGCTAGGTCTAGATAAGCCAGCAACTAGCCCCTCTCCGATAGCAATGAGACCCAGTAGTAGCTGGACTCACGAGTCCAGCTGCTGATGGGTCCCACGGAAGACATGGAGGCCAGCAACAACTGGCCTCCTTAGTATTAGCTGGAAAATGAAAATGAGATTTGTAGAGATGGAGGCTTGATTTGAATTAGCGGAATAAGAGAGGAAGTGAAGCTTCAATACATGAGGCAACACTTAAGATTTGGAGGGAAAATGTGAAAGAATCTAATCCTTCACATGAAGCATGAATGGCCGCCTCTCTCTCCCTATATATATATATATATATATATATATAGGGGGGGAAGTGAGGAGAGGATGGTGTGATGCCAAAGGTGGCATCACAACTTCCTCAAGGGGGACCACGAACTTGCCTTGCAAGATGCAATTCAAATATAAATTTGAATTTTGTGTGCATTTCAATTTCATTTGGAATCTAATTTCAAATAAATTAAAATGCCACACTAAATAAACCTTTCATTTGAATTTTCCCACCAAAATAGATTCCTCTCATTAATTAAATTATTAAATTAAACACTTTAATTTAATTAATTAACCTTTGACATAACTCTTAAGTCAATTAGCTTAACTCTTTAAGCTATTCATAGTTAACTTAACTCTTTAAGCTAACTTGACCAATTGATGGTCATGTTGCACCAAATAATTAACACTTTAATTATTGATCTAATTTAACTCCTTAAATTAGTTGATCAATTTAATGATTAAATTAATCATGTCAAAATGACCTCAATTTTCACCAACCTCAAATCGGCCCATAATGAGTAGTTTTCTAACACTTAGAAAAATTCCCTCATCAACTTAGGAAATGCAATTAGTTTTTGTGTGTGACTTGTTAGGTTCTACAATTCATTGAACATGGGCTCAAAACTCTTTGACTTTTGAATATCAAATATTCATTTTAGTTTAAACTCCTTTAAACTTATCGACTCAATTCAATTAATCTCCATTAATTAAAGAGTACTCAATCTCCATGGTCGATGTCCAACCTCAAGCCCATAGAGCCCAAATAATTAGCCAAAATGAATGCTTTTAGAGAACCATTCTAGCTCTAAGTATACCATGCAAATACGGTTCTTTTATCTCCTATCTCGCTAAAGAGGCCTAGGGCAAGATATTTTCCGGTTCCCTAATAGCCTCGATGCTATGTCTCTATTCAAATGTTCGATTCCACTTTATGACCTCATCTTTGGAAAACTGATTTTCCAAATTGTCATACTACCTTGTGCAAGAATTTCTTGGAATCGACCATTATAGAATACATCGAAAATACACTCGCCCTTCACAAATATGAGGAGTTGGATTCTATCTTGAATCTCACAAACCTCCATGTCTAAGTAACTCATGCCCAATCTCTACTCGAATGGTCCGCTAGGTGTCTAGGGTGGAGTCAAAGCATGAGGACCTAAACATGAGGTTACCATGGATCCTCAGGTCAAATGACTAATTATATGCCCTAACGTAAGCTTGAGAACTTGCCACTATGGCTATCTAGTGGATTCTTCGAGCGGGCCTTCAATGTTTTGTTCTTTAATAAGCACCCATTAACATGCATTCATGTCTCATATGGGATTGCTCATGGAACGAAGCAACATCCAACCCTTGGATTTATGCATCGTTAGTGCAAGTTTATTCGGATCTTAGATGTCCTGTCTCATAAGATCTTATAACTTAGAAGATTTTAAGATCACGACCGTGTAAGATTTATTCCATGATCACCACCTAGTGTGTGACCAAGTCCCATAGTCTTGTGTGATTTAAGGGCTTCATCCAAATGCTATTGAAGTAATAATGAGCATGTGATGAAGATGGCCATATAAAGAATATCATTCAATCAAGATTGTTTTACAAGAAAATAGTTTACAAGGCCAATCTAATTGGCTTGCGGGGCACTATTCCAACACATAATCCAATTATAATTAAGCCCAATAATGATAAAGATAACATGGTCAAATTTATTAAATAAAATGATATTGGGGCCATAAATATGAAATGAATAAAATAAATAGGCACATTGGTTGTCATATTAAGATACATGATAAAATGATTTGTTGGAAATAAAATAAATTGAAGAAATTTTAAAGCTTACTTCCAATAATATCTTTATGATCTGTATTTAAATATATAAGAGGAAAACAAGTATAAATAAAATTCTAATTCAAATAAAATAAATACTGAGTAATGTATTTAAAAATTGACTGTATATTTAAGTACCTCAAGAAAAGACACTAAAAAAGGTATGATCAAGCCAAGCCTCAACTTGTTGCATCTCCTTCTATGTTATATTTGAATTAAACTGATATATATTTTTGTAGAATATCAGAAAGAAGGTTTAATACTAAAATTGTAGTGATGAATAGTTTGGACATGACCATTAACCGCCAAAGCTAGATCTCCACTTGAAGTTTTGTACAAAATCAGAGAAAATGAAAAAGTTTAATAGAAGATTTGAAGGGAAAGCTCTGCTCTCATTTTGGAAAAAATATAAGTGCACTGTACAAAGGTGGAAAACTTATATATAGAATGGATATAAGCTAAACTAACTAGTAAAACATAAAAGTTAATGTGGCATACTAAGGTTAACCAATTAACTAACTAATCAACTAATTAGCTAAATAAATCACAGAGGGATAGTTTGGGGATTTCTACAGCCCCCTCAAGTAGGAGGCTGGAAAGCATCTACCAGAACCAACTTGTTGGAAATCAGAAGAGAAAATTGGGGCAAAGCCAAAAGCTTTATGAAGATGTCAGGAAGTTATAATTTGCTGGATACATGAATGAGAGCAATGAAACCTTGCTTGAACTAATCTCTAACAATATGGCAGTCAATATCAAAGTGTTTGGTTCTCTCATGGAAAACTGGATTAGCTATAATTGTAGAGCAGCTTGGTTATCACAGAACAAGTTAATTGGTTGCTGGGATGAAATACCAAAGTCTCTGAGTAGGTAGGAGATTCACTTGAGTTCACAAACTGCAGAGGCTATGCTTCTACATTCTGCCTCAACTGTAGATTTGGAGATTTTACATTGCTTTTTTGATCTCCAAGAGATGAGAGATGGTCCAAGAAAGATGCAGAAACCAGTAACAGATCTTTTAGTATCATGGCAGGCAGCCCAATCAGCATCACAATATGCTTGCAGGTGGAAAGAGTTTGAGTAGGAAAGAAAAGACCCGTGGAAGGAATACACTTCAGATACCTCAATACATGGAGAGCAGCTTGCTAATGATCTTGGCATGTAGAGTTCATGAATTAACTTAGTTGTTGAACTGAAAAAGTAATGTTTGGCTTAGTCCTGTTCAAGTAGAGAAGTCTCCCAACAAGTCTCATGTATTTGTATAGTGCATGAAATCAAGGTCCTAAATTTGCTGTCAACTTATGCCCTTTAGGAAGAGAAGTGAAAGTTGGCTTAGCTCCAAGCAATCCAACATCTTTCAGAATATCTAAGACATATTTTGTTTATTCAAGTAGATGCCCTCAGTGCATCTGGCTATCTCTATGGCCATGAAATACTTGGCATACCCAGAGTCTTTTATAGTGAATTCCTTGTGCATGAAGGACTTAACATCCAAAATTTCATCTTCATTATCTCTAGGGACAAGCACATCATCAACATAAACATTAAGAGCTACAAAAGCAAAGTCAGACTTCTTGACGAATAGGCAATTATCATGAATAAATTGAGTAAAACCAAAGAGTTGTAGCTTAGAGATAAACTTAATGTTCAATTATGTAGAGGCTTGTTTGAGAACATATAGGGACCTGATCAACTTACATACATGCCCCTCCTTTGCTTTATTGTACCCTTCTGGAGGAGTTACGTAGACCTCTTCATGCAATATCCATGCAAGAAAGCATTATTTATATCCAGCTGTTGAATGGGCCAAGATCTAGCAGTAGCTAATGCCAAGAAGATCATCACAATAACCAGTTTGGCAACTAGAGAGAAAGACTCTATGGAATCCAAACCTTCAACCTGGTTAAATCCTTTGGCAACTAACCTTGCCTTGAATTTATCAACACTCCCATTAGGTGCGTATTTGATTTTATAGACCCATTTGAAGCCAATAGCTCTCTTTCCTGTAGACAAGTCAGTTAGTTCCCATGTCTGATTTTTTTCCAAGGCACTGATCGCATTTTGCATAGCCTCAACCCATTTTAGTTTAATACAAGCATGTTAATAGGAGATATGTTCTGAGATGTGAGATGCATTAGCTAAAAATTCCATGTAATGATCATTGAATCTTAATAATTTTGTGTAAAGGTCGGTCTTGAGATGATGAGGGTACAACAAGTACTTCAGTCATTAAAGTCTTAGGAACAGGAAAAGGAGATTGAATGGTTGTAGTGACAAAGTCATTCAACCAGACATGTTTCTGTTTAAGCCTGGTACTATGTCTTAGAGGAATCATAGTAGGAGGAGGCTTTATAGTATTTGTAGTTGAGTTTGGATAAGGAAGAATTGGATTTGTAGGAATAATATCTTGGTTCTGAGAGGGTGAAGGGATATCATTTTGAGAATTTGAGTAATTATATGGAATAGGGACAGGAAGATGAGTGGTCGTTGAGTCTGCAATGTGATAAGGAAAGACAGACTCAAAAAAGACAACACCCTGGACACCATTAACTTGTGAGTGGAAAGATTGTAAACTTTGTATGCCTTCTGACTATGATTGAATCCCAAGAATAGACATCTGAATGCCCTAGCATCAAGTTTATCTTTGTGAGGTTGAGTATTGGTCACATAACATAAGCACCCAAAGATCTTTAATGAGCTATAATCAGGAACTTTATTATAAAGCAGCTCATATAGGGTTTTCCAATTCAGGACAGAAGAAGGGATTCTATTAATAGTGTAAGTGGCCATAAGAATAGCTTCACCCCAAAAGTTTTTAGGCAAACAAGATTGGAAAAGTAAGGCTCTAGCAAGTTGTGAAAGGTGTTTATGCTTTCTTTCAACTATACCATTCTGTTGTGGTGTATATAGGGTGTTGACTTTTGGTGTAAACTACCATTTGTAAGGAAGAGAGATTGGCATTCTTGGCTAGTAAATTCAATGCCATTGTCAAATCTTGCAGGTTTGACAGAAGCATGAAACTAATTTTGGACCATTTTGAAGAAGTGGCCTAATGTTGAGGGAACTTGAGTTTTATGGTTGAGTAAGTAAATCCATGTAGCTCTACTATAATCATCTATGATGGCTAGAAAATAGTGTGCCCTAATCAATGTGACTTGATGATAGAGTCCCCATACATCTAAGTGAATTAGTTCAAAAGGTTTTATGGCTTGAGAAACACTAGCTAGAAAGTGTAATCTTTGTTGTTTGGCCAATGGGAAAATATCACATGGTGGCAATGAGATATCAGTTTTACTAAGAAATTTCAAATGAGATATAGCAAAAGGATATAAATGAGCAAGCCTTTTATGCCAAAGAGACAAATTTCGAGATGTCTTTATATCTTTAGAAGAGTGAGTTCAGCTATTACAATGAAAGGATACAAGTAAAGATTTTGGAATTTTAGCAACTTGTCCAAGAAGTTTAGTATAATGTTTCAACTGATTACTATCAAAGGAATTGGAATCTAAGACATGCAACTTTCCTGTCACCTTTCCTACTGCCAATACTTGCCAAGTCTAAGATCCTGTAATAAGCAACAAGTTGGATAAAAAAGAAATTTGATTTGGGCAGATTTAGATAGTTTGTTCACTGATAATATGTTGTAATGGAAAGAAGGAATGTGTAAGGCATTGGTTAAAACAAGGTTATTAGGAAATTAAATGTCACCAGTATGGTGAACCATTTTCACATGTCCATCTGGTAAGTAAACTGGAGTTATTTCTTTTACTATTTTGGGTTTGGTAATGAGTTTAAGATCACAACACATGTGATTTGAAGCCCTTGTATCTATAATCTAGTTTCCTGACTTTAATAAACTTGTCGTACTAAAGACAAAATCATGGGAAGAGATACCTGCAAAGTTATTAAAGTGAGCCATGTTAACCATTGAGGTTTCTATAGCATCCTTCTCCTTCATGAATTTATTAACTTCTAGTTGAATGATGTCCTGAATCTTGCTTCTGAGATCAGTATTTATGTGTGTTTCTTTTCCAACTTCAACATCAACAGGAGCCTCAACCATATTAGCAGTCTGCCTTGGGATAGGTTTGCCTCTAGATTTCATTAACTCCTTATACCAGTCAGGAAATCCATGTAATTTGAAGCATGTGTCCTTTGTGTGTCCAGTATAGTTACAATGTGAGCATAATAGGTCTGTCTTATCAGTCTTTTTTCCTTGTCTTAGTGCTATTCTAGGTTTTCTGTGTGGTTGTCCTTCATTATTCATATTGTTTTGTTCTCTAAAGTTTTGATTATTGGCCATCATAGCTATATTCTCCACCTTCTCAGCAAAGCTAAAATGAACTTCTCTTTGCTTCTCCACTCTTAGCACTATAGAGTATGCCTTACTCACATTTAGTAGTGGCTCCATGACGAAGATATTGTTCCTAATGTTATGATATCCTTCATTAAGCCCCATAAGAAACTAAATCGACTTAGTAGAAGAATTCCAACCATGCAATTGCCTCGGGGCACCACAATCACATTGAGGTTAGAGGCATCAAACACTGTAGTTCATCCCATAACTTCTTGTGTTTTGTCAAATATTGTGCCACAGATTCATTTCTCTATGATATTGAACTAATTTCCTTCTGTAATTGATATAGTAAAGGACCATTACATTCTCTGAATCTTTCCTCTAGTTCATCCCACAGTTGTTTGACAAAAGAGGTGTACAAAAAAACATCAACAATTTCTTTTGATATCAAGTTTAAAATCCATGACTAAACCATGCAATCAACCTTACTCTACTGTTCAAAATCATCATAATCCTCACTAAGTTTAGTATATCTTCCGTTAATAAACTTTAGTCTTAGCTCCCAATGCTATCTTTATTGACCTACTCTATTTGAGGTAATTGTTTCCATTTAACAGTGTAGAAATGGGCACCATACCTGGATTATCGTACGATTGAAGATTAAGAAAATCTCGGTCTTGTTATCTGTTATCGATGATCCTTATCTCGTGAATATTTTTGATTCCACTTTCTCGATTCTACTTGTTTGTTCCATTTCAGGTTAGATCTCTAAAGCGTCTTGGTGGATCGTTGTGACTCTAGATACCATGAACAAAATCAGAGAAAATGAAAAATTTTAATAGAAAATCTGGAGGGAAAGTTGTAGCGCCCTGTTCGAGAAGTGCCTGCTTCAGCTCAAGGTTCTACTCCAATCAATTTTAAGTTATTCAGACTTCATATTCAATGGGCCCATAAATTGTTTTCATAATCTCCAAGGATAGCAACATGCTTTAAACTTAAAGCGGCACCACTAAGATACCATAAACATAATATATACAAACATGTCGTCTAATATTACATACCACAATTATACATGTTGCAAATTTTCAACTCAACTTAACATATCGTAACCTCTCTAAGTCAAGGCCTGATGTCCAAGCGATCCCATAAGGACATTTAAGCATTTATCCCATTACCAAATATATTCTCTAGTCTAAGCCTGAAGCTCAAGTCCATCATCGAATCTTGTCTAGGAAAATCAAGAAATACATAGGAAAGTGAGTCTTAAGGACTCAGTGAGGGATAATAAGTAGCAGCTCACAGATCTGTCAAAGAATCAGTAATTCAACAGAGTACTACTGGCATGAAAATAAAGAAATCATGAATATGCCAGAATAAGAATGTTAATGGTTCAACTATTAATCAATATGCCAGTTCAAAAACTGTGACCGTTGGCTCATCAGCCCGATCGTCTCGATCAATCCTGCACGGGAGGTTTAGGGACATCCTAACCAAAAATAGTCGAGAGGAATTACCGTTGGCTCATATGGCCCTGAACATCAGCTCGATCTAGACTAGGAAATCATTGCAGCCTTATTATTCCTTGAGCAGAGTATAATTAAGAATAACATTCCCAATAGTACATGCAATTCAATTAATTCAAAGACAACATGCATATCCGATTCTCCTTATACCAAATAATAGATTAAAAGTTCAATGGCTCAAGCATAAAAGCTTGGCAATAAAGGTTTGATAACAGAAAAGTAACAAAAAAGTCAAATAACAAAACAATCAAATAACAGAACAATCGATAACAAATCAATTAGACAACATAACAATCAAATAACAAAATAATTGATAACAATACAGTCAATAATAGAACAGTCGATAATAGTTTCTAGTCAATAACAGTTTCCAGTCAGATCGATCATAACAGCACGTCCCAAGCTCAATGGCTGGAATCAACATAATAGCACGTCCCGAGCTCAATGGCTGGGATCAACATAACAGGCATACCATAACATCATGTCCTGAGCATAGCAGTTAGGATCAACATATCAAGCTTATCAATTTTCCCTATTTCTGTCATTTCAAACAAGTCCGTATATCCCGAGCTCAATAGTTGGGAACAACTTAACAGACTTAACAGTACATCCCGAGCATAACAACTAGGATCAACTTATCAGCACAATTCAAATAAGCCAACAGGTGAATCAACGATATAGAAACAAATCATGTAAGCTGACAAGGCTAAACATTTGATAGCAGAATGAATTCATTCTGTTCGATATTGAATATGATAATAACTTGTTTTGGGCATCATAATGGAAATGATCAATTCGAATTAAGGTATAAATAACCGAACAAATCCTCACAGGGCATAAAAAATGATTTACTAATACAATTCACGAGTTCAAACGATACTAACCCTCACAGAGGTGTACAAACGATTACCAAAGCGATAGAACCTCACAGGGTTTCAACAATAAAAAACAGATACAATTCAATTGATATAAGTACTGAAGTAGTAGAACCTCAAAGGGTTCAGAATTCAGCAATAAACGATAACAGTAGTTAAGGCAATAGAAACTCACATGGTTCAGAAAGCAACAATAACGATAATCAGATTAGATGTCAAGCGATAGAACCTCACAGGGTTTGGCAATTAACCAATAACAATAACGATAGCAAAGATAGGAATCAGAACAATGGAACCTCACAGGGCTCAATAGTATTGCTTTACTCAAACAATCACCAAGTCGGTGGATCCTCACAGGGTACAACAATTAACGAGCAAGTTGTAATCAAGTTAATTACCAGAGCGGTAGGCCCTCACCTTAAAATTGTGAAATACGAGAGCTACTCTGATCTACTAGTCGGCGAAATCCTACTCCTCGTCATCCAATTAGAATAAAAGGGTTTCTGTCAAAAATTCCCATTATCCTTATAATGAAAATTGTACTAATAGCAGTTTAAAACTAGTCAGTATACTATCGATACTATTCCTCAGTGATTAGTCTTGACATGATCAATAGGTATTATTCCTAATTATGCCGTTATTATAGAAAATATTATTGGGTTTTGCATCAATTTCGATAAAGAGATACAATTGGGTCCTAAATTATAGAACTAATCTTGTAACGTTACACAAAGTCAATTATATTAACGCAACTATCATTAATAGTCCAAATTCACCACTTAGTACTCATTTATACAAAATTAGAACCTGATTACCTAATTAACTTCAATTACCCAAGATTATCATATAACATTCCAAATTCAGGTTCACTAACTTATATAAATATATACATATCTCAATGTTTTCGATCAAATCGCATGTTCTTCTCGATTATACAAAATTTTGTAAGGCTTGGAAGGTATATACGTACACATGCATACAATTTAAACGCATTTCCATTTTTACCCAATTTCTTGTTATCGAAATGTAATCTCAATGATAAGACTCTGTGCATGCAACCACAATGTCGAGATAAACAAACTATCCTAGTGCCGCCACTGCCGAAGTTGGTCTCTGTCACCACCAGAAGATGTTCATCAGCTCCACGAATCAAACCCCTCAAACAATTTTTGTTTTCAACACCATTTGGCCAAAAAATTGATATCCCACAACCAACGCTACTGCTCGATTTTCTTCCAATTTCTTCACCAATGGTGGTCCGTCTTGGACGCTCAAGCTACTATTGTGATCCTTAAGTTGAGGGCTACAAAGCCCACTACTCACAACCAAAGTTCAGTCACCAGAGACAAGAGACCCATCTCTACCACCATGGTCGAGTTTTCGAGTTCAATTTTGGCCACTACACTGATTAGTTTTGGAAGAAAATGGTATTTTTGAGTTCTTTGTTCAGAGAGGAGTAAAATGGTGTATAATGTGGTGGATTTTGTCATTCGCCAGAGAATGTTGCTGGAGGAGGAAGATGATGGCTTGCGTATGGAAATTTAAAGAAAATGAAGGGTGGAATTGCTATATAAAAGGATATTTTTTGAAATCACAGATTGACCCCTAAAAGTTCTTCTCATTTTTCCAATTAAGTCCTCCAAAGTTAGAATCAATTTCAATTAAATCCCTCAACTTAATAAGTATTTCACATTCACCCATTTGACCATAAGTATTTCTAATTGGACCCTCAAAACTCTTAAATGTTTTGAAATTAAAATTTTCCTTGTTTACATTTTGACCCCAAAACTTTTAAAGTCAAATAAAATTTAATAAAAAATTATAAAAATATTATTCAATGAATAGTACCAATAATACGATTCCTAGGGGTATTACAGATCTCCTTTTCTAAAAAGAATCTAGTCCCCAGATTCTCATCTTCAACTTGGAGACTTCGATTAATAGTGGCGCAATTACGGTCTCATTCCTAGGTTGCCACGATCAAACGTTAACTCATCCCATAGCCATATTAAACATCATTCAACCCTTAATGACGTTTATTTCACTAAGATCTTTAAGAATCTTTGCTATCTAGGTTTTCTTAACCTATTCATTATTATTAAGGCACGTAGTGCCACCTTATTTTTAGGGTTGTCTAGAATCGCAAAATCATGATTTCGTTATCTGTTGTCACTTAAAGTTTTAGCCTGATTTCCACGATCAAACTTATAGGAAGTAAGTTAAACTATCCTAATAACGGGTTTTAAACCTTCTTAGGGATCCCATAAAAGCACTGAGCATCTTATGCTTCTTTTCAATAAGGTAATCCTTATGCACATCATCACATCTCATTTCTATACCCAAAAGATCTCAAATTTCACCATGATTGAGAGCATGCCATTATTTAATAGATCACAAAATCATTAGCAATAAGCGACTAATAACATCACAAGTTCATAATTACATAACATTTTCAAAGAGTAGTCCGGTTCGAACTTAACATACTAAACTTCATAATAAGTCATACATTCCCAAGAACTAGTTACAGGTTCACAAAACCAAATATACTTGGTATAGTCACGAATGATACTTTTGCTCTCCTTAGACCCCGCCTGGATATAAAGTCAAAATATACAGTATCAGCCTCTCATCCGACATTCAAGAACTTATATAAAACCTTAAGCCACATGTTTTCCTTTTCCTGCTGGTGTTGGACCCTTTCTCTTGGGGCAATCTTTCACGAAGTGTTGGTCGCTACTATAACCTATACACTTGCCTTACTTTTTCCAACATCCAAACTCCTCATGGCTAAATCCCTTGCAGAATCCAGATTATTTTTATGTCACCCCTTGACCCAAATTTGCAGTCCCGCCAACCTGGAGTGTTTGTTGATTAGGGCCTCCAATTTGTAATTTCGATTGTTTCCTCTCGGGGTTATCTTGTCCATCAAAATGCATTTTTCCTTTTCGGCTCTTGTCTTTAATCTTCCAAATATCCTACAGTTTTGACTGCAACTGCAGTGCTTTACTTACTGTCTGATTGAGGTTCGGCAGATCACAAATGGCCAGACCCCATCTAAGGTCCAGCCGCAATCCTTGTAAAAACCATCGAGTCTGTCAACTTTCATCTTCCAGTATGTAAGGGGCATACTGAATGAGTCAACTGAAAGCACCCTCATATTGATTGACGGACTAATTCCATTGAATCAAATTCATGAACTCTCTTTCCCTCGCCTGCTTGACTACCAGAAGAATATACTTATCCATAAACTCTTGGGTGAAATTTTCCCAAGTTCTAAGTGTCCCTATAGCAATCCATCTTTGATTAATCATTTTCCAGCAATTATGTACAGAACCCTCTAGTAGGAAAGTGGTGTATCAAATCTTTTGCTGATCAGGGTACCTCAGGGTCCCAAATATCTTTTCCAGGCTTTCAATCCGCATTTCAGCAATTCTGTCATCTGGCTCTCCTATAAACTTTGGGGGCTGCAAGTGGAGAAATTGCTCGAGTGCTCGATCTTCGGTAACCATATTTTCTACTCCTGCTCTACCATCTAGCTAATGGTCATGCTGTCTGAACCTCTATTCTCCTTGATGAACAGGTTCTGCTGGTAGATCTATAGCTGGTTAGTCAATTGGAGGAGTTTGTGAAACTTCCTTGTCCGGCAAAGGCTGTTGGTAGGTCGGTACATCCCACATAGGAGCTCTTGGTACACTAGCCTGCCAACCAGGTGGTCTTTCCCGATGGCCTGCCTGGGCTGGACTGGGTGCTTCAACACTTTCGGTTGAAGCCATCACACGATTGATATTTCCCAAATATCCCTACACCTGCAATCATGAATTGAAATAATACCTCAATCCTCAATCCTTTCGGATTTCTCAAGTTTACGAAGAGTAAAAGAAAAGAAAAGTAAGTTTAACGAGATTCAATATGCTTATAGTAGTAAAAGAAAGGAAATCCATTATCAAATATCCAAGGTAGAATTCAGGTATATATATCGAGTTAACATTATGCAATAGGATATCTATATATAGGTTTAGAGTTTTCAAAACTGGCTAAGCTAAATATTTATCTAATCGCAACCAAAATGTTGAGGTAAGTATAGGGGTATCACTCAAAACGTCTAGATAATCCAGCCGACACTACGTATTCTAGTGGTTTGAAGTTACTGCTACCCTATATACATATGTACAAACATATCTACGGATACCAAATCATCTATCTCTAATCCTTTAGATTAGTGATAATAGATTCGGTATCGTTATCATCCTCAATCATTCATATGTCCGTACCATAAAACTCAACCTTCATAGATATTGTCAGCATACACCAAACTTCTTAAATAGCATCATCCTATACAATCACTATACATTTATATGTTTGACATACCTTGACATAACTCAGGTATTCTTTAACCCAAGTGTACACATCCAATGCATTTCCATAATCAAGCTTATTCCTAAAATTCGAGAATTATATCCTAGTATTAGATCCTACAATATCTTGAGTTCTCCTTATCCCAAGTGTTTACACCATAGATGATTCCCAATTCGAATTTAAGCTCTAGTATTCCAGAATTTCACCAAAGACCATCCTAATGTAGCTTAGATATTCTTTAACTCATTCGTATCTTAAGTAATTCCAAAGTTCAGCTTAACTATACTATCCAAGAGTTCCAAATCCCAGGATCATGTCCTAGCGTAGCTCGGGCTTTCCAAACCCAAGCTCTGATACCACCTTTGTAGCGCCTCATTTGGAAGGTGTCTACTTTGGCCCAAAGTGTTGCTCCATTTAGTCTTAAGTCATTCAGACTTCATATTCGATGGGCCCATAAAATGTTTTCACAATCTCCAAGGATAGCAACATGCTTTAAACTTAAAGCGGCACTACTAAGATACCATAAACATAATATATACAAACCAGTCGTCTAATATTATTCACCATAATTTAGACATGTTGCAAATCCTCAACTCAACTTTACATATCATAACCTTTCTAAGTCAAGGCCTAATGTCCAAGCAATCCCATAATCACATTCAAGCACTTATCCCATTACCAAATATATCCTCTAGTCCAAGCTTGAAGCTCAAGTCCATCAATGAATCCTGTCTAGGAATATTGAAAAATACATAAGAGAGTGAGTCTTAAGGACTCAGTGAGGGATAATAAGTAGCAGCTCACGGATCTGTAGAAGAATAAGTAATTCAACAACGTACTACTAGCATGAAAACAAAGTAAACATGAATATGCTAGAATAAGAATGTTAACAGTTCAACTATTAATCAATACTAATTTGAAAACTATGACCGTTGGCTCATTGGCCCGGTTGTCTCGACCGATCCTACGCTGGAGGTTTAGGGACATCTTAACCGATCATAGTCGGGAGGAATTACGGTTGGCTCATATAGCCCAGAACATTAGCCTAATCTAGACTGGGAAACCACTCCAGCCTTATTGCTCTTTAAGCAGAGTACAATTAAGGATAACATTCCCAAAAGTATATGCATTTCAATTAATTCAAAGATAATATGCATATCCGATTCTCCTTATATCAAACAACTGATTAAAACTTCAATGGCTCATTCATAATAGCTTGGCAATAACGGTTCGATAACAGAATAGTAATAGAATAGTCAAACAACAGAGCAATCAAATAACAAAATAATCAGATAACAGAATAGTCGATAACAAATCAATTAGATAGCAAAATAATTCATAACAATACAGTCAATAACAGCACAGCTAATAATAGAACAATCGATAACAGTTTCTAGTCAGATTGATTATAATAGCACATCCTAAGCTCAATGGTTGGGATCAACATAACATCACATCCCTAGCTCAATAGTTGGGATCAACATAACATGCTTACCATAACAGCACGTCCCGAGCACAACAGCTGGCATCAACATATCAATCTTATCAATTTTCCCTATTTCTGTCATTTCAAACATGTCCGCACATCCCGAGTTCAATAGCTGGGAACAACTTAACAGAACATCTGGGATTAACTTATCAGCATGATTCAAATAAGCCGACATGGTGAATTAACAATATAGAAACAAATCAGGTAAGCCGACAAGGCTAAACATGTGATAGCAGAACGAATTCATTATGATCAATATCGAATATAATAACGACATGTTCTGGGCATCATAATGGAAACGATCAATTCAAATCAAGGTACGAATAACCGAACAAATCCTCACAGGGTATAAAAAATGATTTACTGATACAATTCATGAGTTCAAACGAGATTAACCCTCAAAGGGTGCACAAATGATTACCGAAGCGATAGAACCTCACATCGTTTCAATAATCAATAATAGATACAATTCAATCGATATAAGTACTGAAGCAGTAGAACCTCATAGGGTTTAGAATTCAGCAATAAACGATAACAATAGTTAAGACAATAGAACCTCACGGGGTTCAGAAAGCAACAATAACGATAATCAGATTAAATGTCAAGCGATAGAACCTCACAGGGTTCGGCAAGTAACCAATAACAATAACGATAGCAAAGACAGGTATCAGAACAATGGGGCTCAATAGTAGTGCTTTACTCAAACAATTACCAAGTTGGTGGATCCTCACAGGGTACAACAATTAACGAGTAAGCTATAATCAAGTTAATTACCAGAGCGGTAGGCCCTCACCTTAAAATCACAAAATACGAGAGCTACTTTGATCTACTAGTCGGCAAAATCCTACTCCTCGTCACCCAATCAAAAGAAAGGGGTTTCTGTCAAAATCCCCATTATCCTCATAATGAAAATTGTACTAATAGCAGTCTAGAACTAGTCATTATACTATTGATACTATTCCTCAATGATTAGTCTTTACATGATCAATAGGTATTATTCCTAATTGTGCCGTTATTATAGAAAATATTCTTAGGTTTTGCATCGATTTCGATAAAGAGATACAATTGGGTCCTTAATCACAGAACTAATCTTGTACCATTACACAAAGTCAATTATATTAACGCAACTATCATTAATAGTCCAAATTCACCACTTAGTACTCATTTATACAAAATTAGAACTTGATTACCTAATTTACTTCAATTACCCAAGATTATCATATAACATTCCAAATTCGAGTTCACTAACTTGTATAAATATATATATCTCAATGTTTTCGATCAAATCGCACTTTCTTCCCGATTATACAAAATGTTGTAAGGCTTTATATACGTACACATGCATACAATTTAAACCCATTTCCATTTCTACCCAATTTCTTGTTATCGGAATTTAATCTCAACGATCAGACTCTGTGCATGCAACCACAACGTCGAGATAAACAAACTATCCTAGTGCTGCCGTTGCCAGAGTTGGTCACCGTCACCACCAGAAGATGCTCCTCAGCTCCACAAATCAAACCCCTCAAACAATTTTTGTTTTCGAGGTCATTTGGCCGGTTAATTGGCTGAAAAATTGAAATCCCACCACCAACATCGCTGCTTGATTTTCTTCCAATTTCTTCGTCGTTGGTGGTCCGTCTTGGACACTCAAGCTACCATTGTGATCCTTAAGTTGAGGGCTACAAAGCCCACTACTCACAACCAAAGTTCAGTCGCCAGAGAAAAGAGACCCATCACTACCACCATGGCCGAGTTTTCGAGTTCAATTTTCGGCCACTACACTTGTTAGTTTTGGAAGAAAATGGTATTTTTGAGTTCGTTGTTCAGAGAGAAGTAAAATGGTGTATAATATGGTGGATTTTATCGTTCACCAGAGAATGTTGCTGGAGGGGGAAGATGATGGCTTGCGTATGGAAATTTAAAGAAAATGAAGGGTGGAATTGCTATATAAAAGGATATTTTTTGAAATCACAGATTGACCCCTAAAAGTTCTTCTCATTTTTCCAATTAAGTCCTCCAAAGTTAGAATCAATTTCAATTAAATCCCTCAACTTAATAAGTACCTCACATTCACCCCTTTGACCATAAGTATTTCTAATTGGACCCTCAAAACTCTTAAATGTTTTGAAATTAAACTTTTCCTTGTTTACATTTTGACCCCAAAACTTTTAAAGTCAAATAAAATTTAATAAAAACTTATAAAAATATTATTATTTGAATAGTACCAATAATACGATTCCTAGGGGTGTTACAAAAACTCTACTTTCATTCTGAAAAAAATGTAAGTGCACTATACAAAGGAGGAAAACCTATATACAGAATAGAGAGAAGCTAAACTGACTAGTGAAACAGAAAAGCTAACGTAGCATACTAAGTTTAAGCAATTAACTAACTAATCAACTAATTTGCTAAATAAAACACAGAGGGATAGTTTGGGGATTTCTACACGTTTTTAGGTAATTATTAGTTTCTATAATTTCTCCAAGTATTTTTTGTTTGCACTTTAATTCTATATGGGTTCTGCAATGTCGTCCCTCTCAATATGCGGTACACTTGTTCAATTTGTAAAAGTTTCGTATGGATAAAATACCTACACATGGTATTTTTTGTAAACAAGTATCATTAATATTAAAATAGAACACTGATAAATTCAGATGGAATACTAAAGAAAAAAAAATATTTCTTTTCTTTTCCAATTGAGGATAGAATGTTGAAGTTTATTGCTATTGTGGATAATTGGGTGATTTGTGTTTGTATCATAATAATATAATTATATAACCATCATAAATCTAATTACATAAAATATAATGCGTAAAGTAGTAGATCAGACTTTATAAAAATATCGAGGAAATTGAAGTTAGATTAATGGAGAGTCACGACACTTATCGATATCCTAAAACCATGATTGCCTCTCTTCATGCGACTAGTAACGGCTGATCATGACTCTAAGATAAAACCCCATTCGCTCTCAGTGGTGTCTCATCTCATATGCATGACCACGAGGAGACTAGGAGCCCCTCCATAGTCGTGTTGCCAAAAGACACAAAGTCTTATAGGGAGTATAAAATAAAACACTCTAAGACTCACAAGTTCATGTGCCAAAAATAGGTTATGGCCCCCTTTATATAAGAGTAAAAGTTTGACCATTACAAAGAATTTAATGGGCCACTAAAACACCATAAAGGCACCATAAATCCAATATGAATATGCCCAATAATTATTAGAAATAAAATGGTCAAACATTTATAGAATCATAATAAAATAATTGAAGAAGCAATAAATATAAAATAAATCAAAATTAATAGGCACATTAGTTGTGTCACTAAAACACATAATAAAATGATATTTATTGGAAATAAAATAAATTGAAGAAATTTTAAAATTTATTTTCAACAATTGCATGCTTGTTAAAAATACTATTCTATTAAAGGTAGAAGTCAAATCAATAAAAACATATAATATACCGAACATGAATAGATAAAGACAACCATAGTATTTAAAGCATGCAAAATAAATTGCAAAATAATATCAATTAGAGCATTGTCATGCAAATCACACTGTGTTTATTCAAATCAAAGAATTCTATATAAAAACTTGTTAATACTTCGAAAACTGAAAAACTAACAATTTTGTTGCAAGAATCATTCACCAATATATTTTTTGCCCAACTTTATTTGTAACATGACTAAAAAAATCACTGGATTTTTGCATACTTTCAATATTTTGCATGCAATTTGAAAATCCAAACTGTTAGTGTTCCACATCGGTGAAATGAATAAGTTGTGGTATCTATATATGGTCTTGGACAATACACAGCTCTTGAGCTAGTTTTTGGGATTGATTTAAGCCCAAGATCTATTCCTTAATATGGTATTGGAGCCACTCATTTCATATTATTCCATGCTCCAAATGTTCATTCCTAGGCATGCATAGAGTGTGTTAGTGTTTCACATCAGTAAAATAAATAAGTTATGGTCTCTATATATGATCTTGGGCAATCCTCACCACTTGAGTTAGCTTTTGGGGTTGAGTTAGGTCCAAGATCCATTCCTAACACAAATATACATACTATGAGATATAGAATACCGAATTTCAAGCAGTTGCAATTGAACTATCTTTCACAAATGGTGCCAAAATTAAAGAAATAAAAAATTACACCATGGAAAATAACCAACAATGCAAAAAAGAAAAAAAATGGAATCAACTCAAGAAAAGTACAAAACCTAAAAGAGATTTTCTAATGCAACTCTTAATCACAAAAAAATCAAAGCATTCTCAATAAAATCTAAGGAAGCAACATACAATACCAAACAAGATAACTCTATTGCTGCTAAACCCAAGCAGTAATACTGACCATTATTCATAACTTTCAATTCATTAATATAGTGTCTATGTCTTATATGATTAAACAAAGTATACCTAATAAATTCATAAATAAGAAGGCCATTATTATCTCTTCAAGTTAACTAATAAATAACAACACAGCCACATTTCATTCCGAAGAACTCTATTTCTGATGTAAATACATATTTATTTAAAAACTACGATATACAAATAGATAAATGCAATACCTGATCCAAAAGCCAATTGCTCATGCAAGATAGTAGAAAACCTCCAAAAACCCAATTGTAACATACTTAATTAACAGTATTACAAATAAAGTCCACAAAGAATTATGAGAAGATGAAACTTATGCAAATAGTAGCTCTGTTATATAAAATTCAATATTTTAGTAATAATCATACACTTTCAAATTTCAAGTAGAATATCTCTAAAAATTAGAACAGCAAATATAATATATATTTTATCATCACATCACATCTAACTCAATAGAGTATACCCAATAAATTCATTAAATGAATAAGGCCATTACTATCTCTTCAAGTTAACTGATAAATAGCAACACTATCATATTCCATTCCAAAGAACTCTATTACTGACATAAATGCATATTTATTTAAAAACTGCGATATACAAATAGACAAACACAATACCTTATTCAAAAGCCAATCACTCGTGCAAGATAGATTGCAAAAAACCTCTGAAGCCCTCATGTCACATACTTAACTGTATTATAATTATAAAAGAACCAAATCTAAAAGATATTTACTACTTATACAGATACATATTTAATTAAAAACTACAGTGCAGAAAAAGACAAACACAATATCTAATCCAAAAGCCAATCTCTAGTGCAAGATATACAACAACAAAACTCAAAAAATTACTGTGCAGCTTACTTAAAAATATTATAAAACAACAAACTTTTAAAAATGAACGAAAGAAATCAATGAAGAACACAATTAACCTATAGTATAAAAAACCCAAATAGACAAAATAACCCAAAACATTCATCATCAACCTGTGTAAAAGTTAGAGACAAAAATCCCAAGATACAAAGCAAGCAACCAATAAAACACCTTAAGGACATACCACCCCCTTTCTCAAAAAACAACATAGAAGCATACGTTCAATGGGAAAAGTTAGTTTAGTAGAATGAAAAATATCAGCATACCTAATAAAAAATCAAAAAATAGAACAAGACTAACATACAATAGAAAAAACATGCATTATCCCTCCAATACAAACTATAAATAGCCCAAAATTGTAATAGAATTACCCCAAAATCAAATGAAGCAACATATAAAAGGCCTTAAACCACAGGTAATAAACCCTAAATAGGTACAACACTAAAACGCAAAAGAAAAACATGCATAGAACACTTGGGAAAAAGACCAACAAACAAAGTAAGCCTCAAACTACAGACAAGAAACACTCAAACTAATTCTCTAGAAAACAGACAAAATAGGATCATAAAACCAACATGCATCAGAATTAAAATGAACAAATATAAAGGAACACATCTTGCGGGAAAAGAAGGCGGAAAACAAACAACTACAAAATAGAGAACAGAGATAACTCAAATATCGGACAAATATAAAATATATTTTAGGGCATCCAAATTACAAATGCTTAACAGAAGCAATAAATAAAGTAAAATGACCAAACATAGTTTGAAGTGACTATGCAAAGCAGAGTTATCAGAGAGAAAAAAGCATAGCCACCAACTCAAAGCCAGAGTATGGAGGTTTAGTTCTTCATGTCGTCCTATCAAATACAAAAGAAAAAGGAAATTGAGAAGGCGAGATATTCTTTTTTTATTTCACATTTCCTAAAACTATTTGTAATCTTTGCTAACACAAACCCTAATTGCCAAACTCTCCACGACCTAATCCATTACTAGCTACACAGTCTATCTCCCATCCCAAAAAGATAGCTCCAAGAGCAAATCTAGCAGATTCGTACAAGACCCATTACCTAAAATCCTAAATTTCATTGACAATTTTCTCCCTTCTATACCTTTCACTTGAATCTTTTGAAAGAAATCTCCTCATACCCAAAATCTAACAACACGATTGGAAATAATCCCAAGAAACAAAAACGTGTTTTATTCCACAAAGCCAAAAGAACCATGTTTTTTCTGATTTCAAACTGGACCTACTCTTTTTTTGGTTGAAGCCACATAAGTGTACGACATGGAGAGCAAAGCACACATGTAGAAGCACTACAAAATCTAAACAACACCGTATTATACACTTATTAACAAAAAAAAAGTGGGACACACGTTGTGACACTATTTCCATGTGCAACCTAGCTTACATAAATATTTATAAATATAATATATATAAATGTATATACATGCACTCCTTACCCAACATCCCACAACCCTACCTAAACCCATACCCTATGGTAGTAGGCGATCGATTGGTCAAGTCCAACAGTTGTCTGGTCTTATTGCTAGCCAGCAAGTGGTCAAGAATGGCAAGAACAAGCCACTAGCTAGCAAGCAGCCGTCCATAGGTTGCTGCCCAAGCAGTAGCCATGACCAATCGCTAGCTGACAACCACTTAGTTTTTTTCTTTTGCCTGGGGGAAGGGAGAATAGGGGTATGTGGGGTTTGGGGAAAAGGGAAAAGGGGTAGGAAAATGTGTATATTTTTTAATTTTTAATTAATTAAATAAATTTATTTAAATTTAATTAAATTATTTTAGCTCTACTAATATTTTAATGATTAATTGGGAAAAAAAAGCCAAAGCTACTTTCATTTCAATTTAAATATATCTTCAATTTCACTTCCTATTTCATCTCCTACTCCATTTCACAAATATATGACACATATAACAAATATTTCCTTATAAAAATAATTGATTGAGAATTAGATACACTTGGCATAAATACAACAAATTGGAATAGGAGATGGAATAGAGAATGAAATAAATCATCCAAAGTGTATTCATTTCAGAATGAAGTCCTCTTTTATTTTTTTATTTTTTTTGAGTTATCTCCCTACTTGAGTAAAAGGACAAAAACAACCTTCACTTAAATTGAAAATAATAAGAAACCCTTTGCTTAACCCACTCAAACACATTCTCTTCAACAGAACATCCCCTCCACATTTTTTCTTCCTCTTCCCTCCATTTTTAGAAACCAATCCTCACTCAGTTGTAACTGACTCTGTCTTTGACTTCTTCTCATGCTGCAATGATACACCTTCTCTCTTTTCCTTCATATTTTTGAATTGATTTTCCACCTTTCATGTGTTGTCCAAGCTAGAAGGGTTTTCTTTTTCGCCCTCTCAATTGCAAAGCCTACAAGGTAAGTTCTGTAATTTTCTATTCTATTATTTTTGTATTGAAAGAATGAGAAAATTTTCATACGTTTCTTTTGTTTTCTTCTTGTTTTATCTTGGTTTTAGCTATTTTAGGCTTGGCTTTGATATATTCAATTCACCCACAATCAGTCTCTTCTTTTATTTAAAACCCCTAATGTAAGTTTTTTTCATAGTTGAATGTTGTCTATTTTATACTTCATTTATGTTTTAATTTTATGCTTCAATTATCAATTGTTTGAATTTAGTAATTTTATACTTCATACAATGTGTAGTGTACATTAGTTGTTAGTAACTAAATTTTAGGGATATTATTTGATTTAGGGTACCTACAAAGGGTATAAATCACGTTTAAGCATTTTTTGGGCATTCGTTTATGCAAACTCATCATTGATATAATTAGTATTATTTTCAAATAATATGGTAACAAAATTCAAACTTTCAGTATTTAAATTGTGAGTTGTAGTACCAAAACATACAATTAAGTAATTATGTAGTTATATATATCTCTTATGTCTACAGAAATAAGGGCTAGAACTCACAAACCTACACACAAACCACCAAAGGTAATAGAAACTTCAAGCTATCTTCTCAATGCTCTCTAGGGTACTTTAAAAATGTTATTCATGAGTTGGATGGTAAGATAAATTTAAACACACTGAAGCAATAAAGAGAACCCTAATTTTGATGTACCTTAAAGTGACTAAATTGAGTAATAGTTTTATTAAAGTTGAGTAATAGTTTTATTAACTCTAGTTTGTTAGATCTTGCTGTTTAATCTTCGATAATGATATTATGCTTCCTTTTACCGCGAGAGAATTTTTTATTATTTTAGGGTTGCGGCACGTTGGTCGACCTGTGAGTTTCAATCTAAATATAGAGTTTGTAATTGTGAAATGATTATTTTAAGAAAAAATAAAAATGTCAGTCGAGTAGAGATTTCTAAGGAGTTGAGATAGTTGGTAGAAAAATATGGTGAATAGGATATAGATGATTTCATTTGGATGTATTTTGTTTCCAGCTAGTAACTATTCGATACCTAGATTTCTTCTTTGGTATGTGGATCTCATTTATCTTCTATTGGTATTTATGCATGGGGAGATGGTGCATATAAATTTTAGCATGATGAGATTTTATTGGATCTAGGAGGTGAAATAGAGAAAGGTGCAAGAAAAAAAAAAATACTTTGATAGATGCAGTATTAGCCTAATGGTAAGTTAATGTGATTGTTACGATTAATGTTGTTGATAATTATTATATAATAACTATAACATTGCATAATCCTTTTTTTGAATGATAGGCTTAGGTTTATGAGTATATTCCTTATTTAGGAACGATAAATTCAACGCATTCATTTCCACGATTCCTTTAATGGTGTGAAAGCAAGATCCTCATGAAAGTTAAATGCAGAAGAAAATTTCAAAACGAGTACTAAAAATATAGTAATAACTTATATTCTTTTATCTTTGTTGTTGTAACAGTTTGGTGTACAATGAAATAAAAAACTAAACTGTAGAGTTTTGTTTGGACATGTTATGTATATTTATTTGTTCCCTTATAAGGAGAAATGATTGTTATCAATACATCGAGCACCAATCATTGATGTGTATGGCTTGAAAGACTGTTGAATGAGAAAGAGAAAGAGATATAATTATTGAAAGAAAGAGTTTTCTATCTTGAGAATAAAGGATTTGCTATTGGAATTGAAATCGAGGAGGAGAACAATGAAGAAAAAGCAAAAGAGAAAGAGCCAAAAATAGAGGAAGAGGAAAACAAAGAGGAAGAAGAGGATGAAAAAGAGAGAGCAAGAAAAAGGAAAAAGGGGAAAAAGAAAAGGAAAAAGAAGAGCAAGAGAAATATCAAGAGAAAGAGGAGAAACAAGTCGAGATATAGAATAAAAAAAAAGATGAAAAAGAAAAAGGGTATTGGTGATGGTAAGTGTGGTGATGATGGTGGAATGCATCATGAAAACCCTGAATTAGGGGATGTTCCACCCTTGGATGTGACCATCTCTTCTATCATTAAAGATGTGCAAGAACAAGTTGATAGGACGAACAAAAGAAACGAAATAGATTTTGTTACACACTACGAAGCACAAGAGTTAAGATGATTGCTTGTAAAAATCATGGCAAGAAGAGAAAGTTATGTGTATGCAAGTTTTAAATAATGCATATATGAGTTTTTATACTTGGTGTAAGTGAGACAAGTACTGAATTGCATTAGAAAATATACTACATAGTTGGATTTAAGTCCTAGATATGTGTATTACATGTTTGATATGATAAGAAGAAGAATGTCCAAAATGCTGAATTAATAGAGACTTAATATGCAAAGGCCAATTTATCTGATGAAAAGGACTTCTTTAATCAGTTTCGAGGACGAACATATTAGAGAGGACAGTCTAAGATATCTGATAATGAGCGAGAAATTATTGACTCGCATGTGCGTTGAGATAAACTAGAGTAATTATATTGAATACTCATTATTCTTTTTATAATAAAATTTTCATTTGAGTAACATAATGATTTATTTTTGTAGTGTAACTATTTGGGAGGGACCTAATTTGTACATTGGAGGAGCTATGTTTTGTAATCTATTGTCTGGAAAAGAGTTGAGGTCAGATTTAATTGATTGCCACATGGAAATCTTGTGTAGCCATTCATATAGAGAAAATGTGTTCATAATATTTGGTGTATGAGTAAGTTAGTACAGGTATATAGTGTTTGTTTTATTTTCTGAAATACAAGTAAATTGACAAGCTTTAGTACTAACTTTTGAGAGGAGGAAATTCTGAGACAAATTGAGAAAGTAAACAAGAAGCGTGCTATAAAGCAAGATAAATTTGCAAAATTTATTGGTCAACTGAGCACGCGCAAATTACTGGAAAAACTGAATTTAAATGTGCTGAACAAGTGCCAATTTATTATAATCCTCAACAATAGCATTTCCACTAGTCCCTCATTATCTTTAACACGACTAGGAAAAAGTTTATACAGATGAGCTCATTCTAGTCGCCCCAATTAAAAGCAATGACAAAAGTTTTTGTAAGTTCACTTATATACATGATACATTCATCCAAATATTTAAATAAAAAATAAGAAATACTCTCGTAAGCTAAATTTTTTATTGGATACCTCCAATATTCATTGGGATATATTGCGGTGTGAGATGAAATGCAAATACGTTTTAATCGCCAACAAAATGGAGACTTGGACTGTGGAATTTATGTATATATTTGGGCAGAGTGTTTTGCCAAAAATGCCAAGGATTTCTGGAATTATGTAGATAAATATTCTATGGATGCGTGTTGAGTGCATATTGTTGCAAAGAATTTGACTAATGAGCATGGTTTATTGTGTTCCACGGTTGAATGATGGTGTTTGGATGGTTATTATTTGGATGAATTTAGTTTTTGTATATGAATATTTAGGTTAATGTTTTAGCATTTAAGATATTCCTGCTAGATAACATTTATTATTTGTGTATTTGGATGATAAGAATGGATGGTGTATACAATTTATGTGTAATTTGGAAATTTATTTATATAGATATTGGTAATGATATGTATGTTACATGTTGGTCAAAATATAGTACACTTCAGGATGTATATGGGATCCATATTTACATAACATGTATTGAAGTCGAAAAAAAATGGTACTAGGTATAAGAAAACACAAATATAAAAGCAAGTACTAAATCACACCAAATAAGTATAGAACAAGGCAAATTCATTGCAAAATTTAAAAATCAAGTATAAAAATCTAAAAAAATGTATTTTTTTCTCAATTATAGTATCATTTTTAGTATATAAGAGTTTAAGTTGAATTTGTCTTAATCTGGCCATTACATGATTATTAAACTATTTATTAGTCCAAGAACTGATATAGTCATGAGTGATTCATTGATTTTTTTTTGTGGTGTCGAAAAAATACATTTACCACATATACTATTATGAATGAGAACACATGTGGTTGGATGTTGGTACTTATGTTTCCAACCATTTGCACATGTATTATCACAACCAATTCTTGAAGAAACATGATTTTATTGTATTAGAGGGTCTTATGTGTTGTTTCACCCACGGTTAAAAAAAAAGGGACTGGACCGGCCTATTGGACCCATCGGACCGCTGATCGGCTAGCGAACTGGTTTGATTTTTTTAAAAAATTGAAAAACTCAAAAAAGCTGCCCTATTTTGTTAAAATTGTTCAAACCAGCCGATTGGACCAGTGAACCGCTCATGGTTCAATTGAATCGGAGCGGTTTTTCCATTTAATTTTTAATGAAATTAATTTTTTTTTTCAATTTTTTTTGTTTAAGTAAAAAGTTTGAAAGCTAACGTACACCTCACAAGCTATCTAAAAGTAAAAAAAAAATCCTTAGTTTAGAGTTTAGACTTTAGAATTAACTCACACATTCTCAACTTTAGACTTTTGACTTGAGATATTTAATTTGTTGTGATCATTTATAATATGAATTGTGAAATTTGGATTGTGATGTTATACAATATCATTTAAGCTCTTTATATTTTATATTTTAGTATTTTATTAATTTTTAAATAATATGTATAATATTAATATACATATTTCATAATTATGACATCACAGTTCAATTATGGTCTGACCAATAATTGAATCAGCGAGCCGTGAACCAATAAATTTTTGGTTCAATGAACAGTCCGACTTTTCAAACACTGGTTTCACCCATCAAATTGAGATAAATTTAGCCAAATAAGTGACTATTAAAATACACCAAATAAGTACAGAACAAACAAATTAGTACAAAACTTGAAAAATCAAGTACAAAAATCTAAAAAACGGTATTCTTTTTCCAATTACAGTACAATTTCGAGTACAAAAATGGTACTTTTTTTCTCAACTGACGCATCATTTTTAACATATAAGAGATTATTTTGTTGAAACGAGGGATTACTTTTCTGTTATCCAGTATCAATTATACGTATTTTAAATGTCCTTTAATTTAAGTATTCTATACCTTTTTATATTGTTATAGCCACGAAAATATGTTTCTCTTTACAATGTTGACTTCCAAATAAAGCATTTTACCACTTACAATAGTGCTTCGCACTAATAGTTTGTGTTCCCAATTATTTCAACACATGTGTATCCCAATCATTAATTGAAGAAAATATGATTTTATTATTTGTGGATGATCTTATATATAGTTTCACTAGTAAGTTGAGGCAAATTAGACCATGTGACTAATAAGTATAAAAAATCACTTTGATGCAATACTAAATGCTAAAGATATGATATTGTTATTCCGAAATCAAGTATTCTATTGCAAAAGTAAAGTATTATTTTGTTGAAATGAGGTATTACTTTTCTGATATCCAGTATTAATTATACATATTTTAAATGTCCTTCAATTTAAGTATTGTAGACATTTTTATGTTGGTATAGCCACAAAAACCTATTTCTCATTATAATATTGGCTTCCAAATAAAGCATTTTACTGCCTACAATGGTGCTTACACTAGTAGTTCATGTTCCCAACCCATATAGAATCACTCTAATTTAGTATTGTATGCTGAATATAAGGTATTATGTTGATGTTGAGTATATATACACACCAAAATGAAGTATTACTTTACTGATAATAAATGTGGACAGTAGCTCTAAACATAAATTTTCCAATAGCTTAAAACAATGCACTAAAATAATAGTACAACATGTACATATGTTACAAATCATACAATACAAATAATTTTATATAAATTCTCTAATTCATAATATAGAACAGTACAAATACTTTAATTTAACATGTCCTTCAAATAAGAAAGAATTTAGTAGCTATCATAAGCATATGTACAAAGTCTTTTCCTAATCCAACTTCTTTTAATTCTTTGTCTTCTTGCATATCCACTTTTTACTGATTGAAGAGAAATAAAATCAATCAAGACATTATTTAAATAAGTAATGACAAAAATTAATACAAGTACAAATATGTAATAAAATGGTAAGCAAATTTGTTATCGTTTCAATTTGCCAAAGTGACTTTTACTCAATAGAAGCACAAGTTTGCTTGCAAAGCATTCTATTATTTTGCAATGCATTCTATCATCTTATTATACCCTACAACTCCAACTCGTAGATCCACAATACATAATTTATTATTATCAATCATCTCAAAATTTTAACTGCTACTTATATGCAGATTGAGCAAAACTATTACAATATCAATGTGGGAGCATTAAATTACACTAATGTGGTATTAATCATTAAACTATTAAGTATGATAATGTATAAATAAAGTATCTTAGAAATGAAACAGAACATATAACAACCAAGTACTAATTGTACACATGGTAAGTACTGAAGAATTTAATGCAATATTAATATGAAAAGATGAAAAACTTACCAACACATATAGTTGATTTTTCTTCCACTTCCATTCGGTTTATTTTTTCAAATGACCATCATATCAACAATGGCCATTTTCAAGCAATATGCAATCGAACTATATTGAAAACATCATTATCAGCATTCAAAGTGACAGGCATTTTCTTATATAGAGCGAAATATTTGAATGTGTTGAATCCAGAACTTATTCCAGACTGTTTTTTCCCAATCAAAAACAGTAACTTTATCAAACTCATACTTTCATAAATTGACAAAATGTAGAATTCCAATTATAGATACAACTTCTTAATAGCTGAGTTTTAGCATATTCGCCACTCAAACATATTTTGATTAAGCTCAAATTTACGAAAACTTATCTTCTTCTTCCCACTAATTTGTGATATTATTGAAGCTCCAACTCACAATAAAACACGAGAAATGAGGCTACAGACCTTAGGCTTCTTCTTATTGAAACAATTTGATGATGGTGGAAAAAAATGGTCTTCACATGTTCGCAAGAGTGAGTTGTGAGAGAGAAAATTGTGGCAAAGAGATGAGAGAGAGAGAGAGAGAGAGAGATCTATTAGCATTTTGGTCAAACTAAGTGAGTAGGGGATAAACGCAAAAAAATAAAGTTGAAATGGAGAGTTAAAACTACAAAAGTAAGGACTGACTCTTAAAATGAAAATGGGATTTGGTAATTTTCAAAAGATCCCCCATATTTTAATAAATATGCAACTTAAAATTATATTAGTAAGATGACACATTTAATTTTGTATTTTAAAATTTTATGTTAAGGTAAATAAATTTAACTCAAGTTTGTTAAATGATTTATTAAACTTATAGGACAAAAATATCAATTTTTTAACACATCTAGTAACATCTATTAGTTTTTTGATAAAGCACATTAAATAAAAAACGATTTATTACCTCATAACCCCAAAAGTTTGATCTATTTATGAAATGTGAAATGTCCAATTAATCCTCACAAAAGAATTTTTAAAAAATAATGATAAAAACCTAAAATAAATGCCACAAAACTCTATATAAAAAATATACTTAGAATATTATGTATTTATATATATATAAATATATAAAATAAATATTATATAGATATGAATTCATATATGGATACAAACCCGGCCCTACCCCCTACTCGCAACCTCATGCGACCAGCCATGGCCGGATGTTAGCCACCCAATGGCTAGCAGCCAGATGTAGCCATGCCTTGCCGTTGGCCACAACCAGCAGCTTGGCTACCCTAGCCCCGGCCGGATACTGGCTACGACCAGTGGCAGCCTAGGGTCTAGCCTTGGGCGTTAGTCGGGGTTGCTAGTTGGGGCAAAGATATGTGGGTGGCCCACCGCTGTCCAAGAAGGGGGAAGGTAACGTGAGTTAGGACTAAGGTGCGAGAGAAAGGTGAGGGAGGGCCGTCTTTTGGCTTAGTTAGTGAGCAGCTACTGGAGGCCATGGCCGGCCACAAAGCAGGGAGGGTAGGGTAGGGGGAGACCTGCTGGGGCTGGGACTAAGGTAGCAAAGGGGTTAGGGGAAGAGGAAGATACTTTTCTTTTCTTTTTTTCTTTCTTTTATTAATTTTTTATTTATTTATTTTTTGTTAATTAGTTAACTTAATCAAATTAGTTTAAATATATTTTTTATTTTTATATATTATCAAGCATATAATTTAAAATTTACATTATCCAAATTATTAATTTTTTACTCATTTTATTTATTTAAAATTACTAATTATATTGTACAAAATGATAAAAATTATATTTTACTTATTTAAAAATTATTTAAATTATATTGTTAGGATGATGTTTTTAGATCCTATTTTATTTATAAAAATTTTTATTTTAATTTATAAATTTAACTACATTATTTTAATTTATAAATAATTATAATTATATTATTTTAATATTATAAAATATATAATTCAAAATTATGAAATTATGTTATTTGAGATAATTTCTAATTTTTATTTTCTAATTTTTACCTATTTTATTTTTAATTAAAAAATAAGTTCTACGTAATTTACTTAAACATAATTGTATGTAATTTAAAATTATAAAATTATATTAATTAGAATGAATTTAATTTATATTTATATTTTTAATTGTACTTATTTTATTTTTTAATTAATAAATAAGTATAATTAAATTTAACTAAATTACTTTAGATATGACTATGATTTTAAATTTTTATCTTTTAATTCATTGTGAATTTAGAGATTATTCAACATTTTAGAAACTTTATTAATAATAAATATATTTGGATTAATTATGAGTAATCTAGATAATGTTAAAATTACTATGAAAAATATTATAGATAGGTCAAGGGCATTTTTATCTAAAAAATATTCAAAATAATTTTTGAGGGCATTTTTGGATTTCACATAAGTTTTTGGATGACGCCAACAAATTTGTGAATGGAGGCTAACGTTTTTTTTAAAAATAGTAGACAAAACGAAATATTAGGGGGTCATTGTCAGTTCTCCAAATTTATTGTAAATAAGTCAAACTATTGGGGGCGGGGGCGGGGGCGGGGTTGACGCAATTAATCCAAATAAAAAGGCGACTAAAGTGCAAGTTTGCCAAGTAAAAATATTAATTCCCATGAAACTCACGCATGGCTTTCTATAAAAAATTTAATGAAAAATTTGATGGTGTCCAAAAAGTGCTCAAAATGGGAATTCTTGTCCTATAAGTGCAAGCTCAATTAGTTTGGGACGAAAGCGCAAATCCCCCTATTTAATGGACCAAAAGTGAAAATTTTCCTTTAATATATGTTTATTATGTTAATATTGTTGCATATATAATTAAATGTTTAAAATTATATTTTCTAAGATGATAGTTTTAGATTTTATTTTTTCAATTTTTTTCTTATGTTATAATTAAGTTATTTTATATATATTTATTATTTAACATTATTAAATATGTAACTTGATATTATTAAAATTACATAGTATCAAATGACAAAGTTAGACTTTTAGAAAATCCAAAATGATAATTGTATCAAATAAATCCTTTTAAATTTGGGAGTATTTGGTATTTTAATTTATGATGTACAATTTTTAGATTTTTTACTACCCTAGTTGCATTTAATTTGATGATTTAGTAGGTGGAATGCTATAAAATTGCCCACATAGGCCGGAGGGGCAAGAAATTTATTATGAGGCGCTACGCGGCCCAAGTTAACTGCCGTGTAGACATGGTTATTGAAAATTATATCTTGGGGCAATTTATTCTTAAATTGCTAAATTGTAAGAGATAGTATATCTATTATAAAGTCTAAAAAGTTAAAGTACTAAATTACCAGTAGGATATATTTATAGGATCCATTTCATATTTTTCTCTACAATATTTATATATGTGTGTGTGTGTGTGTGTTTTGTTTGTATATAGACCACTCAAATCATATATGGTATCCGTGCATTATAGATATACATATATATTAGTTAATAATTTATAATAATGTAATTGTAGATATATTACTATAATATATAAGTTCGGATGCTCATGTTGCACGCTACCCCGCATGTAAATATTTTTTTGGCTTTTTTTTCTTATTTTTAATTATGAAACTACATCATTTTAATTTTTTGTGCTTTATTGAGTAGTATGTTTTGCTGTGAGAGTTATTCTTTGTTTTGTCTTTTTGCACTTATTTGTGGGCCCGATTAGAAAAAAGGTTGAGGTTTTTGAATTTTTTTTTTAAAAGAATGGTCAGAAGAAAGTGTGGGTTTTCATTTTGTTTAGCTTTATGGTAAAACAACGTGGTTTTGCTTTGTTTTGCTTTATAAAGTTGTACTTTTTGCTGTTTTGTTCTTTATTTTGTCTCTTTTATAAGGATTAAATTCACTTTGCTCCCTTCTATTATGGGAGTCGTGTAAAAAATCCCTTTATATTATAAAAACCTTCAAACCCCCTCCCCCCAACTAAACTCTTCCTTCCGTTAGTTTATTAACGGATGATAAAATATTCAAATTGGCCTTTTGATTGATATATATATATATGTATGTATATAAGCATAAATTTATTTTCCCTCTTGTACTATGAGGGTTTTATCAAAAACTTTCTTCTTGTAAAATCTTCAAAAATCCTCCTAAAGCCCTCATGTTATTGATAAAACAAACTAAAATTTAGAGTATGCCCCATTGTTATATTTTAACATCAATTTTTTTTTTCCGAACAAAAACAATCTTCTTAATTAGGATTTTCATTAGTCTAAATGTACAACAATGTCAAGTAGCTATTGCAATATAAAATCATCATATAGTGATTCCTGATGCTCAAGCAATTATACATCTATATTCAAAGGGGATTGTTCAATTATAGTAAAATATCACCTATACGCACTTCATGGCCTCTAAGTAATCTTAGAACAAAATTCTATCGATTGTTTCTATTGGGATGTGAATATCTTTTATTTATAAATTTTTAATTATTTATAATTCTATTAACAACTTATTTTTACAATAGAAGCTAAACAAATGCAAATTTATGCGTTAGATTGAGCCAGATATATGTGATGAGAAAATAGGATTGGACAATCATTATTGAAGTTTATGAACTAAAACATGAAAAAGTGAAGAGCTTGTAAGCAATAAATGAACTCTTCAAAATACAATGAAAAATTGCATCAAAGCACATATACCTAACAATATCAAACACTAAGCAAATGATGGAACAAAGTTTTTGAAGCAAAATTAAGTATAATGGTGCATCAGCTTGATAAATACAAAAAAGTTGAAAAGATTACCAAATTACTTGTTATTGCAGTATATTTATATAAAATGATGGGGTAGAAGAGTAGCAATATATAATATCTTTGGTAACATTTTATTTCACCTGTAATCTAACACTACCTAATAATAATAACAAAATATTATAATATCTTAATTGAATAGCATAATTAGGGGGAAAAAGTTGTCAAATTCTAGGGTTTCAAGACTGAGAGCATACTAACTAATTCAAATTCAAATAGCCCTTTAACAACTAATTTACCTTTTCTCCTACAATTTGCAAGTGTCATTGAGTCCAACCTTAAAATTTTGTGGGATTTTTAAGTTCAAGATATACTCCTAAAATTTTCATATGTGAATAATTCTATTTGTGTATTTTCTTTGTGAGCTTTATTTTCTTCTCCATAATATTAGGTTGACAAGGATAATTTATTATCACAAACAAAAATGCCAAGTGTGCCAATTTTTTTAGCATTAAAGGTTAACACCGTTAGGTGATTTAAGGGGATTTTCGAAGGTTTTTATACTACAAGAAGATTTTTCACACAACCTTTATAGTACGCGGGGACGAAATGAATTTAACCTGTCACGCCCCAGCTCAATAAGATAAAATAAAATTTGTAACACCCCTAAATATTTCATGATTGGTATGAATTTATAAGTTATTATTTTTTTTTTAGGAAATTTTGAATTATTTTAATTTATTATTTACTTTTAAAAAAGTTTTGGGGCTAATTTGAAAATTTGAGAAAACCTAATTTAGTAACTTTTAAAAGTTTTAGGGGTTTGCATGGAATTTCTTTTGGTCAAAGGAGTCAATATTATGCACTAACATAATCTAGAGGCGGAATTGAAGTTTTGCAACTTTCTGGAGGACTTAATTGAAGAATGGGATGAAGGTTTGGTGGTCAAATTCTAATTTTGAAAAATTGGATTTTATAAAAGCATATTCTTCTTCCCTTTCCTTCATTTTCTCCTACATGCACACACACCCCTTTCTCTTCGGTGACATCTCTGGAAAGCCCAAAAAATACCAAACCAAGCCAACCAATGTCTTCACCTCACTTCCAGGAACACATTAATACCAAGCTTGCACCCAAACGACCGTAGGTTCCCATGAAATATAGAGCCGAAGGAGGCGCACGGCGGAGGTGGTGGGTTCTTCTTTTCAACAATTTCTGGAGACGGACATGGGGGTGGGTCTTGACAAGCTCAACTTGGTGAACAACTTGGTAATCTCAACTTTGCGAACCGGTAATTAGTTGAGTAGAACCAGGCGCAGTGGCAGGCGGTAGTGAGTGGTGGTGTTGAGCCTTCAGAGATGAAATTAGAGGGTTTCTTGGAGGAAAAAGCTAAAATTGAAGTTGTTATTATGTTTGTTAAGCTAGGATGCACCTTTTGGTGCTGTTAGTGACTGTCTCCGGCGATGGAGAGACATAATCTCCTCTTCATCGCCACAATCGTGGCTGTATTCACGGTTTGAGATTTTAGAGCTTCGACAATCGAATCTTGGGTTAAAGTTTTGGTCATGACCTTGAAAATATTCATGTATATTGTACTCTTTTCCATTGTGAACCTTACAATTATGCTAAGATTGAGGACTATGGTATCATTGGTATATATATGTATATGTTTCCCATGCAAGGAGTATTACATAGTCAGTGGACTTTGACATGTCATGTTATAAGCCAAACTTGGACTAAATAAGTTTAGTAAGTGATTAAACTTTAATCCATGGATTTAAGGCCCAAGTGGCATTGGTTGGGATTAATTATGAAGGTATTAAGCTATTATTGTGGTTTTAGGATGATATTGTGAGAATGATTATGTAATTAAGGACTAGATTGAATGCTATTATTGGAACTAATACAAAACCTCGTGGCTATTTCTAAAATTATCGGCCTAATTAGAGCAATTTGTATCGATAGTACCTATTGAATCTTAATTATCGTATTAATCAATAGGTTAGTGATTTTAGAATGCTAATGATGTAATTTTAGAAGACTATTAGAGTTGAATGGGAATTTTAACTATGCATATACTCTTTTGATTATGTGATGAAGAAGTAGATCCTGCTGACTAATAAATTGTTGAGTGTGATTACCTTTTTCTGAAACTACTGAGGTGAGGGTCTACCATTCTGGCATTGATCATACTTATCTATTCTTGTGGAATGACCCCTGTGAAGGTTCAACTTGATTGTGTACTATACTTGCTCTTGATTGTTGAAATCGTACTTTCTTGAGTTCCTTATGTTTATCGATTCGTATACCCCTCTGAGGGTTCAGCATGATCTTCTTCTAAGAAATATATGAGTTTCGCTTGTGAAATATTTGATTACCTAGAATTTCTTGAGTTATCTGTTATTTGTTTCGTAAACCCCCATGAGGGTTTGTTTAATGATTCTTGCTTCTGATATTGTTCAGTCGTGGCCTTGTCGACATACTTGAATCTACCCACTTTCTTACCTTGTTATATTCGTGTTCATTACTTTAAAGGTTAAATTCTTATCTATTGGCATTATATTCTATCAACCCATGGGAAGACATAAACGGTTTTCAATTCATGGGATGCCATGGGCGGTTTTCAACATGAGGGACACCACAAGGGTTGGGTCCAGGGCTAGGTTTGAAAGACGGTCGGGCAGAACCGAGCAACGGACACATATCTTCTGGCTAGTACCCACCTATGATCCTGGCTTACAGGTACATGGAGGTACCGAACTGTGAGAGACGGGATCTGGCATATGGTCGACCATGCCATATAAACAAATTATTACCCATCGAGCTAAGTGCTCAAGCAATAGAGTGATAATGAAATCTTATTTATGTTATACCGATGCTCGGTACTAGCAATTATAAATTGATCTACGAGTAATAAGGTTGGAATGAACAACAATCTATTAAATTTGATATCATGTGTGCTATGTACATTATTGATCCATATAAATAATTCTTGCTTGATTAATGAATTGTTTAACGATTGTTGTATCTCAATAGCTTTCCTTTGAATCCTATCATTTTCTTTTCCCTCATTGAGTCCTTAAGACTTACCTTCCTTGTTATTCTTTATTTTTCCCAGACGGGTCTACGTGAGAAGTAGGGACTCATGCTTTGGTTGAAAGTTTATTTTGTAATAGATTAGGTGTTATGATTGTACATATAGTCTACACTTGATCGAAATAGCTTTTTAAGAGATGTTATGTGAATGTGTATATTAAACCTAAGATACTTCGTTTTGCATATTTTGCTCATTGAAGCGACCTTTTGGGTTAGTGTGAGTTGTTTTCCTTCCTTTGAGTTAAATTTTAGATCCCCTAGTTATTATTTGATTTATATTTCAAGCTTGAATTGGTGGCACCTTCGTTTAGTGGTCTCCCCGAGTGGGGGCGCTACAAAGGTAGTATCAGAGCCTAGGTTGATGATGACCTAGGTACATAGGTATTAAGAGGGTACATGAAAGGTCTATAGGAACTAGGGGATTATATCTAGACTAGCCGACTAGTAGGTAGTCTTCACCTTCGAAATGAACATTAGATTTTAGACTAAGAAAGGAACTTTGGTTAATTTGTCAAATACCTTATAATTATATCTGAAAAATAAAAAATTTCGATGCTAACTTTAGATGTCATTGTGTAATTTTGACAGTAGTGAGTTAAGATGGAGTTACGAATGATTTAGAAAGACAATGGCATCCCATGAAGGTTCTCATATACTTGACCCACCTCGAACAAGTCAGCAACGGAGAGGGAAAGGGGGACCTCCTGCCTATGGGCCACTGCACAGTATGTTCCTAGATAGAAAGCATCAGCTAACTGACAAACCCTGCCAAAGGAAAAGGTTTCACAGACCCCTCAAGCTAATCAACCAGATGCAGGCCAACTAGCAGAGCCTATGTTCTAGATATGGCAACAATTTATGCAGTTTTGGCAGTAGCAGGGATAGGGTAATCAAGTAACAAATATTTAAGAGCTTGTAAAAGGTCGAGTTCTAGAACGGTTCCTCTGGTTGCAACCTTAAAAATTCCTAGAGGAACTTGATAATAGAAAAGCCTAGATGTGGGTTAAAAGTTTGGAAAAGATATTTGGAACTTTGCAATACCTAGATGAACAGAAGATTCGATATGCTACATTTCTAGTGGAAAGTCTTGCACATGATTGGTGGAAAATGGTTGATTGCAGGTGGACCGCAAAGGGAATACATCAGACTTAAGAAAACTTCACCCGAGAGTTTATGAAAAAATATGTACCAGTAATGACCAAGCATGCCAGGGAAAGAGAATTTATGGAATTAATATAAGGAACGTCATCAGTTAGTCAGTATGAAGCTACATTTAGCCGGTTGATTCAGTATACACCTCACATACTTGCCGATAAGAAGAGACAAGTTCACAAATATATAGAGGGATTACGGCCAAAACTTAGGCGGGCCTTTCTCTCATGTGATCTTCTAAGCTTCAACCGTGCAGTAAGTAAAGTGCTATAGACAGAATCAGACCTACGGGAGATTAAAAAGATCGAAGATAAAGGGCGAACGAGCAGAACAATCTTGGGAAAAAGCAACTAAAGTTACAAACTGGGAGCGTCAACCAGTGGGTTTATCAAACCAGTGGAGCCATGGATCCAACACAGAAGACGTGTGGATTTTATGGAAAATCAAGCCATAAAGAATCAAAATGCTGGAGAAGCATGGAAGTTGTGTAGTTTGTGGTAGTAATCAACACTTGTTCAAGGATTACCCAAATCGAGGAAAGCCAGCCTCCATAGAAAAAGGGAAACAAGTTGTAGGAACTAGTGGAAAGCTAAAAGTCCGAGCACGGATCATGACTTACTAGATAGAATTTCATACACCTTTAAGAATAGGGTTAATGACATACATCATATATCGGGATTGCCCGATTATGATTGGGGGTGGAGCATATCTAGCCGATCTTATATAAGTACCTATACAAGGATATGATTTGATCCTTAGAATGGGTTGGCTATGTAAACATCAGGCACATGTGAATTGTTACACCAAGTGCATCACTTTTAGGGATAAGATACTAATACCAACATGTCATTCCGTAGATGACATTTCCTCAATACCAATTATATCCACGCTAGAGGCTAGGAAGATTTTGAGGGAGGGTGGGCAAGGATTCTTGGTACATATCATCAACATACCCCCGAGATACAGTCAAGATTGAAGAAGTTGAAGTAGAAGTGGTAGCTGAATACCCTGAAGTATTCTCGAAAGAACTGAGCTCGTTACGCCCTGACAAAGAGATAGAATTTGTAATTTACACTTTTCCAGGGCAACACCCTTCTCCAAAACTACCTATCGGATGGCTCCTGCAAAGCTCACTGAGTTGAAAAATCAACTTCAAGAGCTATTGGAAAAGAAGTTCATAAGACCTAGTACTTTCCCTTGGGGAGCCTCTGTATTGTTTGTTAAGAAAAATGATGGATCCCTTAAGGATGTGCATCGATTATAGGAAGTTAAATAAAGTCATGATCAAGAATAAATACCCCTTACCACATGTGGAAGAATTGTTTGATCTTTACAAGGATATATGGTCTTCTCAAAGTTAGATTTGAGACAGGGGTATTACCAACTGAGAATCCAAGAAGAGGATGTCCCAAAGACCGTATTCAACTCTTGATATGGTCACTTTGAATTTTTAGTAATGCCATTTGGTCTAACCAACGCTCCAGCGGCATTTATGGACTTGATGCATCAAGTGTTTCAACCATATCTAAACCAATTTGTGGTCATCTTTATTAACAGCATTATGGTGTACTCCAAGGCTAGAGAATAGCATGCAAAGTACTTGCACTTAGTTCTCAAAACTCTGAAGCAGCATCAATTGTATGCCAAATTCAATAAGTTCGAGTTCTGGATAGAACAAGTGGCATTTTTGGGACATATTATATCCCAAGACAGGATAGAGGTTGATCCCTCTAAGATAGAGGAGATAGTCAACTGGAAAAGACTTTTCTAAAATAGCTGGCCCATTGACTAAATTAACTCAAAAAGATCAACCGTTTATTTGGAATGAAAAATGTGAAAGAAGTTTCCAAGAACTAAAGAATAGATTAACGGCAGCTCTAATTTTGGCCCTTCCAGAAGGATTAGAAGGGTTCTTTGTGTTTACCGATGCTTCTAAAGAAGGGCTTGGGTGGGTGTTGATATAGAAGGGGCGAGTTATCGCCTATGTATCTAGAAAACTGAAACCACATGATAAGAACTACCCAACTCATGATTTGGAGTTGGCTGCAGTAATTTTTGCCCTAACAAAATGGAGGCATTACCTTTATGGAGCTACGTTCGAGGTATATACTGATCATAAGAGCCTCAAGTATTTATACTCCCAAAAGGACTTGAATATACGACAGCGAAGAAGGATGGAGCTTTTGGTGGACTACAACTTGTGTATCATCTACCACTCGAGAAAAGCGAATGTGGTGGTAAATACACTGAGCTGAAAAGTCGAAATAGCCTACATGCTGAAAAGAGAAAACCCAAAAAGTCCAAGAGCCGATATGGTGGTCAAAATGAAACAACGAGGCTGGATCGCATGAGTGAAAGTATAGCCAGAGCTATATGATGAGATACAACGAGCTTAGGCCAATGATAGTTGGATACTGAAATAGAAAGAAGTAAATATGAATCTTGAAAAGCCCAAATTCAATATAGACAGTCAAGGCACTCTTTTATTCCACCGGAGAATATGTGTGCCTGAAGAGATAAAGGAAAAACTATTGGAAGAGCCATATAAAGCAAGATATACAGTACATCCAGGAGGAACGAAGATGTATCATGACTTGAAGAAATAGTTCGAGTGGACTGGGATGAAAAAGGATGTAGCAGAATATGTGCAAAAATGCTTGACCTACTAATTAGTGAAAGCAAAGCACCAGCAACCATCAGGGTTGTTACAACCACTTTCTATTCCTAACTAGAAATAAAAGCAGATGACTATGGACTTTGTGACCGGTCTACTGACAGTTAGAGGGAGGTATGACAGTGTTTGGGTGGTAGTAGACCATTTAACGAAGTCGAAACATTTTCTACCAGTCAGAATGGGCTACAAGGTTGAGAAACTGGCAGAATTATATATCAAGGAGATCGTCAGATTACACAAAATTTTAAGTAGTATTGTATCCGGTTAGACCCCAAACTTCACTTCAAGACTTTGGAAAAGTTTGTAGAAACACTTGGGAACAGGGTTATAGTTTAGCTCAACCGCCCATCCTCAGATTGACGGCCAGTCAGAAAGGGTCATTTGGATATTAGAAGATATGTTGCGAGCTTGTATCTTGGATTTTGGCAAAAATTGGACCCAACATTTGCCTTTGATTAAATTTGCCTACAATAATAGTTATCAGGTTACCATTCAAATGGTACCATACGAAGCCCTGTACGGCAGGAAATGCCGATCACCGATATACTGGGATTTGGAAGAATACCGAGGCGATACTGGCAAGATACCAATACTATAAGACAACAACAATGAAAATAGCTCAGGACCGACAAAAGAGTTGTGTGGATAAAAGAAGGATTTAGAATTCAAAGATGGTGATCAAGTCTTCCTCAAAGTATCACCAAGGAATAGGATCAGAAAAATCTGTAAAGGTGGAAAGTTTAGTCCAAGATATGTTGGACCTTATGAAATATGTGAAAGCGTTGGACTAGTAGCTTATCGTCTTGTATTATCTTAGGACCTGGCAAGGATACATGATGTCTTTCACGTGTCACAACTTCAAAAATACTATCCTGATCCTTCTCACGTCATATCACATGAGCATATGTAGTTGAAAAGTAATCTGACGTACGAGGAACAGCTGGCTCGTAGCTCAAATTGAAAGTTTTGGGAACATGGGAATTGGAGAATTCCTCAAGTGAAGAGGCTATGGCACAACCACAATATGGAAGAGGCGACCTGGGAACAAGAGGATCTCATGCGCCAACAATATCATGAGCTCTTCCAATATTCAGGTGAGAATCTGGGGACCAGATTCTTTTAAGAGGGGGAGGTCTGTAACACCCCTAAATGGTTCGCGATTAGTATGAATTTATAAGTTATTATTTTGTTTTTATGAAATTTTGAATTATTTTAATTAATTATTTTTTTTAAAAGTTTTGGGGTCAATTTGAAAAAATGAGAAAACCTAATTAAGCAACGTTTAAAAGTTTTGGGGGTTTGCATGGAATTTCTTTTGGTCAAAGGAGTCAATGTTATGCACTAACATAATCTAGAGGTGGAATTGAAGTTTTGCAACTTTCTGGAGGGCTTAATTGAAGAATAAGGGTAAAGGTTTGGGGGTCAAATTCTAATTTTGAAAAATTAGATTTTATAAAAGCATCTTCTTCTTCCCTTTTCTTCATTTTCCCTCACATGCACACATACCCCTTTCTCTCCAGCGACTTGTCCAGCAAGCCTGAAAAATACAAACCAAGCCAACCAACATCTTCACCTCACTTCGAGGAACACATTAATACCAAGCTTGCACCCAAACGACCGTAGGTTTACCGTGAAATGTGGTGCTGAAGGTAGCACACGGCGGAGACGGTGGGTTTTTCTTTTCGACAATTTCTAGAGACGGACAGGGGGATGGGTCTTGACAAGCTCAACTTGGTGAACAACCTGGTAATCTCAGTTTCACAAACCGGTAACTGGTTGAGTAGAACCAGGCGCAATGGCAGGGGGCAGCAAGTGGTGGTGCTAAGCCTTCAAAGATGAAATTAGAGGCTTTCCTGGTGACAAAAGCTAAAATTGAAGTTGTTATTGTGTTTGTTAAGCTGGGATGCACCTTTTGGTGCTGTTGGTGACTGTCTCCGGCGATGGAGAGATAGAATCTCCTGATCATCACCAGAATCGTGGTTGTATTCTCGGTCTGAGATTTTGGAGCTTCGACAATCAAATCTTTGGTTAAAGTTTTGGTTATGACCTTGAAAATATTCATGTGTATTGTACCTTTTTCCATTGCAAACCTTACAATTATGCCAAGATTGAGGACTATGGTATCATTGGTATATATATGTATATGTTTCCCATGCAAGGAGCATTATATTGTTAGTGGACTTGACATGTCATGTTATATGCCAAACTTGGACTAAATAAGTTTATTAAGTGATTAAACTTTAATCCATGGATTTAAGGCCCAAATGGCATTGGTTGGGATTAATTATGAAGGTATTAAGCTATTATTGTCGTTTTAGGATGATATTATGAGAATGATTATGTAATTAAGGACTAGATTGAATGCCATTATTGGAACCGATACAAAACCTCGTGGCTATTTCTAAAACTATCGGCCTAATTAGAGCAATTTGTATCGATAGTACCTATTGAATCTTAATTATCGTGTTGATCAATAAGTTAGTGATTTTAGAATGCTAATGATGTAATTTTAGAAGACTATTAGAGTTGAATGGGAATTTTGACTATGAATATACTCTTTTGATTAGGTGACGAAGAAGTGGATCCTGCTGACTAATAGATTGCTGAGTGTGATTACCTTTTTCTGAAACTACTGAGGTGAGGGTCTACCATTCTAGCATTGATCATACTTATCTATTCTTGTGGAATGACCCTTGTGAAGGTTCAACTTGATTGTATACTGTACTTGTTCTTGATTGTTGAAATCGTACTTGCTTGAGTTCCTTATGTTTATCGATTCGTATACCCCTCTGAGGGTTCAACATGATCTTCTTCTGAGAAATATATGAGTTTCACTTGTGAAATATTTGATTGCCTTGAATTTCTTGAGTTATTTATTTTATGTTTCGTAAACCCCCATGAGGGTTTGTTTAATGATTGTTGCTTCTGATATTGTCCAGCGCAATCTGTGGCCTTGTCGACATACTTGAATCTATCCACTTTCTTACCTTGTTATATTCGTGTTCATTGCTTTAAAGGTTAAATTCTTATATGTCGGTATTATATTCTATCAACCCGTGGGAAGACATGGGCAATTTTCAACCGGAGGCATGCCACGGGGTGGGGCCCAAAGCTAGATCCGAAAGATTGTTGGGCAGAACGAGATCCTAACTTACAAGTACCTAGAGGTAGCAAACCGTGATTGATAGGATCCGACATGCGGCCGATCGTGCCATATAACAAGTTATTACCCGCCGAGCAAAGTGCTTGAGCAATTGAGTGATAAAGCAATCTTATTTATGCTATACTGATGCCCGATAATAGCAATTATGAATTGATTTGGGAGTAATAAGGTTGGAATGACTGAAAATCTATTAAATTTGATATCATGTGTGCTATGTACATTGTTGATCCATATAAAAAAATTTCTTGCTTGATTACTGAATTGTTTAACGATTGTTGTATCTCAATAGCTTTCCTTTGAATCCTATCATTTTCTTTTGCCTCACTAAGTCCTTAAGACTTACCCTCCTTGTTATTCTTTATTTTTCCTAAACAAGTCTAAGTGAGAAGCAGGGACTCATGCTTTGGTTGAAAGTTTATTTTGTAATAGATTAAGTGTTATGATTGTACATATAGTCTACACCTGATCGAAATAGCTATCTAAGAGATGTTATGTGAATGTTTATATTAAACCTAAGACACTTGGTTGTGCATATTTCGCTCATTGAAGTGACCTTTTGGGTTAGTGTGAGTTGTTTTCTTTCCTTTGAGTTGGTTAAATTTCATATCCCCTAGTTATTATTTGATTTATATTTCAAGCTTGAATTAGTAGCACCTCTGCTTAGGGGTCACCCTGAGTGGGGATGCTACAAATTTTTTATGCATAAATCAAATCAAATAAAAGACTACAACTTGACAATTGTTCTTTATCTCTTCACCTTGCTAACTCTCCTCCATATCTCTAAATCTCAACAAGAAAGAGTGAACTTAGAATCCCAGCAAGCATTTGATATATATTTAAGATGCAAAATAATCACAATACCTTATAATTAAGATTACCATGTGTCTATACCCCAAAAACCAGTGGACAATACACCACCATAACAAAACATATGAAGTTTCAAAACTAGTTTCGAGCCGGCATATACAAAGATCCACATCGCATAGGCTCCATGCCACATAGCAAAATGTTATAGTCAACATGGTTATGCAAAACATATTCTCATATTAAGCATTGTAAACATTTCAAACCTTAAACATAAATAAAGTACTCATCTACTACTCTTATAAAGGCAATAGAAACATCAAACGCCACTTAAAGATCCTTCCTCTCCTAATTCTTTCTCCAATATCTTCTAACATTTTCTAACCTCATAAGATATGTATGTTTCCACATATTCCCAACATATATATAGGCAATTTTGTAACTTATAGATTAATTCCCACTATTTCTACATAATACACCACTACTTCTTATTCTTAATAAAATGTACATCTACATATACTTGAATAAATATGCTATTACTCCATATTCCCCTACTATTATATGATTAATACACTACTATTTTCCACATTCTTAATACTCCATATTCCTAGGTAAAGATACTATTACATGATAAATACACCACTATCTCTCATTCTTAAGTAACACCACTTCATATTCCTCTTGCAACTTATAAACATAATTTCAAGAATAAAAGTCCACTAATTTTCATCACTTAATTGAGTTAGTAAATCAATTTATTATTATTCTTTGGGGCATTACATAACCCTTCGTCGGATTTGAAAAAAAATTAAAAAAAAAAGTTTATCAGATTTCACCTCTTTTCTTCATTCAATTTGCTCAAGATGCTGAAGTGGAGCACCAGGTTGGATCTTTGTTCTTCATTCAATTTGTTAGGTAGTTCTTCTTTTCCAGTTTTCACTTTTCTTTTTTACTTTTTTTATAGCGCGGCCAGTTTACTTGTCACTTCAGCCGTTGCAGTTAGCTGCTCTTACCGAGCTTAGCTTCAACATGACTGGGGATTAAGAATGAATTTCATTCACAAATTTATGTTTTCTTTGTTAGCTTCTTGTTTGGCTTTGTGGTAATTTTGTAGAAAAGTCTTTATTTCTTCATTGCTTGTGAGTAATTACCTTTTTCCTTTAGTTTTTATTTTTATTTTTTATTTTTTTTTTGAGAAAGATCATTATGCTTTAATGCAACTTAGGTTAATTATGTTTTGGATACTATGTGTTTGCTATATAGATTCATTGGAAAAGTGGTTTATAATATGAGAGCCTAAGTTAAGCATGATTAGTATCTTTGATTCTTAAAATCTTTTACTTCTCTTTCTTTACACGGTGAAAATTATTTCAAAATCGATTTGGATATACATATATTCAGCTACATATCTAGAAAGGGGTTTGAAAGAATCCAAGACAGGCCAAAGCTCTGTGCTGGATTTTGGATTAACAATACAAGCAAGTACAAATGTTCTCAATGATGGATAGTTTTCGTGTCTTTCTTTAAGTTCTTTTTGAGTCCAGTCATATTAATTGTATGCATTGTATGAATCTTTTGATAGTGTAATGAAGCTAAAGAGTTGCTGGAGCAGATTTTGGGTTGTATATGGTTAAATGAAATTGATTATTTGAATTAACAACAACTCAGTTTTTCTGAAGAACAACTTAAGTTGTTTATAAATCAGAAATGTGAATTTCATACTTTTTATGCCTTTTGTCGTCTTATTTTTTTAATATATTTGTTTGGCTCTTTCAGGTCTTTGAAGTCATTTTTAGGATTAAAAATTTCATAAATGGAGACATGCTTTATAACCCTACAAAAAAGGTGTCAAAGAAGGAAGAAAAGAAATTCTATGTTGTACTATTTTTTTCTTGCTCTTAGAGTGCTTTTCTCTATCACTGCCAGGAAGGAACAAGCAATAAGCGTCATATTTTATTTCCCTATTTCAGGCATTCTGAGTTTATGTCTAAAAGAAAATCTATGAGAAAATCCTCATTGTTGATTTCAATAAGAAAGAAATGGAAGACAACAAAGAAGTACATTATATTGCCTTTTTCTTTACTTTCTGAAGTGATATTACATTTTTCTTGTATTCCATGATATGTTTCTGCTTGCTATGTTAAAGCTATTACAACTATCTTCTGGCACAAAGTGGCCTAGAAGTGTGCTGAGGTATTCAAAACTATGTTTTGGTCTAGATTCAAATGATAATGCACCATTCCATCAATTACTAGAGCCAAGGACTACGAGGAAGATGTTATTGAAGTTGGTGCATATATCTATCCTTTATCTTCATTTTAACTTTTTGAATGTGGCTTTATAGGTTGTCAAATACTTTTGTACCTTTCAAGTCTTTAAAATGTGGGTCTCCTTTTATCTCTGTGCAATTGAAATGTTCATTAAAGATAACTAAAATGTTAGTGTATAAAACTTTAATTTTCTTTATAATGTAAAATAACATGTGCATGTTATTTATAGACGTATGAAAAAATCTTAATTGTCTCCTTGTCATTTTACATAGAGATTAGAGAATGTACAAGCTGGTCTTTGAGAATGGTGGATTACCAGATAGAATTGAACTTTCTTATTATTCTCTTCTTGGTACGTCATTCATTTATAGCGTCACAGAAAGATATCTTGCTTTATGTTTTGGTGACAAGATTCAAGAGCCAAGGTGCACTTCATTGTGTAGATTATAAAATGTTTGAGATTCCACCAATGATATATGCATATATTTAATTTGTTATCATGCCCATTAGCACTATCTATTCCTCACCGACTCTCTTTAAGGGAAATTTATCTTTCTTCACTCACCTAGAAATGTTATAAAATACAATTTGTGTTTTGTGATGATATACTATTGTTGTTGACACTTGTGCAATCATTACCTCATCCACTTGAATATAGAGTACCTTTTACATGTTCAATTGGGATGTTGTCAAGTTTATTCACATTGTTTATGTCAAAAATCCTATTGTGATCAATTTATTGATATTATTGTACTTGAATCACATTAACCTGTATTTTAGAAACTTGTTACTAAAACTTTTATCTTCTAGGTTGGTAGAAAACTAGAATATTTTCATATTCTCACCCTCATGTGCAAACCGTTGAATTTATAATTGGCCCTTATGAAACTAGTATTCGTAAGGAAAACAATCCCATTGACAGAGCACACTTGCAAAGAATTCAAGCTTCGGGATTGAAATTTGAATATTTTGCAGATGATCTCTTATTAAGTCTTCATTCCTACCTTAAAGTATCAATTGTATGTAAGCAAAGGTGGATGAGAATTTAAAATCATTCATTGGGCAAATTTCAATACCTTCAGATGTAAGATATCATGTTCAAGTCATTTAGATATTTGGGGTTCTAGAAATGAGAGAGTGAAGGAAAAACTAGTGAGCTATGAGGTTTAGGTTTCTTGTATATATCTACTATGTTTAGTGAAAAATATAATCTTGTGCTTCCATTTCTTTTTATAAAATCCATAGTTGTTGTGAATTACATTTATTCCTTTGTGATGCATGGAAATTAAACCTCCTAATGGTTTTTTATGCTGACAGGTTGCTGTGGTTCTTGTTTTGGCTTGAATGGAGCAAGAAGGGGTCTTTCTATTGGTAATTTTGTGTGCTTGATTTGAAAATCGGATTGGCATGCTTGCTGTCATTTTTGTCTTAATTGGGATAGTAGCCAAGCTCTGGTGTTCATAATTTGTTAAATGATGTTGGTCTTGAGCATTTGAAATTAAAGAACTTTTACTTTAAATTAGGTATAATATTTGGGTATTTGATTGTTTTAATTCAAGTTTTGGATAATCTGAATGCTGCATTAGCATAAAATTTAATTTGAACTTAGGTTGCTGGTTCATTTTGACATTGAAATGGGTTGGATAATGTTGATGTTTCAATTGGAAAGTTCATCTGCTTTGTTAATAGGCCCAGGAATTTACAGGGTTCATGGATTTCTGATGCTACATGAATTATGCATCTTAAAAAATTTTGAAGTTTGGTTTGACATGAGCCCTAGTTGTTACACAATGTTGTTGAATTTTGATTCAGAAGTAGAATGCAAGTGATACTTTGAATTCTGGCTGGAAATTTAGTCCATATAGATTTTTGCTGCAAGAATGGTTTGTGTAGGTTGATTTGATTAAAACTTTGGTTTTTTGGTGCTAATGCATAGTCTTGCTGTCAATTGCTACATTGCATTTTTTGTCTTGATTCTTTTATTGAGATGGCTACACATGATGGGGCATTTTTAGTTTTTGGTCAAGCATGTAGTTTGTCATATGGGAGATGATCAGATCGCTAGAAATTAGTTCCCATGGCACTTAGTTGAATATAATCCATGCTACTGTTGTTATTGTTCAGTTGTCATGGAGAAGGGCTAGTGACTTTTCTTTGAAATATGGAATTGAATTGCTGGAACTTGATGACCATATTTTGTAGGAAGTGGTACATTTGATTTGGAATATTTTATCATCTCAAACTAAAGTGAAATTATTTGGTAGCAAATTTTCAGCAGCAAAAAATTTTCCATCAGGAGCAACAAATAGGCTCATTCTTCCCATAAATGGGTATGCTTCTTTTAATAAATGTCTTTATTAATATGTCTGCACTAAAATAAATGTAGTTTTACTCTTTTCAGACATGATCAATGCTTTGCAATAGGGAGTGATTTGAGTAAGAAGAGAGAACACTTTGAATTGCAAGTGAAAATTGCTCTATATATATGGAATATTCACGTGGTATCAAAGTTAAGAGTTCGGATAAATTATCTAAATATGAGACATATATTCACATATGAGACATGCGTATTTCAGCAGCTCATGATTTCAATTTCCAATCAAAGGATTGGTGGAGATATCTTATGTCGTAAACCTTTGCATCATTAAGAGGGATCCTATAGCAGCCATAAGGTTTGTTTTCTTTTTTTTTTTTCAAATAGTTGCTATCTTTTTAATAAATACTTCCTAAGGTCAATAAGATGAAAAGGTGATCAAAAGTAATAATTGAAATAATTGGTCGTATAAACTCAAAAAAATGGTGATTTTAGGGTTGGAGGCATCGGGTCTTCAATTTTTTAATCTTTTTATCCATTCTTCTCATATTCTATTTTAGCTTGAAAGTGCTTGTAACTCATTACAACTCTATTTCTTATGGTTTTCCAATTCTTTATATTCTGCTTTGAATAAATTGGTGATGTCTTTTCTTGTGTGGAAATTGGGTATCTCATCAGAATATTGATTAATTCTCCCTATATTTACTTAGTTACTTATCTTTCTTTAAATATAACTGAAACTTAGCCAAAATTGACAAACATGGACATTGTGAGAGTTTAATTCTAAAAAAAAAAGCATTTTGCTCATGCTAACACACAATTAACATGGCTTCTGTAGATATGTATAAAAATTTCCACATGTGGAAATCCTATTTTTTCAATAATTCTTAAATTTGGGAAGAAAAGGGAGTTCGTGTCTACTCTGATAGGCAGCCTTTGAAACGTCCAAGCAAAACTTGGGTTCTCCTAATATGGATGCCTACTACTACACAATATTAGATGTGTGGTCATGGTCTTTGTGGTGACTACTCCACGTTGAGGGCCATTTATGAGGTACTAGTGCTAGATGTTATATGGACCTCTATTATTTAGTGGAGTATATTTAATCTATCTTTTTATTGTGGTATCATGTACAATTGATGTAAAACCTTACTATCTCATCTTTCTTATAACGTAAAAGAGATGGAAAACATGTAAAATAGTATATATTTTGTCTATCTCTACTTTCAGAAGGTATTTCCTTCCATGTTCTTTGCCCCTTTGATTGTCGTTGCTCAAAATTGGATGCTTAGTATCTAAAAACTTCAATCTAGGCATTTACTGAACAATGTTGATCTGTTTCTTTTATTGTTAATTTGTACCCAAGGATATTAGCTACGTATTTTTTGCAGGTTTAGTCCTTCTGTATTGTTAAAAAAACTTCACTTTGTTTTTCAAAAACTAGGCAGTTTCAATTATTTTGATCATTTTCATTTTATCAAGTGAAAATTTTCTATTGAGAACTATTCTTCCTTGAAACTGATATAGTTTTGTGTTCTGATTTGCAAGTTCTCCAACTCCACCTGCTTATTTGTTGACATCTTACATTTGTTAGAGGTACCTTCTGCATTGAAACTAATATGGCTCGGGATCTTGGGTTTAGATCTCGAACCCATTTTCCCAAATTATCTCTATTCTCGATCTCGATCTCGATCTCGATGCGATTTTCCCAAATTATCCCTTTTCTCAATCTCGATCCGGATCGCGCTCTGCACAAGTAATTTAGGTCTCCGACCTGACAACAAGGGCACACGTTAGGCTAGCAAAGATAGTCCTCAACTAAGGCCCTCCGATGCCTAAGTTAGTGTGATCCTGAGGTGATCAAATGAGGGCTCAAAAGTAATGTTAAGAACACAATTAAAGATGGGTAAAGATGACATGACCTGGTACTGTGCAATTTCCACATTTTATAGGAGGTGAATTGTCCTTGTCTGTATGGATCGAGGTGGCGTTGTGTTCATCAATCTATAACCGATCGACGGTCCATAATTCGAGTCATGATCTGAGCCGATTTGGGTTTTACCAAGTCTTGACCCAACCTAAATAAACACGATTCAAATCTTCGTCCTGTTAGGATATTTTTGCTAAAATTCAAGAGCAAAAAAGTCTTTTAGGCTATTCCCATTAGTTACCATCATCAAAAATTGATTCAGAATTATTCCTACACAACTTCTAATATGCTTTAAAGTGTGTTTATGAAATGATCGCTACTGCCATAACTATGCCTAACTATAACTCTAAGGTCTACACATCTATTTTTATTTTGAAAAGTGGAGTGTTGCATAGTGGAGCATCCTCACTTAAAATTTAAAAAAGAATAGTAATAAATTAATAATTGAAAAGTGAAGACATTACATTTGAAATATATACATTCTTTTATTATGAAAAGTAAGGCATTACTTTTTATATCACACGTTCTTATTGATATTCCGTCAAACTAGTGCAATAAAACATAAATGATTTAGTGCAATAATTTATAAATATATGTAGCCTATACCATCTACTCTAATGTGGAACCTCCAACACTATGCTTGGTTTAAAGATTTTAATAAGGAAAGAAAAATATTAGGGAAAAGGAAAAGAAAATAAAGAAATATAAAACCTAAAATTTATTTGGTTGTTAAAGAAAATAATGAAGAAATGGATGAGAAAAAGAGGGATGATGAATGTGTTGGAGAATGAGAGAGAGTTCAAATAGATTTTTTCCTTATTTTTTTTACCATTTTGTGTGAGAAAAATTCATTTTCTTTAAGCCCAATATAATTTTTTCCCAAGTTTTCCTTTCTTTGGTATTTTGCTTAGTAACCAAACAATTAAAAATAATTTCCTTAGTATTTTTTTTGTTTTCCTTACCAAAATCCATGAATCAAACATAATGTAATAGATTTAGGACATTTATGTGGGTGAAGGCCTGCATCACAAATATAGAACAAATAGAAATTTAATGGCACAATACCTCTTTACAGTGGGATGCTTTTGCGCAGTTGCATCACAAGGTATCACATGCTGTAATCAAAACAACTTTTGCATTTGCACAAGGCTAATGACTCACACAGTCCCGCATCATGAAATTCAATCATTCTGAAATATCCTTCCTATAAGTCCGACTACTAGATTTCCAACAAAGATGATTAAATCCGTAAATTTAAATTATTATATTGATTTTTTGTTTATTATGGTTAAATTTTAAGCGAATGCAGTGCACTATGTGATTCCTTCACTTTTTCAAAATTAAAAAAGTATATATACATTTTATGTGACGGCATTATATTATGCAATGACTTCACTTTTCGAAATCAAACTCATTAGCAATTTATGATATATTTTTCTTTATGTGTCTAAAATTTTAAAAATATTATAATTAAAAATAAATTTATTTATTTAATGAAATGGGTGCAGTGCGGTTCACCCTAAACTAATCGTGTGTGTATATATATATATATATGTGTGTGTGTGTGTGTGTGTAAACGAAACAAAAATAATTATAATCATATAACAATATGTATTGAAGTAAACTATCAAGAATATTATTAATTATTGCTGAAAATAGATATATAGAGCATCTAGCTAGTTTTGAACAATTACCCTTTTCAAATAAAATACCTTATAAATTATCCTTTTAATTAATTTAATCCTAACATCTAAATATGTTTAACATTTCTCTTATTTTCCTTAATTTCCTCACATGCCAAACTTCATATTTTTATAAATTATATTAATAATAAAATACAATTAGTTATTTCTTTTAATAATATTAAGTAGTGCTATCCATCTAAAGTAATTTTTCCCCTATATTTACATTCTCTATCTATAAATATATTTGTTCTATTTAGTTTTTTCTATTTAAATATTTAGTATACAAATTATACATTTGTGTTTTTCTATTTAAACATTTAGTTTACAATTAAACTAATAGAATTCAGGCACATTATTTCTTTTTCTTTATATTATCAAAATTGAAATATATATGTGTGTTTGTGTGTAATCAATCATGCACATACATATGTTTATAAAATTTTATGCAATATAATATATATGTATGTGTGTGTGTGTCTGTGTCTGTGTCTGTGTCTGATATATATAGAACAATCAGGTCACCTACGGTGCTATGCATTATAGATATACATACGTCACTACAAGAAAAATTGCATTTAGTGACGTTAAAAAATACCATTTAAATACTATTATAGTGTAAATTTTATATTTAATGGCCATTTTTTAAAAGTATCATTTGTAGCGGTGTAGCTAAAGGTGTGGACTTGTCACTTTGGGTTACCTCACTAAAATAAAATCACTCTTGTGGACTAATGGGATTTCCTACAAAAATATGGATTATAGTATGTTATCTAAGTAAAATGAGAGGAACAAAAATATATATCCATGTTGCAAATGTGAAATCCTATTTGGAATTGAGATATTACAAAGCACATGATTCCTTGAGAGGAAATAGAATTTGATCATACCAAGGTAGGGGCCACAGTTAGCTGAAGAAGATTGAAGAATATGTCAGAAATAAAAGTTTCTTAGGCTTTGACAATTTGTGTCAAATATGATCTTCCTAAGGTCACAGATCAATTGATTGAAATAATTAAAAAAGGGCTAATCTTTGAATAAATGAAGATGTATAGAGAATTTCGAGAATTAAAGAGATGGATTAATCTCTGTACTAGCTTTACCCTTCTTTGAGAAACCTAAGAAAATATCAACTATGCCTATGCCCTGAAATGAATGTGCGGTCATGAGGGAATGATCTCACATACATTGGAAAGACTTGAAACATAGGAAAAGATGATCTTGCTAGATATGTGATATAGAAGGTAACTCCAAACACATGGTGAAATTGAAATGATCAAGTCGGAGTGAGTAAATGAAGAAACTCACGATAGTTATTCCAACGAGGAGAGTTTTAACTTTTCTATGACAAAATAAGAGTCACTTGAGATTGGAGAAAAGAATACGTAGAACCCATTGGAATAAAAGAAATAGGATTCCACAACAAAATTGTCCTTAGGAATAGTAAGATGGTAAGTGATGACACTACAAGATCTTTCATATTTCAAATGAGAATCTGGAGACTAGATTCTCTTAAGGGGGGGAGAGTGTAACATCCTAGATTTTGAATTTCATGAAAAAAGTTAAAATAAGATAAATATAAGTCTCAAATTCGATGAAATACTTGTTAAATTAAAGAATTAAATCATAATCAAATCGTTAATTAGATTAATTAAGGCCTGAACATAAATCTTAAAAGTCAAAGGACTAAATATTAATTAAATTTGAGACTCAATTACACCAAATCAAAAATATTAGGGATTAATGTGAGAGCAAGTTAAAGGTTGAAGGACTTCAAGATAATTAAGTTTGAACTTAATTGCCTAGAAACAAAAATGTTAGGGGTCAATGTGGAAGAAAAAAAGGTTGGAGGATTTAATTGAAACCTAGGGACCAAACTGAAAGTGGTGAAAATTTTAAGGGGCAAATTGAAGTCAGTTAAAAGCTTTGGGGTTCAATTGAAAGACCTAGAAAAATACATTTTATATATAATTGAGGACAAAACTTTATTTAATTTTCAAAATATACCTCAACCATGAACAACCAAAAATCAATTACTGAACCAGAAATTGATGCCGGGGATAGCCTCCTTTGGTTGAAAGGAACCCAGCCATACCAAACTTGACCTAAAACACAGGCGAAACTAAAGAGAAATATGAAGGCGACAACAGCAAATAGCAAGCTTAGTGGTTCCACCCCTTCCGGTAATAGAAATGATCTAGAACTAGAAGGGCTCTTGGTCGCGAGCTCATAGGCAACACAACAGTACCTTCAATTTGGAGTTCCAATCGATGGTGATGGAGGAATTAAGGTGATGGAGGAATTAAGGTGGCGGTGTCGCGGCAGAGCTAGGGCGGCACTGCTTGTTCGAACAACCAATTAACGACCAAAACGATGGTGTTTTTCAAAATTAATTCGGGGGTTCTCATGGGCTCGACGAGCCGCGTCTTTGGTCGGGTCGGCTCGTACTCAGGCGGCGGTGCTCCGACGACTGATGAACATTAGACTGGGAATCACGATCTGGACTCGGCAAGACTAGTTCTGGGCTGTGATTCGAACTTTTAATCATCAGATTTAGGTAAAATTCAAATTTTGTCGATTAATTTGACTTTTTTTATTGTATTGAAATTTGAATATGTTTGGGTCAAATAGGATTTCTATCTAGGTAGATTTAAATCAAATTACCAAATCTTTGATTATGAATCTAGCTCTTAACCTTGGTTTGGCACTAACTCAGCTATACACTAATACATCCGATTGACTTAATTAAAGAATTAAGGAATTGAAAGCATAAAATAGAAAGTTAAACCTAAAAATCTACCTGACAATGTTTATGAAATTGATTTGGCGAGATTAAGAAAACTTAGAACATCCCAAGCCATCCGTATAACATTTATTAGAAGTAGTTCTCTTATAATGTGCTTTAATTGGGTTTAGGTGGTAAGGACGTGACCAATAGAGGAGCACAAAGAAGTATTGCTGATCAGGAGTTATAGATAAGTTTGTTTAGATTTTTTTGCTGAGGAAGGAACATACATATTTGTTATTATGCCTTGGCTACTTGATTCTGTTTGTGATGAGGTTCAATAATTGCGGATGTTCGTTATATGTTGTTCTTTGGCAATTATGTTGAATTTGACAGTCTACTTGAACTGCTGTTCCTTGTTTGTAGTTCTTGAGCTATCATTATCTAAATTCCCAATCTTGCTCAATGTAATTTCTTCTCTTATGTATATATAAAAGCAAATATGTTACTTCTGCTTGATCGTTTCTTTGTTAAAAATTGTTGTTCACCTATGCCATATTGACCTTCGATCCTTGTATTGCTCTTAACAGTCTATTTGGACTTTTCTTCTTATTTACTTGTTATTCTTGAACTATTCTTATTTGAATTTCTTACCTATTTTGAGTTGGTGCACCCCTGAATCAAATATCATGTTTACACAAGTTTTGATAAAATAAACTATTTGTGAAAGTTCACCACACATCACCCCTAATGCCGACTATGGTTCCTATTTGATTATGATTTATGTTATCTTACTTGAAAATGGCAATTGTGCGTGAAAACTGAAAAAATAGATTTCGAAATATATTTTTCTATCATCGCCATGCCTATATTGGAATAAGCCTAGTGTTGCTTTACTAATTACTTGTTTGTCATGGCGAATTAACATGTTAGTTGAAATGTTGTTGGACGTGTTACACTACTCAGTACTTGATACACTTGGGGATGGGTGCTGGTATTAACTTTGGGAGATGGCCGAGCGGAACGAACCAACTGTGACCGATCTCGAGCTGATACCTCGTTGATTAGAATCTGGCCTCATAGCTAGTTAGAGATAGCAGTTTATGAGGGGATAAGCATGCAACTAGCCATGCCTTACTATTTAGTCAATTATCCGAGCTAATTGCTCTGGAGTACTTGAAGGGATGAGGATTTCCATGTTTGCAAAAGTGGAGGGACAAGGTAGGAGAATCACCAATAGCGAGTTTTGCTAAAATATTATTAATTTATTATTAGATACAATGTGTTGCTCTCTGTTGATTCAGTACTTATGAATTGGTTGCCACTATGTGTATTTGCGTTACTCCTTCGTCTATAACTTACTAAGTCATTTGGATTTACATTGTTTGTATTGTTTCCTTCCGTTCTTTGCCCCACATAAGAAGGAGCGACGAATATAGACTATTCTATGAGACAAATGAGGTAATAAACCCAACGAATTTATGGATATACGGATTGTAGCTTGTTGAGTTACTAATGTGGATATGACATGTAGGTTTTGGAAATATTAAGTGTGATCTATGATACCTTGATAACAAATCAAACTATTGATGGATGTCTCTTGTGGGAATTAAATATTTTGGTTTTTGAAAGGTTTATTTTCTCTTATCCAGGGTGTTTGTGGTATAGATTTGAGTAGTACATCGACCGAGCAGGCGCCTCCCAATCAGGGCGCTACATATATGTTGTTAATTATTCTTTGGCAGCAAAACTAATTTTTAAAGAAAATTCTTGTTTGCATATTAATGGGAAAAATCTACTCATTTTATCTTTATGAAGCAATACTGCGGTCTGAAAATGTCAATTGATTATGTCATCAACAGAAGCAATGCAATCATATTTGCAAAAAACTTGAAAGTTTCTATGCACTATGGTTCAATCTTTTAGTGACCTTCAGGTTTTACACTATAACGTAGTTAATATAATTATATATTTATTCCATTCTTCACTTACATATGACAATTATACTGTTTCTTGTACATCTCGATAGCATGTGTTTCTCTTGCCTCGACTCCTAATACAATAATTAATGTGGATCCACCTGTACCAGAAGCACAAACTAAGAACACGGCGTGTTTTTCTTCTGTTGGTGATAATAAACTTTAACGATTCATTTACGAATGTTTTAAGTTTTATCAATTGAATAAAACGATCTTCACCTACATAAGCGTGCAAATTACTTGGAGTTAATTAGCGAAGACTTGATTGAAGTGGAACTTATGATTAAAAAACAACAAACATCCATGCAAATGATTACAAGGTTTTATATAGTTGCAAGTGTAGTGCATTTGGAGAACGTAAGTTGATTTATGGTTATATATGTTTGAATGCATGGCTGTGTATATTAAAACACAATGCAGAATGTGAACAGCTAGCTACATTGAAAGGGAAAAAAAAATCCTTTTATTGCTATAGGTTGATCAATTTTCATTGAAAGTGACAATTCGGGTGCTTAGTCAAAGCCATAAGTTCTTTTACACAGCGGGTAAATTAGGTGGTTTTACCCCTATGTGGAAATAGAAAAGAGCAAAAAACAGTTCCTATGAAAAAAAATAGGCAACAAACCCCCTTATAATTTTTAAAAAATATCAAATTATCCCCCTCCATCCACCTAGTGTGATTCACGCGCGGCAACTGCGGTTATTCTAAGATATTTGCTGTTGAAATGTCAATTTTGCCCATAAATATCAACCGTTGGATATTGAAAAAAATCAATTGTTCAAATTATTTCTCCCTATAAAAAAATATAAAATATTACACATATATTTAAATATATACATATTTATATATAACTATATTTATATACAGTTAAATATATGTATGTATTATATATACGTATTTATATTATATATACATATTTATATATATAAACCTGCAACTTCCTCCGCCCCCCACCCCCCACCGGGAACCCCTCCCTATCCCACCAGTGGCTGGGCCACGACTGCCGTTCATAGAGGCGGCCGGGCCACGGCTGCGTTCGCGGGTGGCCATGGCCGCCTCTGTGAACGCGGCTGCCATGGCCTGGCCGTCCACAGCAGGCCATGGCAGCCGTATTCATAGAGGCAGCCGTGGAGGTCACATCTATGGCTGCCACTCATAGATGCAACCCGGCGCAGGTGGCCATGGCCGCCTCTGTGAACGACACCATGGCCAACTGCGGACGGCGTCGGCCAAGGCCGCATTCATAGAGGTGACCTCCCAGCCGACCACGGCCACGTAGGTCGGCCATAGCTGCCTGGCTGCCTCTATGAACGCGGCCATGGCCGGTTGCGGACACCGCCGGCCATGGCCGCCGCTTACAGAGGCGACGAGTAATGATGGGGGTGGGGGTGAGGTGGGGTGGATATATTTATGTTTTATTTATTTATATATATTATACATAAATATAATGGCTATATTTGGTTATATTTTAAAAAAACAAACATACAAAAACTTTGCCTCCAAAATGTCAAAAAAACTTTTCAAAATATCTTTTATCTTTCATTATCCCAAATTTTTTTCATTTTTTAATATATACATATATATTATATATATATTATTATTATTCTAATAATTAAAAAAATCACTTAATTCTAGTTTCAATTCAAAAACTCAATAAAAAGCATTGATTTGACTGTTGCAGTAGAATTTGTCTTCCCTAAAATATAAACAAAAATACAAAAAATTTCCAAAATAATTTTCTAACTATTCCCAAAATATAAACAAACATACATCACATTCCTCAACCCTATTCTCAAAATTCATTCTCCCAAAACACATAATCCGAAACATATAATTCATATCCAAACATTACCAATGTATTTATAATATATTACATTTCTATATATATTTTATATTTATATTTATAGTGTATTATAAATGAAACATGCCAAGTATATTATGTTTATGTTTGTTAATTGATATATTTATGTTTATTTTATATAAATATATACACAAATATATTAATGTATTTGTAATATATTATATTTCTATATATATTTTTTATATTTATATAAAAATAAAAAAAATAGAATAAATAGAAAGATGAAAGTTAAAATAGTTTTTAAATTTAAAAATAAAAATAAATAAATAAATAAAAGAAAGAAGATATATAAAAATATATTTAAAAAGAATAAATAAATAAAATTAAAAATATATGAAATAATTAGGGGTGGGATAGTCCTTATACATTAAAATTATGGCTAAATTGCAGCAAATCACAAGGAGGGGGCGGTGTGCTATTTTTTTAAAATTACAAGGAGGTTTGTTGCCTTTTTTTTTATAGGGGAGGTTTTGCTCTTTTCCATTTTCACAGGGGGGGTAAAATGCGATTTGCCCTTTACATAGCTTGTGAAAAATGCCATTCTTCCTAAGCAGCAGCATTTAACTGGCCAATCTTCCTAGAAAATGTAATGAAAAAATAGTTGCAAAATCAAGGTAAGTCAACATATATTTTCTTTTGATGAGTTGCTGTTAATTGTAAATTATTATGGATGAACAATTTATTTACCTTTTTTTTTTGTATTTAGAGAAATGGTAGTTCTAAGCATTTATGATGAAGCTGGTGCATTGGAAGCAACTCTGTTTGGACTCGATTGCCGCTAAAATAATACAAATGAATGTGTTTATGATTATGGAGATGTACTTAGCTGTCAGTATTTGATCTATCTATATTGATAACTTAATTTTCAGTTTATTGAATTTTATTAACAATATTTCTTTTAATAGGGACCATCTATTCAGACAATGAACAAGTCAGTCGAGCAAACACTTTTCTTTGTGAAGCTAAAAATGTCCTTCAGATCGTGGCAGGACGGCCTACATGCCGAACATACCATTTTTTAAGATAACAAGGTTTAAAGAAGACGAGGCCAGTCCAACAGTAGACCATCCTAGGAGAATCTTCAGAAAAAAGTCAAGGAAATTCAATGCCTTCTTTTGATTGAAAAGAAAGCTTTGCTTATTTTGTTTTTAGCATGGTTGTACTATGATAATTGACAAACTACACAACTTGTATATTTTGTCCCAAAAAAATCATAAAAAAATACTGCTTTGGGACAATATATTTTGAGTTGTAAACGGATTTTGTGGTTTGCCATTTTAGTCCAACTTCTATGTATTTCAAAAAAATATATATATATATATATATATATAGTATTTGCTCCTGTAAAATGTTTTGTGGAATTCTAGAACTACAGCTAGGGAAGATTGCTTTTTTAGTCCCACAATAAAATTATGTGTGCATTGTTAGTTCCAGAAATTGACACTTGATCATTTTTAGTCCAAATTTCATAACTTTTCTAACATTTTGAGTCCTCTGTCCATTTTTCCATTAAAATTTTGATGGAAACCGTTATATATTTATAAAAGAACACCTCAAGTTTGATTTATTTATGAAAAAACCCACTGACATTTTTATTTGGGTTAATTACATAAAACCCCCTAAAGTTTGACTCATTACAAATAAACCTAGAGAAATTACAACGAGTCCCTAATATTTTGCTCCATCAAACATTTTTTGAAGAATTGTTAGCTTCAATTAATAAATATTAATAAATTTACTGACAACATTCGAAAATTTATGTGATAATTTAAAAATGTCCTCTGATACCTGTTTAGATTATTTTTGAGATAGAAATGTCATTGGACTTGTTCGTAATACTTTTTGTACCATTGGTGTGTAATTTTAACATTGTTTAAATTACATATAATAAGTTCAAAAAAAATTTATTATTAATAAAATTTAAGTATTAAATAATCTTTAAAATTCAAATTGAATTAAAAAATAAAAATTTAAAATTATAGACATATCTAAAATAATTCAATCAAAATTTAATTAAACTTTATTAATTAAAAAATAAATAAATATTAGAAAAATTAAAATTAATGCACCTCTTAAATAATATAATTTAATAATTTTAAATTACAATATTCCATATTAAAATAATAAATGTATCTAAAATAATTTCATAATTTAAAACTAAGCAACTGAATAATTTAAAATTAACAATGTAATTTTAATAATGTCAAATAAGTAATTTGATCATGTTAATATAATTTAATAATTTCAAATAAATAAAAAAAGTAAAAAATTGATTATTTTAGACAATATTAAATTAATATTTAGTAATAATTCTTAAATACTTAATAAATTAGTTAAGACTAAATGGTTAATTAGGATAAAATCCCTTTACCTACTTTCATTTTACACTTTACTCCCCACTTGATTTTCTAAACACTAAACTCCCTACTTTTTTCAAAACTTTAGGAATCACTCCCCAAATGTTTGAGAAAGACTTAAATATCCTTATACCTAGCCAAAATAACAAAAAAAAAAAAAAACCCCAGCAAATGGCGGTTTTCTTCTTCTCACTCTATCAAATGACAACTTTTCTTCAAAAACACGTTTTTTTTTTTTTTTTTTTTTTTTTTTTGGAAACCATTTTCTCCTCTGAAGAACAAAAGGCGCGAAAAATAGCCTCTCGTCTACCAACAAAAGGGTGCGAACGAAAGAGAGATCAAGAAAGGGAAAATGAAATCAACGCAAGAAGGGGAAAAAAAAAAAGAAAAGAAAGCCCAACTACTTTGCAACTTGCGAAAATGGAACAATCAGGAGCACCAACAAGGAGCGAAGAACAGAAGGAAAAGAACATGGTTCAGAAAGGTATGTTTTCTGCTACTCATTTCGTGGACTTTGCTTTCTTTCAAATGTGTGTATTTTTCAGTTTTATAAGTTTCACAAATAGATTTTCTCATCTTTCTTTGTTTGAACTCTTTTTTAGTTGTTAAAAACTTTAACCCATTTGTTATATATATTATTTTTGTTGTAATATTTAAAAATATCTGATTTGCACTTGAAATGCATGAAAGTTATACTTCACTTTCTTGGGATTTATACTTCTTATACCTGAAATTATACCTTGAAATTATCTAAAAATAGTAGTATATAATCTGTTTGTGTAAAGTACATTTTACAAGCAACTGTAGTACAAAATATTGAAGCTTTCAGTTCATATTATCTGAAAGTGTAGTATATAATCTGTGTATTTGAAGTACATTTTAGAAGCAACTGTAGTACAAAAATTCTCAACCTTTCAGTACACATTATCTAAAAGTGTAGTATATAATCTGTTTGTGTAAAGTACATTTCACAAGCAACTGTAGTACAAAACATTGAAGCTTTCAGTACATATTATCTGAAAGTTTATTATATAATATGTGTATTTGAAGTACATTTTAGAAGCAACTGTAGTACAAAAATATTCAACCTTTCAGTACACATTATCTGAAAGTATAGTATATAATCTATATATCTAAAGTACATTTTAGAAGCAACTGTAGTACAAAAGATTCAAGTTTTTAGTGCACATTATCTGAAAGCGATAGTATATAATCTGTATGTCTGAAGTATATTTTAGAAGCAATTGTAGTACAAAACATTCAAGCTTTAAGTACACATTATCTGAAAGTGTAGTATATAATTTGTATATTTGAAGTACATTTCAGAAACAACTGTAGTACAAAATATTCATCCTTTTAGTACATATTATATCTGAAAGTGTATTATATAATCTGTGTATCTGAAATATATTTTAGAAGCAACTGTAATACAAAATATTCAAGTTTTTAGTACACATTATCTGAAAATGGTAGTACATAATATGTATATTTGAAGTATATTTTAGAAGCAATTATAGTTCAAAATATTCAACATTTCAGTACAGATAATCTGAAAATCGTAGTACATAATCTGAGTATTTGAAGTACATTTTAGAAGTAACGGTAGTACAAAATATTCAACCTTTCAGTACACGTTATCTGAAAGTGGTAGTATATAATTTGAGTATCTGAAGTACATTTTAGAAGCAATTATAGTACAAAATATTCAACATTTTAGTACACATTGTCTGAGTGGTAGTATATAATCTGTGTATCTGAAGTACATTTTACAGGCAACTGTAGTACAAAATATTCAATCTTTCAATATACATTATCTGAAAGTATAGTATATATGTGTATCTGAAGTACATTTTACAAGCAACTGTAGTACAAAATATTCAAATTTTCAGTACACATTATCTGAAAGTGGTAGTATATAATCTGTATATCTGAAATATATTTTAAAAGCAATTGTAGTACAAAACCTTCAAGCTTCAGTACACATTAGCTGAAAGTGGTAGTACATAATCTGAGTATCTGAAGTACATTTTAGAAGCAACTATAGTACAAAATATTCAACCTTTCAATACACATTATCTGAGTGGTAGTATATAATTTGTTTATATACTAATTTTTCTTTATTTGATTGCAGCAAAAGCAAGACATAATGAGGTCTGTTCTCGTTGCTCCCCCAATATTTTCAGGCTAAATTGGAGCAGGTGAAATTGAAGATGGGGTCAAAATATTTTGATGCATTGAAGAAGACTCCTTTTTATATATATATGGATATGATGTTATGTCGAAGTACCATTCAATTAAAGTGAAATATTGTAGCGATGTTTAGTACAATATGTGGGAAATCAAGTACAAATACAGAACAAACGAAGTATATATAGTATTATGTTGAAATATTCTTCAATTAAAGTGAAATATTGTGGTGAGGTTCAATATAATATGCAGGAAATGAAGTATAAATACAGAGCAAACGAAGTATATATGGCGTTATGTTAAAGTACATTTCAATTAAAGTGAAATATTGTAGCGATATTTAGTATAATATGTGGGAAATGAAGTACAAATACAAAACAAACGAAGTACATATGGTGTTATGTTGAAGTACACTTTATGCAATTGAATAATTAGTCTTTAATAATTGTAGTGAAGGTCAAGTACAATATTTTGAGACTATCGAACTAGGTGAAGTACATATTTGTACTGGTGATAAGATAGATATGATTGTCAAATGCTCATGTGTTTACAACTTTCAATGCATAAGTATACTTTGGATACTACGAATTATAACTCTAATTCGTTGAACACTAGTGGTTATCACTTTAATACTTTAACATTATTTTATTCATACCATACTAAATATTACACACATTTTTAGAGTTTTGGTTGTTAATTACCAAGAAATAAAAGGCAAATCATGGAACAAAACTCAAGTTCATCACTATTAGTACAAAAAACAAGAAATCAAGTACATAATTTCCGCAATGAAGTACATACGTCTTGAAATCAAGTATAAATCTCCCTTATTGAAGTAATCTCTCATGTATTTGTTCATGCTCTGGTAGTATATTTTTAGTAGAAATGAAGTACAAATACAGAACAAATGAAGTATATATGATGTTATGTTGAAATACACTTTATGCAATTAAATAATCAGTCTCTAATAATTATAGTGAGGGTCAAATATAATATCTTGAGACTATCGTTTATCCTGAAATCAAGTATAAATCTCCCTTATTGAAGTAATATCTCAAACATTTGTTAATGCTCTGGTAATATATTTTCAATATAAATAAAGTACAAATATAGAACAAATGAAGTATATATAGTATTATATGGAAATACACTTTGTATAAAATCTCCCTTATTGAAGTAATATCTAGGGGTGGGCGTTCGGATCGAGTAATTCAGGTACCGACCCGATCTGATCGGGTCTGATTTTTTATTTTAAAAATATTATGGATCGAGTACCCGATACTCGAATGAAATTTCAGGTCAGATATCGGGTAGGAAGTCCTATCCTGATCGAGTAGTTCGGGTACCCAATTTTAATTTATAAATAAATAAATATATATTATATATAATATATATAATAAGTATATTTATATGTATTGTATGTAAAAATGCATATATATCTATATATATCCAATATATAATATATGTAAAGATACTTATTATACATAAATATGTAATTTAAATGCTTATTATATCCAATATTTATATATATGGTGTGTGTGTGTGTATATATATATATTATTTTAAAAGGCCAAAGTTTGGCCACTGTTAACATTTAACAGTGGCCAAATTTTGGCCTTTTGCCTCTATTAGTCTAACAGAAGTACTTGAGAAGAATTAAGGATTTGTTCCTAGTATACAATAATAGAGAATTGAAACTTGAGGGGTTTTCAGATTCTAGTTTCCAATCTGATGAAGATGACCTCAAATTCATATTTGGATTTATATTTTGCCTTAATAGCGGAGCGGTAAGTTGGAAGAGTTCCAACAAAACACCATGGCCAACTCTACCATTGAGGCAGAATATATTGCAGCGTTGGATACCACAAAAGAAGGTCTTTGGATAAATAACTTCATTCAAGAGTTGATTGTAGTGCCTAGCATTGCAAAAGAGCCGATTGTTATCTTTTGTGACAATAATGGAGCCATTGCACAAACAATAAAGCCAAGATCTCATTAGTGATCCTAACACAATTAAATATATTATCATTTGATCTGTGAGATCATTGATAGAGGTAACATTTGAGTGGATAGAGTTGCCTCGAAAGATAATATAGTAAATCTACTAACTAAACCCCTAGCTCAAAATGTACTTGAATGACATCTTAAGAAGATGGGCTTAAAGGCTATGGAGAATTGGCTTTAGGTCAAGTGGGAGATTGTTGGAATAGTGCCTCCAAGCCAATTAGATTGACATGTAAAACTACTCGATATAATAGTTTTGATTGGATGATATTAAATAAAATGGACATCTTCATTTTATGCATTTATGATTTTCTTCACATGCATTTGGTTGAAGCCTATAAATCATACAGGACTATGGACTTGGTCACACATATAATAGTGATCATAAAACAAGTCTCTATGGTCATGTTTTTAAATATTCCAAGTTATAGGATCTTAAAAGATGGGGCATCTAAGATTCGAATAGACTTGTACTAATGATGCCTGCTCCAAGGAGTTGGATATTCCCCTATTTCATAGACAATCTATGTAAGATATGGATATATGTTAATGGGTGCTTATTATAGAAGAAGTTTACTGAAAAATCTTTCAAAGAATCCATGAGGTAGCTGAAGTGGTATGTTGGTAATGGAAAATTCTCTAACTTACGATAGTGCATATAATTAGTCCTTTGACTTGAGGTTCCATAGTAACCATGAATTTAGGTCTTTGTACTTTGGTTTTACTTCGACCTCATAGTGGGTTGCTTAGGGCTTAGGTTGGGCACAAGCTACTTAAGTATATGTGGAGGTTAGTGAGTTCCAAAATGGGATCCGTTTTGACTGTCTATGAAGAACCGGTTGATCTCCTATGTATTATAGCATGATCGATTCCAAGAAATCCTTCCGTAAGATGACATGACAATTTCGAAAAGGAGTTTTCCAAAGTTGAGGACATAATTAGATAATCAAATATCAAGAATAGATACATAGTTATCAAGACTATTAGGAAACCAGCAAATATCTTGCCCCAGGCTTCTTTCGGGAGATAGGAAATAGAATGACCGTATTTGCACAACAATCATAAGTGGTAATGGTTCACTTGAAATTAATTCATCCAATTGGTTGGGTTCCATAGGCTTGTGCTAGGCATAGACTATAGAGATTGGGCATTCTTCAATTAATAAATATTAATTGAAAGAGTGATTAGTTTAAAAACATTCAGATTAATCAGAATATTTGATATTCATTAAATAACAAAAAGTTATAAGCTCGTGTCTAATTAATTAGTCAACCTAAAGGGTAACACACAAAAGCCTAGAGCACTCTAATTTGAAATTGGAGAAATTATCTAAGGTGTAAGATAATTTAGTTGGTCAAGTTTGGAAGAGATCAAGTTGACTAATTAAGAGTCAATCATAAAGGATTGATCAATTTAAAGTGTTAAACTAATCAAATAATTGAAAGAGTTAAATTAGACAAATTAAATTAAGGAGTTAATTTAATTAGGGTCATGTGACAATTTAATTAGTCAATTCAACTTAAAGAGTTAAGTTGATTTAATTAAACTAAGGATATAGTTTAATTAAAGAAAAAATCTAATTTTGGAGGGAAAATTAAAATGGAAGAGTCCATTTTAAATGTTGAGTTGGCATTTTAATTTTAAAAATTAAAATTTCAATTAAGCATGCAAGTTGGCATGCTAGTTGGCCATGTGTCAGGATAGTGTGATGAATGCTTCTAGGAGCATCCAAGTCACACTATAAATAAACCACCCCCTCACACATGGTTGGCTACTTGAGCATTTTTCCCTCCTAAAATTACTATCTCATGTATTGAGAAAAAACTACCCTACTAGATTCTCTCCAACTTTCATTTCTCTCTTCCAACTCCCTCACACCATCTCCATTTTCTTCCTCCTCGTACTGATTCTAACTATAGCTAAAAGAGTAAGAATCTAAAGTGTTTTAGGTTTGTGGACACCTTTGGAGGCACAACATTTGGGGTGCTTGGTGTTGGTGAACAAGATCTAGATCTTGGAGAAGAGTTTTTGAAGGATTAAAGAGGAGTTTTTTGGATATAATCTCACTGGCGGCTAGATACTTTGGAGCATGAGATTTGGTGCCATTTTCCCACCATTTGGAGAAGTTTTCAAGACCAAAAGTTTATGGACTTGAAGCCTTTGAAGTGGGACTAAGTAGATCGACAAATTGGTGTTGGAAATCTTCATTAGTGAGCTCTTAATTGAAAGATCTACATATTGATTTTTGAAAAATCAACAATGATACTTCTTCCTTTCCCGAATCCTTAATTGAGGCATAATCTAGATCCTTGGGTGAGGTGATGTGAGTTACATTGATGTTTTAATTTTCTACTATTATCGGATCATGGCTTCACCTCTATCTTCACTCTTGATGGGAGCCAATAATGGGTTTCTAAAGAGACAATCTTGATTGAATGATATCTTACATATGGCCACATTCATCTTATGCATTATATTACTTCACTGGCATTTGGATGAAGTCCTTAGATCACACATGACTATGGGACTTGGTCAGTTCACTGGGTGGTGATCATGGAATAAGTCTTACACGGTCGTGATCTTAAATATTCCAAGTCATAGGATCTTACGAGACAGGACATCTAAGATCCGGATAGACTTGCACTAACGATGCATAAATCCAAAGAGTTGGATATTGCTCCGTTCCATGAGCAACTATATATGATACGGGTGCATATTAGTGGGTACTTGTTAGAGAACAAGGCACTGAAGACCCACCGGAGACTCCACTAGGTAGCCATAGTGGCAAGTCGGTAGTGGCAAGCTCTCCTGCTTACGCTAGTGCATATAAATTAGTCCTTTGACCTGAGGATCCATTGTAACCTTGTGTCCGGTCCTCATGCTTTGACTTATCCCTGGTCACCCAGTAGGCCGTTCGGGGTATGATTGGGTATGAGCTACTTGGCATGGAGGTTTATGAGATCCAAGATGGAATCCGACTCCTCGCTTTTGTGAAAGGCGAGTACATCTCCTATGCATTCTATAATGATAATATTCTAGAAATCCTTACGCAAGGTGGTATGACAGTTTGGGAAAAGAGTTTTCCAAAAGATAAGGTCATACATCGAAATTGAACATTTAGAATAGAAGCATAGAATCGAGGCTATTAGGGAGCCAATAAATATCTTGCCCTAAGCATCTTTCATGGAGATAGGAGATGGAAGGACCATATTTGCATAGAACGCGTAGAGCTTTAAAAGGTTCATACAGAGACATTCATTTCGACCAATTAGTTGGGCTCCATGGGCTTGAGGTTGGACATCGACCATGGAGATTAGGTGCTCTTCAATTGATAGAGATCGATTGAATCGAGTTGACTAGTTTAAAATGAGTTTTAAACTAGAATGAATATTTGATATTCAAAAGTCACAAGGAGTTGTGAGCCTATGTCCGATGAATGGTTGAACCCAATGGGTCACACACAAAAGCCTTGAACTTTTCTAAGTGGTGAAAGAAGAATTTCTAAGTGTTAGAAAATACGTCCCTCTTAAGGGACCAATTTTGAGAGAGAGATTTCAAGATCAATTATGGCTTGATTGATTTAAGTGTTAAATTGATCAACTAATTTAAGGAGTTAAATTAGGCAAATAATTAAGGAGTTGATTATTTGAGTCACATTGATAGTTGAATAATTGAAGTTGACTTAAAGAGTTAAGTTAACTAAAGAAAACTTAAAGAGTTAAGTTTGCTTGATTCAATTGTTAAATCAAGTTGAATTAATTAAATTGATTGGATTAATTTAATTAATAGAAGAATATATTATTGGAGGGAAGAATTCAAATATGATTTGAATTAATTGGAATTGGATTCCAATTAAGCAAGTTGGCAAGACTACACGACAGTGGAATTACCAACTTACAATTATGCCCTTGGAATTTTCGGTCCCCCCCTTAGCATGGGAGGTGTGATGCCACCTTGGCATCACACCTCTCACACCTCTATATAAGGGGAGGTGGAGTGGCCGAAAATCAGTCCAGATTCATTAGCCAAAATTCTGAATTTTGCAAGCTAAATTCTTCCTCCAAAATTCTCTCAAAAGTTAGTAGAGATCTAACTTCCATCCATTCTCTCTGTCACTCAAAAACCTCCTTCTTCACCAAAAAACTCCATATCTGCTCCAGATAAAGATCTGGACGTTCTAGGATTGCTTTAAGGTGTGTGGACTTGCATTGGAGGTGACCACAAGTGAGGCCATTCAATTCCAGAAAAGGTTTCTGCAGAACAGTCCACTTCACGATTTTCTCCTGGAGCGATCCGATGGAGATTTGAGCCAATTTGTTTCACAGAAGATCGGAATTTGAGTTATATTTCTGGATAATCTTTCCTCATTTCATTTGGAGGTCTGAATTGGAAGATATTCTCCTTTTTCTCCGCTGTGCCAGAAACTGCCGAAAATCTGTGATAGGAAGAATCATCCATCATCTCCTTGGATTTTGAGCGATTCAGGTTGATATCCTCTGATTAATCCATTTATTGTGTATGGTATATGCCTGGGTATGTTTCTTTGGGTCGAGATTTGCTATTTAATTTTGAATTTGTTTGGCTTATCTTGGCCATAGCACTTTCAAGTGGTATCGAAGCCAATATCATGCACTTATTTGGATTTTTGTTGCACAATTGGATCATGTGATGATCTGATTGAATCATCCACATACTTGATTCATTGATGAATTGGAGTGTGTGGATTGGAGATGCATGTGGATTATGTGTTTGATGAATTGAAAGCATGTTATTATGTGATTTAATTGTTAATTCGTATAGTTAGCATGTTTTAATTCATAAAAGTTAATGTTGAATTTTGATTTGAAATTAATTGATGTTATATGTTGATATAGCATGTTTTTGAATGGCTGAAAGTGTTCTGGTCATTTTTGGATCCAATTGGATTGGAGTTTATTTGGAGATTGTTTGAAGAATATGATTCTCACCTTGACTAGTTTTTGGAGCAAGTTTGTGCACTTTAATTTTCAGTTTTTGAAACTGTTTTGAATCTGAAATTTGGGAAGAAATGTGTATCAATGTGTTGGTCACACATGGTATAAAGATAGGTGCATGAAAGTTGAAGGAATGGGGCTTGAATTGCCCTCCCCAAAACCGAGTGGCAGCAGCGCCTGGCCGTGTCCGGCAGCAGCAGCACCTGGTTTGGGGGGCGGTTTTTGAGCCCCCAAGTCCATCCTTTTATGCTCCTAATTGTTTTGCATTGCACAAAACACATGCACAAGTGTTGTGCAAGGTCTCAAAATTATGTTTGACATTTTTGAGTGCTCCTTAAAATTGGTTAAAGTTGATCTCCAGGATAGTTGCATAATTGTTATGCATGACCAATTTCTTGTTTATATGATGAGCATTTAATTGGTAGAATTAATTGTTAATTCTTGTTTATTTATTGTTCATTTAATTGTTGAATGGATGATGAATGAATGGGGATGATCATGAGCCTTTAATATGATTTTATTTATTTTCAAGTTGTTGAAAAGTTGGTTGTATTAAATTGAGGCTTGCATGCCTCTTCATTCATCTTGTAAAAGTTATGAGACTAGAATCTTTAGGAGTGAGGATTTCCTACTCATGTAATTGTTACAAGGAGCAAAGGAGACCATTGGAGGCATGAAGACCTTATGAAGGCCCATGAATGTATGGGATACTATCATGTAATAGCTAGATTTAATCAACCCACTTAAAATCAACTAAGTGATGCACCTATGGCTCTAAGTGCATCACTGGGTTAAGGCTCATGGTCATCCCACCGTAGATGTATGCTAGGCGCATTTACTTATTTATGCTTTCCATATCCTATTTTGTATGCGATGCAAGATTAGGGTATAGAGAACCTAAATAAGAAGATAAAACAATGATGAGATCTTTGCAAGCAAAAAAAAAAAAAAAAAATCTTCCACTTAGAAAGTCTAAGTATTTTTCAAATATTAAGTCCAAATGGATTTCATATTTAAAGAAGTTTTAATTAATCCAAGCCTTCTACCAATAGTATGTGCCATGATGATGCTAGCATCATTTGTGTGATGTCTCACGAGTCGTGGGTCACACTTATGGTAGAAAAGCTGTGTCCACATACTTAGCATAAGATGCACTTTGGTTGGGGAATGCCTACGCATTGGCACACGAGTCGTGGGATGACGTGTGGCCCGTCTCGAACCAAAGCATGATTGGTAGGTTTGACTTAACACTTAGTAATGTAGATGTCGCACGAGTCGTGGGTCTACATGAAAAGTGAGGCAAAATATATCAAGAATTACATAAGATGCAATTAGCAAATGTTGCTTACCCTTCGATTGTTTGTGGATGTCTCACGAGTCGTGGGTCCACTTACAAGTCCTCGGGATCTTGATTCTCACTAGGAAATATGATTTCCCGAATTCTTTTTGGGGGTAAAGGATTTGATAAAATAGTGGGAGAAAAACATGCTTGAAAGACCATAAATATGTTTTCAATATCAAATCAATCGCATGCTTATTCTTTTTTTTTTCGCCTCTGTGTAGATTTGCGAAATCTTCAAAATCAAAATGGCTAAGAATCCACTATCAACTATTTTGGAAACCAATAAGCTAACCGGGCCAAACTTCCAAGACTGGCTAAGAAATCTCAAAATCATTCTTGACTCTGATAAGAGGACCTATGTCCTAGACAAGAAAAAGGCTAAAGTAGATTCAAACTGTTTCCATTGTGGCGAAAAAGGTCATTGGAGAAGAAATTGTAAAGCTTACCTTGCTACTCTTACAAAGGGTATGTTTTTCATTGAAGTGCATTTAACGACGAATTTTTCCACATGGGTATTCGATACCGCATGCGGTTCTCACCTCTATAATTCGTTGTAGAGGATGGAAAGAAGAAGGAGTCTACGTGAAGGGGATATGATCCTCCGCCTGGAAAATGGAGTAACTGTTGCTGCCACATTCCAAGGAATAATCAAGCTAGATTTAGGGAATAAAAGCATTGTACTTGATCCAGTTTACTATGTACCCAATCTTGTCAAAAATATTATTTCTCTTCCCATTCTAGATAATGAAGGATATGATTTTTCAATATCGAATGGGAATCTATTGGCATCAAAGAATGGTTCTTTAGTTGCTAAAGGTACATTGTCTAATGGATTGTACATACTTAATTCCCAAACTTCACTAATGCACATTCAATCAAATAAAAGGAAGCAAGATATCTAAGAGGATGCCATGCTATGGCATGCAAGACTTGGCCATATATCCAAAAATAGGATGAACAAGTTAGAGGCTCTCAAAACACTAAATGTTAGTGGCATTGAAGAACTTCCAACTTGTGAGTCCTGTTTAAAAGGAAAAATAACCAAAGCTCCTTTTGTAGGACAATCGGAGCACTCCACAAATCTTTTGGATTTGATCCACACAGATGTTTGTGGACCACTAAGAGTTAGTATGAGAGGTGGCTATTCCTACTTCATCACCTTTACCGACGATCACAGTCGTTTCGGACACTTGTATCTTATGAAGAACAAATCCGAAGCCTTTGAAAAGTTCAAAGAGTATAGAAATGAAGTAGAAAAGCAACTAGGGCTAAGTATTAAAACTCTTCGATCAAATCGAGGAGGAGAATACTTGAGCACCGAATTCTTGGATTATCTAAAGGAGAATGGGATTCTCTCACGATGGACTCCCCCCGGCACACCCCAGCTCAATGGAGTAGCCGAGAAGAGAAACCGCACACTGTTGGACATGGTGCGTTCCATGATGAGCTTTTCCAATGTACCAATATCCTTTTGGGGATATGCCTTGACTAAGGCAGCGAAGTTACTAAATATAGTACCTTCAAAGTCGGTGCCAAAGATACCATATGAGATATGGCATGGCAAAGACCCTCTTATCAATATTTGAAGATTTGGGGATCTCCTGCCTACGTAATACGGACAGTGGGAGATAAGTTGGATAGTAGATCCATCTTGTGCAAGTTTGTGGGATACCCAAGAGAGTCTATGGGTTATTATTTTTATGATCCCTCGGAACAAAATATGTTTGTCTCAAGAAATGCCGTCTTTTTGGAAAAGGAATTTCTATTGGATAGAAATGGCATTGTTGTTGAACTTGATGAAGTTCAAAATGATCAACAAATCCCACAGGCAGTGGAAATAATTGAATCACAAAAGCCCGATACACATCCTCTAAAAAGGTCTGACCGCGTCAAGAAGCAACCCGAAAGGTTCGGATTTCTTCATGAGACAGGTCAGTCGAATAGTGATCTGAAGACCTATGAGGAAGCTATGTTGGACATAGACTCAAGACGCTGGCAAGAAGCCATGAGATCCGAAATGGACTCTATGTACTCAAACAAAGTATGGACTTTGGTAGATCCACCGAAGGGAATAGTTCCCGTAGGTTGCAAGTGGATCTATAAGCGAAAGCTTGGAGTAGATGGAGAAGTGACAACTTTTAAGGCGCGACTAGTGGCTAGAGGTTATACTCAAAGACCCGGTATTGATTTCGAGGAAACCTTTTCACCAGTCGCAATGCCTAAGTCCATTCGGATCCTACTTGCCATAGCTGCATATTATGACTATGAGATATGGCAAATGGATGTGAAAACCGCCTTTCTCAATGGAAACATTGAAGAGGAAATATACATGGAGCAACCACAAGGTTTCACACCCAAAGGGAGCGAGCAAATGGTTTGCAAACTCCAAAGGTCCATTTATGAACTTAAACAAGCGTCTCGAAGTTGGAATATACGTTTTGATAAGACAGTTAAATCGTTTGGCTTTGTCAAGAACGTATATGAACCCTGTGTGTATCAAAAGGCCAGTAGGAGTTTTGTACAGTTTATTGTGCTTTATGTCAATGACATCCTTCTCATTGGGAATGAGGTTGGAATGTTAGAATGTACTAAAGCATAGTTATCTACACAATCTCCATGAAGGATTTGGGAGAGGCATCCTACGTATTAGGAATACATATCTATAGAGATAGATCGAAGAGGATGTTGGGGCTATCCCAAACCATGTACATTGATAAAATACTAAAAAGGTTTATTATAGAGGAATCCAAGAAAGGATTTCTTCCTATGGGACATGACATTCGTCTCTCGAAGTCTATGGCCCCTAAGACTAAGCAAGAGAAACGAAAGATGTCCCAAATACCCTATGCCTCTGCCATAGGGAGCATAATGTATGCTGTTCAATGTACAAGACTGGATGTAGCACACTCGATAAGTGTTACGAGTAGGTTCCAATCCAATCCCGGTGAAAGTCACTGGATGGCCGTAAAGACAATCCTTAAGTACTTGAGAAGAACTAAGGATCTGTTCTTAGTATACGGTAATGGAGAATTGAAACTATAAGGGTTTCAGATTCAAGTTTCCAATCCGACGTAGATGACCTCAAATCCACTTCTGGATTTATATTTTACCTCAATGGCGGTGCCGTGAGTTGGAAAAGTTCCAAACAAGACACCACGGCCGACTCAACCACAGAGGCAGAATATATTGCGGCTTCTGAAGCCGCAAAGGAAGGTGTTTGGATGAAAAACTTCATTCAAGAGTTGAATGTAGTGCCTAGCATAGCTGAGCCAGTTGTTGTCTTCTGTGACAACACTGGGGTGGTAGCACAAGCTAAGGAGCCTAGATTTCATCAACGATCCAAGCACATTTTGAGACGATATCATTTGATCAGAGAGATCATTGAGAGAGGCGACATCCGAGTGGAGAGAATTGCCTTGGAAGAGAATATAGCAGATCCACTAACTAAGCCCTTAGGGCAAAAGGTCTTTGAAGGACATCTTGAGAAGATGGGTCTTAAGACTGTAGGGCATTAGCTTTAGGGCAAGTGGGAGATTGTTAGAAATAGTGCCCGGCAAGCCAATGATTTTGGCTTTGTAAAACTATTTTCTAAAGAGACAATCTTGATTGAATGATATCTTACATATGGCCACATTCATCTTATGCATTATATTACTTCACTGGCATTTGGATGAAGTCCTTAGATCACACATGACTACGGGACTTAGTCAGTTCACTGGGTGGTGATCATGGAATAAGTCTTACACGGTCGTGATCTTAAATATTCCAAGTCATAGGATCTTACGAGACGGGACATCTAAGATCCAGACAGACTTGCACTAATGATGCATAAATCCAAAGAGTTAGATATTGCTCTGTTCCATGAGCAACTATATATGATACGGGTGCATGTTAGTGGGTGCTTGTTAGAGAACAAGGCACTGAAGACCCAACGGAGACTCCACTAGATAGCCGTAGTGGCAAGTCGACAATGGTAAGCTCTCCTACTTATGCTAGTGCATATAAATTAGTCATTTGACCTGAGGATCCATTGTAACCTTGTGTCCGGTCCTCATGCTTTGACTTATCCCTGGTCACCCAGCAGGCTGTTCGGGATACGATTGGGTATGAGCTACTTGGCATAGAGGTTTATGAGATCCAAGATGGAATCCGACTCCTCGCTTTTGTGAAGGACGAGTACATCTCCTATGCATTCTATAATGATCATATTCCAGAAATCCTTGTGCAAGGTGGTATGACAGTTTGGGAAAAGAGTTTTCCAAAAGATAAGGCCATACATTGGAATTGAACATTTAGAATAGAAGCATAGAATCGAGGCTATTAGGGAGCCGACAAATATCTTCCCCTCGGCCTCTTTCATGGAGATAGGAGACGGAATAACCGTATTTGCATGGAACGCGTAGAGCTTTAAAAGGTTCATACAAAGACATTCATTTCAACCAATTAGTTGGGCTCCATGGGCTTGAGGTTGGACATCGACCATGGAGATTAGGTACTCTTCAATTGATAGAGATCAATTGAATCGAGTCGACTAGTTTAAAATGAGTTTTAAACTAGAATGAATATTTGATATTCAAAAGTCACAAGGAGTTGTGAGCCTATGTCCGATGAATGGTTGAACCCAATGGGTCACACACAAAAGCCTTGAACTTTTCTAAGTGGTGAAAGAAGAATTTCTAAGTGTTAGAAAATACGTCCCTCTTAAGGGACCGATTTTGAGAGAGAGATTTCAAGATCAATTATGGCTTGATTGATTTAAGTGTTAAATTGATCAACTAATTTAAGGAGTTAAATTAGGCAAATAATTAAGGAGTTGATTATTTGAGCCAAATTGATAGTTGAATAATTGAAGTTGACTTAAAGAGTTAAGTTAACTAAAGAAAACTTAAAGAGTTAAGTTTGATTGATTTAATTGTTAAATCAAGTTGAATTAATTAAATTAATTGGATTAATTTAATTAATATGAGAATATATTATTGGAGGGAAGAATTCAAATATGATTTGAATTAATTGGAATTGGATTCCAATTAAGCAAGTTGGCAAGACCACATGATAGTGGAATTACCAACTTACAATTATGCCCTTGGAATTTTCAGTCCCCCCCTTAGCATGGGAGGTGTGATACCACCTTGGAAACACACCTCTCACACCTCTATATAAGGGGAGGTGGAGTGGCTGAAAATCAGTCCAGATTCATTAGCCAAAATTCTAAATTTTGCAAGCTAAATTCTTCCTCCAAAATTCTCTCAAAAGTTAGTAGAGATCTAACTTCCATCCATTCTCTCTCTCACTCAAAAACCTCCTTCTTCACCAAACAACTCCAGATCTGCTCCAGCTAAAGATCTGGATGTTCTAGGATTGCTTTAAGGTGTGTGGACTTGCATTGGAGGTGACCACAAGTGAGGCCACTCAATTCTAGAAAAGGTTTCTGCAGAACAGTCCACTTCACGATTTTCTCCTGGAGCGATCCGTTGGAGATTTGAGCCAATTTTTTTCCCAGAAGATTTGAATTTGAGTTAGCTTTCTGGATAATTTTTCCTCATTTCATTTGGAGGTCTGAATTGGAAGATATTCTCCTTTTTCTCCGCTGTGCCAGAAACTGCTGGAAATCTGTGATAGGAAGAATCATCCATCATCTCCTTGGATTTTGAGCGATTCAGGTTGGTATCCTCTGATTAATCCATTTATGTTGTATGATATATGCCTGGGGATGTTGCTTTGGGTCGAGATTTTCTATTTAATTTTGAATTTGTTTGGCTTATCTCGGGCATAGCACTTTCAAGTGGTATCAGAGCCAATATATGAAACAAAAGTTGCATCAAAGCTTATCATTGATGAAAATAGGTTACTTACATGCCATTATCCAATGTGTTCAAACCAAAGCATACCATATTCAATCCCAAAACAACCTCTAGCCCAAAGTAATATAAATCATATACAAGGTAGAAGCATTGTCAATTCTATCCAAACCACAATAAAAGTAATCCAATTCAATCCAATATCGTATGCTCAAAAAATCTGACAAAAGGGAATCTTATCGTTCACATTTGAGGGCATTCATAGACTAAATCACCATCTTTACCCGCAGCAATTCAATGTGTTGAAGTTGCTCTATCAACATCTGCATTCTGCTGCTTTGTTGCTTGTTTAGTGACAACAGCTTTTCCTTTCTTTGTTTTCTCAATAGGAGTGGCAGGTGAAGGGTCTTGTGAGGATCCTTCAGGAACACCTTGAGCAGGAGTTTGTGAGGCCTTTTTAGGAGCATTTTGAGTTGGAGTTTGTGAGGTTATTTCAAAAGCATTTGTTGTGAGGATGCAGTTATTAATTGCTTGTGGCACCCACCTTTCTTTTCTTTTTTCCTTGCATCATAGCTGCTAAGGGAATGTCATATTCTGCCAAACTTACATGTTCCTACAACATGAATAAAGGCCTGGCTATCAGCAATGTTTGTTAAGTGTTGTAAACATAGAAGACACTAATAATTCTAACCTCATTCCTATCTATGCTCCTATCCATTTGTGGAGTGTTAGCAGGACTATCTCCTTGCATAACCTATCAAGGTGCTAATCACTAAGTTCTTTTTGAAACAAATGAAAAATTAAGACATACTTTGAATCAACACACATAATACATCCAACCTAATTTTGGCTCTGAGTTCCTTGGCTTTTCCTCTTAGTTCCCCTTTGTGAAAATTCAATATCTGCCTATCACATAACTGAAAATTAATTCTAAACATGAATGAAAATTAGTTCTGAAAACCAAAAACTAAAAAAAAAAAAAAAAAAAAAGTTGAAATAAGATAGAACCTCATTTTAACTAGTTGTCCTCCCACTTGTTCTTCCCCTTCCCCTTCCTCTTCCCCTTCCTCTTCCCCTTTATGACACAAAAACCTTTGCAATAGTACTAACTTCATTTATCTGCCGTAGACAAAAATTCAATGAAGCAATTAATTAGTGGCATTGTTCTAAAAACCATAATAAAGCTAAATTAAACTAATCCCATTCAAATTATCAATCATGTAGCTGTTTTTCCCCTTTCCCCTTTTGGAACCACTCACCTGATAGACATAAATTGAAGAGAATTAAGGATGTAGTGCTAGAAGAAACTAACTGATTAAGAAAGTTAAACCAAATTTAGTTAACCTCATTCCTAGTTTGGCTCATCTTACTTCCATCTACTTGCATTTGCCTTGGAATTTGACATGATCTACTATTATGGCCTAAGTCATTGCATGTCTTGCATCTAACAATGCATGATCTCCTTACTAGCTCTCTTTCTCCAGATTCTCTCTTTCTGCTCTTCTTTGGTCTTCCAAGCATTCTCTTCTTCAATGGAGGCAACAAGTCTTTTGGATTCACTTCAATGTCCTCAGGCCAGAATATAGGGTCTGTGATGGGATGAATCATATAACTATAGGCTGTCATGTATGTTTCTTTTGTGAACCTATTGTCTATATAATTCTCTATCCTCTATCTCATACATGATATGGCAATAGCAGTATGCTTGTATGGAATTCAACTAATATCCCATCTTGTGCAGTCACAAGTTCTTATTTGCATATTGACAATGTAATGAATATTTTGATCTTGCACCTCAAACTCAGTTTTACTGGCAAAGAGAACACTGCATTCTATGACCTCATCCCTCATTGAATTGACTATCTTCACAATAATAGGAACTATATTGTTCTTCCACTTCAACCTTTTTTTCATTTCTCTTATACAACCTACTCATCAGTTATGCTCTTAATCCATCCAGAAGAGTCAATATAGGTTTTCCTCTCAAATCACCTACCCAATGATTAAATGACTCCGAAATATTGTTGGTCACATGATCATTCTTCAACCTACTATCAAAGGCATGCCTAGACTACTGCTCAATAGGAATTTTCATAAGCTAATCATATGCAGTAGGCTTCAATTCCTTCACCTTATACATAGCTAAGTTGAAACCAGTTGCAATGTATGATCATGCAACCTCCCAAAAGTACCTTTTAAGGGTCGCTCCAGCAAACTGCTACCTAAAATTTGTTGGAATAGTACCCTGCAAGCCAATTAGATTGGCATGTAAACTATTTCACTTGTGATATGATCTTATGATTATATTACTTCACTGGTATTTAGTTGAAGCTCTTGGATCACACAAGACTACGAGACTTGGTCAAGTACTGGGTGGTGATCATGAAACAAGTCTTACACGATCTTAATTTTAAATCTTTCAAGGTTAAGATCTTATGAGACAAGGCATCTAAGATTCGGATAGACTTGCACTAACGATATATAAATTCAAAGGTTGGATATTGCTCCGTTCATTAGCAAGCCATATGAGATATGGGTGTATGTTAGTAGGTACTTGTTAGAGAACAAGTTCACTAAAGGCCTGCCTAGAGAATCCATTAGATAGTTATAGTGGCAGGTCGGTAGTGGCAAGTTCTCCACGTTATGCTAGTTCATATAATTAGTCCTTTGACATGAGGATCCATGGTAACCATGTGTGTAGGTCCTCATGCTTTGACTCTTCCTTGATACTTCGTGGGTCTTTCAGGTTGAGGTTGGTTATGAGCTGCTTAGACATAGATGTTTGTGAGATCCAAGATATGATTTGACTCCTCGTCATTGTGAAGGCCGAGTGCATCTCCTATGTATTATATAATGATCGATTCCACAAAATTCTTGCACAAGGTAGTATGGCAATTTGAAAATGGAGTTTTCTAAAGATGAGGTCATAAAAGGAATTGAACATTGGAATAAAGATATAGTACTGAGGCTATTAAGGAGCCGACAACTATCTTGCCATAGGCATCTTTGGGAGATAGGAGATGGAAGGACGTATTTGCATGGTAAGCGTAGAGCTAAAATAGTTCTCTAAAAGCATTCATTTTGGCTAATTAGTTGGGCTCCATGGGCTTAGGTTGGACATTGACCATTGAGATTGGATACTATTCAATTGATGAGATTAATTGAATTGAGTCATTAGTTTAAAGCAGTTTAGACTAATGTAAATATATGATATTCTATAAATCACAAGAGTTGTGAGACCATGTCTAATAAATGATAAACCTAATAGGTCGCACACAAAAGCCACTTGAAAATCCTTCTTGATGAAGAGAAATTTTCTAAGAGTCAAAAAATTTCCACCATTGCCGATATTTAAGGTAGGCGGATTGACACAATATTTTGGTCATGTTAGCTTGATCAATTTAATTGTTAAATTGATCTAAATAATTTAAGGAGTTAAATTAGATCAATTAAATTAATGAATTAATTTAATTGATGCCACATGACTATCAATTGGTCAAGCTAGCTTAAAGAGTTAAGCTAATTGACTTAAGAGTTAAGTCAAAAGTTAAATAATTAATTTAAAGTGTTTAATTTAATTGAAATGAAGAATTGATTTTGGAGGGAAAATGCAAATGGAATATTCATTTGGTGTGAAGTAGAATTTATTTGGATGACATTTTATTAGATGAAATGAAGGTTCCAAATGAAATTCAAATTCACATTTAATTCACATGCAACTTTCTTGCTAGTTGGCAAGCAAGTTAACGCCATCCAGGAGAGAGGTGTGATGCCACCTAAGCATCACACCTTTCCTCTATCTATATATAGGCATAGAGGGTGGTGGGCTAAGCATGTGATTTACATAAGCATTTTAGATCTAATTGTTAGATTCTCCCTTTCCCTCCAATTTTTCATGTGTTGCATCATATGTTGAAGCTTCATATTTTCTTCATTCCATATCTCCAAATTTTGGCCACTTCATACCTTCATCTCTTCCTTGCTTTCCAGCTAACATAGAAGAGATTTGGATTATCCATTGGTGTGTGGATCTTATCATTAAAGGTAAAATAGTTGGATTGCTAGCCTTTTAGAGATCCCTTATTTGGGCAGTAACTAGGAGCCATTTCTAGAGGCACTTCAGATTTTTTAATTTAGCTGAAAATTTTCTGATTTCTAGTTCAAATTTTAGCTGATTCTTATGAGTCTCGGTTGGGCAAAAGTAGTCCACAATCTACTTCGCCAGTGGAGACTACGTTGAAGGAGTTCAAGCATCTCTTCACAATTTTAGTTGGATTTTGCCTTCAAGGTAATATTCTGACCTAAATCCACTTTATTAGCATCAATTAGATCCTTAGGGAGGTATGATCAAGTCATTTTTCAATTTTTTAAATATTTACAATTGGATCCTTGGCTCACACCTTCTTTCAAGTGGTATAAGAGCCTAAATTTATGCTTTAATTTGGATTTTTGGATGATTGATTCATGTGATGGATTGATCTAAATCTCCAATTTCCTAATCTAATTTATGGATTGAAGTGTTTGGATGATGTTGTATGTGGCTCCTTTGCTTGATGAATTGAGAGCATGCTAATATGTGTTTTAAGTGTTAATTCATATGATTAGTATGTTTTACTTCATAGTTGCTAATGTTGAATTTTGATTTTGCATTAGTTGATGTTATATGTTGATATAGCATGTTAAATTTGGCCTTAAAAAGTTTTGGTCATTTTTGGATTCAATTGAATTGGAGTTGGTTGGAGGTTTTTGAAGAATGTGATTCTCACTTAAACTTCAAGTTTGAAGCATGATTGAGCACTTGAAATTCTATTTTTGAAAAGTGTTTTAAATCTGGAATTTTATCTATAATATGTGATTTGATGTTTAGGAGGTGTTCTAAATTTTTTGGTGCACAAAAGTTAAACAGAAAATGACATGACTCGATCAAAACCTTGAAACATAGTTGTTGCTAGCTTTGGTTGGGCACTGGCCGAGCGCTGGCCAAGAAGTAGGGGTGCCAAGGGCATACCTACCGCATTGTTGTGCTCCCAAGCTAGGCCGGTAATAGACAATTTCGATTTTGGTGGGGTTTTTATGTGATTTTGTGTTCCTTAAATAACCAAAAGTGTTTTGATTCACACATAATAGATGCACAAGTATTGTGCAAGTTCTTAAAATTATGTTTGACATTTTTTATTGCTTTTAGAAACTTGTTCAAGTTAATCTCCAATTTTGTGCAAAAATGAGATGCATAAATGTTATGTTTATTTTTTATTGACCAATTAATTGTTTATAAGATAAGCATTTAGTTGTTGGAATTGAATGTCAATTCATGATTTATTTATTGTTCATTTAAGTGTTGAATGGATGATGAATGAATGGGAAAGATCATAAGCCTTTAATATTGATTTTATTTGTTTCAAGTTGTTGAAAAGGGTTGTATTAAATAGGAACTTGCATGCCTCTTAATTTCTATCTTGTAAATGTTATGAGAGTAGAATCAATAGGAGTGAGGATTTCTTTCTCTCGTAAATGTTGCAAGGACGAAGGAAGACCATTGGAGGCATGAAAATTCATGAATATATGGGGATACACTCATGCAATAGCTAGATTTAATCACCCTACTCAAAATCAACTAAGTGGTGCACCTATGGCTCTAAGTGCACCACTTGGTTAAAGCTCATGGTCATCCCACCCTAGGAGCATGCTAGACGCATTTATATTTATGTTTTTCATATCCTATTAATGTATGTAATGCACGATTAGGATATAGAAAACCTAAATAAGAAGATAAAATTGGTGAGATCTTGGCAAGCAAGAAAAATCTCTCTACTTAGAATGTCTAAATGCTTCCAAATACTAAGTCAAAATGGATATAAATTAAAAGGAGTTTTAATTAATCCATAACTTCTACCAATAGTATGTGACATAATGATGCTACTATCTTTTGTGTAATGGCACTAGAGGCGAGGGTCACACTTGAGGTAGAAAGTTGTGATCACATACTTCATATATGATGCACCATTGATTTAAGGCTTCCCATGCATTGGCACTCGAGGAGAGGGATGTCATGGAGCGGTCTCGAATCAAAGTTTTGATTGGTAGGTCCAACTTAACACCTAGTAGTGTAGATGGCACACGAGGCATTGGTCTACATGAAAAGTGAGGCAAAATAAATCAAGGGTTGCATAGAGATGCAATTAGCAAAAGTTGCTTGCCTTTCGATTGTTTGTGGATGGCACACGAGGTGTGGGTCCACTTACAAGTCCTTAGGGCCTTGATTCTCACCAGGAAATAAGATTTCCCTAATTATAAAGGGTGAAGAATTTCATAAAATAGTGTAGAAAAATATGCTTGAAAGACCATAAACATGTTTTTATATATCAAAATTCAATCACATGCTTATATTCTCTTTTATTGCTTTTTTTTAGATTTTTGAAATCTTCAAACTCAAAATAGCTAAGAATCCACTCAACGCAATTTTTGAAATCAATAAACTAACTGGGCCAAACTTCTGCGATTGGTTGAGAAGCCTTTAAATTATTCTAGATTCTGAAAAGATGACTTTTGTACTTGATCAAAGTCAGTCGGACACAATTGGTGATGATGCCACCGATGAGGCCCGTGAATTGTTCACGAAGTTTGTGGATAATGATCTACAAACAAGGTATCTCATGATAGCTTCTATGACCAGTGAGCTTCAAAAGACTCATGAGCATATAAAGCATGCTAGTGAGATCTATACACACCTACAAGAGTTGTATAGTGTTCAAACTAGACATGAAAGTTTCATTTTATCTAGGGAGTTCTTTAGGTCTAGAATGGTATAAGGCTCTAGTGTCCATGATCACGGGCTCAAGATGATTAGACTCATCAAGAAGCTTGGACCATTTGATGTAATCATGGACAATGACCTCTATATACAATCACTGTTAAGCTTATTCAACCAATTCGTTATGAACTTTAACATGTCCAAGTAAGAAATGATGATTAAGATGGCAGCCATTATAGAAATTAATTCTCTATCTTGTCTTGGATTTTTGTTCACTATAGCTCCTTGACTTGAAGCATCCACCATCCTCATTTCCATCAGTAAAAATCCTTCATAAAAATACTGAATGAAAAGCCATTCAGTAATACCATGTTGTGGGCAGCTTGCGCAAAGTTGTTTAATCCTAATATTTGTGAAGACCCTCCGCATCTCTCTGTCTTATCCCACTGGTCTCTTTTCTAATACGAGTAGCACGTAAAGCAGCAAAAAACTTCTCAAGAAATAATCTTTCCATTTCTGTCCATGTAGTGACAAAGCTAGGGGTAGATAAAACTACCAATGTTGGCTTTATTTGCTAAGGAAAATGGAAAATCTCTCAACTTGATTTGCTCTTCAGACACTCCTTAAGGTTTCATAGTCGAGCCCACAACATGAAGTTTCTTTAAATGCTTATGGGGATCTCCATTCTCCGAACTATGGAAAATGGATAATAGATAAATTAACCCAGATTTTAACTCAAAAAGTGTTCCTAATTCTGGATATTCAATGCAAAGCGATTATTGAGTCATATCCAGTTCAGCTAATTCCCTTAAAGTTCTTTCATGAGTCATTGCTTCGTCTTGTTCTAAATTGCTAGAACTAACTAAGTTGGATGTATCTAGATCGAGATCCAAAGGCAATGATTTGTCTTCTTTTGCACTCTAGTCTTCTTCCATAATATACGAGAAGTATTCACAATCTCAGGATTGTATTGAAGTTCACCTATACAAGAAGATCGAGGCATCAAAAGAAATAAAATTACTAGACACCAATCCCCGTCAACGGCGCCAAAATTTTTCAGGTATCGAATCCAACAAAAATAAATACCTACTCTTAAAATATGCTTTGTAATTAGCAGGGAGTAGGGTCATATTCCACAAGAATTGGTAAATTTATTTCTTTCAAACTTATTAAATAAAATAGAAAATGAGGGGGAGTTTTATAAAATGAAAAACTTAGAATTTCAAAAGTAAAATAAATTATAGATAAAATAAGAAATCAATAAGGATGAAATCTAGCCTAAGGTAAAATCTCAGTTTGGTTCACAGATTTGATCATCGAGCAAAGATAAATTTGTCATTCTTGAATAAATTGGTTATTGTTTCTTAAATTGCCCTAATAACCAATATCTCCTTACTATCTCGATAACTAAGAGAAGCTCGTTAGTTATTTTCCTTTCTAGTAAACAAACCTAAAGAAATGTTCCTAGAATTTAATTTACCAAAAGTATTATAAACTAGAGAGACCTAGCCTTAGCCAACAAACACACAAGCGAGGTTTGTTTAAACTAGATTATTTATCTCCATAAAATTACACATCTTCCTACACATAACTATGTCATTCACCACAAGCATTAGAACAATTAAACAATTACGGATTTAAAGTTCTAATTGGCATAACAAATATTCTAAGCTATCAAATTTCAGTTCTAAATTCAATAAACCTGAATATTCGTAATAAAAACAAAAGATAAATAAATACTCAAGAAATAAGAAATACAAACTAAATAATTAGATCTCACAAATATTGAAGAACCCAAACTTCAATAATCCATTAGGCTAGAACGAGAAATTAGCAACTCATGCTTGAGAGAAAAACACATGAAATTAAAATATGCTAAATGAAAATTAGATCTAGTCTCATCCATAGTTCCATATATATAGCCTACTATTCTTACTGTAACTGGGAAACTAGTTAAAGTCTTCCTAGAATAAGGAGACTTAAATTCTCCTAATTAAAGAAACATAAATTGAAATATTCCAAAAATATACAATTGCCAAAGGGAGTTGAATACTTCCTAATTGAATTTGCATAGAGTCTTGGGAAACAAGACACGTCCGTGCTCGAATTATTTCCTTTTTCCATTCTCCGTCTCCTCAGAGTGTGATTTTGGCGCCGAGCATGTTAATTATTCGGTTTTTTGTTGTATTTAGCCCGGATCTTCAATTTGTTTCATGAAATATAAAATGCAAGTTAAAATCCAACAATTAAGCAATTTTACTATTAACCATAAAGGGAAATTATACGAATTAAATGATAAATATGCAACTTGACAGGTGACTACAAAGTACCTCCTTGGTAGCCTATAGTGAGATTACTTCGGTAACTGCCATGTACCCCAAAGGGCCTATAGTAGGACTATGCTTAATAACTGTCGTGTACTCTTCGCACTCCTTGAAGAGCTTATAATAGGCTTTTGTCTAAAAGCTGTTTTCCAGTACTCATTTCAAATGTTGCAAGTTTCAAAGTTATAGAAGAGATAGTTTAATATAAAGAGTATAGAAGACTGTAAATTCATTCAAATTCAAAAGCCAAAAGAATTACATTAACAAACTGAATCTAAAGTATACAAGCAAGTTCAAGAATTAAGTTGCAGAAAAGCAAATATTATGTAAATGGTGTTACAGGTAGTGAATTCAGGCGATATGGACGATGGCCATTACTCATCAAGCATAGAACTTTGATAAGTTGAAGACATTCTAAGTCCTATGTACTTCTCTGCCCTCCATTATTGTAGTTTTATACTACAGGGTTAACAGTCTCAGTTACCTTATAAAGGCCTTCCCATTTAGCATTCAATTTGCCTATGAGTCTTAATACTTCTATATTTCCCTTACTAAGTCACCAACTTGGAAACATACAGAGGGTACTTTGTCATTATAAGCTTTATTCATCCTCACTTTGTATCTTTTAGTGTGGATGTGTGCTGCTTTCTTTCTTTCGTATGGTAGATCGAGATTACTCCTAACTCTTTTGAGTTTACGATAGCATTGTAACTCTTGACTCTCTAGCTGACTTTTCCCACCTATGCTGGAGTGGTTACTTCTATTCTATACACCAAGTTGAATGGGAATTCACTAGTGGGCACTCGCGAGATAGTTTCATATGCCCACAACACTGAGGGGAGTTTCTTTCCCCACATGGCTTTCCCTCCTCCAAGGCACGTCTAAGGTGCTGTAAGATATTTATTCGTAACTCCCACCTGCCTACTAGCTCTTGGGTTGGCTATTGATGTGAAGAATTATTTGATGGAGAACTCCTAATACCATTCTCTCAGCTTTGCTCTTGTGAATTGATTGCCATTATCGAAGACTAGTTTTTGAGGAATTCGATATCTGTAGATGATGTTTCTCTAGAGGAATAATACCACTTCTTTCTTCGATATTCGAGCTAAGGGTGCTACTTCTACTCATTTGAAAAAGTAGTCTACTACCATGATGAGGAATTTCTTTTGACCTAGGGTTTTAGGGAATGGTCCCATGATGTCCATTCTCCATTAAGCAAAAGGACATAGGTTGTCAAAAGAATATAGGAGGGTACTAGGTTGGTGATTCAAGGCAGCATGAACTTGGAAGGGTTTACAACTCCTTACCAGAACTTAAGCATCCTTCAGCATGGTCGTCCGAAAATATCCTTATCGTAGGGTCTTGGATGCCAACAACCTATCTCCCGAGTAGTTTCTGCAAAAACCTTCATGGATCTCCTGAGCACATACTCTACCCTTCTGGACAGTAGGTACTTTCAGTAAGGCTGAGAAAAACCTCTCTTGTATAAGTCTCTATCTAGCAAGATAAAATGAGTTATCTGCACCTTTACTTTATGTGCCTTCTTCAGGTCACTAAGCAATAAGCCATCTCGCAGGTAGTTCACAATATGAGTCATCCACATGTTGTTGCTAACATCCATATCCATTATCTTAAAATTATGCTTATTTTCTTCCCTGGGAGGTTGTTATTTTGTATCATCCAGAGTTAAGAATGTATTTGCCTACTCCTCCCAGTGGTCATCAAACTAGCAAGTTTAGCTAATCAATCAATATCTTTATTTTCCTCATAGGAATCTGCATAAGATTAAGCTCATCGAACATCTCCTGCATTGCTTTTACTCAGCTTCAGGTATTCACTCGTGCTCCCATTTTTGGCCTTGTAGTTGCAAGTAATGTTGTTCACCACCAGTTGGGAGTCATTATACGTAGCTAAGCGCCGCACCCTGGCTGTATGGGCTAACTTTATTTCTATTACTAGTGTTTTGAATTTTATTTCATTAATTGAGATGGAAAAGATGAGCCTTACTATATATTCCATCTTCTCACCATGGGGGCTTTATACTACTCCTACTCCGCTGTGCAATCATGTGGCTAATCTATTTTCGTAAAGGACCTAAGTGGCGAAGGAGATTTCTGAATCTACCTCGACTCCTACCACGAAATTTTCTAAGACTTGAGCTTTTATGGTGGGTCGAGCGCGACATTCTCTCTTATACTGGTATATATCCACCACTTATTTGATAAGTCTTCCCAAAGCCTCGAGCTACTAAGTATTTTATTCAAAGGATAGCTGGTGAGTACCACAATCGAGCAAGCTTGGAAATATGGCTGCAGCTTCCAACAATCATCATAACTACCAAGGCTAGCTTCTTATTGGAGGTATATCGTGTTTTAGGACCTTATAGTAAATGACTGATGTAGAACACTAGTTGCTATTCTCTCCCTTGTTCACATACTAGGGTTGTATTGACCACAACATTTGTTGCGATTAAGTACAAGTATAGGATCTCTTATGTCCTTGACTTCCTCAATAATGCAATGATGTTAGGTACTACTTTAGCTACAAGAAGGCTCTTTCACACTTATTGGCCCACTCGAACGTTTTGGCTCCTCATAGTATTTATAAGAAGAGTAGTCCTTTCATGGCAGACTAGGGGATTAAGCAATTTAGTGTGGCCAAGTGCCCTACCAGTGCCTGCATCTCCTTGGTGTTGTGTTGGGATGGTATCTTCAATATTGCCTAGTTCTTCTTAGGATTGGTTTCGATCTCGTGCCTAGATACCATGTAGCTTAGGAACATGCCTCTATTCTCCAAAGGCGCACTTGGTTAGGTTCAATCACAAATTGAATCTCCTCATGATGTTGAAGTATTTTCCTAAATCTCGAATTCCTGCTCACGGATTTTGACCAATATGTCATCGATGTAAACTTCTATATTTCTTCCGATCATTCCTTAGACATATGGTTGACCAGCCTTTTGTAGGTTGCACACCCGCATTCTTAAGCCCGAACAGCATCACATTGTGGTAATAAATTTCATGAGTGGTTATCAAACTCATCTTCTCCTAGTCTTCAGGGGCTAATGAGATCTAGTTGTAACCTTGATAAGCATTCAGAAAGCTTAGCATTTCGCACTATGCAGTGGAGTCTACTAAGACATCTATACATAGCAATGGGAATGGGTTTTCTGGGTAAGCCTTATTGAGATTAATGAAGTCGATGCATATTCTCCACTTCCCATTAGGATTAGGTAGTAACATAACATTAGCTAGCCACTATGGGTATTGGACGGGTCGAATGTACTTCACTTGCAACAAATTGTCCACCTCCTTATTGATTATTTGGTTGCGTTCCACTCCAAAGTTTCTTTTCTTTTGTTTGCACCAATCATGCATTTAGGTCTACTATGAGGAAGTGCATAATGATATTTGCGGAGGACCTCTATAGTCTATCACACTTTAACTGAATACATCGTAATTGCCTCTTAGGAAGTGCACCAGCTCCTTCTCAAAGTCGAGGTCCTGGATTGCTCTAATCTTAGTAGATCTCAAAGAATCTCCAGGTAAATCTCCAAGATTTTGAGCTCATCTTGTGCTCCGAATTCCCATTCTTGATTTTATTCTTCTTGCTTTGAGGCTCGAGGGATGCAAGGCCTCTCGCACTTCCTTCCTTATTTGCAGCATACGGGGGTCTTGGCAGTCATATCTCCTCATTTTATGTTGGGAGGTTGTATAAATGCTAGTGGCTCTCATCATAAATCTATTATGCGTCCTCAATATTCATTTTTCTTTCTTTGAGTATCTTGTAGACGGTGCAAAAATGATGCTGCTTTGAAATGGAAACAAGGCCTTTTTCATAAAATAACAGAGTGTCGTTTCATCTTCTTAGTAATATGCATAGAAAGATCTGCTCTTCTCAAGATTTCTTTCTCTCTGGACTAAGTATTTATAGATTTTAATCTTAATAGGCTTAGGCCCACTAGGGTTTTTTGCCCCTTTTCTGAGTTTGGCTTGTCCTTTGGACTCTATGGCCTATTTACTTAGTTAATTAATTTTAAGGTCCATTTACTATTTTTAATCAATTTACCAAATTACCCTTTAAGTTTAATTTTAGCCATATTATAAGTAAAAAAAGAAGAAGAAATACATGTTAAATTAAAAAAAATCAAAAAAATTTAAAAAAAAATATTCACTCACCTCTGTGTCTTTGTCTCAATCTAATTGAATTATGAAAATGAGATTTTTAATTATTTTGTTACTCAGGATTTTTCGGAGTTCTAATTGGTTTATTTTATTTGTTATTATGCAATCACTTTGCATTGCGCAAAGTGTCAGTTTATTTTGGTAAACAAAACAAATTAAGTAGAATTTTAATAATTTCTCCTTTTAAAACTAAATATCATAACTATCCTTTCTAGTTTATTTAACCCTTTTGTTTAACATCCAATCTGTTTAACCTTTCTCATATTTTATAATAATATTTTTCTTTTTATATTTTAGTACCCAATCCCATCAATCAATCTATAAATTATAGTAATCCAAAGATTTAGATAATATATATACATATAATCATATTCCAACTAAATTCTATGTAAAAACATAATTAAATCATGTGATTTATTAATAAATTTTGCAATTAAATTTATCAATAGTAAAACTATGTCTTCATTTAACATTTACATTGAATTATTTTATAATTAAATCATATGCCCAATTCGAGTATGAGAATGTAATCATGTAGGCAAAATATAACCATTCAATCAATCTTATACATATATTCATAAATACTTATATATAGTAGAGAAGAAAATGCAAAATCAGTCCTGTAATCCACAAGCAAGCAGGACTTTTAACTTTTCAGGCTTTATAATTGGTATACTATCTCTTAAAATTTAAAAATTTAAAAATAATTATGCTTGAATTATAATTTTCAGTGGGCTTTATCTGCATGGCAGTTAAATTAACGCCCCATGATGCCTCATCATAAAAAATTCACGTACTCCCTTGCATGTATGTAACATAGCATCTTCACTTGCCACTTCACAAAAAAGGAACTAAATAATTATACATATACATTGAAAGTAACTTGAATTTTCACATCACAAAATAAAAAAGTGAAAAAAAAAGGTAACAAAGGACTGAAAATGGATTAAGATTTGAAAAATAATTTATATATTTAAACATACATATATATATGTGTGTGTGTGTGTGTGTGTAAATAAACATACATACATATATATTACTAAACTAGAAAAAAAGTCCACCGCATAACTCATAAATTTTTCCTATAAATTTGTTTATACTAAATATAATTTTTCTACATATATTATATGTTGATAAATGACAACATAGCATGTATTTATTTAGTAAATAACATGGTCATACATTTACATGGAGAACGTGTGAAAACAATATGCAAAACAATAACTCTCTTCCAATTTATCTTGATCTTGCATTAAGAAAAAAACAACCAAGTAGCATGAAATAAAATCATCATTTAGGGTAGATATGAAAGATCTAATATTTTTTCAAATTAAACAGTTCGGACACAACGTTTGTTTAGCCATACATAAATTCTGCTCCACAATTTTACAAAAAGCTTTCAATCATTGTTTCTACAAAGCCATTACCATAAATTAAATTACAAGAACTAGAATGCAAAAAAATTTCTAAAATATTATTATCATAGTCTAGCCAAAAAGCAACAGTCCACGAAGTATCTGTTCATTCAATAGCAGCATATAGACGTGTCTCAATCAAAATTTATTAAAAAAAAAAAAATCAACGAAGCAAGAGGAAATACATAAGCAGCAGAGAAAATAGATAAAAGATGGAATTTCAATCCATCACCAATGACATCCTCCAAGTTGTAACTGGGCACCAATTATGATCCAATTCTATACTTGCTAAAGTAAATGCATGTATGTATGTTATATTTTTTAGAACCAAGCTCAGCCCATAGTACCCTTTTTGCCTATTTTGGTACACCTCTTGAAATGTGCCTTCAACTCTTTCTGTCCATATCATCAAAGAGAGATACAGCAGACATTATATTGTTTGTATCCACATCTTATCTCCAAATCTTTTTCTTGATCATTTTGGAATTTTCGCTTAAGATGAGTAGCCAACCAAAAGTTGATTCTTATAACATTAGAATCTTGAAAAAGAAAAAGCTAAAAGGTATAACAAATAAAGTGCAAAGTTAGCGTACTTTACTCCAACTTCAAATCATGTACGTAGTTTCCCCAATATGGCTTCATCTTGTAAAATTCAACAACTTTTCTTTGAGCAAATGCTGCATGAACTTTCATTTCCGAATTAGTCACATGCACTACAAAAAAACTTTCAATTTATATAAATTGAAAAGTAACTTTTTAGTTTTAGCGAATATATATTATTTGCTTACTTTTTTACGATATCGCACGCTGTTCATTACCTCATTGAAGCTCCTTCTAGTTACTTCAGCAGTCCAAGGAAACTGAACATCCTTTCCTTTATTGTTAAAAATTCTTGCATCTATGATGTTCAATCTTGTGTGCTGCACAAGAATCAAGTAGTAATTATTCTAAAGTTTGTGTGCTCTAACAATTTCATTCCACCCTTCACAAATTCTGTCATTCGCCATCCAAGTACGTAAACCTTATTACGACATCTTTTATAAAGTTCATTGTCCACGTAGTTTGTTAGAGATATGATTAATCCCAATGGCAAGTCCCGTAATATTTTATATATATAAAATATATAAGACAAGCAGGTCATTATATTTGTTAAGCATAAAAATATGAAGCTAAGGTATAATTTCACTCACCATGTAAAACTTATATTTTTGACATAAGAAATACAAACTTATGCCTGAAAAATGAATTAGTGAAGCAGTCAAAATTTATTATTTTAATAAATACTCTATCAAGTGCAATTTAAATTATGTAATATTAAGTATAGCATTTTTTGGGGGGGGTTACCTGGAATTTCTTTATCAATATCACTTGTATCTGAGTATAGACAACTCAAATTGTAACGTTTCTGTCAATATAATGTCCATACAATAATTTCTTTATATAAAATACATGAAGTGAATGTCAAGTATGATATGATTTGCCACCTAAATCATCATCATCATCAACTTCTATGGGTATATCTGTTGTGGATAATTGAGTGATTTGTGTTAGTGTCATAAAAATATAATTATATAATCATCATAAATATAATTACATAAAATATAATTCATAAAGTATATAATAGATCAAACCACATAAAAATATCAAGAAAATCGGAGTTGGATCAATGGAGAGTCACGACACTTGTCGTTATCCTAAAGCCACGATTGCCTCCCTTCATGCGGGTACTAATGACTAATCATGACTCCAAGATAAAACCCCACTAGCTCTCAGCGGTGTCTCATCTCATGTGCACAATCATGAAGAGACTAGGAACCAGTCCATAGTCATGTTGCCAAAACACAAAAGTTCTTGCAGGAGAATAATATGAAAGACTCTAAAACACATCAACTTTATGTGCCAAAGATACTGAAAATTCGATCCTAAATGCTAATTTGCAAGGAACCTCAAAAGAAAATAAATTCGTGGGCATGATCTCAGGAGGGAAATTGGGGATATTAGAAGGAAAGAATTGATAATTAAGGATTTGGGAAATAACAATATAGATATGGTATTAAGTAGGTTAATAGGAGAAGCAGAATCAATGAAGAAAGGCTCAAAATTGAGTGTTGTCAAATGTTGAAGGATGGAAGAGAGTGGATTGAGTCATGAAATTATGGGCCAAGGTGAGTTGAGCCCAAACTTTTTTCTAGAGATGGGTCTTGTGGTCCAGGCCTGCCTAGAATCATGTGTCCCCTTTACTAGAATTGTCGTGGGCTGGGTAGCCCATTGGCAATTCAAGTCCTGAAGGACATTGCACATATTAAAAAGCCTAACATTATTCCTTATCGAAACCCTTTCAGGTGCGCCTCATCTTCAGGGCCTTAAGATTAGTCTGATTATAAAGGTATGTTTGTGATGGACTGTTTGGGCCACAGTGATAGGTTGGCCCTCTTGTGGAAATCAAAAGTAGATATATCCTTGTTGGAATATTCAAGATTCTATATCAACATTGAAGTTCGATTACCAGGAAATGATGTATGGTGATTCACAGGATTTTATGGGATGCTAGACCGTGCTAGAAGAAGGGAATCATGCGACTTTCTTAGACCCCTAGCTATGAAGTCTAGTCTGCCTTAGCTCTATGCTGGAGACTTCAACAATATATTGGCAGCATCGGAAAAAAAAAAGGTAAAAACCCTCACCCACGATGTTTGATTGAGGGCTTTCAAAATGCTATAAATGATGCGGGTTTGATTGATTTAGGAATGCCTGGTTATCTATTCACATGGGAAAGAGGTAAAAGAGGAGATAACTGGATGGAGAAAAGAATTGGATTGATAGATTTGGGAATTTTAGGGTCCTGAATGTTGAATTTTCGTCATCTGATTACTATTCAATGTTCATTAACATTATTGGTCTGCAAGTCCCTCTCGAGCCAGGAGATTTAGATTCAAAAAAATTTGGCTAAGGGAGGAAGGGTATAGACAAATGGTCAAGCACAGCTGGGAAAATAGAGGAATACTCTCTATTCAGGAAAAAATTGGTAAATGTGATCATGATTTGTAAAAATGGGCAGAAAATCCCAGGGGAAGATTTCAAGAATTCAAGAAGGGATGCCTCAAGTGTTCAATAATTCTAGGAAGCTAAAATAAAAATTTTCGAGGTCATGAACCAAAGGGAAGTCTTCTGGAAGTAGAGAGCTAAAGTGTTCTGGCTCAAGGAAGGAGAGATGAATTCAGGATTTTTCCACACAGTGGCTAATGGTAGATGAAAAAAGAATTACTTTTCCCAGCTAAAAGATGTTTAGGGAGTCTGGAAGAATTGAGAAAATGGCTTGGATAAAGTTATGGTGGAGTATTTTTAGGATTTATTTTCCTCAACAGAATGTATCTTGGATTTGATTTTACAAAATGTTGAATGTAAGATTACAGATGAACAGAATGAATTTTTGTTATCTTAGTTTACTCCTCAAGAAGTTAGAAAGGCCTTGTTTGAAATGCATCTTGATAAATCGCCAAGGATTGGTGGAATGAACCTGAGCTTTTTTTAGGATCTCTGTTCTATTATGGAAGATGAGTGGTAGAATCTTGCTTATCGTATATTAATTCTGCGAAGCTGCCGGAAGGGTTAAATGAAATAGCGATTGTGTTTATCCCAAAAAAGGAGTCCCCTACCTTTATGATGGATCTAAGGACAATCTCATTATGTAATATTTTGTATAAAATTGTCTCAAAAGTGCTTGCTAATCGCTTAAAGAAAATTTTACCTACTATTATTTCTGATTCACAAAGTTCTTTTACTCCAAGCAGATTGATCACCGATAATATCCTCATGTCTTACAAGATAATGCATTACCTGAGAAGGAAAAGACAAGGTAAATAGCGTTTTATAGCCTTGAAAGCTGATATTAGCAAAGCTTATGATATAATGGAGTGGTACTTCCTGGAAAATATTTGGGTTTGTGTAGAAGATAGGTGGATTTGATGTGCATATGCTTCAAGTCTGTTTCCTATAGGATTGTGAAAGGAAATGAATTCTTAAGTCATGTGGTTCCTAAAAGGGGTCTGAGACAAGGGGATCCTCTATCCCCATATTTGTTTATTTTAGGCGCAAAAGGTCTATCAGCAACCTTGAAGAAGCACATAAACCAGGGATTAATCCATGGAGTTAAAATTGCGCAAGGAGCTCCTTGCATTTCTCACCTTTTTTGGGCTGATGATTGCATTTTGTTCTTCAGGGCTAACAAAGTAGAAGCTGATCATGTTGCTAAAATTCTTCATGACTATGAGAGAACTTCAAGCCATGTTATCAACTCTCAAAAATCTAAAGTTGTTTTTAGTGCTAATGTGAACTCACAGGCCAAAGAGGAAGTTTGCTTAAGGCTTGGATTTCAAGAGGGGAACAATCAAGAGGTGTATTTAGGTCTGCAAACCTTCGTGGGGAGAAATAAATAAGAAATTTTTGCTTCTATTCGTGAAAAGGTCTGGAAAAAAATTCAAACTTGGAATAAAAGATTCTTGTCTAAAGTCGGGAAAGAAATTTTGTTGAAATCAACTGCCTAAGCCATCCCGAATTTTACTATGAGTGTGTACCTGCTTCCTATTACACTTTGTAAGGAATTGGAAACGCTTATGAATGTATTTTGGTGGCAGTCATGTTCCAACAATGGTAGAGGGATTAAATGGCAAAGTTTGCCATTTTTGAGTAATCCAAAATTAGGTGGTGGACTAGGGTTTCAGAGGGTGCATGAATTTAACTTGGCCATGCTGGGTAAACAATGTTGGAGAATCCTCTCAAATCCAAATTCACTAGTTGCCAAAGTCTTTAAAGCCAGATATTTTCCCTAAAAAAAAAAAAAGTGCATGTTGTTATCTGTGCTAATTCCAGCTATGTTTGGCAAAGCTTATTGGTTGCCCATAAACTAATTAGAGATGGAAATAGATGGCGAGTGGGTGATGGAACAAAGATTCAAATTGCGACTGAACCATGGCCCCTCATGCTACAAATCCATATGTATCCTCTATTTTACCATAAACATGTGCCAGACTTCGAGTGGCAAGTTTGTCCAACTTTGATGAGAGAAGATTGAATGCTGAACTTATTGAAGAAATATTTAATGAAAGAGACAAGGATCTAATTTTCCAAATCCACATTAGTTTGAGAGCTTCTGCAGATAATTGGTTTTGGAGTAAGGAGATGAATGGAAAGTACTTGGTGAAAAGCCCCTGTAGATTTTTTAGTTCTCTTGCGGATCTGGTTCATATAACTGAGGGCAAAAACTGTTACCAGAAGAGATTTTGGAATCTCTCAATTCCCACAAAGGCGAAGATTGTGGCATGAAGGGCTACTTGCCTTTGTTTAACCACAAGAGATCTCTTGATAAAAAAAAGTGTCAAAGTTGATTCATGTTGTCCAATTTGCATAACTGAATAAGAAACCACATTCCATGTCTTGGTTGAATGCCCTTTGGCAAGAAAGTCATGGTCTAAATATGAGGTGGCTTTTACAGAGGTAATACAACTTGCTTTTCTAATTGGCTTAATCTAATTTTGTCATCTGTTTCTTTGGATTATTGTGAACTGGCCATCATGATTTGTTGTGGGCTATCGAATAATAGAAATAACTTGTTGTGGAAAGGTGAAGGTAGAACAGGTGAGGTTGTGCTCCAATTTGCAAAATCTTATCTGAACCAATGGAAAAGGCAAGAAGGAAAATTAAGCTTACACTGGATAGAAATCAGGAAAATCCAACCATTCTGACATGGAAAAAACCAAATCACAGCTGGAAAAAAATAAACACCAATGCGGCTATCCTCCAAAACAAAAACTTGACAGGGGTTGGGTGGATTGCTCGGGATCATGATGATATATTTGTGAGTACAGGTTATAAAACTTTCTATGGGATTCTTGACATCAATTTAGCTGAGCACTTGGGAATTGAGAAGCTTTCAGTTGGATTAAGCAATCTAACATTACATATTGTTTGGTGGAGTCAGACTCGTAGGAACTGGTTCAAGCGATTAATAGCCATGAACACTTCTCTTCTACTCTTGGACTTATTATTGATGATTGTAGAAGTATGATAGAAGGCTTAGTTCACCTTCGAGTTTCTTTTGTTAAACGATCTGCAAATACAGTTGCTCATGCTATAGCAAGGGCTTCTAGTTCTATGACTGATCATGGGGTTTGGACTTATAATCCACCATCATTCATTGTTGAAGCTATTTGTAACAATCTTTATTAATGAAGAACCTCATTTTCAAAAAAAAAAAAAAAAACTGTTACTTCTATTATTGAATAGACTTATCATGAATAGCAATTATCAAAAAAAGAACTTATCATGAATAGCAAGCTAGAATTTAGACGACCATCAAAAAACTTTATTTGACACATGGGCTTGTATAAATTGTAATAGTAGAAACCAAATAAAATAGATAAATGGACAATATTTAATTTGAAATGGACTATAATATTTATTCAACAACATACATACAGACATTAAATTTTATTGTAAAAAGATAAACAGCAACAAACAATAAAAAAAATATACATATAGACATTAAATTTTATTGTACAAACACTCGTAAAAAGATAAACAACAACAAACAATAAACAGAAGCAAAATATAAAAAAAATTCAATGATGCTCCAAAACTTTTTAACATAAATAAAAAAAATCAATTCAAACAACTTATATTTATTTGAAACCCAAAAGATATTTTTCAATGTAACTTAATCACAAAAAAATAAAAGCATACTCAATAAAGTCTAAGGACGCAACATATAATACCAAACAAGATTGCTCTATTGCCGCTAAACCCAATTAGTAATCCTAACCATTATTCATAACTTCCAATTCATTAACACAGTTTCTCTGTCTTACATGATTGAACAAAGTATACCTAATAAATTCATAAAAGAAGAAGGTCATTACTATCTCTTCAAGTTAACTAATAAATAATAACACAACCAATTTCATTCCAAAGAACTCTATTACTTATACAAATACATATTTATTTAAAAACTACGATGCACAAATAGACAAACGCAATACCTGATCCAAAAGTCAATGCACGTGCAAGATAGATGGCAGAAAACCTCCAAAACCCAATTGTAACATACTTAATTGTATTACAAACAAAGTTTATAAAGAATTATGAGAAGACGAAACTGATGCAAATAGTAGCTCTGTTATATGAAATTCAATATTTTAGTAATAATCATACACTTTCAAATTTCAAGTAGAATATCTCTTAAAGTTAGTACAACAAATATCAGATATATTTTATTGTCACATCACATCCAATTCAAAAGTATACCCAATAAATTTATAAAACAAATAAGACCATTACTATCTCTTCAAGTTAACTAATAAATAACAACGCTGCCATATTCTATTCCAAAGAACACTATTACTAACATAAATGCATATTTATTTAAAAACTATGATATACAAATAGACAAACACAATACCTATTTCAAAAGTCAATCACTCTTGTAAGATAGATTGCAGAAAACCTCCAATGCCCTCATGTCACATACTTAACTATATTATAATTATAAAAGAACCAAATCTAAAAGATTTTTACTACTTATACAGATACATATTTGATTAAAAACTACAATGCAGAAAAAGACAAACACAATATCTAATCCAAAAGGCAACCTCTAGTGCAAGATAGACAACACAAAACTTAAAAAATTACTATGCAACTTACTTAACAATATTATCAAAGAACAAACTTTTAAAAATTAAAGTAAGAAATCAATGAAGAACACAACTGACCTATAGTATAAAAAACCCAAAAGGACAAAATAACCCAATACATTCATCATCAACCACTGTAAAAGTTAGACACAAAAATCCCAAGATACAAAGCAAGCAACCAATAAAACACCTTAAGGACATACCACCTCCCCTTTCTCAGAAAACAACATAGAAGCATGCATTCAATGGGAAAGGTTAGTTTAGTAGAATGAAAAATAGCAACATACCTAATATACAATCAAAAAATAGAAGAAAACTAACATACAATAAAAAAGCATGCATTATCCCTCCAATACCAACTATAAATAGCCCAAACTTGTAATATAATTGCCCCAAAAGCAAATGAGGCAACATATAAAAGGCCATAAACCACAAGTAATAAAACCTAAATAGGTACAACACTAAAACGCAAAAGAAGAACATGCATAGAGCCTATAATAACAACCACAAAAACATAATAGAACACTTGGGGGGGAAAAAACATACAAACAAAGTAAGCCTCAAACTACAGACAAGAAACACTCAAACTAATTCTCCAGAAAAAAAAAAACAAAATAGGATCTTAAAACCAACATGCACAAGAATAAAAATGAACAAATATAAAGGAACACACCTTGGGGAAGAAGAAGCCGAAAAACAAACAACTACAGAACAGAGAACAGAGATAACTTAAATATCAGACAAATACAAAATAAATTTGAGAGCGTCCAAATTACAAATGCTTAACAAAAGCAAGAAATAAAGTAAAATGACCAAACCATAGTTTCAAATGAGTTAATCACTATGCCGAGCAGAGTTATTGGAGAGAAAAAGCATAGCTACCAACTCAAAGCCAGCGTATGGAGGTTTAGTTCTTCATGTCGTCCTATCAAATATAAAAGAAAAAGGAAATTGAAAAGGTGAGATATTATTTGTTTCTATTCACATTTCCTAAAACTATCTATATTCTCTGCTGACCCAAACCCGAGTAGCCAAACTCTTCACGACCTAATCCATTAGAAGCTATATAGTCTGTCCCCCATCCCAAAAAGATAGCTCTAAGAGCAAATCTAGTGGATTCGTACAGGACCCAGCACTTAAATCCTAAATTTCACTAACCATTTTGTCCTCTCTATACCTTTCACTTGAATCTTTTGAAAGAAATCTCCTCCTATCCAAAAATCTAACTACACAATTGGAAGTAATCCTAGAAAGCAAAAGCGTGTTTTATTCCACAAAGCCAAAAGAACGATGTTTCTTCTTATTTCAAGCTGGACCTACTCTTTTTTTGATTGAGGCCACATAAGCGTACAACATGCAGAGCAAAACACATAGCATGCAGAAGCACTATAAAACCTAAATGGTGCCGTTTTATACACTTACTAAGAAAAAAAAAAAGGAAAGTGGGACACATGTTGTGACATTGTTGCCACGCACATCCTAGCTTACATAAATATTTATAAATATAATATATATATATATATGTATATACATACACACCTTACCCAACTCCCCAAACCCCTATCCTATGGTAGTAAGTGGTCGATTGGTCAAGTCTAATAGTCATCTGAACTTATTGCTAGCCAGCAAGTTGCCAAGAATAGCACGAATAGGTCACTGGCTAGTAGGCGACCGCCCATGGGCTACTGGCCATGGCCAACTACTGGCTAGCAACCACTTGGTTTTTTTTTTTTCTTTTGGGGTGGAGGAGGGAAGAATGGGGTGTGTAGGGTTTGGAGAAAGGAAAAAGGGGTGGGAAATGTGTATATTTTTTAATTTTTATTTAATTAATTTTTAATTAATAAATAAATTTAATTAAATTATTTTACTCCATTTCATGAATATATAACACATGTAACAAATATTTTATTATAAAAAAAATTGATTGAGAATTAGATACAATTGGCATAAATATAACAAGTTGGAATAGGAGATGGAATAGAGAGTGAAATAAAAGATCCATAGTGCATTCATTTCAAAATGCAGTCCCTTTTTAATTTTTTTTTCTTTGTCCGCACTCCCAACTCAATTTTTTGTTTTATTTCACTCCCTAATTGAGCAAAAGGGCAAAAACAACCCTTAGTTAAATTGAAAATAATAAGAAACCCTCCGCTCAACCCACTCAAACACATTTTCTTCAAAATAACATACCCTCCACGTTTTTTCTTTCTCTTCCCTCCATTTTCAGAAACCAACCCTTACTAAGTGGTAACTGACTCTGTCTTCGAGTTCTTCTTATGCTACAATGAATCACTTTCTTCTCTCTTTTCTTTCGTATTTTTTAATTGATTTTCCACCGTTCATGTGTTGCCCAAGCTAGAAGGGTTTTCATTTTCGCCCTCTCAATTGCAAAGCCTACAAAGTAAGTTCTGTAATTTTTTATTTTTTTATTAAAATAATGGACAAATTTTCATACATTTCTTTTGTTTTCTTCTTGTTTATCTTGGTTTTAGTTATTTTATGCCTACATTGATATATTCGATTCACACACAATCAATCTCTTCTTTTATTAGAAACCCCTTATGTAAGTATTTTTTCATAGTTGAACGTTGTCAATTTATACTTCATTTATGTTTCCATTGTATGTTTCAATTATCAATCGTTTAAATTCAGTAATTATATACTTCATACAATGTGTAGTATACATTAGTTGTTTGTAACTAAATTTTAGGAATATTATTTGATTTATGGTGCATACAAAGGGCATAAATCATGTTTAAGCATTTTTTGGGCATTCATTTATGCAAACTTAGCATTGATACAATTAGTATTATTTTCAAATAATATAGTAGCTAAATTCAAACTTTTAGTATTTAAATTTGATTTGCAATATACAAAACCCCCTATTTAGTATTGTGTGCAAATGTTTTTTGTACTAAAGTTCAAACTTTCAGCATTTAAATTGTGAGTTGTAGTACCAAAATGTCCAATTCAATATATATGTAGTTATATATCTCTTATATCTGCAGAAATAATGGCTAGAATTCACAAACCTGCACACCAAACCACCAAAGGTAATAGAGATTTCAAGCTATATTCTCAATGCTCTCTAGGATACTTTAAAAATATTATTGATAAGCTGGATGGTAAGATAAGTAATTCAAACATACTGAAGTAATAAAGAGAACCCTATTTTCAACGTACCTTAAAATGACTAAATTTAGTAATAGTTTTATTAAAGTTGAAGCTCTATTGAATAGGTCTTTTAGATCTTATAGTTTTATCTTCGATAATGATACTATGCTTCATTTTTACTGCAAGAGAATTTTCTTTTGTTTTGGGGTTGCGGCAAATTAGGCAACCTATGAATTTCGATCTAAAGATAGAGTCTGAAACTGTGAAATGATTATTTGAAGAAAAAATAAGAATGTCAGTCGAGTAGAGATTTCTAAAAAGTTGAGATAATTGGCAAAAAAAAAAAAAATGGTGAACAGGATATAGATGATTTCATGTGGATGTATTTTGTTTCCAGCTAGTAACTATTTGATACCTAGATTTCTTCTTCAGTATGTGGATCCTATTTATTTCTATTGGCATTTATGCATGGGGAGATGATGCATATAAATTTTTGCATGATGAGATTTTATTGGATCTAGGAGCTGAAATGGGAAAAGGTGCAAGAAAAAAAAAAATACTTTGATAGATGCAATAGTAGCCTAATGGTAAGTTAATGTGATTGTTACAATTAATACTGTTGATAATTATTATTCAATAACTATAACATTGCATAATCTTTTTTTTTTTTGAATGATAGGCCTAGTTTTATTCCTTGGGAATGATAAATTCAACGCATTCATTTCCATGATTCCTTCAATGGTGTGAAAGCAAGATCCCCATGAAACTTACTGATGCAGAACAAATTTTCAAAATGAGTACTAAAAATATAGTAATAACTTATATTCTTTATCTTTTTTGTTGTAATAGTTTGGTCTACATATCAAATAACAAACTAAACTATAGAATTTTGTTTGGACAATTTATGTATATTTATTCGTTCCCCAATAAGGAGAAATTGTTGTTACCAATACATCAAGGAGCACCAACCATTGATGTGTATGGACTGCAAAGACTGTTGAATGAGAAGAGAAAAGAGATAGAATTATTGAAAGAAAGAGTTTTCTATCTTGAGAATAAAGGATTTGCTATTAGAATTGAAACCGAGAAGGAGAACAATGAAGATAAAGCAAAAGAGAAAGAGCTAGAAGAAGAGGAAGAGGAAGAAAAAGAGAAAGAGCAAGAAAAAAAAAGGAAAAAGAAGGGGAAAACGAAGAGGAAAAAGAAGAGCAAGAGAAAGATCAGGAGAAAGAGGAAGAGCAAATTGAGATAGAGAAGAAAAACAAAGGTGAAAAAGAATAAGGGTATTAGTGATGGTAATTGTGGTGATGAGGTGGAAAGCATCATGAAGACCCTGAATTATGGGATGTTCCATCCCTGGATGTGACCATCTCTTCTATTATTAAAGATCTACAAGACCGAGATGATAGGATGAACAAAAGAAAAGAAATGAACTTTGTTACACCCTCTAGCAACACACTGCGAAGCGCAAGAGTGAAGATGATTGCTCGTAAAGATCACGGCAAGAAGAGGAAGTTATGTGTATGCAAGCTTTAAATAATGCATATATGAGTTTTTATACTTGAGGTAAGTGAGACAAGTGCTGAATTGCATTAGAAAATATACTACATAGCTGGATTTAAGTACTGAATATGTGTATTGCATCTTTGATAGGATAAGAACAAGAATGTCCAAAACACTGAATTAATAGAGGTTTGACATACAGTGGCCAATTTATCTTATGAGAAGGACTTCTTTAATCAGTTTTGAGGACGAGCATATTATAGAGGGCAATCTAAGATATTTGATAATGAGCAAGAAATTATTGACTCATATGTGCATCGAGATAAACTAGAGTAATTATATTGAATACTCATTATTCTTTTTACAATAAATTTTTTATTTGAGCAACATGATGATTTATTTTTATAGTCTAACTATTTGGAACCTAATTTGTACATTGGAGGAGCTGTGTTTTGTAATCTATTGTTTGGAAAGAGTTAAGGTCAGATTTAATTGATTGCCATATGAAAATCTTGTGATGCCCTTCGTACAGAGAAAAAAGTGATCATAATATTTGGTGTATGAGTACGTCAGTGCAGGTATATAGTGTTTGTTTTATTTTTTGAAATACAAGTAAGTTGACAAGCTTTAGTATCAACTATTGAGATGAGGAAATTCTGAGACAGATTGAGCAAGCAAACAAGAAGCGTGCTATAAAGCAAGATAAACTTGGAGAATTTATTGGCCAATTGAGCACGCGCAAATTACTGGAAAAACTGAATTTAAATGTGTTGAACAAGTGTCAATCTATTATAATCCTCATTAATAGCCATTTTCACTGGTCCCTTCTTGTCTTTGATACAACTAGAAAAAAGTTTATACAAATGAGCTCATTCTAGTCTCCCCAAACAAAAGCAATGACAAAAGTTTTTGTAAGTTTACTTATATTCATGATACATTCATCCAAATATCTAAATAAAAAATAACAAATACTTTTGTAGGTTAAATTTTTTATTGGATACCTCCAATATTCATTGGGATATATTGTGGTGTGAAACGAAATGCAAATACATTTTAATCGCCAACAAAATGGAGACCTAGACTATGGAGTTTATGTACGTATTTAGGCAGAGTGTTTTGCAAAAGACACTAAGGATTTCTACAATTATATAGATAAATGTTCTATGGACATATATCGAGTGCATATTGCTGCAAAAATTTTGACTGATGAGCATAGTTTATGGTGTTCCATGGTTGAATGATGATGTTTGGATGATTATTATTTGAATGAATTTAGTTTTTGTATATGAATATTGAGGTGAATATTTTAGTATTTGATACATTCCTCCTAGATAACATTTATTATTTGTGTATTTGGATGATCAAAATGGATGGTGTATACAATTTATGATGTACTTTTAAAATTTATTTATATAGATATTGGCAATGATATATATGTTACATGTTGGTCAAAATGCAGTACATTTCTAGATGTGTGTGGGATCTATATTTACATAACTTGTACTGAAATAGGGGAAAAAATGGTACTAGGTATAAGGAAACACGAATATAAAAGCAAGTACTAAAGCACACCAAATAAGTACAGAACAAGGCGAATTCAATACAAAATTTAATAAATCAAGTATAAAAATCTAAAAAAATGTATTTTTTTTCTCAATTACAATATCATTTTTAGTATATAAAAGATTAAGTTGAATTTGTCTTAATCTGGCCATTACATGATTATTAAACCATAATTATTAGTCTTATGACTGATATAGTCAGGAGAGGTTCATTGATTTTTTATGGTGGTGACAAAAAGATACATTTGTCTTATTCATCAATGGTTTATACTAGTATGAACGAGAACATAAGTAGTTGGATATGGGTACTTGTGTTTCCAATCATTTGCATAAGTATTATCATGACTAGTTCTTGAAGAAAACATGATTTTATTGTACTAGAGGGTCTTAAGTGTTGTTTCACCCATCAAATTGAGGTAATTTCAGCTAAATGAAAAGTAAGTACTAAAATACACCAAATAAGTACAAAACAAATGAATTAGTACAAAACTTGAAAAATCAAGTACAAAAATCTAAAGATGGTATTCTTTTTCCAATTACAGTACAATTTTGAGTACAAAAATGGTATTTGTTTTTCTCAATTTATGGCATCATTCTTAATATATAAGAGATTATTTTGTTGAAACAAGGTATTACTTTTCTGTTATCTAGTATCAATTATAAATATTTCAAATGTCATTCAATTTAAGTATTTTATACCTTTTTATATTGATATAGCCACGAAAATATGTTTCTCCTTACAATTTTGACTTTCAAATAAAGCATTTTACCACTTATGATAATGCTTCACACTAGTAATTTGTGTTCCCAATTATTTCAACACGTACGCATCCCAATCACTAAATAAAGAAAATATGACTTTTTTTATTTTTGGATGATCTTACATATAGTTTCACTAGTAAGTTGAGGCAAATCAGACCATGCAACTAGTAAGTGTAAAATTACTTTGATGCAGTACTAAATGCTAAAGATGTGATATTTTTCTTCCAAAATCAAGTATTCCGTTGCAAAAGCAAAGTATTATTTTGCTGAAATGCGGTATTACTTTCTCATATCCAGTATTAGTCATACATATTTTAAATGTCCTTCAATTTAAGTATTTTAGACATTTTTATGTTGGTATAGCCGCAAAACCTATTTCTCCTTATAATATTGACTTCCAAATAAAGCATTTTACCTCCTACGATGATGCTTACACTAGTAGTTCATGTTCCCAACCCGTATAGAATCACTCTAATTCAGTACTGCATGCTAAATATAAGGTATTATGTTGATGTCGAGTATATATACCAAAATGAAGTACTACTTTACTGACAATAAATATGGACAATAGCTCTAAACATAAATCTTCCCAATAGCTTAAAATAATACTCGTTCATGATTTCTTCTACACTAAAATAATAGTACAACATGTCCATATGTTACAAATCATACAATACAAATATTTGTATATAAATTCTCCAATTCATAATATAGTATAGTACAAATACTTTAACATATCCTACAAATAAGAAAGAATTTAGTAGCTATCATAAGCACATGTACACAGTCTTTTCCTAATCCAACTTCTTTTAATTCTTTGTCTTCTCGCATATCCACTTTTTATTGATTGAAGAGAAATAAAATCAATCAAGCTATTATTTAAATAAGTAATGGCAAAAGGTAATACAAGTACAAATATGCAATAAAATGGTAAGCAAATTCATTATCATATCAATTTGCCAAAGTGAGTTTTACTCAATAGAAGCACAAGCTTGCTTGCAAAGCATTCTATTGTTTTGCAATGCATTCAATCATCTTATTATATCCTACAACTCCAACTCTGTAAATCTCCAATACATAATTTATCATTATTAATCATCTCAAAATTCCAACTACTACTTATATGCAGATCGAGCAAAAATATTACAGTATCAATGTGGGAGTATTAAACTACACTAATATGGTATTAATCATTGAACTATTAAGTATAATAATGTATAAACAAAGTATCTTAGAAAAGAAACATAACATATAACAATCAAGCACTAATTGTAACACATGGTAAGTTTATTGAAGAATTTAATGCAATATTAATATGAAAAGATGAAAAACTTGAACTTACCAATACATATAGTCAAATTTTCTTCCATCCATTCGGTTTATTTTTTCGAACGACCATCATATCAACAATGGCCATTTTCAAGCAATATGCAATCAAACCATATAGAAAATGTCATTATCAACATTCAAAGTGACAAATATTTTCTTATGTAGAGCGAAATATTGGAATATATTGAATTTAGAAATTATTCTAGATCATCTTTTCCCAATCAAAAACAATAACTTGATCAAACTCATGCTTTCATAAATTGGCAAAATGTAGAGTTCCAATTATAGATACAACTTCTTAACAGCTAAGTTTTAGCATCTTGCCACTAGAAGATATTTTGATTAAGCTCAAATTAACGAAGATTTATCTTCTTCTTCCCACTATTTCGTGAAATTATTGAAACTCTAGCTGACAATAAAATTCGAGAAATGAGGCTATTGACCTTAGGCTTCCTCCTACTGAAAAAATTTGATAATCGCAAAAAAAAAAAAAAAAAAAAATGGTCTTCACATGTTTGCTGGAGTGAGTTGTAAGAGTGAAAATCGTGGCAAAGAGAAATAAAAGTTGAAATGATGAGTTAAAACTATAAAAGTAGGGACTGACTCTTAAAATGAAAATTGGATTTGGTAAATTTTTAAAAGATCCCCATATTTTAATAGTAATAAATATGTAACCTAAAATTATATTAGTAAGATCATATATTTAATTTTGTATTATTAATTTTTAATTTAAGATAAATATATTCAACTCAATTTTATTAAATGATTTATTAAACTTGTAGGACAAAAATATCAACTTTTTAACACATTTGAGGTTTTTGATAAAGAACGTTAAATGAAAAAAGATTTATTACCTCACAACCCTAGTAGTTTGATCAATTTATGAAACACCCCACAAAATGTGAAATGTCCAATTAATCTTCACTAAAGAATTTTTAAAAAATAATGATAAAAACCTAAAATAAATGCACAAAACTCTATATAAAAAATATACTTGGAATATTATGTGTGTGTTTATATACATATATAAAATAAATATTATATAAATATAAATACATATATGGATACAAACCTATCCCTACCCCCACCCGCAACCCCATGCGGTCGGCCATGGCTAACAGCTACCTGGCCATGGCCAGCTGTTGGCCACCAAATGGCTAGCGGCTAGATCTATCCATGCTCGGCCATTGGACATAGCCAGTAGCCTGGCTGCCCTGGCCCCAGCCGGATGCACCAATGGCAGCCTGGGGGGCTAGTCTTGGGGGTTAGTCGAGGGTGGCTGGTTGGCGCAAAGATATGTGGGTGGCCCACCACTGGCCAGGAAGATAAAGGATAACGAGAGCTAGGACTGAGGTAGGAGAGGAGGGTGGATGAGGGCCAGCTTCCGACTTAGCTAGTGAACAGCTGCTAGAGACCATGGTCGGCTACTAACCAAGGAGGATAGGGTAGGTGGAGGCCTGCTAGGGCTGGGACTAGGGTAGGAAAGAGGTTGGGGGGATGAGGAAGATATTTTTCCTTTTTTTTCTTTTTTTAATTTTTAATTTATTTATTTTTTATTAATTAGTTAACTTAATCAAACTAGTTTAAATATATTTATTATTTTTACATATTAATAAGCATATAATTTAAATTTTATATTATCCAAAAGATTAACTTTTTTACTTATTTTATTTATTTAAAATTACTAATTATATTGTGCAAAATGGTAAAACTTATATTTTACTTATTTAAAAATTATTTAAATTATATTGTTAGGATGATATTTTAGATTTTATTTAATTTATAAATTTTTTTATTTTAATTTATAAATTTAACTATTTTATTTTAATTTATAAATAATTTTAATTATATTTTTTTAATATTATAAAATATATAATTCAAAATTACGAAATTATGTTATTTGAGATCATTTCTAATTTTTATTTTCTCACCTTTACCTATTTTATTTTTAATTAAAAAATAAATTCAACGTAATTTACTTAAATTATTTTAGATATATTTATTATTTTAACATTATTGAGTATGTAATTTAAAATTATATAATTACATTAATTACTATGAATTTAATTTGTATTTATATTTTTAATTTTACTTATTTTATTTTTAATTAATAAACAAGTTTAATTAAATTTAACTAAATTACTTTAGATATGTTTATGATTTTAAATTTTTATCTTTTTAATTCAACGTGAATTTAGATATTATTCAATATTTTAGAAACTATATTAATAATAAATATACTTATGAGTAATTTAGATAATGTTAAAATTACTTCTATGAAAATAATATAGATAAGTCAAGCGCGTTTTTATCTCAAAAATAATCAAAATAATTTTTGAGGCATTTTTGAATTTTCACATAAGTTTTTGGATGATGCCAACAAACTTGTGAATTGAGGCTAACGATTTTTCAAAAGTAATAGACAAAACGAAATATTAGGGGTTCATTGTCATTTCTTTGGATTTATTGTAAATAAGTCAAACTATAGGGGGCTTTCATGCAATTAATCCAAATAAAAAGGGGACTAAAGTGCAATGCCAAGTAAAAATATTAAAAATATTAATTCCTGTGAAACTCGTGCGCTGCTTTCCATAAAAAATTTAATGAATTTTGACAGCATCGAAGAAGTGCTCAAAATGGGAATTCTTGTCCTATAAGCACAAGCTCGATTAGTTTGCGACTGAAAGTGCAAATTCCCCTATTTAATGGGACCAAAAGTGCAATTTTCCTTTAATACATGTTTATTGTGTTAATATTAGTTCGTATATAATTAAATGTTTAAAATTATATTTTCTAAGATGATAGTTTTAGATTTTATTTTTTCAATTATTCACTTATGTTACAATTAAATTATTTCATATATATTTATTATTTAACATTATTAAATATGTAACTTGAAATTATTAAAATTACATAGCGTCAAGTGATAAAGTTTGATTTTAAAAAATTCAAAAAGATAATTGTATCAAATAAATCCTTATAAAGTTGGGAGTATTTGGTATTTTAATTTATGACGTATAATTTTTAAATTTTTTAGTACCCTATTTCATTTAATTTGATGATTTATTAAGTGGAATGCTATGTAATTGCCCACATAGACGGGAGGGGCAAGAAATTTATTACAAGGTGCTACGTGGCCCAAGTCAACTGTCATGCAGACATGGTCATTGAAAATTATATCTTGGAGTTAGTTTATTTTTAAATTGCTAAATTGCAAGAGATAGTATATCTATTATAAAATCTAAAAAAGTTAAAGTGCTAAATTACCAGCGGGGTATATTTATAGGATCCATTTCATATTTTTCTCTACAATATATATATATATGTGTGTGTGTGTGTGTGTGTGTGTGTGTGTGTGTGTAGACCACTCAAAGCATATATGGTATCAGTGCATTATAAATATACATGCATATTAGTTAATAATTCATAATAATGTAATTGTAGATATATTACTATAACATATAAGTGCAGATGCTCATCTTGCACACTACCTCGCGCGTAAATGCTTTTTTCGGCTTTTTTTCTTATTTTTTAATTATGAAACTACATCGTTTTAAGTTTTTTTGCTTTATTGAGTAGTATGTTTTGTTGTAAGGTTATTCTTTATTTTATCTTTTTGCACTTATATGTGGGCCCGATTAGAAAAAAGTTGAGGTTTTTGAATTCTTTTAAAAGAATGGTCAGAAGAAAGTGTGGGTTTTCATTTTGTTTAGCTTTATGATAAAACGACATGGTTTTGCTTTGTTTGCTTTATAAAGTTGTACTTTTGCTGTTTTGTTCTTTATTTTGTCTTTTTTTAGAAGGATTAAATTAATTTTGCCCCCTTGTACTATGGGAGTAGTGTCAAAAAAACCCTTTATACTATAAAAATCTTCAAACACGCCCCCCTTCCCCCCCCCCCCTACCCTACTAAACTCTTCCTTCTGTTAGTTTATTAATGGTTGAATCACTTATGCATATTTTTATGTTCAAATTTTTTATTGCTATATATATATATATATATATGAATATAAGGATAAATTTATTTTCCCTCTTGTACTATGAGGGTTTTATCCATAACTCTCTTGTTGTAAAATCTACAAAAATCCCCCTAAAGCCCTCATGCTATTGATTAGCTAACTCAAATTTAGAGTATGCTCCATTTTTATAATTTTAACATCAATTTTTGTTCCGAACAAAAACCATCTCCTTAATTAGGATTTTCATTAGTCTAAATGTACAACAATGTCAAACAACTATTGCAATATAAATTCATCAGATAGTGGTTCCTGATGCTCTAGGAATTATACATTTATATTCAAAGGGTATCGCGCAATTATAGTAAAATAGCATCTATACACACCTCATGGTCTCTAAGTATTAGAACAAAATTTTATTGTTTGTTGTTATTGGGATGTGAATATCTTTTATTTATAAATTTTTAATTATTTATAATTCTATTAACAACTTATTTTTACAATAGAAGCTAAACAAATGCAAATTTATGCATTAGATTGAACTAGGTATATGTGATGAGGAAATAAGATTGGACAATCATTATTGAAGTTTATGAACTAATAAAAAATGAGAAAGCGAAGAGCTTGTAAGCAATAAATGACCTCTTTAAAATAACAATGAAAAGTTACATCGAAGCACATATACCTAACAATATCAAACATTAAGCTAATGATGAAGAACCAAGTTTTGGAAGCAAAATTGACTATAACGGAACATCAGCTTGGTAAATACAAAAAAGTTGAAAAGATTATCAAATTACTTGTTATTGCAGTATATTTACATAAAATGATGGGGTAGAAGAATAGCAATATATAATATCCTTGGTTACATTTTATTTCACTTATAATCTAACTTTACCTAATAATAATAACAAAATATTATAATATCTTAATTGAGGAGCGTAATTAGAAAAAAGAAAAAAAAATCTCAAATTCTTGGATTTCCAGACTGAGAGTACACTAATTCATTCAAATTCAAATAGCTCTTTAACAACTAATTTACCTTTTCTCCTACAATTTGCAAATGTCATTGAGTCCAACCATAAAAATTTTGTGGGATTTTTGAGTTCAAGATATACTCCTAAAATTTTCACAAGTGATTAAGTCTATTTATGTATTTTCTTTGTGAGCTTTATTTTCTTCTCCATAATATCATGTTGCCAAGGCTAATTTATTATCACAAATAAAATGCCAAGTGTGCCAATTTTTTTTGTAATTAACTTATTTTATGAGGATTATATTAATAATATTAGCATTAAAGGTTAACGTCGTTACGTGATATAAAGGGATTTTTGGAGGTTTTATAGTACAAGGAGATTTTTGACACAACCCTTATAATACAAGGGAACAATTGAATTTAACCATTTGTTGGATTTGATAGAAACAAAAAAAAAAAAAAAAATTAAAAGTTTATCATATTTCATCTCTCTTCTTCATTCAATTTGCTCAAGAAGCTGAAGTGGAGCACCAGGTTGGCTCTTTGTTCTTTATTCAATTTTCCAAGTAGTTCTTTTTTTCCAATTTTTACTTTTCTTTTTACTTTCTTTATAGCGTGGCCAATTTACTTGTCGCTTCAGCCGTTGCAATCGGTTGCTCTTACCTAGCTTAGCTTCAACACAACTGTGGATTAAGAACGAATTTCATTCACAAATTTATGTTTTCTTCGTTAGCTTCGTGCTTGGCTTTGTGGTAAGTTTTTAGAAAAATCTATACTTCTTCATTACCTATGAGTAATTATCTTTTTCTTTTATTTTTTATTTTTTATTTTTTATTTTTTTTATTTTTTTTTAGAAAGATCATTAGGCTTTAATGTAACTTAGTTTAATTATGCTTTGGATACTATATGTTTGCCAGATAGATTCATTGGAAAATTGGTTTATAATATGAGAGTTTAAGTTAAACATGATTAGTTATCTTTGATTCTTAAAATCTTTTACTTCTCTTTCTTTATAGGGTGAAAATTATTTCGAAATCGATTTGGATATGCATAGATTCAGCTAAATATCTAGAAAAGGGTTTGAAACAATCGTAGATAGGCCAAAGCTCTGTGTTGGATTTTGGATTAACAATACAAGCAAATACAAATGTTCTCAATGATTGACAGTTTTCATGTTTTTCCTTAAGTTCTTTTTGAATCCAATCATATTAATTATATGCTTTGTATGAACCTTTTGACAGTGTAACGAAGCTAAAGAGTTGCTAGTGCAGATTTTGTGTTGTATACAATTAAATGAAATTTATTATTTGAATTAACAACAATTTAGTTTTTCTGAAGAGCAACTTAATTTGTTTATAAATCATAAATGTGAATTTCATACTTTTTATGCCTTTTTGTCATCCTATTTTTTTTAATATATTTGTTTGGCTCTTTCAAGTCTTTGAAGTCATTTTTAGGCTTAACAATGTCATAAAATGGAGAAGTGCTTGATAACCCCCAAAAAAATGTGTTGGAGAAGGAAGAAAAGAAATTCTATGTTGTACTATGTTTTTTTCTTGCTCTTAGAGTGCTTTTCTCTATCACTGTTAGGAAGGAACAAGCAATAAGCATCATATTTTATTTCCCTATTTCAAGCATTCAGAGTTGATGTCTAAAAGAAAATCTCCAAGAAAATCCTCATTGTTGATTTCAATAAGAAAGAAAGGCCAATGGAAGACAACAAAGAAGTACATAATATTGCTTTTTTCTTTACTTTCTGAAGTGAGATAATGTTTTCCCTGTATTCCATGATATGTTTCTGCTTGCTATGTTAAGGTTGTTACAACTATCTTCTAGCACAGAGTAGCCCGAAAGTGTGCTAAGGTATTCAAAACCATGTTCTGATCTAAATTCAAATGAAAATGCATCCTTCTATGGGTCACTAAAGCGAAAAACTATGAGGAAGATGTTATTGAAGTTGGAGCATATATCTACCCTTTATCTTTATTTTAACTTTTTGATTGTGGCTTTGTAGGTTGTCAAATACTTTTGTACCTTCCAAGTCTTTAGAATATGGGTCTCCTTTTATCTCTGTGCAATCAAAATGTTCATTAAAGATAACTAAAATGTTAGTATATCAAACTTTGATTTTCTTTGTAATTTAAAATAACATGTGTGTATTATTCATATACGTAAAGAAAATCTTAATTGTCTCTCCTTGTCATTTTACATAGAGATCAGAGAATGTACAAGCTGGTCTTTGAGAATGGTGGATTACTAGATGGAATTGAACTTTCTTATTATTCTCTTCTTGGTGCGTCATTTATTTATAGTTGTTGGAATTGTACCCTGCAGCCAATTAGATTGACCTGTGAACTATTTTGTTGTGATACAATCTTGATTGAATGAAATTCATATAAAATGGTCATCTTCATCTTATGCTTACTTTACTTCACTGGCACTTGGTTGAAGCCCCTAAATATACTATGACTAGAGGACTTGGTTGCACACTGGGTGGTGATCAAGAAATAAGTCTCTACGGTTGTGATTTGAAATATTCCAAGTCACAGAATCTTAAGAGATGGGTGCATTTAAGATTCTGATAGACTTGCACTAACGATGCATAAATCTAAGGAATTAGATACTGCTTCGTTTCCTGAGCATTCCATGTTAGACATATGTGCATATTAGTAGGTGCTTGTTCGAGAACAAGTTCACTAAAGACCCGCCCAAAGAATCTACTAGATATCCGAAATGGCAAGTCGGTAGTGGCAAGTTCTCCAACTTACGCTAGTGCATATAATTAGTCCTTCGACCTGAGGATCCATGGTAACCTTGTGTTTAGGCCCTCATACTTTGACTCTTCACCAACCACGTAGCAGGTCATTCGGGTTGAGATTGGGTATAAGCTACTTAGACATAGAGGTTTGTAAGATCCAAGATGGGATCCGTCTCCTCGTTGTTGTCAAGGGCGGTGCATTTCCTATGTATTCTATAATAATTGATTCCATGAAATCCTTGGCCAAGGTAGTATAACAATTTGGAAAATGAGTTTTCCAAAGATAAGGTCATAAAGGGAAATCGAACATTGGAATTAGAAACATAGTTATCAAGGCTATTAAGGAGCCGACAAATATCTTGCCCTAGACCTATTTTAGGAGATAGAAGAACCGTATTTGCATGGCAAACGTAGAGCTATAATGCATATTCATTTCATCCAATTAGCTGGGCTCCATGGGCTTGTTGCTAGACATCGACTATGGAGATTGTATATTCTTTAATTAATGGAGATTAATTGAAAGAGTTACTAATTTAAAGGAGTTTAAACTAATATGAATATTTCAATATTCAAAATATCACAATGAGTTGTGAGCCCATGTCCAATGAATGGATGAACCTAATGGGTCACACACAAAAGCCTAAAGGAAGTTCTACTTGATGGAAGGAATTTTCCAAGGAGTTAGAAAATTCTCCTAAGCGATTTTGGAGGAGAAATCAAATGACTAATTTTTTGGTCATCTTAGCTTGATTAATTTAATTGCTAAATTAATCAAAATAATTTAAGGAGTTAAATTAGACCAATTAAATTAAAGAGTTAATTTAATTGGTGTCATGTGACAATTAATTAGTTATGTTAACTTAAAGAGTTAAGTTGAAACATATTAACTTAAAGTGTTAAGTTAATTGACTTAAGGAGTTAAGTCAAACCAATTTATTAGATTAAAGATTTAATTTAATTGAAATGAGTATTTGGATTTTGGAGAGAAATTCAAATGAAGAGTTCATTTAAAATTAATGTAGAGTTAATTTGCATTACATTTCATAAGATGAAATATAGATGCTAATTAAATGTAAATGCATGTAAAATTCAAATTCACATGCAAGTTTCCAACAAGCAGAGGAGGTGTGATGTCAACTTGCATCACACCATCCTCTCTATAAATACTAGATGGCCAGCCATGTGATGGCAATTCACTCTAGATTCCTTTTTTCCCTCTAAAAATGTGATTTTTCATGTATTGAAGCTTCACACTCTCCAAACTCTCTCCTTCCAAATTCCTCTCAAAATTGTCACTCCCTCACCTTTATCCTCTTATTGTCTAGTAGATTTGAGGCTAATTAGAGCTGTCTTTGGGTGTGTGGATTATTACATTAGAGGTCCAACACTTGGGGGACTTGGTGCTCCTTGGTGAACTATTGTTGTCCAGTAAATTTCGTGGCAGATTTGAAGGACTTTGGAAGTTCTGATTTTTTGAAGTTTTTACAACATCTTTCTTGGTGTGTTGAGGTGCTCTCCATAAATTTTGAGTATTTTTATAGTTGTGTAAGGTGGAGAACCATTGGCGACTTTCTGTTGTGCACGATTGCTCTTTTTCAAGGTAAATTTTCTGGATCTAAATCCTTATTAAATGCATGATTAAATCCTTGGAGTGGAGTAGCTAAGTTATACTTAGCCTTTTATGGTTTTATATTATGGATCCTTAGCCTACTTCTACTTTTAATAGCGTTACAGAAAGATAACGTGCTTTATGTTTTGGTGACAAGCTTCAAGAGCCAAGGTGCACTTCACTATGTAGACTATAAAATATTTGAGATTCCACCAATGATATATGCATATATTTAATTCTTTATCATGCCTATTAGAACTATCTATTCCTAACCGCCTCTCTTTGAGGGAAATTTATCTTTCTTCATTGACCTACAAATGTTATAAAATACAATTTGTTTTTTGTGATACTATACAATTGTTGTTGACACTTGTGCAATCATTACCTCATCCACTTGAAAACAGAGTACATTTTATATGTTCAATTGGGATGCTATCAAGTTTATTCACGTTGTTTATGTCAAAGATCCTATTGTGATCAATCTATTGATATTATTGTACTTGAATCATATTAACTTGTATTTTAGAAACTTGTTACTAAAACTTTTATCTTCTAGGTTGGTAGAAAATTAGAATATTTTTGTATTCTTACCTTCACGTGCAAACCATTGAATTTATAATTGGCCTTTAGGAAACTGGTATTCATACGAAAAACAATTCCATTGGCAGAGCACGCTAGCAAAGAATTCAAGCTTTAGGATTGAAATTTGAATATTTTGCAAGTGATCTCTTATTACGTCTTTATTCCTATTCTAAAGTATCAGTCGTATGTAAGCAAAGGTGGATCAGAATTTAAAATCATTCATTAGGAAAAATTTCAATACCTTCAGATGTAAGCTATCATGTTCAAGTTAGTTAGATATTGGGGGTTCTAGAAATGAGAAAGTGAAGAAAAAACTGGTGAGCTATGAGGTTTAGGTTTCTTGTATATATCTACTGTGTTTAGTGAAATATATAATCTTGTGCTTCCCCCTCAAATAGAGATTTTTTCTTTCGACCATATTTCGATTGTTAATACGATATATAAGGACTGCTACTACAAAGAGTATTACACCCTTAATCATGAAATATCGATTGCTTGTTGAACCCTGTGAATTGCGTGAAAGTAGGATGCTCAAAATTCGGGGGTCAAAGAATTTTAGAAAATGATTTCTTTTTTTTCTCGAATTCGGTAAGGTAAACAGGAGAATTCTTATTCTACATATTCGAAGAGTGGAATGAATTCCATTTCCTTTTGATTAACTCAATAGGGTATGGAAATCATGAATTTTATTTTCGAAATAAAATGAGTCAATTTTTGAGTCAGGCCAATTTAGATTATTCCAACGTGTTATGTACTAGAAAGTTTCTCCGGCCCTTTCCTAATCAAGGATAAAATCCCAAAAGTAAAAAAATGCCAAAATAGGAATAAGATTTGATATTATTAGAAATGCCCAAAAAATATCATATTCGTAAAGCAAAAATGGTAGATTCCTTCTCTCTTTCATTAGTCTTGGTCGGTCTACTTGATTCCACAACCGATCTAGGCCTAACTTAGGGTTGTTTCCTCAACAATAATGACACATTTGGATTAGGTATATCATGGCGAATTCTTCAAAAAAAAATGGTGTTTTCCACAATGGAATCTGTTAAGTGAGATTTCGAGTAAGTGTTTACATAATCTTCTTCTATCCGAAGAAATGATTCATCAAAATAATGTGATTCACTGGGTTATTGCCAGTTCACACAAAGTCAAGAGAGGATAAGAAAAAGTTAGGAAGCAAGAGCTCACTTGAACAATAAAGGATGGCAGTACTTGAACATCACATTCACGAAAAAATCTGGGAACATCACCCCCTAGCAAAGGGGATAACCCAAAATAAACACACTTTAAAGCATATTAGAAGTTGTGCAGGAATAATTCTCAATAAGTTTCAATGCAGAAGGCACTTCTAATAAATGTAAGATGTCAACAAATAAATCGGTGGAGTTGGAGAACTTGCAAATTAGAACACAAATTGTATGATCAGTTTTAGGGAAGAATAATTCTCAATGGATATTTTTCGCTTGATAAAATGAAAATGATCAAAATAATTGAAACTGCCTAGTTTTCGAAAAACAAAGTGAAATTCGTTTAACAATGCAAAAGGACCAAACCTGCAAAAAATACTCAACTAATATCCTTGGGTACAAATTAACAATAAAAGATCTAAATAGATCAACATTGTTGAACAAATGCCTAGACTAAACTTTTCAGATACTAATGATCCTATTTCGAGCAACAACAATCAAAGGGGCAAAGAACATGGAAGGAAAAACCTTCTGAAAGTACAAACAAACAAAATATCTACTATTTTACATGTTTTCATCTCCTTTTCGTTTTAAGAAAGATGAGACAATAAAGTTTCACATCAATTATACATGATTGTAAAAAGAGAGATTAAATATACACCACTAAATAATAGAGGTTCAGATAACATCTAGCACTAGTATCTCATAAATGGCCCTCAACTTAGAGTAGTCGCCACAAAGACTAAGACCACGCACATCTAATATTGTGTTGTAGTGGAATTTCCGCATATTAGGAGAACCCAAATTTTTCTTGGATGCTTCAAAAGATGCCTTTCAAAGTAGACATGAACTCCCTTTTCTTCCCAAATTTAATAATTATTGAAAAAAATAGCATTTTTGCATGTGGAAAATTTTGTGCATGCCTGCAGAAGCCATGTTAATTGTGTGTTAGCATGAACTGGATGCTTTTATTTAAATTAAATTCTCACAATGTCCATGTTGGTAAATTTTGGCTAAGTTTCAGCTATATTTAAAGAAAAATAAGTGACTAAGTAAATACTGGGAGAATTGATCAATATTCTGATGAGATACTCAATTTCCACATAAGAAAAGACACCACCAATTTGTCCGAAGTAGAATATAAAGAATTGGAAAACCATAAGAAATAGAGTTGTAATTAGTTATAAGCACTTTCAAGCTAAAATAGAATTTGAGAAGAATGGATGAAAAGATTAAAAAATTGAAGACCATATGCCTCCAACACTAAAATCACCACTTTTTACACCTCATACGGCCAATTATTTCAATTATTACTTTTGATCACCTTTTCGTCCTATTGACCTTAAGAAGTATTTAGTAAGAAGATAGCAACTATTTAAAAGAAAATGCAAGCAAACTTTATGGTTGTTGTAGGATCCCTCTTATTGATGCAAGGGCTTATGACATCAGATGGCTCCACCAATCCTTTGATTGGAAATTGAAATTGTGAACCACTGAAATATGCATGTCTCATATGTGAATATCTGTCTCATATCTGGACAATTTATCCGAACTCTTAACTTTGATACCATGAGAATATTCCATATATATAGAGCATTTTTTACTTGTAATTCAAAGTTTTCTCTCTCCTTACTCAAATTACTTCTGTTGTAAAGCATTGATCATGACTAAAGATAGTAAAACTACATTTATTTTTGTTACAAATTGAGTCGGGTGTTAGACTTTTGACCCAATAGACAACCATATTTGAGTGGATCTTATCTACATCTAGAATGAGTTGCAGTTCTTACTAGATTAGAACTCTTCCTTTTTGAGAGATGTGGATAGATAATAGTTCTTCATATCTAGGAGGATAACTCTCCCTTGTGTGGGATATACATTATTTTTATCTTTTTTGATACTCCTAGTTAGATTGAACTCTTGGAAGACTCGCCCATAAATAGGTCATTTTTCTAAGAGTTTTACACATAATTTGAGTATTCACTCTCTCCATATATTCTCTCTATACTCATAGTTCTTCTCTTTCAATCTTTCTTGAAGTATCATCATATTTGCTCTGAGGGTTTAAGGTGTGTAAGATTGTGGAAGCTCTAATAGCAACCCTAAAAGGCGAGTAGAGATAGAAGAAGGCGTTCAAAGTTAAAGGGCGTAGAGTTTATACTTGGGAAATGATAGAATCAAGAAATCTAGAATCCATGTATAGTTAGAGGCTTGTAGGCAAGCTTTGATCCAGGATGGTATTTATGAAACTTTCCCTGAGTAAAAGGTAATATTGAACCATCTATTTTATTCTCATTATGGATCAAATAATTATTTATGCAAAATAATTATGTGCAATTCTTTCCAACAATTTTAATGCAAATATATTAATAAAGATATTTACTAAAAGAAGCATACCTATTTATGGGAAGAATGAGTCCATTTGTTGTTCTGCTGGAAAATATTTTGTTGCTAAAAATTTGGTACTGAATTATTTCACTTTAGTTTGAGATGGTAAAATATTCCGAATCAAATGTACCACTTCCTGCAAAATATGATCATCAAGTTCCAGCAATTCAATTCCATATTTCAAAGAAAAGCTACTAGCCCCTTTCCATGTCAACTAAATAATAACAGCTGTAACATGGATTTTATATTCAACTAAGTGCCATAGGAACTAGTTTCTAGCAATCTGATCATCTCCCATATAACAAACTGCATACTTGACCAAAAACCAAAATGCCCTATCATGTGCAACCATCTCAATAAAAGAATTAAGACAAAAAATGCTATGCAGCAATTGACAGCAAGACTATGCATTACCACCAAAAAACCAAAGGTTTAGTCAAATCAACCTACACAAACCACTAATGCAGCTAAAATCTGTATACACTAAATTTCAAGCTAGAATTCTAAGTGTGACTTGCATCCTACTTCTGAATCAAAATTTAGCAACATTGTGCAGCAGCTAAAGCTCATATCAAACTAAACCTTAAAAGATTTTAAGATGCATCATTCATGTGGCATCAGAAACCCATGAACCCTGCAAATTCCTGTAGCTAATTAACAAAGCAGATGAAATTTCTAATTGAAACATTAACATTATCCAATCTATTTCAATGTCAAAATTAACCAGCAACCTAAGCTCAAATTAAACTTTGTGCTAATGCAGCATTCAGATTTTCCAAAAGTTGAATTAAAACAATCAAATACCCAAGCAGTATACCTAATTTAAAGTAAAAATTCTCTAATTTCAAATGCTCATGACCAACACCATTTAACAAATTCTAAAGACTAGAGCTTGGCTACTATCCTAATTAAGACAAAAACAACAGCAAGCATGCAAATCTAATTTTTCAAATCAAGCACACAGAATTACTAATAGAAAGACCCTTTCTTACTCCATTCAAGCCAAAACAAAAACAACAACAACCTGTCAACATAAAAAACCAGTAGGAGGTTTAATTTCCACGCATCACAAAGGAATAAATATAATTCACAATAGGGGTCACAAACGTGTCGTGTTGGGTTATTTCGTGATGGGTCGATATAGGAATATTATAAAATCTTGCTCAACCCGAACCCAACTCAAAAAGTACACAACTAATAAGCCTCAACCCGAACCCAACCCAAAAATTTTCGTGTCAACCCTAACCCAACCCAGTTCAACTTTTGATTATTTTTTTATTAATAATTCATCCAAAAAACCTATAATGTTTTATATTCAACATAAATTTTAATAAAAAAAATCAACTTATACCAAGATTTTCGAAAAAAATCAACTTATTCTAAAATTTAGAGAAAAATCAACCTTATATTCCGATAGCCCATATTTTGTATCATGTACAAGTAATATTTAGTTCATTACAACCCAATCTAGAATTAAATTATTTAAAACTAACATCAAGTCATTAACTAAAAATGCAAAAGCACAACATATTCCAACTTCTAATTTCAAATATATCTCTTTATTGTCATTCTCTTCTTCCAATTGAGATTTGGTCCATTGAATAAGTACGCAAAAGTATCAATTCATAAAACATATGCATACATATATACTTTTTTTCCTTTCTTAAATATTTGGATCGGGTTAGGTTGAGTTAGGTTGGGTTGGGTTGGGTTGGGTTGTATCAAGTTGGTGGGTTACTCGATAAAATTATCGTGTTTATCGTGTAACTCGAAACTCAATCCGAACCAACTCAAAATTTTCGTGTTGCTTATTGTGTCAACCCGATATCGACCCAACCCAAACCTAATAACATCATGTCAATTTATACCGCGTTATCATGTCGTGTCAAAAATTGCCACCTCTGATTCACAACAACGATGGATTTTATAAAAAGAAATAGATGCTTAAGGCCGGCTGTTACCAAGGATTCATTAGCAACTGTAGCTGTGGAAGTACATTCGGTATAGGTCAGGCCCTATACTCCTTTTTTCTAATTCGATTCTCCTCTCCTCCCCTACCTTACTCCAACGTGGTATTTTCCACCGTCTATCCAAGGTTGAGCCTTAGGATTTGATGGCGGAATTAAAAAGCCACCTACAAATGCTTTACGCCCAATCATTTTGAATAACGCTTGCATCTTCTGTCTTACCGTGGTTGATGACACAGAGTTAGCCAATGCTTATTTCCTAGATACCGTCATTGGCAAAAAGCTCTCGATTGACGATACAATATAACATAGAGGCACATCTCGAAGGAGAAGAGTGTAAGTGTAAAGGTACGTAGCCTAACTACAGGGTTCATGACTCATCCCAATGATTAGGAATTCCAATTTGAAGGACTGAAACCAACAAAGATGCAAAGCGATAAGAATTGATTGGGCAGCTATGGAGCCTTTTGTTCTCCATTGTCTACCTTAGTCAGGCAGCTACATGCTATTACTCCCGGCAGCAACTCCAAAGTCTACACATCTATTTTTATTTTGGAAAGTGAAGTGTTACATAGTGGAGCATCCTCACTTAAAATTTAAAAAAAATAATAATAACAATTGAAAAGTGAACGCATTACACTTGAAATATATACTTTCTTTTATTATGAAAACTAAGGCATTACTTTTTATATCACAAGTTCTTATTGATATTCCATCAAATTAGTGCAATAAACCATAAATGATTTAGTGCAATAATTTATAAATATATGTAGCTTATACCATCTATTCTAATGTGGAAACTCTGAAACTATGTTTGGTTTAAGGATTTTAATAAGGAAAGAAAAAATTAGGAAAAAGGAAAAGAAAATTAAGAAATATAAAACCCCAAATTTGTTTGATTGTTAAAAAAAATAATGAAGAAATGGATGGAGAAAAGAGAGATGATGAATGTGTTGCAAAATGGGAAAGAATTCAAATAGACTTTTCCCTCATTTTTCTCACCATTTTGTGAGGAAAATTCATTTTACTTAAGTCCAATATATTTTTCCCCAAGTTTTCCTTTCTTTACTCTCTTTTTTTTTTTTTCCTTTTTCCTTGCCAAAATCCATGAATCAAACATAGTGTAATAGATTAAGGAAATTCATGTGGGTGAAGGCCTACATCACAAATATAGAACAAATAGAAATTTAATGGCACAATACTTCTTTATAGTGGGATGCTTTTGCGCGATTGCATCACAACGTATCACATGCGTTAATCAGAAGACAAACTTTTGCATTTGCACAGGGCCAATGAGTCACACAGTCACACATCATGAAATTCAATCATTCCAAAATATCGATCCTTCCCATAAGTCTAACTATTAGATGTCCAACAAAGATGATTGAATCCATAAATTTAAATTATTATATTGATTTTTTGTTTATTATGGTTATATTATGCTTTTTAACATTGAACAATATAGACAAACAATTTACAAGAACAAAAGAATTATAAACACAAATTAGCTTTATTTTGTGTAAAGGTAAATAAGAACAAATTAAACCCCAAACCTTAAATACAAAAAATAATTGACAACAATATTTGAATTTGAAATAAATTGTATTCTTCACAAAATTTTAAGTGAACGCAGTGCACTATGTGATTCCTTCACTTTTTCAAAATTAAAAAAGTATATATACATTTTATGTGAAGGCATTATATTATGCAATGACTTCACTTTTCGAAATCAAACTCATTAGCGATTTGTGATATATTTTTCTTCACGTGTCTAAAATTTTAAAAAATATTATAATTAAAAATAAATTCATTTATTTAATGAAATGGGTACAACAGAGTGCACCCTAAATTAGTCTATATGTGTGTGTATAAGTAAACGAAAAAAAAATAATTATAATCATATAATAATATGTATTCAAGTAAACTATCAAGAATATTATTAATTATTACTGAAAATAGAGATACAGAGCATCTAGTTTTGAACAATTACCCTTTTTCAAATAAAATACCTTATAAATTATCCTTTTAGTTAATTTAATCCTAATATCTAAATATGTTTAATATTTCTCTTATTTTCTCTAATTTCCTCACATGCCAAACTTCATATTTTTAAAAATTATATTAATAATAAAATAAAAATAGTTATTTCTTTTAATACTATTGGGTAGTGCTATTCATCTATAGTAATTTTTTTCCTATATTTACATTCTCTATATGTAAATATATTTGTTCAATTTAAATATTTAGTATACAAATTATAAAATTATGTTTTTCTATTTAAACGTTTAGTATACAAATTAAACTAATAGAATTCAGGCACATTATTTCTTTTTCTTTACATATATCAAAATTAAGATATCTATGTGTGTGTGTGTGTGTGTGTAATCAATCATGCACATATATATGTTTATAAAATTTTGTGTAATATAATATATACATATGTGTGTGTATATGTTTGTGATACATAGAACAATCAGGTCACCTATGGTGTTGTGCATTATAGATATACATACGTCACTACAAGGAAAGTTGCATTTAGTGACATTAAAATATACCATTTAAATAGTGTTACAATGGCAATTTTATATTTAATGGCATTTTTTAAAAGTGCCACTAGTAGCGATGTAGCTAAAGGTATAAATACTATTAATTTACCTCTATTGTGACATTAATAAAATACAATAAAAAATGCATTAGATGATACATTAAAATGTCACCAAAAATACATTAAATTACACGTCAAAATGCCACTAAAGATTATTTTAAATGACTTGCAAATATGCCTCTGAAAATGCATGTGGGGACGTGTTAAAACGCCACCAAAATTCCTTTAAATGATGATGTAATATGCCACAAAACGTACAATAATTGACATATTAAAATGTCACAAAAATAATTATAAATGACATACTAACTTGCAATAGAAAATACATATAATAATATTAAAATGCCACAAAAAATACATATAATAATGTTAAAATGCCACAAAAAATACTTTTACATGACATACTAACATGCCATAAGAAATTAATTAACTAACATGCTAAATTAAATATAATGAAAGATTATTTTGAACGGCATGCTAATCTACATCTAATATTTCATATATAAGACTCCAATATACTCTAATTGTTCATTATAAGATTCGAACCTGAAACCATCTATTTACAAAGATATGAGTTTACTATCAAGTTACCTATCAAATGTTCAATATATATATATATATAGCCAAAGATATTAATTTATTTTTATACTTTGAAAGTCTATTTTTGAATTGTTTAATATATGCTCAAACTAATTATATTAAATAACATATTTGAAAATGTGTGGGGGATTAAATTTAGAGATTAAAAATATTCAGGAAAAAAAACATAATGCAGAGAGAAAAATGGGCAAAATCTTAAATTTTGATACTTATTTAAAGATATGATTAATTTAGTTGATATATTAAAGTATATCAAGTAGTTAATTTAATTAATGCATTAGATAAGATATAAAATTATAAATTTTACTATTATTAATACAAATATAATTTATATAATTTTGAAATATTTATTTCATGTCAAGTCATAACTAAATTATGTGAGGTATTCTTTTTTTGAAAAAAAAAATATTGATACTAGTTAAATTCCTTTAACATATAGTTATGTTAATTTTTTTAAGAAATCATATTTATTTAATATTGTAAAATGATGTTAAATTTGATCTACCAAATAGTTTTGTCGCATATTTTATAAATGACAATGTAAATAAGTGTTAAAGATATTTTTAGGCAATAATCAGTGTCATTACTAAATGCCTTGCAAATACATTTATGTGGCATTTTCAATCAAATATCACTATTTTTATATGTCATTTATTAATCAAACACCACTAAACATTGTATTATAGTGACATTTTTTCTATAATTATCATCATATCACTCTTGTGTGTCATTGAAATATAAAATATCACTAATTTAGTGCCACTAAATATTTTGTGGCATTTTTCCTCGATGAGACCATAAATAAATATGAGTGGCATTTTTTAAGAAAAATTAGTGACACTAATTAACTGCCATCAAATTATATTTTTGTTGATATTTGTAATCAAATGTCACTATTTTATATGTTATCTAACAAACAAATGTCACTATTTTATATGTCATCTAATAAACAAATGTCACTGAATATTTTATTGTTGTAACATTTATTTTGACTATTGCTATATTACTTTTGTGTGTCATTACACTATAAAATGCCACTTAATACTTTATGATATTTTCTTTCAAATGACACCATAACTATATGTTAGTGACACTTTTCTAAGAAAAATTAGTGGTAATAATTAAATATCTTTGAAGTACATCTATCACGACTTTTTCAATCTAATGTCACTATTTTGCTTGCATTTAGCAATCAAGTGTCACTAAATATTAAATTATAGTAACATTCTTTTGTGACTATCACTGTATTATTTTATTGTGTCATTACATCACTAAATGTCACCAAGTTAGTGTCACTATGTGTAAATTATCTTGTAGTGTGTGTTAATTCATAATTTATAGTAATATATATATTACAAATTGATATGGGATAACCCAACCTGATAATACTCGACCAGTCCAAAGACATGATTTGGAATAGCCCAATTAGCTGCCAGGCCCAGCCCACCAATTATCGACCAGGTTATCAACCGAACCCAACCTCACTGGGCCTTTCCGCCAGCACGAGTATTGACATCTTGCTCGATCGACCAGAGTGTGGTCGACCAAATCAAGGATGGTTATTCAGCACTCAACTAGGAAGATCTGAATCCAGCAGAGTCCCATCATCATTTCTAGAGTCTGCGTGAGCGACTCACGGGCAAGCATTCACGTCAACCTAGGAGGTCGAACCAACGTGACCATTTTACTGCCACATTAAATACTCTGACAAGCATCATACCTTCGTATTAATAGCGCGTGCCACTAACAGTACCACATTTTCTGCTGCGCCAGAGTAGTGCACGCCTCCTGTGTACTGCCACGTCCTAGGATTTGGAGAAGGCGCCACATGGAATAGTACACAAATTGGAGAAGACTTAATGGTCCTCAAGCAAGGACAAAATCCCTTTCTAAACACGTAAGGGCATTATGGTCTCACTTGAAATGCTATAAATACCGCATTGCCACCCTTTAGTAAGGTATGCTCATTATCATTAAAAGCCCTCACTCTACTGCTCTTCCTTCTAGTCGATTAAGTACTAATTTAAGCGTTGGAGTGCCTTAGCCGATGGCACCTCAACTAGCCTGATGTGTACTATTGGTTGCAAGACTCAACCCAATTATATCATCAGGACATTTTCTTGACCTTCTATCTGGTCGATCAGATTAGATCACAATCCAATACACCTCACCAAACAAATAATATCCCCATCATTTGCTACCGTTTGTAGGATGCTTGAGTTTGTAATCGAGAAGAAATGGTTAACACTAGGTGAGTCGTCTCTGAAATGGAGGAGAACATGAGTCCTCAACCTCTCCTCCTCGACCCCGACAAGAGCCAGACGTGGCTGGCCCCATCTCTCAACTAGAACAAGTAGTTACCCTGACTATGCCTCAGCTCATGCAATTGATAAGCGAGCAGATATCAGCCCAGATCTCAGCTCAGCCAGCAGCTACCCTCAACAAGCATAACAATTAGCCTGGCCCTACTGCCAATGCCACTTTCCAAACTTCATAGCGAGAAGAGAGGCCCCTAAGGGAAGAGAGGGGCAAACCAGAGGCTAGGCGTCCCCCTACCCGATGAGAAGATAGCTTAAGATAATTCCCAAGGGAGGAGTCTCGACCTAAACTTTGAAAAAAGTGGCCGATTCAATAGATCACCTCGCTCGACCCATTTGAGGCCCATAGTACGATATGGTCGAGCGCCCAAGACCTCAAACGAACATAAATCTATCCCAAGCTGATCAAGAAGAATGGAAAGAAGTATCCCACCAAGTACAACAGCTGAGCAGGCGTCTGGAAGAAATTTCGAGGAGGAACTCTAAGAGAAACCCTTATTACGATGGTGCTCCTTGGCTTCGTCGAGAGTGGGAGTCACCATTCGTACAAGAGATACTCGACAAGCGCATAGCTGTTGATGCTAAGGTCCCTACAGATCTGCGTAGATATGATGGTTTGTCAGACTTGAATAAGCATCTTTTATAATTCAAACACATGATGCATCTCCACGAGCACAATGAGTTCATCCACACCAAAATGCTAGTTACCACGTTCCAAGGAATTACGCTCGATTGGTTTGTCAAATTGGAGCCGGCGTTGATCTACTCATACGTCCAGCTGTGTGACAAGTTCGTCCACCAGTTTGTTAGTCGAAGAAGGGTGAACCTCCCCCATACCCACTTGCACACTATTAAACAGAATGATGGAGAGTCCCTTCGCGACTTTTTCACTAGATTCAACACTGAAGTTTTGAAGATTGATAGCCCCCGGATTGAGTTTTTGCAATGTACTCTTCCTGGGTCTCCGATACAAAGAATACACCAATGCACTAGCCAGTGAGCGACCAAGGATGATGGAAGAGTTGCTCGACCTCACGGAGAGGTACATGACCCAGGAGGACATGAACAAACTCAAGTACAGCAATTCGAACAACAACAAGAAGAAAGCTAAAGAGAAAGATGACCGACAATACAAAAGTGATCATCGATCTCCTATTAAATGCTTCCATAACTACATTCCATTAAACACTGCTAGAAAGGAAGTTTTGTTTGCCATTTAGCATGATAACCTCCTCAAGAAGCCTAGGAAGTTAACCGAGACTGAAGCGATGAAAAGATCCAAGAAATACTATCACTACCACATGCAAAAAAGCATAACATAGAAAACTGCTTCAATCTTCATGACGAGATTGAAAGGTTGATTATCAAAGGCATTTGAAAAAATTTATCGATGAAAGAGCCAGACAGGAGTAGGCCAAACCGACCAGACTCCCGTAGAGAAAGGTTAGTTAACCCGAGGAAAGAAGATAAGTGAAAGAAGCCTGCCTATGACACCCGCCCACCCATTGGGGGAGTAATTGACACCATTGCTGAAGGCCCAACTGGAGTGGACTTGAAATCAGCAAGAAGGTAAAATCAAAGGAGGCTAGAATCGACCAAATCCTCTCCAGTCGAAATAGTCTTCCAACTCTTGACCAGCGTGGAACCTATCTCTTTCTTTAATGCCGACCTCTCGCACATCAAGAATCAAGCGGCTGACAACAAGCTAGATTGCCCCCTTGTGGTATCTATTGAGATAGCCAACTTTGAGGTCAGAAAGGTGTTGGTTGACAATGGCAACTCTACAAACATAACTTTCTTGTCGACCTTGAAGAGAATAAATATGGGAAAGCTTAAATTTGAGCCTGTGCACATCCCGCTGGTCGGATTCGGGGGGTCAAAAATCATTCTTGAAGGGTTTATAAACTTGTCCACTTCATTTAGAAAGGCCCCTTGACGAAGAACGCTCATGGTTAACTACTGGTCGTTGATGCACCTTTCGCTTACAATGCTATTATTGGCTGACCAATGCTGAATGATTTCAGAGCTATAGTCTCAACCTACCATATGAAGGTCAAGTTCCCGACAGCCGCTAGAACTAGCGAACTTCTCTGTAATATGAAAGAAGCGTGGTGCTGTTACACAATCTTGATTGAGGCAAATGACCAAAAGGCTCGACCAAAATTGAAACTCTCAAGGGACATCCTGGTAACAGAACCCGAGGAGGGACAGTAGAAGAAGAAAAGAAAGCTCAAAGAGACTAAGGTTGAGCCCGTCGGGGGGTTCAAGATTATCGAACTCGAGCTAGGAAACCCCGATAAGACCATTAAAATTAGGATCGATCTGAGGAGCAACATCGAGTGCTTAATGGTTGATTTCCTCATAAGGAATGTTATTTTTTTTGCTTGGAAAGCTGCCGACCTACAAGGAATCGACCCTAGTATCATCGTCCACCACCTGAACATGGACTCCTTATTCAAACCAGTCAAGCAAAAGACCAGAACCTTCAAGGCTGAAAGATGCCAAATCATTGAAAAGAAGGTCAAGAAACTCTTAGTGGCATGATATATTATAGAAATTCAATATCTAAGCTAGCTTTGTAATATAGTCATTGTCCCTAAGAATGAGAAAAAGTGGCTAATGTGGAATGATTTTACCTATTTGAATAAAGTTTGCCCTAAACATCCTTACCCGCTCCCTCATATAGATTTATTAGTAGATTCTACTGTTGGTTGTGATCTTTTGAGTATCATGGATGCATTTCAAAGTTATTATCAAATTTTTATGGCCCCCGAGGATAGGGATAAGTTCGCTTTCATGGTCCCCAATAGTGTATATTGTTTTCTGGTCATGCCTTTTGGGCTAAAAATACAGGTACAACCTACCAGAGACTTCTGAACTCTATGTTCAAAAATGAGATCGATATGACCATAGAGGTTTACGTCGGCGACATGATTGTCAAAACCAAAAAAGAATAAAATTACTTAGCCGACCTCAGTAATTCATTTTCCATATTACAAGCATTTGGCATGAAATTCAACCTTAACAAATGCACATTCGGGGTAAGAGAAGGTAAATTTTTAGGCTACATGGTCAATCAAAGAGGCATCGAAGCAAACTCACAAAAAAAATTCAAGCAATCCTAGACATCGTACCTCCCCGAATAGTAAGAGACTTTCAGCATCTAGTCAAAAGGATCATAGCTCTGGGGTGGTTCATTGCTCGATTAGCTAACAAGAGCCTACCTTTCTTCAAAATTCTTAGAAATGCAAGGAAGTTCCAGTAGACGGAGCACTACGACCAGGCCTTAGTCGAATTGAAGCAATACCTATCAATGCCACCAATGCTAGCTAAGCCTGAAGTCAAAGAAGTCTTTTATATTTATTTAGTAATTTCATCGACAGCAATCGGCTTAGTTTTGATCTCGACTAGAAATGGCACCCATCAACATGTGTACTACAGCATCAAGGCATTGTAAGGCCCAAAACACAATTATCTAGAGATCAAGAAATTCGAACCTATCATTCCATTATTGTCTTAACGAACCAAACACTAAAATAAGTTTTGTTGAAGCTAGATACGTCGGAAAGATTGGCAAAGTGAGCCATCGAGTTAGGGGAATTTACATCACCTTTCAGCCCCGAACTACTATAAAGGCCCAAGTGTTAGTAGATTTTATTGTGGAAAGACTTGACCTGCCCGACAAACTCGACCAGGATTCCCCATATGGACCTTACAGATCGATGGCTCGGAAACTTCCTAAGGAGGAGGAATTGGTATTTCCCTACGCTCTCCATAGGCTGAAGAGTATAACTTTGCAATTAAACTCAACTACCCTGTTACAAACAATAAAGCAGAGTATGGGTCCTCCTCACTGGTATACGGATGACCGTCGATAGGGGAGTCAAGCAACTAGCAGCCATCATTGATTCCCAGTTCATCGCAGAATAGTTCGAAGGAACCTTCGAAGCCAATGAGGCTACGATGGGCAAATATTTGGCCGAGATCAAAAGGTTACAACAGCTATTCAAGAAATTCACCTTCAGCCAAGTCTTCAATCAGAAAACAAAAAGGCCAATGCCCTATCAAAGTTTACTAGCTCGACAAAGGGAACTAGGAACAGAACCATCACAATTTTTGTCACCAAACAAACCCATTATAGGCATTCTCGACCAGAATTTGGTGGGGCATATCGAAGAGGCACCTCCCTCCAGGCAGGACGAAATAAAAGCTTACTTGGCTGAGGGGAAAGTTCCTAATAATAAGGCACAAGCACGTAGGCTCAGAGGTCAAGCGGCCAAATTCGCCCTTAACGACCACAATCAACTTTACAGGAGATCAATTTTTAGACCACCATTGAGGTGTTTGACGCTACAGCAGGCTCGGGAGGTCTTACAGGATGTCCATTCAGGAATCTGTGGCAATCACTCCAGAGGATGATCTTTGGCCCACAAAATCATCAGGCATGGGTATTTCTGAACAATTTTGCTAAAAGACGGCATTGACTTCGCCAGAAAATATCCATCTTGCTAGGTCCATTCAGACATCCTTCACCAGCCTGCGTCAACCTTGATGCCTGTTTAGATCGTGTGGCCATTTGACCAGTAAAGAATATATAGTTGGCTCTTTTCCGAAGACAACAAGCCAAAGAAAGTTCATGATCGTTGTGATCGAGTACTTCACCAAGTGGGTCGAAGCAAAGCCGATCTAGAGAATAATCGACGAGGGCCACAAAAAGTTTCGTATGGAAAAACATTACCTGTCATTTCGGGTTACCCAAAGTATTGATATAAGATCAGAACATGGTTCCAGAGTAGAAGCATGAGGAGCTCGTGCGAAAGCTTGGGAATTCGATAACATATCACTTCAATTGGGAACCCTCAAGCCAATGGACAAACAGAGATCACCAATAGAACTATCCTAGACCATCTTAAGGCTCGACTTGAAAGATCCAGAGCGAGTTATGCGAACTACCTCGCTGGGGTGCTATGGACATATAGAACCACCCATCGAACTTCTATAAGTCACAGTCCACACAATCTAGTCTACGAGTTCGAGGCAATTATTCTAACAAAACTGATACAACACACAGCTCGGGTAATCCACTACAACTCAATTAAGAACAAGTCAAAAAGAAGATTCGGCCTAGAAATGATCGACGCACTGCATCAGTAGGCATACACAACAATGTAAAGACACAAGTCAAAGATGGTTGAGCATTACAACAAGGGAGCCCGACCAAGAAGCTTCAAAGTAGAAGACCTCATCCTCAAGAAGGTTGAAGTCTCGAAGAAAGTAGGCAAGCTCGATCTGAAATGGGAAGGCCCATAATCGGTGGTCAAAATGGCGAAGAACAACTCCTACAGACTGGCAGATATGAATGGCTACGAGCTACTTTGACCATGGAACGCGGTGAACTTAAAAAAAATTTATGTATAAAGAGGCTAAAGTCTCCACTCGATTGTATTGAAATATGATCTTAGATCAATAAAAACTACCAAAGATTCTACAACTACTTGCTCGCACCACAAACTAAAGCTTCTAGCCCCAAATTGATAAATGAGTTAATCGTTTAAAGTCGACCCTATAGTTGACCCCAAAATCCGTTTCAACGGCAAGTTGTAGCTCCAAGCCCAAACATAACAAATTGATCGTCTAAATTTGACTATACCAAACTTGATAAAAAAGCAACTTATTTAAAATCAATTATTTCATCAAACGCAACCTAAAATTGACCTTGTAGTCGATACTCATGTTGCCTCCCTGATATACGTATCATAACAACAACGTCAAGCGATGACTTGCAGTTAAGTTAATAAACTCAATCTACGACCAACCATAGCGACAAGCCTATTCATGCGATTATAATGAAAATGACTCAAGTCGATTAAGTATTCGACGAAAAATACTGTTTCAAAGCTTATTTTGAAATAGGTTCAGTCCATGTGAATATAATTTGATTGGTTGAACTACCCTTTTTACAAGTCGATCTCGTAATCAACCACAAACTTGCCTCAAAACCAATTAAATATTAGCTACTCCTTTTATTATGAAGCTGCATATTTTGACCATTTCTTTGAAAGTGAAGTGCTCACTTCATCACATATTGGTGCAATCAATCGAGAAAAACAAAAATAATAAGAGTAAAGGAAGCAAATCGACAATAAAAAAAAAAGAGCAGAAGATTCATTTCATTGAAATATTCCAGTACGTGGTCACAAAAATCGATCATAGACTTCTATTACATCAAAACGCCTTGCAGAGCGAACAAACTTAAATTACATAGAATAATCTAAACACCTACTACCTCAACTCAATCTCGTTCCTTCTCGGCCTGCCCCTTGAGCAGTTGCTTTGTCGATAGCTTGGTTAAGTTCATCAGAGGAAATGCACTTTAACAATTCCAGTGGGGCCCTCAACTTTTTGCTCGGGAGCTATAACAGGTGCTGGCTGAACTGCGGAGGCAAGCTGAGAAGGCCCTATTTCATCAACAAGAAAGGTGCACTCAGCAACAGGGAAAAAGGCAGCCACATCGACTTTGTCGTCCCTAATGTCGAACATAAAGTCATTTGCAAAGGCAAACTCACTAATCACCTCGGCAAGCCTCGCTTGAGGACTAGTAGCAGCCCCGACCACTAGCACAGTGGTAGACCCCTCCGTAGGAGCATTTCTTCGGGCGAGGGAAGGTCGGGATAGTCCACGAGCTGCTCCGTTCGCATTGGATTGAGTTATACCCAATCCTCAGGATGAATTTGGTAGCCTAGAAATTCTAGCTACTTTATGGCCTTCTCAAAGGCCTCCTTTACATCGTCGAGGGACAAGACGACACTGGCGTCTTGGAACACGAAGCACAACTAAACTACTGCACAGCTTTTCTTCAGATCAGTGACAGGGTCCTAAAAAACTCAGTTCAAGCATAATTCATGGCGACATTATGCCCGTGTGATTAACCAGTATCATAGTTGGCCTGAGCATCTAACCTGGCCCACAGCAGCAACTCGTCCATCCTGCTTTTCTCAGCAACCGTAGCCATGAGCTACGCGTCTTTGTCCTTGAGTTGCTTGGCTAGCTCCTCGATTCTTGAGTCGAGCTGAGTCTTAGCCATCTCCACCTCGCTTTGCTCCTTTTGGAGCTCCTCTCAATCACCGAGGGCCATCTCTGACCTCCGGTATAATGGTAACCTAACTAGTTGACATGCGACGTGAACAAGTTTAGTTAAAACCTTTGAACAAAAATTTGGGAAAAGCAAGTAAAAATCGACCTGACACTTACCATATTAGAATGGTAAGCAAACGCCTTCAGAGCTCCCAGCTAGCTCAACTCCATCATCTTATTTTGGTCGGACATGAAAAGTCCAGACATCATCACCTTAAGGGGCGCAACCCCAGTCGACCCCACCGACATCATCGATAAGGAATTCTGGACCCCGATTCAGTCCTAAACCGGGGCAAGGGAATAGGTTGTCATTAGGACGAGGTCCAAAGAGGTCCATATCGGTCAGTTGGTTTAAACTTTGCCTTTTCCTTTGTCGGTAGCAGTCTTCTTTTGGGCAGGTCCAGATTGCTCGACTGCTGGCCTTTTTGTCGAGCAGAGGGTTGCTGGTCCAAACGGGAACTGGTCGGGTTGGTTGAAGAAGAGAGGAATGAACAATTGCTTGCAGCTACGACACAACCTGAGGAGCAGCGTCTCAATGGACGCCAGCCTAACGCGTTCTTGCACCCTTTGTTGATGAGCCATCGCTTGTTGATGTGAGTATTTCATGATCTAAGCTCAATCTGAAAAAGCAACGAAACAAACACATCAGTATCGACTAGAAAGTTAAAAAGTAAATAGTAAATAAAGACATCTACCTAGTCGAGCATCAACTGGCAAGTCCAACTGAGCAGGCGATAAACCTGCCAATGCCAAATTCCTCTCCTCGATAAACCCAGCCGCCTCCATCTGACCAAATTGGGTTAAATCCTGAATAAAAGTATTGGGCCAAGTAAGGATCTCATTTCTCGGCATCTCGACATACCCTCTCCACCCCCCCTGGGAATGTTAAACCCAACCCCCTCGACGCCCGAACATAAAGATATCATTTTTTCCAATCTTGACCATGGGAAGATGAGGGAATAACCAATAATTTTTTATTAGGGCGGGCTATGAGATAATAGAAGCTCGAATCCTCTATGCTACCCGACTTCTAGGACATCAGGAGATGGAAGAGATTTGAAAAATTGGTAAAGATAGGAGATTGGTCTTGTATATTCATTAAGACAACGAAGCTGTATAGGGTAAAAAAAAGTTAGGGAAGAGTTGGGTTATGCAAACTTGAAGACCCGTCAGCAAGTCGACTATAGATTGTGCAAGAGGAAATCTAAGCCCACACTTAGGGCCTCCTCGAACACCATGATACAGCCAACGGGTGGTTGATGCATCCTATCAATGGGACCAGGGACGAGCAGCTCGTACCCCAGGGGAATATGATATAGCTGCCTAAGCAACGCAAGGTTGCTAGTTGTAATTTTAGAAATGACCTCACCATAGTGGTCGGGAGTAAACAACCAACCACGAGACATTGGAGGCTGACTCGACCCGACATCACCCCCCACATTACCATGAGATTGACTCGAACTACTAGAAGAGGTCAAACTATGGCTAGAAGAATCATCAGACTCGTTAGTTGAGCTATCCCCCACCCTAGTCAAACCCATATTCGACAGAGTAGCCTCACTATCACTCCCTTGACTACCACCTTCACCAAATATTCTCATCATAATTGGCAGAATAATGCGATCGAGATAAAATAAAGTAAAATTCGCTCAAAGATTGCAGAAGACTTACAAGGTTAGCAAGTTCAAGGCAGAATTCGATCAACAGAAAATGTAGTTAAATGGCAAATTCGACCTCTCAGGATGCTATGAAAGTATAAAATGAAAGTTTTCACCACACCTATTTATAGGCCTCAACTAGCGGGTAATTCAATTGGCTAAATAGACCGGCTACCGGCTATTAATTACACATCCGTCGGTTGCCTTTCTATACTACCCAACGTAACAGTCACATTAAATGCACTAAAACCCTGGTACCAGTATGTTGGACTCCTTGTCAAGTTTTTGCAAATTAGCTACTCCTCATTCCTTCTCATCAATCATCTCAATCAGGAATTGGAAGCGGAAGGGACTCATGATATGAGGTCCTAACAAGCCCAACCCAATAACACTCGACTAGTCAGAAGACATGATTTGGAACAGCCCAATTAGCTCCCAGGCCCAGCCCACCAGTTATCGATTGGACCCAAGCTTACTAGGCCTTTCCGCCAACACGAGTATTAACGTCTTGCCCGATCAACAAAGTATGGTCGACCAAATTGAAGATGATTATTCAGCACTCAACCAGGAAGATCTAAATCCAGTAGAGTTCCATCATCATTTCCAAAGCTTGTGCAAGCAACTCAAAGGCAAGCATTCACCTCAAACTGGGAGGTCGAACCAATGCGACCATTTTGTTGCCACATCGAATGCTCTGACAGGCGTCATGCCTCTACATTAATGGCTCATGCCACCTTTTCTGCCGTGCCAGAGTAGTACACGCCTCCTGTGTACTGCTATGTCCTAGGAGCTCGAGGAAGCGCCGCCTAGAACAATACACAAATTGGAGCAGACGTAATGGTCTTCAAGCAAGGACAAAGTCTCTTTCTATGCACACAAGGGCATCATGGACATATCAATTTCACCTGAAAGGCTATAAATACCCCATTGCCACCATTCAGTAAGGTATGCTCATTATGACTTAAAGCCCTCACTCTGCTGCTCTTCCTTCTAGTCGATTAAACTTGAGCGTTGGAGTACCTTAGCCGAGGACATCTCAACTAGCCCAACGTGTGCTATTGGTTGCAGGACTCAACCCAATTATATCATCAGGACATTTTCTCGACCTCCTATCTGGTCAATCAGATTGGATCACAACCCAATGCATCTTGCCAAACAAATCATATCCCCATCACATATGTACACGCATATATATGCAAATGAAACAAAAATAATTATATTCGTATAATATTATGTACTCAAGTGAAGTATTAAGAATGCTATCAATTATTAGTAAATATATAACAGTTGACTGATATGATGGAATATATTGAACATATTTACTGTCTTCAAATTAATATAATATTTAATTTCAAAATAGTTTCAGTTTTTGTTCTCTCTCTCCAATTTTACTTTCTTTTCTTCAATTAGTTTTACTTTATCATAATTATTTTCTTTTATTATTTTAAAAATTAAATAAATATATTAAAATTATATAGAGTTGGTTAGTTCATTCCTTCAAAAATGATGCTCAATGGATATATACATTTTAGCATCACAGGCTGATATGATAAACTCGTTTTTGAGGGAAAATCTAGTCTGAATCTTATAAAGTAGTTCATTTTGATCATTTTCTATTCCTGCCTTCTTAAACATTTTGTTTTTCTATTATGGATATTAAATAGGGAAAATATATTAAAAGCCAATAAAGAGTTTTAGTTTTAATTTTCCCCATTTTATCATGTGTAAAGTGTGCGGGCCTTTTTAACTATCTTGGTGTATTTTTTAATTAATTAAAAAATTAACCTTATTTTAAAATAATGACAAGATCATTTTGTTTCTTATTTTCTGTCTCTTAGTTTTACCTTTTTTTTTTCCCTTCTAATTTGTTTTACGTTATCACAATCATTTACTTTTTTATTTATAAATTTAAATAAAATTATTAAAATTATAATTTTATAAATAAAAATAAATAAATATTTTTATTTATTTTTTATACTATGATTATTTAAGCACACACAAAAAGTGTGCTCAAAATACTAGTATGTATTATTTAGAGGAGGGTAGTTGCAAGAGTGGCTTTTCCTTTCAGCTGAGAAAGACATCTACCTTAGGCCTTCAAATTTCGAAGGCCTCCTATTTGTTAATCTTAGGCCTCAAGTCAAAAATATAAGGCTTACTCTCTTTTCACATTTTAGGTTTGAAAAAAATGTAAGGCTTTAATTTAGAAGCCTTTATATACATACATATGTATATATATATATTAATTTTAGGCCTATGAAAAAATAGAAAATCTTTATTTAAAGGTCTTATTATCTAAAATTATAATTAGTAATTAATTGATTATAATAAATCAAATATATAAATTTAATTGTTATTAATTTTGATTATCCTAAATCTCCTCTATCATTTTAAATTCTTAGGGCTTGTTCTTCTATGTTTTGGTCATTTTCTAGAAAAAAAATTTGGGGGAATAGGTTTTTGGGAGAAAATTTGGAGAATGTGACATGTGTTTCTTTTTATTTTGGGGAAATATGAAAAATGATTGAGAATGAGTTGTTTGTTTCTTTATGTTTGGGAAGAGACAAACTTTACTGTAAATGTCAAATCAATTGCTTTTTTATTGGGTTTGTAGAGTGAAAATGATTTTTTTATATATTATATGTATATATTTTTCTAGTTGGATGATGTGTGTATGTATATATATATTTGTAATGATTGAAATATGAATGTAATTAATTTAATTGATTATTTATTTTGAAATTTATATTTTTATAAATTTAATATTAGTAAATGATGCATTATTTGGTTATATTAAAAAATATTAATCATTCATGAAATCATAATCATATTTTAATTATAAAAAAATTAGCTTATATCATAATTGTTAATATCGACTTATAAAAAAATCTAATTACTATACATTAATTATAGAATAATTACTGTTTATTAATTAAAATATAATTATTTAACTATTTATTACTTAAAATTTATGTATAAATAAAACTTGGTTATTTATTAAAATAAATAAATTTTTTAATAATTTATATATATAAGACTTATTACAATTTGTCAAATTAAAAATAAATAAATAATATTATATTATGTGAAATTACATCATCTTAAATTATTTATTAAATGAATAAATATAATATTTAATTATATGTAAAATATGACACATAATTAATATATAAATAATAAGTTATTTAAATATATTAATTTAATTAATTTAATAAGTTATTTAATTATTTTAACACATTATTTAATTAATACGTTATTTATTAAATAAATTACTTCATAATAATCAAATAATTTTACTTACATTTAATTAATTCTCTCAACAATTTCTTTAAGTATATCAATATTAATTTATTAAACTCAATAAATTATTACATAAGTATCACCCTATAATCAAATTTTTTATTATAATTTTAAATAAATGTGAAGATTAATATTTAATGAAGAATATATTTTTTAAAGAAGATTAATTTATTTATTATATCAAATTAAAACATCTTAAGTTATTTATTAAATGAATAAATATAATTTTAATTAATACATTAAGGCCAAGTTTGGTTGGATTTTAATTTTATCCTTTGATAACTTATTTCATGATAAGTTGTGTGATTATTAACTATTGTAGTATTGTTTGGTTTGCATGATTGTTTGTAAATATACCCGCGTGGTTGTTGTTTGGTTGAAGGTATAATAATCCTTGTCATTTGATTGTTTTATGAAATGACCATGCTATCCTTTAGCTTAAAAGAGACAAGCAATTCTTTCTCTTCCTTTTTTTTTTCAAAAATTACTTTTGCAATGAATAGTTGCGGAGACACGTTCGCTTTTTTCAAATTATTTTCTTTCCCTATTTTTATTGATTTAATCACTTCCCAAAGTTTCAACAAAAGGAATCTAACCCATAATTGTTAGTTTATTTTTATAATTTTTCAAAATATTAATTTATAAAATTAATAAATTAGAATAAAAATAAATTAACTTTTTTATAGTTATGATATGTGTAAATATAACATTTGGATCAGTTTAATAATTTTCCAATATTAATAGCTTGAATTTTTTTTTCAATTTTTTGAAATTACTAATTCAGAATAAATTAAATTATTTTAATATTATTCAAAATTATTAAATTTTAATTTATAATGTAAGTTTGAAATCATTAATTTCATTTCATAAAATTATAATATATAATTCATTTTGTTAATTTTCTTAAATTACTAATTTAAAATAAACAAGTTATTACTTATAATTTCCAAAATTATTAATTATTAATTTATTTTTATAAATTGAAAGGCCTTATTGATTATTAATCTATAATTTACTCTCATAATCCATAATTATTTTTTATAATTTTCAAATAATATTATAATTATCCAAGATAGTAATAAAAAATTATTAATTTTGTAATAATTTTTCTTTACATAACTATTTAAAAATAGTTTCATAATTTTATAATTATAGAAAAATATGAAATTATTTATAATAATTTAATTTCTTAAAAAACTAGAGATAGAGAATGTAGTTCCCCAACGTCCAAATGCATTATATAATCTAAAAATAATTTTTTATTGATTTAATCATTTTTTACAAATTGGAAAAACAAAAAAGGAAGAATGAGTAACCATGATTACAACTGCAAGGGAAAAAAAAAGAAAAAAAAAAGTTGAAGTGAAAAAGTGATCAAGGACTTAAACAAAAAATTTAAGAGCCAATTGGACTTTTTGCTAAAATGGATCAAATGGGATAAATAATCCAAGGGGGTGGGGTGGGTTTATTAATATCAAGAATTGGGTTTATATATACGGGCCCGATGATAAATCACGGGCCTGTGTTTATATAATCATACAAACCAAATATTGGATTGAATGTGATAATTTTCCCTAATCCCACCTAATCCCACCAACCAAACATGGCCTAAATATTAAATATAACTAATACATTATTTAATTAATAAGTAAATTTAATTAATTTAATATGTTATTCAATAAATAAATTATTTAGTAATAACATGAATAATATTTAATTAAATTTAATTCATTTTTTCAACAATTAATTTAATTAAAGTTGTAAACATAAGTTTTAGAATTTTTTTACCTAGTAAAATTTTAATATATATATGTTGTGTGTATATGTATATATGAATGAGTGAAGTGGGAAAGTGATATATGAATGAGTAATGTGAAAAGTAGAGTGAGAAAAGTGAGGAGGTATGTGTGATTTTTAGGGTGTAGGGTTTTTTGGGTGAATTGAGAAGGGTTTTTTGGATATAAAATTTGAGTTTTTTGGGAAAAAGATTGTAGAATGTGCCTCCATTTTGAAATTTTTTGGGGGGTTGGAAAAATTTTTGGGAAAACATAGAAGAACAAGCCCTTACTGTTTTTCTTATTTAAACCCTAGCTACTTCCTTCTTTCCCAATATTAATCACTAATAAATTCTTTCTTTTTTAATGTTAATCACTAAATGATGTTTCAATTTTAATTACTAAATAATGTTCCACTATTAATAATTGGATAATGTAACTTCAAATTAAGATTTTATTTGTGAACCATTTTTTTGTTCTTTTGCTCTTGCTAAAAGAAGTTTTTCAAATTTGAAATAAATAAGACCTTACTTCAGGTCAATAATGTCTCGTACTCCGCTATCAATTGAAAGTGAAATGTCATAAAAAATTAATTAAAAATATGAGCAATAATTTTGTATATGAATAAACTAAAAAAGTAAAATTTAAGTAGTAATATTTTGTATGAAAGTTTTTTTTCCTTATAATGTATAAAATTCTAAACGTGTGTATTACAAAGGCCTCAATTTCACATTTCGCCTTAGACCTTTAATTTTGTTGAGATGGCCCTAGGTAGCTGAGTAGAGAGATTTTATTTATTTTTTTAATTTTAATGAAAAAAACTATTTATTAATTCACAACTATAACTAGAGGATTCGAATATATTCCATTGATCAAGTGAACAAGAAATGTAAGAAAAAAAGAAAAGAAAAACTCACCATCTACACTATATCTATGTGTGTATATATATATATATTAATAAAATATGTGGGCTTTAGTGGTGTGTTTACAAATCATGAGACTAAAATGTCTTTAACTTTTATTTTAAATCCTTAAACTACATAAGTAACTACTAATTACTTTATCCAACTACTATTCCACTATCATCATTTCAAACTCTCACTTTATAAGCAAAAGATATCTGAGTGGTTCGTAGAGTTCTATATCTAATTGAAAATATCGCTTATTTAGATATGCGCATTTATTAGATAACATAAAAATTATAATAATTTTTTTTTATATGTGCTTCATATATGTATGTACATTGATTGTGCTTTAATATTTAGATGCACATGCATCGAGTGTACACTAATCACTAATTTATAATAACTATTGAAATTGTGACAATTTGTAGATGAAATTAATCTAATTAAATAATATTGGATTAACATCCTATTTAGTTCTAAATAGTTGTGAGTCAACAAGTGAAAGAAACCAACTTTGCAAGTGAAATGATTTTTGATATGTATGGTTCCAATTTTATCCTATTAATAACTATTTATTATAATAAAAAATATCTAAATATGATAAAAATAAATTTACCTCAACCACCAAAAAAAATGAAAAACAATTACCAAAAGTTAAAACAACTAGACATGCATGCTTAAGATCGACTTAGCATAGCTTTTGAAAAGTCGATCATAGCTTTTGAAACTTTTTTCAATAATAATAATAATAACAACAACAACAACTTCACAATTAGTAAGTAGCTAGACAAAATAGTGTTTCTCAAGATTTATTATATTATTATTTAGAAATCTAAAAATACTTATAAAATTCCAAACATAGAATATCTTTTTAGTTTTATATAAAAAGACGATTTCTGACATTACTAAATTTGAAATGACTACATCACAAGATAATATTAATCTTTTCATACTATTCATAAAATGTGTAGCAGATTATAATTACTTTTATTTGAAACAACCATAATTATTGATTTTATAATTTTTTGTATAAAAACATATACGAAAATTTCAAATTAATGATTGTCAGAATTCATAGTGTTTATTACTTTTTTTTTTTGAATTAAATGTAAATATTAATGTTTTTATATCCCATTTAACCTTTACCTAAACTATATCCATCTGCTACAAATATAAAATAAAAAGATGAAAAAATATTGAAATTTTATAGTAATGATACTTTTGTTAAAAGTAAGAACGAGTTTACCAAAAGATGAATACAAATAAGAGCTTGTCTGATTATGGTTTTTTTATTTTTGTTTTTCCAATGTGTACTACTTAAGTTATAAAACATTATTTTTAATAAAAATACAATTTATTTTTATTTTCATACATATATATATATATATATAAATGTCATTAATATATATCAAAACCTAAGCTATTTATGACTCGTCACATTATTTTTTCATTTGGTGTTTTATTAATTGAGGAATAATTAAAACTCACGAACAAATTAAATATTTTTTTTCTTTTAACTTACAAGATAATGAGATTCCACTAAATTTATTATTAATTTTCTATTCAAATTTGATTTGATTGATGATATATATTGAAAATAATGAATCCGTAATAGATTAGATAATAATCTTTTACCTCAATGTTATTTGATTGATATGACATAAAAAATAATGGAACCCCAAAACTAACACTATTATATTACTCTGAATCCACTATTTAATATAATTAAAGTAATGCCCTGAATTTTTAATACTAATCTGAAAGAAATAAAACAAACTAAAAGAATTATTTAAAAATTTAGAGTCTGAAAAATAATGCAATTTAGGACCTAATGGTCCATGTACAATTAAAAATCCTAGGGGTCAATATGTGAAAATAGAATTTTTATAGACTGAATTGAGAGCAAGTGTAACACCCCTAATTTTCTTGAATTATGATAGTATAATTGTTAGTTAATTCATTTTAATTTACTTTATGAATTTCCATGATTATTTAGTATTTTAGAAATTTTGTAATTAATATATATTACCAATACACTTGATTTCATGATAATTAAATTTTATGGGGCCAAATTGTAATTTTGAAAAGGGCGGAACTGTGTATTTCTCAAAATTGTGGGGTTTGCATGGAAGTATATAAGTCTGCAGGGTCAGAAGTGAAATTCTTCAAACTTGGGGCTGAATGGAAGAATTGTCTAAGTTTTTGGGGACCAAATTGCAATTTGAGAAAAATCAAATTTTAAACACCAAATGGGCAGCATATTCTTCATTCATTTCCTTTTTTCTCCTTCTTTTCTTCTGTTCTTCTTCGTTTCTTTTTCTTTCTTTTTTCTCCTTTCACCGTGAATAACCACCGGCGGCTCTCACTTACCGGCGACCACCAACCACCACACTAACCCCTTCAAACAACTCTTCTCCACCCCCTGACCACCTTTCTCCACCCATGCACACCCAAGGACCGGCGAGCCACCGTGGAAATTAAGGAACCGAAGGACGGGTGAAATGGGTTTCAGCTTTTTCGTCGAAGGCTTGGGCAGTTGAGAGGTGTTTCAGGTAGCTCTTGGCGAGGAGAAGTAGATTAAGCGATTGCATATGGGTTTGGCGCGGCGGAGAGGAAGAAAACAGATGATCGAAGCACGGTGGAGAAAATGAAGATTTTAGGTTGTTGAACTCCGTTGACGGAGATACAGGTTGCGGAACTTGAAACCGAAGGCATTGTTGGGAAGCTCTCGTCGAGAGGAGCAAAATCGTGGTGATTTTAGCTTTTTCGGCGGCGACGGCGGGAAGACAGAATCTTCCTTTCGTCAAGACGATCATAGTGGCGTAGTTGGCTTGTGGATTCGAGCTCCCGTTGCGTAGTTGTGGTAAAAGATTAAAGAAATTTATATGTATGTACATGCATGTGTATATTTCTATTTAATGTTGTATCCATGCTAAGAATAGAACTTGAGGATGATGATATGCCATATAGATATATGTATTGAATTCTCCCATGCTATGGATGATATTATAGTGGACTTGGACATTATGTAAAGTGACAAAATTGGAAATTATGAATTTGACAAGAGAATTAAACTTGAGATTTTGGATTAAGGACCTAAATTAGATAGTATTGGAAATTATTGGGACCTTAAACAATTGATGATTTAAGTGATGATATGTAGATCATGTGGTTAAGAAACTTGACTTTATTGATAGGAGAAACAATATGAGAATTAAGATTATTGTAGCAAGACTAGTCTTATAGCCATTCTTGGAATTTTATCAATGTTGTCATTTTAAGTTATCATGTTAATAGGATAAATAGCAAATTTTGGAGTTAAGAACAAATATGATAAAGATGTATTAGGAATTTAAAGTGGGTTTTGACTAAATATATATCATTATGGTTAGGTGACGAAGAAGTGTGTCACGAGGACCAATAGACAGTCTGCAGAACTTGTACCATCAGAGATTTTGAAGGTGAGGTTCTCCCACTTTGGGTTATTACTTTGTATAAGCTTCTCATTATTTGTTGAAAACCCCTGTGCGGGTTTACCATTTTGGCCTTGATATATCTATCTATTCTTGTGGCATAACCCCTGTGAGGGTTAATTTGCTTGATTGTACTAATTCGTAAATTGTTTGACGTGTACTTGCTCGTTTATTGAAATCTGATCTGATCGGTACTTGTTCGTTACCTGTTATTTACTTGTATACCCTTGTGCGGGTTAGCACTTGTTTCACTCGTTCTTGTTCGTCCTTGTTCGTTTTGGCACCCAAAACTCCTGTCTGTCATGTCTGGTACTTGTTTGATCGTACTTGCTTGTTCCTATTTGAATCGTTATCAGATGCCTTGCCGGCACACTCATTTGTTGTATCCTGATATCTAGCCAGTTGGCTTGTATGTACTTGATTGTTGTATTTGATTGGTACTTGTTGTACTTGTTTGGAGATTGAACTTGGGCCGAGTGCCAATCCTACGCGGAATGCTGGGATACTTAGGACACGCCTTGCAGTCTGCCTGGGTGTCCAGGGTACGCTATGCGGTCCGCATAGGTATCCGCAATACACTAAGCAGTCCGTTTAGGTATCTGCTATGCGCCATATAATCCATATGGGCAATGCGCCATACATTCGTATGGGCACACCAATTGTATGCTATCACGCAATGGAATTACTTGTTTGATTGGTATAAGGTGATCTGATATGCATGTCTTAACTCGTTTCGTTGGAATGCATATTCTGTAAGGGTTTGCTTACTCGTACTCGTTCTTGCTGTTTGTGAATTGTTCTTAGAGCAATAAGGCAGGAGAGTTTCCTGTTTGCTACATTGTTCTTGCTAAATTGTAATTGTACTTGTATTGTTATTGATTCTAGATCTGTTGAGATGCTCTTCCCTTGACAGGTTCTATTATCGCTTGATATTTATCCCTCACTAAGTCCATTGGACTTACCCCCTCATTTTCATTACTTTTGCAGAATAGTGGCATAAGAATGGAAAGTTCTAACTTGAAGTATAGGGATGCTTTTTTTGTAATGGTTTGGTGTCTTTCTTTTGTATATGATCACTAGATGGATAGGTGGTAACATAGAGATGTTGAGATACGTCAGAATTGATAGGACCACCTTGAACTTGTGTACATATTTTGTTGTACGCCTAAGACTTGAACCTTGGTATGAATGTTCCTGGTTGGTAGTATTATTAAGTTGATATTTATTTCCACTGCTTTTGAATTGTAATTTCTTTATATGACTTGGAATTGAATAGAAATTTTGGGCCTATTGGTTGTATTACAAGGTTCAGAATTTAAGTTTGAAATGAGTTGATATCTCAGCTTTGGATTCCCCGGAATGAGGTGTCACAGCAAGGGTTAAATTGCATGTGGTTAGAATTTGTTTGAGCTCAACCGAAAGGTGTTTAGAACCTTTAGAGCCAATTCACAAATCACATCTCTAGAAAATAGGGTTTGTATATAACATTTAAACCAAAAATATTACTACATACAATCGTCCTGACATCCTAAAGTACACAAGCATGTTAAAAACCCTAAAAATGAGTAGAAAATAGTTCGGTAAACTCGCGGTGTCGAAGCTTACCAGCAATGTTGATGGATTTGGTGTTTCTGGCATAGGTAACTTGAAATTAGTGGAAGGAGAGTAACTAAACGACAGGACTATTTTGGTGGTTTCACTTCTTGATTTCAACAGTCGATGGAGGGGTAAGTGGTGCGATGATGATGCAGTGACGATAGGGCTTTCAGGACAATTTTTGGCCTAATTTACTTACAACACAGAGGGTTTTCAGAAAATTGATTTGGAGCTTTTGTTCCTCTCAGAAAGGCACATCTGCTACTTCAAATAACTGCCATCTCCAATGGCGTTTGACAACAACTGACAACATTCAAACCATATTTTTGTCTAGTAAATAATGGGATAGGCATGTGTTCAAATAATTTGAAAGACAACTACTCATATTTAACTATTTATGTTCTCTTTTACACTAGTGTAAAGCATCATTGTAGGTGGTTAATGTATCACTCAAGTAAAACAATGTCTTATGACTACATTTGTTGTAGTACTAAGAAATAATACTTTGATAGTTAAACAATGACTTGAATAATTAAATTTAATATAATTTTTCATGTATTAAGAGTAATACTATATTTTAGGAAATTATACATTATTCTTTAAATACAAAAGAACATAGTACTGCAATAGAGTGTTTTATACTCACTTGGTGAGACAACTTATTCGACCATCCAATATTGGACAATAAGGACTATAATGGTTATATTGATCGACTTTAAATATGTATTAGAATTGATATCACTAATCCAAAAATATAATATCTCTTATTCGGTAATGTATACTCAATTATTGTAATGTAATACTACAGTCTCAGTACTTAGTACTGAATTTTAGTTGTATGATTCTCAATTGTTAGATAACAATACTTCAAATTGAGGATTTAATACTACAACATAGTTAATTTGAACTTAAATTCATATTCAAAATGCATCAGCCCCCATCCCAACAAGAAGAAAAGAAAAATCATTCCTTCATACAAAATTAAATTAGTATTGGATATGCATATATGAATACTATATATGCTTTGAAAATACTGATATTTCAATAACTTGTATCACATACCCAAGAATAATATTTATATCCATATTAACTTTCATTCAAAAAAATTTTCAATTAGTATGCAGAATGACAATTCATACTATCCAAATTACAACCATATATATATATATATATATTATTCAAATAAAAAATCCATGTCATTCAAATTACGTTACAAATTATAAAATCCTCCATAATCATCATTCAAATATTCAATACAAATAAAATATTATCCAAATAATGATGCAGACATAACCATTTGACACTAGAATAGAGTAAATCGTGCTCATAAGTTCTAATCGTTGCCCCCTTCTGATCCTACCTCGATCGTGATAATATATTTCTCCTTTTTCTCCTACAACATATAGAATATATATGCAATCAAGAAAAAATTATTTCACAAATAAATTTAATGTTTGTCATACTTGAAACTATTTCAAAATAACTAAAAAACAAGTGTAGATTGAACTGACAACAAGTATTAAAAAATACTTGCACATAATACTAAATTAAAATTCTGGTGACTGAAACTACAATGAAAAATACTGAAAGTTTAAAATTTGGCACTAGAATTACTTACACACAATACTAAGCTGGGATTTAGGTGCTGTAACTATAGTTTAAAATATATAAAATTTGAAGTTTAATACCATATTTATTTGCAAATATTACTTAACATAGTTAATGTTAAGTTTATTTTAATGAACAAGAAAAAATGATTAAATATGATTTATCCTCTTCATACATACCATAATTTGGATAATATATCTAATAATTAGTCCCTAAAACAACCAACGTAGATTATATTTTAAATGAAGTTAAAATTACTAAAATAAGATATTCAATAATTGAATCAAAATATTAGAACAACAAATGAAGAATGAATTAGTTATTTAAATATTAAGAAATCAAATTAGTTTTCTTTTTCTTTTTCCTTTTTTTTAATTTGAATATGGGTAAAAGTGATTATATTATAACTAAATCAAATACATAATAAACAAAATCGAATATATATTAATTAAAACAAGTGTAAAACCAAAAAAAATAAAAAAAAATTAAGGAATAGGCTTATAGGCTTTCAACATTTCAATAGGAAATAAAAACTATATAATTGAAAAAAGATTACCTTATAGTCTTTGAAATATGGACAAAAAAGAAGATTTTCTTCCTTGGGCAATATAACTAGGGATGTAAGATGAGTCTCATGAGCTGGCTCGATTGTATGTCAACTCGAACTCAAAAAATTTGAGCTCAAGTTCGAGCCTTGATTTAGTTGTTCAAAAGCTCATGAGCCGGCTCATAAGCTTTTTTCTATTTTTTTATATTAATTAAATAATTATTATATATTAATAATTTACTTATTTTTATTTTTAAATCTTTCTATATATTAATAAATAACTATTTATGTTAATTGTAATGCCCCATAATTTTTTTTTCATATTTAATCAATTAATATACCTTATTTTATTTTATTTACTATTTCAATTAAAATTGTAGTAAGGCATGTAGTATATTTTCAGAATAATATATTTATATATATAATATATAGATAATATTAAACTATCTTTTGATCAAATAGTGATAATTAGTATTGTAGATACTGTATATTTTGAGGAGTACAAGTTATAATTCTATTTGAATTAATATTATATTAATACAAGGAGTTGAAATATTGAATTCTGCGAATTAAGAATAGAGATACTAGAATTATAATGGGATTATCCTAGTCCTAGAAGGAAATTGATTAGAGTCCTACTTGAACTAAACCACTTCCTTAACATAAATATAGTCCCTAAAAATAAAACTCTAATTACATTTAATAGTAAACGAAAGAGGAAAAAAGACAGCAGTTGTGGCAGAAGGAAAGGAAAAGGAGACAGCATTTGTAGGAAGTGCATTAGTAATTACACAAGGTAATTCATGAGTTTGTAGACTTTATATTTGATAATTTTGAAATTTAATGATGCTGTTAGATTTTTATTTTATTGAAAATAGATATTGTGACAATTTTACTATGTCTCGTCCGAATTAAGCAAAATCATCAACACAAAAATTTTATATCTGTGTCTTAGGTTTCTAATGCCTCCTCAATCCGATTTAAATGCAGTAAGTTATGACCAAAATGCTAAGATGTGTCCAGTCAGAAGATATAGGACTTTGGTTTTTCCAAAAAGGGATATTGGTGATGCCTTTACTACTTCATTCCGACCGAATTAAGTAAAATAATCAACATACTAATTTTACATCTGTTTCTTAGGTTTCTATTTCCGCCTGAATCACTTCAATCCAATATATAGGGAGAAAGTTATGACTAAAATACAAAGGTGTGGCAAGGCAGAAAATACAGGGCTTCGATTTTCCTAAAGCAGAATATTGTGACACCTTTTTCCACTTGATTTAGATTTAATTTGGTGAGATGGTCAATGCATGAATTGAATATATGTATGTTATGTTTTTACATCCATTTGAATCACTTCAATACGATACTTAGGGAGAAAGTTATGAGTAAAATACAAAGGTGTGGCATGATAGAAAATACAGGGTTTTGATTTTCCTAGAACAGAGTATTGTGATGCCCTTTACTACTTTATTTAGATTTAATTGGGAAATATAGTCAACATATGAATTGTATATATGTCTCTTAGGTTTCTAATTCTGCATAAATCACCTCAATAAAATTTATATAGAGAAAGTTATGATCAAAATACTAAGATGTGTCAAGTCTGGAAATAAAGGACTTCGATTTTCTTAGAACAGAATATTGTGACACCTTTTACTACTTGATTTCGATTGAATCTGGAAATATGGTCAACATAAGAACTGAATATTTATATCTTACAGACATTTAAATCACTTTAATCTGATGCATAGGGAGAAAGTTACGGCTAAAATACTACGGTGTGGCAATATAGAAAATACAGGACTTCAATTTTCTTAGGACATAATATTGTGAAAAATTTTACTACTTGATTCCGGTTTAATTGGGTAATAAGGTCAACATATGAATTGTAGATCTATATGCTAGGTTTTTACAGGATTTTGAATTACCTTCATCCAAGGCCTGTAGTAAAAGTTATAGCTTAGATACAATCATGTGTCACATCAAAAAATTTCCTAAAAATTAGAAATCTGCTTTCACACCACTGCTGCCCCTTGAACTCGAATTTCCTCTCTCATATTAGCCAATTTAGACTGTATCATCTGCATAATAGTTTTATAACTCTTTCTTAGCTTTATAATGCCATAAGAATTGAGTCAATCGGATATCTAGAAAGAGTGTTATTAGTGAATCAACAAAGTATGTACGAAAAGATAAATTATTGATAAGTTTTGTGAGTATGTATATACTAGGCTAGTCCCAAGTAAATTTTGTCTTGTTAGTCAGTTAAATTGGTGATTGATTTGTTTATTAAATGAATCAGGTGACTCAACGATTGAGTTGATTGACACTAAGATAGGATTGACTTCTAGGATCGATCTTGAAGGTGAGTGTCTAAACTTATAACTATTATATGGCATTACTTTTCAAAACACAGAAGGATATATGTATAGTAATGCATGATATGAAACCTCTTTTCAATATACACTGCACTATATATGTATTCCACTACACAACAAAAAGAAATATTTTCTTGTTTTATTTTCGGATAAAAGAAAACCTATGTTTTTGTGATTTTTTTTAATGCTTCTAGACTAGCAATTAAAGTTCGATGATCAACTGATTACTGTTACTGTTACTGTTAGTTGGATCCAATTTGGTCTGGTTGTGCGAGGGACTTTAATGGGCAGCAGCGGGCTAGCAGGTTGAATACCAAGCCACCATGGCCTAATCCCCCCAGCGCACAACAGAAGCCATTTGTGGCTAAGGTAAGTCGTAGAAATTGACACTCGGGCATTGTTTTGGTAAGGTCACACTTTGCCCGAAGCGATAAGCGACTATTACGGTGGGAGCCATAAGGTTGACTGGCTATAGCAAACATTGTCTTATCATCGCATTTAAGTTGTCAGTCTAGGAAAACCATTTATTAAGCTCTTGACTTGATACTGCTTGACTGATTATAAAATTCTTAACTTGTTACCGCTTGACTGTTTATAAACTTCTTTACCGTTGCTGCTAAACTGTTTTATGAATTCCACTTATGTTTTTTTTTTTCTCAAATATTTTCACTATACGAATTCTTGAACATTTTTACTGTACAAATGATTTTAATTCCAGAACTCACATTGCACACACTTGGCACTCACAAAACCTTTTACTCACACTCATTTTCTTCTTTAACTTCCTTCTGGCAGATTTGTATCCTAGCCCTAGTGAGGATGTTGAACTTGCTTTTGATGAGAATCAGAATTGAAAGTTTTATGGTGAAATGAGGACTTTCTAGTAGGTTAGCTTTATTGTCGTGTTGGCAAATTAGTTCTTCTCCTTTAAAGATTCTTTTCCAGTTGAGGGGAGAATATTGGGCATCTTTAGTTTCTATGTTGCTAGAATTATTTGAATTATTATAAATGTTGGAGTTTTTTTTATTTAAGATCATGATTTTAGAGAAGTGATATATTTTTATTTGGGATTCAGTTTCACGCCTCGATATTAGACTGTATGGTCAAATTTTGGGGTGTGACATTAATAATTTCCTTTTTTATTTTTAAATATTTTATATATAGTATTAAATAATTATTATACATTAATAATTAAAATTTATTTTTACTGAGCTCACGAGCTCAAGCTCGATTAATACTAAGCTTGCAAGCTTGATCTTGAGCTCAAAATACTAAACTCGAGCTTGAGCTCAAGCCTTTAACAGGAGGCTGATCGAGCTCGAGCTCAAATTTTTTTTCAAGTTCGAGTTGAACTCGACTCATCTACACTCCTAAATATAACAATAGTAGACAATGGTTTAAAAAGAGAGCAACAAACAACGGGATGGAAAAAAGGGTAGCTGAAAGAGGTTGCAAGAAAGGGAAAAAACAACAACAAAAAAAAAAGGTACAGAGAGAGAGAGAGAGAGAGAGAGAACATAGAGGAAATAGGAAATTGATAGTGGCATCCTATTTTAAGGGAAATCTAAAAGAAAAAAAATTGCAATTGAAAGTGAAATGAAGAGACAATGATGGATGTGGAAGAAAATGAAGAAAACCACCACTAGATGAGAAACAATAGGAATGCAGGTGCCACCTCAATCTTTCAACACAGACACAACATGAAGAAGAAAAATAAATCAAGAGGAGCTTAACAGTTATAGTGACTTTTAGATGAAGATTAAAAAGGAAATAAAAAATAGGGGCACTTATTTAAAAGTACCAAAAACACTTTTAAATTTTGTGTTCAGTCCCCACTTGATTTTTGTTAGAAGAAACTCCCTAATTTTGTTAAAATTTTAAAGATCACTCCCTACTCACTTGATTTGACAAAAATGCCCTTAAGTATAATATTTTTCACTCATTTTTTTCTCACTTCTTCTTCATCCAGACAAGAAAACAGTAAACCCTATCATATGCTCATTATCAGAAACAGAAATAGCAGAAAAAACGTAACAAGCTCCACGGCGAGAACGAGAATAACGTCAGAGCCAAAAAGCACCAACCCGACAGCTGCATTGTCTTATTCTCTTTTTATTTTCATCATTTTCGAGTCTCATCTTCTTCTCAGTTGCTTCTGAGTTTCTTATATTTTTCCGACAATGTCAACCAGTAGTGAAGCAAGTGTGTTCAATTAAGTGTTGGGGAGTTGCCGCTACAAAAACCAACTCCATATAATGTCAATTAAGGATAGTATGACTTTAATGGATATGTACATTAATCTCGCAAGAAAATGGAGTGAAATCAACGCCGAGCACTTTAGTTTGCAATATATAGCTCCACACAAAGATTGTACGTGGTTTAACTTATGACAACGATGTCATTAATATGGTCTTACTGCATTTGACATTAAAGATAAACATTATTGATATCCTGGTAAACCGAAAGGATGAATCAAGTAGCAGAGAAAAGAAGAGAAGCGATGTTTTAAGGTAATACTTCTACAGAATCTAAACTATACTACAGTTTGTAAAGTTTTGTACTTGAAGTGTTCTGAAATTGCACTCTGTTTATTTGAAAATCTTTCTGTACTTGGAGCGTTGTACATTATACTTCATTACAATTAACATTATACTTCATCTCACAAAAATTATACTCTATTATGTAAATTTTATACTTCAAGTGTTCTACTAATAGATTATCTAGAATTGTATTGCAACTTGTAGCGGTTTATACTTGAAGTGTTCCCAAATTGTATGTATTCTATATAAAATTATACTTTCGGTTTTCTAAAATTATACTTCATTTTAAACAAATTTGTACTCCAGTTACCTGAAATTGTACTTCATTTCACTAAAATTGTACTCTATTATTTAAATTTTATACTTCAAAGTGTTCTACTAATTGATTATCCAAAGTTATACTGTTATTGCTAACAGTTTATATTTGAAGTGTTCAAAAATTGTACTTCAATTTTTTTATATTATACTTTATTTTACAAAATCTTTACTCTATTTATTGAAGGTCTATACTTTAAGTGTTATATTTATCAATTATCCAAAATATACTGCAGTTGCTATGGCTTTATACTCCAAGAATTTGAAATTATACTTCACTTTATCTAAAATTGTACTTTTATTTTATGAAATTATACTTTATTTTGTACTTCATTTTACAGAAACATATACTCTATTTATTGAAGTTCGATACTTCAAGTGTTCCTAAAATTGTACTTTATTTTATCTAAACTTGTACTTCAATTATCTGAATCTATTATTTGACTTTCAAGTTTTCTACTAATAAATTATCCAATTTGTACTGCAATTGCTAAGGTTTTATACTTCAAATGTCTGAAATTGTTCTTCACTTTATCAAAAATTGTACTTCAATTATCTGAACCTTATTAATTAATTTTGAAGCGTCTACTAATGGATTATCCAAAAATTATGCTGCAATTGATAAGGTTTCAGGAGTTCTGAAATTGTACTTCGATTTTTTGAACTTATACTTCAGTTTTTACATAATTTCATCTAAATCTATATTCTTTTCATTGAAGTTCTATCCTTCAGGTGTTCTGAAATTGTACTTCACTTTGTCTAAAATTGTACTTCTATTTTTTGAAATTATACTTCATTTTATACATCATTTTACCTAAACTTGTACTTCATTCATTGAAGTTCTATACTTCAAGTGTCCGAAATTGTACTTCATTTTATTTGAACTTGTACTTCAATTATCTGAACCTATTATTTTATTTTGAAGTGTTTACTAATGGATTATCCAAAAATTATACTGCAATTGCTAAAGTTTTATACTTCAGGTGTTGTGAAATTGTATTTCACTTTATCTAAAATTGTACTTTGATTTTTTGAAATTATACTTCAATTTTTACATAATTTCACCTAAATCTATATTCTTTGCATTGAAGTTCTATACTTCAGATGTTCAAAAATTGTACTTCATTTTATCTAAAATTGTACTTCTATTTTTTGAAATTATACTTCATTTTATACATTATTTTACCTAAACTTGTACTCCATTCATTGAAGTTCTATACTTCAAATGTACAAAATTGTACTTCATTTTATCTAAACTTCTGCTTCAATTATCTCAACCTATTATTTAATTTTGAAGCGTCTACTAATGGATTATCCAAAAATTATACTGCAATAGCTAAGGTTTTATACTTCAGGTGTTCTGAAATTATACTTCACTTCATCTAAAATTGTATTTCGATTTTTTGAACTTATACTTCAGTTTTTACATAATTTCACATAAATCTGTATTCTTTTTATTGAAGTTCTATACTTCAGGTGTTCTGAAATTGTACTTCACTTCTTTTACTTCTGTTTCTTAAAATTATACTTCATTTTATACATCATTTTACCTAAATCTGTACTCTTTTCATTGAAGTTCTATACTTCAAGTGTTCTGAAATTGTACTTCACTTCTTTTACTTCTATTTCTTAAAATTATACTTCATGTTATACATCATTTTACCTAAATCTGTACTATTTTCATTGAAGTTTTGTAGTTCAGGTGTTCTCAAATTGTACTTCATTTTATCTTAACTTATACTTCAATTTTCTAAATCTCTTATTTAACTTTCAAGTGTTATACTAATGGATTATCCAAAAATTGTACTGCAATTGCTAAGGTTTTATACTTCATTCGTTCTGAAATTGTACTTCTTTTTATATAAAATTATACTTAAGCTTTTACGAAAAAATGTTCTCCATTATTTAAGTTTATAAAGTTCTATTAATTTTGCACTTCATTTTACCTAAAGTTCTATACTTAAAGTACTTTACTTATTGATTATCAAAAATTGTACTGCAATTGCTTGCGTTTTATACTTTTATTATTTTGAAATTGTACTTCGTTTATTTGAAATTATACCATAATGCTGAATTATTCTACATGTTGTACTTTATTTTACCTAAAATTTTACTTCATTTTCAACCTCAAGGGATGCAGTCGATGAGGAAATTGGTTCGACCAATGCATCGCACAATGAATTGGCTTTAATTAGCAACTCAGTTGATGTATGGAAGAATTACATATATGGAGAGCGTTAAACATTCAAGGATGCTCAGGAGTTCAGAATTATGCATTGTCTACTTTGCGGTCATTTAAATACAAGAAAAATGACAGCAAAAAAATCATAGCCGTTTGCAGTGATGAAAATTGCAAATGGAGAATCTATGCATTAAGGCATGAGGCTGATAAATTATTTGGCATTCGAAAATGCAATCTAGAGCACACATGTGGTGAGGCTAATCTTCGGACAAGGGGACATCCTGAAGCCGATTCCGCTTGGGTTGCTACCGTAGTGAAGGATAAATTGAGATCAAAGCCATGTTATCGAGCCTCTACCATATTGAAAGATATCCACAGAGAATACGGTGTGGAACTTAGGTACCATAAAGCATGGATGGGTAAGGAATTAGCTATGCATGACATCTATGGAGCTGAGAAGGGATCTTATGATAAGTTGAGGTGGTACTATGATGCTGTGAATAGGACAAACTCTGGAAGTATTGCAAACTGTGAGATTAACCCAATCAGTTAAAAATTTCGTCGGCTATTTATATGTTTCAGTACCTACCTTCTTGGTTTTCTCAGGAGATGCAGGCCATTGATATTCTTGGACGGCACCCATATTAAAAATAAATACAAAGGAGTCTTACTCAGCGTTGTCAGTAAGGATGCTAATGATGACTTATTCACGTTAGCATATGCAGTTGTTGACTCTGAAAATGATATTAATTGGGAGTGGTTCTGCTTTAAGCTAAGAAGTATCTTAGATTCTGAATATCTACCTGGCTTATCAAGGTTTAGTTTCTTCTCCGATCAACATCCAGGTCTTCTTAAGGCCCTCCCCATGATATTTCCCGATAGCCACCATGCATATTACCTGAGACACTTAGTGGATAACTTTAAGAAACAAGTATGTGTACTTTATCTTTGTTTGTGAGACAATTATGTGAAATAAACTCTAATTCATAACATTTAGCACATTACTGTTCTATTATTCTAAATTCAGGTATTAAGGAAGTACTCTCTACATAACAAGAAACATTGGTGTTCTGTTTTTATGAAAGCTGCATATGCGCCTACAAGGCAGGAGTATACCCGATATATAGACAGCATCTTGGAGTCAATGCCGTTTGCCAGAGACTTTATTATGCAGTCTGACCCACCATGTTGGGCAAATTCCTTATTCAGTGGAGAACAATGGAGGGTAATAAACAATAATCAAGCAGAAAGTTGGAATAATTGGGTTAAACCAGCCCGATTTATGCAAGTTGCAGCCATGGTTGATCACATACGCATACAAATAATGGTCATGATGCATGATCGACAAGAAGAATCTCATAAAATGGTTGGTCAATTATGTCCCAAGCAAGAGAAGAAGTTGGCAATCAATCATATGCATTCTCGTAACTTAAAAGTTGTCATGTCTAGCGGTTGGAGCTTTGAGGTGATTGAGCAAGATAAATCGTATGCTGTAAATTTACATAGCAGGGTTTGTTCGTGCAGAGCATGGCAGATTGATAAAATACCATGCAGACATGCTTTTGTTTGTATCGAGTCAAAGTCACTTTCATCGTATGACTTCACCGATCAATACTATCGAGTTGAGATGTATCAACAAGCATACCAAGCAGTGATAAACCTTATTCCTACATTTGATATGCATCTGCTCCCTCTAGTTGATGATGACGTCATTCATGCACCTGATTTTCGATCTTAGCTTGGGCGTAGAAGGACACAGAGGATTCCATCACAGATTGAGAAACGTGTAATTAAATGTAAAAGGTGTAGTAGAACATGGCATAATCATCAAACTTGCAAACAATCAGTAAACTAGTTAAATTTTGTACCTCAATCTGGGATGATTGTGCTTGATTTCTTCACATTTGCACCTCACTTGGGCAATAAGGGAGGTGATTTAGTGTGAAATTAGCATTCTTGCATGTTGTCCGAGACATAGTTAAATTTTGTACCTCAATCTGGGATGATTGTGCTTGATTTCTTCACATTTGCACCTCACTTCGGCAATGAGGAAGGTGATTTAGCGTGAAATTAGCATTCTTGCATGTTATCCGAGACATAGTTAAATTTTGTACCTCAATCTGGGATAATTGTACTTGATTTCTTCACATTTGCACCTCACTTGGGCAATGAGGCAGGTGGTTGAGCGTGAAATTAGCATACTTGCTTGTTGTCCGAGACATAGTTAAAATTTGTACCTCAATCTGGGATAATTGTCCTTGATTTCTTCATATTTGCACCTCACTTGGGCAATGAGGTAGGTAATTGAGCGTGAAATTAGCATCCTTGCATGTTGTCCAAGACATAGTTAAATTTTGTACCTCAATCTGGGATCATTATACTTGATTTCTTCACATTTGCACCTCACTTGGGCAATGAGGGAGGTGATTTAGCATGAAATTAGCATTCTTGCATGTTATCCGAGACATAGTTAAATTTTGTACCTCAATCTGGGATAATTGTACTTGATTTCTTCACATTTGCACCTCACTTGGGCAATGAGGCAGGTGATTGAGCGTGAAATTAGCATCCTTGCTTGTTGTCCGAGACATAGTTAAAATTTGTACCTCAATCTGGGATAATTGTCCTTGATTTCTTCACATTTGCACCTCACTTGGGCAATGAGGTAGGTAATTGAGCGTGAAATTAGCATCCTTGCATGTTGTCCAAGACATAGTTAAATTTTGTACCTCAATCTGGGATAATTATACTTGATTTCTTCACATTTGCACCTCACTTGGGCAATGAGCCAAGTGATTGAGCGTGAAATTAGCATCTTTGCATGTTGTCCGAAACATAGTTAAATTTTGTACCTCAATCTGGGATAATTATACTTGATTTCTTCACATTTTCACATCACTTGGGCAATGAGGCAGGTGATTGAGCATGAAATTAGCATCTTTGCATGTTGTCCGAGACATAGTTAAATTTTGTACCTCAATTTGGGATAATTGTACTTGATTTTTTCACATTTGCACCTCACTTGGGCAATGAGGCTGGATAATTGTACTTGATTTCTTCACATTTTCACCTAAATTGGCCAACTTTGTACTTAATATCTTAATATTTTTACTAATATTTTTGAATTGAAATTTGTTCAAAGATTTGCTTTTTAAGTCTTGGTAATTAATAACCAAACTATAAATATGTGTCCAATATTTATCATATGAATAAAATAATGTTAAAATTTTTAAGTTGTTAATCACTAGTGTTCAACGGATGAATGTTATCAATCGCAATAATGAAAGAATACTTATGCTTTCAAAGATGTAAACAAATGAGAATTTGACGATGATATCCACCTTATCACACGTACAAATTCGTACTTCACGAGATCCGATAATCTCAAATTATTGTACTTGACCATCATTACAATTATTGGAGAATAATCATTCAATTGCAATAAGTGTACTTCAACAAAACACAATATATACTTGGTTTGTTCCGAGTTTGTACTTCACTTCTCTAGAATTGAACTGAGTTTGTACTTCATTTCCCCTGAATTGTACTCAAATTTCCTACCCAGTTTCAATTGAATTTAAGTGTTCTTCAACGAAACACATTTTATACTTTCTTTGTTCCGGGTTTGTACGTCATTGCCCTCAAAATGCACTCAAATTCGCCTCTCAGTTTCAATTGAATTGAAGTGTACTTCAACGAAACACATTCTATACTTTGTTTATTCTGAGTTTGTACTTTGTTTCCCCTGAATTGTACTCAAATTCCCTGCCCAGTTTCAATTGAATTTAAGTGTTCTTCAGCGAAACACATTTTACACTTTCTTTGTTTCGGGTTTGTACATCATTGACCTCAAAATGCACTCAAATTTGACTCCCAATTTCAATTGAATTGAAGTGTACTTCAATGAAACACATTCTATACTTTGTTTATTCTGAGTTTGTACTTCGTTTTCCCTGAATTGTACTCAAATTTTCTGCCCAGTTTCAATTGAATTTGAGTTATAAATAATTAATGGAAAACTACACTTACATACAAAATAATATTATAAACAAAGTATGCTTCAATTTACACATGTATTTACATACAAAGTTATTCAAATCCTGGTATTTTCATGACTTAATATTGTATATGCCATTTTCGCACAATATTTATCAATTTCAATTGTTCTAGCATCCCTCCAGAACTTGGGGGGTGTCTCTAGCAAAATATTTTGCCCAAAGGCACACATAAACACCACAATCCACTGTACCTACTTGCTGCCTGCTTTTTTTTTGCTTTATGTATTCGTCCACACGACTCCCCAATGAAAGCTTCATGTACTGAGAATAGAATGAAGCCTACAAAAATATTGATAAGTTGTTGACTCCCTACTTTATGAAGAAATCATAGGGAAAAGAAGCAAACTTACAATGGCAATAGCTATCAGTTTGTATCTACCGGCCATTATTGAATTCATGTATAAGAAAGAATGAGTTGAGGTGTCGAGGACAACTAAGAACCAGTGCTGGTGCCGACAAATCGGTAGGATTATATAACGACACTAGTTTAAAACATCCACCGTGAGCTCTTCCAAATCTTTGCAGGTGAAGTTGTTAAGTTTAGGTATCGACTCCACAAATTCTTCATCCGTAATATCCTTGATGTTGCGTCCCTCGAGTCGGTTTAATATATCAGCCTATGAAGTATAAAACAAATGGTTAGACTCATTGGAAACGTGAACTAAATTAAGTTAGGAAACTGCCACATACTTGCGCTATTGAGGACGTAAACACACTTTGTGGTGACACTTCTTGCCGAAAGATGAGCTCCATAATATCGACATGTAGCAGTCAATTATGTTATTGGTAAGTTCTCCTCCAAATAAGAGCTCACAAAAGTTTCTTCCATCCAGAAACCGTCTTGCTCCCTCCTAGACAGTCACCCTGCACAATTGTTAATTGTTAGTTCAGATACCAATTTATGCAAAAGAAAAATAATAAGCAAATTTTGTTACCTCAAATTATCTCTTCTGACAAAGTTGTCAATGACCTCTCGCTCTTCTACTGGAATAAGAGCAAGGCCTTTATAATCAGTCCTTCCTTTATAGGGATTAGCCACTTCAGTCTTTAGGCTGATTGGTTCATCTGCCACCTCGGGTACAAAACATATCACATTAGGTACAAAGTATCAACTATTGAAGTAGAAAATATAAGCACATGAAGTACAGATATCACCAACATGGAGTACTAAACTCCAGCACATAAGGTATAAAATATCAACTATTGAAGTAGAAAAGATAAGCACATGAAGTACATATATCACAACATGGAGTACAAAACTCAAGCACATTAGGTACAAAGTATCAACTATTGAAGTAGAAAAGATAAGCACATGAAGTATATATCACAACATGGAGTACAAAACTCAAGCACATTAGGTATAAAGTATCAACTATTGAAGTAGAAAAGATAATCACATGGAGCACAGATAACACCAAAATAGAGTACAAAACTCAAGCACATTAGGTATAAAGTATCAACTATTGAAGTAGAAAAGATAAGCACATGAAGTACAGATATCACTAATGTAGAGTACAAAATACTAGCACATAAGGTATAAAGTATCAACTATTGAAGTATAAAGATCAGCACAGAAAGTACAAATATCGCCAACATTAAGTATAAATATCACAAACTTGGAGTACAAAAGATTAGCACATTAAGTACAAATATCACCAGCATGAAGTATAAGATATCATCCATTAAGTGCAAATATCAACCAATGAAGTATAAGATATCATTACATTTATTACAAACAGACATTTTACAAATGAAATGCAAATAACAAAAAAATAAAACATTAAGTAGTGTACAACACCTTCTTGTCTTCTTGTTCTTTGTTTTTTCTTGCACAACGACAAGCATGATAGGTCTTTGTCACTTGTCTTGCTCTTTTAGCTGGTGTGGTGCTCGGGGGGCTGACAAAATCTGGAGATTTCTGTTTTGGCTTTCTGTCTTATCGATTGCGCACATTTGTCACAATCGAGGACATGACATTTGCCACTTCAATCTCAGATTCCTCGAACTCAGCCGCTTGAATTAGTATATAATGTTCTATCTTCAAAGGTATGGGGGAATCTGAAGGATCGTGATGGTGTTTTGTTTGACTTTCTTCATCCACCATGTCGTCAGAATCATTCCCTTCTTTCTGTGCATCATGTACCAAATCAAGTCTTCCCTCATGCACATACTCACTAGCTTCCTGCTCAAGCTCCACCTTATCAGTCTTGTCCTCAGCTAGATGCTCCACCCCACCCTGCCCCTTCATTGCCATGTATTCGAATGAAGCAATTTTTTCTTTTAATGATTTAATTTCTTCAACTTTCGCTGCAATAATTGTTTCATATATTGTATGATCACAGACATGGACTTCACTAGTGGCAGTACTGGCAGACTCTGATTTCTTGATCAAAATTGCCAATTCTAATTCCTCTGGAGCAGGGTTGAAGGCTACAACCTATTACAATAGAAATAATTATCAAATTCAAATTATTATACAAAAAACTAATAATGAATTATTATAATTATTACCATATCTGCCGTAACTTGTTTCAATTTATTCTCTGTCTGCTCCACATTACGTGGGAGTTTGCTATCCTTCCACTGGTAAAAGCGTGGAAACTCAAACAAACTCACTGGTGAAGCCAGTGATGGGATGCGTTCATAAACCCTCATTCGTAAATCGAAAAATTATACTCACTTGAATATAAATATAATCAATGTTATTAGAAAAATGAAGCAAACACTTACCATCAAGCCGACTGTACACCCATCAATGTACTTCTTGGTTCTTTCTCCACTTACTCCTAGATGGTTCCTCATATCTTGGAGAAGAAAATTGTATGCAGCTATGCCCCATGCATACAGACCAACTCTAGATAAATTGTCCAAGTATGGTAGGAGAAATCGTGGAGTCCAATAATTAGATGTTGGAAACATAATACAATTAAAAACAAAAAGTATGTACAACCTACAAAAATTATTCAAGTCCTCCATACTATCCTTATATACATACTCCTCAAACTTTTTTGCTATTTCAGATCTAGTTATATTCTGCAGCTTTCCAGAAAAAAGGCAGTCAAAGGTTGAAGACTTTATCTTCAATGTTATATCAATAGATTGCCCCACATGTGGCAACCCTAAAACCATAGAAAATTCAGCTGCAGAAAAAGAAATCTCAACCCCCTCCACAAAATGAAATGACAGCCTTTTTAGGTCAAACCTCCTAAGTATAGCTTCAAGCCGAATGAAGCTTGAACTTAACTTAGGCATATCCATGTATATATAGAAAGGGGTCTTCTTCAATGCATCAAAATGTTTGGACCCCATCTTGGACTTCACAAGCTCCAATTTACTCTGAAAAATATTGGGGGGAGCAACGAGAGCAAACCTCACAATGTCTTGGCTTTGCTGCAATGAGAAAAAAAAAATAGTATATATATAGATAATAAACTAACCCTTTTAGATAGAGTGTACTAAAAACTTGAATGTTTTGTACCAAATATGCTTCTAAAATGTACTTCATAAACACATAATATATACTACACTTTCAGTTATTCTATATTTCAGGCTTCAATGTTTTATACTACAGTTGTTTCTAAAATGTACTGCAGATACACAAATTATATACTAAAGTTCCATTTAATATATACTGCAGGCTTAAAGGTTTTATACTTCAGTTGCTTCTAAAATGTAATACAAATGCAAGGATTATATACTACATTTTCAGTTAATATATAATGCAGGCTTGAATGTTTATGTACTAAAGATGTTTCTAAAATGTACTGCAACTCTACGTATTATATACTACACTTATGCCTAAAGTGTACTGCCAGTTTGAATGTTGTATACTACATTTGTTTCTAAAATGTACTGCAACTCTACATATTATATACTACACTTATGCCTAAAGTGTACTGCCAGTTTGAATATTTTATACTACATTTGCTTCTTAAATGTACTGCACCTACAAAGATTATATACTACACTACACTTTTGCCTAAAGTGTACTCCAGATGCTCCTAAAATGTACTGCAGCTATACAGATTATATACTATCTTTTGCCTAATGTGTACTGCAAGCTTGAATGCTTTGTACTACATACATTTGCTTCTAAAATGTACTGCAGCTCTACAGATTATATACTGCACTTATGCTTAAAGTATACTGACAGTTTGAATGTTTTATACTACATTTGTTTCTAAAATGTACTGCAGCTCTACAGATTATATACTACATTTATGCTTAAAGTGTACTGCCAGTTTGAATATTTTATACTATATTTGCTTCTAAACTGTGCTGCAGCTACACAAATTATATACTACACTTATGCCTAAAGTGTACTGCAAGTTTGAATGTTTTATACTACATTTGCTTCTAAAATCTGCTGCAGCTACACAGATTATATACTATAATTTTGCCTAATGTGTACTGCAGATGCTCCTAAAATGTACTGCACCTACACATTATATATAACAAACTTTTGCCTAATGTGTAGTCCATGCTTGAATGTTTATACTACATGTGCTTCTAAAATGTACTGCACCTACACAGATTATATACTATCTTTTGCCTAATGTGTACTACAGATGCTCCTAAAATGTATTGCAGCTATACATATTATATACTATACTACCCTTTTGCCTAATTTGTACTGCAAGTTTGAATATTTTAAACTACATTTGCTTCTAAAATGTACTGCGGTTACCCATATTATATACTATACTTTTGCTAATGAGTACTGCGTGCTTGGATGTTTTGTACTACAGATAACATACTACCACTTTCAGATAGTTTTATCGTATAATTTTACCATATAATTTCATGTAAAAAGAAGTATAAACCCTTAAAAGGTGAAGTGCAACTTTCATGCCCTTCAAGTACAAATCAGAAACTTTCCATCTCACAACAGAAATCATATATATATCAAAGGGGTTCAAATGTTTAACGACTAAAAAAGGAATAAAAACCCTAAACATGAGAAAATAGACAAGAAATGAGTTTAACACTGAAAAATCACGGACATTTGAAACTGCAAATGTAGAAAACATACATTTGTTTCTTTTCATCACTTCTTTTTGTACTTTGCTTCTTATTGCAGTTGTTTTTCCTTCCATTATCGCAGAAAAATGGCAGAAATTTTGGTGCCTTTTTTTTTCACTTCTTCTTCTTCTTCTCCCGTCAATGGCAGAGGAATGGTTTCACGCTCTTTTCTTTTGGCACTTAGAGAAGTCTATTTCAGGCAAAAATAAAAAAAGGAAAGCATTCTTCTTCAAGAGAGAATGCATTTCACAGGCATTTTTGGTGTTTTTTCCAGTTGCAAGGGTATATAGGTCTTTCTAAAAGATATGGGGAGTGATTCCTAACTTTTGTGAAAAAGTGGGGAGTTTAGTGTGTAAAACTTCAAATGGGGACTGAACACTAAATTGAAAATAAGGTTAGGCATTTTTTCCTAATTAACTCTCAAAAATAGAGACAGAGCCATGAATGAGAGAGTGAAGAAGAAAAAAAAAACATGCTCGTGCCTTCTATCAGTTTTCAAAAAAGTGAAGAAAGTGCAGACAATTTTGTAAAATTCAAATTTCATGTTAGGGGCATTTCAGTACTTGTGCCTTAAATAAGGAGTGATTTCAAAATTGAAAATTTAGTTAGGGAATACACATAAAAAAGAGGGAAAAAAAAATGTGGACTGATTCAAAAAATAAACTAATTTTGGCTACTTCTTTCCAATTTAATAATAATAATAATAATAATAATAATAATAATAATAATAATAATAATAATAATAATAATAATAATACGGTTAATTAGAAAAAAAATCCCTAATTCTACTTTTATTTTAGTGATCAGTCCCCATTTGAATTTTTACACACTAACCTCCCCACATTTTCACAAAACTTAGAAATCGCTCCCCATATCTTTTAAAAAGATCCATATATCCTTGTAATTGGAAAAAAAAACAAAAATACCTGTAGAACACATTAGGCAAAAGTGTAGTATATAATATGTGTAACTGCAGTACATTTTAGAAGCAAATGTAGTATAAACAATCAAGCTTGAAGTACACATTAGGCAAAAGTGTAGTATATAATCTATGTAACTGTAGTACATTTTAGAAGCATTTGTAGTATTAAAACATTCAAGCCTGCAGATTAAATGAAATTATAGTACATAATCTGTGTACATGCAGTACAATTTAGAAGCATCTGTAATACAAAAACATTCAAGCCTGCAATATACATTAACTGAAAGTATAATATATAATCTGCGTAACTGCAGTACATTTTAGAAATATTTGTAGTACAAAATATTCAAGCCTGCAGATTAAATGAAATTATAGTATATAATATGTGTACATACAGTACATTTTAGAAACATCTGTAGTACAAAATTATTCAAGCTTGCAGTATACATTAACTAAAAGTATAGTATATAATTTGTGTATCTGCAGTACATTTTAGAAACAACTGTAGGACAAAATATTCAACCTTTCAGTACACATTATCTGAAAGTGTAATATATAATCTGTGTATTTGAAGTACATTTTAGAAGCAATTGTAGTACAGACATTCAACCTTTTAGTACACATTATCTGAAAGTGATAGTACAAATCTGTGTATCTAAAGTATATTTTAGAATCAACTGTAGTGCAAAATATTCAAGTTTTCAGTACACATTATCTAAAAGTGGTAGTACATAATCACATTATCTGAAAGTGGTAGTACATAATATGTGTATCTGAAGTACATTTTAGAAACAACTATAGTACAAAACATTCAAGCTTTCAGTACACATTATCTGAAAGTGGTAGTATATAATCTGTTTATATACTATTTTTTCTTTATTTGATTGCAACAATGGCAAGACATAATGAGGTCTGCTCTCGTTGCTCCCCTAATATTTTCAGACTAAATTGGAGCATGTGATATCCAAGATGGGGTCAAAATATTTTGATGCATTGAATAAGACTCATTTTATATATACATGGACATAGCGTTATGTTGCAGTACCATTCAATTAAAGTAAAATATTATAGCGAAGTTCAATACAACATGTGGAAAATCAAGTACAAATACAGAACAAATGAAATATATATGGTGTTATGTTGAAGTATTCTTCTATTTTATGCAATTGAATAATTAGTCTCTAATAATTGTAGTGAGGATCAAGTACAATATTTTGAGACTATCGAACTAGGTAAAGTACATATTTGTATTGGCGATAAGATGGATATGATTGTCAAATGTTCATGTGTTTACAACTTTTAATGCATAAGTATTCTTTGGATACTACGAATGATAAATTTGATTCGTTGAACACTGGTGGTTGTCACTTTAATACTTTAACATTATTTTATTCATACCATACTAAATAATACACACATTTTTAGAGTTTTGGTTGTTAATTACCAAGAAATAAAGGCAAATCATGAAACAAAACTCAAATTCATCACTATTAGTACAAAAAACAAGAAATCAATTACATAATTGCCGCAATGAATTACATATGTCCTGAAATCAAGTATAAATTTTCCTTATTGAAGTAATATCTCATGCATTTGTTCATGCTCTAGTAGTATATTTTCAGTATAAATGAAGTACAAATACAGAACAAACGAAGTATATATAGTGTTATGTTAAAGTACACTTTATGCAATTAAATAATTAGTCTCTAATAATTGTAGTGAGGGTCAAATACAATATTTTGAGACTATTGTTTGTCCTAAAATCAAGTATAAATCTCCCTTATTGAACTAATATCTCATGCACTTGTTAATGCTCTGGTAGTATATTTTCAGTATAAATGAAGTACAAATATAGAACAAACAAAGTATATATGGTGTTATATTGAAATACACTTTGTATAAAATCTCCCTTATTGAAGTAATATCTCACACATTTGTTTATGATCTCGGACAACATGCACATGCTACCTTTTCACTCTAAATCTAGTACATGATTACCGCAATAAAGTATAAATCTCCCTTATTGAAGTACAAAAGCATTGATATTTTGGACAACATGCACATGCTACATTTTCATGCTAAATCAACAAATAGAACACTTGAAGTATAGAACTTCAATAATAGAGTATAATTTTAGGTAAAATGAAGTGCAATTTCAGATAAATGAAGTATAATTTTATAAAAAATGAAGTACAATTCCAAAACACTTCAAGTGTAAGACGCCAATAATTGCAGTACAATTTTGGATAATCAATTAGTAGAACTTTTGAAGTATAAAATTTAAATAATAGAGTATAATTTTATGCAAAATAAAGTATAATTTTAGGTAATGAAGTACAATTTTATATAAAAAGAAGTATAATTTTAGAACACATGAAGAGTAAAACCCTAGTAATTGCAGTATAATTTTGGATAATTAATAAATAAAACCCTTGAAGTATAGAAATTCAATAATAGAGTACAATTTTATGTAAAATGAAGTACAATTTCAGATAAACGAAGTATAATTTTATATAAAAAGAAGTACAATTCCAGAACACTTGAAGTATAAGATGCTAGCAATTGCAGTATAATTTTGGATAATCAATTAGTAGAATACTTGAAGTATAAAACTTAAATAATAGAGTACAATTTTAGGTAAAATGAAGTACAAATTTAGGTTGAAGTATACAACTTGAATGTTTTGTGGAACCTCATTTTTGGTTCAAAATGTAGTCCGGTGAGGCAGAATCGAACCTAGTATGGAGCCACAGTATACCGTCACAGCCTCACTTTCGTTCTTTCTGAGGCATTCATAGCTCCCCCATCTGTGCTAGTGACTAGTCTCTTTATCTAAAAAGAGCTCATAGTTTCAGTTCCTCCTAGTCCTTCTAGCACTCGAAATGTACTTTACATAAACAAATTATATACCCCTACTTTCAGATAATGTGTACTGAAAGGTTGAATATTTTGTAATGCAATTGCTTGTAAAATGTAGTGCTGTCGGGCTCCTCGTTCACGCCGTCAGCTCAATTTGCTTCTTCAACTTTTTTTTTTTTTTTTTTTCTATTTCTGATAATGAAATATGAAGGTAGGGTTTAGTGTTTGGGAATGGAGATAAAAGGGTGTTTGGTTGTGTGGATAGAAAAGAAGTGAAGAAAATGAGTGAAAAATATTGTACTTAAAGGTATTTTTGCCAAATTAAGTGGGTAGGGAGTTATCTCTAAAATTTTAATAAAACTAAGAAGCTCATTATATAAAAATTCAAGTGGGGACTGAACATGAATTTGAAAAATAATTTTGGTACTTTTTAATAAGTGCCCCATAATAATAATAATAATAATAATAATAATAATAATAATAATATCACGTGGTGCGCACGTGCTCTTTTTTGTTGTCAAACCGACGGGCGGTCGGGCACAGCAGTTGCAGATCTGTCTTCTCACTCTCCTGAAGAAACAGAAACGGAAGGAAGCTTGGGAATTCAATATCTGTCATAGATACATCGAATAGTTAGAAAGAGAAGAAAGAGGAACAAGCTGTGTTGGTAACAAGGATGGCCGCTTTCATGACCGTCTTAGAGTCTGATCTAAGGGCTCTTTCAGCGGAGGCTCGCCGCCGTTATCCCGCCGTCAAAGACGCCGCTGAACATGCAATCTTGAAGGTCTCTGTCTTGTTTTGTTTCTTCGTTGATTATTCCTTTTCCTTCCACACCATCCTATATAGAGTTCCAAAAACTGTTTGATGATCACTAAGTGCTGCCGCATAGAGCATCGTGTGATAATTTTAGCCCGAAAAATGAACGCTGGGGTTTTAGTTTTAGGTTTTAAGATCTTCACTGACAACTGAGTTGATTTGATTCAGCTAAGATCGCTGTCGAGCCCCGATGAGATTGCCCACAATGAGGACATTTTGAGGATATTTGTGATGGCTTGTGAAGTCAAGAATGTTAAGCTAAGTGTGATTGGTCTGTCATGTCTGCAAAAGCTGATTTCCCATGATGCCATTGCCCCTTCTGCTTTGAAGGAAATCCTTTCCACTCTCAAGGAAGTAAGTCTGAAGTTAGATATAGTATCTGAATTTGAACATGTTTCTACAGTTTCATGCCTATTGAATTACTTGATTAATTGAAGTGCCATATGTTGTATCTTATGCATTTTGGTCAGTTTGAAAGTACTATGCTGTATATTAATGGGTTGAGAGCATAGTTATCAAAGGCCATCGCCTCCCTCGCCTCAGGCGAGAGGCGAGGTGAGGTGACACCATGTTGCCTCTTTCTCCCCAGGCCAGGCAAGCACCATAAGGCGAGATGAGGCAACCGCCTTTGTCACTTTGGTCGCCTTAGTCGCCTTTAGTTCAATTTAAAAAAAATAATAATAAATGAGCCTCCTATAAGACACCTTGCCTTTTTTTAATAAATAACCCATAATTAAGAAGCACCCAAACTTTTTCCTACAACCAAGGCATTCTTTCCAACACCTTGATTCCAGCAACCTTGACTCCAAGTTGTCTTCTCTCTTCCATTTATTCTCTCTTCCTTTTTTTCTCTATTCTCTTTTCATTTCTTATTTTATTTTATTTTTTTTTAAATTAGTGTTCTTATCTCATATAGATAACACTTTTGATTTTTTTGAATCTTTCTTTTTCAATTTGTTTAATACATTAATAATTCAACTAAATCTTAATATATTTTAACTAATTTGCTGTTGTAATAGTAAAAGTATTTAATATGTTAATATGCTAATCTATTAATACTTAATATATTTAACTTAATTTAATTTGTTGTATTATATATATATATATTAACTTTTTTCTTAATTGTCGCCTCGTTCGCCTTTTGGTCGCCCGCCCCTTGCCTCGCTTCTCACCTTAAAAAAGTACCTCTCGCCCGTCCCTCGCCTCACGCCTTTAATAACTATGGTTGAGAGAGAGAGAGAGAGAGAGAGAGAGAGAGAGAGAGAGAGAGAGTGCTCTATTTTGTAGTTGGATGCAGCTAAATAGTGCTTTTGGCCCACCCTACCCTGGTTATCCTTATTGTGATTTCTTCTTGTTATCTAGACTTCCCTATAATGCAAGTGATGTGAGACAGTGCTTCTAAAGCTGTTCAGGTTTTCAGGGACTGTGTGCAGTACCCTTTGAGCTGTAATTTAATATTTCCAACACTATTTAGTTGTTTAGGGAAATGCAGGACTTTGTAGTTTATGTGCATAATGAGTGTAATAGAAGGATAAGAAGTAATGAAAACTCCAGGAGGGAAAGGTTAAAACAAGAGTGGAAAAAAACTAGATGTTGCACCTAGAATTCCAGGGATTAAACCAAGGATTTGAAATTGCACCACACAATCCAAAAAAGCTGAGAAAGCTTTTTGGAACTTCAATAAACTGATACATGTTCAACCCTGCTAAACAATGCAGGCTACACATCTCTATATACTCTCCAAGTTTCTCTTATCTTAACCAGGAGTAGATTTTTCCAGGGAGCTATAAGCTAATTCTATTGGTTTAAACTATACCTCCTAATACCATATAGGAAAAAATTAAAAGAATTTTAAAATTAAGTACCTAATCATAAAATACATTCAGGAAATCCCAAAAATATATACTTGGACCAAAATTATGGAGAAAACACATAAAATTGCTAAAGAATAAATTCACCGATTACTATTGAAAATCAAACTTCTATTTCACCAATAGAATTCCCTTTTGTTTGTTTATCTTCAATCCTTTGGTATTCTGCATCATCAAGATTATTAATATAAAAGATTCTTGGTGTTTCGACTTTTAATATGTGAACTTATATACATAAATTAAGATTTGAGGATCATTTATATATATATATACACATACATATTTTGCCTTCCTCTCTAATTAAATTATACACAATTAAGATTACTCATGCTGTAGTTGTTCTTTCTATGAGCACTCACTCAAGTTTAGCATGCAGCAGAATCCGTAAATAATTATTGTTGCTTAGTGCAATGTGCCATCCATTTTTCTGGACCTTGTAGTTACTTGGGATAAGAACGAATGAACATTTAATCATCTGAGATTCTCAAAATGACTAAGGTTTATACATTTGACAAGGCACTCTTATCACTTGCCAAAGAAGAACTTTTTTCCCCCTAAACCCTAAAGTTTTTTGGAGTAGTTGTGTCATTTGCAATAAGAATGCATTATCTTAATTGATTAATAATTTACAATTGCTTTTTGTACTTATACAGTTTTTACGAAACTTGAGATGGGTATTTTAGCTGCCTAGTCTACACCTGATTCTTATTTGGTCAATTTTGATTCTTCATTTGCTGTCCTAGGAAAGGATACTTTTAATGAGGGTGTATCATGGGTCGAAGTTAGACTTTTTTGCAGGCTGGAATATTTTCTTGGCAAATGCTCAACAGTTGAGCAATATAATAAACTTAACTCCTTGTAAAAGCTCCTTACTGTTGCTCACTCTAATACTTACAAATATCTTAACTGTTGCTTTTGGTAAAATATTCCTGCCAACTATTTTATTGTTTACTACCTGTCTCTATAAAGGCCGTAACACCAACTTAGGGGGCAGTACAATGTCCCATATGATCACACTCTCAACAAAAAGGCTTTAACAAGTTGTTTGTTGCTTAGGAGAAAATGTGCTCTTTTTGATTTCCTCTTCCTTTTCATTTTTGATTAATGGTAGATCTAAAGCTTGGTTCAAGCCTATAGAGGCCTAAAACAAAGAGATAACCTTTTCTTTTCACCATGCTGCTTGATGTTTATAGTAGATTAATTTTCAGATTTGACTTGAGCCATATTATCTGGTTGGAAATTGAAGAATAATATTTTCCAACTTCCAATTTGTTGATGGCATAGTTTGTTTCTTTCCTACGTCGAAACTAGTCCTTGCAATCTTTTGTTCTTAAAATAAACATGTATAAAAGTGGGACATTTGATTGAACATTGGCTAGATTAATATCACATATATGGCATAGGTGGTAGTGGCATTTTAGGTTGTCTATCTCTTATTTGGAGATCCATTGGGAGGAAATCCTTTTTTGAATTGCTCTAAGATCTAGTGGCAGAAAGAACCACTAAATGATTAGAGGTGGTCACAGGAAGAAATTCTCCACCAATGAATAGATTATTCTACTAATACAACTTCTTCTTGTCCGGAAAATTCCCTCCTGGACAAATTGGTGACCAGTCATCAGGAAATGTGCTCACTTCTCTCTAGGCATTTGTGTTATGCTGGTAAATGCTTGTTGAACTAACATCTGTCATCTCACCTCTTTTTATCTAAATCCTAAAAGGGAATTGCAAGAAGAATAGAGATTTTGAAGCATGTCTTTCTTTGGAATGATCCAAACAGTGGGTGGAGTGATCACCTCATAATTGGAACCCAGTGTGTAAACTGAAGGAAGAGCAAGGATCAGGATTCAGTGACTTGGAGTGAAAAATTATCGCCTTGATTGGGAAGTATTTGTGGAGATTCCCTAAATAACCCGACTTCGTAAGCTTCAAGAGACCAGAAGGCAGGAGCTAGTGGAACCTACATTGATGTTTAGTTGCCTCTTATTTGAGTCCTTGGAAATTTATTTCTTCCGTATATTCTTCCTTTTTTGTTGATTGTATGGATAGGAGGTGATGGTGCCAAGTTTTGTTTATGGGAGGATATTTGGCCGTATGATTGACCACTATGTTTTGTTTTTCCATGATTTTGTAGTCTCTCTCTTGTCAGTGAAGTCTTTTCTTCTTTTTATTTAGGCTTACCTTGTTCTTGGATCTCTCACTTCTATATGGACCTAAATGATAGAGAAGCTAGTGACACCATAATTCTAGACATGCTTTCACCAACGTTTTTCACTCCTCATCTTTCAATTATAGAGTCTTGACAATCAATCATTTAGAAATCCACTCTTAATTCTTTCTTGGGTTCTGTGGCTTGTTCCCATGCAACTCAACCTTCTTCATTGTACTGATCTTTTTTTGGAAAGCAATTGGGCTGTCCAAGTTTAAGGCTTTCACTGGGTCATTAGTTCATTAGTAGCTTAAATACCAATGATTTGTTACAAACTAGGAGACCCCGCAAGACACTTTGCCACAGAGGCATGTCATATGTAAAAATCACTTGGAGAATCATGGTCATCTTCTTTTGCATTGCCCTTTTGTGAAGGGACTTTTTTGATTTATTAAGAGAGACAATGAAGTTCCACAGTCGGTGAATGGGATCTTTTTGATGTGGTTTGTTGGGTGTCAAGCAAGCAAAGAGACTAAGATGTTGTGGAAATCAATTATTTTTTTCTTTGACTTGCTGGATTTTAGTGAAATGCATGTATTTGAGGGATTAATACTTTGCGTAATGGTTGCATTTTGCACAAATCCATGCACCTTGCCTCCCTTTGGCACAGAGCACTTGGTTTGTTTAAAGGTCTACCTTTGGGGAGCATCCAGAAGCTGTCAAGTAGTTTTTATTTATTCTAATGCTTATCGGACTTCTTCTCCTCATAATCTCCATTTATCTTAACATAAATTCACTTTTACCATTAAGAAAGGTGTGTATCACTGAGTGGTGGAGGATTGGTGATGAAGTTTGTTGGATTTAGATAAAGAAAACATTGATGGTTCTTTCTTTTTTAACCAAATAGAAGAATTTCCACAAGAGAAAGAGGGTAATAGATTTTATATTTTATGAGTTAAACTTTAGTTTGGACATTATTAATCCTTTTGGTCCAATTTATACCTCCCTCGGTCAGAATAGAGAGAAATAAGTACATTCTCTGCTAAGGATTCTTTCTATGTTTGGAGTAATTGGAGATGCTGTTAAGTAGAATGGAAATAGGGCTTGGTTTTCTTGTGTATAGTATGTACAGATTGTATTTAAAATGGTCTATGGCTTATGAGGAAATTTGATCGTCGATCTACAAGTCTACAAATTTCGTCAATCTACAAGTCCACTTCTTTCAATTTCCTCTCCTTAAATTTCCTATGCTGAATTTTTCTTTGGATCAGTCGAATATTAATCTTATTTCCTTGATATACATCTAGCAATATGTGCTTTTAACATGATAAAAGGTGTTACTAAATCTGAAATGTTATGACCTTTTCCTCTAGTAGGAAAAGGTCATTTTCATTCTTTTTCCCAATACCTCATTATGACCTTTGAGTTCTTTTTTCCCCCAATGCTACATGACTTTGAAAATGGAATTATCCTGTGGATGCTGTATTCATGCATTTATGCCAAGGGGTGAACCACCCCCCATTTTGCAGTTTGCACCATTGTCTTCTCTATTGTGATGTACTCTTTTTGTTTTATTTTAGTAAAATGAGGTGTTTCTCTGAAAAAGGGTGTCTTCTTTCTTATTTTTGATTGTTTGATGAGGTGTTTCAGCAGTTTTTTTATTAGTTTACCTTACTTTTTGGTTTAAATGCATGGCATGCTCCTAATTATATTCAGATCTCACATTCCCTTATACCCTCTTTTTCTCCTTTTCCAGCATGGTGAGATGGCGGATGAAAGCATTCAACTTAAGACCCTGCAAACTATACTCATAATATTTCAATCTCATCTCCAGCCTGATAATGAGGTGACACTAAATTTATCAATTCTTTGTTATTTATTTAAATATTCCATGTCAGTTTAATTACATCAGATATCCTTATGAATGATATAGATGGACATAGCACATAGGGAACTGCCCATGATGTATGATCCATGGGACTAAATTTCTCACCTGGAAGTTTGTGATGAAATTGTAGTTTAGATAGATGTTGTTTCCTTGCTACATTGGTTGATATGGTCTCATGGATCCCTTTTTATTATGAGAAATGGAGGAATTTACCTGCTTTTGTAGTTTCAGTATCCCAAAAATTGAGGTCTTTTGTACCTGGATTAGTTTTTATGTGAAGAAGTATTGAACATGTTTTGGTAATGATTTCTCTGGTATGATAGTTAACCAACCAACCTTTGAAGACTCATTTGGTATATTGATTTTCCTGAAGAAAGAGATATTGTACAAACCATGCATTTGCTAACTTCTTTTTCTTTCCTGATTTCCATTCTTGGTATGTGTTTTTTTGGATGCACCTTCTTATTCTGTTAAACTAACTGAAATGATAAATGCCGAATTAATGGGAGATATTATGTTCCTTTTCTTTCCTGATTTCCATTCTTGGTATGTGTTTTTTTGGCTGCACCTTCTTATTCTGTTAAACTAACTGAAATGATAAATGCCGAATTAATGGGAGATATTATGTTCTGAGACTCAAAATTTTGGGTTGTTTTGGATGAAAACCCTATTGTTGCTTCATGATTTAATTAGAGTTTTTCATTTGGATTATATAAAAACTTACATAACACAGAGGCATGATTCGGAAATACAATATCAAATTATTCGTGGGTTAAGAGACAAGCACATGTCTTTCTTCTGTATAAATTTGATGTTTATGCAACAAACTGAGGTTTAACTGAGAATCAATGTACAAGAGATAGTTGAATAGAGTGACAGATTATGGTGTTTCAATATAAGTTTTAGTGCTCGGTGGGCCAAAGCTGGCATGGTTTTAACAACATAATTGGTGGTTATTTCCTGCTGTATTAGATAAAGCAACAAAGCTAAAGTGTCCTAGTGAAGACAGAACCTATACAAAAAAGGCTGGTATTGAAAAATATTTTATTTGATCTGCCTCTTGAGATGACATGGTAGCTTTGCAATTGCACCTTGTATCCACTGTGCTTTCCAATTTGGTGTTAATTTGATGTACTAGGTAACTTCTGTTCCAAATAATAGGTGTGAGTTACAATGATCTCTTATTTGCAGTCTGAAAATTGAGTTACATTTTCCACATAAACTTGTAAAAAGATTGGTGTTGAGAAGGAACATATCTGATTTAGTTTAGTGAAAATGAACATTATGTTTTAATGGTCAAACAATTGGCCTTTGTTTTCTGGACATGTCTGATTTATTGAAGTGCATTATATTTTGAATTTCATTTATTGGCAGGAGAATATGGCTCACGCTCTTGGTATCTGTCTCCGGCTCCTTGAGAACAATAGGTCATCTGACAGTGTGAGGAAGTAAGTAACTATTGAAGCATGTTTATATGTATGAAGCTTCCTTAAAACTTGCTAATGTTACTCGCTAAGAAATCTCTATTATAATTTCTTTTGGGATCGTATCCAGTACGGCTGCAGCAACGTTCAGGCAAGCAGTAGCGTTGATCTTTGATCATGTGGTTTCCGCAGAGTCACTGCCTGCAGGCAGATTTGGTTCGGGAGGATACATTTCTCGAACAAATTCTGTAACTAGTGATGTCAGCCGCAACATAAAGCGTCTAGAGTATGTGAAAGTAATTCATTTTGTTCTTAGTTTATCACCATAAATTATACTATATTTTGTCTATCTTGACAACTAATATTTTTATGGCTGCCTATATGTGCTTCAGATATACTTTTGGCATTTTTTAATGATAAGAACATATTCTTTGGTTATGCTAGATATGCATGGTTGATTATAATGTCATTGTTCAAGGTCTGCTTATAGAATAATTGAACCATGCACAAGCAGGTTGCTTGATTCAGAAGTTATTTCTGGAGGGCCGTCATTAATGAGGGACACTCTTACAAAACCTGGGAAGCTTGGGCTTTGCTTACTTGAGGACTTGACAACTCTTGCTGCAGGTGGATCAGTATGTGCTAGGTTTAAATCAATATAGAGCTTTGTCATGAATTCTAAACATTGATATCCATTAGAGTCAGCCAAAGTCTCGCTTTCTTTTTCAGTATGAATAGAATTCATGTTGTCAGCCATGAACACCGTGGTTACTTGGTCTTTTCTATGTTTTCAGGCTATTTGGTTACGTGTTGGTTCCATTCAGCGGTCATTTGCACTTGACTTGCTTGAGTAAGGAGTTTATCATTATTGTTTGTATTTTTTTCATTAAATTGGTGGATTAAAGATCTCTGTATAATTAAAATATCTAACAGAATATTTGTCAAACTTGGGGCAACTGAGTTCAAAGGACTACCTCCGCTGTTTCTAAAAGAACATGTATGGGGGGTGAAGGGCGGACATTTCTTGATATCTATTCACTAAAATTAAAGTTTGGTTTTGCCATTACAGAAAGAAACTCAACTTATTGCGAATAAGAATATAGTTTTTCCAAGATTTCTCAGTCACTTGTTTCCAGTTTTTGTTTATTAAACGTCTTCATTCTGGGATTTGCTGATGATTCCTGGAGGCAGATATGAATTTTCCCTTTGTTTTTTTTTTTTTTGGTAAGGTTTAAGCCACATATGATGCTTGCATTCATCTTATCTTTCCAAACTAGTTTTAATGTCTATCTGTTTTCTCTGATGTTGTTATCATTGATATAATAGATATCCAATGGTACTAGTAACAAATGCAAGCTTTTGCAAAAGAATGTTACTGCAATGCATTTGGTTGGTTGAACATCTAACCATTTGCTCATTACTATTCATTTGTCAATTAATTTAATCAAATTTTCAGTCATTTATTGTCAATTTGTTAAGATAAAGGGCGAGTGATCATCACAAAAAGAAAAATGGATGTTAGCTGGTTTTCAATTTATATTTATATCTGTTGAGAATCAAGTGGTCATGGTAATTCATGTGAGAATTATACAAACATTTCAAAGAAATTTCTGGATTTAGCTGGGGATGCTGTAGCTTCTACGAGGCATCCTTTTCTTTTTCTTGTTTTCCTTAATCTTTTTCGCATTTTGGATGGGTTTGGGTGGAGTTGGGTCCGGTCTGGAATTTATGTTTCAATTTTAATAAGACGTGGATATGACAACAGAAAAATGACGTCATAATCAATGTGTATGGGTAATGCATTATGCTATGGGCATATGTTTTTCCTTTTGATTACAGGCTTATGACCTTGGATGCACATGAATAAGTCAGAGACTTAGAGATAGGGAAGGATGATTGTACCTTGTCTCCTGGAGGCTGTGGCAATTATTTGATAAAGGCAACTGGAAGATAGATGCAGTAGGCTGAACAGCTGGGAAGAACGAAAATCCTGGATGTTATTTTGGGGTCAATGTGGTATCAAGTGAGGATAAAGCAGATAATCTTGGATTTCTTTGATCAATGGGAGTGAGACAGTCGCAATTAGAAAGGGCCAAGAGAAAAAGAGAGAAAAGACACAACTGAAATTAGGTCAAGGATTCATAATACTAGAATACTTACTAATTATAAGAAAGGAAAGTTGGAAAATTGGGAAAGCAAGGTTATGATTGGGAAAAAAGTAGAATGACTTGTTTGTACTACTAAACTGTTATCTTTCTTCTGTTAGCTTTTACGCTACAATTTTTGTGTATAGACCTCTTTAGTTCTGTGATACAAATATTGCTTCGACTAGGCATTTAAACAGCTGAGCTCCCCTCTATGCATTATCACTTGTAGCACTTTGGAAGTAGTGTTAGCTTTGATTTGAATCTCCTTAATATTTTCCAGCATGGTATGCCTAGTTAAAAGCACTTGGGAGAAATGAATTCTTAAAGGATGCTGGGTATTGGTTGATGATAAATATCAGTAATTCTAAAAACCTTGTCTTAATGGAAAATTTTCAGGTTCATATTATCTAATTATGTGGTACTCTTCAGGACTTTGATTCCTTTCCAACAGGTACTAATGAAGCACTGTTGGGATTAGTTTTTGAATTTGTATTGTAACTATGCTTGTCTTATAGATAGTTGAATACAACAGGTTCTGCGTCACCAAATATGCTCGCTTCTCATGACCTCACTTCGCACCAACTCTGAGGTGGTTTTCTATTTAACAAATGCTTTGCAATTCATGTAATTATATATCACTTTTGTTGTCTCTGGAAAGGTTATCTAATACATCTCTGTCTCTGTCTCTCTCTCTCCCCCCCCTCAATTCCTTATGTGGTTAGATTGAAGGCGAAGTGGGAGAGCCTTACTTCCGCCGCCTGGTCTTGCGATCTGTAGCCCATATTATCAGACTTTATAGTTCATCCCTTACTACTGAATCTGAGGTATTACATCCTTATCTCTTTTTCAAACTTTTTGATGCGATGGTTTTCTCCAAAACCAAGTGTTTGATTGTTGAAAAGGCCACTAGCACTGCCAGTCTGCTATATGCTAGAGTTAACAATGAATGAAGAAGGCTGGGGCAAGAATATATTTGTGTATTGCTAAGACAAAGAAAAATAAGAGATGAGAAAATAAGATATGTTAATGTTAGCTTTGGTTTACTACCACATCATATGGCCATCTACCTGTGTTAGGATATGCATTTGGGAAATATGTCATTTACATTAGAGTTCTAGTATATATGTTACATTAGTATTAGGATTATAGTATATCGGTTATATTAGAATTAGGATTCTAGTTATCAGTTATTTTTAAAATTCTACTTATCCCTACTCCCGGTATACTCTATATATACGAGATGGGATCTGTTTTACTGGCATAATACAATCATTCTATTTTCTCTACATGGCAACAGGGCGGGTGAAGAAGAAGAACCAAAAAAAAAAAAAAGGAGAGAGAGAGAGAAAAAGAGAAACTGTAACCTCTCTTCTTTCCCAGTCGCCAGTCACTCTCCCTCTTCCCTCCCACATTTGCCCAACATCTTTTCTTCTTCTGCTCTATCCTTTTATTGGCACTACTGCTGATGCTTTATCTTCAGTCATCTCCCCTCCTTTGTTTGCCAACATCTCAAAGTTGATGGGTTTCATCTTTCAATATTTCTTCTTTCGAGGGTTTTTTTCATTTGAGTCAAAAAGAATTAGAAAATGAAGCACTTTTTCCAAGTTCCTTTCATCAGCTTTTAATCTCTGGTGTATGCTTCTATAAGCTTTCAATTATCTATGTCCTCAATTTTCTGTCCGTGTTTTTAAAAATAAAAAAATGGAAAAAATTGAACTCTAGCTGTCACGATTCTAGTAAAATAATTATTGTGGATTCTGTCAGGCATTACAGTTAACCTGTGATCTTTGTGGACTCTGTCTGCTGTCACAGTTAAGCAGACATGGTTAAGCTGTGATCTTTGTTTTCTTTTATCACAATTGTGCTGTGATCTCTATATGCTTGTCATAGTTATGCTCTGAGATTTATCTGCTTCTGTAATGGTCATTTCGTGATTTTCATCTGCATCCTTCACAATAATACAGTGATTTATGTCTATTCTATCGTGACTAAACTGTGATCTGTATCTGCTTTAAAAACATGGTTATGTTGTGAATGTGATCTATGTTTGTTTTTGTCGTGTGTCTGTCAAATCTTGTTGTAATCTCTGCTTCATCTACCTAGGGCTTAGAGCGCTCCCATAAGCTTTCTATTTCTCTGATTTTGATTCTTTGATTCCCTTGAGGGGGAATTAGAATATTTTAACGTACTAGGGTTGTGTTTTTCTTTTCTTTTCTTTTTTTTTTTTTTTGTGTTCGTATTTTTTTTTTCCGCAACAATGAACAAGCTGTGGATAGATTTCTCAAATTGAGGTCGAGTGTGAAAAAAATTTCAATATCTATTAGAATATTTTGTATCCAAATCTCATTTGCAGTAGGAGTAATCAGTCAAGTTATGGACAAACCACTGACAATTCATTAGGTTGCTGCTCTAAGAATCCTGATATATTAAGGCTTCTCCTGGAAAAGGCTTGCTATTCAAGAAGCATGGAAACTTGAACATAGAAGGTTATTCTGATGCATATTATGCTGGTTTTGAAAACGATACAAAATCTACTGCTGAATGCCCCTTCGTTGGGGGAAATCCAATGTCTTGGCATTGCAAGAAACAAACTACAGTGGCTAGATCTGGTGCAGAAGCTGAGTATAGAGCTACGACACAACCTCCTAGCGAAATGTTGTGGCTCAAGTGCTCAACAATTTATTGGGAGAACTTGGTTTTGATTTTAGAGATCCTCTGCATAGTATCGTGACAATCCGGCAGCTGTCTGTAAAGTTAGTAATGTCCGGTCTTCCATTAAAGAACTATGGAGTTTTGTTAGTGTACCCTTCTTGCGCATAGCTATGCTAACTTGAAAGGCGAACCAGACATAGGAGCTGAAGTCCCATGATAATAGATAAATCAGACAGTGCTTGATCTTTTAGCAAGGATGCATAAAAATATTATTGAAATTGCAAAATATTATCTGTAATATCACATGTAAGTGTAACTCCAAATTTTAGGATATTTCATGTTGAATAAAATATATGATGAAATGAAATTAATGCTTTATGAGGTATGGGTATAAATTGAGCCTACAACATGCACTTGTCTAATCTACTAATATGTTCGGGCCAAGTTAAAAGGAGGAGGGTAATAGGAGTTCTGGAAACTGCGAGGGGGTATAATTGCATGTCTACAGAGAGGGAAGTGCAGAATAAATATATCCGTTACACATAGTATGCATCAAGAAGACAGCCATGTTGTTGGAAAGAAAAAATCCATTTTCACCAAGAAAAAAAAATGCCCTATGAACCATAACCTTCACTGGCTACTTGATATTTATCATCAACCACTTAGAAAATGTGTAATATGTCACTGTTTGTCTATTTGATCACTCACTGATAAAAATTTTCGATAAAGAAATGAAATTCCCAGCTTAGCAAAGAATTTATATTAACAATGCATGCTCATTTCTGCAAACCTATGCCTGTTTATGCTGCTAATGTAAATACATTTCTCTTGAAAATAGGTCTTCCTCAGTATGTTAGTGCGTGTTACAGCTCTTGATTTACCACTGTGGCATCGCATTCTTGTCCTTGAAATCCTGAGGGTAATGCCAATCAGCGACAACTCACCATGAAAAAGTTTTTTGTTCCTCATACAATATCTGCATCTTAAAACTAACGTCTTCAGATAATTATTTGGACCAATTTGACAGGGTTTCTGTGTGGAAGCACGAACCTTGCGTATCCTTTTTCAGAATTTTGACCTGTAAGAAAATAATATCTGGTTAATGCTTTAATCTTTCTCTTGTACTTAGAAAAGCATCCTTGGAGAAAAAGTGTGTTACCTTTTTCATGTTGGTCTTAAAGCATTTAGAATAGTACCTACAAAAATCTGTATACTTGTTCACATCAACCGAGCCTGGACTAGGAGGCTGGTTTCCTTAAGAGTTGCTTTATTGAGAATTCCATTAACAAAACACCCTCTATCGATATAAAAGAACAATAATTTATATTGGAGTTTGATAATATGAATCTTGTTAGGAAAAATCAACTCCTTATGAGTCAACTGTCAACTTTTTTCTCCAATTCTAAAATCTCCTCATTTCATTTCATTTTTCCTGCCAAAATTAAAAGTGACTGTGGAGTTCAAAACTATTTTTCTGGTTTTCATCCTTTTTGTTCATTCATTTATTTTAGTATTCATTTACTCTATCACTCTGTTCTCATGTTCTCTTTATCATCAGCAGTTATGTTTTTGTTTTTCTATACTGTAACAGCATTCTTTTATGCTATTATCCTGTCCATTTGAATATTTTCTACCTTCTCTTCTAAAATCCTCCAAATTGGTTGTCAGATAAGAGTGCAGTTAGAGGGAGGGCCTTAATTAAATCTGTCTTCTCAGCACATACTTGAGCATTTTGAGCTAATTGACTGCTGCTTAATTGAATTGACAATTACCTTGAACCAACTGTGATCTTCATGATATCAGAACCACCATCTTGTTGACTTGGACCAAACTCGTGGAGTGGGCTGCAGCCATGAATTTAATATGTTGGGGATGTGACATGTTTTGAGTGATGGGGTTCGCAGCTACATAGGCACCTAGCCATATTGGGGTGGGGAACAATTGAGTTAAAGTATATATGGACTTGATTGGTTCATACTTGTTAACATGATTTAAGCCTTTCAGGCCAGTTGTCTAGAATGTGTTAACAAGAATAGGAGTCTGACACAATATTCTGACATGAGAGACATTCTGGTGCTGATTCTGATAAAATATTCTTACACGAGACATTCTTATAGCCCAATATTTGGGCTGAAAAGCTTAGAGAAAACAGAAAGCTTTTCCTGGTTTCGTTTATTAGTTATCTGTTTTTTTCATATATGTATGCTGTTTAAATGTCTGTTGCAGGCACCCCAACAACTCAAATGTGGTTGAGGGCATGGTGAAAGCTCTTGCTCGGGTTGTTTCAAGTGTGCAGGTCAGCGATCCACCTCTTCCTTGATGTACATTTTCTCCGACAGCATTTGAGATTCTGAACTCTTATTTATTTGATTTTGTTTTGCTCAATGTTTGCCTCTTTTCAAGGGAGTATATGGACCATTGTATTTGCTACAAATTCTTTCTTGGTAACTATAATTAGAGGTGTGCATGAGTGAAGCTTGAAAAATTTGAAGGCTCAAGCTCGAGCATATTACGAGCTGGAATTTGATCTGATTATTTTTTAAAGGCTTGAGATCTAGCTCAAGCTCAAAGCTTGGCTCATTTAAAATTGAACCAAGTTGCAATGGAGGCTGAGAAGCTCAACTTGAGTGCTGGATATCAGTTTCTTTTAGGAAAAAAATGCAAAATTGGTTGCCTTTGTTAATCCAAACTTACCCCACTCCTTGATTGTTAATCTTCAACAATTCAACACCCACTGGCGATACATACATAGACAGCGACAGGAGTCTTTGCCACCCAAGAATTCAATTCAAGGTCATCATCCTCATGACCTCAACAATCTCAAGTTTGATGGTTAGAAAAGGGGGGAAAAGAAGGAGATACATGAAATAGAGAGAAGCTTGGCTTGGCAATTGATCTCAAATTGTTGTTCCTAATTGAATCTCTTGGTGCATTGCTGCTAGTCAATTTTAGAAACTATTTTAACCCAAGGGCAGTGTTGTGGTTGTACCAGGTTAAGGGAGTGGGGCTCTATGGCTGGAGGCAGTTATGTGCATGGGTCGTGGGATTTGGAGGCTAGGGTTTGTGAGTAGGGAAACAAAGAAATAAGAAATTTTGGATGAATCTGAAATGATGATAAGCAAAGCATAAAATTATTGTTAAGAGTATTTGTGCATTGACAAAAGATTGCTTGTGAGACAGCAATATGTGAGCCCAATCTTGGATTGTGAAGAAAGCTCGAGCTCCCGTGTAGCCAACCTGTGGGGTTTGCAAACCGGATCCACTTATCCTGCACCCTTAATGATAATAAGTGTAAATCTAAGATTAAAATATTATACTTCCAAATAAATTTAAATAAGTTTATCCTGGAAAGGTCTCATTTAAGCGTAAATCCTGTTCAGTAATATTGGAACATAATTATATTTTCCCAAATCATTGCCGTTATATTAGTCTATTGAAGATTAAGTTATAAATATTTGCATACATTTTTTTTCTTCATTTTTTAGTTATTCTTACTTTTAGTAGATTTTGAAATTTAATGAAAAGTATTTGTAAAATTATTTGTCTACTAAAATAAATATAATTTTTATAAATTACTTATAAGGGATAGTTACAATGACCTCCTCAGATGTGGTGTAAATACGGTTAGACGCCCTCAGGTTTAGGAAATTACATCTACCTTCCTTGAGGTTTGGTGACATCTAATGAAAGATCCAACCAGTAGCCTAATTGATGAAATCTGCTTATATCAGTACAAAAAGGTGTTGAAAATTCTATTTTGCCTTGAGTTGATTGACCCTTGTCTACTTTTTTGGATCAAAATACTCTTATGGAATTCATGCATGTGCCATACACACGGGACCTATTGTAATAAGAACCTATAAGGGAGTTACTGTAATAAATTTAATAAATAGTAATGTTGCTATTGGAAATTTATTTGCTAACTTTATTAATTAAAGTCTAATTTTATTATTTATTTTAATTAATTAGAATCTAATTAACTAGTTAATCTAAGTATTACATTTATACATACCTATATTGCGATGTAGTTTAACATTGCTTATATATACAACATTTGGTATTTTTAAATATTTTAAAATTATTAACTAAAATACAAACTTGTTACAACCTAAATTATTAAGTAACAATTCTTAGAAAATACATGCTTATTGTTTTTCAAATTAGTATAGTTTTAATATTTTTAAATTACTCATATTAATAAAATTCCATAAATGTTAGATAATTTTTTTGTTCAAATAGTTAATAATATAATTTAGTAATTTTAAATACATAATCAATTTTTGAAGTTATTCTTAAAATATATATATATATATATATATATTTTTTTTAAATTTAGTATAGTTCTAATATTAAACTACTCATAGATTTATGTACATTTATATATTAATAATATTTCATAATGATTAACTAATTTTAATAAAACAATTGATAGTTTCAAATAGATAATCAATTTAAAAATAATTTTGACTCCATCCCAACCCGCAACCTCCACCCCCCATCCCCACATCCCTGCCCATCCCCATGGCACCTGAGCTGACCATGGCCATGGTGGCTGTGGCAGCAACCATGGCTGCCCACTGCCTAAACTGGCCATCCAGCCATCCTGCCACCCCCCTCAAGTGTATATATGTATGTTACATAAATATATTTTCTACTTATATGTATATATACATATGATTATATATGTATATGTATGTATGTATGTATGTATGTATATATATATATATAAATATATAAATATATTTTCATATTGATACATAGAGGGTTATTTCTGTCTTTCACATTTTTTTATTTTTTTTGGGTTTTTTTGGGTCATTAAGGATAACTTGATCATTTGACATTTTCTGTTCAGGTAGTTAAACATTCGTTGATGACAAATGAGGTAGATGTAATTTTCCAAACCCAAGGGGGTCTAGCTATATTTACATCGAACCTCACGCCTCACGGGAGGTCGCTCTATAATTATAAATTTATGATAAACTAAAATGGATAACGTCTTGGTAAAAATTCAACTCCAAGTTTAACAATGAAATATGAATAGGTTTATTAAACATTACGAAAACATGCTTCGAAAGCAGAAAACTTAAAAAGATGGGAAGGAAACAAATACAATCCATCACTTCTCCTCTAACAGCCAATACTCAGCAGCCACTACTCACTCTCCACTTAAGCACCTTCTTTTTTGCCCATATGCCTACTGTTTTCTTAAGTTTCAGACAGAGTGGTTTCTGTTTCAAACGCCCATTTTCTTTGCCCTGTGATGAGTAATTAGCAACCCAAATCTTGAAGAAAACTGCTTTTTTCTTCTTCCCCTACCAAATGCAGATTTCACCTGGAAGCCCCACTTTTAATCTCCCCCAGTTTGGAAAACTAATAGTCTTCCTTTAGTTCTATTTCATTCTTCTAAGTTTTTATGTAATAAATTCATTGATAAAAATGGATTTGAATTGCTTGGGAGGCTGTTGTTTATTGGGTGCATAATTGTTGAGTAATTTTAATTGGGAATTGAGTCTGAGTTAGATGTCTCAATTGAAAGAAAAAAAAAAAAAATTGAAACCAAAATTGTGGCTGAATTTGGGGTCAGGGTTGAGGTTTGTAAAAGCTCTAACAGTGGTAGATTTTAGTTGAATTTGATTATAATAGAACTTGGGGAAATTTGAAATCTGTATTGAGCTAACGTACCGCTGAACAAAAATCAGATTGTGACAATTACAGGCGGTCGTGGCCGAGCTTAATAGTGGTTTGAAAACTTAATTGCCCAATATATATGTTGAAACCCTAATTGTGATGAAATCACGAAGCTCCTTACCTAGTTTCATTGCAAGGATCTCTTGAGTCATGCATCTATGGAGAATATTGGACATTCACAGAGTCATCTTGATGGACGATGAATCTTTATATTCACAAACTTTCATGCATGTCCGAATTGCACCCAAACTATATCCTTTTGTAATCTCCATGGCACCGGAACATAAATCAAAGTACGAACGTTTAACTTGCACTATAATAACGCAGAAGTTCCTTGTTTGACATTGTTTAATTTTCAATTAGGAATCTTTTAGTTGGGGCAGAGTAGTTAACTTTATTTCCGACAAGCACCTAATATATGCACTGTTATCATCATATCATTTATGAAACGAGACATTCGCTAATTTAGTGTGTATTATATGTGCAAGTATATCCTAATTATTGATGCCTTTCTCAACGATTCTATGACTTTGGACATTTTAGACCAATGGTTTGGGGGTATATTTCATAATCACTACCTTTTCTGTAACCATATCCCATAGCCATATGTAATTTAAGGACTTTATCTAATGTAAATAAAACACAAATGTGAGTAGTTACTTTTTGATTGATGTTGAATTTATAAGAATGTCGAGTAATTAAATCGCAAATTTAATTGGCTTGTTAGGCACGACTCTTAACTCGAAGTTTTGGGTCTCTTCACGAATCATACTTAAGGTGCTATTTTTCTTTGTTATTACCAAGGTCCATGCATTTTTGTTGGTGAATTTGTTTAAGTGCTTAAGATGATAAAGCTTTCCACCAAGATGATTTCTGTTTTCCAGCTCATTTATTTATGTGATTTGCTTTTGCTGCTCTTATATGCTGCTTTCATTCTTCCCTCTCAATCCACAAAATCATATAGCAAAATTATAATTGATGATTTCTTGTAAATGTTATAGTACCTAGAAACTGCCGAGGAGAGCCTTGCAGCTGTTGCTGGAATGTTTAGCAGTAAAGCTAAAGGTAATATGCTTTTAGACCCATGAAGAGAAAGTGAATCTTAATGCGCAGATAAAATAGTAAGTGACTAAATGTGTGGGGTATTTGAGGTTGTAATCTAACTGCATTTTATCTTTACTGATGTCTACCTGATCCTAAAGTTTTCAAGATAACCATAGATTCCTTTTTTACTATAAATTAAATTTTTAGTAAATCACGTATTGCTTTGTAGTTGTCATTTCTGTGAATTGTGTCTGAAGATCATGAGTTCATAGGTAGAGAAGCAGATTTTGGTAATTGAGAGCTGGAACATCAATTGGAATCTGTATTAGATATCCTCGGTGTATGTTATCTGAAGTAAAATTATGTGGCTGGAGTATTACTTATTTTGTTTGTGCTGCTGGATGGATATCATGAAAACAAGTATGAACATGAGTACTAATTTGTTCTGTGTCCACATTTTCTGGAATAACATATGGTTGATACCCTTCCACTGCATGTTATAAGAAAGCTAGCTCCTTTGCTTTCTCTGCCTTTTGCTGTAGCTTTTAGGTTTGGTAAGTGAATAAGGTGGTTAGTAGAATTTTAACTGTTGGTAGCATTAGATTGACCCTTCATTTAAGTGAACTTCACTTCTCTTTTCTGATGAAGAAGCATTTAGTGAATTGGAGTCAGGTACTTCTATTAATCTATTTAGTTATGTCTCCTAGCTGACTGACTCAAAGCTAGAGGTTTCTAGATATGCTACCTATCTGTTAATTCATCTTCATTTTTGAGATTGATTATTTTATAAGTTTCCATAATTGTGAATGACAGTGTAAGGTGACGTGGAGCTTTTTGTCGTGTCAGGTATTGAGTGGAGCTTAGATACTGATGCATCAAATGCTAGTGTCCTGGTTGCAAGTGAAGCACATGCTATTACTTTGGCTATTGAGGGTCTGTTGGGAGTTGTTTTTGCTGTTGCCACGTTGACTGATGAGGCAGTAGATGATGGTGAGGTAGGATATAAGCCAATGCCTAGTGCAGTTCTCCTCCTTGCTCTACCTCATATCTTATAGGAATGTCTTAATGACCCTATTGCATTTTTTTTATCAGCTTGAGTCCCCACGATGTGATAGTGATCCACCTGCAAAGTGTACTGGGATAACTGCAACACTTTGTATGTCGATGGTTGATTCAATGTGGTTAATAATACTAGATTCTTTGTCCCTGATTTTGATGAAGTAAGTTGAAATTATTTTCTAATATCATTTTCGTAAGTATAATTTATGCCTTCTGATGTGTGTTTATTGTCATAGGTCACAGGGTGAGGCTATTATATTGGAAATATTGAAAGGCTACCAAGCATTTACACAGGTAATTATATTCTTTTTGGGATGTTATATCTTTTATGACTCTTGGTATGTACATATTCTTTATTTTCTTTTCCATTTCTTCCTGAGACAAGTGAATACCTTCTGTGTTGTTTCAATTCTCCAATCTAACCCCTGCCTGATGTTTGTTGAGCAACAGGTCTTACCTAGTTACCAAAACTACTTTGTGCAATCTTATATGACTTAATGCTGAATGTGTCTCGTTTTTGTACAGGCATGTGGAGTTCTTCGTGCTGTAGAACCTTTAAATGCTTTTCTTGCATCCCTCTGCAAGTTCACGATTTATATTCCCAATGAACCTGAAAAGAGGAGGTATGTACGTTGAGACGGTTAGATGAGTTCTAGGCGAGTTGGTTTTTATTGTAATCCTAGATGCCCTGTCCAGAGCATCATGATTTATGAATCAGAAATATGTTTCTACCAATATTATATTGTTGCTAACATCCTACATGTATGTAATACATTTTGTTGAGTCCACATTTGTGTTTATTTGGATTCAAGTTCATGAGTTATCTCCTTGTTAGTTCCTTCGCTTTCATTTCGAAAATTTTACATTAACTTAGTGCTGAGATGTTCCACTACCACCTACATTCACTGTGCTCATAGTTGTTAATATATGATAAGAAGACCTGGACTTAGGCATTACTTAATGAGTTCCGACAGTAGATATCATATTAGGAAAGGACTTAGAAAGCGATGAACTATCATCTGATAATCTCTGGCTCCCCCTTTGGATAAAATTATTTTTAATAATCATTAAAAAGGAATATGGGAAAATTTATGCTAGATTTCCTCACAGCATCTCACCAAAGAAGCAGCTTAAGCTTAAGATATTATTTTACCTATAGTACTTTTTGATGTTTTCTATGTGCTCTGTATTATCAATATATAGTTGAGTAAGTAGCTTGCCATTGTCTCATTTGCAGTGTAATATTATCTCCTAGTTCAAAACGGGCTGAACAATTAGTTGAGCAGAGGGAAGGCATCGTTCTTACTCCAAAAAACGTGCAGGTTTCTTTTTTTGTTTGTTTCCTTTCTGATCTTTAACCTCTTCTGAATCAGTAACATTATTGGTGTAGAGCCAAATTCCAGTCACTATACTTCTGTTGTAAACGATTCATTGTTTATACTGTCAATGCTTGCATATACAGGCTCTGAGGACTCTCTTCAACATAGCTCACAGATTACAGAATGTGTTGGGTCCTTCATGGGTTTTGGTATGTTAGTTTTTCATAAACATGTAAGGTTATTTAATTTCAGATCCTACTAATTCTTTTGACTTTTTAATTTCTAGGTTTTGGAAACTCTTTCTGCTCTCGACCGAGCAATTCATTCTCCACACGCAACAACACAGGTAATACTGAAAATTGTAATGTCTATATTGAGAGTTGAAGTTTCAAGCTAACAATAATACAATGCAATTAAAAATCCTTTTTGAATCTCTCATTGCATTTTTTTTTTTTTTTGGTTATTGTTGCATTTTTGTTACCAATGATTTAGCTCTTTGAAAGCCAATTCCTTTGCTCTATCGTTAGACCACTAGAAAGTTTCAAGATTCTGCTTCCTTCAGGCTTGAGTGGATCATCCTTGGCTACAAAACATCTACTTTACAACAAATTGGGTTCCATCACTCTTTGTGGATTGGATTAACCAACGCAAACCTTTTAGCACCTTATTAGGCTCTGCATTCTCTTGTCCTATCCGATATCAACTTGTTTCTCGTAAGATAAAAATTGGTTATTCTTTCTGATTTCGATGTTAAAAATGACTGAATACAACCTAGTGTAGGCCTTTGTTTCCTGAAAAGGAGCATGAAGCCTATAATTGCAATCTTGTAATCCATAGGATGAAAAGTTGTCAACATGAGATTTTTTGTTATTTCTCTTACACTCAACTTCTGACACAGGTGTGCCTTCCTTAATGCTTTAAAGAACCTCTACAATATCACTCCTGTGTAGATGAAACCTAAAACCTTGTGGAATTTTAAGTTCTAATTTGGAAATGAATAAATTGCTTGCCATGCTAATAATATTGGCCAAATAGAAATTAACTTGATTGAGCCACGGATACATGTTGGTTTTCCCTCATCTTTAGTGTGGAAATTTAATAGCTTCTTGGGCTTATAATCTGTAATTATTTCTTCCAAAACAGTTGATGACTACAATGTCAAATATGGTGGAATTATTTTTTTTTTCAGCTGTATCAACTTGTTGAATTTACTAGTTTATTTTTATTTCTATCAGTCAAAAAGACTATTTGGAGCCTGCATGTTGTGACTGAATTGGTTTAAATGACTGAAGCTTCATAGTTTTTGCAACTCAGATACTGCATATCATAGTCTTAAGTAAATTAATTAAGTTGTTAACAACTCCTCTTTGCTGATGCATGGTCATTCACCAAATTGGACTTCTAATTGTGTAGGAGGTTTCCACAGCTGTCCCAAAGCTAACTAGAGATTCATCTGGCCAATATAGCGATTTTAATATTCTCTCTTCACTGAATTATCAGGTAAGCTTTTTATTTATTCTTTTCTCCTCCTCTGTTTTGTGGTAGCTCTAGATTGATTGTGCATGTCTTACTTCTCACCCAACCTTATATAGCTTTTCGAGAGCTCGGCGCTGATGCATGTGTCGGCTGTTCAATCGCTTCTTTCTGCTCTGCGTCAGTTGTCACGGCAATGCATAGCAGCAACTTTGAGTAGCATTGGGCAGGCATCAAATCAAAAAATTGGAAGCATTAGCTTTTCTGTGGACAGAATACTATCTGTCCTCATCAATAATCTTCACAGTATGTTCGTAAACCAGTTTTGCAGAGATGATGTGGTTCCTTCTTCATCTTTTCTTGAAATTTTAAAGATGCTAACAAACTAATTGCTCAACTTCCACAGATGTTGTAGTTCTTTGTGTTCCGCTAATCTTATAAATTGATGATGTTCCCAAATACTTACTACTTCACTAATTACTTTTGTTTCCATGCTATTTACCTCATTGTAATGGAGAAATTATCTTTTGTTATTGTTTTGTGTTGTACATTCCAACAGTCAGGATAGAAATACTCTGCGGAAAATATATTGTCCAAATTAGGTTTGCCTTCTGATCTTATTAGGTCTGGACGCTAATTGAGAGTTTCTTTATGACTAGATGTCTCTCTAGTGTTCTTGTGCCTTTCTTCCATTCTTTCCTGTTGGATAAATAAGTTTCTGTTGAGTGGATTATCTACGTCCACATCCGTGGATTGTATATATTTGTAAGAAGAGAAAAAAAAATCCACAAAAAAGGTGTCACTAAAAGCTATCTTCTCAATGTTTATAAAAATATTACTACATAGACCTAAAACAAGAGCGTTTGAATGTCAGTAAGCCACACTGGTCTTGACTGAGTCTGCATATATAATACTTTTTGTTGTTACTTATTCATTGGTGTTCCTAACTCATGGTTTCCCAGTAGGGATTATGTGGATTACTTAATAACTAAATACTTGAATGCACCTAGCAAAGTTGCAGCATAACTATATCCTATGCACACCACCATCAACGACTGGAACTTGTATAATATGTTCTGTATAATCAACTCTTATTTCCTTTACGAACAATCACGTCAGTCTTAAAGGTACTGGCACCATCAAAGTGAATTAGGTGTGCAAGCAGTCTGATCCAGCTTGTGAGATGCAACAATAACAAGGTTCAGCTTAATTTCGAATTTTCTAGTTTGAGCTGATGGATGGAATTCTCATACTTTGATCCTGTGCTGTTTAAAATGTGTTTAACAAAAGAAAAGCATTTATTTGTTTTAACTTAAATTGAACCAGTGAAGCAGGAAAACGAAATTTCTGTTCAAAATCTAAAGCTAGAGCTCGAACAGAATTAGATGAAGACTTGTGCTTGAGCTTAAACCTGGATTGGACTTGAAAAGTTTGTAGCTTATACTCAACTTGGGTCCTTGGCAACCTGTACTAGAGTTAGCCTGTTGAGAATCTTACAATCTTGATACATCAAGGGTTACCACCTGAATTACTTTATATCTCTTTACTTTTTGACAGGGGTGGAACCGTTATGGGATGAAGTAGTTGGTCATTTCCTTGAGGTAATCTTATTATTGGTCTTTCGGTCATATGCGTACCTGCATTCTTCATGACAACTCAACATGCTTTGCAGCTTGCTGAAAGTTCCAATCCACAACTAGAAACTATGGCCCTTGATGCATTGGATAAATCCATATGCGCTGTCTTAGGTTCTGATCAGTTTCAGAACACTTCATCAAAATCTGTTGATGCATCAATAGATGTGAGAACCTTCTCTCTTTCCTCTGTCGTCTTGTCTTTTTTCATTGTTTGGTGTTTGGTGGTGGTACTTAACATATAACATCATTGCCAAATCGTCTGGAAGCTAATTGACAAATCAAAGTTGAGATCACTGGAATGTGCTGTCATCTCTCCGTTAAACAACCTTTATTCTTTAGCACAAAGTTTTGATGTCCGTGCTGGATCTCTAAAGATTCTTCTGCATGTTTTAGAGGTAATCATCATCATCATCCATTTGATAAAGCCTTCCCTCTCATGCTTCACCATGCATTTCTTGGTCTGACTGATTGATTTGTCAGAGGCACGGAGAGAAGTTGCACTATAGTTGGCCTAATATTCTGGAAATGTTAAGGTGCTTCTTTGCTTTGTTGATCTCTTTTTCTGATGATTTAAACTATTCATACTAAAATGTTCCCATTTCCAGGTCTGTAGCTCATGCATTGGAGAAGGATCTCATCACACTTGGATTCCAGGTGAGAGAAGCAAATATCAATTCATTTGATGCTATTTTATTACACCTTTTTTTTCTTTTTTCAGACAAAGGGAAAAAGGGGTTTCCTTGTATAACTTGTCGTTCTGCTAACAAGTAATGAGAATTTAATATGGGAAATCTGCAATCTTTTTGACATATGAGTTGCCAATTTATAGACAACAATTAAAAGACGTGATTGTCTGGGGACCATTTGAGGTCTACCTCTATATTTACTTCCAGAATAGACTTGCCAGACTTGCTCATCTAAAATGTATTGATGTGCTTTACTTGTTGACAGTTCGAGTTTGATGAACTCATTAAATATTTTATGTGTGGTCCAAAGTAATGGTATCAGCAAAGATATTGTTAGGTGCTCCACTGTTTCCCATCAGTCATGGTGTATCTGGATAATATCTAGCAGTACAAAACAACTATACCATACAATGCTCGAAAAAGTCTAAAGAAATTAGTAAAATTATGAAATACTAATTAGCACAAACTTCTAATTGGTACAATTGCATCAAATCTTTGTAAATTGTTCTCCGTGAAGATGATTTTTATGATACAACTCCTTGTCAGGACATGTCCAAGTTTATTCCTTAAAGTAGTACGAGAAGAAGAGATAACAAAGTTGAAAGTGAAAGTACTGAATGATTTTCAAGAAAATCTGCAGTTGGTAATGGGAAACCATGGCTGTATTTAAATATAGTTGGGCTTTGCACTGCTTTTCTTGTCTCCTACTGGGTAGTTCTGAAAATTATAGGAAAAGAAAATAACTAAAAAGATACATTGTATGGCTATATGGCTAGTAAATGAAGAGACAGCATCTGATTATTTGTCCAGAGACTCAAGTAAAGCTGGATCTATCATTTATTTTTCCTCTTTTGAGATTTGGACGTCAACTCCATGTATTTATTTTGCATTTTAGCAAAAAAATTAAGTAAACCAACAACTTTACAGCTGAAAGAAATATTCTTTCCGGTGAGTAATAGAATTTTCGGTTTCCCATTTTCCATTGGTAAGTGCCAAGATCACCCTGATGATACCTTGAGAAGATCCACAGCATCATGCAATTGGTTGATGCAAACTGCTTTCTAGTAATGTATGCTTGAAGAAGCATATATATCGTTGGATTTTCTTCTTTTAAACTGCTATCATTGAACAACTTTGAACCAAGATGTGATGAGTATCAGATTTTTGTGATGCTTAGTCTAGTAGACTATTGTATGTGATGATGGATGAATTTATTTATATGTATCATATTTTCTTTAGAATAGGGAATATGTATATAAATTTCTTATATAAATTCTAACTTTTGATATTAACTCTAGATGCTGAAGCCACATTCCTGATCCGTATTTAATTTAAACTAATAGATTTCCTACTGTGTAGAGCCTTCGCGTGATAATGAATGATGGGCTGGCCACTATACCTGCTGACTGCCTTCATGAGTAAGATCCTTCATCATTCTTTGGTTCCAATTTCTGATTTCATTTGCTTGTTAGTTTTCTGTTCGAGGCTATTACCACCTTATTTGTAGACTCTGGGGATGGAGATATGAGAAAGATATACGTTTCACAATAATTTTGCATGTATCATTCCTATAGTTGGAGGAACAGGGTAATCACCCTTAACCCTTGAATTGTGACAATTGCCGTTCACTCATCGTTAGATAATTAAATAATCTGCGGAACCCATACTGCAAGCCTAGATAATAACCATTCGTCAAGCAGCTGTGGAAAATTTGAGTAGGATGATCAAATAAGTTCCATCTCAAAACTGTTCAAAACCCAATCTAAAACTGAAACCTTGTGATTTTTAGATTACAATAAATGTACAAGCATTTCCTTTCATGCCCAACAATTAATTCTTCCTGTACCCACAGAAAATAAAAAAGCCATACCAATTAGTGATCTATGGGCTTACCTAAGAAGCTTTGCTTGGTAGGCACTGGCTGTTCGCTTGGAAAATTCTCCGAACATGAAAATATCTTGTTCCTTCCCTTATCCCATGCTGAGGCAAAGGCAGCGCCTCCAAAAGCACGGACGATTTGCATGTATGCTTCTGGCTGGTTCCCTTTTATGGTTACTTACATGTGTAGGTCCTTGTAAGTCGAGCTTTAAGAAGAAGTGGGTGGCCTTATCAATACACATGGCTATCACTTGGCCAGAACTTCAGTTGTGCTTCGTGAGTCCATCTCCTCACTGAATCCCTCACGTGTACGAAGGAGTGCCACTTGTTTGAGAAATTCTGAATTTATAGAACATTGAGATAACTCTATTTGTAAACCTAAGACAAATCTACCATGGCAATCCTCATTTAACTTGTTTTTACTTGGACAACCTTATAGTAATCAGCAAACGATCAAGCATGTTTCAAAAACTGATTTTAAGGCATTTCTAGCTCAAATTGACCCTAAACATGTGTACATATCTAATATCTTAAATTGTCCTCTTCCAAGTTTCATCATTTTAAGTATCTACTAAAACATGAATATCACTTAGAGAAACTTATTCGACCAAAACCGCTGATAGCGCAGTGCGCGCTTCACGTCGCGTTGCGCAATGAGGTTAAACATAGCGCGCACTTTAATGTTCTACTTGCGCAAGTAGCGTTGAGCAAATGAACCCAGTCTCTTTTCTGAGAAAGAAAAAAAAGAAAAGAAATCGCTACTTAGCTTTTAGGAAAAAGAAAGCGTTTACTGTATCAGGGCTTTAAGCTTCTGCCCAAAACTCTAAAACCCAGAAAACCCACCCCCTTTTCATGACTTCTGTCCTTCCCACCAGCAAGAAACGAGTAAAAATAGCCTCCTTCTTCATGCTACGAGCAACAGCAGCCGCCATCTTCTCGCCTTCACCACCGACCTAGCAGCCCTCTTCACCTTTTTTAATTTTTTCATTTCTTGTTTCCGTCATCTTCATCTTCCAGGTCTTTTTGCATTTTTTTCCCCCTCTTTCTGAGTCCGTTCATCTTACTATACTTAAATGCTAATTTTGGTTTGCAAGGGTGGGCAAAAACTAAATATTAATTACTAGGTAAAAAAGGTTTCAGGACTTTGAAGTAAATTCTTGATTTACTAAATTTGCACAATTGTTCAAGTGTTAAAAAATTTAATTTCTTAATTATTATGCTCAAATGATGAATTTAATTTATGAATATTTTTTTTCATGTTGAATTGTTGGTTTAGTGTTCAAAAGTGTCTTCATTGTTTTTGTGATTATTTAGTTGTGTATTCTTTATAATAGGTAAAATATATTGATGTTTAGGTATATATTAGAAATATATACATATATAATTATTATGCGCTTCATTTCAATAAAGCGCGCTATGCGATATAGCTTCGGCGTCCCTTTGTGCGTCGTTGCGCTTCGCGCTACTAACAACTATGATTCGACCAAATCAGACATGTAAGTTTTAAAGGCAATTCCTTAACTGATCGATGAAAATCATTTTCATTGTAAAATTTCTTGACATTTCTGTTTCTTTTTAAGGGGTGGCAACATCCAACACAACACAAGTTCGACACGAAAAAATTGGGTTTGGGTTGAGCCATTTTGGGTCCGGGTCCAACTAGGTCAACACGAATAAGAACCCGAAGAAATGGGTTGGGTTGGGTTGAATTTCAGTTATATGAACAATCCGAAATTTGATTGTGGGTCACATGACAATCCCAACCCAACTCGACCTAATCTGAATTAAGCAAATAAACTTTAAATTTTTTTCGGAGTAAAAATATAAAATAACAAAATAAAGTTTGAAATTTTGAACTTTAGCAATATAAAAATTATGACTTTGGCATTTTTCGGTCTTATTTATTTTCACAACCATATAGAATGGATTTTAGAATTTTAAATTACTTCTAATGGTTATTTTTGTATCCAAGTGGATATGAAAATTGTACTACAAAGAGTTAACAAAACACTGCTTTAACTATTAAATTGTTCTATAAGTTTTTCTTAGGTCTTATATAATGCAAGATTTTGCATATATAAATAAATAAGAATTCTTTCTGTTGAGAGGTTATAAAAAATTCAAAAACTTAAGGAAGTTTTTATAATAAATTATGTATATAATTTAAAATATTTATTTCATTTTTTGTTTGATGATATATTTTTATTGATTTATGTATTGCTTAATTGAATCAATTTAAAGTTAAAAAATAACAGCATTAATTTTAAAAGGTTAAAAGAGACAATTTATTTGACACAAAATATCAAAAAGTTAAAGAGAGTGAGTGAGTAAAACTTGGAAAAGTATGATTTTTTAAAAATAAGACACTTTGTTATTTCAATATTTTTATGATGGCAATAGATACTAGAAAATGAAAGGGAAAAAAAAGTCCTAAAAGTCAATATATTATGTGGTTCAACTAAAATTATTTGAGTGCATGTGTAGTTATAATGAGAACCCCTTACTCTTATTCTAATTTATTAATAATTAAAAATAGACAAAATAAAAAAGTACCAAAAAAATTCTAAAAATTAATATAAATATTCAAAATAATTATTTTAAAAATCAGGTCGACCCGAACCTGACCTGATACGAATTATGTTGGGTTAGGGTTGAGCACTTTCAGGTTGTCATTAGGTTGGGCTGGGTTCGGGTTGAGAAAATTAATGTTATACGGTACCTCTACTTCAACTCAATCCGAACCCACCTGACCCACCGAAATTGCCACCCCTTCTTTTCCACCTAGAGTTGTTTGTCTTCTTGCTTGCTTGTTTTCAAAGAACATAATCATGGTTGTTTTGCAATACCTTTGGAACAATCCCAAGTAGAGATGACATTATTCTCCCCAAAGATTCCCCACCACCAATATAGCCCATATTTTTTGAGCTAACTTTAAACCATAATATTTTAAACTTGTAGGATGAATTTTACGTATACGTCTATTTGTGATCTTATTATTTTAGAAGAGAGGATTGCCAATTTGCTTTTTTGGAATTCTTCAACCATCACGACGATTCTTTTGCTCTGTTCTTTTTATTCATTATGCTTTCTTTGACTTTATCTCTCGTAATCCCAATGCCCAATTGATAGATAGTCGATTTAAAGCTTGGTTATGCATGGATCTATGGGCCTAAAACGAGGAGGTTATTTGTCACGTTCTTTCTTAGACCTTGGTGTTCATGTTTTCAGTCCACTGAATTCTGGAGCTAAGTCTTACAGTTTTAGTGAAAGGTTGGGACTTGTGAGATTGCAAATCAGAGAGTAACTGTTTCCCATCTTCAATTTTTCTTTTTCTTTTCATGACACTCTTATCTTTCTTTCCGACAATGAAATTGGTTTTCACAAAGATAAAATATAAACTCACTCCTGCATCATATGACTTCTTAAGAGTCTCCAATTCTGCTGGTGCAACCCTATTCAGGAAAAATGAGCTGATCTGGATTTACAAATTATTCTAGATAAATTATTGTTAGAATGGAAAGAGTCAGGGGATGAAGGACACAGGGAATGAGGTCCATTCTGTTCATTTTTGAAGCAGTTTTAGGTCTTTAGATAACATGTTCAAAAGTAGGATCTCTGGGTTGAACATCAACTTGACTTGATGACATGCCTCTGGCATAGCTAGATATGGGATTTTAGGTTGGTTAATCTAGTATTTGTGAGTACCAGTGGGAACAAATCCTCTTTGTGCATTGTTTTGAGATCCGGTGGCTAAAAGAATTAGCTAACACAATTGGACTACGTGTGTAACTAGACAGACCGAGTGTGTAAGCTGAAAAATAATGGCGATTAGGTAATTTGCAGCAAGAAAACGTTTATGTGACTGGTAAGGCATTGTAGGGATTTTTGAAGGATCTAACTCTCTTTGGCATCATCAGATGAGGAGCAAGTACAACTTACATCAGTGATTTGAATGTCTTTAGCAGTTCAAACTGCCTCTGATTCCAGTGCTTGGAAATTTCTTTCTCAATATTAATCTTCCTTCCTTTGTTTGGTTGCATTAATGAAGTAGGCAGTGAGGCAAGATCTGGTTTTGGGAGGATATTGAGCTAGATGATAGACCAATGCATTTATTTTTGTATGACTTTATATGTCGCTCTTGTCCATGAAGCCCCATTCCTTCCTTTTATACAGGCCTTATTCTTGGATTTCACTTCTTCAGGGACGTCAATGGTAGAGAAGTTAGCAACATTACAATTCTGTTTCAATATCTTGTTAAAGATTATCTTTCCCTTTTAAATCTTTCTCCTTTAAGTTATAGTCCTGACAGTTATTACTTTAGGAAATTGCACACTTAATTCTTTCTCATACTCTCTTGGTCATTGCCCCTGCGGCCTTTTTCCAATGATATCAATCTATTTGGAAGCAAAGGTGCCATCAAGGATTATGGTTTTCACTTGTCATTACTCATGAGAAGCTAAACACCTTATTTGTTGTAATTTAAGGAACCCCATAAAGTACCCTGCCCACTTTGATGCTCCATGTAAAAATCGCAATGAGAATCATGCCTATCTTTTTTCGCATTGTCCTTTTTGATGGGACTTGGAGAAACTTTTTGATTTATTTATAAAGACTGCTGAAGTTCCTTCATAAGTAAATGAGATCTCATTGCAGTTTGCAAGGATTCAATGAAGCAAACAAACTATGATGTGCAAATATATTGTTTCTGTTGTGGCTTGGTATATTTACATCGGAAAGGGCTGATATTTGTTTTCTAGTTGCATTTGGGAAAAAGTTGCTTACCTTTCCTGGTGCAAGGCACTAGGTTTTTTTAGATATCTATTATCGGGGTACCTCCAGAGGGATTGACACACAATTTTTTGTCAAATTCTTGTGTTTATAGGCTTCTTATCCTCCTTGAAATCTCTCTTTTCAACTTCATAAAGATCTTTTCTTCTTCTTCTTCTTCTTTTTTTTTTTTGGTGGTTTGGGGTAGAGATAAGTAAGTGTGTTAACATTGTACTTGTGTAACCTAATTAATTAACAGCCTCTATAGGCTCCTTGGACGGGTGCAATTTGGATCACAAAACCTAGTTTGTCAAGTTGTAATCATACACAAACCTTTTTCATTCAATCATCTGTCCTAGTCAGTGTTCATCACGGCCTTACTAGAATTGTCTTACATCTAACGGCTACCAATTTTTAGAAAATGTTTGGTGAAAGTTTATGACAATTATGATGCTGGAATGTGATTCCATTTTAAGCATACTAAGAGGAGGTAAAAGATCTCTTTGAACTTTAGAATAGCTTTTTAAATAGATGCGACTCCTTTGCACAATGCTTGGTTGCTAGATGTGACCTCTATACTTGTTTTACGCATACTAATTCAATCTGGTTTTGCAGATGTATTGATGTAGCTGGGGCATACAGTGCTCAAAAAACTGAGTTGAACATAAGTCTGACAGCTATAGGTCTATTATGGACGGCTACTGACTTCATTGTGAAAGGCCTTACACATTGGACTGAAGAAGAATTTGAAACAGGTTCAGCATCTGTCATAGTACTGGGGTACCTTAGTTATTGTATAGCTTAGTTTTTCAGGAGATAGATGACCTGGTTTGTTGCAGATCAAATAAATTATGAAAAGAAGGAAGAGCCAGCTCCTAGTTCTCATGAGAAAGTTTCTGATGTCACATTCTTGTCAAATACTGTTGAGCATGACAAGTTGCTCTTTTCTGTTTTCTCTTTACTTCATAAGCTGGGAGCTGATGAAAGACCAGAGGTAATTCAGATTCTTAAATAGAGGCCAAAGTTGCAGCAATCTTAAATTTCCAACTATTTTACACAGATATTAGGAAGACATCCTCAACAGATCAAATGCATACTTTGTCCACATTGCTATGCTTCTTTGTTGCTTGGACTTTGACTTACTTACCCATTGATAATCCAACTTCAGTTATTAGTGCTGGGACATGGTTCTCGTCTGTCGCTATAATCATAGTCTTCCAGAAGCACATCCTTACATCAGATCAACACATTTCTATTCCTTTCACACCATCCTAATTGTTTGCACTAATGTGGCTTTGCTTGTGAGAATTGAGATATGCTTATATATCTGTGTGACATATATCTGCAGTTGAGATTTAGGGACAAGTTCTCTTTTGTGGTCGTACAGTGCTAGGTGGTATAAAACAAGATTGAGGTTAGGCTGTAAAGTAACACCCACGCTCGAAAAAAGTTTAAAATATGATAGCCAAATAACCAGTTAACGTATAGATTATCCATACCAAAATTAGATGTATACTGGTGGTCGTGGCAGACTTAGATATATGTGCTTAAATTTTCGATATATATAAAACTAAAAATATTGATTAATTTTTCTAGAACAATATGTTTTCTCAACTATTTGATTATATTTTCTTGAAGTTATTATGCAAAATATCATATTTGGAAAAAAATTAGTAAAGTTAGGGAGAGAAGAAATAATAAAGATAAAGAGAAAATAGAAAGAGAGAGAATAATACACGGGAGAGGAGAAAAAATGATATTTTTTTTATATTTTATTTAAAGAGGGTTAATTTAGCCCACTCATTAAAAAAACTACCGAATAGTTACTATGGCATTGACACACTTTATAACCCGCATGAGTTCTTACTAGTTCGTTGAAATTTGCCAGAGTTGGATTTGAGAAAGTTTGTTATAATTGTAATTTCAATTTTTCGTTTGTGATAGATTTTCCTTATATCTAATCTTTATTGAACTTGTTATAATGGTTTATAGACTTGATGTTTTGTTCCCTTAATTTCAAGTCCCGTATTTCTTAGATTCTTTTTGGGGTTTGCAAATATGATTTAGATTGTTGATAGTTTTAAATTTTAGCAATTGATCAACAGTATGAAAATTTGGGAACTAAAAATTTGATATCCAAAAGGGATGATGGTTCCTTGCCCTAATTCAAAAGAAAAGGTAGGGTCAGAACCCAACCCAGAAAGTTGAGTTAGGATAAGGTATATGGGTTTATTATTTGCATTTTTGGGTATGGCCTGAGTAGAGTAAAGACAGGTTAAAAGAGCTTATCTAGCTTATGATAATGAGATGCGTCTATCTTTAGTTGTACTACTATTTTGCTGAACATTTTGTTTGTTGCTTTATTTTGTCTCCAATATGCTCTCCTAACTTAATCGTTGTTTCCTAGTCGCATATGACATTTCTTATTGAAACTTTTCATACGAAATTTTTCTGGTTGATATATTACATTGAACAGCAACCAATAGATTTTATGATCATTCACTTGTCAAGAAGTGTTTGTTACCATGGTTAAACAGATGTTTGCTTCATCTCCAATTGTTTTTGACTGTATCTCATGAAAAGAAATAATCTGTGATTGTTTTGAGTACTATGTCTTTATGTCTTCTATTTTTAGGTTAGGAACTCAGCAATAAGAATGCTTTTCCAAACTCTTGGAAGTCATGGGCAGAAGCTTTCGAAAAGCATGTGGGAAGATTGTCTTTGGAATTATGTCTTCCCTACGTTAGATCATGCATCTCACTTGGTAAGCTTGGTGTCTTCTGAAATTACATGAACCTTCCTGTTTTTCTTGGCTGAGAAAGTTACCTGCTTTTAGGCTGCAACCTCATCGAAAGATGAATGGCATGGTAAAGAACTCGGAACTCGCAAAGGAAAAGCAGTTCATATGCTTATACATCATAGGTATTATGAATTTCTGCTTGCTTTATTCCATGAGTGTTCATTTGCCTTTTAAATCACTTCATAATACAACTCATTGTCTTGATGAATAAATTGACAGCCGAAATACAGCTCAAAAGCAATGGGATGAGACACTTGTGCTGGTGCTGGGTGGAATTGCCCGGATTTTACGATCCTTTTTTCCATTTCTTAGAAGTTTAAGAAACTTCCATTCTGGTGTGTTTTAATCTTCTTTCCCCCACTTTCTCGTAACTTACACTGTTTAGTGTAAAAAATTTTCTTCTGCATTCCAGGATGGGAGTCTTTGCTTGTCTTTGTCAAAAGTAGCATTTTAAATGGTAGTAAAGAAGTGGCTCTTGCAGCAATAAATTGCTTACAGTCCACTGTTGTTTCTCGTTCTCCCAAGGTATGCAATAAGTTCTGCATATTGTAAGCACCCGTGGTTCCTTAGGTGGCAATTTTTTGCTTCTACACTTGTAAATGTGGTTTTTTCTCATCTCCTTTCCATCCTTTCAATCAGGGAAATCTTCCGATAACATACATTAGGTCGGTGCTTGATACCTATGAGGCTGTTCTTCAAAAATCACCAAACAGTAATGAGCATGTCACAGGCAAAGTGAAGCAGGAGATCTTACACGGTCTTGGTACTAAATCAATACTTCATTTTGTTTATATTTCCTTAATATTTAAAGTTTACTATGGTTGTTTTGGTTGCTATATGTCCAGCTGTTATGTGGCATGATATTTTACCTAAATACTGGGGAATGTTTTACGTACCTAAACTTAGATGTTTTGGATGCTCCTATTTTTGGCAGGAGAACTGTATTTACAAGCTCAAGGGATGTTCGACAATGACATGTATAAGCAGTTGATATTGGTCGTAGATTCAGCAATTAGAGAATCCAAGATCATCAATAATAACTTTGAAGCAGAATATGTAAATATAATCTTTCCATGATAATTTTCTCCTTATCCCTCCTTTCTTTGTGTTTCCCTCAATGAAGGAAATTAAATCAAATATTCATTTCCCAAGAATTATCATCTTGATTTACCATTCTATCACAAGTATCTTTTCTTTTTTTTTGGGCAAATCTTTTCTTTTGGAAGATCAAGTATAGATTTCATGAAGCATGAGCATATAGAAGTTATCTAACTTGGTTAATTGGGCATGCATGTGCTGAACATAAAAATATTGATAAAGACTGGAAGCACTATAAAACCTAGTATTCATAGTACTTAATACGTTCGATGAAATAACACTTGCATTTTGTCCTATAGGGTCATGTGCCACCTGTGCAACGGACTATACTTGAAATCTTGCCGCAATTATGTCCAGCAGCTCACCTTACTTCAATGTGGACTCTCCTCCTTTCGAATTTACTCCATTATCTTCCAGCAGCCGATCCCTTACTAGATGACAACAGTGATGATCCCAAACCAGTTGGTAATAGTAATCATATTCCTGGTAAGTCCTGCTACCTACCTTGATTATCTAGTTAAAAATTTTAAAATCTGATGCAGTTTTGTATGACACAGCTGATATACCTAATGCAATTTCTTCAACGGCACAAAAGAAAGGAGAAGGGTTAGTCCTGAACAATACATATAATATATTTGCGGAGAAGCTTGTACCTGTTCTAGTTGATCTCTTTCTGCAAGCTCCAGTTTCAGCAAAGTATGACATTTATCCAGATGTAATTCGTTCTCTGGGAAGGTGAGGATTTGTTTTAAATCAGAAATGCTTAAGTTTCCAGTAATTCTTTTAATAAGGGCTTCTTTATTTGGAATTTAGGAATTTTGATCAGAATTTTGATTACTGTATGCAGAGCACAAAGTGATTGGTTAAAAATAACTGAAATCAAAAGCTAAAACTTTTAGTGCTTCTTTGGGTAGGTGAAATGTTACTGATGTGAAAAGGAGAGAAAATTTATGGCTGAATAAAATATTCATGAAGAAACTGCTGTATTTGATCTTGCGTACAATATCACTGTGAAGTATTTGGTGCAGCATCATTCCTCAAAAAACTAAATTTTCTTAGAACGTTTCCATGTCTTTATCATACAATTTGATTATTACCAACCTAACTAATCATGTACCTGCTGGGCTATACAAGCATTTGCCAATATAGACCTTCATTTGACTATCCACTTTTTTGATACTTGTTCTATTTCAAAAATAAAGCAATGGTTCCATAGCGAGCTGAAGTGGTTTTCTTCTGGCTTTGCCTTTAGTTTTAAATTCAATCAATATAACCAATGATAATCAATGGTAAAGGTTGAGACTTAGGCCAATGTTCCTGGAGATGGTCATTGATGATTGTTTTTAGATTCCAGTCTGGTTGTAGCCTCCTTTAGTCTTCTTTCTTGAAACTTGAATCTTTTCCCCATGTTTCATTGACTACCCATTTACCACTCTACTGTTATTTTTGTGATATCCCATTGGTTATTTGTTTCTTTAAAAGTTAGCACAGTGATAAACAAAGTATGCAGTAAATGTTTTCAAGTAATGACAAACCACACAGCCTGATATCGAGGGGAAGGGAGGGAGGCAAGGAGAACCACGGAGGACATGTTTGGAAGTTTTAGCTAACCAAACACCCCCTGTAGGGTAATTTCGAGAGAGGGAGTGAGTCTCCTATTAGATGGGTAATTTTGAGGAAGGGAGTTACCTATTAGATGGTAGTTTCTGTCTAGTAGGCTACTTTCATGAATTCGGTAATGTTACTTAACACCACATCTTTTCGCTCAGTTTTTAATCCATGATCAGGACTGTTTTGGTGGAGAAATGAACTGTCTGCTCAATAGTGTTACACTGTGTAGAGGCAGCCTGAGTTTTCTCTTCTGAATGAATCTCTGTTTCTCATTTTCAATAAATTCCATGTTAGCCAAGCTTTTATTACGTGCTATGGTCATTGACGGAAAGTGTTGATTCTTTTGTTTGCAACTCATGGTCATTCTGATTTCTTCCTTGTATATATATATATATATATATATATATTATATTATTCGGGGGCGGTGGTCTCTTTGCAGGTGTATGACAACAAGAAGAGACGATCCTGATGGCACACTTTGGAGATTAGCTGTTGATTGCTTTCACCGCATATTAATTGATGATGTTAGAAAACTGAACCCAGCATTTGGAACAGATCAAACGGTTACAAGATCTTCAAGAATACATATCTGGAAAGAAGTGGCTGATGTTTATGAATTATTTTTAGTGGGGCACTGCGGTCGTGCCCTACCTTCCAATACACTCTCAGCAGCAGCTCGTCAGTCTGATGAGTCTCTTGAGATGAACATCTTAGACATTCTGGGAGATAAGATTCTAAGATCAGCGACTGATGTACCTCTTGATGTAATTCCTACCTACTTGGCGGTTACTCTATATTTTTCATTGGATGTGCTTTGTTGTTTCACTACATAAAAGTTGTTTAAAACTTATGTTTAAAGTTAATAATATTTGTTATGTGTCATCTTTTCTTTATAAAAATGCACATGTCGTTAGGAGGACCTAAAAAGTGCGTATTGTATGTTTTCTCGATTCATGGGATCCCCTGGAGTTGTTCGGTTATATTTCCTGATTTCCACTTATTTTTTACTCGATATCATCTCTCAGTTTAGCTGTGGAGCGGGAAATGACGACATAAGATCGTGATTATGGGAATCATTTGCTGTCTTGAAGTTGTCTCCTTACGGCTATTACAAGCTAATTAGTTAGCAACAATCTGTGCAATGTTGGATATACTTATATTAATTCTTCTGTTAATATCCGCAGTTTTTCACTTCTTCTCTTCTTCTATGTCACCCCTTGATGTTGCTGCTTGTTTATTTTCCATGAAACTGACCCAGATTTTACTGTTGCTGCATTGGAAAGTATATCTAAACGGATGAAAATTCTTTTAATGTGTAATTCTTGGATTTTGTTATGCCCATTTTCTATAAAATTGTATGCTAATACAGTATATGCTTCATGCACAGATAATAGAAAGACTGATTTCCACCCTTGATCGGTGCGCATCGCGTACTTGTTGTTTGCCACTCGAAACTGCTGAGCTTATGCCTTCTCACTGTAGCAGATTCTCTTTGACATGTTTGCAGAAGCTTTTTTCGTTGAGCAGGTAGCTCAAAACCTGTACTTAAATTTGAACTGCTATGTAATCTGATGAATGGTTTGTGTACAATATCTAACCCTGAAGATGTTGCAGCTATGAAATAAGTGATTGGAATTCGGCAAGATCTGAAGTTAGCAAAATTTCTATCATGACATTGATGTTCAGATGTGACTTCATATTGAGAAAATTCTTGACAGATGAGCATGACTTGGGTTTGTGATCAAAGGACCTCTCTCTTTTTCATGTTTCTGGCTCCACCAGTGCATTGTTTGAATCACTGTATCCCATGTGCAGGTGAGCGTTCATTGCCTCCAGCAAGGGTGGAAGAAGTTATATTTGTACTCCAAGAGCTTGCCCGTCTTGTAATTCATCCAGAAACAGCATTCTCTCTTCCATTGCATCCTCACTTAAAGGAGGGTGTGTCTGTGGAGAATCCGAGAAGACGGTCACATTTGATGGTTCTATTTCCATCATTTTGTGAACTTGTTATCTCAAGGTATGAAAGTGAATTTGGTTATGATACTGTGTTTTATTTGTGGAAATTCCCCTACATTATGACATTTTCTTTTCTACACTAAGGTTATTTTTACCTTACTGAAGCTAAACTAAATACTCAACCAAAGGAGAATAAATTTAAAAAGAAAAAGAAAGAAGATGAGAATGAAAAATAAGAATTCCGTAGTTTTTGTCAGGTGGACAATCTGTTTTAGTTTAAGCTGTTTGCTGCTGCAACTGTTAGATGTTTAATGGATTTTCTTTCAGAAAGATAGTGATGTGTGTTTATAGTCACTGATACATTCTTAAAATTATGCATATAGGAAAATTCATGTTTAACATAAGAGACTTTATGTTAAGAGAAACTTCTATAAATGCCTATTTTTTCTTTTAGCTACACCCTTTTTCGCAGTAGTATTGGCACAACCAGACTGATACATAATACCGACTACCTAAATAGGTTTGAGAGAGAACACTTTTAACCTTGGGCACCAAAATTAATATTAAATTTTATGGAAAGACTTGAAACGGGTGAATATCTCATTTTTTGAACACATCAAATAAACTTAAGTCATCCGACTAAACAGTGAATTGACGTGACAAATTATATCTAGACAAAGAAAACAAAAGGACTGGGACCCCACACTTCTAAATAGATAATTGTAGAAGGTAAAAAAAACTATTATTTAAAATAGACAATAAGATGTTCTAGCCTGCTTGCCAAATTCACAAGCATCACAAACAAAATATCCTTGTTACATCACTGAGACAATTTTGGATGCGATTTGTGTAGAAAAAAGGAGGAAGGATTTTCTAATTTCCACGCTGAAAACCTTTTTGTTGGTGGGCAGATCTGGAACTCCCCAACCATGCTTGACCTATAGATAAAGGTGCGAGGACAAGATTTTTGTCTAGTAGATATAGACCATCTTTCACTCGACCACAATCATTTTCCATATGCTCAACTCCTGAGTTCACAATAAGAGTTACAGAACTAAATTTTACTTGTCAGATCTCTTGTAGTTAGTAGCATTAACAAATAAAGATTTTTAGGAAAACTGGAATACGAAGAGTGGAAGGAAAAGTGAAAGTAGAAGTACAAGTTACTGAATGTTCCTAGCTATAGGAGATAAAGACTGTCAGCTATATGAACTTTGTCTAGATCTAGTTGAGCAAGGAAACAAGGTTACGAAATTTTGGTGAATTTGAGTAAGGAGAATAAGTTATGAACTTTTTAAGGTATTGGTCGTTTGATCAGATGCTCCAGAATCTATCTAAGAGTTTTCTCGAACAAAAGAGAGGACTGGAGAAGCGCAAGCTGAGAAGTGGAAGTAGAAATAGCAGCTATGGTGGATGAAGAGTCAAGTCGAACCACGAGGCACCTGAGACTTTTGGACAGTCAACCTATAGTAGTATTGTTTTCTGAACATAATGGTGTTGTAGTTTCTGTCATGTAGACTTGTGATCTAGGGGAACTGTTCTTTTACCACCTTGCCCCTTGTTGGCTAACCATTGAGTTTCTGACACGTCCTTGGTGTGCCTTGTTAGCCGAAATACTCACATTTATAGGTTTATCTTTTTTTGATGGAATTTGACCAATTGCCGTTGTTGGTTCCTCTTTTATAATTTTAGGGAAGGAATATGCTTCCATACCAGACCTATCTGTAGGAGTGGTATACAGCATAGCATTACACTGACACTCTTCTTGTTCTACCAAGCTGTAAGTTTGCTTTGAAGGAAGGGATTGGATCTATGTTGAGAACCTGAACTTGAATCTGATCATATTCAGCATTTAATCTGTCCAAAAAATCACATATTTGTTCACTTTCAATCAATTTCTGGAATTTGGTTGCATCAGCTTCACATGATGCTTGAAAGTCCTAGCAGTAATCATGCTTCTGCTATGCAATAGCCATCTCCCCTTTATAAACCTTTTTCCTTGAGTCATATACCCAAGCATCATTACCCAATTGCGAAAAAGTTTGGGAAAACGGCATTTTAGATCTTTTTAGCTGTGTATCCACGAGCAATGTGCGATTACATTAAATTGATCATCGTGGACATGCTGACAATTCTCTTATGCCCACTAGCTAAGAGATGAACCAAAGCTTGCTGGTCTCTCTCTCTCTCTCTCTCTCTCTCTCTCTCTCTCTTGTGTAATGTACCCTTGCAACCATCGAGCCTGTATAAACATCACGCAAGATCATAACCAACCAAGTTAGTTTGACCCATCCAACTTGATAGGACGGATTTGGAGGGAATGAATGTTGCTAAAGGATACGACGACTCCACTGTCACCTTGTTCATCAATGGCAATTGATTTCTTCCTCCTAGACAATGTCCAGAATTACAGACTGGGATACTATGAAAAACTATAGTGGCATTGATGTGACTGATGACACAAAACACTAAGGAATGGGTACTAATACCATGATGATTTTATAGAATAGAAAAGAATATAAGCAGTGGCTGTAGGTTCTATCTTTTCCTACACCCATGGATGTGTATGTATAATTAATAATTTACAGAACATATTGCTAATAAAGTCAGATCTGAAAACTCAATTAACTCCCAAAAAATAAGCTAATACACTGGCTGCCATAATCCGTAAATATAAGGGCTTGTTTGGTTTCATTTTCTAAGCTCATTTTCACATTTTCTACCATTTCAGAATTGAAACACCACTTTTTACACATTTTCACCCAACATCATTTTCATTTTTATTTTCAAAACACATTCTCCAATAATCTATATATTTTCTCCCAATAACTTATATATCTTCTCTCTCTGCTCTATTATTTCTACCTCTCTCCACCTGCAACCTATTAAAACCAACATAATCATTACTTTTTCAACAATCTATCCAAATACAAACTCATTTTCAACTCAGTTCCACTAACTAACTTTTCAAATTTTAGAAATGATGGAAATGAAAATAAAACCAAACTGGCCCTAAGCTCAGAAATAGTTGTACTGATCCCTAAAACTAAACTCATATCCAGCTGTACCAATCCCTAAAACTAAGCTCATATCCAGCTGTCAAAAATGATAAAAAAGTTCATATCATTCCGAAAGACAATTGTAAGACTAGCAGTGTCATATGACTTTGATTACATATTAATTAAATGAAGTTGAGAATGTTAAGATGAATTTACAATGAAACAAGAAGATAATGAATTAGAAATGAGAGAGTTGGTTAATGCAGCCTTGAGAGGGAGGTGGATATAAATTTGAGGTATGAAGTACTCAGAATTTTTTCAGCATCTCTGGTTTACCATTGAAGAGACCTTGGACACAAAAATGAAAGATGGCCTTCTCGTGTTGATATAATTGGGGGATATCGAACTTGGGCTTGAGAGAAAGTAGTTTCTTTAATACATACTTGCTTTTCTAGTGAGGGGCATTTTAGGAAGAATGCAATCAAAAGATTATCATTTTTGGAGAAACTGTATGTTATCTCCAACAGTCCCAAATGAAAAGTAAACAACCATTTCAAAATAAAGTATTGCTTTGGATCCTATTATCTGATTTTTTGCCATGCTAAATGATAATGATGAGCGACAAACTTGTATATGGTTGTGTCTTTGTCCTGGATATGTTTTAAATCCTGAATGGTAAACAATTGAGTCAGAACATAAAATTAATCGTGTGGCTGAGGTTTTAAGTTTAAAGAAAACCAAAAGAATGATTTATGTATTATATTTGATTATAATTGTGACAATACAATAAACTGGAAACACTTGAGGGTGGGGCACGTGCATGTTTTCCAAGCAAATGCCCTGCCTGCCTTTTAACTAGTTGACCAAGAAAAAATGCACAAACAATCCTTAAGCAATCCAAATGAGCTTTTCTGGTGGAGATAATTTGTTAGCTGATTTGTTTGTTTATATACTCTACATGGAAACTCTGTAACATCTTCACGACCTCTCTGTTGACAGGGAATCGAGGGTTAGAGAGCTTGTACAAGTATTACTTCGGCTTGTTGCTGCAGAGTTGGGCTTGCAAAAGCTCAAATTAAATAGTTAACAATTGGACGCATGGTGGTTAGGCCTCAAAATACCAACTTCCGTTTTGTTAATAGGAGCAATGCGTGCAACTAGATAGGTATAGATGAAGTTTTCTCTCTTCAAATCAGATTTTACATGTATGAAATAGGAGAATGATACTTACTGGACATTATATCCTCCTGTTGTATTCAAGTACACAAAAGATATTCGATATTTACTTTGTTATCATTCATAGCAATTTATGCATGATTCTCAATGAAATGTTATTTTTTGGCACATACAACTGTAGTTCATGGCAAATGAAATTTTGTGCAAGGCGTGTTAACTAGAAATGGATTTAATCTCCATTATTCTTTTTGTTTTCTTTTGTAAGTCTCTCAGACAACTGGAAGACCATTCCAGCGAGTCTGAGAACGATCTCTACTTTTTAATGGTTTACAGACTAGAAGGAGGTGCTGTTAACCACACTTTGTTGAAGAAGCTACTTGGTTTCCTGTCTGCTATGAAGTCAAGGTTACAGAGGTAATGAGGGGTATAGAACAAATCATGTTCAGGTTCTATGGTTGGAGATTTAAGGGTCACGTCAATCTGTGATAGTATTAAAATAGAGTGAAAGAAATTACTTTCTGTTGCTGCGTTGAATTTTCTGAATGGCTTTGAAATCTGAAGATTTTTATTTTCATTTTTACAATGGGTTGGGTTTTGTATTTGCGAAGGTACAGTCTGGGTATGTAGAAAACTGGGTTCCTAAATCCAGCTTCTGCTAGTTGACCGATGAAGAACAGGTACACTCTAACCCCCCTAACTTGAAGAATAATAAGAAATGTTTTCTTTCCTTGTCTTCTTTGTTCTTCTCTACTGTCTCAAGAGATTGTGGCATCTGGGCACAAGCAAAGAAGGTGTATTAAGGCAAAATCAAAGGCTAGAGATTTATTTGAATTATAAGAGGGCACAGAGAGTGCATAAAGTAACCTGAAACTCTGTTTCTAGCCAACTTACGGTAGTTAAGTTAAAGATGTTATATTCATATTTTAGACCCAAAATTTCTTATTCTATCCTCATGCTTTGAAAGTTGGATTCACTTTTATTTTTTCTTTCCGTTCCTTATTTTAAAAATTGAGAAAAGAAAAAAAAGTACAGAGAGAAAAGGAAAAAAGGGGGAGGGAAGGATTAGTCACATGTGTTCGATGTCAATAACGATTAATTTCTGTCGACAGACCTACTATAGTCCAAATTGTGGCATACTTAGCATGGAGCAATGGAAATATACGTTGAAAAATCTAGTCCTTTTTATTTATTGTAATACATATATGGCTTTGCTTCCTTGTGTCATTTTGGCACTTACATGTGCCTCGGGTATTCCTCCATTAATCGTTCTTCTTGGTAATGCATTGTACACGGTGTTGTGCCATGTCAACTTTAATTCTCACTTTTCTTATTTTTGATACCATCTCCACACCTTGAGCTCCGTAAATGGTATTTTCAGTCAAGAGCATCACTCTGCAAATCACAGAAGAGCCTGGGCACATGGAAAGTCATTTTTCGTCAGAGGTGATTGGTGGATATTTTATTTTCTAGTGGGATCAGACCTTCCGCAAGATAGCATCCTATAATAAGACACATTTTCTTAAGAATATCTATTAGTTGTGGGTGAGATCCACGGGGTGTGTCAAACCCCAAAGGAGAAGAGTACCAACCACATGGAATCGTCACAAGGAAGATTTCCTCGCATGAGACTCATGTTATTTCCCTTTTCTCATACAGGGTAAGCTCTCTCTCTCTCTCTCTTCTTTTTTCTTTATTTTCTTCCTTTTCCCCCCCTCTTTGTTAGGCTTATTTTCAAATAAATTCCACGTGTCAAAAACTTACAAATGCCTCCTAACACTAACACTGGCAATTAAAATGGATAAAAAATGGAAAAGTCCAAAATAACTCTAATTGGAAAAAAGAATCAATGAAAAATAAAAAATTCACAAGAACCCCTCTTATAAAAATATTTATACACTATATATATGGTTAACTAGAAAAAAGTGGCCAAAGCTATTTTTTTTTTAGGTTTTAGTCCTGAATTGTTTTATTTTTAACTCTACGCTCCTCATTCAAATTTTGGCTTTTGAGTTCACTTCCTATTTCAATTAAAAAGACAAAAATAACCCTAAGTTACTATAAAAATCACAAAAATATCTAACCACCTCTCTTCAAACATGATTTTTCTTCAATTTACTCCTCCCCTTCACGTTTTTTTTTCCTCTATAATTTTTCCTCCACTTTCCAGGCATTCTCTTTGTGAAACTGTAGCACATTGCTCTCTTTGGTGCTTTCTGGCTTCTTCCTTCTGATTGTTTCTTTTTTCAATTTCTTCATTTCCTACTTAATCGTTTAATCTTGAAGACCCAAGTAACAAGGGTTCAAGTAACAAGGGTTCCATTTTTACCCCTATTTCCAAAGACGAAGAGATAACCTTTCGGATTAGATTTTTATTTTTTTTTCTATTTTATGTTGAATTTTTCTCAATTTTTTTTGTAGTTTATACTTGTTTTAGTTTGATATATACTTATTTTTGATTATTTTATTCAATATTTTGTAAGTAAATACTCAATTAACCCCATATTTAGATTTTTAAAGGGAAAAAAAAATCCTAATCTAATTGGATACGTATTTGAAGAAGTGATATTGATCCTTTTATTTATTGTTTTGTTACTTTATTTCAATTAGCACATGTTCAATTTTAGTATGTATATACTTCAGATAAAGTATAATGTATATTAGTTGTTTGGTTAAATAAATTTTAGAAATATTTTTAATGTTATGTCAATCAAGGATGTTTGAATCTTGTAATTCATGTTTTAGTAGTTTTATATTGATGATTGACAATTGTATAAATATAGTATTACATGCATATAAGTCCGCTATTAAACTGTTAAGTTTCAGTATGTTTATACCCATGAGTAGTACTAAAATTTAGATTTTCTGTAAAATTAATGTTGCATAGGTGGGGATACTAGAAAGGTAACAGTTGATACTGCAGAGGTGAGTTTATATACTCTGAACTATGATATTTAGTACTTTATCTCTTTGTATGAATACTGGACTTTTGTACAAGTAATACTGTATAAGTTAATTTTAATTAGGGATGGCAAATCGGGTTTAGAACCATGGTTCCAGCCCAACCCACTTAATTTTGGGTTGGGCTGGGTTTAAAATAATATGAGTAGGTTTGGGTTCTAATGTTTTTAATGTCAGATGGGCTCAAGTGGTTTCAATTGGATTATAAGTTCAAATAGGTGTGAAATGGGTTGAAGATGGGTCGAAAATGGGTTGTAAGTGGTCCAAGCCAATTTCACCCAAATTTTGATTTGAAAAAAAAAAAAAAAATTATCCACCCAAAATTAACATGCTCTTTCATTATTATATTCTTATTTAAATGTTAAATTCCCAATAAGAATTTCTGTAAATAACTATAATTTTTATATATAATTTAAGTTAGAATTACTTCAATTGCATGTTATAATTTCTAGTATACATACAAATGTAAGTGAGGTTATAATTTTTTTTTTTCTTTTTTTTGAAAATAAGATCATCTTAAGGAAATAGAGGTTGAGGTTTATTATGAAATTTTCAAAATTTGTATTTAAGAATACACTTCTTTCATTTATGAAATCTAATTGAAATGAGAGTTATATTTTAATAGAGTAAAATTGCAATTGAAAAGAGAGTTAGACTATAATGGAGTAAATGAGAATTACTAAATAATTTAAGAATTCTTTTTTACTTATTTTAAAATTTTAATATATAAATCATGTCAAATGAATGTTGCGTTTGCATTTTGTAATTGCAACTAAAGAGTTTTAAATCACTACGATTTCCACTTTATTCATCATCTTCTTTTTCTTAATAATAATTAATTAACATGCGTAAAATAAAGATAAAAAATATGATTTGACAAAATAACATAGTAATATATTTAGCAAAATAATATTTATTTATTTATTTATTTTTTGTATTGGACCCGCCCAAACTCGGCCCAACCCAACCTAACTCATTTTGAGCCCATAAATATATACCCATTTTGAACCTAACCCATACCCAACCCAACCCACCCATTTCCCACCTCTAATTTTAATACTGGATTTGTTGAAAAGAACACTGTATGCTATTGTTTTTTCAAAGCAGATTATATATGTCATACAAGAAGAGTGCTATTGTTGCTTATGGCGATGTTGGTGTTGAATGTGCTGGAAAGCTCCTTATGAATTTTGAGGGAGAATAAATTATAGAGGGTGCAATTGCATATGTAACAGACAGTAAAAGATTATTGGTTCTTTTTAATCTCAAGATAATTTGGAGTGATAATATTTATTACTTATTTTCCTTTTTACATTAATATAATGATTACTTTACTTAATAATTTTGAATTCTTTTATAGTGTCATTGCTTGAGATGAACCGAGATATCGAGTATATATAACTGCTATGATTATAAACCATGAGCATGGCTTGTTATAAATACAATGTGATGGTGACTTGCTGCATTATGATACAATATGTGTAATGCCCCAAAATTTTTTGTTTTGCATTTAATTGATTACTTATACTATTTTATTTCATCTTATTTAGTATTGCAATTAAAGACATAATAACACATGAAGTACAATTCTTTCAAGAATATATATATACATACATATATATATATATTATAAATTAAAAAATAAAAATTTAAATTCCCTTCTAGTAATATAATGATAACTATCATATTTAATCTTAATTTTATATCAATAATAAATTTTTGAATCTTTTATTTATAGGAAATTTTGCCCTTTAGGCTAGATTATAATATTATTAGGAGTATGAGTCATTAATTATAGAAATTGCTAAATCTCTTTGGAATTAGAATTAATATAAGTAATTATCCTAATCCTATTTAGACTAAACCATTTTTTTTTCATATATATAATACATCAAACTAAAACCCTAATCATCTTAGATGAAAAAATAATCTGCCCCACAAATAGGAAAAATGGCTATCTCTAATCCACCGGCTCCACTGTACAAACACCGCCTGAAACCCTCGTTACCGACGGCCAAAACCACATTAATTTTAGATCTCTCCGTTAGTTCGTTGCGGCAAACTCAGCCCAACCCCGTTCTTCATTCTTCTCTCAAACAACCCCTTCTTTCATCTTTCTTTATCAAACCCCGCAAACCCCACCAACTCGAATATGTCACAGCACAATCAAATCCCTTTTCACAGGCATAGTTGAAGAAATGGGCACCATTAAACAACTGGGCTGTGATCAAGATAACCATTTTACCATGAAAATCCAGGTAAGAACCATTCTTGAAGACATGAACTTGGGCGACAGCATCTCTGTCTATGGCACCTGCTAAAACGTCACAGAGTTTGACACCATTTTATCTGAATTCTCAGTCGGGCTATCACGAAAACGTTGAGAAAGACTTCTTTGGGTGAATTAGAAAGCGGGCCTTTGGTTAACTTAGAGAGGGCACTAAGTCCTAATAATAGAATTGGGGGGCATTTTGTTCAGGGACACGTGGATGGAACTGGGGAAATTATGGACTTGGTGCCGGAGGGAGATTCGTTGTGGGTGAAAGTGAAGGTTGGTAGGGAGTTGCTGAAGTACATTGTGCCTAAAGGGTTTACTGCTATAGATGCGACTAGCTTGACTGTGGTAGATGTGTTTGATGAGGAATTATGTTTCAATTTTATGTTGGTGGCCTACATGCAGCAGAAAGTGGTGATCCCTTTGAAGAAAGTTTGGCAGAAGGTGAATTTGGAGGTTGATATTTTGGGGAAAAGGCAGCGACATCATTTTGTGCAAAATCTTTGTGATGCATGCAGACATCCTAATATAGTTTCCAAGTATTTGGAGGAGCTTACTAGTATTATTACTTTTAGACATAGAAATGGGTCTTCGCAATTATACATAAGCAGGTCAGTTAAACCTTATTGAATTATCATATCTTTTGATTGTTTGGAATTTACTTGTTTGGTCATTAGTGGCCCATTGCCTTTTCTTTACATTAATTTTTCTGAAATTAGAAAATTATTACAAGGTTTTTCTAATATCATAAAAGTTCTTCTTTTTACCATATTTAGGAAAGGTGATGGTACTTACTTACTGGTGAGCATAGGGGAAACGTTGACCTAAAATTGTGTGGAATGGGATATGTAACAAGGATTTAAACATTTGTTTTTTTTTCACTGTGATGCTGATATTTGATACAACCATGTGGATAAATAGTGTGCATTAGCCGATGCCAAGTGGTTAATGTGACATATGTGACCTTTTGCCCTTTTGATTCAACAACTAGGTGAAATTATTGAAAATTACTATTATTCAAGCTATAGGTAGACAATGAGTATTTTGCACTCTTAAATCTAGGTGTTTATAGGTTGATCAATACTTAGCTTCAAGAATATAAACTAATATATAAATATATATATAATACACAAAATATTTTGGACACAATTATTGAAAATATTATGATGCAATTGAAGTGTGAAATTTAATTCAATTAGATTTTTCCAATTTCATATTTTGAATATATATTTTTATTATAGGCTTGGGCTTGGATAATATATCTAGTTCCTTTCTTTTGTCTTATATGATTTACACACCGTTGAAAGTCTCACTTCTTGTTTTACCTATTTTCTTTTGTTAACCCAAGGAGACGGACATATATATAGATAGATAATGTGCATGTGTGCGTAATTGTATCTATTAAAACTTTAAACTCTAGCATGTAAATTAGAAAAGAGCAAACCCAATTAGTTGGGAAAGTTTAGGATTAAGTTTTGTGTGTAAAGGAATTTAGATTTAATTATTTTTGATCGGTAATTGTTAGCAAAAAAGAAGAAAGAGAAAGGAAAATTTATTTTTCATCAGTCCACTTAAGGTGTTATGTTGTGAATGGTATAAATTAGAGTGCAATTGAGGTTCTAGGTTAGATATTAATTAAATTAAATGTTATAATTATTTCAGTAAGTGATCAAGAATTTGGTACGACAGTGTCGACTCTTGGTTCAATTGATAAGTACAGTGAGTGCTTAAACCTATATATAACTACTATATAATGTTACTTTTCAAAACCCAGAAGGATATATGTATAGTAACGAATGCTATGAAACTTCTTGTCAACATACACTGCACTATAATTGTATTTCATGTGCACAAAAATGATTTATTTTGTTTCATAATACAAGAAAACATGCACTTTATGATTTTAATGCTTCTAGACTAGCAATTAAATTCGATGATCAATTGATTAATATTACTATCACTGCTACTGTTACTGTTAGTTGGATCCAACTCGGTCTGGATGTGTGAGGGACTTCACTGGGCAGCAGCGGGCTAGCTAGTTGAATACCAAGCCCCCATAGCCTAATCCCCCTAGCGCACAACATAAGCCGTTTGTGGCTGAGGTGGGTCGTAGGAATTCTCGGGGACGCTCGGGCACTGTTTTGGTAAGGTCGCACCTTGCCCGGAGCGATAAGGGACTGTTACGATGGGAGCCGTAAGGTTGACTGGCTACAACAAATACTGTTTGATCATCGCATTTAAGTTGATAGTCTAGAAAACTGTTTATTAAACTCTTGACTTGTCACCGCTTGACTGTTTATAAAATTCTTGACTCGTTACTGCTCGACTATTGATAAAATGCTTGATTTGTTACTGCGTGACTGTTTAAACTAATTTTCACTTATGCTTTTCTCAAATATTTTCACTTTACAAACTTTTGAATATTTCCATTGTACAATTCCTCCAGTATTTTCACTATACAAACTTTTGAATATTTTTACTGAACAAATCATGTTAAATTCATGAACTCACATAGCACACACACTTAGCATTCACTGAGTTTTTTGCTCATACTCTTTTTTTCTTCTTTAACTTCCTTCTGGCACACCTAGATCTTAGTTCTAGTGAGGATGTTGAACTTGTTTCTGACGAGAACTGGAATTGAAGGTTTTCTTTTGGAATGAAGACTTTTCAGTAGGTTTAGTTTTATTGCCGTGTTGGCAAATTACTTCTTCTCCTTTAATGATTTTTTTTTCTCCAGTTGAGGGAAGAATATTGGGCATTTTGAGTTTCTAGGTTGCAAGAATTATTCGAATTATTATGAGTGTTAGAGTTTTTTTTATTTATTTTATTTAAGATCATGATTTTTGATAAGTGATATATTTTTATTTGGGATTGAGTTTCACGCCTCGAGTTTGGACTGTATGGTCAAATTTTGGGGCGTGACAATATGAAGATGGCTTCCTAGTACAAGAAGGGAAAAGATAGCTTAGTTGCTCAAGGAAGCGCGATTATGATTGGAAGCAATCAGGTCATGGTGGCTAAACCAAGCCTGTTTTCACAAAAAGAAAAAAATAATTTAGGGTCTAAGGTTTTCTCTGATACTATATTTCAGTACTAGATACAGATACTGTGGTATTTATTATAGTATTTGATAGTCATGCAATAGCCAGATTAAGACAAATCCGACCTAATCTCTTATGTACTAATAATGATACTATAAATAAAAAAAAAAATACCGCCTTTTTAGTTTTATGTACTTAATTTTTCAAGTTTTGTACTGAATTTGCCTTGCTATGTACTTATTTGGCATATTGTTTACATGTGTAAATGGTTGGTACACAAATACCCACACTTAACCACTTGTATTCTCATTCATACTAATATAAACCATTGATTAATGAGGTAAATATATCCTTTCAACACCATCATCGAATGAACCACTCCTGACTTTATCAATCATAGGACTAAATAATCATAGTTTAATAATCGTGCAATGGCCAGATTAAGACGAATTCAACTTAATCTCTTATGTAGTAAGAATGATATTGTAAATTGAGAAAAAAATACAGCTTTCTTAGTTTTATGTAATTGATTTTTCAAGTTTTATACTGAATTCATCTAGCTTTATACTTATTTGGCATGTTTGTGTACTTACCTTTTCTTTTGGTGAATTTACCTCAATTTGATAAGTGAAACAACACATAAGACCTTTTGATGCACTAAAATCATGTTTTCTTCAAGTAATGGTCGTGATAGTACGTGCGCAAATGATTGGGAATACAAGTAGCCACATACAACCATTTGTTTTCTCATTCATACAAGTATAAACCATTAATGAATGAGGTAAATGTATCCTTTCAACACCACCATCGAGAACTAATGAACTTCTTATGACTATATTAGTTCTAGGACTGATAAATCATGTTTTCTTCAAATACTTGCTCTATACTTATTTGGCATGTTTTTGTACTTGCTTTTTCTTTCGCTGAATTTACCTCAATTCGATAGGTGAAACAACATATAAGACCTTATAATGCACTAAAATCATGTTTTTTTTTTCTTTCAAGTAATGGTCATGATAGTACGTGCACAAATGATTGGGAATACAAATAGCCACATACAATCATTTGTTTTCTCATTCATACAAGTATAAACCATTGATGAATGAGGCAAATGTATCCTTTCAACACCACCATCGAGAACCAATAAACCTCTTATGACTATATTAATCCTAAGACTAATAAATCATGATTTAATAATCATGCAATGGCTAAATTAAGACAAATTCAACTTAATTTCTTGTGGAAGGCTACATTTACCTCATACACTAATGATTTACACTAACATGAATGAGAACACAAGGTTGAATGTGGATATTTGTGTTTCTAACCATTTTCACTCGTAATATTACAGCCACTATTTGAAGAAAATATGATTTTATTGTATTAGAGGATCTTACATGTTGTTCTATGCATTAAATTGAGGTAAATTCGATCAAAGAAAAAGTAACTACATAAACACGCCAAATAAGTACAAAATAAGGCAAATTCAATAAAAAATAATGTAAAGATCTAATATAAAAATCTCAAAAATAAGTATTTTTTGTTGATTTGCAGTATCGTTCTTAGTAAATAAGAGATTAAATTGGATTTAACTAGATTGGCTATTGCATGACTATTAAATCATGATTTATTAGTATTAGGACTGATATAGTCATGAGAGGTTCATTGACTTTCAATGGTGGTGCCGAAATGATACATTTACCTCATACACTAATGATTTATACTAGTATGAATAAGAACATAAGTGGTTGGATGTGGATATTTGTGCTCCCAACCATTTTCACATATATTATCACGATCATTACTTGAAGAAAACATGATTTTACTATATTATAGGATCTTATGTGTTATTTCACACATGGAATTGAGGTAAATTGGGCAAAGGGAAAAGTAAGTACAAAAACACACTAAATAAGTAATAAGGCAAATCCAATACAAAAATGCAAAGATCCAGTATAAAAATCCCAAAAATTGGTATTTTTTGGATGATTTGGAATATCATTCTTATTACATGAGAGATTAAGTTAAATTTAACTACATAAGCCATTGTATGATTATTAGACCAAGATTTTTTAGTCTTAGGATTGATATAGTCATTAAAGGTTCACTGGCTTTTGCTTGTGGTGTCGGAAAGACACATTTACCTCATGCACAAATAATTTATACTAGTATAAATGAGAACACAAGTGATTGGATTTGGATATTTGTATTCTCAACCATTTCACACGTCTTATCAAAAGTATTACTTGAAGAAAATATAATTTTATTGTATTAGAGGGCCTTATTATTTGTTTCATGCATGGAATTGAGGTAAATTGGACCAAAGGAAAAGTAAGCACAACAATGCACAAAATAAGTGCAGAACAAGGCAAATCAAATACAAAAATGTAAAGATCCAATATAAAAATTCAAAAATAAGTATTTCTTTGTCGATTTGCAGTATCATTCTTAGTACATAAGAGATTAAATTGAATTTAACTAGATTAGTCATTGCATAATTATTATACCATGATTTATTAGTCTTAGGATTGATATTGTCATTAGAGGTTCATTGGCTTTCAATGGTGGTGTTGAAAAGATATATTTACCTCATACACCAATGATTTACACTTGTATGAATGAGAACACAAGTGACTTGATGTTGATATTTGTGTTCCTAACCATTTTCACACATATTATCATGATTATTACTTGAAGAAAACATAATTTTATGCGTTATTTCATGCATGGAATTGAGGTAAATTAGGCCAAAGGAAAAGTAAGTACAAAAATACGCCAAATAAGTACATAACAAGGCAAATTCAGCCGAAAAATGCAAAGATCCAATGTAAAAAATCCCAAAAATAAGTATTTTTTTTTTTTTTTGTTGATTTGCAGTATCATTCTTAGTATATAAAAGATTAAGTTGAATTTAACTAGATTAGCTATTGTATGATTATCAAACCATGATTTATTAGTCCTAGAACTGAAATAGTCATGAAAAGTTCATTATCTTTCGATGGTGGTGCCAAAATGATACATTTACCTTATACACAAATAATTTTCACTAGTATGAATGTGAATACAAGTGGTTAGATATGGATATTTGTGTTCCCAACCGTTTTCACGTGTACTATCATGATTATTTCTTGAAGAAAACTTGATTTTATTGTATTAGTGGGTCTTATGTTATGTGTTGTTTCACGCATGAAATTGAGGTAAATTGGACCAAAGAAAAAGTAAGTATAAAAACACACCAAATAAGTATAGAACAAGACAATTTTAGTACAAAAATGCAAAGATCTAGTATAAAAATCTCAAAAATCAGTATTTTTTTTGTTGATTTGCATTCTCATTCTTAATACATAAGAAATTAAGTTGAATTTATTAGATTAGCCATTGCATAATTATCAAACCATAATTTATTAGTCCTATGACTAACTTAGTCATAAGAGGTTCATTGGCTTTCGATGGTAGTGTTGAAAGGATACATTTACCTCATGCACCAATTATTCACCTGTTGATGTATGTGTTCACTACCATTTTCACACGTATTATCACAACTATTACTAAAAGAAAATATAGTTTTATTGTATTAAAGGTCTTATATGTTGTTTCACACATGAAATTGAGGTAAATTGGGCCGAAGGAAAAGTAAGTACAAAAACACACCAAATAAGTAAAAAGCAAGGCAATTTTAGTACAAAAATACAAAGATCCAGTATTAAAATCCAAAAAATGGTTTTTGTTTTCGTCAATTTGCAGTATCATTCTTAGTATGTGAGAGACTAAGTCAAATTTAACTAGATAGGCCGTTGCATGATTATTAAACTATGATTTATTAGTCTTAGGACTAATATAGTCATAAGAGGTTCATTGACTTTCAATGGATGTGCTGCAAGGATACATTTACATCATGCACCAATAATTTACATTAGTATAAATGAAAATACAAATAGTTGGATGTGGATATATGTATTCCAAACCATTTTCACACGTATTATCATGACTGTTACTTGAAGCAAACATAATTTTATTGTATTAGAGGGTTTTATGTGTTGTTTCACGCTTGGAATTGAGGTAAATTGAGCCAAAGGAAAAGCAAGTACAAAAACACGTAAAATAAATACAGAACAAGGCAATTTTAGTACAAAAATGTAAAGATCTAGTTTTAAAATCCAAAAAATTGGAAATTTTTTGTCAATTTGCAGTATCATTCTTAATACATGAGAGATTAGTCAAATATAAGTAGATAAGCTATATCATGATTATTAAACTATGATTTATTAGTCCTAGGACTGATAAAGTCATGGAAGGTTTATTGACTTTTAATGGTGGTATTGGATAGACACATTTACCTCATAAAAATAGCATTTTCTTAGAATATGGTATTCAACACGAAAGTAAAAATAACTGATACAATTGTGTTGAGGCCACACTGCTAATGCTGTAAACATGTTTCTCAATATACTACTAAGAGGTGAAAGCACTTTGATATTGGTGAAAATAAAAAGGGCAAATAAATAAAAAATTTTGGCAAATAAATAAAAAAATTTAATACATAATAATTGATAACAAAATGTTGTAGTATCAATGTGTAAGTATTGAAATGAATAAATCTGATAATGAATATAGAATAGCTAAATACTGAATCACGTAAATAAAGTAGTTTTGTAAAACAAGCAGCGTATAACTAAAAATGCAAAGAGGTACTACTTATGACACTGGAAATACACTAAAAAATTAATATAATATGAAATTCAAACATACAAGCAAGCTAAATAGCTACCAAAATTACAATACTCTCACAGAAAATTCAAGGTTCATTTCTTAGTATAAGGTAAGTTGAACAACATTCATCTGTTAAAGAAACCCCTCTGCTTGCCAATTTTTACAACACCTTTCTTGTTGCAAGTTTTCTGTTGTCCTTTTATTTTCCTTCACAAATACCTCACTGAATATTTTCCTCATCCTCAAATGGCACAAAATCTTTTGAGAGTGTGAAGAAACTGCCGGACCTGAGACGTTTAACCCTCTTTTATAACTGTAGTTTCTTTCAAATTGCCCAATTCTTGTTGTTATTTCTTTTCTTCAAAACTAACTCTTGGATGTAGCTTGGACCCACCGCTGGCGCCTCCTCTGCAGCATAATTTTTGATTGCTTTTTTGGAGTAGTAAAGAGAGAGGAGAAGTCATGGGGAGATGACATTTCTTCACATTATTGTATTCTTAGATATCAAAAAGAAAAAAAGCAGGAGAATCATGTTTTGGCGGGAATAGAGCACAGACCAAAGAGGGAATGATGAATAGAGAAATGGAGAATCAAATGACTTCTCAGCAAATAATAATTAAAAAAAAGAAGCTAAAATGAGACATTTTTGCCAATCTAAGTGGCTAGAGAGTGAACTCAAAAGACAAACTTGAAATGGGGAGTCAACACTTTAAAATTGATGGATGGGAACTAATTCACAAAATGTAAATGAGTTTAGGTATTTTTAAATAAGATCATATATAAACATATATATAGAAAATATATTTATAACCCTCATCCCAAGACAGGTGGCCAACCGCTGACATTGGTCAGCTGCTAGTCACGCCAACAACCAATGCCCACCTAACCTAGCTGGCGACCAGGAGAAAAGGATAGATGGATAGGAGATATTTTTGTTTTTTTAATTAATTTTTTATTTCTTAATTGATAAATTGACTCAACTAAATTTAATTAAACTATTTTAGACATGTGTATTATTTTAGTATTTTGGAGTATGTAATTGAAATTTTATTAGGATTACATTGTTTAAATAGTACATTTAGATTTTTAATCTTAAGTTTTAACATTTTACTTATTCTATATCTTAGTTAATAAATAAATTCAATTAAATTCTATGAAACTATTTTTGATATTTTTATTTTAATATTTTTGAGCACGTAAGTTAAAATTATATTATTAAGATGATATATTTAGATTTTTATATTTATTATTATTTATTATTTGTTAATAGATAAACTTAATTAAATTTATTTAAATAATCTTAGGTATTCTATTATTTTAATATTATTAAACATATAATTTTAAAATATTACAATTATATTTTGTAAAGTGCTAATTAGATAAAAGAACCAATATCCACTTTTACTTTTGTGTTCAATTCTCCCTTAAATAAATATGCGCTGCACTCTCCAAATAAAAATCAAATTTTGGATTCACTCTCCAACTGAGCAAAAAGTACAAAATACAATTTACTTACATTTGGAACCACAAGAAACCCTCCACTAAATGTCTCCAAACACATTTTCTCTTCATCAGGCCATCCATTTTATGTTTTGTTTTTTCCTTCATTTCCCTCCATTTCTAGAAATTGACTCCTCTCTCTTCTCTCTATCTATTCGTGTTACTCTAATCTACTATGAGTTCCCTTTTTCCCAATTTTGTACACGTTGATGTCTCTTCCAACCCACCATCTACCATTGTTGTGTTGCCCAAATAAGAAGGATTTCATTTTTGCCCCACAATTACACAACCTACAAGGTACTTTTTATAATTCACACATCTGTTATTTTTCTATTGAAATAATTAAAGTATTTTTTTCTTAATTTTTTTTATTTATACTTGTTTTATTTTTGCCTATACTTAGTTTTAATTATTTTGGATCTCATTTTTTATACTCGATTCACCCACATTCATTTTTTTATTTTTTGAGAAAAAAACTATTGTAAGCACTTTTGTATTGGAACAATGACAATTTATCCTTCATCTCCGTTTGGTTTCATTTTCATTTCCATCATTTCTAAAATTTAAAAAATTAGTTAGTGGAAATGAGTTGAAAATGAGTTTGTATTTGGATGAATTGTTGGAAAATTAATGATTATGTTGGTTTTAATAGGTTGTAGGTGGAGAGAGATAGAATGATGTATTTGTATTGGAAATGAGTTGAAAATTAGTAATGATTATGTTGGTTTTAATAGGTTGTAAGTGGAGAAGATATATAGGTTTGGAGAATGTGTTTTGAAAATGAAAATGAAAATGCTGTCAAATGTGTAAAAAATGATGTGTTTCATTTCTAAAATAATAGAGAATGGAAAAAAGGGCTATGGAAATAAAACCAAATGGGGGTGTTTTAATTGCACGTTTCAATTATCAGATGTATGAATTTACTAATTATATCATTCATACAAGGTATAATCTACATTAGTTGTTTGCTAATCAAATTTTAGATATACTATCGAATGATTGTGTCCATGAAGGGTATATATAAAGCATTTTTTAGTGTTTATTCAAATAAACTCATCATTAATATGATTAATATGTTGGAAAATAAATTTGGTTCCCAAATTTAAACTTTTAGTATTTTAAATTGTAGGTTGTAGTACCAAAACCTCCCATTTAATATTATGTGCAGGTGTTCTAGTACCAAAAGTCAAAACTATGTAGTTATGCATGTTGCTTTTATCTGTAGAAATAATGGCTAGAACTTGGAGGCCTACACGCCAAAGTACCGAAGGTAATAGAGATTTCAAGCTATATTCTTGATGTTCTATAATGTAATTTAACAATGTTATTAAGGTATTGGAGGGTAAGATGAGCTTTAGACACATTGAAGCAATAAAGCAAACTCCATTTTCGGCGTATCTTAGAATGTCTAAATTGAGTAATAGTTTTATTAGAGTTGAAGCTCTCTTGAGAAGTTTTGATGTCAGTCCTTTTCATTTCACTATGAGGGAGTTTTCTCTTGTTTTGGTGTTGTAGCTTGTGGGCAACCTATAGAATTGGATTTAAAGTTTGAGTTTGTAACTATAACATGGTTATTTGGAACAAAAGGTAGGATGTCAGTTGAGTAGAAATTTATAAAAAATTGAGAGAGTTGGTAGAAAGACATGGTGAACAGGAGGTAGAAATTATGGTAGGATGTATATACTTTTTGTTTTCGATTGTATTCTATTTCCCACTAGTAACTATTCGATACCTTACTTTATTTTTCCATATGTGGTTGATTTGTCTTCCGTTGGCCTTTATGCATGAGGCGATACTGCCTTCAATTTATTATGTTATGAGATTTTATTGCATCTATGAAGTGAAACAAGGTAAAGTGTTGGAGGGGGGGGGGAGAACTTTGGTAGATGCAATATTAACATGATGAAAAGTGAATGACATTATTATATTAATATTATTGACATTTATTATTGAATAACTATAACACTACATAATCCCTTTTCTGAATGATGGGCTCGGGTTTATGAGCATATACCTTGTTTGGGATTAATACATTCATTTCTATGATTCTTTCTATCAACTGAAAGCAAGGTTCACACAAAGTTTCTAATGCCAAAGAAAAATTCAAAATGATTGTTAGAAAAAAGGCTATAATTGTTGTTCTTTATCTTTATTATTTGTGATACTTTGGTGCATGTATATGAAATAACAAACTAAGTTGTAGAGTTTTGTTCTAACTAGTTGTGCATATTTATCCATTTCTTGATGAAGAGAAACTGTTGTTGCCAATACAGGTAAAAATACTTAGGTAAACTTAGTTATAAATTGTTTTCAGTATTCATTACATTAATGATAGTTATCCTTTGTAGGTACATCTTGAAGAACCAACTATTAATATGTTGATGGCTTAGCATTATTGAATGATAAAGAGAAAGAGATACACAATTAAAGAAAGAAACAATTTTCTCTCTTGTGAGAAAAGGATTTGCTCCCAAAATTGAGGCTAAGAAAGAGAAAGACGAAGATGAAGAGCTAGAGAAGTAGAAAAAAAAAGAGGAAGAGAAAAGGCAATAGAAAAAGAAAGAGAAAGAGGAAGAGCCAGACGAAGAAGAAGTCAAGTTATAGAAGAAAGACAAAAGTGAAGAAAAAGATGATTTGGGTATTGGTGATGGTAACGGTATTGATGATGGCGGAAGACATCATGAAAACATCATGAAAGTCCTAAGAATCGTACTTCTAAAACATTTCTTAACGATGATGTTCTAGAAGTTCTTGATAGTTCTAAAGCTAGAGAAATATATGTACTGGCCCAAGGTAGTCCTGAAATGGGAGATATTCCATTGTTGGATGAGATCATCTCTTCCATTATTAGAAATGTGCAAGAACGATGTCATGCGATGAAGAAAAAATAAAAGAAAGGGACTTTGTTACACCTCCAGCACCACACCATTAAGAAGAGTGAAGATGATTGCTTGTAAGGATTGTGGCAAGAAGAAAAAGGTATTTATATACAATTTGTAAATGCAGCATATATGAGGTTATACACTTGATGTATGACAAATACTAAATGTATTGAAAAATATACTACATAGTTGAACCTCAATACTGAATCTCTGTACTGCATTATTGATCCTAAATACTGGTTATTATATTACTTTATCTTTGAGCTTAAATACTGGAAGATGGTTTAAAGAACATTGTATAATTATTATATGTGGGACTTGATTTTTTTTTTTTTAACTTACACATTGTATTTATTTGAACAATGCACTTGTTATATCGTGATCATATTATATGTGTTGTAGGAGAAGGATTTTCAAAATGTTGACTCGATAGAGGTAGGATCTAAAGAGGCTGACTTATTAGGTGATCGGTTTAGAGGACGAACAAATTATAGAGGCAAGAAATTATTGACTTTTATCTACATGGAGGTAAACTAGAGTAATTATATTGAACACTCATTATAATTTTTATGGTAAATGTTTTGAGTAACATGATAATTTATTTTTGTAATACAACTTGTTTGGAATGGTCTGATTTGTACGCTGGAAGGACTGTGCTTTGTAATTTGTTGTTTGAGAAAGAGTTAAGGTCCGATTTAATTGATTGCTACATGAAGGTTTTGTTCAACCTTTCAATTAGAGAAAAATGTGATTGTGATATTTGATATATGAATATGCTAGTGCATATATTTAGTGTTGGTTTCATACTTTAAAATACAAGTAATGTCATTTAACAAGTTAAAATACATTAATTGTTGTAGGAGAAAATTCTAAGACAACTTGAGAAAGCAAAAAAAGGAAAAAAAGAAATACCATAAAGCAAGATTTAATTTATAGAATTTATTGGTCAACTCAGAGAGAACTCGCATAAGTTATTGGAAGTACTAAAATTAGAAGTGTTGAACAAGTGCCGACTTACTGTAATCCCATTAACAGTTATTTTCACTAGTTCTTCCTTGTCTTTGATACGACAATGAAGAAGTACATATAATCATCTAGTCTCCCTAAACAAAATCAATGATAAAAGTTTTTGTAAGTTCGTTTATGGTTTTGACATATTCATATAAATATTGGAAGAACAAACTTCAAAAGTTTTTGTAAACATATTGATAAAAGGTAACAAATACTTTTGCAGGCTAAATTTTTGGTAGGATACCTCCAGCATCTATTAGGGTATATTGTAGCACAAGACAAATTGCAAACACGTTTTAATCACCAATAGGAAGAGGGCTTGAACTATGGAGGTTATATGTGTCTTTGGGTAGAGTGTTTTGCAAGAAACACTTAGGATTCTGGGACTATGCATAAAACTATTCTATGAATGCACATTAGATGCATATTTTTGCAAAAATCCAAAGTGATAAGTATAGTTTACTATGTTCCAATATTGAGTGATGATGTTTGTCAGCATTAGGATGATGTTTAGTGTTTGTATATGAATGTTGAGGAGAGTTGTATATGGATATGCTTTGTTATTTCAGTAATTGAATGATAAGAATAGATGATGTTTATAGTTTGAAGTAATTTAGAAATTTGTTTATGTAAAAACTAATATATATGTTGTTGAACACACAATACTTTTCAAGGTATATATGGAATCCATATTTACATATCTTACTAATAGTGCATAATCCAGTGCTAAAAACTAGATATTTACATATACGAAAGCATAAGAAGTTGTCATTTTACATGCCAACATGCAAGCGATTGTAAAATTAATAAATTCATGTAATGATAGTCGATCGAGTACTGAAAGGATTCAAGTTAAACATACTTCCATAAATAAAAGCTTATAGCATATGTGGATCGTTAATATATTATATTGAGGATATGAATGAATTTGAAGTAGAAAATGGATCTAATGTAGTATTTAACTATGAAAATAAAGTACTACATTTACATAATGAAATATTGGTTTGCAAATGTAACGTACTATATTTTTGCAATGGTATTATTGTTAATAATTTTATATTATGCCAAATTTAACTACTCTAATCCTTATTTGACAATCATGACATGATTTCTTAGTCATAGGACGGATATAGTTATGAGACTTTGTTGTACTACAACATTGGTATCAAATGATATATTTACTACCTATAGTGATACCTAGTTTGAAGTAGAACAAAAGTGATTGGATGTACATAGTTATCTTCCCAACCAATTGAAAATGTGCATATCGTCAGAATTTCTTAAAGAAAATATGATTTTATTGTTTCAAACAGTTTTAAATGTTGTTTCACTAATGAATTGAGGTAAATTAGACCATATGACAAGTGATTATAAAAACACTCCATTGTAATACTATAGTGCTACAATAAAGTATATTTCTTTTTTATCAAGTATGTACTCACATAAGTGAAAAATTATCTTTCTGAAATGAGGTATTAACATTTTGATATGTAGCATTAGCTTTATACATTTTAAATATCATTCGATTTAACTATTCTAGTCTTTGTTGTGTTGCTATAGCCAAAAAACTACTTTTTCCCTACAATATTGATGTCTAAATAAAACAATTACCATGTACAATGGTGTTTTACACTAGTGGTTGTCTTTCAAACCATTTGAACACGTGTGTATCTCCACTGTTACTTAAAAAAATGATATCATTGTTTTTTATGGTTTTATATGTCTTTTTTACCAATAAATTGACGTAAATTAGGTCATACAACAAGTGAATACAAAAATGCTGTTTTGTAGTACTATTTTCTCAATATAAAGTAGTTTTTATCCACATGAGATATTATCTTTCTGAAATGAGGTATTATCTTTGTGATATGCAATATCAGTTTTATATATTTTAAATATTATTTAATTTAACTATTTCAGTTCTTGTTATGCTATTGTAGCCAAGAAACTCTCCTTTTCCCTCATAACATTGATGTAAAAAATAAAACAATTACCATGTACAATGATACTTTACACTAGTAGTTGTCTCTCAACCAGTTGAACATATGTGTATTGCCACTATTACTTAAAGAAAATATGATTTCATTGTTTTATTTGGTCTTATATGTTGTTTTCACCAATAAATTAAGATAAATTAGGTCATACAACAAGTGAGTATAAAAATACTCTATTAATTTATAATTTCTTTAAACTATCTTGACTCGTAATTCCTCATTTGATTTTTAATATATCCTAAACATATTCCAAGTGAGTAAAAAAATACTCTTTTGCATTACTATTTTCTTAATATAAAAATAGTTTTTTTTTCTCCTATTATCAAGTATATATCTAAATAAACAAAAAATGGAGTATTATCTTTCTGATATACTATAGCAATTTTATACATTTCATTCAATTTAACTATTTTAGTCCTTATTATATTATTATAGCCAAGAAACCTTAATTTTCCCTACAATGTTGATGGCTAAATGAAAAAATGACCACATACAATGGTGCTGTATACTAGTAGTTGACTTCCTAACCATTTGAATGCATGTGTATCCCCATCATTACTTGAAGAAAAAATGATTAATTTATTTTTATATAGTCTTATATGTTGTTTTTACCAATAAATTGATGCAAATTAGGTCATATGATAAGTGAATACAAAAGCACTCTGTTTGCAATATTATTTTCTTAACATGAAGTAGTTTTTTCCTGTTATCAAGTATGTATTTATATAAATGAAGTATTTATCTTTTTGAAATGAGGTATAATCTTTTTTATGCAATATCTATTTTATACATTTCAAATATAATTCGATTTAACTATTTTAGACATTGTTTTTACAGATAGGGCATGATTTTAGAGGTCTTCCCATTACTTTAAAGCTCTATCTAGATAGATGTTGACCCTCACAAGGTGTCTAGTCATATGGGCTCACCAAAACTATAGAAATATAGTTGCAATGAAACCTTAGACCTCATTTCTTGTGACGCTGCCTTTTCATGTGAAAATTTCTCATAAGTATTTCATATTATTTAATTACTAACCTATGGCAATAACTAATCAAAATTTAGAATAATTAAATCATAAGGGGTTAAGATTTTGGATAACCAACAATCTTAAGTTTGGGAATTTAAGCGCCCATTTGGTTTCATTCTCAACCTCCTTTTATTTTATTTTTTTTGTTTTATACTATTTCAAAATTGAGAAACATCAATGTATTTCCATTTTCACCAGACTTCCATTTTTACTCTCCGAACATTCTCCTAGTAATCTATAACCTTCTCTCTTTATTTTATTATTACTATCTTTCTATACTTACAACCTACTAAATCCTATATAATCAATATTTTTCCCACAACATATCGAAATATAAATTCATTTTCAACTCATTTTCACTAACTATTTTTTCAAATTTTGAAAATGATGAAAATAAAAATAAAACCAAAAGGGCCTTAGTAACTACCCAATATTGATAAATTTAGGATTTCAAATAAATAAAGAATCCCAGAAGCTAATACTGCACATGTTCGATATAATACCTCGCGTTTATGAAACCCAACTAAAAAAATTACTTGACTCTAAAGAAAAAAATTCTTTCAATAGTCTTATGTGTCACTAAATTTGAAAATAACCAATTAAATAAAAGGTTCTTAATAACAATTGATTGCAAACCGGTTAAAATCATTCTTGAAAAGAATGTTAAAAATATCACGTGTAAGCAAATATTTGCTAGATGATAAGCATTATTGTTATGCATTTGACTTTGATATCGAACATATTAATGGGACTAAAAATTCTATTATTGATTTTTTCATATGAGAATTCCTGCAGGAATCAAAAACTGCCCCAAAAGCCCTTGATTAAATAAAAAGTACCTCCATTGTTAGGCTTTAAAAAATAACTTTTAAGTTTAAATTTTATTTTTCACTCAAACGACTCATCTATTTTTCACTAAATTTTAACCATGTTGATATTAATATCAGGATCCACGTATTGTGAAAAATTCATGTCTAAATTTTACGTTTTAAAAAATCCTGAATTTTAATTTTTTCAGCATAAGGTAATATTATGGTATTCAATCAAATAAATATGGAAGAACGAGCTATATTGGCTGAGATATCCTTGGTGAAAATTTTGTAGTTAACTAGAGATGAACATAAAAGTTAATATATGAATACATAAATTCATCATGTGATGTGGATCGAGCTAAATGGGCAGTGAGACTATGTTGATCCACATACATCATGTCAAGCTCCCCTACTAGCTTACTTTGATTGAGTTATAAATATACCCATCCACAAATTCTTATTTGGAATTAATCACGAACTTGACCATGAATATGTCTGGCTAACTTAATAGCCTTGCTTTGGTTGGCTTATTCGAAACCATTGGGAGAAAAGAATCTAATTCTTCTTTGGCTAAGAAAGGATCTCATTAAAGTAAGTCCTTAAAAGAGTTTCAATAAAATAATAAGAGGGTGTTTGGCTAAACTTATTTAAAAGGTTTTATAAGCTCCTACATTTTATAAGATGTTTTTGGAGTTTATAAGATGCTAAATCTTTTTTTAAAAATAAGTTTTTAAAGTGTTTGGATAAAATAAGATCTTAGAGCTTATAAGATGTTAGTAATGACAATTTTGTAATTAATATGATTAAAACTGAGAGAACTTACTAAGATTTTCAAAATAAGTCAGGAACTTCTTACTTTTTTACGAAGAGTTTATTATAAACTCATAACATCTTATTTTTGGAGCTTATAAGCTTTTTTTCAAAAATTTTTTTACCAAACACTCTTTAACATCTTATAAGCTCTCAAACATCTTATAAGATGTTTTGAGGAGCTTATAAGCTCACCAAAACACCCTCTAAATCTAATCTCACCCTAAAAGTGGAATTATAATGAAAGATAGAGATGGATAGGGATCCAAATGTAAAACCAAATTAGGCAAAATAAAAACCAACAGGGATCCAAACGTAAAACCAAAATAGGCAAAATAAAAACCAATCATCTCATTCCAAGGATCATAATCATGCTCTAAATAAGGATTTGATGGTAGAAAATTTACCTTTGCAATTAGAAACAAAGGATTTGGTGAGATCACTCCAAAGAGTCCTCTCTTGGTCCTCTCTTGGAAGATCTACTAGCTCCAATTGTTGGATCTAAAAGCTCCCCTTCCAATGCTCCAAAAATTGGAAAAAAATGGCAGATATCAACATCACCAAATGACCGAAAATTTGGCCAAAATTCGGTGGAATCTGCCACCAATTGGTTGCCCAACGATGCTACCAAAAACCAGTGCAATGGATGATCCACCGAGGAATTCTAAGTCCTCCAAGTGTAGGACCTCTAATGATAACATCCACACACCTTAGGCAAGATCTAATTCAACCTTACTTGTGCTAGAACAGGAAAGAAAGAAGGTGAGGAGTGGCGGTTTTGGAGAAAAGAGGAAGGAGAGAATTTTTGTGTGATTATTCAACACATGAATTATATCACACTTGGAGGGAAAGTGTGAGGATTTCCAACCACTCCAAGTGCCCTGCCACATGGCCTTTTTATAGAGGGGATGGAAGCTCTTAGATGCTTCCATCAAATCCTCCATGCTAGTTGGCCAACTTGCATATGCATTTGCATTTAATTAACATTTGCATTTCATCTCATGAAATGAAATGCTAATTAACTTAAGTTCAAATGGACTCTCCCATTTGATTTTCCTCCAAAATTCAAGTCGTCAATTTAATTAAATTAACTCTTTAATTTAATTAATTTAACTTAACTCGTTAAGCTAACTTGACTAGTTAATTGTCATATGGCACTAATTAAATTAACTTCTTAATTTAATTGGCCTAATTTAACTCCTTAAATTATTTTAATTAATTTAACACTTAACTTAATCAAGCCAATATGACCAATTAAATTAGTCAATCGATTTCTTTCCAAAATGCATAGCATGAATTTTCTAACTCCTTAAAAAATTCCTCCTATCAAATAAGAGCTTCCTTATGCTTTTGTGTGTGACCCATTAGGCTTATCCATTCATGGGCTCACAACTCATTGTGATATTTTGAATATTGAAATATTCACATTAGTTTAAACTCCTTTAAACTAATAACTCTTTTAATTAATCTCTATTAATTGAAGAGTAGCCAATATCCATGGTTGATGTCTAGCAATAAGTCCATGGAGCCCAACTAATTAGATGAATAAATTATATCTTGATGAACCATTATAGCTTACGCTTACCATGTAAATATGGTCCTTCCATCTCCTATTTCCCAAAAAAGGCCTAGGGCAAGATATTTGTTAGCTCCTTAATAGCCTCAATAATGAGGTCTCTATATCTAATGTTCGATTCTCCTTTATGACCTCAATTTTGGAAAACACCATTTCCAAATTCTCATACTACCTTGCGCAAGGATTTCTTGGAATCAAGCATTATAGGATACATAGGAGATACACTTGTTCTTAACTACAATAAGGAGATGGATCCATCTTGGATCTCACAAACCTTTATATTTAAGTAGCTCATTTTCAATCTCAACCCCGTATAACTTGCTACATGGTCAGGAAAAAGCCAAAGCATAAGGACCTAAACACAAGATTACCATGGATCCTTAGGTCTAAGGACTAATTATATGCATTATCGTAAGCTTGAAAACTTGCCACTACCGACTTACCACTATGGCAATCTAGTGGATTCTCTAGGCGGGTTTTCAGTGAACTTGTTCTCTATTAAACACCCACTAACATGAATCCATGTCTCACATAGATTACTTATGAAATGGAGCAACATCCAACCCATTGGAATATGTATTGTTAGTTCAAGTCTATCTGAATCTTAGATGCCCATCTCATAAGATTCTATGACTTGGAATACTTTAAAATCATGACCGTAGAGACTTGTTTCATGATCACCATCATATGTGTGACCAAGTCCCGTAGTCTAGTATGATTTAAGGGCTTCAACCAAATGTAAGAGAAGTACAAAAGGCATAAGATGAAGATGACCATTTAATAGGAATATTATTGAATCAAGATTGTATCACAAAAGGAGTAGTTTTACACGCCAATCCAATTGGCTTGCGGGGCACTATTCCAACATATAATCCATTCAAATAAATTTTCCATCTGATCATGAGTCTAAAAAACTTGAAACAATTTGTACAAGGTTCCCTCAAGCTTTGACCTATTGGACATGTGCTTTTTGTTCGACTAACTCTTCTAAACTCGAGAAATATATTAAGTGCAAACACTAAGAGGGTGATTGGTTGTGTTTTAGAATAACTACATTTCATTTTTATGGTATTTCAAAAATAGAAAATATGATTAATTATTCCCTTTTCAATAAATGTCACCTATTTTTTTCATTCTTATATTTATAATTGCCACTTTCAAACTAAAATACCTATGAAATTGAAAAAAATTAAAATTCAATAGTAATTAAATAATAATCTATTTTCTATTTTTCTAATGGGGCTCACATTAAGTTTAATAATTATTTCTTATTCAAATATAATCCACTAACTAATTATATAATAGTATCTTTTTCCATCTTCCTAAAATATGGAACCCATACTAAATTTAATAATAATTTTTATTATAATATAATTTAATTAGTAAGACATAAAAAAGATAATAAGCCATTCATTAAATTAAATAATAAAATTTTGATAATATTATATTAAATATTTTATCCAATCATGGTACAACTCAGAAGTGAAGCGAGATCCTTTACAAAAAATAGCAGAGTATCGGTTCATCTTTTCATGAACTTGTGTAGAGAGAAATGCTCTTCTTGGAAGTTCTTCCACTATGAGAATTTTTGCAAATGCTGTCTTGTGCCCAACTTTTCTCTAGGATTTGGTATTTATAAATTTTAGTCTTGATAAGCCTAGACCTATTAGGGTTTCCCTGTCCTTCTTTATGGGCTTGGCTTGTCCTCTAGACTCTCTTGCTCTTTCACTTAATTAATTTAAAGGTTCATTTGATATTTTTAGTCAATTTACCAAATTACCCTTAAGTTTAATTTTGGCAGTATCATCAACCTCTTATTTTCGATAGGAAAATTTTATTTTCATATTAAAAATGTAACACAAAGTTTGATTTTTATTATTACCTTGTGTTTATAATATTACTAACTTGATTAATTACAACGAATAAGGCTAATAACGTGTGCTAGGAGATGCAATGAAGGTTTATTGTTGTACTTGTCAAGGACTTACATAGATTTTGAGTTTCAATCATCTAGAAGCTTAAGGATATCTTGAGTCGTGGTCACCTAAGGACTTAGGAGAAACTTGAGCACTCTTCATGTTGCGAATAATGAAGTATCATGCTAGTAAACGTGAGCCCCCCAGATGAACACACTATTGTCTATACAAGGGAATGCTCGGGTGTCTTGAATAGAGTACTTTGGACATGGTACTTAATCTTTCTTTCGGAGTGTGTGCAGTCCTTTTTGCAATTAGAAGGACAGAGGGATGAATGTACATCAGGCATGTACTGGAGGGATGCCAAGTATTAAAGGTCACTTAAACCCCTTGTGTGGGTAAAGTATGCCCTTTGCGACTTTAGGTTTATGCGGTTGTGTACAACCATCAAATAGTTTGAATTAATGTCTTTTTTTTTTATCTTCTTTCCTTTACAATGTGCGGTTTTTGGTTCGGATGTATCTTTGTATTTTTGAATACTAAGGGTGAAGCTTAATTGAGAAAATATTTTGGTGAACCGAGGAGATTCTGGCTGCAGTAAAATGCCTTAAGAAAGAGGTTGCCTGAACAGTCATGCAGTGGAGGCACCAGTTAGGAAGTCTTCGCTAGAATGAAGAAACTTTGCTTACGGTGGCATTAGCAGGTAGGACTCATGCTTGGAGTTTGGCTACTTCTTACATTTTTTGATTAGCTTGAGTAGTGCCTCGTGCACTTTTTCTCGTCACATCATTATCTACTTTTGAAGGTTAATGTTGGCTGAACAACTTTTTATCTCTTTTGCTTGATTTCAAAACTTTTGTTTGTTTGTTTTCATTTTTTTTTTAGCTTTCAAGTAGACACCCAGCCAATTAAATGACTACTAACCTTACATACTTATACTTTGAGAATTAAGTAATGGAGGGTACGAGGACTTCATCATTAAATATTGAGGAAAAATAGGTGCATCTTGAGCATCCACACGGGGAAACAGACCTAGGCGCCCACATGGAGCACCGAACTTGGGTGCTAGTATGAGATGCAGGTGCTAAGTTGGGTATCCATATCGAGTGCTGCTGGGCACTCACTGATCCCAATGCTGGGCACTTTATTCCCTTCCTTAATTACTCTTATTTTTGTTATTTTTTTGTTGAACTTGATAATAGTACATTGCCTCAACAATCACTCGGAGACTTAGAGAATTTAATTGATAAAGTGTCGTGAGCACTTTAACACATCTACAAAATTAGAGTGACTACGAACATAATATGTGATAAAGCTTCATTGGGAAGGGTGGAGCCCCCTTATGTTGGCGTCAATTCACCTTGTGTAAAGCTAAGTTATCCAAAGGAGGAAGGTTAGTTTAGCGCTTAAGTTGAACATAATTCTAGCGTTGGGATGAGAATGAGTGTGTTCATACATCTCCTGGGAGACTTTGTAATAAGTGCATAATGATGTGCGGAGTTACTAAACTTAGAGATTTTTCTTTGGATATTTGTTAAGTGTTGGGGTTGGCCAACCTCTTCTTTGTGGGGGTTAAGGTGGACTTCATTTGCTTGACAACATAGGTGCTTTTCGAATTATTCATTAGTAAGTTTCTCCATAGTGGTTGGCATGTACTCCAAGAGCGAGCTAATAGTAAGCTTTTTAGAGAGTACCATGTACTCCCAATGGAAGTTGATTGTAAGATTTTTTAGAGGTCGCCATATACTCTAGAGAGGAGCCGATTGTGGGCCTTTTTAAGAGGGTGCCACATATTCCCCAGAGGCGCCGATAGTGGGCATTTCTAGAGGGTGAATACCATATGCCTCTTGAGGGCCTATAGTGAAATTACATCAACAACCACGTATGCGAGGGGGCCTTTATAGTTGGTTTATGCTCGTAACTGCCAAATACTCTTTGCACTCCTTGAAGAGCCTTATAGTGGACTTAAGCTAGTTTCAGATACTCCTTTTTTAGATGTTACAAAGTTTAGAGTCATATAAGAGATAGCCAATATGAAGACTATTCGAGCGGAAGTCAAGAGCCAAAAGAAGTGCATTGACAAACAAAATCTAAAGTAAACAAACAAGTTCAAAAATTAAGTTATGGGAAAGCAAATATTATTTAAATGATGTTACGGGTAGTGAATTTGTGTGATACGGACAACCACTGTTACTCATGAAGCATAGAACCTTAGCAAGTTGGAGATGTTCCAAGTTCTAAGTACTTCTATGCCTTTCATCATCTGTAGCACGTATGCTATAAGGTTAACAATCTCAGTCACCTTATAAGGACTTTCTATTTAGCCTCCAGTTTGCATATAGGTCTGATGCTTCTGTCTTCCTTATTACTAAGTTATTGACTTGAAAACTTATATGGCATACTCCGGTTTTGTAAGCCTTAGCCATCCTTGCTTTGTATATTTCTGTACAGATGTGCGCTACCTTCGACCTTTTAGGTAGTAGGTTGAGATTATTCTTTAACTTCTTCAAGTTTGTAGTAGCGTCACAATGTATAATTCTCTAGTTGACTTTTCCCATTTCTATTGAAGTGACTATTTCCATCCTGTACACTAGGTTGCATGGGGATTTATCCATGGATGTTCACAGGGTAGTTCTGTGTGCCCACAGTACCAAGAGAAGTTCATCTAGCCACGCCTTTTCACATTTTTCAAGGCGTGCCTTAAAGTTGTTGGTACAAGATAGTTCTATTTGTGACTTCTGCTTGTTTGTTGGCTCTAGGGTTGGCTATTTATGTGAAGAATTATTTGATAGAGAACTCTTGGCACCATTCTCTAAGCTTTATTTCTATGAATTGGGTGTCGTTGTCGGAGACTAGTGCTAAGGGTGTTTGCAATTTGCAGATGTTGTTTCCCTAGAGGAATCATCACTTCTTTCTAAGATATTTAAGCTAAGGGTTTTATTTCTATCTACTTGGAGAAGTTGTCTACTACCACAATGAGGAATTTTCTTTAGCCTGGGGCTTGAGGGAATGGTCCCATAATGTCCATTCCCAACTGGGTAAAGGGATATGGGTTGCTAACAGGCTGTAAGAGGGCATAGGCTGGTGATTTAGGGTAGCATATATTTGCAAAGTTTATGGCTCCTTACCAAAGCTTGAGTGTCCTTCAGCATGGTCAGCCAAAAGTATCCTTGCCGAAGGGTCTTGGAATTCAACGACCTAGATTCTGAGTAGCTCCCACACACCTTCATGGATCTCCCTCAGCATATACTTTGTCCTTTTGGGCAGAAGGCATTTCAAGTATGGTTGCAAAAATCCTATCTTGTACAAGTCATTGTCCACCAAGACAAAATGAATTGCACACATATATTTATTTGACATGCCTTCTTTGAGTCATCCAGGAGTATGCTATCTCGTGAGTTCTTCATGATAAGAGTCATCCACATATCAGTGCTGATATTTGTGTCCAGTATTAGAGTTATTTGCTCTACGGCATCCATTGTTAATAGCGTAATTCACTTGCTCTTTACAGCGGTCATTGAGCATACCGAGTTTGGCTAATCAATCAACATCTTTGTTCTTCATGCAAGGAATTTTTGTGAAGGTAAACTCCTCAAACATCTATTCTATTTCCTTTATACGGCTCAAGTATTTAGCCATGCTCCTTTATTTGGCTTCATAGTTCCCGGTAACTTGGTTCACTACCAATTAGGAGTCACTATAGACGGCTTTATTTCTATGATTAGTGCTGCGTACTCTACTTCATTGTTTGAGACAGATAAGGTGAGCCTCACTATGTACTCTATCTTCTCACCATAGAGGCTTTCTAAGACTACTCTTACTCTACTATCCACTTTTACGGTTGATCCGTATGCGTATAGGAGCCAAGTGGAAAGAGATATTTTTGTATCTACTTTGGGTTCTACTAGGAAATATGCTAGGACCTATACTTTGATAACGTGTTAGTTGTGATATTCAGTTGCATATTTGATTAGCTCCATAACCCATTTGATAAGTCTTCTCGAAGCTTTGAGGTTGCTAAGTATTTTCTTCAAAGGATACTTGGTAACTACCATGATCGAGTGAGCTTGGAATATGAGCGCAGCCATCACTATCACATTGCCAGTTTCTCTATAGGAGCATGTCACATTTCAGGACCTTGTATTAGATGACTTATGTAATATAAAAATGGGTGTTTTCTTTCTTGTTTGTGTACCAAGACAACACTGACTGTGACACCCGTCAAGCTAGGTATAAGCATAGGGTCTTACCTGCCTCGGCTTCCTCAGCAACAATGGTGATGTTAGCTATTCCTTTAGCTACAAGAAGGCTTTTTCGTACTTATTGGTCCACTCGAAGACTTTGGCTCCTCGTAATATTTTAAAGAAGGGCAGTTCCTTTTCAGCAAATAAAGAAAGGAAAAGGTTCCCTGTAGCCAATTGTCTTACTAGCTCTTATACCTCCATAATGTTGCATGGTAGTGGCATCTTCAATATTGCCTCGATCTTATTGAGATTAGCTTCAGTCTTGCGCCTGGACATCATGTATCATAGGAACTTGCCTTTATATACTCTAAAGCCATACTTGGTTTAGTTAAGTCACAAATTGAATCTCCTTAGGATCTCAAAGTTCTCTCTTAAGTCTCGGAGGTAGTTTTCTTGCTCATAGCTTTCATGTTTATTCCTCAGAGGTAGTTTGACTTTATAACCAACATGTCATCGATGTAAACTTTCATGTTTCCTCTGATAATTCCTTTAAACATATGGTTGACCAGCCTTTGATAGGTTGCACCTCATTCTTAAGCCTGAACGACATCACATTATAGCAATCCATGAGCAGTTATGAAACTTATCTTTTCCTTATCTTTGGGAGCCAATTGAATTTGATTATAACCTTGATAGGTATTTAAGATACTTTCACACTTTGTAGTTAAATCCACTAAGGAGTTGGTATGCGATAGAAGGAATGGGTCTTTTGGGCAGGCCTTGTTGAGGTCAATGAAGTCGATCCACATTCTCCACTTCCCATTGGATTTAGGTACCAGTACCACATTCGCTAGCCATTCCGAGTATTAGACTAGTTGGATGTACTTTGCTTGTAGCACCTTATCCACTTTTTCCTTGATTATTTGGATGCGGTCCACTCTGAAGTTCTTTTCTACTGCATTGGTTGTGCAGTTTAGGTCTACTCTGAGGTGGTGCATAATGATATCTGAGGAGACTCCTTACAAGTCCATCACACTCCAAGTGAATATGTCGCCATCATCTCTTAAGAAGTGCACCAGCTCTTTCTCGAAGTTAGGGTCTAGGATAGTTCTGACCTTAGTAGTCCCCAAGGGATCTCCAAGGTAAATCTCTAAGCTCTTGAGCTCCTTTTGCACTCCAAACTCACACTCCTCAATTTTTTGCTTTCTAATTTGAGCCTCAATTGGCGCATGTTCACTCATATCAACATTCTCCTTTCTTGTCTATAGTAAATGAGGGTCTTGTCGATCATCACTTCTTCCTCTATGCTGGAGGGTCATGAAAGTACTAATGGGTCTGATCATATATCTCTTCTACATCTTTAACATCCCTTTTTCTTCCTTCAAGTTTTCCACATACAGTGCCAAGATAATACTGCTAAAATATGGAGCAAGGTCCTTTTAAAAAAATAGCAGAGTGTCGATTCATCTTCTAAAAAAAAAAATTATAGAGAGATGTGCTCTTCTCAAGAGTCCTTCCACTCTGAAATTTTTTTCGAATAATTTCTTGTGCCCAATTTCTCTCTAGGACTTAGTATTTGTAGATTTTAGTCTTGAGCTCTCTGCTCTTCTCACTTAGTTAATTAATTTTAAGGTCCATTTGTTATTTTTAGCCAATTTATCAAATTACTCTTAAGTTTAATTTTGGTAATATCAGGACATTCGTGGAGTGCACTGCCTTGGCCGCAAGGGCTGGCACCTGCTAAGCCTCAGCCTCGGCCGCTCGTAGGGTACTTTGGACGAGCGCCCAGAATGTTCTTCTGATGAGGATCCTAAGAGTATTCCTATTACGGATGGTAGTTTCTAAGAGTAGTAGAAATTAAGTGCTTACATCTTATATATTCTAAGATGTAGGGTTTGTGTTTCTAATGAAGTTTGTTCTTCCTTTTTCTCTAGCAACTTGATGTTGCCTCTTAGAGGGTACTTCATGTGTCTTTAATAGTTACTTCACTTGCGGATTTTCTTTTCCTCATGACCTTTTTTTGCTAGATAGAGTGCAAAATTATGGTGTGTGTCTAAGCCAAATTATGCCTAACTTTTATGCATCCTGGTGGGGTTTAGACAATGCCTGAGTGAGTTGGGCTTACCAATATGTTTAGATAGATATCACACCTTATTTAGGATACATAAAGTTCCAGATGAATCTTTCTTCCAATCCTTCCCTAAACAAAACAGTAAGTTTCATTTGGGTCACCTTTATCTAGATGTCCTTGGAAGGATATTTTTTTTTTTTTGTTCAAGATGGGGGTTGGGACGATCATCGCAACTAGAGTAGTTATCCTTCATTAATTCATCCTAGTCAAGTTCATCGTGACCTTTACATGAACTTTGGTGAAATAGGGTTGTTTGATTCTCCTTTTGATATTACTTACATATATCCTACTAGTACTTAATTAATATAATTTTTTTATGGCTTGCAGCTTCTGCTTGCACTTGTATATGTATTTTTACACGTTCTCATGCATTATTTATATTGTGACTTGGCTTTTTTCCCCCTTTTTAGCAAAAAATAAAGATTGACTTTGCTAGGATTCTCACTTGAAGATCAGAAAGAAGAGCACCTAAGAAATGTATCGCGGAGCAGAGGTCGAGGCGTTGCCTTCTAATCCTACTAGGAAGCATGCTCGTGGATTCACTACTTTCATGCAATCAAGTTGTCCTTTCCATGTTGGTGAAGGCAAAGGACTCTTTGTTATGGTTAGTGGCGGAGTTGTTGATGGACTCCCACTAAGATGTTGACGAGAACGCTTTTAGTATTAATTGCATGCGGATATGGTGTGAAAGTATGATCAGCAGAAGTTGGAGTTATTCTTTTCTTCCTAATTAGCCTAGATAGCTGCTACAGATTTTGCTTGGGTATGAGTTCACTTCATTATTTTGATTTATTTTTTGTCACAATTTTCCTTCTTCATTACTTCATAGTGATTTCTTATTTTCACATGTTTACATTTTTTGAATGTAGGGATAGAGCTTCGTTGAGCAGATGTCTTGCCAATCAGAGAGAGCCTTATCTATGGTGAATGCCTTAAGAAGAGACTAACGAGGCAGTTAAACAGCTAACCAGAATGAGGAGGAGTTAGATTAACTACTCAACGAGCACAAGTGCTTAAAGGTCAAAAGTATGTGAAAGAAGTGAAGAGTAGAAAGAGATTCACGAGCTTTGATGCTGGGAGAACCTTTGTAAATTCCACTTATGAGGGAGTTATTAGATAATTCAAAGGTTTTAATGAAGTTTCTGAGGTGGTCGAAGCAGCGGAGATGGTGATCAATATGCAGATTATTTAGAGCTGTCGTCACATTATGAGTAAGATAGGGCGATACCCTGAGGAGGATTTTTTGATGCTGGATCTTACCATTTTGATGAACATTACTACCAGAGAGTCTGAGAAGGGACCTGAAATTGGGGCATAGATTACAAGGAAGGAGCTTTAGAAACAACTCTACAAGAGTGAAGCTACTTAGTTCAGGATAACATTAGCAAGTTGGATTCATATCTAGACATTTGTTTAGTTTTTTTCTTTTTCCATATTGATGTTCACTTTTGGAGGCCAAGTATTGGTTGGCCACCTTTGTGTTTCTCTCACTTGATTTCAATAAATTTTTTTGTTTTTCTTTAATTTATGTTTATGCAAACACATAGTTAATTGTATGAATTTTTGGCTTTAAATACATATGCTTTGAGAATTAAGGAATGAGAGATATAAATAAGTCACCATAAGCATTGGAAAAAAATGTATCATCAATGCCCGTGAGAAACATCGGATTTCAGTGCTTGTGTATATTGGCAATATTAGGTGCCAGAGCGGGGCACGAGCACCTAGTATGGGCACTCGATAAGAGTGCCCATTCAATTCATGGCTATTAAACCATTTGGGCTCTTGTTGGGCGCCTGGCTGGGGCACTAGTGAGGCACTCAATACTGGAGCTTTCTTTTTTGCTCTTGTTTGTGTGATTTTTCATTGAATTTGCTTCTGGTGCAATACCTTCAATGGTTACTTAGGAACTTAGAGAATTTTAATTAGTAAAGTACCATGAGTACTTTAGTGCTTTGAAAAGCTGAAGTAACTATGAGCATAACATGTGATGAAGCTTTCTTGGAGAGGCTTGGAGCCCCTTTAGCATTGGCATTAGTCCACCTAGTGTAAAGTAGAGCCTTCGAAGGAGGAAAGTTAATTTTGCGCTCATGTTGAGCATAGCTTAAGTGCGGGGATAAGGATAACCATACTTATGAGTTTTGGGGAAGCTTCATAGTAAGTGCAAGAATATGTGCATAGTCACTAAACTTATAGATTTTTCTTTGAATATTTGTTAAATATTAAGATGTTAACACCCTCATTTTCATGAGGACTCAAGATGGGCTTCCTTTACTTAAGATGTAAGTGTTTCCTAAGATGTTCCTTAGCAAGTGTCCCCAGAGCGGTTGCCATATATTCTTGAAATAAGCCGATAATAGATTCTTTTAAAGGGTGCTACATACTCCAAAAAATAGCCAATAGTGGGCTTTTCTAAATAGTATCACATACTCTTGAGGGGAGCTAATAGTGGACTTTTTAAGAGGGTACCATGTACTCCTAAAGGGAACTGCTAATCGACTTTTTTAGAGGGTAGCTACTAGGTACCTTACTAAGGGTTGATAGTGGGATTACATCAGGTATAATGTATCCTATGAGGGTTTTTATAGTGGGATTATGCCCAGTGACTGCGACATATTCTTTGCACTCCTCAAAGAGCCTTATAGTGGGCTTATGTCTACAAGCTGCTCTCCTAATACTCTTTATAAATACTGCAAGGTTCAATGTCATAGAAAAGATACAATGTTATAAAAAACATGATGAAGTTCGCATTTATTAGAGAAATATCAACAAGAAAATAGTATCGCTCTTGAATAGGTAAGCTACATTCGAATTTAAAGGAAAATAAAAGTTAAAGCAGAAAATAAGCTAAAGTAAACACTTACCATAGGGAGGTGTCATCAGCAACATATTTAATTGTCACCAAGGCATTTTAAGGTATACGTACATCTATAAGACCAATGTTCAAAAGCACTGATATACCTTTATCTCATCCGGTTGATCTTCTAAAGGATATTAAATGACTCTCGTTATAGGAGGATTGATAGGGTTGTGGCAATACTGATGCTTCTTGAGTCGTTCGATCCCTTTTCATAGCTCTTACTTTCCTCTCTTCAGGTCGGACCTCCTTTAAGTTGTGTACTCCATGAGATGTCTTCTTCAATTTTTTCTTTAAACCGATAGTATTCATTTGTAGTTCAACATGAGTCTTTCGTGGTGGTCGTTAGATGAGACTGCATCGCAATGCTATTGTTGGCATTTTCATTCGGGACATAATGTAAGGTGTATGTATGATAGGTGCGTAAGAAGGGCTATTTCTCCAATCGCTATTCTCCTTATGGCTATAATTTCTCTCACAATGCATGAGGAGCTCCTTGGCTTGAGCGATATTAAGCCCCACCCTCATCAAAAAGTTGTCCAAGTGTTGTTGGGGATCTTCAATTCCATTGGACTTTAGCAGTTGAGTTATCGTTGTTTCATGAGGAAATGCTCATACTAAGATTGCTAGTAAAAATGGACTATGCATTGGGGAAGTAACAACAAAAGGACAATATTGGTTCCCTGCTCCTCCAAATGGTTGTGCCAATAAGGAAGGTAATTGAACTCCAACGTATGTGACACATACTAAGTGGAGTGTGCTCTAGGTAAGGAGTCCTACCTCCTTGGTGAAGTAAGAAAGGGATAGAGGTGTCACATTCTAGATTTTCTCTTCATTTCGATCTCTCTAGGAAAGATGATGCCTCTCGACTCTCGTATGAGGACTGCTGTAAATCCTGAGGTGGTGTTCTTATGTGTATTAAGCTACTGCTTTGGTCGTAGCCTGAGTGGTATTTTCCAATACGATCCTCAATGTCTACTGGGTCATAAATATGATAGGGTCTCTGGAGAAAGGTGTTTGCTGCACATGCGTCTCCTTCGGTGCAGTTAATGCATTAGGAGATAACTTCGGCTCTGATCGTGGCAATGATCTAGGTTGGGATAAAGCGTCAATATGTCGGAGCAGGAATGGGTTTCTCAGGCAGCTATAGTTGAAATCAATGCATCTCCTCCATTCCCTATTAGACTTCGGCACTAGTGCAACATAAGCCAACTATTCTAAGCATTGACGCGCTTGTACAAACTCTGGTTGTTGCAGCTCATTCACATCCTCCTAAGGTCTGGGTTTAGGAGGGCTCCAATTCAGGTAGTCTTCCAGGGATCTCCAAGGTGAATCTCTATGCTCCTGAGCTCCACATATGTTTCAACTTCCTGCTCCTTGGATTTTCTCTTCTTGATTTGAGTCTCGAAAAGTGCTAGGTTACTCGTGCCGACATCCTCCTTCGTTATTTGCAGTGAACAAGGCTCTTGGCAACAATCTTTTCTCATTTCGTGCTAGAAGGTCATGTAAGTGCTGGTGGCTCTTATCATAGATCTTTTCTGCATCCTCAACATTCCTTTTTCTTCTTTTGAGTTTCTAATAGACACATCAAAATTACGCTTCTCGAAAGTAGAGCTTAGATCATTTTCAAAATCAACAAAGTATCGGTTCATTTTCTCAAGAATGTACGTAGAGAGACCTGCTCTTCTCGAGAGTTCTTCCACGTTGTAAAATTTTATAAATGAATTCTTGTTTTCCATTTCTCTCTGTAACTTGGTATTTATAGATTTTAGTCTTGATGGGTTTAGGTCCATTAAAGTTTTTCTATCCTTGTTGTGGGCTTGACTTGTCCTTTAGGCTCTATGACCCATTTACTAAATAATTAATTAATTTTAGGTTCATTTATTATTTTTAGTCATTTTACCAAAATGTCCTTAATTAAGCGCAATTTTAGTCACATCAAAGTTATTATAAAAATAAATAATTAATTACAAAATAAGAATGATGTTTTCCAAAAATTTAATCTTAATCAATTCAATTGATTGTAGAAAGCTGTATAAATTTATTATAAAACAAACTAATAAATTTTCATAACAATACTAGTCCAAATAAATAATATTATGAACTTGTAACCAAACTGTTAGAAATAATTAAATGTTATGAGAAATTATATAAATTTGTGAATACTCCTAAATCAAATTAGTCAAAAATAATAATCTATGTTTTTTTTTTTCAAGAAAAGAACAATCATAATTAAATTAAATAATCCTAAATACTCAGATTCAATTTAGTAAAGAAAAAATAATTTATTGTTACAAAATAATAATCCCAATGAAAATAAATATTTCTAAATACTCCTAATCCAAATATTCAAAAATTAATAAGTAAGTTTTAGGAAAAAAAATAATCCAATCAAATTTTTTGTAATATGAATAAAGTGTTTGAAAAAATAATAATAAGGTGTTAGAAAAAAATTATCCTATCGTATTAAATAATCCAAATACTACTAATAACATTATTAGAAATGTACTAATTATGTTTTCAAAAATTATACCTGATTCACCTTTAATAATCCTATATACTAGGTCACATTATTCTGAAAATAATGTTAAGTGTTAGGAAAAATAAAAATAATATATAATTCCTAATGAACTTAATAGTACAAGTATAAATTCATTTTGGAGGATGTTATTATAATGAATATGATAAGCATATAAGTGTAATACGACTTAAAACAATTGCGTGTGATTTTGCTTTGCGTTGGTTCACTTCATGTTTTGCATGATTCATTTAATATTATGTTACTTTAATCTGACTGTGTACATTATCCATATCAGATGGAATCTAGTACACAAAGATCACATCAAAGTCATAGTGAGGAGGTATTAATGTGGCCTCCCCAAAAAATGAGAGTGCTTTCATGATGTTAATATACGACGAGGTTGTAACACTCCGTTCCTATGTATATATTGACTTAATGGTCAAGTTGGATTCTGCTTGCCCTCAGCTACAACTACAATATAAAGCAACTACCATAAGTTGCTTTTAGCTGTTAAAAAATGGACCCTGGGTATAACTCAACTTCAAAAGCAAGCTCATGATGTAAGGATTGTCTAAGACCATATATAGATGCCACAATTTATTTATTTCACTGATGTGGGACACTAAAACACCCCGCACACGCCCAGGAACGAACATTTGGAGCATGGAATGACATGAAATGGGTGATCCAACAATATTGGATAGCCCAACATCGGGAATAGATGGCTCCGATATCATGTTAAAGAATGGACATTGTGCCTAACTCAATCCCAAAAGCTAGCTCATGAGGTGAGGATTACCTAAAATTATATATAAATACCACAATTTATTTATTTCACCGATTTAGAACACTAACATTAGCTGACATAGGATTGGTATGGGATGAGCATAACAACTTGGTTATGAGGACCGAGTGATGGACTCGTTGGCTAGTGGTTAACTTTTTCATCAGTCCAATTATTTTATTTCTCATGCTATGCCACATTACCTTATTTTCTTCAACTCCAACCCTCATACACGTGAAGACAAACGGCCTTAATGTCAAACTCTATTGTAGGCATGCAAAATCTCGGAGATGCATCAATCTGGAAAAGAAACCTTAATTTGCCACATTATAGAAAGCTTACTGTATTTATGTTCCTACTCCAGCCCCTGATGAATGGCGGGGTCATCTGAAACATTGACATCAGCACTAATATTGTGTGTATATTATATTTGTTAAAAAAATATTTATTTTAGAGTGATAAAAATTATATTATAAAAACTTAATTTAGAATATGTTATTTTATATTTAAAATTTGAATAATTAATTTTTTTAAAGTATTAAAAATGAGCCCTAAATATGTAGTATAAATTTTTAAAATGTTTTATAAATTTATTATTTGATAAAATTCAAGTGTTTGAGGCATATTTCTATAAATTTACTATATTCTGTACTTACTTCAATTGATGTAATACATTAACTCGTGAAGGGATTCTTGCAATGTTAGAACCTTGGCCAAAATAGGCATGTGGAACTGCAATACATGATTATATATTAATACATTAATCAAGAATTATAATACCTTTCAATCATTAAGTGATGCTTATAATTTCAAGGTAGGTTGTTATTATGGCATGTAAAACTGTCACATAATGTTTTTACATACTCAGTCCTATTTACCTATTCCACAAATAAATACGTAACCTACCATTCACATTACTTCATCAATGTTTTTTTTTTCATCTTTTAGATTTGAGCTCAAATGGGAGATGATCCATTTTTTGGGCATGGATACACATGGTTATTTAGATAAAGAAACGGTCATTGTCAATGCTAATGTATCTCGGATGAAAATGTTTAATATCATGTACCATTTATATTAATTCTTAATTTTAAAATTCAAATTTGCATTTTAGCTACTTCCTAAGATAGAGCCAAAATATCGGCTTATAATGCTAGATATATTTGATTTTTATGAATCTAATATGTAACACTCACTACTTAGTTGAAGAACAATATGTGGTTTTTATTCTTTAAGTATGTAAATGAAATGTAACATAAGTCACAACTGCCTGAAACTTTTTAAAATTTCCACCAATTTTATTATTCATGAAGTATGATACAAAGGAAAAACATAAAACATAAATTACAAAGTTGGAAGAATCAAGTATGTCGGGCTTGGGCTTGGGTTTGACGGTGGGCTTGTTGTCTCACACATGCTTGGGGCCAATCCAATTCATTTTGGATCCGAGTAGTGCGATCCCTTCATGCAACACATTTGTCCTAGAATGTTAGCATGCACTCATCACATATGAGCATGGAATACCAAGTTCAGTCCATTTTCCACATGAGCACTCACATCTTCTAAGTTTGACAACTTGCACATGATTTCCCTGACCTGTGTGCATCCGTGTTATGATTGAAGTTGATTGTTGAGTGTAGTCAAACTTTTGAACAATGTGCCCAATAGAGTGGTGCTGCCAGTTGGAATATATATTATATGCATACTCAGCCTACAATTGATGCTTTTGCATCATATCATGAGCTTTGGTCATTCGATCAAAGAACAGTTTGACACAAAGAGAGAATGTCTATTGCACAATAGCTATAATTGGCAGTCGACGAGCACCCTTTAGTACCCCATTGAAACACTCAGACATGTTCGTAGTCAGAATACCCAACACCATCCTCCATCATGACAGAATATCCATTGAGCTTTGTCAATGTTTTGCAAATATAAATAGGCATTCTCATTAGTTTCTCTTATGGTCCCTATATGCCTGTCAAATTTTTGAAATTGGATTGCAGTGCCGGCTTTCCAACATAAATCCTTCAATTGAACATTTTTGAAATGTTTATTGAAGTTGGAGCAAACATGCCTTAGATAGAATCGATGTACTCCGCGAGGAGGGGTGAGATCAGGTATGCATTCAATAGCAGATAAGAGGCCACGGTGTTGATAAAAAATTAGGCACATGCCTTCCATCCCTTTGACGATGTGTTTGGACAATATCTCCATAAACCACTTCTAAGATAAAAGGTTTCTTCATCGACAATTGCAAAAGCCAATAGCAGAACTTGTTGATTTGCATTCATAGCTACCACAATCAACATCTTGTGTCTATATTTCATATATAGATGAGTTTCGTCCACACTGATAACTTTGCGATAATATTTGAACCTATCAATACACGGTTTGAAGGCCTAAAACACATACTTCAACATTTTTTGCCTTGATATGCCTGTTCATTGATGCTCTCACTCAACAATGGTACCTGGATCCCACTTTTGGAAAGCTCCCATACACTTGGGCAACATTCTTACCGAACTCTCTCATGTCCCAAAAAGGTTCTCATTTGTATGTTTTAATACATTCCATGCCTTGGCATATGAGATTTCATATCCAGATTTATCCTTCACATTTTGCTGCACACTCTTATATGCCGGCTCATCACAAACATGTCCCAACAAGTCCATAGCGATCATATCTTAACTTAAGTTTCGATGATCAACCGAAACTTCATTCATTAAACAAGTATGAGGGCCCCCATACCTTGTAATCTTCCACAGTCCCATTTGCTCTTTCAGAACTACCCAGACACTCTATGAACAACCTAGTTTCCACACCACTTTCTATAGCTTTGATACACTCTCAAGTACACGATATTCTCGTCTAGCAACACGTATGGAGAAATCCTTAATAACAGCCTTAACATGCTTCTTATCTTTGAAAATTATGCCTATCTCAAGCTTTCCATGGCTACTGTCATAATAACCCCCTACGCTCTAAATAGAAAATCCACAGAGTCTCCAGGTAGATCTTCTTCTATTGTGGAGAAGAACGAAATGACCAGATACAAGTATGATTGATCGGTCCTAAGGGGCATTATTAGTCCCCTAACTACTTGTGTTTGATTGGAGGTTCCCTCACCATGTGGTGGTATAAGTTCTTCATTGACATCATTGGGTACTTTATCTGTGTCATAATCGTCGGGCTTTGAATCACTAAGCTCTCGGTTACGAAAACTGTCTGTATACGGTTCAAGGGAGCTATGGTCTGCATGTAGGCTATCAGGCTCATATTGGTGTCCTTCCGAAAATTCTTGATATGAAGTAAAATGACCAACATTACGATGTTGATGAGATGTAGAACCATCCCCATAAATATCATGGATCCCAAAGTTTGTAAAGCCATCTGTTACGGTGGGCAAGTCAGGAATCCCTGTCTCTGTGTGTGGAATTGAATGCCTATATTCCCACTAAATTGAGTGGCATATTGATCTCCTCCTAATGCACTTTGGTGAGATGTAGAAGTATTGCCCAAAGGATATTGCATCAGAAATGACATGTAGGATCCATGCTCCTCTCTCAATAACATGTCTTGCATATTATTAGGGCATATTGGTTCAACTTTGATGAACAACTCCATACTATTCATGCCAGCCCTCGAATCCAACAAGTTTGACAAATTAATGTCATTTTCCACTTGCATGATTGTTAATATACGAACATCCTTATCCAAATAAATTTTTGCCAAAACTTTTAAGAAGTATTGGTCATTATAACCCAACACTTCATATTACTTTGACAATAAATCTAAGAATGTTGCCAAACGGGAGAGTGGTATATATCCACATGTACGATGATCATAACCCACAAAATTAGAGTCTATTGTAATCTTTCCTCCACAATATACAACAACGTGTCTCATGTTCATGTCCGCCTACATGCAGGAATAATGTTAGCGGCTATTCGTGTTCCTCCAAAATTTTCCAATCTCTTTTTTGTTTCCTATTTTTTTCCTCTCCTCTTTTTTTTTCTTTCCTTTCAAATCTTTCTTTTTTCACACACTTATCCTATTTGGACAATACTATCTAGAATAATCAATCTGTTTTTGTGTCTATAAGTATCACCCCAACACTCACATATAAGCTACAAAAGTGTTGGCCAACAATCAACAATAATGGTTGCTGACTCATTGGAATAGGATTTTTGTCCTTATGAACTATTCACTTTTCTGAATCCGAATTGATTTTTGATTGACAACTCTTCTGCATTCATCACTATTCACTCTTTTTTCACACCTGAACTATTCACTTATTTTTTTACTACTCTTTCGAGTGAGTAAGCTTGAATGACTACTCATTTCAGAAGAGTAGTCATTCAGCAATAAGAAAGAAACATTAAGTCATGAATGAAATTATTATCTTTTTGACTCACATATATAATTTCTGATTGTTGAATGACTATTCTCCTGCATTAGTCAGGCTAAATCACAAAACCGTGCATAGTGAGTACAAAGAATAGTGTTTTTGAATTCGAATTGATTTTTGATTGACAACTCTTCTGTATGCATAACTATTCACTCTTTTTTCACATTTGAACTATTCACTTATTTTTTTACTACTCTTTCGAGTGAGTCAGTTTGAATGACTACTCATTGAAGAAGAGTAGTCATTCAGCATTTAGAAAGGAACAGTGAGTCATGAATGAAATTATTGTCTTTCTGACTTACATATATAATTTCTGATTGTTGAATGACTACTCTTCTGCATTAATCAGGCTGAATGATAGAACAATGCATAGTGAGTACAACAAATAGTGTTTCTAAATCCGAATTGATTTTTGATTGACAATTTTTTTGCATGCATCACTATTCACTCTATTTCACGCCTGAACTATTCAAATAATTTTTTACTACTCTTCCGAGTGAGTCAGCTTGATGACTACTCATTTCAGAAGAGTAGTCGTTCAGCAATCAGAAAGGAACAATGAGTCATAAATGAAATTATTTTTCCATTTCAGTTCAAACCTAAAAGATGAAAAAAAACATTAATGAAGTAATGTGAAAGGTGGGTTACGTATATATTAGTGGAATAGGTAAATAGGACCGAGTATGTAAAAAAATTATGTGACCGTTTCACATGCCATAATAATAATTTACCTTGAAATTACAAGCATCACTTAATGATTAAAAGGTATTATAATTCTTAATTAATGTATTAATATATAATCATGTACTGCGGTTTCACAAGCTTATTTTGGCCAATGTTCTAACATTACAAGCATCTCTTCATGAGTTAATATATTACATCAATTGAAGTAAGTACAAAGTACAATAAATTTATATAAATATGCCTTAATCACTTGAATTTTATCAAATAGTAAATTTATAAAATATTTTAAAAATTTATACTACATATTTAGGACTCATTTTTAATATTTTTTAAACAATTAACTATTCAAATTTTAAATATAAAATAATATCTTCTAAATTAAGTTCTCATAATACAATTTTTATTACTCTAAAATAAATATTTTTTTAATAAATATAATATACACACAATATTAGGGCTGACATTAGCCAATGAAACATCTTTCAAAAAAATAAATTCAGCCAACAAAATAAAACATAGAAGCCACACCTCTTGCATATTTTTTTTACAAAAAAAAATTCCCCACAAGAGACGTGGCTTCAAGCCATGACTCCTGTGGGCAAATTCCATTAGAAATTAACAGGCCACACCTCTCAATTTTGGCCCAAAAAAACTATAAATATATCTTAAAGGCATGGCTTGCAGCCACGCCTTACCATAGTTTTGTAAGACACCCAATTTCACGGTAGTTTTGTAAAAAATATTTTCTCTAGCAATATTTTTATAAATTAACCATAATGAAGCTGCTTGTGATGTTGGGGATGGTCTTTCTGATGGTGGCCACTCCTCACCATCTCTTTCTCGGCTGCCTCATGCATATTATAAGCCTTTTAGCTTGTCATCCTCCTCTTCCCATAGGAAGAAGGCCCATGATCTCGATGTAGTGTATGGGCGAATGAGGCGATTGCGTCACAGAGCAATCCGACTTCTATCTGCATGGTGGAGTGTAAATGCAGAAGTTCAGTGAGATTCCTAATCTTCCCTGAAGACATTACACAACTCTAACCAAATTAGGACCTCAGCTATGATAGGATGTTTCTCGCACTCCTCAAGCATAGAAAATGCTACCTTGGAAATCTACCATATGATTATCTGCCTTCATCTAATAATGACTTTATCGCTGCTTAGCTTGCATGTTGCTTCAAATATATTATTTGCTTTTTCTTTATTTTTGTGGTCACCTTCAAACTTCATCTATATTATGTTTATTTACTAATATTTCTCTACGTTCAATTATGTTCATGCTTCAGTACTTGAATAGCAAGCTCATTAATTATATCTACAATCAATATTATTCATAAAGATAGATCATGATAATAACGATCACTTGGAGAGCAACGTTGTGGATGATATACAATAAGACGTGGTCGATGATGCTAAGAATCATGGCATTAATAATGCATGAAAGTAACCATAATTGCTGCTAATTTGGTGGTTTTCTTTACCTATACGAGGCAACTCCACATGCATTTGCAAACATTTTGTAGATATTGTGCTACATGTCGTAATTGAGAGGTCGTGATTGGTTGAAAGAGATACTATGTACATAGACATAATAATAGGTTTTATGGCCAAATGTGAATGAATAAAGACATGTTTCATCCATTATATTCCATAATTAGAGGTCGTGGGCTAATATGAGAGCACCAACATACAAAGGTTTCCATTGAAGAGTCAATATTTCTACATAAAAATGGAATGTACTACTGTGTCATATTAGTTTAAAGCGTTTTCAGCATTTTGATGAGACGATCTCCAAGCACTTGCAATAAGTATGTATTAAGTAGAAATTATGGTATTGATGTTTTGTTTCTTCAAAATTAGTGGTCATGTAGTTGATGTGGCATCATCTTACTTTAGTTCATATGAGTTTTTGTTGAACTTATAGAATACTCTCCAACTTTCATTAATTTATTAAGAATATTTGATTCAGATACTTAAATGTTTTAGCATTATGAAAATTATAAGGATGCCCTGCATACATGTAATCAAACATTGATCATTACTTCTATGTTGCCCATTGGATTAATCAAAAGGAGACAACACTACTTCAATTGATGATAAGGGTGTTTGGTAAGCTTACTTTAAAGGTCTTGTAAGCTCTTACATCTTATAAGATGTTTTTGGAGCTTATAAGATGCTAGATCTATTTTTTAAAAATAAGCTCTTAAAATGTTTAGATAAAATATGATCTTAGAGCTTATAAGATATTAGTAATGACAATTTTGTAATTAATATTATTAAAATTAAGAGAGCTTATTAAGATGTTCAAAATAAGTTAGGAACTCCTTACCTTTAAAAAAAAACTTATAAACTCATAACATCTTATTTTTGGAGCTTATAAGCTATTTTTAAAAAAATTCACCAAACACTCTTTAACATCTTATAAGCTCTCTCAAACGTCTTATATAAGATCTTTTGAGGAGCTTATAACCTCACTCAAACACCCTCGATGTCATCAGTCAACAACAAAGATCTTTCGCTTCATGTAGTTACGTAGGACTTATGTGTTGCATGTCGTTCTAGTTATCTAGTTAGTTTGGTTGTGACAATTAGTGGACAAGGTCAAGAGGAATGTGTTGATAAAAAATAATTTGTAATTCTCACGAAAAAAATGGAAAAGGAAAATAAAGGAACTAGAAAAGTCAATGGAGGTTAAGGATGAAGTTGCAAAGTTTGTTTTTGCTTCATATACCAAGAGATTAGGATGGAGTGGCAAAGTTCATCTTTGCTTCTTATACCAAGAGAAGCATGAAGAATTGTGTAGAAAATTATGGTGCCTATATATATATGAGTAGTATATACTTGTATAAAAAAAATAGTATGTAGAGTTTGAGAGAGTGAAAAATATTTTGTAGCCAAAATTATTCCAAAGTTTTATTATATGAGTTTTGGGAAAATATTGTAATAATGCATTGTTATATCAATTTTTTTCCTCCAATTTATCATTTCTCTCTCATATCATATATGTACACTCATCATGTGTCTCAATTGTGCAAATGGTACTACTATTTGTTTGAGTTCACTACAATACTAGAATTGCGCAGCACAACCAGACTACAAATGTGGTACATGTAAATACTTTGAATTAAGCTCATATTGGTATTATATGTAATTTATATTGATCAATTTTATCTAATTATTGTGATGGAGGACCAATCGATAAATGGCTAAAGCGTAACAATATAATATTTTTTTAATTTATCATAGGAGACTATCCAGCAGCAACATTTTTGTGTCCACAGGGAGTCACTATTCATATAATTGAGTAACATATTTAGCTAAGGCCAAGCAGCATATCTTGATAATGATGCCGCATCCAGTGATTCCTCAACTGCCACCGTCGTCATTTTAGTTCAGGATTTTAACCGCTCAATTGGGGCACACATGTCTTCTCCCACCTGCCTCCACATTGTGAGCACATATACTATGGCACCCCCTCGCGGGACAACATCCAAGCTGAGGCGCCACTCAATTCCATCTTAAAATCTAATTTAAATAATAGCTAGGGAATATGAAATTTAACCAACTCAAAGGAGATATCAACCTGCACTAAACCAAAAGATTGCTACATTAAGCGTAATATATTCAACCAAGTATCTTAGGTCCCATACAAACATTCACACAACAACAAAGATATAGCTGTCTCGATCAGGTGTAGACCATATATACAATCATAACACCTAATCTTTTACAAAACGACTTCCAACCAAAGCGTGAGCTTCTACGCCTCACTTTGACCTGTCTAGGAAAAGAATAAAGAATAGCAAAGAGGGTGAGCCTTAAGGACTCAGTGAGGGATAAGGCAAAGCAACAGGATTCAAGGAAAACTATTAAGATACAAAAATCAACAAACAATTTCAGTAATAAGCAAGACTTTCAATATGAACAAAATTCGGTAATAAGCAAGAATTTTTAACATGATCAATAGAGCACATGAATACATGATATCGAACTTGATAGACTATTGGCCATTCTGACCAGATTATTCCTAGATCAAATCATAATTGCTAATACCGGGCGTCGGTACAGTATAAATAAAATTTCCTTATTATTCCATTGCTCGAGCACTCAGCTCGGCAGATAACACTTGTTATATGGCATGGCCGGTCACATGCCAGATCCTATGACTCACAGTTTGCTACTTCCTGCTATCTATAAGTTAGGATCATAGGTGAGTACTAGCCGTAAGACCTGTGTCCATTGGTTCATTCCATTCGGCCATCTTCCAGACCTAGTCCCTGAGCCCAAACCCCCATGGCGTCTCTACGAGTGATAACCGTCCATGGCATCCCATGGGTTGATAATCGGCTATGTCTTCCGATAGGTTGATAGAATATAATGTCAACAGATAAGAATGTAACCTTTTAAAACAATAAACACGAGTATGACCAAATAAAGTCTAGAAGAGGTCTAGTACTGAAATTCAGAGCTGCTAATGGGAATAGACTTAAGATGAGCCCCCACTGGACATGTCCTGCCAACTAGTGTGACTATTTGCTCTATAACAGACTCAAGAGGAGCCCTCCCACTGAACAAGTCTTATCAACTAATGTGGCTCTTTGCTATACCCGGCACATATTTTATAGTATTGACCGAACAAGATATTTAAAAAGGTCAAGATTTTCAATGTTTGATTGCCAACAGGGCAGAACAATTAAACAAATATGCCAACAAGGCGATCTACGATACACTTAAACAAACAACATGTTTATAAAAAGCTAACAAGTATACTGGCCAGCAAGGTCATTTTAGAATATTAATCCAAGCATTCCGCTAGGACTGGCTTTCAAATAGAGTTTACAAGTTCAGAGAAATCCACAGAGTTCGATTAAAAATAGTTATTTTCAAGAAAATAAGGAAAAATACCAAGCATTTTCAAATCAAGAGAACCACACAGGGTTCGATTGAAAAACAGCTATTTTCAAGAAAATATGGAAAAAAACCAAGCATTTTCAATTCAAGAGAACAACACAGGATTCGATAATTAAGCAACGATAATCAAAACAAATATCAAATCAATAGAACCTAACGGGTTCAATGATAGATACGCAATATTCTCATACAAGCAATAACCAATTGGCAAATCCCTCACAAGGTAACAATAATTAACTGAATACGATAATCAAATCAATAGCAACCTTCACAAGGGTTTATCAATAAAATCGATAGGTACAAAAGTGCCATATTGACGGATCCTCACCTCAATAACCTCAGAACTGGAGTCAAAATCTACTGATCCTTGGGGCCAAATCCTCCGTCCTATCCAAAATAGTAATTTACCATCAAAATTCTTGTTCAACCCTAATAGTTTCTAACATTCATAATCATACTAATAATAGTTCAATTTTTGCTCCACAATTTCAACTTCTCAAATGCTTCAATTAACTTAATCGATAAATATAAAAATTTTATTATCGAATTCGGTTCCATGCATCGCTTATCTCTAACTCCTTATACCATCATTTCACATAATAATCACAACTTTTGTTCAATTAGCCTGAATTTACATTAGAAATTAGCCTAAAAATTTATTTAGATTAAATCAGGAATCAAACTAACTAATTAATAAAAAATTTACCAAATTGACCAAGTTTGAAGTCAATTCACAACCCAGAACCAATATGCATACGTCTAGATTGTCGTCCCATAGATTTTGCATAGAAGTCGCCGGACTGCCACCATGCGCCACCACCGGAGCTGTGCATGGCCAGCACTACCAGGTGCGCCTCAATGCGCTGGTCACAACCCCAAAATCAAAGTTTGGATCGAATGTCGATTGGATGGTCAATTTGGCCAAAAATTGCCAGCTCACCACCAACGCTGCCACAACGATTTACTTCAAGTACTCCTCCGTCCGTCATCGGTTCCTTAAATTGAAGACACCATTGTCTTCCCTACATCAAGCCCATCAAAACCCATTACTCAAACTCTAGCTTAAGTAACTGGAATGGAGAAACCCATCACTACCTCCATGGACGAAACTTCCAGCTCCATTCCTGGCCACTACACCGATTAGTTCTACAAGATTTTGGTATTTTTGAGTTCCTTGAGCTGAGAGGAGTAAAATGGTGTATAATATGGTGGGTTTTGTCGATTGCTGGAGAATTTTGCTGGAGGAAGAAGACATGGTTGCATGTGTAAATTTGAAAGAGTGGGGGGGTGAAATTGCTATATAAATAGGTATTTCCAGAAATTATAAATTGGCCCCCACTTTTTCCCCAGCTCTCAATTAAGTTCGAAAAATTTCAATTTGATCCCCTGTACTATTTATTGCGTCACATTGACCCATTTGACCAATAATAATTCCATGCAAACCCCCAAAACTCTTAAAATGTGATCCATTGAAGTCTTGCATATTTACAATTTGACCCCAAAACTTCCAAAATTCTTACAATCAAGTCATTTTTGTTTTTCCGAGCCCAAAAATCCAATCAACAAATTTCTTGATTTCTAAATCCTTATTTTTTTCAAAAATACTAAATTTTAGAGGTGTTATACTCCTCCCTCCTTAAAAGAATCTGGTCCTTAAATTCTTATCTGAGTACTGTTCCAATTGGCTGAAAATAAGTTGATTTAGTCAATTAGTCTACATGCTCTTCTCATCACATTCCACCAAAATTGCTTCTTCAAGTCCTAGGACATTCCCATACCTTTCGAATGCATCGCATATCTTGATTTGTGTGTCTTACTTAACAATCTTTCTTCCATTTCTTTAGGCACATAGCATTCTTATTCCTCGATGCCTCAATCACATGTCATTTCAATACTTAATATATATCCTCCATCTTAGTTCTAACATAACATACCTTTCTATAAAAGATTGTAAAACCATTACAGCAATAAACAACCAACAACATCACAAGTCCACACTTACATGATATTCACATAAAGGCGTAGTCAAATTCAAACTTAACATGCTAGATTTCATAACTTATCATATATTCTCAAGCCCGAGGATCAGATTCACAAAGCTTAAACATGTTGGGTATAGGCATAACCCATATGCCTACTGCTCCTTAGACTCCATTTGGGGTATGAAGCCAAAATATGCAGGTGTCGGATTCTCTTCTGACAATCCAAAACTTAGACAGAACCTTCGGCCACCTGTTTTCCTTTATCCCAGTGATACTTTTATCTATCCTTTACTTATCTCGCTAATCACCAATGTATTAATTTCACTATTAAACCCAAAATGTTTGTCATTCCTGGATTAACAAATCAAACCTTACCGGAAATTCCACAATCCGCAAGAATTCCTCTTCTTCCACTCCTAAATGATATCTCTGTATCGTTAAAGCAATCACCATTTCAATAGTTCTAAACATAAGCAAGATAGGTTGTTCTATCACTTAAGTTTTCCAAAGGCATATGAGATTATCCTCGTATATCCAATTTCCTTTATGAATCATATACACCTCTAGCATTTCCTTAATTTATCTAGTCAATGCACTTATTGATACCAATCAAAAGAATCCCAAGAAGTTGTACTTGATCTATTTCTGGTCATACTTAATTGTCCGTAACCTGGGTAAAATTATTTCTTTAAATGTACATGATATCATAGCTTAAACACATATGCAATATAACTATTCCTTAATTCCAAGCAATCCAAAGATTCTAACAAGATCCTTATAAATCAATCCCAAAACATCATCTTAATTCATAATATCTTTCTCACAAGAAAAAGGGTAATTCTTGATCCACATTCTCCTTGAGTTTTTCATTCAATAATATCCTTTCCTTAACTCTGCTTCTAAACAAACTCCAAACACATGCATTTGGTTAAATAGCTTATGAGGAAAAAGGATACCCCAATTTCTCAAACATGGTAAGTCTTGTCGAGCTCTTACTACTGCTCTACTAATCCTGATCAGTGATGCAAGGCCCTTCCTAAAAGTAAGTAGCATCCTCAATTCCTTTATTTATCAAGTTTACTCTATATTCCAATATTCTCGTCATTCCTTAATTCACATCCCTATAGTTTACTAGTTTGACCCTTTCAGTGATTGAGGGAATAAAACTTTAAAAAAATTCCTCAAGGTTATCCTTCACATGGTCTCCATTGTATTTCCCAGATTATTAACTTCATTTGCTTATCAAAAGGGTTATAAGGTCTGTCCTTCCACTGCGATAAGTTTCACAGCACCAATCTTCCTATTTTCGGATCTACTAATAGGGGACAAATAAGACCTAACATTATCTACAATTCTTACCATCAGATTTTCTAATTTAAAGCGTCCACATTGCGATCTTCGAGTGTTTTAGCTTCATTGATTGATGACCTCCGTTATGATTTAGTTGACTGAGGATCACATTCACGCTCGTGGTTGTTCTGGTAGTGTCGTATCCCATCGTATCGCAATTCCTAGCCTTAGAGAACGAGCTCGAGATTGATTAGCCCATACCGCATCTTAGATATTAATAATATTATAATGACCACCAAGTAATTCCTAAGAATATTAAGCTAAATATCTACCTATTTGATATTTAAATCATGGGGGGTAGAACTTACTAAATCCAGTATATCATTTTGATATTCAAATGTTCATCATATTCCACTTATCGAGTTAATTAGTCGCCTATATACATATACGCACGCCTTTGACCACTTCCCAAATTGACACACCTCATGATCCTTAATTTCCCTTGTTAATGGCAAGCTACGCGTCTCCATTTCAAGTTTTGGTTTCATTCTCATGCACCCTCCATATCCTCAAATTAGATAACGACATTCCATTATGACACTGATTCGTATCCTTCCTCCACGTTTCTGTGCGCCACAATAATAACAACATTTTCTTCGTCTTTCATATTTATTCTCCCAACTCTTGTTTAGTTTATTTCCTCACCCTTTCCATTATTTTATGTGCCCCAAAGTTGGTTATGCCTACTTCTTTCCCAACGTTTACTATGATTCCTCACCACTCCATTGTTGTTGACAATTATTCCCTAAACAACTATATCGTTTAGGTCTCACCATACAAATTCATCTAATATTATCTTATTTATATGACTTTTTAAATCACCAAATGCAAATCTCTTTAGGAGCATCCTCATCTCATAAATTTTAAATTTCCAAATTTCACCTTTTCAAAATTCAAAGAGTCCCGTATTGACATTCTTAAATAATAAGATCATACACTAGTCGTTCTAGAATCATATCCTACCTACTACATAACTTTCCAAGATGATCCTTACTCATCATATATAACTTCCACAAATTTCACTCGCACAACATTGATTTCCAAAGTAACTCTCTATATTCTCCATCAAATATATATATATATATATTAACCTTATGGCTTCTCGACCAGAGTATTAGTTTCAAGTAACATGATTCTGCTCTTCTGTCTCTTAGAGCCTCATGTATGTCATAGAATTTCTCTTCATAGCTAACCTAATCCCAAGGTGACATGCCTTTTCTTCCTCTAGAATCTTAATTCTTTCCCTTAAATATTCCATGCTTTCCTCGTCTGCAGGTTTCTTCTCCTTTCTATGATCATCCACCATCCTTATTCTTTTAGGGTTATCTACTCATCTGATTCACCCTTAACAAATATTGCTCATATAATGCCATAGTTCTAAATAACATCATCCTTTCCAACAACCATACGTTTATATGCCTAACATATCAGAAGTAAGAGGTTACATACTGGTTGGTCACCCTGGTCATAACCCTTCAATTCCTTAATGTCGAGCTTTATTCCAAAACTTCACATCCTATTCAACTCTACATTAATTTCTAAGATCAAACCACACATTTTTCCGCCCAAAATTTTATATTCCAAAATCATATCCCGATGTAACTCAGGTATTCTTTAACTCAAGTATACATAACTAAAATATTTCCGAAATCAAGCTTAGTCTCTGTTAACCAAAATTCCACATTCCAAAAATCATATCCTAGGATTAGATCCTGGCATAGTTTGAGTTTTCCTTAACCTGTGTGTTTACATCCAAATAATTCTCAATTCAAGTTTAATCTCTAGTAACCCATCAATTCTAGTCACCGAAATTCATTCCCATATTAACCTAGGGCTTCGAAAACCTAGGCTCTGATACCACCTCTATGGCACCTCCTCACGGGACAGCACCCAAGTTGAGGTGCCACTCAATTCCTTCTTAAAATATAATTCAAATGATAGCTAGGGAATCTAAAATTTAACCAACTTAAAGGAGATAGCAACTTGCACGAAACCAAAAGATCGCTACATGAAGCATAATATATACAACCAAGTATCTTAGGTCCCATACAAACATTCACATAACAACTTTGATATAATTATCTTTATCAGGTGTAGACTATATATACAATCATAACACCTAATCTATTACAAAATGACTTCCAACCAAAGCATGAGCCTCTTCTTCTCACTTTGACCTGTCTAGGAAAAGAATAAAGAATAGCAAAGAGGGTGAGTCTTAAGGACTCAGTGAAGGATAAGGCAAAGCAACAGGATTCAACGAAAACCATTGAGATGCAAAAATCAACAAACAATTTCAGTAATAAGAAAGACTTTCACTATGAACAAAGTTCGGTAATAAGCAAGAATTTTTAACATGATCAATAGAGTACATGAATACATGATGTTGAACATGATAGACTATTGGTCATTCCGACTTGATTATTCCCAGATCAAATCATAATTGCTAGTACTGGGTGTCGGTACAGTATAAATAAAATTTCCTTATCACTCCATTGCTCGAGCACTTAGCTCGACGGGTAACACTTGTTATATGGCATGGCTGGTCACATGCCGGATGCTGTCACTCACAGTTTGCTACTTTCAGCTGTCTGTAAGTTGGGATCGTAGGTAGGTACTAGCGGTAAGACTTGTGTCCAACGGTCCGTTCCACCCGGCCGTCTTTCGGACCTAGTCCCTCGGCCCAACCCCCAGTGGCGTCCCTACGGGTGATAACTGCCCATGTCTTCCCATGGGTTGATAACCGCCCATGTCGTCCCACAGGTTGATAGAATATAATGCCAACAGATAAGAATGTAACCTTTTAAAACAATAAACATGAGTATGACCAAATAAAGTCTAGAAGAGTTCTAGTACTAAAATTCAGAGATGCTAATGGGAATAGACTCAAGAGGAGCCCCCACTGGACATGCTCTGTCAACTAGTGTGACTCTTTGCTCTGTAACAGACTCAAGAGGAGCCCTCCACTGGACACGCCCTATCAACTAGTGTGACCCTTTGCTCTGCCCAGCACATATTTTATAGTACTAACCGAACAAGATATTTAAAAGGGTTAAGATTTTCAACGTTCGATTGCCAACAAGGCAGAATAATTTAACAAATATGCCAACAAGGCAATCTACGATACACTTGAACAAACAACATGTTTATAAAAAGCTAACAAGTATACTGGTCGGCAAGGCCATTTTAGAATATTAATCCAAGTATTCTGTTGGGATTGGCTTTCAAATAGAGTTTACAAGTTTAGAGAAATTCACAGAGTTCGATTAAAAACAGTTATTTTCATGAAAATAAGGAAAAATACCAAGCATTTTCAAATCAAGAGAACTACATAGGATTCGATTGAAAAAACAGTTATTTTCAAGAAAATACGAAAAAATACCAAGTATTTTCAAATCAAGAGAACCTTACAGGGTTCGATAATCAACCAACGATAATCAAAACAGATATCAAATCAGCAGAACCTAACGGGCTCAATGATAGATACGCAATAAGCTCATACAAGCAATAACCAATTGGCAGATCCCTCACAGGGTAACAATAATTAACTGAATACAGTAATCAAATCAATACCAACCCTCATAGGGGTTTATCAATAAAATCGATAGGTACAAGAATGCCAGATTGGCTGATCCTTACCTCAATAACCGTAGAACTGGAGTCAAGATCTATTGATCCTTGAGGCCAAATCCTGTGTCCTATCCAAAAGAGTAATTTACCATCAAAATTCTTGTTGAACCCTAGCGGTTTTTAACATTCATAATAATAGTCCAATTTTTGTTCCACAATTTCAACTTCTCAAATGCTTCAATTAACTTAATCGATAATTATAAATATTTTATTATCGAATTTGGGTCCATGCATCGCTTATCACTAACTCCTTATACCATCATTTCACATAATAATCACAATTTTTGTCCAATTAGCCTGAATTTACATTAGAAATTATCCTAACGATTTACTCAGATTAAATCAGGAATCAAACTAACTAATTAATCAAAATTTTACCAAATTGACCAAGTTTGAAGTCAATTCACAACCCAGAACCAGCTTGCATGCGTCCGGATTGTCGTCCCGAAGATTCTACCCTGCAGCCATTAGACCGCCGCCGTCGGCTGACGTGCGCAGCCGCCGGCCACCCGCCAGAGTTCTGCGCAGCCAACACCACCAGGTGCGCCTCGATGCACTGGTCACAACACCCAATCAATTTTTGGATCAGATGTCGATTGGCCGGTCAATTTGTCCAAAAATTGCCAGCCCGCCACCAACGCTGCCACATCGATTTGCTTCAAGTTCTCCTCCGTCCGTTGTTGGTTCCTCAAATTGAAGACACCATTATCTTCATCAAAACTCAGTACTCAAACTCTAGCTTAAGTCGTCAGAATAGAGAAACTCATCACTACCTCCATGGCCGAAAATTCCTGCTCTATTTTTGGCCACTACACCAATTAGTTCTGCAAGATTTTGGTATTTTTGAGTTCATTGAGCTGAGAGGAGTAAAATAATGTATAATATGGTGGGTTTTGTCGATCGCTGGAGAATGTTGCTGGAGGAATAAGACAATGGTTGCATGTGTAAATTTGAAAGACTGGGGGGTGAAATTGCTATATAAAGAGGTATTTCCAAAAATTATAAGTTGACCCCCACTTTTCCCCAGCTCTCGATTAGGTCCTTCAAAGTTCGAAAAAACTTCAATTCGATCCCCTGGACTATTTATTGCTTCACATTGACCCCTTTGACCAATAATAATTCCATGCAAACCCCCAAAACTCTTAAAATATAATCCAATCAAGTCTTGCATATTTTCAATTTGTCCCCAAAACTTCCAAAATTCTTACAATCGGTCCTTTTTGTTAATTTTTCGAGCCCAAAAATCCAATCAACAAGTTTCTTGATTTCTAGATCCTTATTTTTTCAAAAATACTGAATTTTAGGGGTGTTACATATACCTTTACCACAGTATGATATTATTGACATTTTCAGCTTGTAGGAGGCCAATAATGTGGCTTCTTCATTTTTTAGAAAGCCCGTGATGCTTGGGAGGCCGCACTTATGAGATAGACGGTAGGGCATGCTGCTAATGGATCAGAAGGCATTTTTGAAAGCACAGCTAGGTCTCAGGTGCTGGTGCATTTCATGGTCAGGAGATGAGGTCTTGAGTTCATGATTGTTTCTATTATCTTGTTGTATGGTTGTTGTATGTTATGATTATCTTGCTTTTATCGTCGGTTTTTATACTTCATATCCATTTTTAGGCACCACTTTGTTGGACTGGTTATTATGTATTTATCTTATACACATTTTACCTTTGTTAGCTTTTTGTTTGAATTATTGCACAAGTTAACTTTAAAATGTGCTTTTTATATGAACAATTTAGTCCAATATAATTTTTTTAGTAATATGAAATTGATAATAGAATTTTGTTGAAGTTACAAATTCAAACTAATTTGAAAAATGGGAAAATTATTTTTCATAAAAAAAAAATGCTATCAAAACTAATCTTTTAGTTTAAATAGTGCGAAAATTTAAATTTCAATTATGTATAATTTATACATCAAAATTCCTACATTTTAAGTTAAAAATCAATCACTAACGGATTTTCAAGAAAATAAGGAAAAATACCAAGCATTTTCAAAATAAGAGAACCACACAGGGTTCGATAATCAAGCAACGATAGTCAAAACAGATATCAAATCAGCAGAACCTAACAGGTTCAACGATAGATACGCAATAAGCTCACACAAGCAATAACCAATTGGCCGATCCCTCACAGGGTAACAATAATTAACTGAATACGGTAATAAAATCAATACCAACCCTCACAGGGGTTTATCAATAAAATCAATAGGTACAAGAGTGCCAGATTGGCGGATCCTCACCTCAGTAACCTCAGAACTGGAGCCAAACTCTGTTGATCCTTAGGGCCAAATCCTCCGTCCTATCCAAAAAAGTAATTTACGATCAAAATTCTTGTTCAACCCTAGCGGTTTCTAACATTCATAATAACAGTCCAATTTTTGTTCCACAATTTCAACTTCTCAAATGCTTCAATTAACTTAATCGATAAATATAAATATTTTATTATCGAATTTAGGTCTATGCATCGCTTATCGCTAACTCTTTATACATCATTTCACATAATAATCACAATTTTTGTCCAATTAGCCTGAATTTACATTAGAAATTAGCCTAACGATTTACTCAGATTAAATTAGGAATCAAACTAACTAATTAATCAAAATTTTACCAAATTGACCAAGTTTGAAGTCAATTAACAACCCAGAACTAGCTTGCATGTGTTTGGATTGTCGTCCCGAAGATTCTAACTTGAAGTCGTTGGACCGCCGTCGGCCACGCGCTAGAGCTGTATGTGGCTAGCACCACTAGGTGCACCTAAATGCGCCGGTCACAATCCCCAAATCAATTTTTGGATGGAACGTCGATTAGCCGGTCAATTTGGCCAAAAATCACCAGCTCGCCACCAACGCCGCCGCATCGATTTGCTTCAAGTACGCCTCTGTCAGTCGTCGATTCCTCAAATTGAAGACACCGTTGTCTTCGCGTCATGCCCATCAAAACCCAGTACTCAAACTCTAGCTTAAGTCGCCGGAATGGAGAAACCCATCACTACCTCCATGGCCGAAACTTCATGCTCCATTTTCGGCCACTACACCAATTAGTTCTATAAGATTTTGGTATTTTTGAGTTCCTTGAGCTGAAAGGAGTAAAATGGTGTATAATATGGTGGGTTTTGTCGATCGCTGGAGAATGTTGCTGGAGGAATAAGACAATAGTTGCATGTGTAAATTTGAAAGAGGGGGAGGGGGTGAAATTGCTATATAAAGAGGTATTTCCAAAAATTATAAGTTGACCCCCAATTTTTCCCCAGCTCTCGATTAGGTCCTTCAAAGTTCGAAAAAACTTCAATTCGATCCCCTGGACTATTTATTACCTCACATTGACCCCTTTGACCAATAATAATTCCATGCAAACCCCTAAAACTCTTAAAATATGATCCAATCAAAGTCTTGCATATTTTCAATTTGACCCCAAAACTTCCAAAATTCTTACAATCAAGTCTTTTTTGTTAATTTTCAGAGCCCAAAATTCCAATCAACAAATTTCTTGATTTCTAAATCCTTATTTTTTTAGAAATACCGAATTTTAGGGGTGTTAACTTTAAAATGTACTTTTTATATGAACGATTGAGTCCAATATAAATTTTATAGTAATATGAAATTGATAATAGAATTTTGTTGAAGTTACAAACTCAAACTAATTGGAAAAATGGGCAAATTATTTTTCATAAAAAAAAAAACTCTATCAAAATTAATCTTTTAGTTTAAATAGTGCAAAAATTTTAATTTCAATTATGTATAATTTATACATCAAAATTCCTACATTTTAATTTAAAAATCAATCACTAATGGATTTACTAACCGCTTGAGTAGGTCATTGAAACCCTAAAAAATACATAATATTTTTTTAAAGAAAAAATGTATGGTCACTAGACTACTTGTATTTGGTCACAGATTTCAGGGTCCAAAAAAAATTATTTGAACTTTGCACCTTTTATTTTTCAAGCACATGTCCCTTTTTTTTTTTTTTTTTTTTTTTTTTGTACTATGCCTTATTGACCATTGGACGAAATTAGTTTTCAAGTATTTGTTTCAACATTATAATATATATGACATATACAAATCAAAAAATAATTATATTCAACAGTCTTATAGATAAATTACTATTAATTTGAGTTTTAAAGTATAATAAATTTATTTAATATTTTCTTCAATATAATAAAATATAATATTTATTATTTATAACTATTACCTCTACATTTTAGACATATTTTTCATAATATTATAAATATATTATAAATAGTGTATACATACTAATATGTATATATACTAATAGATAGTATACACATGATAGTAATACATGTATATACTAATAAATACACATTAATATATAATATTATATATTAGTGTATATTTACTCATAATATATGTATATAATATATATTATTGACAAGTATATATGTTAATTAATTCTCATTTGCTGGTTATATGAATGTGATATAGAAATATCTGATAGTTTTATAGTTATATCTGAAATAACGTGTAACACCCCAACTTTCAGAACTCTTAATATAAAATAGAACTAGTCTACATCAAAGGTCCTAAAATAAGACTCCAGTCCCGATTCTCATCATAAGCAAAATCCACCTCCTTACTAGGGCTAAAGTCTGGGTCTGCCAGAAGAAAATTAAAGAAAAATATTGAGTGCAAGTAAAAGACTCGGTGAATGGCAAGTATGTCCAATGTGAATTGGTGAATTTAACATGATTAATTTAGTGAAAATGTTCGAGAAGAATATAAGTTGGAAGCAATAAATTGTCAAGCAAAGGATTTAGCCAACATTTCCATAGACGAACAATTTAAATGCAATGATCAAACAGTGTTTGCTTTAGCCAATTAACCTTATTGACTCCCAGCGTAACAGTCTCTTATCGCTCCAGGCAAGGCGCGACCTTACCAAAATAGTGCCCGAGTTTAGGTTCTTGGGAAATTCTATGACCTATCTCTGCCACAAATGGCTTCTGTTATGCTTTGGAAGGATTAGGCTTGGGGTCTTGGGGTTCAACCGACAAGCCCACTATCATCCAGTGAAGTCCTTCGCACACCCAGACCAAGTTGTATCTAACTAACAGTAACAATAGTGGTAACAGTAAATTTAGTCATCAGTTCATCACCAGATTTAACTGCTGGTTCAGAAATATAATTAAATAAAAAGAAATCATAAAAAAACATGTTTTCTTTTAAATTGTGACAAAATAAGAATATTTTATGTGCGTAGTGGAATATACATATGTTGCAGTGTAAGTTGAATAAAAGTTTCATGGAATACATTACAGTATATAACCTTCTGGGTTTTGAAAGGTATTATTATATACTATATATAGGAATAGGTACTCATTGTACTTATCAATTGAATCAAGAGTTGTTATGTCACGTCTTTGATCACCTGTTAAAATATTAATAACAATTTAACTTAATATCTAATCCACAAATTCATTTCACTCTAACCTATCATATTGATTGTTGGAATAGTGCCACGCAGCCAATAAGATTGGCATGTAAACTATTTCACAAGTGATACAATCTTGATTGAATGATATTTTTTATAAATGGTCATCTTCATCTTATGCATATATTTCTTTACTAGCATTTGGTTGAAGCCCTTATATACCACACAAGACTACGGGACTTGGTTATGCATTAGGTTTTGATCATGGAATAAGTGCTACATGGTCGTGATCTTAAATATCCCAAGTCATAGAATCTTATGAGACAGGACATCTAAGATTCGGATAGACTTACACTAACGATGCACAATCTAAGGGTTGGATGCTGCTCCATTAGAGAACAAGGCACTGGAGGCCTATAGAGAATCCACTAGGTAGCCATAGTGGCAAGTCGATAATGGAAAGTTCTCCAACTTACACTAGGACATATAATTAGTCCTTTGACCGAGGATCCATTGTAACCTTGTGTTTCGGTCCTCATGCTTTGACTCATCCCTGGTGACTTAGCGTGCTGTTCGAGTTGTGATTAGGTATGAGCTACTTAGATATGGAGGTTTATGAGATCCAAGATGGGATCCGACTCATCATCGTTGTGAAGGGCGAGTGCATCTCTTATGTGTTCTATAATGATCGATTCCAAGGAATCCTTAGCCAAGGCAGTATGACAATTTGAAAAAAGAGTTTTCCAAAGATGAGTTCATAAATTAGAGTCGAACATTGAGAATGGATGCATGGTATGGAGGCTATTAGGGAGCCGACAAATATCTTGCCCTATGCCTCTTTCATGGAGATAAGAGACGGAAGGATTGTATTTGCATGGTATGCATAGAGCAAGAATAGTTCACCAAAAGCATTCATTCGGCCAATTATTGGGCTCCATGGACTTGAGGTTGGACATCACCCATAGAGATTAGGTAATCTTCAATTAATAGAAATTAATCAAAATGATTCGATTAGTTTAAAAGAGTTTAAACTAATGAGAATATTTGATATTATAAAGTAACAAGAGTTGTGAGCCCATGTCCAATGAACGGTTAACTTAATGGGTCACACACAAAAGCCAATTGGAAATCCTACTTGATGAAGGGAATTTTCAAAGTGTTAGAAAGATTCCTAGTGACCAAAAATTTAGGGTTACGGTTGATGCAATTTTTAGTCATTTTGGCTTGATCAATTTAATTGTTAAATTGACCTAATTAATTTAAGGAGTTAAATTAAGACCAATTAAATTAAGTGTTAATTTAATTTGGTGCCACATGACTATCAATTGGCCAAGTTAACTTAAAGAATTAAGTTAACAATTACTAGCTTAAAGAGTTAAGTTAGTTGACTTAAAAGTTAAGTCATAGTTTAATAAAACTAAAGTGTTTAATTTAATTAAAGTGAATAAATAATTTTGGAGGAAAACTTCAAATGAAGAGTTCATTTGGTGTGGAATTAGAATTTATTTGAAAAAAATTTCATGAGATGAAATGAAGACTTCAAATGAAATTCAAATTCACAAGAAATTCACATGCAACTTGCAACTTGCTTGCAAGTTACATGACATGTGGCGCCCTCTCCTTGGCATCACACCATCCTCCCTCTATATATAGATACAGAGGGGGGGTTGCCAACACATGCATTTTGCAAGCATTAAGATCTAATTGTTGTATCCAAATTCCCCTCCAATTTTGTGATTTTCTCATGAGTTGAGGCTTCACACCTTCTTCACCTCCCTCCCTCACTTTTCAGCCTTCATCATCATCTTGGTTTCTTCTTAGTTTTTTCCATCTGAACTAGGAAGAAAAGGATTGTCCATTGGTGTGTGGACTTTCACATTAGAGGCAAGACATTTGGATTGCTTGTTTTCGGTGATCCTCTATTCCAGCAGTGTCTTTCTGAACTTTGTTCACTGCCTTGCCAGAATTATTTGGAGCTGAATTTTATACTGGACATTCTCCAAGGAGTTGGCGAAATTTGGTCCACATTTGGCTCAAATCAGAGCTGATTTGTCTTGTCAAAAGTTGATCACACCTTGCTGCGCTAGAAGCAATCTACTTTCGGGAAAGGAAGCACATCTTCAAGTTTTGGTTGGATTTTGCTTGAGAGGCAATTATCTGACCTTGATCCATGTTATATGCATGAGTTTAGATCCTTGTGGAGGTGTAATTAAAGTTATTTTTAGTTTTTAGATATTTTAAATCGGATCCTTGGCTTACACCAGCTTTCATTGACTACTTTGTTGCATCTTACAATGTTGGTCTTGAGATTTAAGGAATGAGAGGGACAAAAATATATCAATAGTATGGGGTAATAATCGAGGATCATGAAAAGATACACCTCAATATGGTATAAGAATATATTTTCACTAAAATGATGTTATTAGAAATAACTAATCTTCCTTACAGCTTATCAATCACATTATATCCAAGACAACCAAAAATGATGAAAACCATATACTGTAATCCGCATTCTATCACTCTTCTTATCATTCTAATAAGAAATCTCAAAATAGTCACAATAAATCAAATAAATGGAAAGGGTTACAAATTGTGGGCATTCCATAAGGTATGCTGGTCTGCTACTTTAATTGATAGAAAACAAAACTAAAAGTAATCAAATTGACATGGTTCACAGAACCAACCTATAATCACTAGTAACTAATAAGATGAACTTATGCATATTTGAATCTTTAAGAAACAAGTACTTTCCATCTTATGATAGGCAGCAAGAATTTAAACTAAACCCCCTTTCAAAAAAATTAAAAAAATAAGAATCGGAGAAAGAAAGCTAAAAGAGATGACACATAAAAATCAAGAATAGACATACAATTAATTTGTTGATCTTTGAGATGGGGCACTGAAATGAATGATCAACGAAATGAGGATGGTTCCAACTTTTTTTCCCCCTTCTTTGTTCGGTGTTCAAGTCTGACAAAAAATCTTGAAATTGTTGTTAGATCTGTTTTAAGATTTTAGACTTTTCAAAACTTAAGATGTTTAAGATATTTTAGAATCCTATTCAAATGGTATTACTAACCATTAGGAGTTTTAATTTTCGCCAACTCTAATTCGTGATATTTAGATGATTTAAAACTCTTTAAAATATATAAAATTTAATCTTTTTACTGTTACAAAGAGAAAACAAAGTAACTGAAAATGTTTAAGACCTATGATGTTGATATTAATAAAGAATTAAGAGAATATTAGATTTTCTTTTAAGTATGATGGCATAAGGTGACAGGGAAAGTGTAGGGTATAGCCAAAGAGGTGCATGTGGTTGTATAGGATTTAAATATGGGCATGCAAAGGGGTAGATATGGCAGATTAATACATTACTAAGATTGTACGCAAAGACTAGAAATAGCCAAGAACTCAGCCCCCATTTTAGTTTACCTTAGGCTACATAATCTAACTTTATATGAGGCAAAAAAGGTCCATGTAAGTATGGTAGAACACTAGAGAGATAGTTAAGCAATTGTCCTTTAATAGAAACAGGAATGCATCTCCAAAGTAGCAACTAGCTACATGACTATGTTGCAATATAAAGTCGATTCATACCTAATAGTATGTGGATGTATAAACTGGTGGCCGCCTTTCTCTCTATCTTCTCTCTGTCACCACAGCCGCCTCTCTTCTTCCCTCTTCCTTTCTATTTTTTTTAAATGGTATGATTAGGGTTTTAGTTTGAGGTATTATATATATGAAAAAAAAGTGGTTTAATTCGAGGAGGACTCTAATTATACTCTCTTTAAGACTAAGATAATTACTTACTATCAATTCTAATTCAATAAAATTTAACAAGTCCTATAATTAATAACTCATACTCCTAGTAATATTATAATCTAACCTAGAAGAGCAAATTTTACTATAAATAAAGATTTAAAGATTTATAATTGATATAAAATTAATATTGAATATGATATTTATCGTTATATTACTAGAAGAGAATTTAAAATTTTATTTTCTAATTTTTAATATATGTATATATTTTTAAAAGAATTTCATTTCATGTGTTACTATGTCTTTAATTGAAATACTAAATAAAATAAAACAATATAAGTAATCAATTAAATACGAAACAAAAATTTTAGGGCATTACAATGTCGAAATAGGTAATATGACAAAATAAATTATAAAGTAAGGAAATTGGCTCTTGATTAAATGTCAATTCCAGAGCATATCTTGTCTAATAATCTTATCTCATGATATCAATATTAGAAATTCATTAAATCATTTCGATGGTCAAATCTAAATTCCCAAAGCAATTCTTAAGAGTTCTTTGCCCAAATTCCATAGTTCGAAAATCTTATCCCAGCATAACCTAACTTTAAAACTTAAGCTCTGATACCACTCAGTCAGCCCCAAAATAAAATCATATAGTCTAATGCAAAATAGAACTAGTCTACTGCAAAGGTCCCAAAATAAGACTTCAGTCTTGATTCTCATTGTGAGTAGAATCCACCTCCTTACTATGGCGGCTAGGGTCTAGGTTTTCCAGAAGAAAATTAAAGAAAAATTTCAAGTGTGAGTAAAGGACTCAATGAATGCCAAGTGTGTACAATGTGAGTTAATGAATTTAACATGATTAGTTCAGTGAAAACGTTCGAGAAGAATATAAGTCGAAAGCAATAACAGTCAAGCACTAATGAAACAAGAATTCAACAGATATTTTCATAACAATTTAAATATGATGATCAAATAGTGTTTGTTGTAGTCAGTTAACCTTATGACTCCAACCGCAATAGTCCTTTATCACTTTGGGCAAGGCGCAACCCTACCAAAACAGTGCCCAAGCCTAGGTCCTCAGGAAATGCTAACCCATCTCAGCCATAAACAACTTCTGTTGTGCGCTGGGTGGATTAGTTCTTGGGCACTAAAAGTTCAACCAGCAAGCTCGCTGCCGCCCGGTGAAGTCCCTCGCATACCCAAACCAAGTTGGATCCAACTAATAATAACAGTAAAGTTGGTCATAAGTTGATTATCAGATTTAACTGCTAGTTTAGAAATATTATTAAATAAAAAGAAATCATAAAAGAACATGTTTTCTTTTAACTTGTAACAAAATAAGAAAATTTTATGTATGCAGTGGAATATATATATATATATATATATACTGCAGTGTAAATTGAATAAAAGTTTCATGAAATGCATTACACTATATAACCTTCTAGGTTTTGAAAGGTATTATTATATATTATATATAGGAATAGGTACTCACTGTAATTATCAATCGACTCAAGAATCGACTCTGTCATGTCTAGTCCTTGATCACCTGTTGAAATATTAATAACAATTTAACTTAATATCTAATCCACAAACTCCCTTTTCACTCAAGCCTATTGTATTGACTACTTCGTTGCATCTTACAAAGTTGGTCTTGAGATTTAAGGAATGAGTGAGACTAAAATATATCAATGGTATGGGGTAATAATCGATGATCATGAAAAGACACACCCAACATGGTATAAAAATATATTTTCTCTAAAATGATTTTATTAGAAAATAACAATCTTCCGCATAGCTTATCAATCACATTATATCCAAGGCAACCAAAAATGATGAAAACTATATATTGTAATCCACATTCATGACTTTTCTTATCATTCTAATATGAAATCTCAAAATAGTCACAATAAATCAAATAAATTGAAAAGGTTAGAAATTGTGGACATTCCATAAGGTATGCTTGTCTGCTACTTTAATTGATAGAAAACAAAACTAAAAGTAATCAAATTGACATGGTTCACACAACCAACCAATTTATTTGAACGACCTATAACCACTAGTAATTAATAAGATGAACTTATGCATAAGTAAGCAGATTACTAAGGTTCCATAGAATTTTTAAGAAGGAAACTAAGAATACCAAAACAATAATAATACTTTCCATCTTATGATGATGATGATGTTAGCTTTAAATCTTTATAGAACAAGTACTTTCCATCTTATGATAGGCAGCAAGAATTTAAACTAAACCCCCTTTCAAAAAAATAAAGATAAAAAATAAGAATCTGGAAAGAAAGCTAGAGGAGAAGACACATAAAAATCAAGAATAAATATACAATTAGTTTGTTGATCTTTGGATGCGGCAATAATAATAATAATGTTTAAAGGACAAATACTTTCCATCTTATGATGATGATGATGATGTTAGCTTTAAATCTTTAAAGAGCAAGTACTTTCCATCTTATGATAGACAGCAAGAATTTAAACTAAACCCCCTTTCAAAAACAATAAAGGTAAAAATAAGAATCTAGAAAGAAAGCCAGAGGGGAAGACACATAAAAATTAAGAATAAACATACAATTAGTTTGTTGATCTTTGGGATGCGACACTGAAATGAATAAAATGAGGATGGTTCCAACTTTTTTTTTTTCCTTCTTTGTTCGGTGTTCAGGTCGGCCAAAAAATCTTTGAAATTGTTGTTAGATTTGTTTTAAGATTTTTAAGCTTTTCAAAACTTAAGATGTTTAAGATATTTTAGAATCCTATTCAAATGGTATTACTAACTGTTAAGAGTTTTAATTTCCACCAACTTTAATTTTAGATAATTTGGAACTCTTTAAAATATATAAAATTTAATCTTTTTACTGTTACAAAGGAATAACAAAATAACTGAATTAGTAAAATAAATGTTTTAAGAGCTATGATGTCGATATTAATAAAGAATTAAGAGAACATTAGATTTTCTTTTAAGTATAATGACATAAAGAGATGGGAAAAGCATGGGGTATAGCCAAAGAGGTGCATGTGGCCCTATAGAATTTAAATATAGGCATGCAAAGGGGTAGATGTGATGGATTAATACATTACTAAGATTGTATGGAAAGACCAGAAATAGCCAAAAAATTCGCCGTGCATTACTGATCAACCCCCATTTTGCTTTACCTTAGGCTACATAATCGAACTTCATATGAGGCAAAAAGGGTCCGTATAAATATGGTAGAACACAAGAAAGATAGTTAAGCAATTGTCCTTTAATAGAAACAGAAACACATCTCCAAAGTAGCAGCTAGCCACATGACTATGTTGTAATATAAATTCGATTCCCTACCTAATTGTATATAGAGGCGTAAACTGGTAGCCGCCCTTCTCTCTATCTTCTCTTTGCCACCACAGCCGCCTCTCTTCTTTCTCTCTTCCTTTCTTTCTTTTTAATGGTATGATTAGGGTTTTGGTTTGAGGTATTATATATAAGAAAAAAAAAGTGTTTTAATTCATGGAGGACTCTAATTATACTCTCTTTAAGACTAAGATAATTACTTACTATTAATTCTAATTCAATAAAATAATTAATAATCATACTCCTATAAATATTATAATCTAACCTAAAAGAGCAAAATTTACTATAAATAAAGATTTAAATATTTATTATTGATATAAAATTAATATTGAATATGATAGTTATCATTATATTACTAGAAGGGAATTTAAATTTTTATTTTCTAATTTTTAATATATTTATATATTCTTAAAAGAATTGTATTTCATGTGTTACTATGTCTTTAATTGAAATACTAAATAAAATGAAATAATATTGTTGGAATAGTGCCCCACAAGCCAATTAAATTGGCATGTAAAACTACTCCTTTTGCGATACAATCTTGATTGAATGATATTCTTATTTAATGTCTATCTCCATCTTATGTCTTTTATACTTCACTAGCATTTGGTTGAAGCCCCTAAATCATACAAGACTATGGGACTTGGTCACACATATGATGGTGATCATGAAACAAGTCTTTACGGTCATGATTTTAATGTATTCCAAGTCATAGAATTTTAGGAGACGGGGCATCTAAAATTCGAGTAGACTTGCGGTAACGATACAATTTCCAAGGGGTTGGATATTGCTTCATTTCATGGCAATCTATGTGAGATATGGTTCATGTCAGTGGATGCTTGTTAGAAAACAATTTCACTGAAGACCCACCTCGAGAATCCACTAGATAGCCGTAGTGGCAAGTTCTCAAGCTTACGATAGTGCATATAATTAGTCATTGGACCTAAGGATCCACAGTAACTTTGTGTTTAGGTCCTTATGCTTTGACTTTTCCCCGACCACGTAGCAGGTCATAAGGGGTTGAGATTAGGCATGAGCTACTTAAGCATGGAGGTTTGTGAGATCTAAGATGGGATCTATCTCTTCGTTGTTGAAGAACGAATACATCTCCTATGTATTCTATAGTGATTGATTCTAAGAAATCATTGCGCAAGGTAGTATGACAATTTGAAAAATGTGTTTTCCAAAGTTGAGGTCATTAAGGGGAATCAAACATTGGATATAGAGACATAGTTATCTAGGCTATTAAGGAGCTGGCAAATATCTTGTCCTAGGCCTCTTTTGAGAGATAGGAGACTGAAGGACCGTATTTGCATGGCAAGTGTAAGCTATAATGGTTAATCAAGACATAGTTCATTCATCCAATTAATTGAGCTTCATGGGCTTGTTGCTAGATATCAACCATGGAGATTGAGTACTCTTTAATTAATAGAGATTAATTAAAAGAGTTATTAATTTAAAGAAGTTTAAACTAATGTGAATATTTTAATATTCAAAATATCACAATGACTTGCGAGCCCATGTCCAATGAATGGATAAACCTAATGGGTCACACACAAAAGCATAAGGAAGCCTAGGCATTTTTGGAGAGAGGACCATTGACTAATTTTAATTAGTCATATTGGCTTGATTAATTTAAGTGTTAAATTAATCAAAATAATTTAAGGAGTTAAATTAGGCCAATTAAATTAAGGTGTTAATTTAATTGGTGCCATATGGAAATTAACTAGTCAAGTTAACTAAAGGATTTAAATTAACTCTAATTAATTTAAAGAGTTAAGTTAATTAACTTAAGGAGTTAAGTTAAATTAATTAAATTAAAGAGTTAATTTAATTAAATTGAGGATTTGAATTTTGGAGGGAGATCAAATGGAAGAGTCAATTTGAATTTACAATGTGGCATTTTCATTTAGAGAAATGAAATGCAAATGCAAATGAAATTCAAATGCACTTACAAGTTGGCAAGTTGGACAACTAGCATGGGAGGTGTGATGCAAGCTAGCATCCCTCTCTATACGAAGGCCATGTGGCCGGCCACCTAAGGTGTTGTCGGCAATCCTCACATTTTCCCTCCAAGTGTGATATAATTTATGTGTTGAATAATCACACAAAAATCATCTCCTCTCTCTCTCTCTCTCTCTCCTCCAAAACTATCACTCCTCACGTTCTTCCTCTCTTGTTCTAACACAAGTAAGATTGAATTAGAGCTTATCTAAGATGTGTAGACTTGTTCGTTAGAGGTCCTACACTTGGGGGACTTAGAATTCCTTGGTGAATCATCCTTGCACAGATTTTTGGGAGCACGGTTGGGGAACCAAGGAATTTCTGATTCCAGCAATTTTTGGCCAGATTTTTGGTCATTTGGTGGTAGTGAGATCTTCCATTTTTGCCAATTTTTGGATCATTGGAAGGGGAGCTTTTGGTTTGAACTATTGGAGCTAGTTGATCTTCCAAGAGAAGAGTCTTTTGAGTGATCTTCTCAATTCCTTTGTTTCTAATTACAAAGGTAAATGTTTTGCCCTCAAATCCTTATTTATAGCATGATTTTGATCCTTGGATGAGATGATTGGTTATTATTTAGCCTATTTTGGTTTCAATATTTGAATCCCAATCCATCTCTATCTTTCAAATATAATATAAGTAATCAATTAAATACGAAACAAAAATTTTAGGACATTGCATCCCATCCTCCCTTAAAAGAATTTGGTCCCCAAATTCTCATCTGAGTTAGCAAAGATTTTCGAATGACATTTTTGCATTTTCTCCTCGCTTTCCCATATCACGTCCTCTATATTATGGTTTCTTTAGATAATTTTTACTAGTTGGATCTCTCTAGTGGCAACTTCTATATTTTTCGATGTGGGATTTGGACTAGTCCTTCATACGTCAAATCTTTTAGAAGTGGCGAATCCTCATATTGAATGATATGCGAGGGGTTTAGGTGATACTTTTTTTTAAAAAATACTACATGGTCAACATTATGTATCCCTATAAGATTTGGTGCTAGAGGAGTTCAATAAGCTACTGCTCAAATTCTCTCCACTATTTCAAAAGGTCCAACACTAAGTCATAAGCAGGGTGGTTCTACTCCTATAATTTCAATTTTCTAGAGGCATAGGCTATTACCTTACCATTTTGCATATTCACATATCCTAAGCCTTCTTCAGATGCATCAATGTATATTAGAAAGATTCTCAATACCATCAGGTGGTGCCAACATTGGTGCCAACATAAATCTTTTCTTAAGTTATTGAAAACTACAATCACATTTCTCAGTCCACTTAAAAGGCACCTTCTTTTATGTTAATTCAAACAACAAAACTCTATTTTCAAGAAATCTTGCACAAACCTTCTATGATAACCTACCAAACCCCAAGAAACACCTCATCTTAGTCATCGTTTCCAACCTCTTCCATACTAATATCACTTTAATCTTGAAATAATCAACTGCGATTCCATCTTTAGAAATGATATTATCTAAAAAGACTACCATATAAAGCTATAATATGTTCTTGAAGGTTCTACAACACTATCCTCAAGTTTTCCTCGTAAGCCTTTTCATTCTTTGAACAACCAAAACATCATCAATAAGAACAACTACAAGTTGATCTAAATATGGCCTAAACACACGGTGAACTAAATCCATAAATGCTGCAGGTGTATTAATCAACACAAATAGCATTACACAAACTCAAAATGATCATATCTCAAGTTTAATGTTGTCTTATGTATGTCCTCCTCGTTAATATTTAGCTGGTAATATATCTAAGCTCCATTTCAAAATAGACCCAAGATCATTGTAATTGATTAAAAAGTTCAGCTATTCTAGGCAATTGGTACTTATTCTTAATCTTAACATTGTTCAAGCCTCGGTAATCTATACATATCCTTAAAGTCCCATCTTTTTTATCCATAAAAAGCACCAAGGCTCCCTTAAGGGATGAACTTGGTTGAATAAACCCATTTTTAGGTAGCTCTTGCCGACCTTAAGTTCTTTATAGGTAGCTCTTACAACTAGGGATGAGCTAGGCAAAGAGGTCCTTAAAGTCTACTAGTACCATCTTATATGGTGCCTTAGATAATGGGGATGCTCCTAAAAGAACCTCAATGGAAAATTTCACTTTGTAATTTGAGGTTAGTGAAGTTAATTCCTCTAGGAATACATTAGGAAAATGCAATTACAAGGACTTTGTCAATCCTATCCTTGTCCTTTGGTTTATTGATTAGACAGGCTAGGTATACTATCCTACCCATTCCCAGTACCTCAAAATAAAAGTTGTTCCACTTGGCTTTCATTTCTCAATTAGTTTAATTATTGGTTTCCTCGGCTCACATGAACTAACTATTAACAAATAGAATAGTAACTACTAAATAGAAAACCTAATCTACTGAAATATCACAAATAAAAAATTCAAAATAAAAATTCTATCCAGTTATAGGTGATGATACTCTTGTCCTAATCTTTATCATTGGCCTCATTTAGGTCTATCTCTTCAATATCTTCATTCAAGCCAACTTCTTCAAGATCTTTCTTAGGGTCCTCTTTATTTTCCTAGTAGGCTCTTTCTCAATTGGTTTTTCTTTTGGATCCTCTTCCTCACTCATTGATAAAACGAGCTAATAAATGTTGAGTTTTGCAAGGCCTATCATGGCTATCTTAAAAAAATTATATTCTCGATGACATTGCTCTTTAAATTGATTGATTCGGTGATCTAACTTTTGCAGATAAACTTTTAGCTGTTACTCTAACTCTTCATATCTCTCTTATATTGAGATTTTCTCTTTTATGGTGATCCCTGTCATCTTTAAGCTGATGTACAATTAGGCTTGATTAATCCTTTCAACGTGTATTAAATTTCTTGGGAATAGTCTGCTTGCAGCTAAGGTTGTACTGTTCAATTTCTCTAATCATCATATAGAGTAAAATATCTAAACAATGAACTAACTTACGTGGACTTTAACTCTCCATCTTCCCCTACAAAACCATAATAAGCATAGATAAATAAAAATATATCAAAGTACTTTAAAGGTTATTAAATGAAGGTAATCAAGGATTCACGTTTCTTAAATAAAAAAAAATTACTAAGTACATGAGTGTTTCCAAAGCATATCTTGTCTAATAATCTTGTCTCACGACATCGACATCAGAAATTCATTAAATCATTTCAATGGTCAAATATAAATTCTCAAATCAATTCCTAAGAGTTCTATGCACAAATTCCATAGTCTGAAGATCTTATCCCAAAATAGCTTAAGTTTAAAATTTAAGCTTTGATACCACTCTGTCACGTCCCAAAATAAAACCGTACAGTCTAATACAAAATAGAACTAGTCTACTACAAAGGTCCCAAAACAAGACTTCAGTCATTATTCTCATCGTAAGCAGAATCCACCACTTCACTAGGGCTAACGTCTAGGTCTGTTAAAAGGAAATTAAAGAAAAATATCAATGTGAGTAAAGGACTCAGCAAATGCCAAGTGTGTGCAATGTGAGTTCGTGAATTTAACATGATTAGTTCAGTGAAATGTTCAAGAAAAATATAAGTCGAAAGAAATAAGCAGTCAAGTAGTAATGAAACAAAACTCAGCAAACATTTTCATAGACTAAAAATTTAAATGCGATGATCAAATAGTGTTTGTTGTAGCCAATCAACCTAATGACTCCCACCGTACCAGTCCATTCTCATTCTGGGCAAAGCACGACATTATCAAAATAATACCCAAACCTAGGTTCTTGGGAAATCCTACAACACACCTCAGCCACAAATGGCTTCTATTATGCGCTAGGGAGATTAGGCCATGAGGGCTTAGGATTCAACTAGTAAGCCCACTGCCGCCAGGTTAAGTACCTTGCACATGCAAACCAAGTTGAATCTAACTAACAATAACAGTAGCAGTAACAATAAATTTAGTCATCAATTCATCATCGGATTTAACTGCTAGTCTAGAAACATTATTAAATAAAAAGAAATCGTAAAAGAACATGTTTTCTTTTAACTTGTAACAAAATGAGAAAATTTTATATATGTAGTGGAATATACATATAGTGCAATGTAAATTAAATAAAAATTTCATGGAATGCATTACAGCATATAAGATTCTAGGTTTCGAATGGTATTATTATATATTATATATAGGAACAGGTACTAACTGTACTTATCAATCGAATCAAGAGTCGGCTCTGTCATGTCAAGTCCTTGATCACCTGTTGAAATATTAATAACAATTTAACTTAATATCTAATCCACAAACTTTCATTTCACTCTAACTTATCGTATTGACTACTTTGTCATATCTTACAATGTTGGTCTCAAGATTTAAGGAATGAGTGAGAGTAAAATATATCAATAGTATGGGGTAATAATCGAGGATCACGAAAAGACACACCTAAATATGGTATAAGAATATATTTTCACTAAAATGATTTTGTTAGAAATAACCACTCTTCCTCACAACCTATCATATCCAAGGCAACCAAAAGTGATGAAAACCATATCCTATAATCCACATTCCATCACTTTTCTTATCACTCTAATATGAAATCTCAAAATAGTCACAATAAATCAAATACATTGAAAGGGTTAAAAATTGTGGACATTCCATATGGTATGCTTGTCTACTACTTTAATTAATAGAAAACGAAACTAAAAGTAATCAAATTGACATGGTTCACACAACCAACCAATTTATTTGAACCAACCTATAGTCACTAGTAATTAATAAGATGAACTTATGCATAAGTAATCATATTACTAAGGTTCCATAGAATTTTTAAGAAGGAAACTAAGAACACCAAAATACTACTACTACTACTACTTCTACTTCTACTACTACTACTACTACTACTACTACTACTACTACTACTACTACTACTAATAATAATAATAATAATAATAATAATAATAATAATAATAATAATAAGAAGAAGAAGAAGAAGAAGAAGAAGAAAAAGAAAAAGAAGAAGAAGAATTGTAGCGCCCTGCTTGAGAGGTGCCTACTTTAGGCCGAGGTGCTACTCATATCAATACAACAATATCATATCATGGCTAGATTGTACATGAGCGCAAAACCAATTCAACCAAATAAGCTGCTAATATTACATTACTTCTGATACATAATATTTACAATCCAGCATCTTAACAAATAATTAGCAAACCTTGTACAATAACAGATACTAGCATCATAACCTACATGTATACAAAACATTGATATATGACGCCGCTGTTCAAGCTTATAGACCCAAATTTCACATAACAAGTTTAGTAGTCTTGAACATCTAGCAACTATTTACAAACTATTTGCATCAGATACGAGCACGCCCAAAACTTCAGCTACCTTTCACATCTTATCTGCGAGAAAGAATTAAAACATAGAAGAAGTGTAACTCCGAAGGACTTAGTAAGGTAAAGTGACAATAAATTTATGTATAAATGCAAAATAAGGAAAGATAGCTACTTGAAAGAAATTAAGGAAGCAAGTTACTCATAAAAATGTTAGCATGAAGCCAATTTCCCAACAACATGAACTAATACAAATAGATTCGAATAAACAAAGTTCAGAATGAATCAATCATGAGTGAGAACCAGTTAGTACGGAACACAATATACAAACAATTGAGCTCAACAGTCAATAAGAAACATAATTAAACGATGGAGTTGTTGGTGGGTCTCTAACCTTATGACTCCTATAGATTGATGTGAAACAATTCCCTTATTCATTCATTTTCCAAGTGATCAGCTGGACGGTCCATTGGTATGGCATGGCCGATCATATACCGATCCTGCACTCATAGATAGCTATCTCCAACTACCTGTTAGTTGGGATCACGGTAGGTACTAGCTGGGAGACCAGTCACCATCGATCCATTCCGCCTGATCATTTTTTCAATCCTAGTCCTAGGCCCAATTTCTCCAAAGGGCGTTCCCAAGGGGCATCGGTAAACGATCGATTTTCCAACAGCGTATTCAAAATTTAAACAACGGTACCACTAAAGAATAATAATTGAATACAATGAGTTTAAAGTAGGAAGTTTAGAAAAACAATAAAGCAATCGATCAACAAGACAGTCTCTATAACAGTTCAAAATAATGAACTCGAGAAATAATAAAAACAATCGGTCGGTAAGACCGTTTCAATAATAGTTTAGAACAATGAATTACGAAAACAATGAATTAATCAATGGGCAAGACTGTATTAACGGTATTTTAAAAGGTCAGTAAATCATTCATGGAACAAGCCAAAAAGGCTGGGGACTGGAAAGAAAATGAATTTATCAAACTTAACAAATGCTTTGGGTATCATGACGATGGCAAACAAATAGAATACATATGAACAAATTGAAATTCATGACTAACAGGCATAATCTTTTTCCCAGCAATAAAAAGGTTATAACCTCACCTGGTATTCTATGCCTACAATAGGGGTCCTCTACTAGCCCGGAATGCTTGGTTCCTCATCACCTATTTGCAACCAAAATGCGATATAAGTGTCGGCACTACCGAATAACATCTACTATTAGTAACTATGATTATTTAGCATTTTAGTTATATTTTTTCATTTATTTCTTTGTGAGTTTTCATCCTATACATTTGCGTTAAGGTATTCAAATATAAAAACTCCTATGCAATAGTCAATTTTTTATTCTCATTTTACAGTTTCGACATTCTAATATATCACTTTGGCTTAATTAATATTAATTATGCCTTTATTCAATTTTCAAGTCTATATTTCACTTTCATAACTAACAACTAAATTACCATTTTTAGTGCATAACTAATTAATTTAACCACTATTCATGAATTTAATATATTTTTCCATACGAGTAAAAAAATTTCTTTACCGATTCATAAACTGGCTTCTCGATTGTATCAATTAATTTAATCAGATAATAATTAGTTTTTTTATTGTCGAATTCGGGTCCATATGTCATTTTATAATTGTAACATATCCAATTACTTTGGCCTAACATCATAATTTGGTTCAGTTAACTCAAATTTACACCGAAATGAACTTAACAATTTACTCAAATCAAATCAGAAAACATTTAATTGTTTACACAAAATTTTACCAAATTAACCAAGTTTGAGGTCAATTCATAGTCCAGAACTAGTCCGCATGAGTTCAGATCATCATTCCGAAGGTTCTGCTTCTCAGCCATCGAAGCTGCCGCAGTGCGCCGCTGGAGTTATGGATGGCTGCCACCACCACCAGGTGTGCCTTGCTACGCCGGTCTCAACCCTCCAATCAATTTCACAATTCGATGCACGGTTGTTATTTAATTGAAGAAAAATAGTCATCGGAGCCGTCGAAGTTGTTGCACCTTCTTCCTCAAATTACTTTCCAATCGATGGTCTACTCACAAAATTGAAGGCATCATTAAGTTCTACTCTTTGATCTCATCAAGATACACGTTCAATTTCCAAGTTTCGGCCATCGAAACCACCAGGTCGTCGTCACCATCGTTAGTTGTTGTTTAATTGTTCACAACCATCATTTTATCGGGATTTTCCAGACGATGTGGGACCGTTTTGTTCGTCGTGATGAGAGGAAGAGAATGACTGGTTTGTTTCTTGAATTCGCTGACGCGGTGAGAGTTGGTTGGAGGAGAAGATAATGATCTTGCATGCTAAAGAATGGAGGTGCATGGTGGAGTAGATGACAGCACAATCTGTTTTTAATTTTCAATCTTTTCCAATATTGCAATTTTGCCCCAAAATTATTTTCTTGTGTGCAATTGAGCCTATCAATTTGCTAACTTTTAATTGCTCTCTCTCAACTTCTTAAGTGCCTTACATAGGCCACAATAATTTTTAAATCTTTGTGATTAAGTCCTTTTTGGTTGATTTTCTAACCCCTCAAGCTTCCTAATGTTCAATTGAGGCCCCTTAGAAATTTAAATGCAATTCTTTTAACCCCTTTTCTTATCTTTCTTTTAAAATCTTAATTTTTACTTAATTTCATAAATTTGGATTTGTGGAATTTTCCTTGTTTACAAATTTAGGAGTGTTAATAATAATAATAATAAAGAATCATTTACAAACAATCAAAAATTAAGAACAAACGAAAATTAAGAATTTTTTACACCATATTTTAGAAAAAAAGAACTCTTAAAATTACTGACTCTCAGAAGGATTTTAGCTCCATTTTTTAGCAACATCAAATAAAGAATTCATATTTTAGTTTAAATACAATGAAAATTAAATTTTAATTATGTGTAATTTATGCGAAAATCATATACTTTAAGAATCGAAAATCAAAATATAACAAAAAATTATTTTAATATATAATTAAAAATTATTTAAATTTAATACATATAATAAGAAATTCTTTTGTTTTAGTTTATAAATTGAAAAAAAATTTAAATACAATTGTGTGTAATTTATACAACAAAATTCATAAATTTTGATTTATGAATTCTTATAATTTTTTTATAGTTAATTAGAAAAAAAATCCCTAAACCTACTTTCAATTTAGTGTTCAGTCCCCATTTGAATATTTACACACTAAACTCCCCACTTTTTCACAAAAGTTAGGAATCACTCCCCATATCTTTTAGAAAGACATATATACCTTTGCAGCTGGAAAAAACAGCAAAAATACCATGGAAATGCATTCTCTCATGAAGAAAAACGGTTTCCTTTTTTTATTTTTTTCCTGAAATTGAATTTTCTAAGCGCCAAAAGAAAAGGGTGCGAAACCGTTCCTCTGCCATTGACGCGAGAAGAAGAAAAAGAAAAAGTAAAAAAAAAAGCACCAAAATTTCTGCCATTTTTCTGCGACAATGGAAGGAAAAACAGCTACAACAAGAAGCAAAGTATAAAAAAAAGTGATGAAAAGAAACAAAGATATGTTTTCTGCATTTGAAATTTCAAATGTCCGTGATTTTTCAGTGTCACACTCATTTCTTGTCTATTTTCTCATGTTTAGGGTTTTTATTCCTTTTTTAGCCGATAAACACTTGAACCCCTTTGATATATATATGATTTCTGTTGTGAGATGGGAAGTTTCTGATTTGTACTTGAAGGGCATGAAAGTTGCACTTCACCTTTTAGGGGTTTATACTTCTTTTTAACTGAAATTATATGGTGAAATTATATTATAAAACTATCTGAATGTGGTAGTATGTTATCTGTAGTATAGAACATCCAAGCATGCAGTACACATTAGCAAAAGTGTAGTATATAACCTGGGTAACCGCAGTATATTTTAGAAGCAAATATAGTATAAAACATTCAAACTTGCAGTACACATTGGGCAAAAGGGTAGTATAGTATATAATATGTATAGCTACAGTACATTTTAGGAGCATCTGCAGTACACATTAGGCAAAATTGTAGTATATAATCTGTGAAACTACAGCACATTTTAGAAGCAAATGTAGTATAAAACATTCAAACATGCAATACACTTTAGGTATAAGTGTAGTATATAATCTGTGTAGTTGCAGTACATTTTAGAAGCAAATTAGTATAAAGCATTCAAGCTGACAGTACACTTTAGGTATAAGTGTAGTGTATAATCTGTGTAGTTGCAGTATATTTTAGAAGCAAATTAATATAAAGCATTCAAACTGATAGTACACTTTAGGCATAAGTAGTATATAATCTGTAGAGCTGAAGTACATTTTAGAAGTAAATGCAGTATAAAACATTCAAGCTGGCAATACACTTTAGGCATAAATGTAGTATATAATCAAACTGGCAGTACCCTTTAGGCATAAGTGGAGTATATAATCTGTGTTGCTGTAGTACATTTTAGAAACAAATGTATGTAGTATAAAGCATTCAAGTTGGCAGTACACTTTAAGCAAAATGGTAGTACATAATCTGTATAGTTGTAGTACATCTTAAGAGCACTTGCAATACACGTTAGACAAAAGTGTAGTATATAATCGTGTAGGTGCAACACATTTTAGAAGCAAATGTAGTATAAAATATTCATAATGGCAGTACACTTTATGCATAAGTGTAGTATATAATCTGTGTTGCTGCATTACATTTTAGACGCAAATGTAGTATAAAACCTTCAAACTGGCAGTATACTTTAGGCATAAGAGTAGTGATCTGTAGAGTTGTAGTACATTTTAGAAGCAAATGTAGTATAAAACATTCAAACTGGCAGTACACTTTAGGCATAAGTGTAGTATATAATTTGTGTTGCTGCAATACATTTAGAAACAAATGTATGTAGTATAAAGCATTCAACCTTGCAGTACACATTAGGCAAAAGGTAGTACATAATCTGTATAGCTGCAGTACATTTTAGGAGCATCTGAAGTACACTTTAGGCAAAAGTGTAGTATAAAATCTTTGTAGGTGTAGTACATTTTAGAAGCAAATGTAGTATAAAACATTCAAACTGACAGTACACCTTAGGCATAAGTGTAGTATATAATCTGTAGAGCTGCAGTACATTTTAGAAGCATCTTAGTACATAAACATTCAAGCCTACATTATACATTGACTGAAAATGTAGTATATAATCTTTGCATCTGCAGTACATTTTAGAAGCAACTGAAGTATAAAACCTTTAAGCCTGCAGTATACATTAAATGTAACTCTAATATATAATCTATGTATCTACAGTACATTTCAAAAGCAACTGTAGTATAAAAAATTCAAGCCAAAGTATAGAATAACTAAAAGTGTAGTATATATTTTGTGTTTCTAAAGTACATTTTAGAAGTATCTTTAGTACAAAACATTCAAGTTTTTAGTACACTTTATCTAATAGGGTTAGTTTATTATCTGTTTATATACTAATTTTTTTTCTCATTGCAGCAAAGCCAAGACATTGTGAGGCCTGCTCTCGTTGCTCCCCCTAATATTTTCAGAGTAAATTGGAGCTTGTGAAGTCCAAGATGGGGTCCAAACATTTTGATGCATTGAAAAAGACCCATTTCTATATATACATGGATATGCCTAAGTTAAGTTCAAGCTTCATTTGGCTTGATGCTATACTTAGGAGGTTTGACCCAAAAAAATTGTCATTTCATTTTGCGAAAGGGGTTGAGGTTCCTTTTTCTGCAGCTGAATTTTCAATGTTTTTAGGGTTGCCACATGTGGGGCAATATGTTGATATAACATTGAAGATGAAGTCTTCAACCTTTGACCGCATTTTTTCTGGAAAGCTGCAGAATATAACTAGATCTGAAATAGCAAAAAAATTTGAGGAGTATGTATATAAGGATAGTGTGAAGGACTTGAATAATTTTTGTAGGTTGTAATACTTCCAGGGTTTGTCCTATTCACAGCATCACAGTATCATAAGATCCCTTCTTAGCTCCATAGATGTCATGCACAGCTAATTCCTTACCCATCCATGCTTTGTGGTACCTAAGTTCCACACCGTATTCTCTGTGGATATCTTTCAATATGGTAGAGGCTCGATAACATGGCTCTGATCTCAATTTATCCCTCACTACGTTAGCAACCCAAGCGGAATCGGCTTTAGGATGTCCCCTTGTCCGAAGATTAGCCTCACCACATGCGTGCTCTAGATTGCATTTTCGAATGCCAAATAATTTATCAGCCTCAAGCCTTGATGCATAGATTCTCCATTTGCAATTTTCATCACTGCAAACGGCTATGATTTTTTTGTTGTCATTTTTCTTGTATTTAAATGACCGCAAAATAGATACTGCATAATTCTTAAGCATAATTCTAAACTCTTGAGCATCCTTGAATGTTTGATCCTCTCCATATATGCAATTCCTCCATGCATCAATTGAGTTGCTAATTCAAGCCAATTCATTGTGCTATGCATTGGTCGAACCAATTTCCTCCTCGACTGCATCCCTTGAGGTTGACAAATGAAGTACAATTTTAGGTAAAATAAAGTACAATATGCAGAATAATTCAGCATTGTGGTATAATTTCAAATAAACAAAGTACAATTTCAAAACAATAAAAGTATAAAACGCAAGCAATCGCAGTACAATTTTTGATAATTAATAAGTAAAGCACTTTAAGTATAGAACTTTAGGTAAAATGAAGTGCAAAATTAATAGAACTTTATAAACTTAAATAATGGAGAACAATTTTTCGTAAAAGCTTAAGTATAATTTTATATAAAAAGAAGTACAATTTCAAAACGCATGAAGTATAAAACCTTAGCAATTGCAGTACAATTTTTGGATAATCCATTAGTAGAACACTTGAAAGTTAAATAAGATATTCAGAAAATTGAAGTATAAGTTAAGATAAAATGAAGTACAATTTGAGAACACCTGAAGTACAGAACTTCAATGAAAAGAGTACAGATTTACGTAAAATGATGTATAAAATGAAGTATAATTTTAAGAAACAGAAGTAAAAGAAGTGAAGTACAATTTCAGAACACATGAAGTATAGAACTTCAATGAAAAGATTACAGATTTAGTTGAAATTTTATAAAAATGGAAGTATAAATTTAAAAAACCTTAGTACAATTTTAAATAAAGTGAAGTACAATTTCAGAACACCTGAAGTATAAAACCTTAGCTATTGCAGTATAATTTTTGGATAATCCATTTGTAGATGTTTCAAAATTAAATAATAGGTTCAGATAATTGAAATACAAGTTTAGATAAAATAAAGTACAATGTTGGATACTTGAAGTATAGAACTTCAATGAATGGAGTACAAGTTTAGGTAAAATGATGTATAAAATGAAGTATAATTTCAAAAAATAGAAGTACAATTTTAGATAAAGTGAAGTACAATTTCAAAACAATTGAAGTATAAAACCTTAGCAATTGCAATATAATTTTTGGATATACTTGGGAACACTTCAAGTATAAATCGCTACAAGTTGCAGTACAATTTTAGATAATCCATTAGTAGAACACTTGAAGTATAAAACTTACATAATAGAGTATAATTTTTGTGAGATGAAGTACAATGTTAATTGTAATGAAGTATAATGTAGAACGCTCCAAGTACAGAAATATTTTCAAGTAAAAAAAGTGCAATTTTAGAACACTTTAAGTGTAAAACTTTACAAACTGTAGTACAGTTTATATTCTGTAGAATTATTACCTTAAAACATCACTTCTTTTCTTTTCTCTGCTGCTTGATTCATCCTTTCAATTTACCAGGATATCAACAATGTCCATCTTCTATTATCAAATGCAGTAAGACCATATTCATGACATCGTCGTTATCAGTTAAACTCACATACAATCTTTAATGTGGAGCTATATATTGCAAACTGAAGTGCTCGGCGTTGATTTCACTCCATTTTATTGTGAGATTAATATACATATCCATTAAAGTCATACTATCCTTAATTAACATTATATGGAGTTGGTTTTTGTAGCGGCAACTCCCCAACACTTGATTGAACACACTTGCTTCACTACTGGTTGACATTGTTGGAAAAATATAAGAAACTCAGAAGCAACTGAGAAGAAACTGAGAAGAAGATGAAACCTGAAAATGATGAAAATAAAAAGAGAAGAAGACAATACAGCTGTCGGGTTGGTGGTTTTTTGCTCTGACATTATTCTTGTTCCTGCCATGGAGCTTGTTCCGTTTTTTTTTTTCTTTTTGTTTCTGGTAATGAGTGTATGATAGAGTTTATTGTTTTCTTGTCCAAATGAAGAAGAAGAAGTGAGAAAAAATGAGTGAAAAATATTATACTTAAGGGCATTTTTGTCAAATCAAGTGAGTAGGGAGTGATCTTTAAAATTTTAACAAAACTAAGGAATTTCTTCTAACAAAAATCAAGTGGGGACTGATCACAAAATTTAAAAGTGTTTTTGGTACTTTTAAATAATGCCGCATTTTTTCATATAAAAATACAACTCTCAAATCTCACAATCATTCTTCTTCCAAAAAACACATCTCACAAACTTTCTTCTTCTCACAAATATTTCTGACAAATTTTTTTTACAACCATCACAAACTCATATCACATTACGTTTTCATATCAATTTTCATCATTACACTTTTTGTCATAATCAATCACATATCTAATTTTCATTCATTTTTCTAAAAATTCAATTTCTCAACTTTTCTCTTCAAAAAATGAAAAATGAAAAACCACCCAATAAGCAATCACTCCCTATGCATTTTTGTTTGAGAATGTTTTAAGAAGGGACACTTATTTAAAAGTACCAAACACACTTTCCACTTTTGTGATCAGTCCCCACTTGATTTTTGTTAGAAAAAACTCTCTAGTTTTGTTAAAAGTTTAGAGATCACTCCCCACTCACTTGATTTGACAAAAATGCCCTTAAGTATAATATTTTTCATTCATTTTTTCTCACTTCTTCTTCATCCGGACAAGCAAATAGTAAACCCTATCATACCAAAAACAGAAAGAACAGAAAAAACACAACAAGCTCCACGGCAGGAACGAGAATAACGTTAGAGCCAAAAACCACGAACCCAATAGCTGCATTATCTTCTTCTCTTTTTATTTTCATCATTTTTGGGTTTCATCTTCTTTTCAGTTTCTTCTCAGTTGCTTCTGAGTTTCTTATATTTTTCCGACAATGTCAACTAGTAGTGAAGCAAGTGTGTTCAATCAAGTGTTGGGGAGTTGCCGCTACAAAGACTAGCTCCATATAATGTCAATTAAGGATAGTATGACTTTAATGGATATGTACATTAATCTCGCAAGAAAATGGAGTGAAATCAACGCCAAGCACTTCAGTTTGCAATATATAGCTCCACATCAAAGATTGTACGTGAATTTAACTGATGACGATGATGTCATGAATATGGTCGTACTGCATTTGACATTGAAGATGAACATTGTTGACATCCTGGTAAACCAAAAGGATGAATCAAGCAGCAGAGAAAAGAAGAGCAGTGATGTTTTAAGGTAATACTTCTACAAAATCTAAACTGTACGGTAGTTTGTAAAGTTTTGTACTTGAAGTGTTCCAAAATTGCACTCTATTTATTTGAAAATCTTTCTGTACTTGTAGCGTTCTATATTATACTTCATTGCAGTTAACATTGTACTTCATCTCACAAAAATTATACTTTATTATGTAAGCTTTATACTTCAAATGATCTACTAAAGGATTATCTAAAATTGTACTGCAACTTGTAGAGGTTTATACTTGAAGTGTTTCCAAATTGTACGTAATCTATACAAAATTATACTTTTGTTTTATGAAATTATTCATTTAACCAAAACTGTACTGAGTTGGTAGGGTTTTATACTTCAATTGTTTGGAAATTGTACTTAATTTTACACAAATTTATACTCCAGTTATCTGAAATTGTACTTCATTTCACTAAAATTGTACTCTATTATTTAAGTTTTATACTTCAAAGTGCTCTACTAATTGATATCTAAAGTTGTACTGCTATTGCTAATGGTTTATACCTGAAGTGTTAAAAACTGTACTTATTTTTATCCAAAATTGTATTTCAATGTTTTTAGATTATACTTTATTTTACAAAATGTTTACTTATTTATTGAAGGTCTATATTTTAAGGGTTATATTTATCGATTATCCAAAATACACTGCAGTTGCTAGGGCTTTATACTTCAAGAGTTTGAAATTGTACTTCACTTTATCTAAAATTGTACATTTATTTTCTGAAATTATATTTTCTTTTGTACTTCATTTTATAGAAACCTATACTCTTTTCATTGAAGTTCTATACTTCAAGTGTCCTAAATTGTACGTCATTTTATATAAACTTGTGCTTCAATTATCTGAATCTACTATTTGACTTTCATGTTTTCTACTAATAAATTATCCAATTTGTATTGAAATTGCTAAGGTTTTATACTTCAAGTATTCAGAAATCGTTCTTCACTTAATCAAAAATTGTACTTCTGTTTTTTAAAATTATACTTCATTTTATACATTATTTTATTTAAATATGTACTCTTGTCATTGAAGTTCTATACTTCAGGTATTCTCAAAATGTACTTCATTTTACCTAAACATGTACTCCATTTATTGAAGTTCTATACTTCAAGTGTTCGAAGTTGTACTTTATTTTATCTGAACTTGTACTTCAATTATCTGAATCTATTATTTAATTTAGAAGCGACTACAAATGGATTATCAAAAAATTATACTGCAATAGCTAAAGTTTTATACTTCAGGAGTTCTGAAATTGAACTTCACATTATCTAATATTGTACTTCGATTTTCTAAACTTATATTTCAGTTCTTAATAATTTCACCTAAATCTATATATTCTTTTCATTGACGTTCTTTAGTTCAGGTATTCTAAAATTATATTTCATTTTGTCTAATATTGTACTTCAATTTTTTGAAATCATACTTCATTTTATACATCATTTTACCGAAACTTGTACTCCATTCATTAAAGTTCTATACTTCAAATGTCTGAAGTTGTACTTCATTTTATCTGAACTTGTACTTTAATTATTTGAACCTATTATTTAATTTTTAAGTGTCTACTAATGTATTATCTAAAAATTATACTGCAATAGCTAAGGTTTTATACTTCAGTTGTTTGAAATTGTACTTCACTTTATATAAAATTAAACTTAGATTTTTCAAAATTATACTTGAGTTTTTACATAATTTAACCTAAATCAGTATTCTTTTCAATGAAGTTCTATACTTCAGGTGTTCTCAAATTGTACTTCACTTTGTCTAAAATTATATTTCTATTTCTTTAAATTATACTTCATTTTATACATCACTTTACCTAAACTTGTACTCCATTCATTGAAATTCTATACTTCAAGTGTCCTAAATTGTACTTCACTTTATCTGAAATTGTACTTTAATTTTCTGAATCTATTATTTAATTTAAAAGCAACTACAAATGGATTATCAAAAAATTATACTGCAATAGCTAAAGTTTTATACTTCAGGAGTTTTGAAATTGTACTTCAGGTTATCTAAAATTGTACTTCGATTTTCTAAACTTATATTTCAGTTCTTACATTATTTCACCTAAATCTGTATGTTCTTTTCATTGAAGTTCTATACTTCAGGTATTCTGAAGTTGTATTTCACTTTGTCTAATATTGTACTTCAATTTTTTGAAGTCATACTTCATTTTATACATCATTTTACCGAAACTTGTACTCCATTCATTAAAGTTCTATACTTCAAATGTCCGAAGTTGTACTTCATTTTATTTGAACTTGTACTTTAATTATCTGAACCTATTATTTAATTTTTAAGCATCTACTAATATATTATCTAAAAATTATACTGTAATAGTTAAGGTTTTATACTTCAGTTGTTCTTAAATTGTACTTCACTTTATATAAAATTGAACTTAGATTTTTTGAAATTGTACTTCAGTTTTTACATAATTTAATCTAAATCTATATTCTTTTCAATGAAGTTCTATACTTTAGGTCTTCTCAAATTGTACTTCACTTCTTTTACTTCTGTTTCTTAAAATTATACATCATTTTATCTAAATCTATATTCTTTTAATTGAAGTTCTATACTTGATGTGTTCTTAGATTGTACTTCATTTTATTTTAGCTTGTACTTCAATTTTCTGAATCTCTTAATTAATTTTCAAGTGTTATACTAATAATGAATTATCCAAAAAAGTGTACTGCAATTAATGCGTTGTATACTTCTATTGTTTTGAAATTGTACTTCGTTTATTTGAAATTATACCACAATGCTAAATTATTCTACATATATTGTACTTTATTTTACCTAAAATTGTACTTCATTTGTCAATCTCAAGGGATGCAGTCGAGGAGGAAATTGGTTCGACCAATGCATCACACAATGAATTGGCTTTAATTAGCAACTCAATTGATGCATGGAGGAATTACATATATGGAAAAGGTCCAACATTCAAGTATGCTGAGGAGTTCAGAATTATGCTTAAGAATTATGCAGTGTCTACTTTGCGATCGCTTAAATACAAGAAAAATGATAGCAAAAAAATCATAGCCGTTTGCAGTGATGAAAATTCCAAATGGAGAATCTATGCATCAAGGCATGAAGTTGATAAATTATTTGGCATTTGAAAATGCAATCTAGAGCACACATGTGATGAGGCTAATCTTCGGATAAGGGGACATCCTAAAGCCGATTCCGCTTGGGTTGCTAATGTAGTGAAGGATAAATTGAGATCAGAGCCATGTTATCGGCCCTTTACCATACTAAAAGATATTCACAGAGAATACGGTGTGGAACTTAGGTACCATAAAGCATGGATGGATAAGGAATTAGCTATGCATGACATCCATGGAGCTGAGAAGGGATCTTATGATAAATTGAGGTGGTACTATGATGTTGTGAATAGGACAAACCCTAGAAGTATTGCAGACTATGAGATTGACCCAATCAGTCGAAAATTTTGTCGGCTATTTATATGTTTCAGTGCCTGCCTTCTTGGTTTTCTCAGCAGATGCAGGCCATTGATATTCTTGGATGGCACCCATATTAAAAATCAATACAAAGCGCTGTCAGTAAGGATGCTAATGCTGACTTATTCACGATAGCATATGCAGTTGTTGACTCTGAAAATGATATTAATTGGGAGTGGTTCTGCTTTAAGCTGAGAAGTGTCTTAGATTCTGAATATCTGCCTGGCTTATCAAGGTTTATTTTCTTCTCCGATCGACATCCAGGTCTTCTTAAGGCCCTCCCCATGATATTTCCCGGTAGCCACTTCTTCGCATTTGCACCTCACTTGGGCAATGAAGCAGGTGATTTAGCCTGAAATTAGCATTCTTGTATGTTGTCTGAGACATAGTTAACTTTTGTACCTCAATATGGGATAATTGTACTTGATTTCTTTGCATTTGCGCCTCACTTGGACAACTTTGTACTTAATTAATATCTTGGTATTTTTACTAATATTTTTGAATTGAAATTTTTTCAAAGATTTGATTTTTAATTCTTGGTAATTAATAACCAAACTATTGAAGTATGTGTCCAATATTTATCATATGAATAAAATAATATTAAAATTTTTAAGTTGTTAATCATTAGTGTTCAACGGATGAATGTTATCAATCGCAATAATGAAAGAATACTTATGCTTTCAAAGATGTAACGAAATGAGAATTTGACGATGCTATCCACCCTATCATCCGTACAAATTCATACTCACCAGATCCGACAATCTCAAATTATTGTACTTGCTCATCATTACAATAATTGGAGAATAATTATTCAATTTGAATAAGTGTACTTCAAGAAAACAAATCTTATACTTGGATTGTTTGATTTTACACTTCATATCTCCGGAATTGTACTTTGTTTGTACTTCGTTCCCCTTATTTGTACTTTGTTTCCTGTGAATTGTACTTAAGATCCCCGCCTTGTTTCAATTGAATTTAAGTGTTCTTCAGCGACACACATTTTATACTTTCTTTGTTCCGGGTTTGTACCTCATTTCCCCTGAATCGTATTCAAATTCCCTACCCAGTTTCAATTGAATTGAAGTGTACTTCAACGAAGCACATTTTTTAAGTGTACTTCAACGAATCATATTTTATACTCTGTTTATCTGAATTTGTACTTTGTTTCCCATGAATTGTACTCAAGATCCCCGCCTTGTTTCAATTGAATTTAAGTGTTCTTCAGTGACACACATTTTATACTTTCTTTGTTCCGGGTTTGTACCTCATTTCCCCTGAATTGTATTCAAATTCCCTGCCCAGTTTCAATTGAATTTATGTTATAAATAATTAATGGAAAATTACACTTACATACAAAATAATATTATAAACAAATTATGCTTCAATTTACACATGTATTTACATACAAGTGATTCAAATCCTAGCATTTTCATGACTTAATATTGTACATGCCATTTTTGCACGATATTTATCAATTTCAATTGTTCTAGCATCCCTCCAGAACTCGGGGGTGTCTCTAGCAAAACATTCTGCCCAAAGGCATACATAGACACCACAATCCACTGTACCCACTTGCTGCTTGCCTTTTCTCGGCTTTATTTGTTCATCCACACGACTCCCCAATGAAAGCTTCATGTACCAAGAATAGAATGAAGTCTACAAAAATATTGATCAGTTGTTGACTCCCTAATTTATGAAGAAATCATAGGGAAAGAAAGCAAACTTACAATGGCAATAGCTATCGGTTTGTATCTGGCGGCCATTATTGAGTTCATGTATAAGAAAGAACGAGTCGAGGTGTCGAGGAAAACCAAGAACCAGTGTTGGTGCTGGCAAATCGGTAGGATTATGTAACGACACTCGTTTAAACATCCACCGTGAGCTTTTCGAAGTCTGTTCAAGTGAAGTTGTTCAGTTTAAGCTTCAACTCTGCAAATTCTTCATCCATAATATCCTTGATGTTGTGTTCCTCTAATCGGTCTAATATATCAGCCTATGAAGTATAAAACAAATGGTTAGACTCATTTGTCACCGTGAACTAAATTAAGTTAGGAAACTACCACATACCTGCGCTATTGAGGACGTAAACTACACCTTGTGGTGACACTTCTTCCTAAAAGATGGGCTACATAATATTGACATGTAACAGTCCACTATGTCACCGGTAAGTTCTCCTCCAAATAAGAGCTCACAAAAGTTTTGTCCATCTAGAAACTGTCTTGCTCCTTCCCATACAATCACCCTACACAATTGTTAATTGTTAGTTCAGATACCAATTTATCCAACAGAAAAATAATAAGCAAATTTTGTTACATGAAATTATCTCTTCTGACAAAGTTGTCGATGACTTCTCACTCTTCTACTGGAATAAGAGCAAGACCTCTATAATCAGTCTTTCCTTTATAGGGATCGGCCACTTCAGTCTTTGGGATGGTTGGTTCATCTGCCACCTCAAGTGGTTCATCTGCCACCTCGATTGGTCCATCTGCCACCTAGGGTACAAAACACAGCACATAGGTACAAAGTATCAACTATTGAAGTAGAAAATATGAGCACATGAAGTACAGATATCACCAACATGGAGTACAAAAATTAGCACATTAGGTATAAAGTGTCAACTATTGAAGTAGAAAAGATAAGCACATGAAGTACAAACATCACCAATATGGTGTACAAAACTCAAGCACATTAGGTATTAAGTGTCAACTATTGAGGTAGAAAAGATAAGCACTTGAAGTACAGATATCACCAACATGGTGTACAAAACTTAAGCACATTAGGTATAAAGTGTCAACTATTGAGGTAGAAAAGATCAGAACTTGAAGTACAGATATCACTAGGGTTGTAAACCGATATTAAACGAATCGGATAGATTGTATCCGTATCCGTATCCGTTTAAGTTTTATAATATCCGTATCCGATGGATATTTTTTTATAACATCCGAATTCGAATCTGTCGGATATTATCCAAATTCAGATATATCCATAATTATTCCAAATATCCGTTTATAAATATCCGAATATCCGAATCCGTTAACTTATAATAAAATGAATATTTTATTATAATAAATTTCATAAAAAAAATTCAAATAAATAACATAATAAAATCTAGAAAAAACAACAAACAAATAATAAAATTAGCATATTTCAAAGATCAAATAAGCATACAAATCTCCTCAAGAATCAAAAGAAATAACAATCTTCAATACATAATACAACCCTCCGAAAGAAATAAAATAAAATTTCATTTCAATACAAGAAAAATCTTCATAGTCCAACAACACAAACATGCCTGAACTTGTCATCTGTTTAACACTACAAAACATAATAAACAAAATATTAGTGGTAAAGTTTAAGGATTATCTATTAAAGGAAAGAAAAAAAATACTTTATAAGAACTTATAATATACTTTACAAATAATCTCAAAGAATTAAAAAAGTAAAGAGAAAGTACACCAAAAACAACCATTGAAGCATCACAATAATTGGCACCATGTACTCCAAAAGTTCAATTAATTATACCAATAAAAAAATATATATTAGTCTACATTTATATATTGATATATAAATAAAAAAACTAAATAAATGAAGAAAATACTCATTATTTACAATCATTTTCAATTGTTGGCAACCAATCTTTAACATAAAGTAAGCACTCCACAGTTTCAGAATTTGGTGAGGCACGAGTAACATTTACCAATATATAATCAAAAAACATAATCCATATAATTATAACTTAAAAATATTGACTACATAATTCATAATTACAATTCATATAATTATAACTTTAACACTAAATAATTTATCTTTTACAATGCCCTAATAATGCAAAATTTCAAACCTGCACAATTAAATAAAACATCACTACAATTTATTAATTATAAAAAAATAAAAATAAAAAGGGGTGGGGGATTAAAAAAAAAAAAAGGCCCCAACTTCTGCTGGAACCAGCAGAAGCTTGAACCAGCAAAAAATTGCCGGCTCCTTGCTTCTGCTGGTTCCAGCAAGCAAAAAATTGTTGGTTCCAGCTTCTCGCAAATATTGCTGGTTCCAGCAACAATTTTTGTTTTCGCTGGTTTCTTCTGCTGGAACCTGTGACCTTCTGTCGCAGGTTCCAACAGAAGAATATATATATAGATATATAAAATAAAAATTAAAAAAAAATGAAAGAAAGGAAGAAGAGTGTACCTGGGCTGGGTGGCCTCCGCAACGGGATCTCACCGACGCAACTATAAAATACATGGGAATATTATAAAAAAAAATGAAAGAAAGGAAGGAAGAAGAAGAGTTACCTGGGTGGCGTGTGAATGAAGAGGAGGGAAGTGAAATTGAAATAAATGGGAAGTAGGGCTTACAAAATAGTGATTTGGTCACACATTTTTTTTATATATTTTATTTTGATAATTTTTATTTAATTGTAGTAATTAATTTTTTTAATTTTAAAATTTAATTATTCATTGATTTGTTATATATGATTCTAATTTATATCTTGACACTTAATATTTTTATATTTTTTATTTTAATATAATTTAAAAAATATTTTACGATGGCTAATGAATATTGATATTTAATTTTAGATTTGTAGATATAACAATGTTAATCAATAGAAATATTCTCTATTATTAATATTTTGGGGTTCAAAATTTGTAGATTTTAGGATTTAGAGTTTAAGTTTTATATTTAGATTAATTTTATTAGTTTTTTAAATCAATAGTAGTACAAATCCACAAAATAAAATTATGAAATGATATGTGCATCTTATATTTTATGTATATGTTAGATATTGTCAAGTATTTAAAAGTTGTTTATATGAGTTTATAAACTTCTCAAAATATTTTATAAGATGTCAGTATTTTGTAAATTTTTTAAGAAAATAACTTATAAAATTCATAAAATAAGATGTTAGAAGTTTATAAGCACTTTTTAAGAAAATAAGGAGTTCTAAACTTATTTTTAAAATTTTAACAAGCTCCCTTAATTTTAATTATATTAATTATAAAGTTGTCATTACTAATACTTTATAAGCTCCAAGATCTTATTATCTAAATACTTTGGGAACTTATTTTTTTTAAAAAAATCTAGCATCTTATAAGTTCGAAAAATATCTTATAAAATGCAGGAGATCCAAAAACATCTTATAACATACAAGAGCTTATAAGATGTTTTAAATAAGTTTAGCCAGATACCATCCTATAACATACAGGAACTTATAAGACATTTTAAATAAGTTTAGCCAGATACCATCTTATAACATACAGGGCCAGATACCATCTTATAACATATAGGAACTTATAAGACGTTTTAAATAAGTTTAATCAAATACCATCTTATAACATACAGGAGCTTATAAGATATTTTAAATAGGTTTAGTCAAATACCTTTCTAAAAGGTATTTGGCTAAACTTATTTAAGTATTTGATTAAATTTATTTAAAAGATTTTATAAGTTTCTACATCTTATAAGATATTTTCACAGCTTATAAGTTGTTAGATCATTTTTTAAAAATTGGTTCTTAAAGTGTTTAGATAAAATAAACTTTTGGAGCTTATAAGGTGTTAATAATGACAATTTTATAATTAATATGCTTAACATTAAGGGAGTTTGTTAATATCCTAAAAATAAGTTAGGAATTCCTAACTTTTATTAAAAAAACTTATAAACTCTTAACATCTTATTTTAAGAGCTTATAAGTTCATTTTTAAAAATATTTACCGAACACTTTTTGATATCTTATATGCTCTCAAATATCTTATAAGATATTTTAAGAAGCTTATAAGTTCATCCAAACACCCTTTTAAATCTTAATATCCCCTTAGCTAGTTAATAATTTTAGTATTTTACTATTTTATTTTAGAATTAAAAAGTGAATTATTCTTAATTTAGTTTTTTTTTTTTTTATAATCACTGATTCACTTTATGATTAATTAATATTAATAAAATGACACCAATATAAATTAATTATAAAATAAAGCAACAATAATTTTATATTGATTAATTTTGTCATTTATATATTAATTTTCAATTTTTTAATTTAATATTATTTAATTATCATCATTACCGTCTTTTTTTAATTAATTCATGAATTACTAATTTATACATATACTCATTTATATATAGATTGTGAAATTTTATATTGACGAAATAAAAATAATTTATTATGTATAATAATATATTATATATGATAATTTTTTAAAATATTACTTATATATATTAAAATACATAAAAATAGAATATATTATATATAATAATTTTTTAAATATTATTTATCGGATACGGATAATGGTTTTAATTAAATTACGGATAATTGAATATATAAATAGATATATCCAACGGATATGTATTCGAAAAGGATATTAAACGGATCGAATATGCATTTACCATATTCGTATCCGTTTACAGTCGGATGTCTACTAATCGGATACGGATAATATCCGCTTTAAACGGATACGGATAATAGCCCTATAAACGGATTCGGATGCGAACGGTAAACGGATTTTCGAATATCCATTTACAGCCCTAGATATGACCAAAATGGAGTACAAAAATTAAGCATATTAGGTATAAAGTGTCAACTATTGAGATAGAAAAGATGAGCACTTGAAGTACAGATATCACCAACATGGTGTACAAAACTCCAGCACATTAGGTATAAAGTGTAAAGCACAGAAGTACAAATATCACCAACATGGAGTACAAAACTCAAGCACATTAGGTATAAAGTGTAAAGCACTGAAGTACAAATATCACCAATATGGAGTACAAAACTCAAGCACAATAGGTATAAAGTGTCAACTATTTAAGTAGAAAAGATCAGCACATAAGTGCAAGTATCACCAACATGAAGTATAAGACATCGTCCATTAAGTGCAAATATCAACCAATTAAGTATAAGATATCATAACATTTATTACAAATAGTCAGTTTACAAATGAAATGCAAGTAGCAAAAAAATAAAACATTAAGTAGTGTATAACACCTTCTTTTCTTCTTGTTCTTTGTTTTTTCGTGCACGAGGATGAGCACGATAGGTCTATGTCACTTGTCTTCCTCTTTTGGCTGGTGTGGTGCTCGGGGGGCTGACAAAATCTGGAGATTTCTATTTTGGCTTCCTGTCTCCTCGATTGCGCACATTTGTCACAATCGAGGACATGCCATTTGTCACTTCAATCTCAGATTCCTCAAACTCAGCCGTTTGAATTGGTATATAATGTTCTGTCTTCAAAGTTAAGGGGGAATCTAAATGATCATGACGTTGTTTGGTTCGACTTTCTTCATCCAACATGTCTTCAGAATCATCCTTTCTTTCTGTGCATCATGTACCAAATCAAGTTCCCCCCTCATGCACATACTCACCGGCTTCCTCCTCAAGCTCCACCCCATCAGTCTCTTCATCAGTTAGATGCTCCTCCTCACCCTGCTCCTTCATTGCCATGTATTCGAATGAAGCAATTTTTTCTTTCAATGATTTAATTTATTCGCCTTTCGCTGCAATAATTGCTTCATATATTGTATGATCACAGACATGGACTTCACTTATGGCAGTACTGGCAGCCTCTGATTTCTTGATCAAATTTGCCAATTCTAACTCCTCTGGAGCAGGGTTGAGGGCTACAACCTATTATAATGGAAATAATTATCAAATTCAAGTTATTATACAAAAAAAAATAATGAATTATTACCATTATTACCATATCTGTTGTAACTTGCTTTAATTTATTCTCTGTCTGCTCCATATTTTGTGGGAGTTTGCTATCCTTTCACCGGTAAAAGCGTAGAAACTCAAACAAACTCACTAGTGAAGCCAGTAACGGGATGTGTTCATAAACCCATGCTTGTCATACATAAATCGAAAAATTATACTCACTTGAATATAAATATAATCAATGTCATTAGAAAAATGAAGCAAACACTTACCATCAAGCCGACTGTACACCCATCAATGTACTTCTTTCTTCTTTCTCCACCTATTCCTAAATGGTTTTTCATATCTTGCACAAGAAAACTGTATGCAGCTATGCCCCATGCATACAGACCAACTCTAGACAAATTGTCCAAGTATGGTAGGAGAAATCATGGAGTCCAATAATTAGATGTTGGAAACAGAATACAATTAAAAACAAAAACTATGTACAACCTACAAAAATTATTCAAGTCCTCCACACTATCCTTATATACATACTCCTCAAGTTTTTTTTCTATTTCAGATCTAGTTATATTCTGCAGCTTTCCAGAAAAAAGGCGGTCAAAGGTTGAAGACTTCAACTTCAATGTTATATCAACAGATTGCCCCACGTGTGGCAACCCTAAAACCATTGAAAATTCAGCTGCAGAAAAAGGAACCTCAACCCCCTCTGCAAAATGAAATGAGAGCTTTTTTTTGTCAATCTCCTAACTATAGCTTCAAGCCGAATGAAGCTTGAACTTAACTTAGGCATATCCATGTATATATAGAAAGGGGTCTTCTTCAATGCATCAAAATGTTTGGACCCCATCTTGGACTTCACAAGCTCCAACTTACTCTGAAAATATTGGGGGGAGCAACGAGAACAGACCTCACAATGTCTTGGCTTTGCTGCAATGAGAAAAAAAAATAGTATATAAACAGATAATAAACTACCCTTTTAGATAGAGTGTGCTACACTTTCAGTTATTCTATACTTCATGCTTGAATTTTTTATATTACAGTTGCTTCTAAAATGTAATGCAGATACACAGATTATACACTAGAGTTCCATTTAATGTATACTACATGCTTAAAGGTTTTATACTTCAGTTGCTTCTAAAATGTACTGCAGATACAAAGATTATATACTACATTTTCAGTTAATATATAATGCAGGCTTGAATGTTTATGTACTAAGATGCTTCTAAAATGTACTGTATACACTTATGCCTAAAGTGTACTGCCAGTTTGAATGTTTTATACTACATTTGTTTATAAAATGTACTGCACCTGCAGAGATTTTATACTACACTTTGCCTAAAGTGTACTCTAGATGCTTCTAAAATGTATTGCAGCTATTCAGATTATATACTACCTTTTGCCTAATGTATACTGCAAGCTTGAATACTAAATACTACATACATTTGTTTCTAAAATGCGCTGCAGTAACACAGATTATATACTACACTTATGACTAAAGTGTACTGTCAGTTTGAATGTTTTATACTATATTTGTTTCTGAAATGTACTGCACCTACAGAGATTTTATGCTACACTTTTGCCTAAAGTGTACTCCAAATGCCCTAAAATGTTTTGCAGCTATGCAGATTATATACTACCTTTTTCCTAATGTGTATTGCAAGTTTGAATACTTTATACTACACATATGCCTAAAGTGTACTGTTAGTTTGAATGTTTTATACTACATTTGCTTCTAAAATGTACTGCACCTATAGAGATTTTATACTACGCTTTTGCCTAAAGTGTACACCAGATGCCCCTAAAATATACTGCAGTTATACAGATTATATACTACATTTTTCCTAATGTGCACTGCAAGTTTGAATGCTTTATACTACACTTATGCCTAAAGTGTACTGCCAGTTTGAATGTTTTATACTACATTTGTTTCTATGTTACCAAGATTATATACTACACTTTTGATGATGTGTACTGCATGCTTCGATATTCTGTACTACAGATAACACACTACCATATTGAGATAGTTTTATAATATAATTTCACCATATAATTTCAGTTAAAAAGAAGTATAAAGCCCTAAAAGGTGAAGTACAACTTTCATGACCTTCAAGTATAAATCAAAACTTTCCATCTCACAATAGAAATCATATATATATCAAATGGGTTCAAGTGTTTAACGACTAAAAAATGAATAAAAACCCTAAACATGAGAAAATAGACAGCAAATTAGTGTAACACTGAAAAATCATGGACATTTGAAGTTTCAAATGCAGAAAACATACCTTTGTTCCTTTTCGTCACTTCTTTTTGTACTTTGCTTCTTCTTGCCGCTGTTTTTCCTTCCATTGTCGCAGAAAAATGACAGAAATTTTGTTGCTGTTTTTTTTTTAACTTCTTCTTCTTCTTCTTCTTCTTCTTCTCTCGTCAGTGGCAGAGGAACGGTTTCGCGCCCTTTTGTTTTGGCGCTTAGAGAAGTCGATTTCAGGCAAAAATATAAAAAAAGAAAGTGTTCTTCTTAAGAGATAACGCATTTTCCAGGTATTTTTGTTGTTTTTTTCCAGCTGCAAGGGTATACAAGTCTTTCTAAAAGATATGGGGAGTGATTCCTAACTTTTGTGAAAAAGTGGGGAGTTTAGCGTGTAAATATTTAAATGGGGACTGAACACTAAATTAAAAGTAGATTGAGGAATTTTTTTCTAATTAACTCTTTTAAGAATTGAAAATAATTTTGGAATAACACAAGCAAACAAACCCCCGAAAAATTTCATGTCTTATATCATTTTTAGCGGTCAATGCAAAAGGTCCACAAACAGGACGGCAGCGTACGAGTAATTTGTTCCAACGCTCTGCCCCGCACACAGAAACCAAAGATAAAGAAAAGATTCAAGTGGCCGAAAATGAGCCTAACAATTTCACCAAAACACACTCGCATGCATACGAAGAGACAACAAGTTTAAAATGGCTGGACTTCGCCTTTGCACATGGCGACGGTCACTACACATGTTGCCGCGAAGCAACAGGGTCTAGTGTCCTCTCTGTCTCTCTCTTACACGCACATTTTTTTCTCTTCAAATTTTTCATTCTGGAGCTTCAATTTATTCATTCGACAGTTTAATATTGTTAATATGTCTACATATCCAGAGAGTTCATGGCTTCCATTGCTGCTCCTCTGCTCCCAATGGCAAAAGTGAAGAAACCCAAACGCCGCCGCTGTTGAAGATTGCTGTCAGTGGTGTGACCGAACTCCTTAGGCTCTTTTCTCCTGCTGGCCGAGAAAGGTATGTGCGTGTGCATTTTTTTTATTTTCTTGTTCTTATATTATGCATTTAATTCTGTCATAGGTATTGATAATTTCAGCTTCCAGAGTCTCTTTGGTTCTGTAAAAATGTTAAATTTCTCCATTATTCGGTGGTCATTTGCCAGTTTTGATTGTATAACTTGTTTGTTTTACTATAAATCTATACGTCCAAGTTTATTGTTCTAATTTCTTTTTGGACAGTTTGATTCTATTTGAAACTTTTTTCTTAAAAAGTACCCCCGGCACCTTTTTAAGCAGTGATATTACACCAAGTTGTTCAAGAATAGATAATTTTATTTTAATAATTTTGTGTGAAAGGATAAGTTGGTATTCAAAATAATTCCATTCCACACTATTCATTGCTAATTACAAATCTTGGATTGTAGTCGAGTAAAGACTAATAATTCCATTTATTCTTATTCCTTATACACACCAAGAATTCCACCTCGTGTCTAATCAGACCAAAACCTATAAAATACACAAGTACAAGAGCAGCCTAACATGGCAAAGGGGGCGCTTAGCTGGGGGATTATTTGAAAAGACTATGTCTTGCAGTGAGAGAAAGGGAAATTATCAATTTCTTTATTGAAGCCTTCTTTCTTTATTCTTGGTCCGCTTTGGTTCCTCATCTTGAGCTCGTTGTTCTTGCTCCGAAGCGGCTTCTTTCTGAAGCCCTTGCCTTTATTTTTTTGCTTTACCTTGGTGCTCATCCCTTCACAAAGAACAATCCTCTAGGCTTCGGTTATGAGTTCATTTCGTCTCTTTTTAGGTTCGCCACCAGAACTATCAAGACATATTCATATTTATCGATGCCTCCTTGGACATGGTCCTACAAGCCGCTCCATATGCCAAAAGTCATTAGTGTTAACATCTTGGGTGCCTTTGATTTACAGGATGAACTATACTACCATCATCTTTTCCCATCTTCATTTCACTTCTAAAGTCATCTCATTCTCACTTAATTTTTGTTCCTTCATACCAACCATTCTCCAAGGGTAATAGCGTAAAACAATTCAATACTTTCACTTTTAACTCATTTAAAATTCTCATCCAAAATTTGGTGCTTGAATAAAGTGGGCCTTGAAATATGGGATGAAAGGAGTACGTTACATGATGCTTGTAGCCTGCTTTAGTGTATAAATTTTGTAAATAATATTAGGAATTCTACCCTAAATTAATTTTTGTAATCTATAGAAAAATCATGTGGGGCAAGTTATTAGGACAATGAACCCAAATTATGGCGTTACAACTTTACAGTTCCTTTTAGACCACTTATCTTCGTGCCATAACATAGAACAGTGACCTCAATCAAACAAGTGGATGCATCTAATATGTAATAAGGTCATGTACAGAATTGGATTAGTTTGAAGACCTTGTGGAGTGTCACTAAAAATTAAAGGCTGGTTTTACTGCTATTTAAAGTGTTCCTAGACCCGAATGATTTCTGTATGTTATTCTAGTAAGAATGTTGCTTTAATTTGTCTATAGGTTTTGCCAACTTAATAGCTATATATGGAAACATAGCATTGTGAAATTATTTATTTGCATATATAAATGTTCAGCATCACTTCAAATGAATTTCATAGTATTTGACACTGACATATTCTGTTGTCGATTGTTAAAAACGTTTTATGGTATAATGTCTTGATGAAAATGAACTTTTCAGATTATTTTGAAGTCTATCACAAAAGAAAAGTTGATGAAGTTTTTAGCTAAAAAATTAAATAAATTAATAGCGATAATAATTTATTCTTAGTAGCTAGCTCATTTGATACCGTTTAGGGAAGTTCTAATCAATTTGCTAAAGGAGGTTCAAGGTCTCCTTTTATAGAGGTTTAATTGTAATGCGTTGATAGACAGAATCATGATAAGTGGTCTAAAGAACATAAGATTTATAACAAAAAGGCTTGAAATATGTATCAAGAAAAACAAATAAATCAAAGAGTTTGAGATATGAAAACTTTCCCACATTTGGAAGTATAACCAGATGCCCTAGGATCCCATTTGCAAGATCTCACTCAATTATCTATAGGAACTAGCACCATATCTTTATTGGTCAACAGATTGGATTATATTTGGTGAAAGTATAAGAAGTATCTGTAGAAGAAGATGGAATAGTGTGAATGCCGTTCCAAGAAATATTCTTGAGTTAGCTAAGTTATACATTTGATCAAATCAAAACACATCTATGTGGAGATTTTTCTGTGACAAACAATTTGTGCACTTATTGCAATAATTCTTTGATGTTGAAACATGCTTGATTTCATATTACTCTTTTTTTTTCTCTAATATTCTTGGGTAGTTTGGACCATAAATTTGTCTTCTGGTTTTCAGCTTTTAGCTGTAGTTAAGAGTAGTTAGGCATCACGTTTAGCTGGTGTTGTCTAAAGATGCGTGATTTTTGCTGGTTATGTATATGAAAAGGGATGATGACTTGTTTGTTGGAATGATTCCCGTTTATGCCTGAGTGACTTAAGATATACATGAAGTTGAGCTTTTGTATTCATTCAGCCAGTGTTTCATCTATCGAACTAGTTCAGTTCGTGCTTTTGTATTTCTTGAAGTACTCTGATCGTATGGCACAGAGTGATTGGTGTTTCATCAAATGCTTCTAGTATTTCCTCAAACGTATGATTATTATGTTAAAGATCCTTATTACAGAAACTATGTTTCAGGACAGTTTTACTGGATGATGAATGGAGGGATGAAATTTCAGTTACCAATGTGAATGATGTTCTTTCAATTATCAGATCAGATTATGAGAAAGCTTACTTTGTTACAGGTATCGGTTTGTATTTCCTTCTTATAGATTTGCAGTCTGATTATTCCCCAAGCAAAAGCATAATTGAGAGGTTAAATGAATATCCAAGCAAGCGTTTTTTGCTTTATCAAATATACGGTTAAAGAAGGAAGTTTATTTCTAATACATTTCTAACCTCATTTGGGTAATTGGGTATTCCAGAAAGGTTTAAAGTTCTCGTGCAGAATATGATTTATCTATTGTCTAATGCTATAGATATGTGATGGACAAATTGAAGCAGTGAAAAAAGATTATCTTCTAAAAAATAATCCTGGCAGGCAGGCTGAAACTAGTAATATGATTCAGGTGATATCATTCTATAACCTTCAGATTGATGTAAGAGGAGAGACTAATAGGGTGAGATGTCCTGAATTCTGGAATAAAAGTTACCTTCTTTTAAGCCCGCAACCCTAAGCCTCTCTCTCTCTCTCTCTCTCTCTCTCTCTCTCTCTCTCTCTCACACACACACACACACACACACACACACACACAAATGTGTTTATGGATTGGAACAAAAGAATGATTCTTCCCCTTAGTCCCCTGGCGATTCATGGTGCTAATCATGGCTTGTTGGGACAGCAATAAATTGGCCAGTATTTCAAAGCTGGAATGGACACTGTTGTTCTGTCGTGACAGTTGTAAACGAATATAAAGTTAAAATCAAGGTATAGAATGTCAATCACAGGGATTGCTGCCACAATCTGATAATTCGGAATGCAAAAACCAGTTATAGTGGTGAAGAGAAGAATTTTTGCTTAGAGTGGGATTGGGCAACATGGAAATGTTGTGGAGTTGGGTAGTGCTATGGTGGTAGTTGGTAAAGGCACGCTATGAGGATTAGCTGTGGGTTGAAGTGGAAGATATTTTGTTTTTTCCTTTATCTATTTCTTTCTAGATCATTTAGTTAAATTTATGTGAATTAAGAATTTATTTGATTATATTATTTGAACTATTTGTTATGTTCTTTATTTAAAATTTGGTTAAAATACATCTTAGAGTTTTCAAATATGAAATTTTATTAACATTTAGTCATTTACGTAAATTTATTATATTATGTTTTAATTCTTTACTCCCAATTAAAATATAATCTGCAAATACTAAACTGATTATCTATATTATTTATTTAAAGCTTGAATATTGACATTTCCTAATTTTTAAATATTAACATCTAATCATTTATTTAAAAATGATAAACAATTTAAAATTATTTAAATTACACTATCTAAAATATCATAAATTCTTTTTAGTGCATTAATTTTAAATATGTCTACTAGGTTGAAATTTTAAAAGGGAGGATTAATAAGTATAAAGGTAAGAACCAATGTTGTAAGGTAAGGAGGAAAGCGATTTAGTAGTGGAGGAAAAAGAGGGAGCAAAGCAAAGATATCCTATCCGTACAGTTCAAAGAGAAGAGCAAGACCTTAATTAAAAAGAGCAGGTCTTCGAATTGTGCTTAATGATCTACCTCTAGATGCAACTGGTTGATGGTCGACAGAATGGCTTTTTCCACTTCATCTTGACTTGATTGAATAAGTCATAGATCTTTTAATTCTTTTCCAAAGTTCAACTCTTCTCACTTTTATGATTGTCAGAAAGTTCAAAAAGCATTGATTTTGTTCAATTAGCCACTTTCCTTGAAGGAAGACCAACTAGTCTCAACCTCCGACTTGAGTCTAGCTCCGCTCCTTTCACTCGTTCACTGTGTTCTCTCCGCTCTGAGCCCACCCACCCATCCTATGTGCATTGATGAACACATCTAACTCATGCGTAGACAGTGCCTGAATGTGAGGTTAGGCGTGCATGATCACTTGTCTATTTCGATGTGTCGAATTTGGGCGCAAACGTGAACTCTTCAAGGCACCTTTATAGAGCCCTTTTTGACTATGATCAAAGGAAGCCCAGTCTTGATCAGTGTAGAAAAGTCTTAGTGGATGTAATTACCTATTTTGACGGTAAGTATGGGCATTTGTTGGTTTTGGTTTGTTTGGGCATTGGTTGTACTGTGTGGTTCGGGTTTGTACCTAACATTCCTGAGATGAGACCTGATTCAATTCAATTGGCTTAGATTCAATAGCAGTTGATTTTGGGCAGGAATCCACAGGTACTTTATCTAAGTAAGAGATTTGGCATTTTTTTGCAAACAAGTCTTTAGAATACCTTTTCCTAAGATATCATATCCATACAGTTCAGAGAGGAGAGCAAGACCTTAATTAAAAAGAGCAGGTCTTCGAAGCCGCTAGTAGAATACTTTTAATCAATCCCAAAGGAAGCGGCAAAGAATTGCATTAAAGCCTCTCTTCCTCCAAGCTAAAAGAGAATGAGATTCCCTCTCTTTTATTAACATCACCAAAAACCTGCCATTGTATTGTATGTGTATGTAGGTCCCCGCCGACATAGTCATAAACACCGATGTGCTAGTATGCCAAAATAGGTTTTTCGATCTACGAGAAATCTGCGTCCCACATCTGATGATTCTCTTCCAGCAGAGCAAACAAAGAGGATGAAGCTGAAGCTTCGATAAGGCCTAGCCCAAGGAGTACCCTCAACAGTTTAAAAAAAAATCTTCAAATAGCTAATGTTGGGTAAGATTTTCAGTCTACCAGCTCATCTTATACCTACCAACCGAGTTTGGTTTGGGTTTAGGGAGCTCCGACTTCTCAAGAACTCGTAGCTGCTTAGCTGCTTAACTCATAGCTTCCTAGCTCAGTTAGCTCATTAGCTGCAGGAGCTCTATAGCTACAGGAACTCCAAAGATCAGTAGCTCAGTATTAGATCGGTAGATCCCTTACTCCATTCCTTCAGTATCCTCAGAACTGCCTTACTCTGGCTTTCAACATTCGTTGTTCGTGCTTGAAAGCACTCTCCTATCTATTTATCTACCTCGTGTCAGAAAGAGGAATCGAACCACCCAAGAAGCAAATAGACCCGTTTGGTGTGCTAAACATAGTTGTCTGATCCATTTGAGGAAGCTAGGGGCAACTTTCGCTGTGAACAAATCCCCGGCAACATGATTCGCTGCTCAGATCAGATGCATCTATAGTAACGAACAGCTCTTCCACAAGCCATTGGGGGAAATTCCAGAACTAGAAAAAAAGGGCACTAAAAACCCGAAAAGCGAATGCCTTTACATACTAGCTTTGCGGAGCGAATTGAAGTTCACGGATACGAGCTCTACCACGATATGATCTCTCTCATTAAGAAAGCGCTATCAAAGCCGTTGTCCCAATAGCTTCGTTCAGGAGCAAACAACCACTAAATTGCTTGTTAAATGGAGGAGCGGAAGGGGCAAAGTCAACGACTGAGGCCAGAAGGTATGTGAAAGTAGAAGCCAGGGACAGAGATAGCAGAGGAGAGGACTGATTGAATGAATGTTGAAGCTCTGCAACTCTTTTGCTTAGTCGAAAAACCCTTGACTGCTTTCATCTCTGAATTAGGCAAGGTGAAGCCTCTTCTTTGGGGATGTCTCTCAAATTTACACAAAGAAAGACCCTTCTTCTATGGATGACTATTCCGCAGAGAAAATTTCAAAAGAAAGGGGGAATCGCTTACTCAAGCAGCACTAGTACCGGAAAAGCATCCCACAGCTTATGAAATAGTACCGGAAACTGGTTGAGCGAAAAAATCTGCAACTCTTTCTGTAACAGCTTAGTTTGTTATAGCTCCCTCTATTGCTTTTGAAAGATAGCGATTCCTCTGCTTTGATGCTTTCTTCCGCGGATTCAATAGCAGCTCATATTCAAGAAGATCGAGAGACAGTAGTTGCCTTTCAAGCAGACTAAGAATCCGGTATGGAAGACTCTTCCCCCAACCTTGGGGGATTCTTTCCCAAAGCAAAGCTTTATCCGCTGCTTTCTTCTTGGCCTCAAGCTGGAAAGATTTTTTCGAGTTAACAGTGACCCAGCGGTCACCGTAGCAAGAAGGTTTGCTAAGGGAAAGTAGAGCGGAATCGAAATCTTAGAAATACTCATAAAACCAAAACTCTAAGATCCAGAGAGGACTAGAAGGTCAGGAAAGGTTTTTGGTCACAAGATCATAGATGCTTCTGTAAAGGTGAGAAAAGACAAAAGGGGCGAGAGCTAAGATATGGCCTGAGGCCAAAGCTATGGCAATATGGTTGTATTCCTTAGTCATCATATTGGATTGATTAAGGGATGTAGCGCAGCTTGGTAACGCCTTTGAGGAAATGTCACGGGTTCTAATCCTATCATCTCTACTTATTCTTCTCCTCTGGGCAGTAATGAGAGATCCATTGGGATCGATTCAAATTGGATATACATATTTTTTTTGACTATATACATGCAAGATGTGTATTAGGGGGGTACAAAAAACATCCTCAAGCTAGCTCGACCGTATACAAGGAATTCGCCTTTACCTCAGACAGAAGAACAACGGATTGAACAGATGACCGACCTAGAAAAGGAAGCTATTTTCTTTCTGGGTAAATAGGTTTGAGACCTCGCCTATAGCTTTTTTTATCCCCGGCGCACAGAAAGAATCGCAAGGATTTGAAAGCGGGTTCTCACCTTTATTCAAAAAGGTTAGATTCATAAGTCAGTTCCCTCTTATCCCCCATCATCTGCCGAAGACTCCTACCTAAGGCTTCTTCCCGTTTCTAATACGGGGCTACAAACAAGTCTTACAAACCATAGCTCATATTAGAACCTCTTTCTTGTCCCATGTGACCAGTTCTTTCTTTTTATAAGGTCGTTGCTAATAAGAGCGATCCACCTAAAAAAGATAGTAAAGTATATGCGATCTTTCTTCTCTTATGATATATCTCACACTTACATACTCCTTCCTCATCCATGCCCTTGGCTTACCTGACCGATTGGCTTGAAGCTTTCGTCTCTTTAAGAGAAACTACTTCTGGCCATCTAGAAAAGGTTTCGGTAGCTGCCAAGATGAATCGAAGTCCTCTTGATGATGGAGGTGGATATTTCCTTCTTTAGTTGACTTGAATTAATCTGAATACTGAACTCTCTATGCAGGTACAAGGTATGTCATGCCATCGAAAGAGCTAGATAAATAGGAGAAAACCGTACTATTGTGAGAAGGAAAGCTTCACGCTTGGGCTGTGGTCTTGGGGTATTAGTTTACCTTGCTTTAAGAGGTCTCGTAAAGAGCTTTCCATCGATCTTTCCTAAGCTATCGAATCCTTTACCAATAGATGGGCTCTTATTCTTCATTGGACGATTCGGATGGACTTCGCCGTTCTTTCCCAACTAAAATAGAAAAGATAGGTTATAACCCTCGAGATGTTGGTTCGTTTTCCATCCCCAATGAGATGGGGAATTTCTAACCCCCTATTTAGACTTTCGGGCCCTTCATCATTCTGAATCGAGACCCGGCCCGGCTCGCATCGTTCCAACAATCGGCCTGCTTGAATTAATCCAGACCCTCATCTTACCTTACCCTTACTGTAACAGTTGAGCAGTTGAGGAAGAGATTCTATTAGTAGTGATAAAGCTTGAACCTATGGACAAGGAAAACAAAGGAGGAGAAAGGAATCGCCCTTCTTGCTATGTGCCGCCTCTTCCATTACCGACCTGTGGAACTGCGAGGGAGTGACAAGAAATGAGATAGCCATGGGATTAATATAGAAAGTACCTCTTATAGCTCTTTAGGAAGCCCTATAAGATCCATTAAAGCCTCTTTAGAGACCATTTGTCATAGTTCTCCAGTCACTTCGGCAGTAGTAGTGCAGCCCTTTGGTCTATCCATCTGTCACTCTTTTTGAGGGCAGACCAATGGACCTATCTCTGATTAGGACCAAAAACTAGTTGAAAGACTTTAGGCGTCCCGAACTCGGTAGCTAATAATTGCTTCCTATGATCACTCGACTCTACCCCAAGAGCTTAAAGAAGAGCTCGAGCAAGCGACATCTTAAAGAGGAAGGGCTCTGGGCTGCTCTGGCGACCCGACATTCCGACCAAAGGGAGAAAGGCATCATAAGCAGGGCTGGCGGGAAAGTAGCATCTTGCTCAGGATAAGAGAGCTCCAACTCTTATGCCGGGAAGCGCAGTGAATGTGAGAACATCTGCACCATTCAAAATTGATGGGAAAATTGGGCTAGACCAATACCATTCTACACCACTTTTCTCACACGAAAAACTAGCAAATAGCATTTCCCTGTAAGTGGCATGTCAAAAAAGAGAAAGAAGAGAACAGAATAAAGAAAGACCAATCGAGGAAAGGAACATCCCGCAGAAAGCTTTGTCCCAGTCGAGCTGCAAGAAAAGTTGAACTATTGAACTGTTACCAGACTACCCTGACAGTTCAGAAACTAAGGGACATTAGTTCCCAATACAGACTCCTGATCATTTATCTTTTGGAAACTCGAATGAAAGCTTCTGGCGTGGAGAGAATAAGATGGAGACTCCGGTATGAAAATGCTCTTGTTATTGAACTAGTGGGAAGGCTCTTTCCTTTGCTCTAAGAGGGTTGGGCTGCTCCGGGGGGCTAACCTTCGCCATTCTTTTTGCTGTTAAGACCATGATTACTAAGGAGGCCAAATCTATTAAGATGATGATGGCTCCTTCGGGCCGTCCCTCAGTACGAATGCTTTGGTCAAAGGAGACCCGCACCATTGGTCGATGAGAAGAAATCCGATCGATCCGGCGTGAGAGATAAGAATTCACAACGTAGTTAAGGGAAACATCTGCACTATTCAAAATTAGATTATCTTGACAGACGCAATCATACATGCCCCAAACTCATGGTCCATAAAAGGTAAAGAGGCTATTGAAAGAATGAGTGGCTAGTTCGTTTGACTTGCTTCGGGAATTCAATTTCCTCGCTCCAAAGGAGATTCTGACATAAGGTTGGTCTTTCTAATCAATCAGAAAATGGTGGATTGATTGACTTATGGCTACGAGACCTCTTCACCGGAACTTTTCGTTACGGGTTCATAAAGGAAAGGACCTTACCCCATTTGACTTTTTCTCTCATTGATTGACTGAGGTGTTGTTGGGATGAGCAGTTAGCTTGCGAGCTACACCTTGCGAGGTGTACTTCAACTTGAGTTTGGGAATGAGTAAGCTCTTGAGGGAGCAAATTGCCATGAGGTTTTTACATGAAGGCAACTTGGTAACTGATGAATAAGCGGAGTCGCTCTATTCCCTTTGCCTTTTAGGAGTAGGAGCTGCACTCTTTGGCTTTTATGGTTGGGAAGATAAGGAAAAAAGATATTCCTAATCCTGCCTTTTTGGATTGGATTAGCCTACCTCGGAATACTACTCAGTGTCTTCGCTCTCTGTGCTCTTTCAACCTCGGCAAATGTAGTAGTCTTCTATTCTACTCCTTTCCTAGCTCAATAGCTACAGTCGATTAGCTGCTTCTATATTATAAATCAATCCTCCCCAATTTCAATAATAGTCGTATATTATGGATAATGGGTGTGCTCTATTCCTCTTTATATCCAAATAACCTCGGCTGTTAAAGTGAGGGCGCTTCTAAGCTAAATCAATCCTGCACAGGACAAAAAGGAAGACTAAATCCGCTTTGAAAAAGATCATTTAAAATTATTTTATATTTTTATTATATTAATTTTATTAGGAAAATATATTATATTATATAGAACTAATATAATATACTTTTAACTGTTACATACCAAAAAATTGAATACCATTATAACTAGTTTCTACAACATTTTTATCTCAATGTATTTCCTCAACAATATACTAAGCGATGCAACAATGTTTTTGTCCATTATTGAACTACACTTTATATTAGTAATGTTTAATTTTATTATATCAATTTTAAATTCATTATGTTGTAGAATAATTGAGCGGAAGATGTATGAAAACTATCTTCAATGTCGTAACAAGCTTATATAATCTATTATATTAATTTGTGATATGCAAAATCATGCTAATTACTTAATATAAGCATCAATACATATTTTTGCTTGTTTTAATATTTTTTGGAATTTTTCAGAAATGTTTTGAGTACTTCAAGCTACGATTGCAAGGAACAGTCATGACTGTTCTGTAACATTGTAATGGAATTGGAATAGTGGCCTCTATTTAGGTTTCATTGATTGTTCCTGTGAACTATGGTATTAACCCCAAACCATCTAACCTTTTTGCTGAACAATCTTCTATTGACATATTTCTGCCTAGGGGGTGTAAACAAGCCGAGTCAAGCTCGAATCTAGTAGACTCAAGCTCGAGCTCAAGTTGAACTGGGTCGAGTCTAAACGACCAAGCTCAAGCTCTGCTTGTTGGAATAGACGAAGGCTTAGCAAGCCTTATCAAACTTTACTTCAAAAGGCTCTTCATAGAGAAGTAGAAAAATTCAGTTCATATAAGTTCGGATGAGCTCGAGCTTGAGCTTGTATAGGTTTGGATTAACTTGATCTCATTTAGACTTAAAACAAAATCTATAATGATAATTTCTTTTAATAATTTTGTTATATATTTTTCTAAAAATAAAAAAATGAATTATTATTATTATTTTATTTACTTATCTTTATAGATTTTATTATATGGGCCTAGATTATAATTATATATGTGTGTGTGTATATATATATAATAAAAAGGCTCATTTAGGCTCACGAGCTTTTCGAGCCAAATATTATTGAGCTCGGCTCGGGCTTGGGCTCGAAAAGATCAAGCCAAATACAAACTTTCATCTAGTCGAGTTCGAACCGTTTGCAAATCGTCTCATCTCATTTACACCTCTACTTCGGCCACAGACACTCTCACTACTTTGGCGTCCCTAGGGCATGGAAGGAAAGCTTCTCTGAGATTACGGTTGGCGGCCATGCTACAACATACAGAGGGGACCATGCTTATTTTTGATTGAGTACGAAATAGAGAGCTACCTAAGCTATTTTGACATTCGTGGGCAAGTTCTCACATGGGTATCATGATTTTTCCAACTTTATAGTGCTTTGCTGGAATAGGTCTAAGGATGACTACAATTTAGGGGTTTTGAGGATAAAAATGCATCCTTATTAAGTTGTTGGAAGAAAATTATGTGAGGCTAATTATGATAATAGTATTTTTTTAGAAGGTCTCTAGCTGCAAATGTGTAAGTGGTCTTCAAACTTTTGATCTAAAAGAGGAACCACCTATACCCATGGTCTGGGTAAGTTTCTGGGCTTGCTGTACACCACTTTGACAAGAGTGTATTATTCAGTATTGTTGCATATCTGGGTGAACCATTGGAAATAAATGAGCTCAATGTTGCCAGGGTTTATCTTGAATTAAATATGTTGGAAGGAAGGTTGGCCATGTTTGAATTGAGCCTTCATGTAGTGTGTTATTTGTGAATGCCTCCCAAAATATTGTCCTCACTAGTCACTACTTGCACATGGGACATGAAGATAGGGTTGCTTCAAGAATAATAAGGCTAAACCGAATAGTTCAGCCACATCTGGTGATTTGAATTAGACTTTTAATTAGATTAATGGTAAGAAAATTGCTATTAAAACTGATTATGCTCCCCAACATTCTGTTCCCACTACAATCTAGGATAGATTTTCAGAAGTTGAATTTGGTTGTTGAGAATGGTGGCACGAGCTCATGATACCAAAAACTATCAGGGGTCATGGACGCAAACCAATTATTGGAGAATGGGGTTGAAACATCACTGGTTGCACCCTGAATCCTAGAGAAGAAGTCACTAAATTTTATGTCAAAAAGTGGCAAAAGGCAACTGAAGGGAGGTCTCATGGTGAAGTACCTAACAAAAAGTAAGGCTAGGAAGGACCACAAGAAGACAAGGCCAGCTTAGGAATTCAACAATATATTGGACCTAAATATGCTGGCCTTTGGAGAATTCTTCAAGCTCCAGCATATGGTACCAAATTGCTTTTTAAGGAGGATCTTCTTTGATAGACTCTTGTATTCAGCACCAGACCACCAGCATCTTAGCAGTTAGCACAAGTTGATTTATTAGACTATCAGGTTGTAGCTCCATGGGATGGTGTATGTACCACTAATTTCTAGAAGCAATGAGTCCCTTGAGATTATTCTTAAAGCTCCAATAATAATTTTAACTATATTGGTCCGTCCTGTATTGTTAAGATGCTCAGAGATAGCTTTCTGTCAACAGAAGCAAATAGCGGCGAAGAAACTACAGTCTACAATACTATATTCAAGATTTGGAGCCTTGAAAACAAGAAAGATGTGTCTTTTTGAACATAATATGATTGAGGATGTTTTGAGAATATCAGTAGATATGGACATTAAATGAAAATGAGAAGTGCTGGAGCTTCGGTGGATCCTCCTAAACATTTATAATGAATTTCCTTGTTTGAATGCACAAAGAGTTGTTAATCCCCAAACTCAACGATGAAGTCAGTGGTTGGAAATAAAACATAAACTTAGATTCTAGTTATTTTAGAGCCTTTTGTTGGCTTTGAATTTGGTTGCTTTTCTCAAAAATTTCATATGGATAAGGCGGTGAGGAATTGTTCTAATAAGATTTGGTTTTGTTGTGATCAGACTTGATTTTGAGATAATTGATGTTGATAAACAATATCTTCACATGAGGGTCTCTTTTGGTTTTCTCACTTAACCCAATTTTTATACTTGGATTTATGTTAAATGTGATGGATATGCTGGATGAATTTGTAGTATATCCCGTGCTTAGTTGGAGGTTATTGCTTCTTTGAGGGGACACAAGGTGAAGAGCCATTTAAAATACAAACTTAAGATTTTAGAATCCTTTTGCTGGATAATGAGCTTTTCAATAGTAGCTTTGAGGGATATGTTGCAATACTTCTTCAACTATTGTCCATCATTTATCTTGAAATTGTTCATATCGTAGCCCATTGGTGATTTGATTCAATCTATAAATGAGATGTGCGCCATTGTCTTTCCAGTTTCCAATATGTGGACTAAGCACCATTCGTTTATGCAGTTTGTTAAGTAGGAATGGAGGAAGTATCTCAGTAGTTTTGGCATTATTTAACTCTGACAAAGGATACTTCATATCATTCGCCAGCTGAATAAGTGAAATAAATTAATGACAGCGAAAGGACGTGGTGTGTTTAAGAAAACACATGATGAAGACCCATTAGATTTCAGTAATCCAATTGAACAATAATTATTTGATCTATTTTCATGATTTGGCGGTTGAGGAATCATTTTAGGAACAAAAATTAGTTTGTAGGTAGATGGTGGAGGGGGAAGAAACACAAAGTTCTACACGTTCTTATGTCTGACAAAAACAAACAGATGCTTACCACTTTACATACTTGGGAAGACTATAATATGTATTTGCAACAATCTCAAATTAAGGAATTTGCCCTTAAGTACTTCAAGAATACCTTTGTTGCTTCCATTAGCATTGAACAAGCTGATTTTTTAAGGATTCTGACAATTTTGTCTCATTTGAGGGAAGCATTACATGAGATCAAGGAGATTATGTTTAGCATGGAAAAGGATAGTAGGGCTGGCGTTGATGGATTCAGTGTGTACCTCTGCCAATTTTGTCAAGAGGTTGTCAAGGATAATGTTTTCAATGTTGTTGTGGATTTTTTCAATGGGTAAAAGTTACCTTGATGTTTCTCGGCCATTGCTATTATGTTCATCCCAGAATTAGTTGTCCCCTATTCCCCTACAATTAGCCTTTGCTATGTCATGAATAAAATATTGTTGAAGTTGGTGGCTAATTATTTAGGTACGGTATTGCCGAAATAATATTGCCTAATCAGAATGGTTTTGTGGCCAAAGGGAATATTTTAGAAAATGTTTTGTTAAGTGAGGAGACGGTTCATGTCACTGGGCACAAATGCATGAGCAATAACATTATTTTGAAATTGGATATGGCCAAGGCGTACTCCAAAGTTAATTGGTCTTTTTTTTTTCTATCATCTAGAAATTCAAATTTCCTTCGCATTGGTTAAATTGGTTAGTAACATAGTAGAAAATGTATGTTTTCAGTTTTTCTTAATGGGGAAAGCATTGGATTCTTTAAATTGGGCACAAGGTTATGGCATGGGGATTCCCCATTCCCAGCTTTTTATAACTGCTAAAGAATTTTGTGCCCTAGGGATTGACAAGCTCTTTTTGTTAGTATCCCTCATGCTCTCATGGTACCAAGTGGAGGGTTTGTAACCTATTTGGTATATACGAATGACATTATGCTCTTTACAAAGGGAAGTTTGCATGGGTTGTTGCAAATTTTGAATTTATTTGACATTTTAAAATTGTTTGTTAATAAATGTGGGGCATAGTTCTATTGTTGCAGATAAGAAAGTCTCTTCTATTCAAATCCATTGCGTGAAACAGGTCATGGGATTGTTGATGAAACAATTACCAGCTATATTTAGGAGTGCCTTTGTACAAAGTTAAGAAGAAAAATTAGCGTATCATGCAAACAAAATTGATAGGTTAGGAAAAATTCTTACGTTTTAGTCGTCAGATGACTTCCACTTATCAAAAGCATTCTCTCCTCCATGCCACTATATTTATGCAGGTTAAACAACTTACTAAATGGATCACTGAAAAAATTGGAGAGGCCTATAATGAGATTCTTTTGGAGATTACTGCTGAGAACCGTAAGCTGCACTGGATGTCTTGGGAAAATATTTGGTCCCCACTTAACTTGCATCTATAGTTTGAAAGCTGATTTGCATGGTCTGGGAAAAGATGAATAATCTAATTTTCTGGAATCTTGGCAGAGGTGATGTCTTTAAGATCATTGGTTTGGGATAAATCAGTATGCAAGCTAGTTCAGAGTGAACCTTAAACACATGGATTTGATTGTTTTTGTTTGGATAAATGATTAATGGAATCATGAGAAACTGGAATTGATTCTGCCACTAAATCTAGTAGAACCCATTGTTAAAATTCCTTTTGATAAAAGACAAGAGGACAGGATGAGGTGGAAGAATCAACCTGGAATTGTAAAGAAATTGATGCTAGCACGTATAGCTATGGATAGTGCAAACAGGCTTTCTACAATTGCTGCTGAAATGGGCCAACTACAAAGTAAAATTCAAAAGCACCATAAAGTACTAAATTTCCATTTGAAAAGTGTTGGAACAATTGATCCTGCAGGAAAAGAAGCGTATCCTGGAATCTTTCTATATGTCAACAATTGCCTGCTAGTATTTGTTCTTCCTCATTTCTCCATCATGCTCTATTTTTGCTTAGAGGATTATGCATAATTGGATACCAGTTGATAGTATTATGTGTAAGAACGATTCTCAAAATTGTTTTCAAGTGCCATTGCTGTTCTAATTGTGAAGAAATTGAACATTTGTTTTGGCTGCAAGGACCTTAAATGGCTAAGTTATGGTTCTCAAATAGAGGACATTTCCGCTTGCTGCAAGTTTGGAGTGTTCCCGCTCCATGTCATGATAATATTCACCTTATCTTTTGATTACTTATTTTGTGGTACATATGGCAAGAATACAATGAGGTGAAACACAAGACCATCTGTTTCTCAAGGATTTATTTATGGGAGGATGCTTCAACATTAAATTGTCTTATTCGCTGCTTACCAGTTGAGGATACATTTGGATCACTCAGAGAAAGCTACAAAATATTGTTTGGTAAAATGCCAGAAACCAATCATTAATTATGTCAAATTAAACATTAATGGATTTTATAGAGGATCTCCAGGTGAAGCTAAGGCAACGGAAATATTAGAGACCATCAAGGCAATGTTGTTGCAGCCTTCCTTTCATATATAGGTAGTGCAACCAATTTATATACTGAGCTTGCAGCTATTACAGTAGGTGTAGAATTTGTACTGAGTTGGGCTATGTGCAAGTCCGGGTAAAGGTTGATACCACAATAAGTGTTAGTATGGTACAACATCCTTCTGAAAGTAGTTGGAAACTTCAATCTTTTCTTATTCAGACCTGAATCCTCATGTAGGTTCAGACAATGTTTCACATATTTATAGGAAATGGAGTGTAGCCTTGAATCTCCTTGCTAATTTGGCTTGCAATGCCTAAACATCAGTCATGGGAAGACTTGTTGGGATTATTCAGTTGGAATGAGATGGGATTCCTTACTGTTGGCACTATGTGATCTTTTTGTATCTTTAACTGATTATCCAGGATGTACTCAAAACTCCTTGCAGTTTTTTCTAGGATGACTAATAAACCCTCGCCTAAGCATATACAACCTCATTCTTTCGATCTCTTTACCTTTAATCTTGGAGTTTCTTTTAGGTTCTCTTTTTACAGTGTTCAGAGGATCAAGCAAAGAGCAAAAACAAGTATATAGTTTAGTTTGAAAAGTTTATTCTAGTCGCTCTACTTTAAGAAATCCACATTTACTAGTCCTGTTCCTTTATATTGGATCGATGGAAGATGACCTATAGCCAAAGTCTTGGAACTCTTATTTGAGTTATATGTCGGACGTGAAACATAGCTAGGAGAATCAACCCCTTCTCTTTTGTTAAGAATAGTAATGGTACGAATACGCAAAATAGTAATAAAGCCTATCTTCTATCAAAAAAAGAAAAAAAGACCCCTAATGCATGTCCTTAGGCTGGTCCAAGAAAGACTTAAGTATTAACTTTTACCAAGGTTCACCATAATACTACTCTATATATGGATTTATGGAATGTCTATGGTTACCATTGATATAAATGACTGGTTTTGATTAGTGATATAGATTTTTTTTTTTTTCATGAGCTGATAAGGAGTGGCTAATTGAATTCTTGTGGATACAGGACTCTTCACTTCTGCAATTTATGCTGAAGACTGTATATTTGAAGATCCAACTATCAAATTTCAGGGTAAGAAAAAATCATATTCTTATTATTGTTGTATATTTAATCAATAAACTAATTCTCCTATATATATACACAAGAGATAAGCAGCTATCCAATTACCTATTAAACTATAGCTCAACCAACAAAAAAATTTGTGATCTAATATTCTGGCATCTGCCTCAAGTTTAAGCATAAACTTCAAATATGCTAGCTTGTTTTACTAAGACTCAAAGATACCTACAATAATTCCTTCGTAAGGACGTTGGCCGACCATTCATGAAATGGTGTAAAAGGAGTGCAGATAGTGCCATTCATCCCAGCATCCCTCGCAAAGTTGTAGTCTTTCTTAGCATCCTTTATTCTCATGAAGTATGGGACTACATGCAATGCATATAGCTGTCTAGTTATCACAATACGTGGGCATAGCATTTGAATGAGGAATGCCATTCTCTATCACCAATGCCCTAAATCACATCATTTCACATGTTGTATATGGACTTAACATTTTGTTTCTTGCTTCTCCTAGTCCTGAAATTGCCACCAACATTAGTGTAATATCCAAATCACTTTTATCACATGAATAACAAAAAATTGAGTAAGCTCCAACAAATTATTGTCCTAATATGTTAAAATAGGCAAGTTTTCTCATTGCTGCTCACCAATGCATATCTTTTGGTTTCTACGTGACTTGATTGATATCTTGATGAGCCAAACTCAAATGGTAAATACAATATTAGGTTCATAGTACTGAGCTAAATTAGCTTAGCAATAAGTTCTTTTGTATCTCTTAGTGTTAATGAAATCTTTTAATTTGTCATCCCATTCAAGAGGATCAAATAGAAGATGATGCCATGTTAATGTTGTCACAAGATGAAGCTATGATCACAACATCAGCAAACAAAGAGGGGGATCTTTGATTAGAATTGCTAGTCTATTAGTTAGGGTTTCTTCTTCGTATTATCTCTAGCTCAATTAGTTATAGCATTTATTGTTAGCCTACTTAATAGAGTATTAGTTAGCATAACAGAATATTAGCTAGCATGATCTTCTCTTGTATGTAAACCATGTATAGTTTTCATTTTAGCAATACACTTGCTCATTTCACACACACTCACTCGGATTGCATAGTTAGCTTGCTACTCTCTTCCTTTCCAAAAAGTTCTCATTTCCTTCATCTCCATGGATCTAACTGTCACACCCCAAAATTGAACATACAATCCAGTCTCAATGCATAAAATTCATTCCCAAATATAAAATATCACTTATCTAAAATTATAATCTTAAATAATTGAAATCCAAACATTCAAAAATAATCCAAATAAATCTTACCAAGAGAGAGAGAGAGAGACTAATAAGCCAAAATAAAATAGAACTAATCTACTGCAAGGGCCCAAAATAAGACTCAGCCCTAATTCTCATCGTAAGCAAGATCAACCTCCTCTCTAGGGTTAGGGTCTAGGTCTGCCAGAAGGAAATTAAAGAAAAATATCATGTGTGAACAAAGGACTCAGTGAATGCCAAATGTGTGCAATGTGAGTTCATGAATTCAACATGATTAGTTCAGTGAAAACGTCCAAGAAGAATATAAGTGGAAAGCAATAAACAGTCAAGCAGTAATGAAACAAAAATTCAGTAACCATTTTCATAGGCTAACATTTAATGCGCCAATCAGACAATGTTTGTTGTAGCCAATCAACTTTATGACTCCCACTATAATAGTATTTTGTCCCTCCGGGCAAAGTGCGACCTTACCAAAACAGTACTCGAGCGTAGGTCCTTGGGAAATCTTACAACCCACATCAGCCACAAACGGCTTCTGTTGTGCATTGGGGGAATTGGACTATGAGGGCTTGGGTTCCAACCGGCAAGCCCACTGCCACCTGGTGAAGTCCCTCGCACACCCAACATATTGGAATTATAACAGTAAATTCAATCATCAGTTGATCATTAGATTTAACCGCTAGTCTAGAAACACTATAAGAGAAATCATAAAAGCACATGTTTTCTTTTATCTAGAAATACAATAAGAGAATTTTTCTTTTTTTGTGCAATGAAATACACATATAGTGCAGTGTAAATTGAAAAGAAGCTTGATAGAATGCATTACTATATATAACCTTCTGGGTTTTGAAAGATAATACTATATGTTATATAAGATTAAGCACCCACCTTTAAGATTGATTCTAGAAGTCAACCACTTATCTAGGAGCATATTGAATCAATTACTGAGTCACCTGATTCATTTAATAAACATATCAACTATTACTTTAGATGACTGGCAAAACCAAATATATTTAGAACTAGTTTTACCGATGCCATAAGTTTCTATTGCCTTAAAATCAATAATCCTAAATAGTACTAAAAATAATTTACTAATTTTCTCTTTCTTTCTTTCTTTTTATAGAGAGAGAATTCCTACAAAATTTTAAACAAACTTAAGGAAATACGAATCACTTCCAATAATTCCCCTTGATTGAAGTAAACATACAACATCAATTTTATTTTATTTTATTTCCACATGGAAAAACTATGGCGCAATCTTAGTAAATTGACTAGACCTAGAGAGATCATGTCATGCCCCAAATTCGGGACACAATACGACAGTGCCCCTAAGTCCAAAGACTCAAAGACGCCAAGCCTCAAATCCAATAGAGCATGTTAAATTCCCAAAAATTTTATCTAACAATTTCAAAAATAAATTGTCACCATGAACTATAATTCAAATACTTGTCTTAACAATTAAACTTGGGTGTCCCAAGACCTCAAAGAAAATTTCCTAATCAACTAACTAGAAATTTTAAACATCAAATAAACATATTCTAAAAACACCAATCTCTTGTCACCATTCCCAAAAATTGTTCATCTTTCTCGTCCTAAACTAAGTTATCTGTAAAATGATGAATCAATATCTTATGAACGACACTTCGCCCAATAAATAAATATCATTCTCCTTCTACCAGATTTGAGCATGTATAAATATCAAATAGAAGAAAAGAAATCATTGAAGACAAGAACTTTCATTTAAAAAAAAAATACAACAAGATGCAAAAATAAAGAATTATCTTATCAGAATTTTAGGACATACTTTCAAAGTAATTGACAAAAGATACACAAATTATCAGAAACTTTCAATCATTAATTAACCATGCTCAAGAACTCTCAAGATTCTAATCAGTTATTTTGGCCAAGATCTTAAATATAACGCCATTAAGTGGCTTCAGAGGTCTTAACAACAACGCCATTAAGAATGGCTTCAGAGGTCTTAAGTAAACTGCCATTAAGACTAGCTTCAGAGATATTTTGCTACTATAACCCCATAACACAGTTACGGAACTCGTTCCTACCGACAGTTTCTCGATTATTCAGAACATAGATTTTTTTTATTATTTATTTCAACAGAGAGGCTCAAATCCTAAAAATAAGTTTTATGCATGCAAAGAAAATTTTTATGAACAAGTCAATATTAACAGACGAAATAATTCTTCAACAAATAAACCTTTAGACTTAAGAATTCAATATGCAAAATTTACAATTTTGATGCAAAAATCATTTATGCAGAAAAGATTTTAATAGAAAGAGAATAGACCTTTAGTTAGTATTTCATGCAGAAAACATGTATGCGAAGAGAATATTTTCAATATAAGGTAGAAAGAAATTTACTTACACCAAAATCTTAAAACTCAAAGTTTCTCTTAGATTTGATCCACCACTTACTACTAGTTCTACAACAAAAAAATAGGATGTTAGTACCCAAGAGTGAAAATTCCTACGGATTTTAAAGAATAAATAGAAATTTTGGTATTTTCTTACCTCTGCGTATAGCTTCTTTATTTCCTACTGTATGGGTATATATACAACTAGGCTAGGTACTTTGGATAAATTAGAATTCATATCTTATTGAGATAAAAAGGTCACTCTAATCCTGATTCCTCATATTTGATCAGATATCAATCCCAAATAATGATAAATTAAAACTGCAGAGATAATTCTAAAATCCTAACCTTATCAGAATTAGGTAGTTACTAAAATTCCCAAGCCAATGATTAACATTAATCCAAGATCCTAATTCCTCGTGATTTAATTATTCTAGATTTTGTCTAGCTATTATCATAGGTTAGTAATTAAAAGAATATGAAATATTCATTAATTTTCGCATGAAAGTATAGAGGTACAAAAAGTAAGGTTCTAGGATTCTATATCACCTACATTTACATTGTTTTAGCTAACCAACATAACTAGATACCTTACGGGGGTCAAAAACTATCCAAATAGAGTTTTAAAATAATGGGAAGACCTCTAGAATTATCCATCCATAAATCCAAAAATTCCATAAAAATTAATTTTTATCATCTTTAATTTGATAATCATTGACCTAAACCCGTAATTACTTCATAATAATTTGTTGGCTTATTTTCTACACTACTTATGGGCTTAATCATAACCTAAAATAAACTAAATAGATTCGGCTTAATACATCTAACAAGGTATGGACCAAAGATTAATAGTTCTTTCATTATAAAAATATAATCAGGGCTTATATCATATTGCTAATTCCCGAAAAGAAACCTAATCTTCTAAACATAATTTCTCTGCCTTTGATGTTTGTTCACATACGATTCATATAACTATGGCCCAAGTCAAATAACCTTGAACGAAAGACTAATTTTTAGCTCCAAAATTGATATCCATAGAGTCGCTCACTTAATCATTACTATAAAACTCAATAAATAAAATTTCCATAAAATAATTGACTTGATAAATTCTACATCTTCAATAACAACCAAGCAATCTTTAGAAAATTATTAATAATCTAAAGTCTATATCCTCGAGATTGCAAGTAAAAATCAAGATAAGTGCTTATAATAGGATCCTTAATAACCCCAAAAAGAATTCAGTTTTTATTTCTTATTTATTTTCAACTAAAATCCCTTAAATGTTGATCGAGTCCGAAATAAATTTGTATGTTCAAATTTCTAGAAGAAGAACAAGCCAAGAATATCAGTGAATAATCAAAATCAACTATTATTACTCCATTATTCCTAACATTCAATACCGTATATATCCATCTTTTTTTCCCCTCAAAAGAGTTTCACTACTAACCATGCACACTTTTATTCTAGATCGCATATCATTGAAGCCTAGTCGTAATGAAATTCAAGTAGTTCTAGAGATATAGTTAATAATACTTCTAAGATAAACTATAATAATTTGTCTAAAGACTTGGGATATTACAGATCACATAAGAATTCAAATTCTAAAATAATTCTTAGAATCTCTACATAATCAAATATTAACTAGTAATGCAATTTGTGGACCAGTGAACTAATTATATCACCCAACTTAATTTTTGTTTACATAATCATGAGAAGAAAACATCAACTAGAGCATTTGAATTTGTTTGACCTTTTAACTAACAAAATTTGTGATTCTCATGCATTATACACAATCTGCCCATGTGTGCATAATCAATTTTGAGAAGCCAAGTGTAAGGAATCTAACATGGATGTCCTCAAGTATTTATTTATTTATTTATTTTTTTTTTTTTTTTTTTTTGTGACTCAAACTATGTGCCAACAACTTTATCCACCTTCCTAAACCTCTTAGCATTGATTCCAAATCAATAGGAAAAATACCATAAATTCATATAAACAAAAGAAAATTGATAGATATCCTTTACCCCAAAACTATGCGTGTTAGTGCCCATCCCTTTGTTCTTGCCTTTCTCTTCTTTGCTAACACTATTGCCGCCTTCCTCTTCTTTTTTTTTTTTTTCTTCTACCATTTTTCCCCCTTATTTTTTTTTTTTTTTTTTTTTGTAATTTGATTGTGTAGCTAGGGTTTTAGATTGTAGGGACTATATGTATGGGAGAAGTGGTTTACTTCAACTAGAACTCTACTTATAATCGTTCTATAACTAGGATAATCCAGTTATAAATCTAGTATCTTTATTATTGATTCCTGAAATCTCAATTATTCAAATCCTAGTAACAATATACTATTAATTCTAGCAAAATTACAACTTATTCTTCCAAAAAATGGTATATCTAATATATATATATGTGAACCTAAATAATAGTTATCACTATTTGATCAAGAGATAATTTAATGCTATATATGTGTATATATTACATTTTTATTATTTTAAATAATACATAAAGTAAAAATAAAATAAGATAAAATATTTTATTAAATATAAAAAGAAATTCTCAGGCGTTACATCCCACCTCCCTTAAAAGAATTTGGTTCCCAAATTCTAACCTAAGTTAGCGAAGAGTTCCAGGTGATATTTTTACATTTCCTCCTTACTTTCCCAAGTCAGATCTTATGGCACCTCCATAGAATTTTTACCGGTAGAATACTTTTTTGTGCATAATTTTTGTATTCTTAATCTAGGACTTGAACTAGTTGCTTTTCATAAGTCAACTCTTCTTGAAGTGACAAATCCTTATATTCCGTTATATGCTAAGGATTCTCTTAATACTTACATAGTTGTGACACATCGAAGACACAGTGTATTCCCATAAAGTTTTATAGTGAAATAAGTCGATAAGTTACTGCTCTAATCCTTGTGGATCGTTTTTTGAGTGACAATTCAGAAACTCCATATCCCCAATACTAAATTTAAAAAATCTTCCTCTATCATTTGCTTAGCTCTAAATCATGAGTTGGACAGTTTTGCTCATGTAGTTCTAATTTTCTTGAGGTATAAGCTATTACCTTATCATTTTGTATCAGCATATATCCTAAGCCTTCTTTAGATATATCGGTGTGATGAGGGTGAAATCAATTGGTAGCTGAATTAGGTAGTATTTTTGGATTGGTCCGACCTCTCTGGTCGATATATGAATATAACTGGGCTAAGTCCTGCAATCACGAACAAATGTCAGGCTAGCCGAGGAGCCCTCAACTTAGGCACTCCGATGCCCAAGTCAGTGTAGAGTCGATAGGATATAATGAGCAGCAGAGTGAAGGCTTTGTATGTTTAGAATGGCATGCCTTTGAGAGGCTGGAGTGAGGGTATTTATAGCCTTCTCTCATTGGGGATTTGTCTGGGATGCCCTTGACATGTAGTAATGGTCTCTATCCTTGCATGGGGGCCATTAGGTCATATCCCACCCTTGTACTATTCCAAGTGGCTGCTTCTCCAGGTTTTAGGGACAGAATATGATACTGTACACGCGCCTCCTCTCTAGTGCGCTAGCATAGGTGGTACTGGAGCGGCATGCGCTATTAATGCGGAGACATGTTGCCTGTCAGAGCATTTAATGCGGCAGAGATGGTTACGCGATGGGTCGACCTCCTTGGTCGATCGAAAGGTCGACCCAACGATGGATAAGCACGCGGCGTACGTGGTGGACGAGCGTTGCTGTTGAGCTATCGATCAGCGGTCCTATCCCCGAGTCATGTCGATCTGTGTGGTCGATTTGGGTCAACTGACGTTGGTAGCATAATTGGGCCCAGTATATGAAGTGGGCCTACCGCTACATCCTTGGGCCTGTGGTCTTTGGGCCGAGCACCTAGGGCTATCCCATATCATGAGTCCCCCTACTTTCGAATGCTAAATAAGGGAAACGACGAGAAGGATTGGGGAATAATCTGTTGAGCAGTTACGCTGCCTCATCGATGAGGGTTTTTGAAAGTTGACCTGGGTTTCGCATATTTAATGAGTGGTTACATCGTGTCGCGCGTGCCATGGAATGGCGGTTACAACATTATTGCAACCGCTTGGGTTCCCACGCTCACATGCCTATAAATAAGCGCTGTTAAAACAGCCATTTTTACTTTTACTGCCTTTGCGTCTAGTCGAGCGTCTAGCCAACTACCTTTGCTGCTAATGTCATCTGCTTTTAATGCATTGATAGAGAGTAAGTCCTTTCTTTCACTCTCCTTAGCGTCTTTTGTTTTATTGTAGTAATGTTGCGTTTATCTGATTCTTAGGGTAGCCATGGGGGAGGCTACTTTTCCATCTTCCCATGCTCCGCAAGTCGGGTAGCACCAACGAGTCGGGTTTCTATTACCTTACTGCTCGACCCCATCGTAAGTTCCTCGTGACCCCAGCCTCTTCTTGTGAACAAGAGTGGAAAAAATGTTACCTATACGTTCGAGATGCTGGGGGGTTCAATTTTTCGAGGGGCTGGTGAATGGGGCATGTCGAAAAGCCAGGTAACCTGACTCTAACCTACCCAATACTTTTGTTAGGGATCTGGTCAAGTTTAGCCAAATGAAGGCCTCGGTCTTTATTGAGGAAAGGAGTTTGGTGTTGGCTAGGTTGTCGCCAGCCCAACTAAATTTGCCGGCGGACGATCGACTAGGTAGATTATGCTGTCCATAGTTTGTTATTTTTCTAATTTTTGTTCGATTTTAACCTTTGCTATTATGTTGCTTGATAGATCGCGATGAGATTATGAACCGCTCAAGAGCTGAAGCTTTAGCAAGGACTGAGAGGAATCAACGGTTGTGGTCAAGGCACCTCAACTAGAGGCTATGACGCCCTTGCCATCGCCGACTCCGTCACCTGCTCGACCAATAGCAACTGTAGGTAGCAGCCGAGTGGTTCGAGATAAAAGACCTATGGTGGAGTAGGCGGGACCTACCCCAGAGAGTGTCGCGGCTAAGAAGGGAAAGGGGAAGGCCACGAGGTCGGGCCAACCTTCAGGCTACAATCTGTTCGGGCCGCGTGGGGATGACTTACTGTTCCATCTGCCCAAATTGCCCTCGCCGAGGTTCGGTATAGAGCTGAGCATGGCCGTTCACAATTCGATGTTGATGGAGACAGCAGGGTCGACTTGGGCCACTCCTCTGAAGGTGTTAATGGTCGGGTTGTTCATGTCCGACCATAAAAAGCTGATGGGCCTGAGCCAAGATGCTGCTCTTAGGGCTCTAGCCTATCACTCCAACATGGTAAGGCTCTGGTCCAATATGTCGTATTGTCGAGCTTTATTTTTGGTCGAATATTGTTCTCTTATCAGTAATGCTGTCTTTCAGGTCGGCCAGCTGGGATATCACTTCTACCGAAGGTTGTAGCTGGCCTTAGCTAACCGCGAGCGCCTGCAGGAGGATGGGGACGTGGAGACTTTGAAGGCTCAGCTCGAGTCTTCGCAGACCAGAGTCGAAGAGCTGGCCAAGCAAATCGAAGAGCTAAACAGTCGGCTCCAAGTAAGGGATATTCAGCTAATTGCCTCTATCGATGAGAGGACCAGAATGGATGAGTTGCTGAAGTGGGCTAGGTTGGATGCACAGCTTGCCTATGACTCTAGTCGATCCGCTGGTTGGAGGTCTGCGCTCGATAAGGCTCGAGCTGAATTTTATCAAAAGCTATCGCTGATGCAGCGAAAAGTAGTGCAACAGTTCATGCTCAGCTCGAATTTTCAAGATGCGAGCGTCGTGTTCTCGCTAGACGACACCCAAAACTCATTCAAGAAGGCCCTTAAGCAATTACAGTTTTTGGGCTATTCATTCCGACCGGAGGATAGAGAATGCCTCAGTCATCTTCTCGACTAGCAGCTGCAGCCCTATCTAGGAGACGAGGGGGGCTGAGGGGCAAGGTGCAGAGGCCTATGTGGTCGAGGGAGTTGAGAAGGCTCTGCCAGCTATGCCTTTGACAGATGAGCAAATGAAGCAGGTCGAGGTGGCGAAGAGGTTGGAAGCGATTGCTAAGAAATTTGACTTCGCCAACGACTTTGCGTTCGAGGTCCGGCATGGCGTGCTCGACGTGGCCGAGTATCTTCCTCCCCTAGATAGGCGTTTTCTAACTGACGTGGCTGGACCTTCTCAATCGGCGACTGCCGCCGTTCCTGCTGCTGTTGCCATGCTAGAGCTGATTCCTATTCCTGTTCCTTCGAGTGACAAGCTTGAACAAGCAATCGATGAAGGCGCTCGAGGTAGCGGCGCTGAGGGCGCCGGGTCAAGCTGATGCTGTTGCAATGATATATTCTCTTCTTCTTTTTTTATTGATGTACTCTCTTCGATATATGTAACTAAGGTTTTCTGAATTTGAATGAGACATTCATCTATATCTTCTGAATTTGAACGTGTTTACTTGGTTGGATGAATGAATTTGTAGTCGAATGTTCACTGTTAAATATTTGCAAGATTAGTTTAAGATCCTCGTCGAGTGAATTCTGATTAATGTGCAATTTAGTGACTCGGAGATTTGTTGTAACCTAACACGTCAGTTGCCCAATTGAACAAGATAATTAATGATAAACCCGTATAATCTAGCGACTGCGGGGTCGACTGGAATCCATCGTGTCGATTGCTTAGTTGAATGAAATAACTAACGATAAACTCAAATAATTTAGCAATTGCGAGGTCGACAGGATGGTCTTGGCTGCAAAGCCTCGACTTGGTCGCCTGAAGCCTGCTTGGTTGACTATGGGGTCGACAAGTTGATCTTGGCTACGAAGCCTTAACTTGGCAGCTTGAAGCCTGCTTGGTCGACTACGGGGTCGACAAATTGGTCTCGGTTGTGAAGCCTTAACTTCGCGACTTAAGCCTGCTTGGTTGACTACGGGGTCGATAGATTGGCCTCGACTGCGAAGCCTTGACTTGGCAACTTAAGCCTACTTGGTCGACTACGGGGTCGACAGTGAGTAATTAACTTATGTCAATAGGTATTCGCAATTAACTTATGTTAAGATTTTTTGCGAACTTTTCATTTCTACGACGAAATACAATGGCGGCCCGCGGCCTTTTTATACATAGAATTTCCTTAGATTTATGGCATTCCAAGGTTGTAGTAGTTCATTGCCTTGCATGTTTGTTAGTCGGTATGCATTATGCTTTGAGACTTTGACCATAGAGTAAGGTCCCTCCCATTTTGGGCCAAGTTTGCCCATATTTCTCGACACTTCGACCTTCTTGAGGACTAGGTTGCCGACTTTGAAACTGCGAGGTCGGACTGCTTTGTTGTAATGTTCCGTCATTTTTGACCGATATCGTTGCATCGTATTGTAAGCTGTGTGACGCAGCTCGTCGATGGGGATTAAGTCTAGGGTCCTTTTCGTTGCATTTCTGACCGGATTATAGTGAATCACTCGGGCTGTGTGCTGGACCAGCTCGGATGGAATTACGGCTTCGGAGCTATAAACTAAGTTGTAGGGGCTGCAGCCTGTGGCTGTTCGATAAGTGGTCCTATATGCCTATAGTACTACCGGGAGGTTGTCTACCCAACTTGCTCCTATGCCTGCTATTCGAGCCTTAAGGTGGTCAAGGATTGTCCTGTTTGTGACCTCTGTCTGACCATTAGCCTGGGGGTTCCCTACTGATGTGAAGTGCTGGCTAATTCCCAAGGCCTCACACCATTTTCTCGTGCTCTTACTCTGGAATTGGGTCCCATTGTCTGAAATCAGGACTTTGGTCAAACTAAACCGACAAATTATGCTTTTCCAAATGAAACTCTTGATGACCGCATCGGTGATTTTTGGAACTGCTTCAGCTTCGACCCATTTAGTGAAGTGCTCAACCGCCACGATGATGAATTTTCACTAACACGAAGTTTTCAGGAGAGAACCAACTATGTCGATCCCCCACTAGTCGAATGGCCATGTGATCTAGACGTTTACTATCGACGCGGATGGTTGGTGCGGTATGTTCACCTATATCTAGAACGATGGGCATTTTTTGGCGAAGTCGACTGAGTCTTGCAATAAGATGGACCAAAAATAACCGTAACGGACAACTTTGTGGGCCAAGGATCAACCTCCGGAATGGTTGCAACAGATGCCAGCGTGAATCTCGTGTAGCACTTTGTTTGCCTCTTTGGGTGTTAGGTACTTAAGTGGTGGTCCTGACATTGACCTTCTGTAAAGCTATCCGTGTTCGTCGAGGACAAACTTGGTTGCCAGTCCTCTAAGCATGTGGGCCTGGTTCTCATCGTTGGGGATCGTCCCGTAGCTCAAATAGAGCTTTATTGGGTCTTGCCATGAGGGCGCAGTCTCTTCGACCGACCCGACAAAGTTCTGATCGATGGCTTGAATACATGGTTTGTTGGCCACCAAGAACATTATAGTTCTTTCCCTAGTTCCTTTTGTCGAGTTGGCTAACTTTGAAAGTACGTCTGCCCGTTCATTTTCTGCTTGGGTACCTGGCTCAAGGTGAAGCTCTTGAATGCCCATTGTAATTGTTTCACTTCAGTCAGGTACTGACTCATTTTGGTTTCCTTGGCCTCGAAATTCCCTTCCACTTGCTCCGCCACCAATTGGGAATCGGTGATTGCTACTAGTCGCTCGACGGCCCGAGCTACTGCCATGTTTATTCCAACCATGAAAGCTTCATATTCTACCTCATTGTTGGTAACTAGGAAGTCGAGTTTTATGACAAAATCATACTCCAAAGCCTTGCTGCAGTAATACACAGGTCAGTGAGTCCCGTCTCTCGTCGATGCCAATACCGAACTGATCGAGGCAGTGGATACAGCGAGGTAAAGTTGCAAAACTTCTCCCAGCTCAAGCTTGGCGAGCATAGGCAGCGAGGACAAGTATTGCTTGAGCTCGATTAAGGCCTAGTCGCACTGCTGAGCCCACTGAAACCCTGATTTCTTCGCATTTCTAAGTATTTTGAAGAAAGGGAAACTCTTGTCGGCCAATCGAGCAATGAACCTACCGAGGGCTATGATCCTATCGACCAAGAGTTGTACATCTCTAACAGTGCGAGGTAGGGCGATGTCCAGAATTGCTTGGATCTTATGCGGGTATGCCTCGATCCCCTTCTGACTGACCATATAACCAAGGAACTTGCATCCACGAACCCCAAATGTGCACTTATTGGGGTTGAACTTCATGCCGAATGCCTTAAGTATGGAAAAGGTGTGGTCAAGGTCAATGAAGTGCTCCTCAGCTTTCTCTGTTTTGACATTCATGTCATCGATGTAGACCTCCATATCTCATTCTTGAACATGAAGTTGACCAATCTTTGGCACGTTGCTCCGGCAGTCTTGAGCCCGAAGGGTATGACTAAGAAACAATATACTCTATTAGGGATAACGAAAGAGGTCTTGTCCCTGTCCTCGGGTGCCACGAATATTTGATAATAACCCTGAAAGGCATCCATCATGCTCAACAACTCACAACTAGTAGTAGAATCTATTAATAAATCTATACGAGGCAGGGAGAAAGGATCCTTAAAGCAAGCTTTATTTAAATCGGTGAAATCATTACACATGCGCCACTTTCCCTCATTCTTAGGGACAAGTAGAACATTACAAAGCCAAGAAGGATACTGAATTTCTACAATATATCCTGCCTCTAGTAGCTTGTTGACCTCCTCTTCTATGATTTGGGACCTCTCTGCATTGAAAGTTCTTGTCTTCTGCCTCACTGGCTTGTGAGTAGGGTCCACATTAAGTCAATGGATGATGACACTTGGGTCGACTCCATGAAGGTCGACAGCTTTCCAAGCGAACACATTGATGTTTTGTCGAAGGAATCGACCATGAGGCATTCCAAGCAGTCGCCCATATCGCTTCCGACCCGAGTAGTTTTATTGGGGTTTCCAGGTTCCAGCTTTATTATTTTGAAATTCCCGACGGGCTCGACCCAGGTGTCTTCCAACTTCCTTTTCTTAAATGCAGGTCCCTCATCGGGTTTCGCTACAGAGGCGTCCCTCGAGGGCTTCAATTGAGGTTGCTTCTTCTGAGGTTCGCTGGCCTTGACAGAGATAGTGTAGCAGCGCCATGCATCCTTGAGATTGCATAAGATTTCTCCTACTCCTACTGAGGTTGGGAACTTGATCTTCATGTGGTAAGTAGAGACAATGGTTTTGAATTTGTTCAAGGCTGGTCGACTAATGGTGACATTGTAAACGAATAGGGCGTCGACTACCAGGTAGTTAACCATCAAGGTTTTGCTTAGGGGACCCTGTCCAAATGATGTGGATAGGTTAATAGATCCCTTTGGAATGATCGTGGACCCAAAAATCCGACCAGCGGCGTTCGAACTGGCTCAAACTTTAGTTGGCCCAAATTCATCCTGTTCAAAGTGGACAAAAATATGATGTTCGCAGAACTACCATTGTCGACCAAAATCTTTCTCACTTCGAAATTGGCTATTTCGAGTGTTACCACTATGGGGCAATCAATCTTTCTGCCGACTCATTTGTTCTCCAGATGATCAAGGTCAGACTTAGTGAAGGAGATTGGTTCTGCGCTGGTTGAAAGCTGGAAAATCATTTCGACTTTGGCTGATTTAGTCGATTCCAGTTGCCTCTGAGTTTGCTTTATGGCGGACCTTGAGTCCTCCCCGGTAGGTCCTTCCACAATCTTGTCGATGACTCCTCGAATGGGTGGGTGGGGCTCCTGGGTTGGTCTTTTTCCTTTATCTTCTCTCCTTGGGCTAGCCGACCTTTCTCTTTGGGGAGTCCGATTGGTTTTGCCCTCTTCACCCCTAGCACGCTCATCGATAAATTTTTCAGATGGCCTTATCTGATCAGTCTTTCTATCTTGTCTTGTAAGTTGAAGCAATCATCCATGTCATGCCCCATCTGTTTATGGAAATGACAGTATTTCTTTGATTTTTTCATGGCTTCCGTCTCGATCAACTTCCTAGGCCTTTTGAGGAGATTGTCATGCTGGATAGCAAATAGCACCTCCTTTCTAGGGAGGTTAGGTGGACTATAGTCATGCAAGCGCTTGATGGGTGACCAACGTTCCTCTCTAACCTGGCGATCGCCTTTGTCCTTGCTCTTTTTCTTCTCGACCTTGAGGTTGCCATATTTAAGTTTATTCATCTCCTCTTGGGTCATGTACCTCTCCGCGAAGTCAATGAGCTCCTCCATCAATCGTGGCTGCTCGTGTACTAGAGCATTGGCACAGTCCTTGTGCCTGAGGCCCAAGAACAACACGTCGATTAAGAATTCAATCATTAGGCTATCGATCTTCAACACCTCTATGTTGAATCTAGTGAAAAAGACTCGAAGGGACTCCCATTAGTTTTGCTTCACCGAATGCAGATGGGTGTGTGGGAGTTTCGCCCTCCTCCTACTTGCGAACTAGTGCAGAAACTTCTCACATACCTGGTCATATGAATGTATCGATGCCAGTTCCAACTTAACAAACCAGTCTAGCACTATTCTTTGGAAGGTGGTTACTAGCATTTTGGCGTGGATGTTCTCATTGTGCCTGTGCAACTGCATCATGTGATCGAATTGCATTAGGTGTTCGTTTGGGTTCAACGAGCTGTTATATTGGGGTAAGTCGGTTGGGATCTTAGCATCAACGGCAATGTGTTCGTTGATAATCTCCTGGACAAATGGTGAATCTTGCTCTCTTCGAAACCTAGGCGGTTCCTCATAATTGAGGCTTCTCTCTGTGTTTCTCCTCGAAACTTCCTCCAATCATCGATTCAACTACTGGACTTGGTGGGACACCTCCTCCCATTCTTCTCTGTGGGCTTGGCATGTATTTCTGTTCGGGTAGGGTCTCGAGCGGTCAACCCTATTGCGCTACGGGGCTCGAATGGATCAAACGCTGTGATTAATGGAATCTGCAACTTCTTCACGGGGCATAGGTTAGGCCATTTCCCTCGAAAAGCTGCTTGGGCTCACTTCGCGCCTTGAGGGGGCCTTCTGGACTCTGGTCGATCCAAGCTCTCCCTCGACGGACTTTTTTCCGGGCCTACAGGTTGCGGCGTCGCACTGGCTCCGGCTGCACAATATGTCTATTCAAAGATGCTGAAAGTTGAGCCAAAATCTGGGCGGATATCTGCTCACTGATGAGCTACATCAGCTGAGGCATAGTCAGGGTGACCACTTGTTCTAACGAGGCGTTTGATCCTGGTGCGCCAGTTTCTTGCTAAGGTCAAGTAGGGGGAGAGCTAGACCTCTTGTTTTCATCTCTTCTTGAGGGGGCTCGCCTAGTGTTCACCATTTTTGATAACGGACTCAAAATTTTTCACAGACGGTGCCAAATGATGAGGGTGAAATCAGTTGGTAGCTAAATCAGGTAGTATTTTTGGATTGGTCCGACCTCTCTGGTCGATACATGGATATAACTGGGCTGAGTCCTGCAATCACGAACAAACGTCAGACTAGCTGATGAGCCCTTAGATGAGGCACTCCGACGCCAGGTCAGTGTAGAGTCGACCAGATATAATGAGCAGCAGAGTGAGGGTATTTATAGCCTTCTCTCAACAGGGATTTGTCTGGGATGCCCTTTACATGTATTAATGGTCTCTGTCCTTGCATAGGGGCCATTAGGTCATCTCCCACCTTTGTACTATTCAAAGTAGCTGTCTCTCCAGGTTTTAGGGACAGAATAGGACACTGTACACGTGCCTCCTCCCTAGTGCGACAGCATGGGTGGTACTGGGGCGGCATGCGCCATTAATGAGGATGCATGCTGCCTGTTAGGGCATTTAATGCGGCAGAGATGGTTAAATGACGGGTCAACCTCTTTCGGTCGACCTAACGATGGATAGGCGCGCGACATACGGGATGGATGAGTGTTGCGGCCGAACTATCAATCAGCGGCTTTGTCCGCGAGTCATGTCGTTCCGTGTGGTCGATTTAGGTCATCTAACATCGGTAGCATAATTGGGCCCAGTGTATGAAGTAGGCCTGCCGCTACATCATTGGGCCTGTGGTCTTTGGGCCGAGAACCTTGGGCTATCCCATATCACAGTGTATACCAAAAATTATCAATGTCATCTTGTAGTACCAATATTAATGTTAATGTAAATCTTTTCTTAAGGCCTTGAAAACTAGCCTAATTTTTCTCAGTCCACTTAAATGACACCTTCTATGTCAGTCCGAACAATGGAACTATTATTTTTGAGAAATCTCAAACCTCATGCGGTAACATACCAACCCCAAGAAACTTATCATCTCAGTTACAATTGACGGCCTTTTCCATTCTGGTGTTGCCTCAATTTTGGATGGATCAACCGTGATCTCATTTTTTCAAATGATATAACCCAAAAAGGCTACCTTATCAAGCTAAAACTCATACCTATTGAACTTAGCATAAAGTTTAGGTTCTCGAAGTGTTTGTAATACTATCCTCAAGTGTTCTTTTTGTTCATTCTAGCTCTTTAAATATACCATAATATTATCAACAAAACAATCACAATCTGGTTTAGATATGGCCTAAACACACAGTGCACTAAATCCATAAATGCCCCAAGTGCATTAGTCAAACCAAATGGCATTACCATAAACTTAAAATGACCATATTGAGTGTTTAATGTCATCTTAGACATATCCTTCTCTCTAATCTTTAGTTGGTAGCATCCTTGTCTAATATCCATTTTGAAATAGACCTGAGATCCTTGTAAATGATCATAAGTTCCTCTATTTGGCAAGGGATATTTATTCTTAATTATAACATTATTCAAGCCTTAGTAGTCTATACACATCCTTTAAGTCCCAATATTGGGGTCGTCCCTAAAAGAACTTCGATGGCAAATTCGACTTTGCGACTAGGGGTAGAGAAGTTAATTCCTCAAGGAATATATTAGGAAAATTCGCGACTACGAGGACTTCATCAATCTTAATCCTTAGATCTATTGATCAAGTAGACTAGGTATATATCTTACTTGTTCTTAGTATCTTGAAACCAAAGTCATTCCAGTTGACTTACATTCCCCGATTAGTTCAATTATTAGTTTCCCAAGCTCACACAAACTAACTATTACCAAATAGAATTTTAAGTCAAAGCAACTACTAAGTAGAAAATCTAATCTATTAAAATAACACAAATAGAAATTTTAAAATAAAAATACTATCTAATTCTAAATGATAATTCATCTAATGTTAAGATTTCTCATGTCTAGCGTATCCATAGTAATTAAACATTATGTCCCATTTTCTAGCATTGACTAATTCTAAGGCTCCAATTGGCTTTCGAGTAGGGTTGTTAACTGTTATCACAGTCGTTTTTTATCCTTGCCCTTGGGTCTTCCCCCTTTGCTAGTTGTCTTCAACCAGGCGAGACTTCTACTGAGTTCTACCAATAGCATGCCGAACCTTCAAAAAGGAATGCAATAATATTGACCTTTTGGTCATCACTATAGTCGAGTCTATTATAGATGTTTTCAATGCCCTCTATCCAAAGTTCAACCTTTCGATCATCAGGCTCCCTATTGAAATATTATGACTGGAAACATAAGAACTAGTCAAGTACTAAATCAGGAGTTGGTGGTCCTCTAGGTTGTTGGTGGTTTTGAAGGGCTTGCATGAGATTGTCCCATTGTCGCCACCATATCGTTTCCTATCGGTAGTGCTTAGGGCATTAGTAGCAGTAGCAATAGAGCTTGCCTATTCCCTACCCTAGGTAGTTGATATGAATATATCTAGGAGTTTCTTGCTCGTTCTCGGATTAATTTCATGAAATGTTAACTGGGGGTCTTCCACGACGAACTCCAAGTCTAGGATCCATTTTAGAATAATGCGATCTCTATCACTAAATTTATAACAAGTGAAATATAAAACGAAAATATGTGCCTAATTTCAAAGGAATCTAGCACTGCACATACATAAACAAATTCAATTAATTAATTTTTTTTTTGTATATCGGTCAATAAGATTATCATCTTATCTATTAATTTTTTTTCTTAGCATACAATAATAGCTTGCAATTAGAATTGTATCATTCACTTCCTCTAACCCTAATCGTAAGAGGTGAGGCATCTAGATAATGTACTAATTTTGAATTACTATCTTACTGTACAACACGAACATAATCCTATATCAGTAATGAGAAATAAAAATATATCAAAGTAAGCACTTTTGAAATGAAGACAACTAAGGATTCACAATTCTTAATGGGAGAAAAAAGATTAAATCCTAGAGTATTTTCAATCTAAGTCTCATAGTATGTCATGAATCATATCATCAAAAACCAAAATGTTTAATCATATCAGTTGGTTCACCTAATAAAATTCCCTCACAACCTCAATATCATGTGAAATTTGATCAATCTCTTCAGTGCTTAAACTTGAACACTCAAATCAATTCCTAAGACTTTTAAGCCCAAATTTCATAGTCCAAGGATCTTATCCCAACGTAGCCTAAGTTTAAAACCTAGGCTCTGATACCAATCTATCATGCTCCAAAATCAAACCATACAGTCTAGTCTCAAGGCATAAAATTCATTCCCAAATATAAGATATCACTTATCTAAAATCATAATCTTAAATAGTTGAAATCCAAACATTCAATAATAACCCAAATAAATCTTACAAAAAAAAAAAACACTTAAAATTCCTAATACTCTAACCTCAACTAAAGACCATAAAAAAAAAAAGAGGAGAAACTAATAAGCCAATATAAAATAGAACTAGTCTACTGCAAGGGTCCAAAATAAGATTCAGTCATGATTCTCATCGTAAGCAGGATCAATCTCCTCACTAAGGCTAGGGTCTAAGTCTGCCAAAAGGAAATTAGAGAAAAATATCAATTGCAATAAATGACTCAATGAATGCCAAGTGTGTGCAATGTGAGTTCGTAAATTTAACATGATTAGTTCAGTGAAAACATCCGAGAAGAATATAAGTGGAAAGCAATAAATGGCCAAGCAGTAATGAAACAAGAATTCAATAAACATTTTCATAGGTTAACATTTAAATGTAATGATCAGACAATGTTTGATGTAGCCAGTCAACCTTATGACTCCCATCGTAACAGTCCCTTATCACTCCAGGCAAGGTATGACCTTACCAAAATAGTGCCCGAGCCTAGGTCCTTGGGAAATCCTACGACCTACCTCAGCCACAAACAACTTTTGTTGTGCGCTGAGGGGATTAGGCCATAGGGGCTTGGGGTTCAACCGACAAGCCTGCTGCTGCCTGGAGAAGTCCCTTGCACACTCAGACCAAGTTGGATCCAACATACAGGAATTATAACAGTAAATTCAATCATCAATTGATCATCGGATTTAACTGCTAGTTTAGAAATATTATAAAAAAAAGCATAAAAGAACATGTTTTCTTTCATCTAGAAATAAAATAAGAGAATTTTTCTTTTTATGCGCAGTGGAATACACATATAGTGAAATGTCAATTGGAAAGAAGCTTGATAGAATGCATTACTATATATAACCTTTTGGGTGTTGAAAGGTAATATTATATATTATATAAGATTAGGCACTTACCTGTAAGATTGATTCTAGAAGTCAATCACCTATCTCAGAGCTAATTAAATCAATTGCTAAGTCACCTAATTCATTTAATAAGTATATCAACTACTACTTTAGATGACTAGCAAGACCAATTATATTTATAACTAGTCTTACAAGTGACATGAGCTTCTATTGCCTCAAAATCAACAATCCCAGGTGGTACTAAAAATAATTTACTAATTTTCTCTTTCTTTCTTTCTTTCTTTTTTTATTTTTTATAGGGAGAGAATTCCTACAAAATTTTAAACGAACTTAAGGAACTACGAATCACCTCCAATAATTCCCCCTAATTGAAGTAAACATACATCAGCAATTTTATTTTATTTTATTTCTACAAGGAAAAACTATGGCGCAATCTTAGTAAATTGACTAGACCTAGAGAGATCATATAAAAATTCAAATTCCAAAATAATCCTTAGAATCTCTACATAATCAAACATTAACTAGTAATGCAATTTGTGGACCAGTGAACTAATTATATCACCTAACTTAATTTTTGTTTACCTAATCATGAGAAGAAAGCATCAACTAAAGCATTTAAATTTGTTTGACCTTTCAATTGATAAAATTTGTGATTCTCATGCATTATACACAATCTGCCCATGTGTGCATAACCAAATTTGAGAAGCCAAGTACAAGGAATCTAATATGGATGTCCCACACATATTTAGTTTTTATTTATTTATTTTTTTGGTGACTCAAACTATGTGCCAACAACTTTATCCACCTTCCTAAACCTCTCAGCATTAATTCCAAATCAATAGGAAAAATACCATAAATTCATGCAAACAAAAGAAAATTGATAGATATCCTTTACCCCAAAACTATGCGTGTTAGTGTATGTCCCTCTGTTCTTGCTTTTCTCTTCTTTGCTAACACTATTGCCGCCTTCCTTTTCTTTCTTTTTTTTCTTTTGCCATTTCCCCCCCTCCTCCCTTTTTTTTTCTTTTTCTTTGTAATTTGATTGTGTGTCTAGGGTTTTAGATTGTAGGGACTATATGTATGGGAGAAGTGGTTTTCTTCAATTAGAACTCCAGTGATAATTCTTCTAGGAGTAAGATAATCCTACTATGTATCTACTGTCTTTATTATTGATTCCTAAAGTCTCAATTATTCAAATCCTAGTGACAATATAATATTAATTCTAGTGAAATTACAACCTATTCTTCCCAAATATGGAATATCTACTATATATACATATATATATATATATGAACCTAAATAATAGTTATCACTATTTGATCAAGAGATAATTTAATGCTATATATATTACATTTTTTTATTTTAAATAATGCATAAAGTAAAAATAAAATAACATAAAATAATTAATTAAATATGAAAAGAAATTCTAAGGCATTACACTAACACGCTAACATCTTTTATTACTTTCGTCCTCATATTTTACTGTTAAAATAGACTAGTTAAGCTCAAGTGGAGATTGAATGCTGCAAGGTGCATGTAGCGATTGTTAAGATTTTCTCTATATTTTCTAGATTTATTGAGGAGCCTAGTTTTCTCCAGGAGGTCAAGTTCATATTTTCTTTATGACAACACAATACGGTGCTTGTTTTAAGTTATCTCAATTCCAATCAAGTACTTAGGTTTTCCCATGTAGTAAGTGACAAAATGTCGTTTAAGAAAAACTTTAGTCTCTTCTATTCCAAGTTTATCATTAGTAACTAAGATGTCATCGTCATGCATTGCTAGTGTCACACCCACTAGATTCCCCATCCCAAACAAAGATAGAATAATGAGAGTTGCATCTTGTGAAACTTGCAAAAATCGTTGCCTTGCTCAAATTCTCAAACTAGTCATATGGGCTCTGTTTCAGCCATATATAGCTATCATCAACTTGCATGCTTATAAACTAAATGGTCAAAAGATGGGTTGGAGGAAAAATGGTGATTCTGACTATTTTTGTATTATATAATTGCATTACACAGTTTTCTTCTCATAGGAGATTCCAGAGGGAAAAAGACAAATATTCAGTTGTATAATTTGTTCTAAGTCGAATATCTTAATTTAAGGAGATTGACTAATTCTAATAAAAAAAATAAAAAATAATTCCTACTTGTTAACAATCTAATCAAATTTTCCATAGAGAATTTAACAAGATTAGTTGAATACCTCCTAAAAGTATTGCTGAACAACAGGCAATATGTGGTTAGTTGACATTATTTATCTTCAACGCTTACTCTCAAATTGGTGGTTGGGATGTAGAACTTGCAAATCAACCTATTTTTAAGTTTTTGATAAAGTGCTTATCTTCTGTTTTATCATAGTGAATGGGATTATGAGCAATTGAAATGGCTACTTTATTGTCACAATACACCATGAATGAAGGACTAGAGATCTTCAAATCTTCTAATAGTCTCTAAATCCCAACGGCCTATGGATTCTCGTGCAATTGACCTAAATTTTGCTTTTGTGCTATTGGCCACCACATTTTGTTTTTTATTTCACGAAGTAATAAGGTTACATTAATATAATAACTAGAAATAAATGTTCTATCAATAACATTCCCAACCTAGTTTACATTAGTATAAGCTTTAACTTATAGATGCATGTGATTTTTGAATAACAATTCTCTTCCAGGAGTTCCTTTTAAATACATTAGGATTTTATACACATCTAAGTCTTCTACTTTTAGTGAATGCATGAATTGATTCACCATGCTTACTACCAAAGCCATGTTGGGAACTATATGTGATACATAGATCAATATCCAACATTATTTGGGTATTATTCCTTGCTCATTACCTCTTCAAATTTGTCAAATTAAAGCTTTTGAGTAGGTTCAATTGAAGTTCCTTTGCGCAAAGTAAATTTGTCTCACCAAGTAAATCAAAAAACATATTTGCATTGATTAACAAATATACCTTTGAGAACTCCAACCCAGGAAATGTTTTAGTGCTCCCAAGTCCTTAATCTCAAAGTCATGGGCATGTCTTCTTCAATCCAGTTTGGTATTATCATCCATGTCAAGATTATGTTATCTAAATAAACAATCAAGATAGCACCTTTAGCACCATAATATGATCTACTTTACTTTAGCACCATTGCTCTTCACCGCCTTCCCGAAGTTTCCAAACCATGATCGAGGAAATTGTTTGAGTCCACATAGAGGCTTCTTCAATTACAAATTTTATCTTCACCAAATTGTTCCTTGAATTCTAGTAGTAAGATCATAAAGTTTTCCTCTTCCAAGTATTCATTTAGAAAAGCATTCGTTACATCCAATTGATGTCATGGCCAATTTGTATTCATCGCTATGGAACCTGAATTATGTTCATTTTGGCCACTAGAGCAAATGTCTTCTCATAATCAATCTAAGAAATTTGACCACATCCATTTTCCACAAGCCTTGAATATCTTGTTATGCCACCAGCAACCTTAAACTACACATCAAATGATGTGTCTCTCAGGTATTGTGTCGCAGATTTTCTTTTAAAGATAAATATTAATTCAGAAAAAAGCTATGCAAGTATTGTTAACTTCATTCTAGAGGAAGGTAAACTAAGTTTCTTAAAGAAAAAATTTAAAGAAAGAAAAAGACAAAGACATTCAAATAAAAACTTCCATGGTGCACAAAGCCATCTCTAGTTAAGTTAGGGGTTGAAGGAGAAGGAAAAAGATAAGCCAAAATTTATTATAACATTGTAGTTTGACTTGATGAATGCTGATCAAGCTTGGCGGAAAGAGAAAATCAATGGAGTTGGCTCGGTAAAATTATAAGATCAAACTTTATTTAGTTATATTTAGTTGAACTTCAATTCTTCTCCAAAATAGTTTATTAGATTTAAACACTTGCTTAGTTCATGAGAAAGATAATTCTTTTGTCTATGCTAGTCATATTAATTTACTCCCTTCAATCCATGTTTAAGGGTTGAGCAATCCGAAGTTTTATATGAGAGTTGAAAAAGAGAAATAGTTTGTGTTTCCATTACACAATTAGCCTTAAAAGGATTGATTGAGTGTTAGTGGTGTCATATAATTACTTAAAATGAGCCGGTATTACTGGAAAATGGATTTCATTTTAGTAAATGGTACTTTATTTTGTACCATCAAAAAACAGCGAAATAGGAGTAACAAAATTTATGCACTAAAGCTGTATTAACATGTAAGACACCATTAGATGCCAACAATACTATTTTCTATTCTTCCCTACTAGACCATTTTCTTGGTTTGGTAAGAGCCCGTTCGGTGTTGTTTTCACCAATCATTTTCATTTTCAACACAGAATGAAAATAAAAAGTTATCATTTTTCTAACCATTTTCAATCGAAATATTCCTCATTTTCATTTTCAACTATTTTCTAAATCTACCCTATCATCCTACTGCTACGTCAATCAAATTTAAATTTAATTTGATATAAAGTACCCACTATCATTTTAAAATTAATAAAACAGACATATATTTTAAAAAGATAAATCTGTTTATTTAAACATAAAAAATATAAATTAACTAATTTTTCCACCCTATACCTATTCTAATCATCACTTTCCAACAAAACATCCAAATACAATTTCATTTTTCATTTTCAAATCATATATACTTTTTCAACTTTTGAAAATGCATGAAAATGAAAATGTGCTTTGAAAACATATCTAAACTTGCACTAAGCCTTCTTGATAGTACCTTCTACCTTTGCAACGTGTGATAATTTGGGTTAGAGCTTTTACTGTACTCTCCTCGTTTGCTACTTTGTATGTGATGGAGCATGTAAATTTCACATAAAACACTTAATTCTTAGGAAATTATTAACTTTATATTTTTGCTGCCAGGTAAGGAATTATATGCACGTAACCTGAGTTTGCTTCAACCTTTCTTTGATAATCCATCAATCCAATTAAAGGAAATAGATAAGGTATTCTTCTTTATGCAATTCTTCTTACATTTAACAAGCATGACAACTTTTTCGCCTGAGCAACTTGATCATATTGGCCATGAAAATCTTGTGGTATTATGTTCAGTTCCACTTCAAGATTTCTTTTCTTCTACTTCGACTTTTAATTTAGAAATTATTTTCTCTTCCTTACATTTTAAAGTTAATGAAGTAAACTAACGAAAATTGTAGATGACTAATTTAAATTATTGAAATTATGTAAAACAGACGTGTGTGCTTTTTTTCCGATGTACTATCATTGAACTGTCTTAATTCTCTACAAAGAAAGGAAAGAGTAACAGTTTTGAACTTTTGCTATAAACCAACCATCTTTTGTACATGAAAATATATCAAAGCATCATTTTTATCAATTCAAAGATATATTCGCTTCTTTTAATGTCATTGTAGGAAATGTTTAGAAAAGATTCCATCGATAAGTAGTTGGATTTTAAGAGTTGGTTTGACCTATTTTTATAGAAAATGTGCTTTGACTTACCTTGTTTTCAGTCCTAAGAATTGATAGAAATTTATCGTTTTGATTCTCAAGCATATCAAATATGATATCATGTGCCATTCATGTAGGATCACTGCCATGTTAGTGGTGGCAAACCATGTTGTTAATTATGTGTTAATAATATAGAACTGATAATGATCTGATTGATACAAGAAGTATGTTGTAATATTCATTATAATTTGCTCCTTTACCCAATAGATGACTTTGGAAACGGAGAGATGCTACTTTATCCAAGATATAACCTGGGAACTGGAAACTCAAAAATTGAGTTGTGAGATTTAAAGTGGGAATTAATGGGTATCCAATATTGCATTGTAAAAAAATGAAAAGATAGTTCCAAGTCTTTGCACACGCAACGAGATTACTTGTTTACTGTTCATTATGTGTTTGTTGTGAAAAAGCAAGTAATAAAGATACCCCCCAAGACAAAAAGGTGATCAACCATAGTGTGTTTGACGCACCAAAATAGGAAAATAATGGGAATTGTAAGTAAAAAATTAAGTAGTTAAGGTTTGATTTAACATGAAGGTGTCTCTTTGCGATTCATGTGGATCAATCAGGGGTTTAGGGTTTAGGGGTCTGTGTCTTGATATGGGTAGAAAGTTATTTGAGAGCATATTATCGTAGATGATGAACATTTTTTGTTTTCATTGTTTCTTAGAGTGTGTATCTATTATAATGCTGATAACTAAATATTATTTTTCTAATAACTTTTATAATGCTATGCTACTGTACGAATTTAGTACAAACGAGTTGTGCACATCATTGTCCATTCCTTCTGCTATTGCCTGTGCTTGAGGAAAAGTAAGACTAGGCCAAAATCTATAGTCACACGAGAGGCTTATTGAAGTCATGGTTCAAATTCCTTAACAAATCAAACAAAATTGAGAAAGAAGAATTTGACCTCTTGTTTTAGCAATGATAATAATTGATTGTTTGTAATTTGAACGTGTAAACATGAATGCACTAAACGAGGAAAGCATAAAACTAGAACGATAAGTTCAATGGTTATAGGAAAATTATGTTGATGTTAGAAGCTAAAGCTGCCAAAGATAGAGAAATAATGGTTTAAACTCAATCATAGACTATTGGCTTTCATTTTGGTTTCCCACCAAGAAGTTATTTAAGCCACAAGTTCTTTGCCCTCACTATGATTTTTGAACCTTCCCTTTTTTTTTTAATAATTATTTTGTTGCCTAGTAGTCGATTGATGATATTTTCCATCACTGACCACATTGCTAAGTAATGAGTTCAATGATTTGGATTACAAAAGGTCATCTAGCATCCGTGTAAGTTTTCAAAGCCTATGTAAAGCTGTTTAGAAGAAAATAGTTCCGAGATATGCTTGATTGAATATAAAGTTAACATGTAGTAGGTGCATGAAATCTCTATAATAGCATGGATGGCACATGTGTCATACTCAGTTAAAGGGTCTATTTCAAATATAAGCAAAGGCACATTAAAAGACCCAGGACAGTCAATATGTTCTCATATGACATGACTTTTTGAGTAATTATACAAAACATGACTATTTATGTTTGATGTCTACTTTTGTCCTCTATATCTCGTTAGATATTTGTGCTTTAATCTGGAGCAATAAGTTCACAATTTTCACTACTAATTTGTTACCTTGCAATGTGTTTTGCATGCAGGGTTCTGATTCTGAAACAAAATCCATAATTGCTTCATGGAAGCTAAGGTGCTCAACTTTATATTGATAATTATAAAAACAGTTAGTCTAGAATGATTTATTCACATAATTTTCTCTAATGTGATACTAGTTGTCTCTCTTTGGAGAAGAATGTATTAGACTTTGTTGGTTGGTGATAGCCTGCTAGTCTTTTTTGCTGGTTGGATCTATTTCATAGCATTTATTTTTCTTATTAAATAATGAAAATTAGCTACTTTGATCCTCTAATATATCTTAAAATACAAGAGAAAGTTGTGAAACTCAAATTATCTTACACTTTTTTAACTTTATTTGCAGTATTACATATTTAAATAAAAATCAAAAGTAGATCAATAGCCCACAAAGATATGTTGAAAACCTAGGATCATCACACATATAGTTAGTTTTCATAGAGACACTTTGACTGTTATTGGCACACTTTTGTATTAGTGAGGAGAACTCCTGCTAATATATTATTTCAGTGCGTATTATCACCACAAAAGGTTTCATTTTAATTGCTGAGGTTGGTATTCATCACTAGTGAATGTTGTACCTCCTTGGAAAAGAAAAACTCATATGGAAAAATTATTAAATCTACTATTTGAATTATAATATTCTATGAGTTGAAGTATTCTTATTTAGAGCTCAATTTTGACTTGCAGAACATACCTTAAACTTCCGTGGAAACCACTCATTTCAATTGATGGAAGAACAATATATGATCTAGATGAAGAATTTAGAGTAAGTGAAAATGGTTTGATTGGTATCATTACTAAATTGTTTAAGATTGATTTGACTTGTAATGTATCATCATTCTTCAAATTTTTTTACTTATTCTTTCAAAAGATTGTTAGGCATGTTGAGAAATGGAACATTTCTGCACTTGGAGCAATTATTCAAATATTTACTCCTACCTCTGAAAGGCCAGATCAATGAAAATTGGGAAGGAGAAGAACTGTGATCATTTTTCATCAGAGAACCCAATCTGAAAATGTGATCGAATCTACAGAGTGATATCACCAAAATTCAGCTATAGGTGAATTTCTTACTGAAGTTTCACATTTGTATAATTACCATTGCATGGAAAATAAAATTAAGTAAACAAGTACTAAAGTTGTAGTACTTTGTTTTTAAATAGAATACAAGAATTGCCTTCATATGCTGCTGAAAGTATAATATACAGTTTCAATTACGACATAAGTAATGGATCTTATCCATTTGGTATAAAATGTGATAATCTAGTTAGCTTTGGATCATGCAACCAAATCCCTTTTATAGTTTGGATATTCATACAAGAGCATCCAAGTGTGATGCCTCTAAGATGTATCTATACAGAAACTACCTGGTTGTGTTCTTTCTTGTTCTGGTAATATAAAACAAAATCCCTCAACTTCAAAAAATAATAAAAGAGATAGAAATTAGTCTTGGAGAGAAGTTGAGAGGAGAAAAGTAAAGGGATTTTTAGAGGGTGTAAATTGCACGAATTATACAATGATACTCATAGTGGACGTCTATTAGCACCATAAAGTGTGGGATGCTACTGGCATGATGGCCCTTACGCGTCAATGAGTTTTAGTGACAGTACGGTGCAGCAAAGACATGGGCCAAGTGTGGGCATTGATAGAATCAACTGTTGGAAGGTTGTAGATAAGTTGTTAAGTTGCGCGCGCGATATATTAGGCATCGAGTGAGCAAATGTTGAGCAGACTCGCGCAAGTTTAAACAGGTATGCTAGCTAAAACATTAAATGATGTGCCCTTGGGCTAGCGACAAACTTTGGTGCAGGCGCGGGGCATGCAACACATGCACACGCGAGACGGTTACTCTAGACAACAAGAAGGTTACTTGCAGATAATGGAACACCTTGTTGGCTGCCAGACAAAGTGACCCATAGCAGTTATTTGGATTGCGCCACATGTGCATAGCGGTTGCGGCTGACTGGATGCAATGCAAATTACTCGTCCACACAGCAAATTTTGATGGATTGACTTTTACTAGGCAGTTGGGAATGTCAACTACAGTAATTTTGGATAGACTTTAATTTGTCCCAGACCTCACAAAACAATGATGTGTGATGGTTGTGGTAGAGATTTCCTTGTAATGTTATTTTGGTAATAATAGTTCAAGGTTGGGCTTGTTCCCATAAGCACTGTGTTATATTGTTCCTTTATGTTTTATGTGCATTTTATATACATATATCTATGACTTATAATTACTACATTTAAACTTTCAATCAAACAAAGTTTATTAGGCGAGTTAGGCTGCACAATGGGCTAACCTCAACGTTGGATGCTTAGTTAAAAAATAGCCTGTGACAAGTGGTATTAGAGCCAAGTTTGGATTATGTTGCGGATTTTGCAGTCATGACAAATCAAATACAGGAAAGTACCACTAATCTAGAAAATTGGATGGCATGGGTTGAGAATTTGTTGGGACAACCGCGTGAGCTGTGAACAATGGCATTTCTTTTGCAAATCCATGAATTACAACGAAGGATAGAAGATTTGCAAAAAACTATTAATATTTTGTTGGAGTATGTGAAAGGCAAAGTGGTAACAGTTTCTAAAGATTTGGAGGTCCTCACGAATAATGTTGACGAAAGATTGAACACTTTGGACCCTAAGATCAGCATCCTAAAGAAGGTTGGCAATTTTGGTTCGGTAGAGGAGAAAGCTCTTTCATCCAAAGTAAAAGTCCCTAAACCAAAGTAACGTGGAGAGCTAAGAAGCTAGAAAACTTTCTATTGGATATGGAAACTTATTTTTGGGTTGCTAAGCTGATAGATGATGAAGAGATTTCCATCACAAGTATGTATCTAACTAGTGATGCTAAATTCTAGTGGCTTACTCGTCTCTCTAATGACGCTACAACAAGTAGAGGCATAATCGAATTATGGGAAGAAGGAACTGAAAGATCAATTCCCCCTTTTCAACATCTCATGGAATGCGAGGGAATAATTGAGAAAAGTGAAACATATAGAAACAGTGCGTGATTATGTCAAGGAGTTCAGTTCCTTGATGTTGGTTGTAAAGGACATATCTAAGGAAGACAAACTATTTAATTTTATATTTTGATTACAGCCGCGGGCTCAAGCAGAAATTCAAAGGTAAGGTGTCAATGACTTATCGTCCGTAATTATTGCCGATGATCGATTGTTGGATTTTCATGTGGTTAGTGGGCCAAATCCTAAGAAAAAGAGGAAAGAATTCGGGAAAGAGAAAGAGCAAACAGGCAAGTTCACTAAGGAAGAAGAATTCAAGAAAAAGAAAACACAAGAGGTATTAGTGAAAACAAAGGAAACTTAACCGATCGTGGACAAGTCGAATAAGGGCTATTACATCTATAACAGCAACTATCATGTGCGTGATTGCCTAGAATGAAGTGAGTTGAATGCTTTAATTGTAGAGAAGGATGATGCAAAAGAAGATAGCGACCCTTCTCATATTAACCCCCTGTATTTGCTTTGTGCCCTTGAGGGTGGACCCATTGCTCACAAAGGACTGATGTTCATTAAAGTAAGTGTGAATAGTCAAGAGGTAACGGCTATGATAGACTCAGGGCTACTAACAACTTTGTTATTGAAAGGAAAACTTAGAAATTGGGGTTGCGGCTTACATCCTATTCTACCAAAATGAAGGCTGTGAATTTAGAGGCAGAGCCTATCAAAGGGGTCATCAATGTGGAATTGATGGTGGGCATGGTGCGGACAGTGCTATCTAGTGGTTGTTCCCTTAACGAATTTGACATCATTCTTGGAACGAAATTCTTTGTGGATCCTAAAGTGCCGGTATGTGATTATTTGGGTGGACAGTTCATGGCAAATGAAAATTTTCTACATTTGTGCAAGGAACTTATATTTCTTACTCTAAGCCAAGTTTAAACCTGGAGAATGGTAAGACGGAATTACTCTCAGCCACGCAAGCTAATCATGTTTGAAACATGGTAAAATGACCTATTTGGTGGCGTTGATGGAGATCAAGCCCGGATCATTCTAGGAGGTGATTGATCTAGTTGCAAAAGTACTTGAGAAGTTTGCGGATGTGATGCCATCAAAATTCCTAAAGAAGTAGCCCTCTCGACGAGCTTTTGATTACAAAATCAAGTTGGAACCGGGCACAAAAAACCCCCTGCTAGTGCTCGGTACCTGATGAGGCCCACTGAACTAGTGGAACTAAAAAAATAATTGTATGGGTTGCTAGCTGTCAAGCTGATTCAACCATCCAAAGCCCCATATGGTTCACCGATGTTGTTCTAAAAGAAATAAGATAGCTAACTGCGAGTGTGTGTAGACTACCAAGCATTAAATAAGGTAACAATTAAAAATAAGTACCATATTCCTAATGCCATGGATTTATTTGACAAACTGACAAAGGCTAGGTTATATACAAAGATTGACTTGAGATCTGGTTATAGTAAGTACGGATTGCTACCGGTGATGAGGGAAAGACCACTTATGTTACAAGATATGGATCTTATGAATTTTTGGTGATGCCATTTGTCTTAACCAATGCCCCTGCTATCTTTTGTAATCTCATGAATGATGTATTGTATGAATTTCTAGATCATTTTGTTATTGTGTATTTAGATGATATTGTAATTTATTATAAGTCCCTTAAGGACTATTTGTTGCATTTAAAGCTTATTTTTCAGAATCCGCAAGAATATGAACTCTACACAAAGAAGGAGAAATGTGAGCTTTGCCAGGAAGATATCACTTTCCTCAAGCACGTCATAAGCAAAGGAAAGATCAAGATGGATGGAAAGAAAGTGCAGCAAGGTGACTGAGGTGCGATCATTTTTGGTCTTGCCAAATTATTACAAACGATTCACAAAAGACTATTAAAAGATAGTCAATCCCTTGACAGATTTATTGAAGAAGGATTAGACTTAGGAGTGGAATGTCACATGAGAAAGTGCATCAAGTGGCTAAAGCGGTCGATTGCCTCTGAGCTAGTGTTGAAGTTGCCTGAATTTGACAAACCATTTGTGGTATAAGTCGATGCGTCTAATCGGGTAGCGGGTAGCATGCTTGTTCAGGACAAACATCCAATTGCATTCAAGAGCTACAAGTTAAAAGATGTTGAGATGCGATACAGTACTCTCGAGAATGAGGTGCTAGCAATAATATATTATCTCGACATTTGGAGGTACTATCTATTGGGAACAAAGTTTACCGTCTTGATGGATAATGTGGCTAACACTTTTGGTCAGAAAAGAAACTGACCTTGAAACAGGCCCGTTGGTAGGAATACTAAGCTGAATTTGACTTTGAGTGGGTACACTAGCAAGGTAAACACAATGAAGTGGCAGATGCCTTGAGTTAGAAGAAGCTCAAAACATATGTTGTTGCTCTTGTCGTGGTGGAATCAGATTTGTTGAAGCGGCTCCAGGACCAAAATGACTCAGTTTGCAAAAAGTTGATTGAAAAGGTAAAAGAAGGTCAAACTAAAAAATATTGGTTGACATACAGCTTATTGTATGATAAAAATAGCTAGGCCTATGTATCTAGTAAGCTATTGAGACGACAGATGTTGAGGAAGATACATGATCCACAATGGGATGGACATCCGGGTATTGAATGAATGACAGCTTTGTTGTCTCGTCAGTACTATTGGCCAAAGATTGAAGACGATGTTGAAGCCTATGTGAAAATGTGTTTAGTTTGACAGATAGACAAACTTAAAAAAAATGAAGCCAAATTGTTGCAACTACTGTTAATCATTGATAGACCATAGCAATCTGTCTCCATGGACTTCATTACCGACTTTCCAAAGGTTAAGGTTATGACTTCTATTTTTGTTATTGTTAACTGTTTCTCAAAATATGGATTTTTTATTGATGTGCCTAACGTCTGTTCTGCTAAGACTGTAGCTGAGTTGTTTTTCAAATATACTGTTAAGTATTTTGATGTTCTTGAAAATATTGTGAGTGACAATAACACAAGATTTATAGGCTAGTTTCAGACCATGGTGTTCAACATGATGGGCATGGAATTAAAGTTATCCACAACCAATCATCCTTGGACTGAGGTCAGACCGAAACGATGACTACATTATTGGAGGAATATTTGAGGCATTATATTCAATAAGTAGGATGGATTGGGTTGATTTACTTGATATGTCCAGCTCAATCACAACTTGCACAAGTCATCAACAACAGAGATGAGTCCCTTCGAGTTGGTTAGCAGATAGTAGCCATTGGGCTGCATAAGGTAACCTTGCAATGCACAGAAGGAAAATATCTTGTAGCTTACTGTTTTACAAGGGCAAGGCAAGAATTACTTGATAAGGCCAAGGCACAATGTCAAATAAAAAATATATAAATTCAAGTAGGTGAGATGTTGAATTTAATGTGGGAGATCAAGTGTTGTTGAAACTTACTCCACAAATGTGGGAGAAAATAAGCTTGAAAGTAGTGCATCATGGGTTGGTGCCAAAATATGAGAAATATTTGAAATTATGAAGAAAGTGGGCAAAGTAGCATACCGATTGAAGCTACTGGATAGACTAGAGAAACCCCAAGTGTTATTTTTATGGTGCTGACAATTTCCAAATGTGGGCAAAACGAGCACATCCCATTATTCAGCAAGAGTTTGACAAAAAAGCCCATTATATCCTGGATTCCCAAACCAAGGGCCAAAGCAAAAAGAACAAACGAACTAACTATTTGGTTAATTAGAATGGGAGTCCAAGGCAGATGCTTCTTGGAAAAAGCATGTGGACTTCTGGCAGCTTGTGAACTTTATTGATGAATACTAGAAAACCAAAGGAAAGCCAACTCTGATGAAGACATTGGATTTTCAGCATGAGTAGTTTGTTAGCCCCTTAAAGCGTGGATGCTGTTGGCATGACAACCCTTGCATGTTAGTGAACTTTAGTTTCGATATGGTGCGGTATAGACATGGGCCAAGTGTCAGCATTATGGAACCAAGTGTCAGAAGGCTGCTAAGTTATGCGCACGACGGGCTAAGCATCAGCGAAACAGATGTTGCGCAGACTTGCGCAAGTTTAGACGGGTGCGTTGGCAGGAACGTCAGATAATGCGCGCTCAGGCTGGTGGCAAACTTTGGCACGTGTTCACGCATGAAACGGTTACTTGAGACAGCGAGATGGTTACCCGATGTTAGCAAGAAACTGACTTGGCAAATAATGGAATACCTTGATGACCGCCAAATAAAGTGACCTATAGCAACTATTTGGATTGCTCCATATGTGCATAGCAGTTGCGGTTGTTTGGATAGGACGTTAACTGCCAGCCCACGCAGCGAATTTTGATAGGTTGACTTTTCCTAAGCAGTTGGAGTTTGCAACTGTAGTAATTCTAGATAGACTTTAATTGGCCCAGACCTCACAAAACGGTGATGTGCGAAGGCTGTTGCAAAGAGTTCCTTATAACGTTATTTTATCAATAATAGTTCAAGGTTGGGCTTGTTCCCGTAAACACTATGTTATTGTCCCTTTATGTTTTATATGCATTTATGTGCTTATGTTCATAACTTATAATTGTTGCGGTTTCACTCAAACAAAGTTTGTCGGGCAAATTAGGCTTATTAATTTGTGCACAATCTTTGGATACTTAGGCGAAAAATACCCCTGTAGCAATGACAAAGGTGAGATGTGCCAATGATATTTAATTTTTGTGGAAATTTTGGTTAGAAAAGTCCTGATCCAACTAGGTAACTACCTCTTAGTAACATATTATCAAAGCATGTTCCACATGGTAATAACTATTAAAATGCAACCAACCCGAAAACATTTACTTTTGTGGCCAAAATTTAGGATTCTCACTACACTAAGTTATGCTCTAAAAATTCTTTCCATCTCCTCTTACAAATCTCTAGACAAATCTTTTATGGGTTTGGGTCAACAATCCAACATCTAGACATGGACATTAATTCTAAGTTAATTTTGAGTAGTCTAATTAATTGATTGACTCATTAATTAATTAATTCCTCACCCCAATCAATTAATTAGTTCAAACAATTAGTTTTGAATTACGACTAGTTCCATCTTAAGGATTCAATGAAATAAAATGTAGTTTATTAATTAGATTAATTTGACTATTTAAATTGATCAAGCCTAAAATTGAATTCTCAAGTCTAAATTAATTAGTCACTAGTTAATTAATTTTCTATTTAGGCTAGCATTATCCCAAGGGCATAATTAAATAAAACTCTTTTTATTTAATTGAATCAATTTAACTTATTAAATTTGATCAAGCTTCTATTTGTATTCATTAATAATTAATTATCTTATGTAGCAATTAGATAAGTCCTCAAATTTGATATAGTCTTCATTGGCTTTTGTATGTGGCCCTAAAGCTCACCAGTCAATTCAACTTATTTGAGTAACTATTATTGAATTAAACTCTTTTAATTTATGAGTACCAACTTTTCTTAGTCAATGTCTAGAAATAAGCCCATAGAGCCCACTCAAATGGTGAAATAGATGCCTAAACCTTTGTACTTACAAGTACTAAGAAATACGACCCCTTATTATCATATCCCCAATTGAGGCACAGGGTTTGAAAAATCATATTGATCAATATAGCAGTATCAGTAACTATGTATTTATTTCTAGTGCATTGAATTGTTTGTGACCTATTTAGGGTCCCTTTTTAGTATTGGTAATTGCCTTGCACAAGGACCTTCAACCAATCACCATAAAAAATATAGGAAATAATCTCTACGTGATTAGTGTTGGTACAGTGTATGGAAATATCTATAATCGGCAAGAATCTAGTAGTCCAGGCAAGAGCGGAGCTCTCTATCTTTAAGACAAATGAGCCCCGCACTGGTGCTAACGGCAACTAGCAATCGTCTCCTAAGATACAACGACTAATTCAGATGATAACAGCACTACAAACCATTTGATCTCTTCGAACGTTAAGCGTATTGAACTCTCAGGACTATATATGTTGTATGACTTGTCATATTCCTTCTTAGATACAATACGCAATTGATCTTTTACAGATCCAAAGTAGCAACCGAAAGGATGGTCATTAATGACATTAATGTTGCTGTAAATTTCCAAAGCAGCTATCATTAATACAGAAGTTGGAAGGATGCAGTCCAAATTTATTTGCTCGAGATGCGTGCAGTCCAAAAACATCCATTGGAGGATTTATTCTATTTTTATCCAATTTTTAGAAAGATAAACTGACCATTAATGTCACCCATTTTTTGGATAAGCTTAAATTAATTTCAAAGGTTTGAAGGATTTCTGCTAGGCCAGATTTAGTCCAAAAAGTTAACATTGGACTGAAGGCCCAATTTAGCCCAAGCCCACGACCACACCAAGCCAAGCCAAGCCAAGCCCAGGCCCAGCCCAGCCAAGAGGGTGACTGTAGGGGTGGCGGCAGTGCATGATTGGATTAAGTCCACTACCATATAGATCATTTCCCCTCCAAACACTTGTGGTACCCCCAAGGCACCCATCCTTTACCTCTACACTTGAGGCATATATTCAAGTCCACCTTTTACAATGTGGGATGGAGTTTCACTCCTCCTATTCCTTTGGCTCATTCTAGTCTTCTTAATCAACTTTCAAGTAGCTCATTTTGACCATTAATTTCTCATTCACTCGAAATTGGTTTTGGCCAAATAAACACACTATAGTCATCTACCCATGGCATAGTTTATGACGATCCCAATTTCTTAGAAATTAATATCTTGAGCACATTTAAAATTTTGGTCAAAAAAGACCAATTTCCAACAATCCCCCACATTAATGGAAATAAATGCGACTGATGATGCATATGCTTATACAGACACGAGAGAGTTCAGGTGAACAACTACTGTATCAAGATAGGTAGCTTGTGGCTTTGAACCTTCGTTAGTGAAGTACTATCGAGCTTACTTGGCTAATCAATGAACGTGATATCTTGAACTGTTCAGCCGTTGGTGTAAACCAAGACAACAATACCACACAATAGTTGTCCTTACACTTTCTAGTTCTTTTCGGTTATGTCCGTTTTGGCCATAGACACCGATCTTGGATTCATAAGTGTTTTTGATGAAGCGGCTCGTCTTCACACTTACATAGGTGATCTCCCATGAAGAATATCCTGCCACACTCCACTATTCTAGCTCTGGGAATCATTAAGAGTCAAAACTCAACCTGGTACCCACTCAGCAGGAAGCACTTCCGTGTCATAGGAATGGGTTGAAGTGCTCACATGATCCTTCATAACTTAGTTGTCCCATTGAACCAAGTTATTGGGATCTCCAATCATCATGTTTAGGTGTCCGCTATGTCAGTTCTTAAACTTTAGGGTTTTAATCTCATTCCTCTTGACAGGCATTGGATTTGATCTCTGGGTATGCCTTTTGTTAACGGATCCACTAAATTCTCACAGTTAAGTGAAATTATCCCATTTGAGACGAATTGCCTTATTATATTGTATCATTCTGATATGATGAGATTTACCATTATTCAAGATGCTTTGACTTAGGTACTTCCACCTTGGCCAAGCACCCCCACATTTGCACATATTTGTAAGAAGGTGTGTGACCTTTTCATAGTTCACAAGGAGTTTCATCTTTTCCTTTGTGGAGTATTTTATTCAAAATGTGATTAGCTGAAAGAATAGCTTCCCCCATATGTTCTTAGCATGAATTTTGTGCAGAATAATCTGCAATTCTTGGACTTGACTCATGACAAATTTGAAATCCACCATCTTGTAGTCCAGAAATTTGGCCACCACAAATTTCTTCAAACCAGCATCTTCTACCCGATATTTCTTCTCAAGTGATTCCCACAGCTCTTTGGCTATCTTAATCGGTCTGTAAACATTATACAGCGAGTCATGCAGTCAATTCAGACCGTAATTTCAACACATGAAATTGCTTTGATTCCAGCAACCAAAGTTGCCCATTTTTGGACATCAGTGTCATCTTCAAGTACAGCAAATGCACCCTCTTTTAGAAATCTGACAAAGATCAGCATTGTTAGGTAAAACAACATCTTCTGCAACCACCTCTTAAAATCCAGTCCAGTGAATTTCGCTGGTCTTTCTCCATAAGCAGGAACTGGTGCAGTATCAGTAGTTGGCAGAACAGTAACTTAGTTTGATGGTATGATCACAGAAATTGGATAATTTGTCTTCAAATTTTTGGTGCAGTGTATGGAAATTTCTATGACCAGCAAGAATCAAGTAGTCGAGGTAAGAACGGAGCTTTCTATCTTTAAGATGAATTAGCCCCGCACTGGTGCTAACGGCAACTGGCTATCGTTTCCCATGATACAGCGACTAATCCAGATGGTAGCAGCACTACAAACCATCTGATCTCTTCGAACGTTAGGTGTATTGAACTCTCAAGACTATATATGTTGTATGATTTATGTCGTATTACTTGTCATATTCTTCTTAGATGCAATACGGGATTGATCATGTATAGATCCAAAGTAGCAGCCGAAAAGATGGTCATTTATAACACTAATGTTGCTGCAAATTTCCAAAGTAGCTATCATTAATACAGGAAGTTGGAAGGACGCAATCCAAATTCATTTGCTGGAGATGCGTGCAATCCAAATACATATGTTGGAGGATTTATTCTGTTGTTATCCAATTTTCAGAAAGATAAGTTGACCATTAATGTCACTCGTTTTCTGGATAAGCTGAAATTAATTTCGAAAGTTTGAAGGATTTCTGCTGGGCCAGATTTAGTCCAAAAAGTTAACATTGGACTGAAGGCTCAATTTAGCACAAGCCCACGACCACGCCATGCAAGCCAAGCCACGCCCAAGCCTAGGCCCAGCCCAACCAAGTCGGCGGTGGCAACGGCGGCGAGTGTGCATGTAAGTTGGATTGAGCCCACAACCATGTAGGTCCTTTACCATCCAAACACTTGTGGTACCCCCAAGGCACCCATCATTTACCTCCACACTTGAGGCATATATTCAAGTCCATCTTTTACAATGTAGGATGGAGTTTCACTCCTCCTATTCCTTTGGCTCATTCTAGTCTTCTTAGTCAACTTCCAAGTAGCTCACTTTGACCATCAATTTCTCATTCACTCAAAACTAGTTTTGGCCAAATAAACACACTATCGTCATCTGCCCATGGCATAGTTTACGACAATCCCCAACTTCTTAAAAATTAATATCTTGAGCACACTTAAAATTTTGGTCAAAAAAGACCAATTTTCAATAATTGGAAAATATATTAAAGTATAAGAAGCCATGAACAAGATTATGACGAACCTTAAGCATAAGGACTTATCATATGCATTATAATAAAAATAGGATCTCAACTCTGGTGTACAACATATGTTCACAAATAAAATTCTCTTAAAAAGTTTTAGTGAACTTGTTCTCTAATAAACACCTACATAACCTAAGTGAAAATTATCAAGACTTGGTTGATAACTCTCCAAAAAAGAGTTATTTTACTTAAGTTTTGATAGTTATGATGCTTATTCCAGGTTAATTTCATAAAGAAAAATATTTCTTTTTTATATTTTATTTTTAAGCAACTTTTCGTTATTTGTGTAAACTTTATCGTATTTTTAAGCATTTTATATGAATTATTTTCATGTGTGTTCTTTTGTTCATGTAGGTGAAAATGGGCCTAGAAAAAAGCCAATTACATGCAATGAAGAGTAAGAACCACCCAAATGCCTATTTTCTGTAGTGCTAGGGCCGAAACCTTAGAGGCAGAGCTATGATCCTTAACTTGATGATCAAGCAACGCTTAGCCACCTTGGCGTCGCAGCGCTGGTTATAGCACCGAGGTGTTGGATGGAGAGGTGGCAAGGCTGCTTATTAAGAGAAAATTTGTAATTTAGCTATTAATTAGCTTATAGATCAAGTTGTTAGTGGACTATTCTACTTATTTACAGATTAAACAATTTAGAATATCTAATTTTACTCTCTACAAATTCTATATTTTCTATCAATTTTGTAGAAGATTTTTTGATTTGACCTATAGTTCAGTTTTTTAATCAATAAACTAGGAAATACATAAATTCACCAGATTTTGGGGATTGATGCTTGAAATTTCTATTAAGCCTTTGGATTTTGAGAGAAGATGAAGAACATGCCGATTTTGGGTTCATTTCTACTTCTATTTTGAGATTTTCATGTGGAATTGTATGACATTGATTGACATGATTATGACTCTAAACTTTAAGCTCAATTTTTTTTTTTCATGGATAACTATACTTGTGCTGATGAAACTGATAGATTAAGTATTAAATTGCTTGTTGAGTTGTGTTGGTGATTGTGATTTATCTTGTGCTCTATGTCATCCTTTGATTGGCCACTATTCAACTAAAACTAGTTCATGAAAAATTGGTGATAGAGTTAGGGATGAATTAAAATAGGCAAATCATGAGATTGACAGTTTGTTGATGAGGATAGATAGAATAACTAGGATTTGCGTAATTGATCCATGACTTCCACGCCTAGTAAAGATACGGTAGCTTTAGGCTGAGAAGTGGTAGCTTGAGGTTCCATGTAACCTTGTATATGTTGATTATGCTTTGATATTTTCTCAACCAAATGGTTGGCGATATACATTTTATGTTGGATATAATCAACTCGTGTATTAATATTTGTGAACACAAAAAATGTGTCACTCTTTCATGAGAGAAGAATGATTTAATTCCCTATGGGTCCGTTTGGTTTTATTTCCATTCACATTTTCCATTTCCATCATTTTCAAAATTTGAAAAAGTAGTTAGTGAAAATAAGTTGAAAATAAGTTGGTGTTTGGATAGATTGTAGAAAAAGTAATGATTATATTAGGTTTAGTAAGGTGGAGAGAGATAGTGGTAATGAAATAGAGATAGAAGATATATAGGTTATTGGGGAATGTGTTTTAAAAATGAAAATAAAAATGATTTCGGGTGAAAATATGTAAAAAGTGATGTGTTTTAATTTTCAGATAGTAGAAAATGACAAATGGAAGTTTGGATATGCAACCAAACGGGCCCTTATGCTTTCTGGGTTGGTTTTAGAGTCTTTTTGTTAGGTCACAGTAAACCAGGTCACTAGAAATAGATACATGCTTATTGAGGCTATTAGCTTGATCGATATATTCACCAAATTCTATGCCTTAATTAGGAGATAGGCTAATAGGAAGACCATATCTTTGCATAGTGTTCATAAGCAGAATGGTTCATGATATACTTTACCTATTGACTAAGCTTCGTGGAGTTATTGCTAGACATTAATCATAGAGAATGTGTAATCTGTAGAATAATTAATTAATTGTAATTACAAGGTTTGCATATTCATGGATAGTTAATTAGTGACTATAAAAGGTCACAAACAAAAGTTAAAGAAACATATATCAACTTTGAGGACCTAATTGGATCATCAATTAATTGATTCTTAGGTCAAAATTAATTAATCCAACTAATTATTGATTCTCCATCTAAGCCAATCTTATCTCAATGGGTTCAATTAGATCATTTGTTTATTTATTTGGATCAATTAAACTCCTTAGATTTAATCAAGTTTTAACTGAGTTATTTCTTATAATTAATTCACTTATCTAACTCTTAGATATATCCTCAAAATTGATAGAGACTTCATTGGTTTTATGTGTGACTTAGACAAGAATATAGGAGAATTTGATTAGGAAGAAAACTAGAATTAGAAAGAAAAATAGAGTGCACAAATGCATATCGTTGGGCACTGTAAGGAATATTTATATGTGAAGGTTATTTCAGGAGTTAGAGGGAACCATCCTTTAATAACTACCACTTGATGACAGCTACTTAGTGTGGCCAGCTTGCACTAGGACTACTCTTCTTCAAGATACTAAGAGAAGCCAAAGCCTTTAAGTGGACTAAAGAATGTGATAGGCCACCCAGCAACTGAAAGTCGAGGCCTTGAGTGGACTTGATGTCACCCCCACTGCTAAGGAAGACAAGGACAGGAGAATCACTATACTTGTACCTAGCCACTACTAAGATAGTCGCTGTGCAAGAGCAAGAAAGGGAACACCAACTGATACACTATATCAGTTGTCTCCTATAAGGTCCAAAGTGAGGTACTCTCCCACAGGAAGTTGGCCCTTACTGTGGTGACTACTACCCAGAAGCTCCACCCTTGTTTCCAGGCCCACCAGATGTAGTACTAACCAAATCACCCCCCACCAGCCATAAAAGCCTAAGTCCTAGCCGATTTCATAGTATAAGGCATAAGAGATGATGATAAAAGTTCCCACCCTACCTAGACCCTTTATGTAGATAGATCCTCCACCAGTTCTGGCAACGGCGTAGGAATAGTCTTGAAAAGTCCACAAGGAGACAAATTTGAGTATGCAATGAGAATCAACTTCTCAACTTCTAATAACGAAATTGAATATGAAGCACTGACCACAGGAATAAAGTTAGCTTCTGCAACTAGAGCACAACATTTGCAAGCCTATAGTGTTCTCTGTTGGTAGTAAACCTAGCTGCAAGGAATTATGATGCCAAGGAACACAACATGGCCAAATACCGTAGCCAAATAGAAGCAATCACTTAGATGTTTGAAAACTTCACTTTTACACAAATATAACATGAAGAAAATTTGGACGCAGATCAAATGGCTAAGATAGCTAGCACTTTAGTGGCTGTGAAAAGTCAGCAGATCACCTTTCCAACTCTAGTTATTCCAAATATCGATTGAAGGAATGACCTATGTGTTCCTTGAAGTAATGGACATCCATGGATTACTCCTATTATAAAATATCTATGAGACAGTGACCTTCCCAATAACCCAAGGAAGGTGCGGCAGATCAAGATAAGTACGACAAGGTTCATATTATTAAACGAAGAACTCTATAAATATAGTTTATTCCAACCCTACCTAAAGTGTCTATCATTAAAAAGATGGAATACATGATGAGAGAGATACATGAAGGCCTTTTTGGAAATAATTCAGAGCAAGATACTTAGCAGCCAAGACCAAGAACACACCAGCCTGAATCACCAACTTGGTGTGCTTTTGTAACCTGTCAGCAACCATTACCCCTTTACCCAGTGGGGCATGGATATCGTTACACCTCTTCCTCAAGCCACTAGCCAGAGAAAGTTCCTCATAGTTGTAGTAAATTCTCCAAGTGGATGGAAGCTGAGACCTTGGCATGCATATCAGGAAAAGAAGTTATAAAGTTCCTCTCAAGAAACATCATATGCATATTTGGAATTCCCCAAGCACTCGTGTCGAAAATAGAACCTAATTGACGGGAGCCAAACTTAGGAAATGGTGCCAGGAGCTTTCCATCAAGCAATTCTTCATGTTAGTAACCAACCCATGAGCCAACAAACAAGCAGACCATACTACTATAGGTGTATCGAACTACTCAAAAGATGACTAACAGAGAATCATCATTCAACCTTGTATATGGAGTAGAAGAAGTCACCCCAATCAAATTTGGAGAAATCAGCTTAAGAGTGAAAAACTACGACATTCTTCAAAATTCATAAGAATTGAGAGCAACCATTGATCTGCTCTAAGAGGAGAGAAGTAACCGTATGTCTAATTCAAGATGTACAAAGTTAGGATGGCAAAATTGTATAATGCTAAGGTGCGCCCCAAAAACTTCTAAGTCGAGAACTAGTGATGAGGAAAACAGTGGCTTTAGGAAACCTTGGTAAACAAAATGCTAAGTAGGAAAGCCCTCACAAGGTGGCGGAGATAGCCAACCCCGACATATACAAGCTACAAATAGTAGAAGAGAAAGAAATACCCAAAACTTGGAACATCTCCAATTTGGGGAAGTTCTACACATGAAAGGTACGTGATCCCCGTGCATTTGCCCTTAATATTGTCTTCCAGTATATTTTTTTGTTTGATAGTCATTTTACATCTCCAAATACTTAAAGTTTTCTTGAATAGAAAATGTCTTAAATAGATGGTGTTTGTTTCTTTTATTTTTCCTTTAATGATAATTCTCTAATGTTTTTCTCATAATTGTGTTTGCTTTTTCATGAACAATGACTAATGTAGAATTACACCACTTGTGGTAAGACCTAAGAGGTAAGCATCCCACAACAAACATACAACTATAAGCATGCAACATCAACCACGAAATGTATGGCTCCACACAGCTACAATCATGCGAGCTACATAAGCACTACTATAAAGACCCCTAGGGGGACATATGGAGATGACATCAACACCACTATAAGACTTCACATAGGGTACATGGCAAAGACCACTACATGATTTCCTAAGAAAGACCACTATAGGACGCCCTGGGGCGCATGGCAAACACCACCATAAGACCCTTAAGGGGCATGTGGTAAGTACAACAAAGTCTACGAAAAACCCCTCCAAGGGGTACGTGGCAGATACATCAAAGCCTACAACAAAACCACATAGGGGGCATGTGGCAAAATCCCATGGGGAATACGTGGAAAATGTATTAAATCTCAAGACAACACTCTTCAAGAAGCATGTGGCAAGCAAACAACTACATCTATACCCCCAGAGGGGCACACAATGACAGAGACGCCAATTCCAACAAAACCCATAAGAGGACACCTACTAACAATGAATCACTCCGGTAAGACCCCTTCCCTATGTGGGGTTCGTAAAAATTAAGTTCATGGTAACAGAGGGGCTTGCATTCAAGTCTACATTCTACTTCTCATTATGGTAAAGTCCTGATATGAACTCAAAAAATAAAAATAAAAAAAGAATAAATAAATACAATAATCCAAATCGCTAAGTATCATAAGAAATATCAAATCATCCAAACCTCCATGATAGAAAGGATCAAGGTTCAACACTACTTAAGTATGCAAGTCTGTATACCTATACTCGACCTACACTTAGCCATCAGCAAGACATTTAGCTAGCTCTCTACTCATACAAAGGTGAAATAATATAGTCCTTAACAAAAGATAAAGGAAGATTGGTCAATTCATAAACTAAGTCATAATCCACCACCGCAATGGCATCCGCTACAGAGACGAGCACCTCGAGGCCTCTCGTCAAGGAGATACTCATCGCAGAACTGCTTGCAGAACAAGCACTCGCCATATATGCACCCCAGACCTAAGCAAGAACAAGCATCCTTAAGAAATCATCCTAGCCATTAAGACAACTTCCTACACCTCGAAAATTCTAAGTCCTCTGGAGAAGACAAAGCCTTGTCGATAATTCAATGAACCCTCTAGCTCGAATCTCAAAAAAATAATTCAAGACGCCTACAAGGTATACTATCCCATGCAAAGCTCTAAAGCACTCATAAGAGCTTGAAGCTTCATAGGTCATCCTAAAAGATCCTTAAAATACAAGGCAGTATAAAGAAAAAAAATTCTAAGTTATTAGTGAAGCGTGAACCTTTATTAAAGATCCTAAGCAATTCCCAAAGCACGAAACCTCATCTAAAAACTTTCAAAGTTATCGAAAAGAACAACTATATTCGTTACCATTTGATACCTGAATGGCCACATTCTTCAAAAAAGCAAATTCGTGTGGCACCTGGCATGTGCCCCAAAAAATGCCTAACAACTATATGCCCATGCACCTCGTCAACCACGGACACCTACCCGGAAGGGCAGTGTGTATCATCTTTCCAAAAAAAATTATTTTATTGTCAAACTACTTAATTGATGCATAATTCATTAAAGTTCAATTAAAAATAAATTAGTAGTTGCCTTATACTTTTGATATGAAAAAAAAATTCAAATTGAAAGTAGAGGGGCTTGATGATGTGGCAAATTAAGACTCTAAGGATAAAAAAAAGTAAAATTTAAATAAAAGAGTCCAATTTCACAAATAGTAAATAAACTAAAAGGCTAGTGAGCCCAATTAATTAAGTCCATCAAGATGTGTGCCCAGACCCAAGCAGGTTAAAGCCTACCAAACATTTAATCACTACAAATAAAAACTCTCAAAGTCAAAAAGGTCAAGAAAAATCATTTATAAAAAACTCTAAAGCTTTGACTCTATGCAAACACGTTTTAAGTAAGAACCTCACTAAATTTGTAGACTTTCGAAAATTATCTTAACTTCACTTTCGAGCAGCATCAACTTAAAATAACAATAAATTAGAAAATTTTCTAATTTCCATCCAGCATTGGACAAAGGCTTCCCAAGTTAATAATAGTGAAAATGTTTAAGATTCCCCTATTCATCTAAATAGTTTCATAAATCTTTTGATGGCACTTGATAACCTCCATATATAATTAAATTACATTCCATTGAGATTATCCATGTAACTAGAGAATAAATCAAGGTGCAACTGAAAAATAATACAATACTGACTCATATCTAAAAATTGGTCTTGCACTTCCAACATAGAAATTCCGTATATGACTATTTTTATTACCCCAAAAAAAAGGCAATTCTAAGAGGGTTGTTTAGCATACTTGTCTTTTAATGAGAATCCATGTACATGCATTAGTGTCCCCACATCGATGTCCATGAAACAAGACATTCTTCTTGTGAACATAGATTGAATGTGCACTTCTTACTGAATCATTGATATCATATTTAAATAATTCTCTATCTAAAATATTTTAAAATCAAACACAAAAAAAGCATATTTCATGATTGTCATTTTATACATAACCAGGCCAATAGCTACGAATAATTTGGGGAATTCATCTAAATTTAAATAAACATAAATAAAGATGAAGAATTGGCCATTTTGCTAATATGAAATAAATATATAATTAAATGCATTTACGAAAATATAATATTTAATAAATAAAAAGTTTATGAAGAATACAAATACGACCAATTTAATTGCCTCAACGGTACTACTCTAACAATACTAATTTTAGAAAGAACTTTACTTTGTAAATAATATATGATGCGTTGACAAAATTTGATCACGTCCTTTCATTCGCCAAAAATACACACACACACTCTTAAATATCATACAATTTTTTATTATATCTTATACTTTTTGCTAAATTCACCTAACCTAATAAAAATACGTGTAAAAATAAAAAATGAAACTTGCTGAACAAATAAGAGTTCCTAAAAAAACTTTCTTGAAGTACTATTCATTAGTTAATTTTAAGCAAACATTTGATCTTTTTCTCCATTAAAATTTACAATCAAATAAAGGGGATCTTATTTAAAAATACTCAATTCAACTTTCATTTTAGGATTCAATCCCCACCTATCACTATCTTCTTTTGAACTCCCCATATCAAATTTGTCTTTTGAGTTCACTCCCCAACCACCTAAGTTAACAAAAATGCCCTCATTTTAGTTGTTTTTTTTTAATTAGTTGATAAAGTCTCTTCATCACTTTCTCGCGGCTCTTCTCTATTTCTCACCACAACACCATGCCTTTCCCACCTTTTCTTCTCTACCATCGCCAATTATATATTCGCATGAAGAAAGTATAATTTCTCTCCATTTTCATACGGTAAAACAACATTTTAGCCTTTGATCTGTTTCTAATAGTATTGACTTTTTATTTTTTTTGAGCTTCAAAAATATTGGATAATGGGGAAGAACCTCAAATTTAATTGTTTGAAAGTTGTATGTCCAATTATGATCTTTATATTATGTCAATTTGAAAAAACATGAGTTTCCTGGAGCTGTATTTCTAACTTGAAAAACAATGGTGTGGAAAAGCAAGTAATGTCTAAGTAATGGTGCAAGGTAATCCCATATTTCCTCCATCTGGTAGAATCTTATCTTTCCAATTTTTTCCTCTTTGCTATTTTTTGTATTCTTATGAGTGATTAAACTTCTGGGATTTTAAATCTTGTATTTATAATAGTGTAAATATTTCTATGAGTTGTGATTGTAGATGAAGTCTTAAACTTTGGGGTTGTTCTAGAAAAATGGTTTCATTTAAGTGGAATTACGAGATTTTCAAGGAAATAGCTGCTGATATGAGACAGCCCAACAAACCCAGCCTAATAACACTCAACTAAGACAGGATCCTTATGCCTAACTCATTTTGAACCGAGCAGGTGATTCGACCACCATTCGACCTTTGGATTGTGATGAATATTAGCATTCCTTATCGATCGGGGTACGGTCAATAGCCTCGTTTGGGTGGCCCTAATCCTTCAACCAGAATGATGTAGCTTTGACTAGAATAAGCCTTATGACCAGGATCCTACATGACATTCCTGCTAGTGGACTCATCTCGACCAGACAGGTCGAGGGAAAACGAAAACCCTTCGACTACATTTAAGGCCTCGCTAGGCGCCGTGTTGCCGTATTAATGGCACGTGCCACCAACAGTACCGCCTTTTGCAGTCGTGTTAGGCTAAGGAGTGTTTCCAATGTACCACCTTGTCCTAGGTAGCTGGAGGCAGAGCCACCTGGAACAGTACACGAGCTGGATAAGACGGGAAAGCCCTCAAGCAAGGACAATGACCCTTTTTACACAACAGGGGCATCAAGGACATATCAAACACCACGAGAAGGCTATAAATACCCCCATCACAACCCTTTAATAAGGTATGCCATTTCCTATCTAGTGTACCCACTCTACTGCTCATATCATTAGTCAATCCTTACTAACTTGAGCGTCGGAGTGCCTTAGTTGAGGGCACCTCGGCTAGCCCGACATTTGCTGTTGATTGCAGGACTCAACCCCGATTCACTAGAGGCACATTTCTCAACCCTACTTTTAGGTCGATTTCATTTAATTTCAGCCTAAAATACTAATAAATGATATTCACCCCCATCATTTGGCGCCGTTTGTGGGAAAGTTAGAGTCCGTAATCGAGAAAATGGTTAACACTAGACGAGCCACTTCGAAGAGAGAGAAGAACAGGAGGTTGCCAACACCTCCTCCTCGACCTCAACCAAAGCCAGATTTGCCTGGATCCAGCGCTCAACCATAACATGTGGTCACCCTAACCATGCCACAATTGATGCAACTTATAAGTAAGCAAATATCTACTCAAATCTCTGCCAAACTCTCATCTGCCCTAAAGCACACAATCCCACCTGGGTCGGTGACTAATGCAACACCCCAGCCCACTCAACGCAAAGAAAGGCCCACCAAAGAAAAAAAAGGTTGACCAAAGGCTCGGCGACAAGCCACTCGATGAGATAATAGTCCCGAACGATTTCAAGAGAGAAAATTCAACAACAACCCCGCGAAGAAATTGCAAATTCCATCGACCATGGTGTTCTACCCTATCGCCCTAATCCATTTGAGCCCAACAGCGTGATAGGGTCAAGCTTGGGAGACAACAGATTAATAGGAATCTCACCCAGGTTAACCAAGAAGAATGGGAAGAAGTCTTCCACCAAGTTCAACAGCTCAATAGGCAGCTCGAGGAGATCTCGAGAAGAAATACTGAGCGAAACCATGAAGGAGCCTAGAGGTTTCGATGAGAGAGAATCGTCGTTCATTTAGGACATTATCGACAAGTAGATCGCTATTGATGCTAAGGTCCCCACAGGACTACCTAGGTATGACAGCTCGTCGGGCGCAAACGACCATCTACTGCAATTTGAACATATGATGCAGTTGCATGGGCACAATGGATGCATTCACGCGAAGATACTGGTGACCACTTTCCAGGGCATTGTGCTTGACTGGTTTGTCAAGCTGGAGCCAGCGTCTATTTACTCGTATGACCAATTATGTGACAAATTTTTGCACCAATTTGCCAACCGAATGATAGTAAAGCTCCTAACACCCACTTGCATATATTTAAATAGAATGAATGAGAGTCACTTTGAGATTTTTTTCACCAAGTTCAACACTAAAGCTTTGAAGATTAATAGTCCGTGGATTGAATTTCTGATTGATGTGATTTCCTTAGGCCTGCCACACAAAGAATGTGCCAATGCATTAGTGCGCGAGCGGCCCAGATCAATAGAAGAACTAATTGATCTCGTAGAGAGTTATATGACTCAGGAGGATAGAACAAATTGAAATATGGTAATCCTGAGGTGGAGAAGAGAAAAACCAAATAGAAAAATGATCGGCAGAATAAAGAGGGACGTCGATCCCCTGTCAAGCGTTTCCGCAATTAAACTCATCTTAATCTTCCAATAAAAGAGGTGTTATTTGCCATTCAACATGAAAATCTCTTGAAAAAGCCTAGAAAGTTTATTGAAACAGAGACAATGAAGAAATCTAAGATATATTGTCACTTTCACAAACAGAGGAGCCAGATATTGAGGACTGCTTCAACCTCTATGATGAGATCCAAAAGTTGATCCATTATGACTACCTGAAAAAGTTTGTCGACGAGAGCACACGACAAGAGGCAAGCAAAACTGACCAAACTCCCCATAGAGAAAGGTCGGTTAGCCCGAGGAGGGAAGATAAAGGAAAAAAACCTGCCCATGATCCCCGCCCCCCATCAGAAGGGTCATTGACACCATTGCAGAAGGTCCAACTAGGGGGGATTCCAAGTCAGCCAGGAGGTAGCACTAGCGCAGGCTAGAGTCGACCAAAACCTCTTTGGTTGAAACTATTTTTCAATTGTCTACCAGTGCAAAGTCAATTTCTTTTTCAGATGCAGACCTGTCGCACATTGAAAGTCAACGAGTGGACAACAATCTCGATTGCCCCTTGGTCGTATCTGCAGAAATTGCTAACGTTGAGGTTAGGAAGATCCTGGTCGACAATGGCAGTTCAGCGAACATCATATTCTTATCGACCTTGGAAAAGATGAAATTGGGAAAGTTGAAGTTTGAGCCAGTCAGAACACCACTAGTCGGATTCGAGGGAACAAAAATCATACCAGATGGGTCCATCAACCTCTCTACATCATTTGGGGAAGCTCCCCAAAAGAGAACCCTCGTGATCAATTACCTAGTCGTTGACGCTCTTTTTGCATACAATGCCATAATATGACGACCGGCTCTGAATGACTTTCGCATTATTGTTTCGACCTATCATATGAAGGTCAAGTTTCCGACCATCGCCGGCATAGGAGAGCTCTTGTGTAACATCAAGGAAGTATGGCATTGTTACACGATCTCAATTGAGGCCACAGAGCAAAAGAGTCGACCAAACCTGAGATCCTCAGTGGATGCCCTAATAGCAAAGCCCAAGAAAGGTTACTCGAGCAAGAAGAGAAAGCTCAAAGAAACCAGAGTAAAGCCCATTGGTGAGTTCAAGATAATTGAGCTGGAGCCAGAAAACCCCGACAAGACCACCAAAATTGATACTGATTTGGGGGATAACATGGAGTGCCTCATGGTCAATTTCCTTAGATAAATATTGACATTTTTTCTTGGAAAGCTTCCGACCTCTAGGGAATGACCCCAGCGTCATAGTCTACCGTCTAAATGTGGACCCCTCATATAAACCAGTGAAGCAGAAGACCAGGACCTTCAATGCTGAGCGATGCCAGATCATCAAGGAGGAGGTCAATAAACTCTTAGAGGCAGGATACATTGTAGAAATTCAATATCCGAGATGGCTTTGTAATGTAGTCCTTGTCCCTAAGAATGAGGGCAAATGGTGCATGTGTAACAATTTCATTGATTTGAATAAAGCTTGCCCTAAAGATCCTTACCCCTGCCTTGTATAGACTTATTAGTTGATTCTACTGTTAGTTGTGAGTTATTGAGGATAATGGATGCATTCCAAGGGTATTACCAAATTTTTATAGCCCCCGAGACAGGGACAAGACATCTTTCGTCGTCCCCAATGGGATACACTATTTTCTAGTCATGCCTTTTGGGCTAAAAAATGCAAGGGCAATGTGTCGGAGGCTAGTAAACGTCATGTTCAAGAATGAGATCAAAAATTCCATGGAAGTCTATGTCGATGACATAATCGTCAAAACTGAAAAAGAGCATAATCATCTAATCGACCTCAACTATACATTCCCAATACTTAGAGTATTTGGCATGAAGCTCAACCCCAACAACTATACCTTCGGGGTGCGATTAGGCAAATTCCTTATATACATAGTCAGCCAAATGTGCATTGAGGCAAACCCACAAAAAATTCAGGCAGTTTTGGACATCACACCCCCATGAATAGTTAGAGACGTGCAGCATCTAGTTAGAAGGATCATAGCACTGGGGAGGTTTATTACCTGATTAGCTGACAAAAGCTTACCATTTTTTAAAATTCTGAGAAACGCAAAAAAGTTGGGTTTTCAATAGTCAAAGCAATGCGACCAAGCCCTGATCGACCTGAAATATTATCTCTCCTCTGCACCCAGTTGGCTAAGCCTGAACTGGGAGAGATTTTGTAACTATACTTAGCAGTCTCATCGGATTCTATAAGTTTTGTCTTAGTGTCGACTAGAGATGGTTATCATCGGCCCTTCTACTATAATAGTAAAGCACTACAAGGCCACCAGCATAACTATCTTGAGATTGAAAATTTTGCCCTTACCTTGGTCACAGCAGCTCGAAAATTGAGACCCTATTTTCAATCTCACGCCATCGTTGTCCTGACGAACCAACTTTTAAAGCAAGTGCCGTCAAAACTTAATACGTCAGGGTGACTAACCAAATAGGCAATTGAGTTGGGTGAATTCGACATCACATTCCAACCCCAAACCGTTGTAAAAGCACAAGTTTTAGCGGACTTTGTTGCCAAGAGACTCGACCTACCCGACCAAAATGAAAGTAACTCCCTTATATGGGCACTGCACGTCGACAAGTCGGCAACCTCCTCCGGATAAGGGATTGGCATCTCGCTGCTCTCGCCACTCGTAGAGGAATATGATTTTGCAATCAAGCTCGACTACCCAGTAACTAACAATGAAGCAGAGTATGAGGCCCTCCTCGCTGGCATGAGGATGGCAGCAGACCGTGGTGTTGAGCAGCTGATAGCCATCACCGATTCCCAGCAGGTCATGGAGCAAGTTGAAGGAAACTTTGAAGCTAAAGAGTCTACAAAGAGTAGATACCTGGCTGAGGCAAAGAGGCTATAGCAGTTGTTCAAGAAGTTTTCCCTTAGCCAGATTCCTCGATCAGAGAACAAACGTGCTTACGTACTGTCGAAGTTCGCAAGCTTGACAAAAGAGACAAAGGACAAGACAATAACTTTCCTGATCGCAACGAAGCCCACAATAAGTGCCTCTTATAAGTATTTGGTGTGGCAGATTGAAAAAGCTCATCCCTCATAGTAGGATGCCATAAAAGCATACTTGAGAGAAAGAACAATCCCCGAAGACAAAGGGAAAGTGCATAGGCTCAGGGGTCAAGCAGCTAAATTCACACTCAACGAGCATGGTCAGCTTTATCGAAGGTCGATATCAAGGCCCCCACTGAGGTGCCTAACTCCATCCCAGGCCAGTGACGTCTTGCACAAAATTCAAGCATGTATTTGTGGCAATCACTCCAGAGGGCAGTCACATAAGATCATCATATACAGATACTTCTGGCAGACGCTACTAAAAGTCGCCATCAACTTCACCAAAATGTGCCAATCCTGCCAACTCCACTCGAACATCCCGCATCAACCTGCTTTATTGATGGTGAATATACAGATCACATGGTCGTTTGACCAGTAGGCAATTGATATAGTAGGATCTTTTCCAAAAACGACAGGTCAAAGGAAATTCATGATCGTCGCCATCGAGTACTTTATGAAGTGGGTCGCAGAAAAGGTTGTACCTAAAATAACCGATGCCACCATTAAGAGTTTCATAAGGAAGAACATTGTCTGCTATTTCGGTTTATCCAAAGTCTTGATATTAGACAATGGAATGCAATTTCAGAGCAAAAATATGAAGGCTTGGTGTGAAAACCTTGGGATTCGCCAACACTTCACTTCAGTAGGAAATCCCCAAGCTAACGATCAAACAAAAGTCAAGAACATAACTGTGCTTAATCATGTCAAGGCTCGACTAGAAGGAACTGGCGCAAGTTGGGCAGATGACCTCCCAAGCGTGCTATGGGCATACAAAACAACTCCTCGAACAGCTACAGGTCATAGCCCTTATAGCCTAGTTTATGGATCAGAGGCAGTCATCCTAGTAGAGCTAATTTAACACACAGCTTGAGTGATCCATTTCAACCCAATCAGAAACACTTCAGAACAGGAACTCAATTTGGAGACCATCGACGAGCTGCGACAGCAAGCTTACACCACAATGTAGAGATATAAGTTAAAGATGGCGGAGCACTACGACAATGGAGTTCGACCAAGAACTTTCAACATAAACGACTTTGTCCTCAAGAAAATTGAAGTGTCGAAGAACGTGGAAAAGCTTGACCGAAAGTGGGAGGGCCCATACTCAGTGGCAAAGGTAGCAAAGCACAATGCATATCAACTTGCAAACATGTATGATAAGGAGCTCTCTCGACCATGGAACGCGATAAACTTGAAGAAATTATATGTGTAACGATGTTTAAAGCCCCTATTGTACTACAACACCTCTCTAAAAGCAATAAAACTACGCCCATTTGTACAACACTCTGCTCGTACCGCAAGATAAAGGCTTCTAGCCCAAATTAACGAAAAACTCAATCGTTCAGAGTCGACCCCATAGTCGACATCGATTTCATACCATAAGATAGAGGCTTCTAGTCCAAATTAACGAACACAATCGTTTGAAGTCGACCCCGTAGTCGACATCAATTTCATACTGCAAGATAGATAGCTTTTAGCCCAAATTAATGAACAACTCAATTGTTCGGAGTTGACCCCATAGTCGACATCAATTTTAAACTGCAAGATGGAGGTTCCCAACCCAAGTTAATAAGTGACTCAATCATCCACAGTCGACCCTGTAGTTGACCAAAGATCGTCTCCTAGTTGACATTTAGGCTTTTCAACTACAGTAAACAAATGAATTAATCGCTTACTGTCGACCCCGTCGCCGAAAGTCCATGATTTCATCACTTATAGTAGACCCCGTAGTCGACAGAAAGGCTTCTAGCCGAGATATTTATACTCATTAGCCACAATAATTAAACGGGTTAATCATTTATGTTTGACCTTTTAGTCCACCAAGAACCCGATTCAACTGCGAAATCAAAAACATGTAACTTATGCACTAAACTAATCAACCTCAATGTCGCTCATTTAGCCATCAAAGGTACGACCTAAATCGACCTAGAAGTCGACAATAGATATCTCAAACACCCTAACTTGATATAAACATCTTGGATCGATTCCATTATTCTTGTGCCAATCGATTTTTAAACCGACCATAAACACGTTTAATTCCTTTACTAAGGGATTGCTTACCTAATTCATCTTCCAAGATCGAGTTATTTATGTTGTTATTTATTATCAATCAGCATTCAACCTTAACAAAAGCATTAAAATAAAAGAAAAATAAATCACACGTTGATGCGTCAAAATTAAAACCTTCATCGATAGAGACCCTGTCTTTCCCGTCGTCATCATAGACATAGAGTTATGGACTGCCAGCTTAGTCTTGAATCATGGCGAGGACAATTCAGCCTAATCGAAAAGCTCCCCGTTATCTCGACGCCCAAAGAGATCAAATCTATTTGCTACCATGGCTTTTCTTTTACCCTTGTCGGCTTCCATCCTCTTCAGGGTTGGCCCCACTTGTTCGATCACAGGCCTTTTTTCCTTGACCATCAGAGCCACCGATCCAGCCAGAGTAGCAGTAATAATAGGAACAGCAACAATAGGTTGTGGCACAACCTCCTCCTGTCGAGCCCCCACACCCCCGCAGCGCTTTTAGTTTCCCTCCGCATGAACAATAGCTTGAGCTTGGGTTTGACTAATTATCTTCTCAATCTAAATGATAACAAAACCAGAACATATAAAACTCGAATAAACAGTAGAGACACAACAGCAAAGAGAAACACATGTAAACATCTACCTAATCGAGCATCTACGGGCAGTACCCGCCAGCATAAGTTTTTTCTCCACAATATAGCCAGATGCCTCCATCTAACCAAACTCGACCAGATCCCATACAAAGGTGTTTGGCCAAGTTGGAGTTTAGTTCCCTAGCATTTCAACATGCCCTCGCATCCAACCCCTAGGGATATTACAGCCTACTCCCCCAGGAGCCTGAATATAAAAGTACCTAGTTTTGCTAAAGAAAGACGCTGGAGCCACCAAAAGTTTTTAATGAGGGCGAGTAGATAAGTAACAAAAGCCCGACTCCTCGGTACTCCCCAACTTATGAGACATGGGGAGGCGAAAGAGCTTACTGAAATTGGCAAAGGTGGGAGGTTGGTTGTGGACATGCATCAAAACTATGAAACTGTATATAGTTGAAAAATAATTGGGGAGAAGTTGAGTGATGCAAACCTGAAGACCCCTCAACAAGTCGATTATTGGCTCGGCAAGGGGGAATCTAAGCCTACATATAAGGTCATCCTCAAACACAGTAATGCAATCAGTGGTTGGTTAATGCATCCTACCCCTGCGTCCCAGGACAATAAACTCATAACCCTAGGGAATATGATATACCTACCTAAGGATATTAAGGTCCGCCTCTGTCACCTCTAACCTAATCTCATTGTAGTGATCGAGGGTAAACAATCGACTACGAGATACTGGGGTTTCACTCTGTCTGACCTCGGCTAAAATGCCAACCCATTCATTGCTAGAACTACTGGAGGTCGAGCTATCACTCGACAAGCTATCAGAATCACTACTCAAGCTATCAGAATCACTAGTCAAATCATTACCACTACTAGTCAAAGCCCTATCCAACCTAGTCCCCTCACTATCGCTCACCCAGTTATCCCCGTCACCGCTAAAAACCCTCAGCATCATTACTACTTTGTCGTGTTTAAGATCAAAGAGCAAAGCACACTCAGAGATATTAAAATATGTACGTGGTTTGGCTGTCTAGAAGCGAAATGCATAATGCAGTAAATCGTTGTGCTCGATCTCACGCAAAGCTGTAAATGTAAAAATAAAGATTCTTACCACGCCTATTTATAGGCCCCAGAACACGGAACCCCACCAAATGGCAGCAATTATTATAATGCCACATCTTGACATTTTGCATGACCTAATGTAACAGACGCATTAAATGCATCAAGACCCTGGTCGACCATACAAAGCCCTCGTCGACTCTGGGAAACCCTAGTCGTTTTGTTGAACTCCAGTCGATTTTTTCCAACCACCGATCACCAAATTAGCTACTTCCCATTCCTTCTCGTCGACATGCTCGATTAGGATTCAGGACTGGGTGGACTCACGATATGGGACAGCCAAGTGGGCCTAGCCCAATAACACTTAACTAGGACAAGAGCCTTAAGCCCAACTCGTTTTGAACCGAGCAAACAATTCGACCACCATTCGACCTCTGGATCCCTATTCATTGTGACGAATATTAGCGTTCCTTATCGACTGGGGTATGATCGATAGCCCCCTTTAGGTGGCCCCAATCTTTCGACCAGAATGATGTAGCTTCAACCAGAATGAACCTAATGACAAAGATCCTAAGTGATATTTTTGCTGGTGGACTCCTCTCGACTAGAGAGGTTGAGGGAAAATGAAAATACTTCGGCCGTATTTAATGCCTCGCCAGGCCCCGTGCTACTACATTAATGGCGTGTGCCACCAAAAGTATCGCATTTTGCAGCCGTGTTAGGCTAGGAAGCACTTCCAATATACCACTTTGTCCTAGATAGCTGGAGGCAGCGCTACTTGGAACAGTACACGAGCTGAATAAGATAGAAAAGTCCTCAAGCAAGGACAATGACCCTTCTTACACAACAGGGGCATCAAGGACATATCAACCATCATGAGAAAGCTATAAATACTCTATCACAACCCTTCAGCAAGGTATGTCATTTCTTATCTAGTGCCCCCACTCCAGTGCTCGTATCTTTAGTCGATCCTTACTAATTTGAGTGTCGGAGTGCTTTAGCCGAGGGCATCTCAACTAGCCTGACGTTTGCTGTTGATTGCAGGACTCGACCCCGATTCACTAGAGGCTCATTTCTTAACCCCTCCTTGTAGATTGATTTCATTTAATTTCAGCCCAAAATACTAATAAATGATATTCACCCTTATCAACTGCTTAAGAAAAAGTTGTTTTGATATATCACATGCTTGTATAAATCATTTCTCACAATTATGTTGTTTTCATATTTTTGACAGACATAATGAGAATGTTGCTACAATTTTTTCAAGGGATTATTTGTTAAATTATGTTTTAGTTGTCATTCCTCATAGGCTTCGTTTAGATGAATTATTGCTTTAGTTCTAATTTGCAAAGTAATACTAGAATGCTATTGCTTTTGTTATCTGATACTCAATTGTTGAATAAAAGTACTTCAAATTTGCGTTTAAATACTTCACTTTTATATGTGCATACAAAACTAAAAAATTATACTTTATTTTACATAAACAATACTGCAGATGAGTGTTTTTATACTTACTTGTTGAATGACCTAAGTAAATTCCAACGTAACAAGCCAAATCATGGCACTTAGGAAATGAAAGTATAAATTGAAAGATATTTACAATCTATAAAATTGATATTGTATAATAAAAAATGTAATACCTCATTTCAGCAAAATAATACTTCATTTTTGTATGTAAATACATGATTTCAAAAGATAAATACCGCATCTTCAGCATCTAGTACTACATTGGAGTAATTCAATACTTATTCGCTGTATGAACTAATTTATCTCAATTTATTTGTGAAACAACATATAAGACCATCCAAAAATAACAAATCATGTATTCTTCAATTAATGATTAGGATAAACATGTGTTCAAATGGTTAGAAACAAAATTTTTAGTGTAAAGCACCAATGTTGATAATAAAATATCTCATTTGGATGTCAATAATTATAGGAAAAAATAGAATTTCATAGCTATACCAATATAATAAGGTCTAAAAACTTAAATTGGATTATTTGTAAAATGTATAAAACTGATATTACAAATCATAAGAGAGTACCTCATTGAAGCAAAATAAATACTTCATTTATTTAACATTATACTTGATTAATGGAAAAAGATACTTTATCTTAATAACATAGTACCACAATAGAGTGTTTTAATACTGCGACATAGTACCACTTATGTTATCTTTTCAAACTAGTATACAACATCATTATAGGTGGTTAGTGTATCATTTTGATATCAATATTGTATTACAAATAAGGTCTCATGACAATATTTGTTAAATGTATTTAAAATTATACCATATTTATCAAATTCAATACTTCATTGTAGAAAGACAATACGTTTTTTCTAGTATCTAGTACTTGAATGTGAATATATTATACTAGATTTTTATGATCAAGTACACCTTTTGAGTGTTTTTGTACTCTTTTTTCCTTTAGCCGAATTTATCTCAATTTGATAGGTGAAACAACTATAAGACTGACATATTGATGAAAAGTTCATTGGTTCTCAATGGTAGTGTCATAAGGATACATTTACCTCTTTCATCAATGGTTTATACTAGTATAAATGAGAGCACAAGTGGTTAGATGTGGCTATTTGTGTTCTCAACCATTTGCATACATACTATCACAACAATTACTTGAAGAAAATATGATTTTAGTGCATTAGAGGGTCTTATGTGTTGTTTCACCCAACGAATTTAGGTAAATTTGATCAAAAGAAAAGTCAATACAGAAACACATCAAATACGTATAGAACGAGGTAAAATCAGTACAAAATTTTAAAAATCAAGTACAAAAAACCAAAAAAAAAGGTATTTTTTTCTCGATTTACAATATCATTCTTAGTACAGAAAAGTTTAAGTTGAACTTGTCTTAATTTGGTCATTATATGATTATTAAATGATGAATTATAGTCCTAAGACTTATAAAGTCATGAGAAGTTCATTATTTCTGGATGGTGGTATTGAAATGATACATTTACCTTATTCATCAATGATTTATACTAGTATAAATGAGAACACAAGTGATTGGATGTAGCTATTTCTGTTCACAATCATTTGCGTACGTACTATCATGACAATTACTTAAAGAAAACATGATTTTAATACATTAGAGAATCTTATCTGTTGTTTCATCGAAATAATTGAGGTAAATTCGGTAAAAAGAAAAACCAATACAAAAACACACCATATAAGTACAAAACAGTCCAAATTAAGTACAAAACATTAAAAGTCAAGTAAATAAAACAAACAAAAATGGTACTTTTTCTTGATTTGCAGTATCATTCTTAGTACAAAAGAGATTAAGTTGAATTTATCTTAATTTATCCATTGCATGATTATTAAATCATGATTTGTTAGTTCTATGACCAACATAGTCACGAAAGGTTCATTAATTTTCGATAGTGGTGTCAAAAGGATACATTTACCTCATTCACCAATGGTTTATACTACTATGAATAAGAACGCAAGTGGTTTGATGTGGCTATTTATGTTTTCAACAATTTGCACACGTATTATCATGATCATTACTTCAAGAACATATGATTTTAGTGCATTAGAAGGTCTTATATGTTGTTTCACCCATCGAATTGAAGTAAATTCGGTAAAAGGAAGAGTCAGTACAAAAACACGCCATACAAGTATAGAACAACACAAATTAAGTACAAAACATTAAAAATCAAGTATATAAAACAAACAAAAATTATACTTTTTTCTCGATTTGCAGTACCATTTTTAGTGCATAAGAGATTAAGTTGAATTTATCTTAATTTGGCCATTTCATGATTATTAACTCATGATTTATTTGTCTTAGGACTGATATAGTCATGAAAGGTTCATTGATTTTTCAATGGTGGTGTCAAAAAAATACATTTACCTCATTCATCAATAGTTTTATACTAGTATGAATGAGAACACAAGTGGTTGGATGTAGCTTTTTGTATTCCCAACTATTTGCACACATGCTATCACATCCATTACTTGAAGAAGATATGATTTTAGTGCATTAGAGAATTTTATATTTGTTTCACCCATTAAATTGAAGTAAATACGATAAAAGAAAAAGGCAGTACAAAGACCTGACATATAAGTACAGAAAGAGGTGAATTAAGTACAAAACTTAAAAAATCAAGTACAAAAGACCAAAAAAAGGTACTATATAATTGATTTATAATATCATTCTTAGTACAAAAAGAGATTAAATTGAACATGTCATAATTTGGTCATTGCGTGATTATTAAATCATGAATTATATTCCTAGGACTTATATAGTCATGAAAACTTCATTAGTTCTCAATGGTGGTGTCGAAAGGATATATTTACCCCATTCATCAATGGTTTATACTAGTATAAGTGAGAACACAAATGCTTGGATGTGGTTATTCATGTTTCTAACCATTTGCGCACGTACTACCATGACCATTACTTAAAGAAAATATGATTTTAGTTCATTATAGGGTCTTATATGTTTCACCTATCAAATTGAGGTAAATTCAATTAAAGAAAAAGTCAGTACAAAAACACACCATATAAATACAGAATGATGTGAATTAAGTATAAAAAATTAAAAATCAAGTACATAAAGCAGAAAAATATGATTTTAGTGCATCAGAGGGTTTTATATATTATTTCACCCATCGAATTGAGGTAAAATTGGTAAAACGAAAAGCCAGTATAAAAACACACTATATAAGTACAGAACGGCCCCAATTAAGTGCAAAACATGAAAAATCAAGTACATAAAACAAACTAAAATGGTACTTTTTTTCGATTTACAATATTATTCTTAGTACATAAGAGATCAAATTGAACTTGTCTTAATCTACCCATTGCATGATTATTAAATATCATAATAAATATTATAGTCTCAATATCTAGTACCGAAATCTAGTATCTAAGGAAACTTTAGACCCTAAATTGATTTTGCCTTCTTGTGGAAAACAAGCTTGGTCTAGCCACCATAACCCGACTGCTTGCAATCATAACGGCATTCCCCTGAGCAGTTAAGCTATCTTGTCTTTCTTGTACTAGGAAGCCATCCTCATATTGCAACAAGTCACCCTCATATTGTATTAGAATAAAGCAAGCCATGCTCAGATTCAAAATCGTAACAGTTATATGTACTCGATAGCCTGGTCCATGCCAAATAATAACATTCAAAAGAATTTAAAATGTTAATCCGAAGTTCATTAGATTAATGTAAAATGAAAATAAGTAATAAATTATTATTACTTCAAATTATCTTAGATAAAAAGGAATCAATAATCTTATGTTGTATGTCAAATATGCCATTGCACCCTGTATAATTTGATCTTCCTAGAAATTGACTGAGGGGTTTTGCAGCAAATTTAATATCAATATTGCCATAGACAATAATAGCATCCTTCTCGTATAAGGTATATAATTTGTACTAAAAATAATATCATATTGTGTTCTTTATCAATAAATTCAGTATTAAAAAAAATTGGGTAAAATTCATTTTCATCCCTGAGGTTTCAACTAAATTGCAAATTAATGCATATCTTTTTAATAGGCTTCAATCTCATCCTTCTAGCTATCTTTTGATAACACCTTCTACTCAAAAATTGGAAAATAACCAAATGACCCTTTTAGCTACTTTTACATAACACATAATAAGCAAAACCATCCCCAAAATAAGAATTTAAAAAAAAAAAAAAAAAAAGCAAAATGGTCCCTGAGTTTTGCACAGAAGATGCATTTTGAATGAAAGATGAATTTCTTCACAAAAGATGCATTTTTAATAAAGATTCTACCATCAACATGTTGTTTTTAATTGGCAATATACCATATTTTATTTTTGTATTTAATTTTACATTTTAATTTCATCCTCATATCTTATCACTAATTCATATTCTGAAATCAATTTTGAGATTATAAGTACTTTATCAAGTTACTATAATTTTAACTTTGTATTACTAATATCAAACCATTTTCTTCATTTAATTATTTGACAACTAAGCTATGAGTTAAATTAAAAGGTTTCTATATTGACTAATATACTAATATTGATTTTAACTTTATAACTATTTTATATATTTATTTTGTTTTTTTTTTTAAATTTCTTTATCTTTACTATCATAGTTTTGTCTTAGTTTAATTGATTTTTAATAAAAAATTAAAATTAAATAAGACTTTTTTAAATTCTTTGCAGTTAATATATTATCTAATTCTTTATATTTTAAGTTTTCAGTTAATATATATTCATTGTCTTTTAAGTCTAAAGTAATATCAAAGTATTATAATTTATGTTTTTTTTCCAACAACTTGTAAGCTATCAATCATATTTTCTATGTCCTTCTCATATATTTTTATTTTTTAATGCAACTATCGATTAGTTTTTAGTTGCATAATATTTTATTCTTTTTAATAAAGTATATAATAATATTCATAGACTTTTATCTTTGGAAGTTTTGAATTTTTTATTAACTTCTTGCTGAATAATCTTGAAATTTATTTTTCATGACATCATGTATATGAAATGTCTTTATATGCTCCAAGCTTTTAAATACTAAATTTTAAAGTTTTAAATTTAATTTACTTGACCATTTCTTGAAGTAATATTTAATTTTACTAATTACTTGACCATTTTTTTTATATTGTTATTATTAGTTATATTTATTCAATAATTAAATTAATATATAGTAATTTTAAAGAATTTGTGCATAGCACATGGATAATGCTAGTGTAAATATATTTAATAACTTAACTTATTTATCGACTTAAAATTGAACAAACATATAATTTATTGATCTTAAAGTGAAGAGATCTTACCTTCATGATTGAGAACCTATGCTAACAATGAAATTAAAGTATAATAAAATAAATTTAACTAAATTAAAAAATAAAAGAAAAAGTAAAAATAAATCATACATGTTATCAGAGGAAAAGAAAAAGTTTTATTTTGTTTTTTAATTAGTTTAATTATTAAATTAACAATTACTAAAATACCCTTTAATTTGGCAAGATATATTGTCAGAGGATGGCCAGAAGGATGAAATTGAAGTCAATTAAAAAGATAAGGATGATTTTGTAATTGAGTTGAAACCTCGGGAACGAAAATAAATTTTACCCAAAAAAAACTTATATAGTATTACTTGTACAAAATTTAATATTTATACAAAGAAATGAAGTAGTAAATATTAGACTTTAAACTTACCTATGCAGTATCAACAATTTCATTTTCAATATCCTCACCTGTGCAATATTAATTATGTAGAAAACTCAAAATTTAGTACTGCACATGGGCATAAAAATACTAAAATTTAAGAGTTTAATACCAGATTTAGTGCAGGTAATACTACATTTATACAATTATGAATCGATAACATAAAACTATCAAAGTATGAATCATAAGATTCAAACATCCCTTGATTAACAAAATAGTAAAAATATTTCTAAAATTTACTCAACAAAATAACTAATGTACATTATACTTTATATGAAGTATATAAATACTAAAATTAAACATGTACTAATTGAAATAATTATTATAACAATAAATAAAAGGATCAATATTACTTCGTCAAATACGAATACAGCTACATCAGTTTTTTTTCCTAAAAAAAATCTAATTATGGATCAATCAAGTATTTACTAATAAAATCAAGCACAATAAACAATCAAATACGAATACAGCTACATCAGTTTTTTTTCCTAAAAAAAATCTAATTATGGATCAATCGAGTATTTACTAATAAAATCAAGCACAATAAACAAAACTAAGTATATGTAAAACTAGAACAAGAATAAAAAAAAATTGATGAAGATTCAACATTAAAACAAAAAATAACAAGAATCTAATTCAAAAAATTCTTCGTCTTTGCAAATGGGGGTGAAAATGAAATACTTCTTGTTGGGTCTTCAAGAATGAAAAAAATTGGCTTGGAAGACAGAGTAGGAAGTAGCAAAATCAAAAATAAAAGCAACAGTGAGAGAAGCCAGAATCTAATCAAAAAAATTACCTCTTTGTCATTGCAAATGGAGATGAACCTTTGTTGCTGGGTCTTCGTGAATACAAAAATATGGTTTGGAAGAGAAAGCAGGAAGTAAATCGAAAACAAAAGCAACATGGGGAGAAGATTGTAAGATGGAGGAAAATCGGTTGGAAGAAAAACGTGAAATGGGTGTGGCAACTGAAGAGAAACGTTTTTGGTATAATTTATTTGAAGGCCTTTTGTGATTTTAGTTTTAACTTAGGGTTATTTTTATTTTTTTGACTCAGGTGGGGAGTGAATCCAAAAATAAAATTTGAAGTGGGGAATGCAAACCAAAAAGAAACAAATAGAGACTGATTCCTAAAGACAAACTAGGTTTGGCTACTTTCTCCTAATTAACCGTCAAATAAAATGTGTGTGCGCATGCATGCGTGTATTTGAGAGAGAGAGAGAGAGAGCATTACATAAATCCTTATGGAATGTGTTCACACAAAATTATAAAGAATACTATTTTAGCAGTCACAGGGATCATATTGACACATTTGTATAATTTTCATTTTTAATGTGAAATTTTTGGCAGTATTCTTTTGACTATCCATGTAGATAAATTATTTTTTTTCCAAATATATGTATATATATGATTTTTTGTGCTCTAGCTACCCACTAAAATTCTCAACTATTGGTGTAGATAAATATTGCCCTGCAAATAAGAATTTTCTACAACACTCATGTAAAGAAGAATTATGTCTGAACTTTGAAATTTAATTTTAAAAAAATATAAAAAATCAAATATATAAAACCTAAAATCTAATATTATATCATTTAAAATTGTTGCCAAAAGTATACCACTTAAAATTGTAAAATGAAAATGGGAAGGCAAAATGTCATCAATATCAAATGACATTAGAAAGGAGAATTATAACCTTATGAAAAGTTGTAAAAAAATATGATTGTTTCTTAGTACACCTCTAAGAGTTGTAGCTACAAATACAATTAATGCTGACAAATACAAGTTATGTTATTCTAAAAGATATGTCAGATTTAATTAAAAACTCTTTTAACTAGTCATGGTTATTTAGAAGCAACCTTCCAATAACTATAAATAAAAACCATTAGTTTGTTCATTTCATTTATCCACTTAATCTGCATCAGAAGAAGTATTTAATCCTTTAAGCATCATAGAATTCTTGATTCTAGTATTGAGAAGAGAATTCAATATACTTTTACTTTATTGATTCAAGGGATTTGTAATACTATTTTTTCTTGAAGTGGTCGTTGTATCTTGGGAGATAATTGCCGAATAATCATGAGTACAGAGTACCAATGTGGGACAAATTCATTTTAAAGACAAAGGACTCAACTTTTGTCTTGACCAAACGAATAAAAAATAAAGAAGAAGAAGAAGAAGAAGAAGAAGAAAGGAATTAAGAATACTAGTCCGGATCACTGTACTCCAACAAAAATAAAAAGTAACATGTTGTACTAATTCCTTTTTACAAAAATAAAAAATTCATTGAAAAATATTTTCCTAAAAGAATAGGAAATGAGCTGCATTACGTGGGGCCACCTATAAAGGCGCAGCAAAGCTCTACTATTAATGAATGGCCTCAAACATAAAAGAGCATGAAACAAGTTGCGCCACCATCCCCCAACCAACAAATCATCTATTATCTATAATATTATTTAACTTCATTTTTTCTTTTTCCTTCTTCTAATTCATCGTCACCTCCTCATCCTCGTATTAATCAACAAAAGAAGAAAAGAAAACAAAAAGAAAAGAACAATGAGTGTAGAATTTGTTGATGAGGCAATAGTGAGAGAATTTGTGGAGGATTCTAAAGCATTCGAGAAATGGACAAATGAGAAATTCAAAACGCTGGATGCAGATCGCAATGGAGTGTTGTCCAAAGACGAACTCCAGAGGTTGTTGTCGCCGATGGAATTGGAGCTGCAACCAAAGGAGGAGATCACCAGTCTCTACGACACCCTCTTCAATAAGTTCGATTCTGACAGAAGCGGAACCATCGATCCCCACGAATTTATTGCCCTTACAAAGGAGATAATTCTTGCAAAAGCACGTGGGATCGGCAATTCTCCCGTTTGCATTATTCTTCAGGAGGATAGCTTGCTTATGAGGGCTGTTCAACGTGCAACTCCCAACTGACAAATAGCAAACTACCTTTTATACATTCCGCCACACACACACACACATACATATATATATATATATATAGAATTGCACTGACTATATATCTTTAGGATCCAATATTCATGAACTCATTATATTTAATTACTAATTTGAATGTGTAATCATATCTGAATGATTACAAAGTTGCTTTTTTACTCCCACAAGATAGGAAGGTCTATAGAAATGATGCTCACTTTAGAAAATCTAAAAAAAATATGAATTTTAAAAAAAATTATAATAGATCTTAGAAATCTATTTATATTGTAAATCTGATAGAGATCAGTGCACGTGGTCATTAGTCTGCATCTTTGACAAGAGAAATTAAACATAGAACACATTTGGGGCAACAACTTCCTGTTTGCAATCTCCAAATCCAAATGATCCATTTTCTATTATAAATCCTAATTTTCATTTTAGAAAAAATTCCCTTTAATTTATGTCTTTACTTTTTCTTTTATCATTTCCTCAATAAAAGTGCCTGAACATTTAAATAAAATAAAACTACTAAAATAGTATCCTATTTATATAAAAAGAATAGTTCAATTATTTTATAATAAAAAACTCTCAATAATTTAATTTAAATAATCATTCCATTCCCATAGATCAATAAACAAACCAATTATCAACAAAAAAGAAAACATTATATTGTTTTTCTTCATATATATATTCATTCGGAAAAAAAAAAAACATTATATACGAACCATGACAACAAAAAATCCTCAAGAAAATTTTTATAATCAATTATAAATAGATGATTCCTACCTTAGTCATGGTTTGAATAATTGAATAGATGCACTTGCTAGTCCTAGAAACATTGTTAATGTAACTCAAATTGTTTATTAGGTAAGAAATGTTAATATTTAAATGAAAAACAAAATTGGAGATTTTTTCAAAGTGAAATATTATAGTGTTTATGATAAGAAATAAATTATCTAGATTTGAGGATTACAAATAGAAAATTATTGTCATGTGAGTTGCATATTTTTTTTACTCCTTTTGAAGGTGCAAACCAATGGCTACATCAGCTAACTCCATTAGATATTTCTAAGAAAAATAAATTTTTAAAACCAATTTTCCAATTTTTATTTTCAAGTTTTTAAAATTATGTAAAATGAGGAATCATTTTTGCAAACCTCCATATTTTATGGGACTAAAATAACAACTTTGTAAGTGATCTTTCCTCCGAAAGGTGATAACTAACGGCCACGCACAATGCACGTGACTAACTCTGTTAATTTTGTAATGAAAAAAGGGTTTGAGATTAATTTTGCCATTTTTTTTTAAATTTTATGATGTTTTCGAAATTCTTGTAAAGCGAAGGACTAATCTTGCATATCCCACTATTTTGTGGGATTAAAAATGCAATTTTGCCTAAGTTGGCATGATTAATATCTATATTTTCACTTGAGGGAGAGTGTTATAGAATGCATATTGCTATACATTATAGTAGGGATGGCAGTCATGTCGTGTTGGGTTATTTCATATCGGGTTGAGGTAGGAATATTATAAAAATTTGTTCAACCTGAATCCAATCCAAAATATACTCAACTAATAAACTTCAACCCAAACCTAACCTAAAAGTTTTCATATCAACTCGAACCTAACCCATTTCAACTTGTGATTATTTTCACTAATAATTCATGTAAAAGACCTATAATATTTTATATTCAAGTAAAATTTTAATAAAAGAATCAATTAATACCAAGATTTTGAAAAAAAAATCAACTTATCCCAAAATTTAGAAAAATGTCAACTTTATACTTCGGTAGCCCATCTTTTTTAGCATGAAGCAATTTGATAATTGGACTTCATACAATTTCCTATACAATATCAACAATTTGGAAATTTCAATGTTAAACCGAAAGTTAATGGCAACTCAAATTTCTACAACCATGAAATCAAGTTCCAAAAAAGAAATACAATTCCTCCCATTGTATCATTAATAATCATCCCAACAACACTAAATAATCAATTATTAAATAGTAAATAGTAATTTTTAATTCTTTACACACCGATCTAGAGTTAAATTTTTCAAAACTAACATCAAGTCATTAAGTAAAAATGCAAAGAGCATAGCATACTCCAACTTCTAATTTCAACCATACCTTTTCATTGTTATTCTTTTCTTCCAATTGAGGTTTGATGTAAAGAATAAGTACACAGAAGTATTAATAAATAAAAAATATGCATACATATATATACTTTTTTTTCCTTTTTTAAACATTTGAATCAGGTTAGATCGATTTGGGTTGGGCTGAGTTGGATTGCATTGGGTTGGTGGGTTACTGAATAAAACTATCATGTTTATTAGGTAACCCGAACCAACCCACAATTCTTGTGTTGTTTATTGGGTCAACCAATATCAGCCCAAACCAATAACTTCCAACCAAAACTCAATAATATCGTGTCGATTCGTATTATGTTATAGTGTCATATTAAAAATTGCCACCTCTACATTACAGGTTGTATAGTTGGCTTACCAAAATCTGTATAGCATAAATTTAGGGAAATAATTAAGCAACTAATTTGTAGGAATTATAGGATGCTAATTTATAAAGACTTACTTTTCTTTTCTGTAACTATTGTAACTTGTATACATTCTCTTGTTCTAGAGAGAATAAAGCAAGCAAACCTTATCCATGATCTTCTGTGTCCTTTTTTTCTTTAACAAACATAAACACAAAGAAAACCAAATAAGCAAGAATAAGAAGCACTTCTAGGGGATAAGCAGAGAATGACTTTCTTGTAAGTCAAATTTTCAAACACATGCCTTTTATTGTTGGTGTATAAGGACTATTGATATTGAAATTTTATTGAGATAAATTACCATTTGATAGCCCATATAAATTGGCTATTAATTTGGGTCGCAAATTAAAGTCCATAATAAATTTGGACTTTATAAAATAGGTCAATCCAAAATAAATTATAAAATTTTTATTTATTTTGTATTAAATTGGGCAAAAATAAATTTTAATATGGTCCATTAGTAAATTAAGCACATCTCAAGTGGTATTCAAGCCTAAAGGGAGACTCAAGTTTCAAGTAATCAAACCTTAATTTATGCCTATAAAAAGGGGTGCCAGGAGACATACCACACATCAAGAGAAATTCAAGCATCAAAGCTCTCAAGTCCGAACTCTTGCCCCAAAGAAGTGCTGCAACTACAAAAGTTCTACATCTTCTTCAAAAACATCCAAATTCTGAAAATCTTGATACTAAAACAAATACTTGATTTCAAGGTAGTCCATAATTTCATCCACAAATCTGGGAAGGTATTGCGCATTTGAATCAAGAACAAGCGTCAATCCTTTGAATCAAATCCAAAAGAGAAGAATAAGAGGAATTAGTCTTCAATTACAGAGATATTTCCAGAGATGGTAACCACTTTTATTTTAAATTAAATATTGAATTTGTCTATATTTTTCTTATCTTGTAATTCTTTTTGTAGACTCAAAATTTATGTGAACAAATTTCTGGCACTTCTAGTGGGACAATCTCTGCCTCTCATCTCTTCCTTCTACATCAAAGTTCTAGCTGTTAGTTCCGAACTCACCCAAGAAGAATCAAGTTACCTTCATCAACAAGATAGATGCTATGGATATTTTTTCTGCAGCTGATCAATCTTCCATTAGGGGTAAGATCATTGATACTACTCCATCAGATGGCTCGAACTCAGCAAATCCTACAGAGATCAAGTCCAAATCATCTCTTTTTGATGCGCGCCTGTGATGGTAACTGAAACAACTACAGTGGATGAACAACTTGCTCAGATGGCTCAAGCCATAGATGATCTCAAAAGATTGTGGAATACAAAGACCTCCAGATCACCTAATTAATGAATAAATTGAGCACTCAAATATTGGAAAGTCTAGCCAGAATTGTTCATCCTCCTCAAATCATGTTGAAAATGATAAGCAAATGGATGAGGCACCACCCAAGCATGACTCAGAGTAAAAATCTAATCACACTATAGCATCTGTTGCCACACTGTCAGTACAACAATTGCAAGAGGTGATAACTAACACTATCAGAGCCCAATACGGTGGACCTTTACAAAATTCGCTTGTGTACTCAAAACCATACACTAAGCGGATTGATACATTAAGGATGCCAATAGGTTACCAGCCATCAAAGCTCCAATAATTTGACAAGAAAGGCAATCTGAAGCAATATATTGCCAATTTCATGGAAACATGCAATAATGCAGAGACTGATGGTGAAACTCTATACTTAAAGCAATTCGCAAAATCACTTAAGGGAAATGCATTTGATTGGTACGTTGACTTGGAACTGAGTCTATTGATAGTCAGATAGAAATGGGGAAAGAATTTCTGAACTGCTTCATCAGCACCCCTCACACTGTAAGCATGATTGAGCTTACCAATGCAAATCAATGGAAGGATGAGCCAGTTGTTGACTACATCAACTGTTAGCATGCACTAAGCTTGAATTACAAAGATATATTATTAGAAGTTTCTACAATAGAGATGTGCATCCAGGGGATGCATTGGGGGCTTCTTTATATCCTCCAAGGAATTAAGCCATGAATCTTTGAGGAATTGGCAACTCGTGCTCATGACATGGAATCGAGCAATGCAAATCATAAACTTGCTTTTTCGGTGGATGATCAAAAGAAAGATAGAAAAGACTCGAAGAGGAATGAGAAGTCTACAAAAAATACTGTGAAAGAGTCCATGGAAATTAAAGCAGCATCTGCCAAGATTTCTGCAAACAGTAACAAAGGAGAAAAGCATGATCAACTTTTGCCAACTAAAAGGCATCGACCTACGTTGATAGATTTACAGGAAAAAAGTACCTATTCCCTAACTCTAACGTCTCGCAAATCTTTGATGAGTTATTGGCAAGAAATAAAATTGAGTTACCCGAATCGAAACATCCTTTTGAAGTTGGAAAGGTGAATGACCTAAAATACTGTAAGTATCATCGAGTTATTAGCCATCCTATAGAACAATATTTTGTGATTAAAGAGGAAATCATAACATTGGCAAAAGATGGAAAATCATCCTTGATACTGAAGATGTGGCGGATGTAAATATTGATAGTATCGCAACTATTACAAATGTCGCTTGCCACTAAAAGAATGTTCTTTCCCCACTCATGGGGGCATCAAGGATGCTTCAATTTGGAAGTATAGATCTAGTCCCATTTGAAGCTTTGTCCATTGATAAAAAGAAAAATTGTTACAAGTTCTATTTATGAAATTGAAGATGATGACAAATGGATTCTTATGACACACCGGCGAAGACAAAGGCAACGTGTTCACCAAGTTCATCCATCATTCTTAAAGAGACAACATCTCACTAAGTGCCCTCAACCAACGTTAAGGAGAGATATGAAATCTTATCATATTAAGCCAAGAAAATTGAGAAAAAGTCATTGGGATTCTATTATGCTAGTAGACTTTTTTCCTATGAGATTTTTTGAGCAAAAGGTTAAAACAACATTTATTATATTTGGTGAAATGGAGAGCCAGAATTTCATTTATTGTTGTGCAAATATTGCATTTATAGATGAAGACTTGTTACTGGGATCAAAGCCCCATAACCAGTTGCTCTTTGTTTCTAGAATCATGCAAGATCAGAAAATCAACCGCATGCTTATTGACGGGGGATCAACAGTTAACATCATGCTAAAATCTACTATAAAACAATTGGGGATCATAGTTGAGGACTTATCTCATAGTCACTTGACCATTCAAGGTTTTTAACAGGGAGGCCAACGAGCTATTAGAATGATTTGCCTAGATCTTACTATTGGAGAATTAAAAGCGGATACTTTATTTCAGGTCATTGATGCAAGAACTTGTTACAACTTGCTGCTAAGAAAACCATGGTTTCATGAAAATAGAGTGGTTCCATCTACCCTTTACCAATGCTTCAAGTATTCGAGGAATGGTGAGATGATGAAGGTCAATGCTGATACAAAACTATTTACTAAGGTAGAATCATACTTTGCAGATGCCAAATTGTACCTAGATCCAAGCTTAGTGTAGGAAATATTGCCAATAAAAAATCTAGGCAATCATCTTATCGAGGGAAAGCATGTTGACCTTATGACTATGGAGTCTGAAGATTAAGAGTCCAAGAAGTCGATTGATATTGAAACTTTGGCAAGTAAAGTCATTGAATCCGAAGGGATGCTCAATTTTTTAGTATTTCTATATACCCTTCGATCATGTCAGAAAAAAGGATACAAGTCATATGAAATATATATTTCATCACTACACAATAAAAGAGAACAAATAAAGGAGGTAGGATTTGATGACTACAAAGTTATGAGAAAGAAGTTAATCATGCCCATTGTCAGTTTGAACTAAGGCCTTAGCTGAATTTTCTTCTAGTGAGACTTGACATTAAAAGTTTCATGGGATGTCTAATCCAAAAGACTATAGTCTCTTAGCTAAGTTTGGATATGACTTCTCCGATCTATCTGAGCTAGGGGAGTTAAAACCTAAGTTGACTGGAGAAAAGGTCCATGGTCTCATCAAAGCACAACAAAAATTACGAAACCAAGTGTTTCATGTTGATCAGTTAAGGACCGACTTGGGATTTGCACCAAGTGAGCCAATTAGAATATGTGTGACGAGGAAAGATAGATACGACAGCGTCCAACATATTACTACTGAGAAAGATGGAAATAATGGAAGTCAAAAGTCAAGTGATCGTCATATCTCTGTATTCGATTGACTAAGCACTCATACCAATCGTTCTTTTATCTTCAATAAACTTGGTCAGAATCCACCGATTCGTAAAAGGCTTACTACAAGACATCGTCCACAAGGTTCGATCTTCAATCGACTTGGAAGTAATGTTGTAGAAAAAGTACTAAAAGAAGTAACTGTGATAAGACCAACCTGATGGAGTTGAGAACTGAAGGTCAGACTGTTTGCTCACCTCAACCGAGTGAAACTAAATCTTTTATTATGATCATCAGTGTGGACAGACCTGTGAAGGCCATACGACGTATTATGAGACATTCATCTGATGAAGCTGGTGGACATGAGGATGAAGTGGAAGTCACCATAACCTCTAACTATACAAGTGTTGTAGAAGAGCCAAGCCCTCAGTATCTTGGAGAGTTCGACAAATTGATTATGGGTGGCTTTGTGCAAGCTACAAGTTATCCTGGGTGGAATATGCCACTTATCCCCATTGTGAAAGCAAATGGAGTTATACAATGGAGAGTCATATTTCAAAAGGTAGAGGTCATAGACACTATACAGTCTTATGATAAAAAAGACAAGGAGTTGCACTTATGTCATCATGTTGCTGTTAAAGAAGAGTTTAACTCAGATATATCTGAAGATGAGATTCAAGAAACCCCTCCACAACTTGAAGATAGTGGACAAGCAACTGTAGATGAACTTAAAGAATTAAATCTTGGCACAATAGAAAACCCACTACCTATATTCATGAGTTCTCTGTTGAGTCTTGAAGAAAAAGAACAGTACTTCAACACTTTGAGTGAGTATGGAGATGTTTTTGCCTGGACATATAAATAGATGCTAGGACTAGATCCCAAAGTTGCGATTCATTACCTTGGCATAAGGTATGAAGTACGCCCAGTAAAGCAATCACAATGAATTCTCCGCCCAGAGCTTGTCCCTCGAATTGAAGCTGAAGTAAATAAGCTCATTGATCCTAGGTGTATCAGAGAAGTCAAGTATCCAACGTAGATATCTAGCATTGTACCTGTTAAGAAGAAAAATGGCCAGATACATATTTGCATTGATTTTTGAGACTTAAATAACGCATGCCCAAAAGATGATTTTTCATTGCCTATCATCAAGCTCATGGTCAATGCAACTACTGGTCATAAAGCTTTATCCTTCATGGATAGGTCTTCCGGCTGTAACTAAATATGGATGTCACTATAAGATGAGGAATGTACAGCTTTTGGCACTCCAAAGGGAATCTACTGTTATAAGGTGATGCCTTTCGGGTTAAGGAATGCTAGTGCCACTTACCAACGTGTTATGCATAACATATTCAATGACATGCCGCACAAAAGAGCTAAATGTATGTAGATGATTTGGTTGTCAAAAGTAAAAAAAGAAGTGATCACTTGGCAAATCTTCGAGTGGTATTCGATCAGTTAAGAAAACATAACTTGAAGATGAATCCCCTTAAATGTGCATTTGGTGTTACATCAAGAAAGTTTCTCGGCTTTATAGTCCATCATCAAGGCATTAAGGTTGATCCCGCAAAGACAGATACTATCCAGAAGATGCATGCGCCAAGGAACTTAAAGGAACTACGAAGCTTTCAAGGTAATCTTGTATTCATAAGAAGGTTCATATCAAACCTTGTTGGAACGTGCCAACCATTCAATCATTTTATGAAGAAAAATGCCCCTTTCAGATGGGATGAAGGATGCCATAATGCTTTTGAAAATATAAAGAAGCGAATCCACTAGTGTTAGGAGCTCTTGTACATGGACGGCCGCTCATATTGTATATTGTAGCACAAGAAAGGTCAATTGGTATTCTTATGGCTCAAGAAAAATGAAGAAGGCAAAGACAAGGTACTATATTACTTGAGTAGATCCCAGACTGTAAATGAACTAAAATATTTCCCTATTGAGAAGATCTGCTTAGCATTATTCTATGCCATTAAGAAGCTAAAGCACTATTTTGAAGCATACTTCACATGACTCATCTCTTGTGCCGATCTAGTAAAGTTTGTTATGTTAATACCTATGCTCTCTGGGAGATTAGCGAAGTGGTCTGTTATATTCAACAAATACGAGATCACTTATGTGCCACAAAAAGCTATTAAAGGGCAAGTTCTTGCTAATTTCCTTACTGATCATCATATCCCTGCAGAATGGGAGTTATCTGATGACCTCCCCGATGAAGATGTTCTCTATGTTGAAGTTTTCCTATGGACGATGTTCTTCGATGGAGCAGCTAGATCTGATGGATTGGGGGCACGGATTATCTTCGTTTTGCCAGAAAAGCAAGTATTGACATATTCCATTGTGTTGGGCGAGTTGTGCTCCAACAACATTGTTGAGTACCAAGCTTTGATCATTGGACATCAAATGACCTTAGAAATGGAGATTATGGAAATTGAGATCTATGGAGACTCAAAATTAATCATCAATCAGCTTTTAGAAGAATATAAAGTCAAGAAAGAGGATCTCGTGCCTTTCTTTCAACAAGACTCAGACTTATTGGAGAAATTTGAAAGTGTCAGCTTAAACCACATCCCAAGAAATGAGAATAGAATGGTTGATGCATTGGCTAATCTGGCAACTACTCTTGCTCTGTCTGAGGGAGAAACAACAAATGTTCCCGTATGTAATCGGTGGATCATGCCGCCTTCTGCTGAACCTAATCATTAAGATTCAAATGTCATATTAGTATCGATTAGTGAAGCTGAAGATTGGAGGAGTCCATTGATTGATTATTTAAGGTATGGAAAGTTGTCGAATGATCCTCGCCATAAAATGAAAGTACGAAGGAGATTGTCTCATTTTATTATATACAAAGATACTTTGTATCTTCGATCTTTTGAAAGTAATTACCAACGTTGCTTAAGTGGTGAAGAAGTAATGGAAGCCATGACCGAAGTATATTCTAGGGTCTATAGCGTTCACCAGTTCGGTCCTAAGCTCTATTTTTTTATCAGAATGATGGGTTACTATTGGCCAACGATGGTCAAAGATTGTTTGGAATATACAAAGAGGTAAGCTTGCCAACTACATGCAAATTTCATATACCGGCCTCTGAAGCCCCTACATCTTATTATTGCTTCATGGCCATTTGACACTTGGGGTCTTGATGTTGTAGGGCCTATTACTTTAAATCATCTATTGGTCATGCTTATGTATTGGCGGCTACTGATTACTTCTCCAAATGGGCAAAGGCAATTCCACTTAGAGAGGTAAAGAAAAAAATAGTGGTTGAGTTCATCCATTCGAACTTTATTCTTTGATATATGGTACCTCGCCATATTATCACTGATAATGGGAAGTCTTCTATAACTATTTGATGGATAAGTTATGCGCATAGTTTGGTTTCAAACAGTATAACTCCTTAATGTACAATGCAGCAACAAATGGTTTGGTTGAAACATTCAATAAGACCTTGTGCAACCTTTTGAAAAAAGTAGTATCGAAGTTAAAAATGGAATGGCACAAGAAAGTTAGAAAAGCACTATGGGCATATAGAACGACACACCGAACCGCTACTCAAGCCACTCTATATTCTTTGGTGCACGGAGTTAAAGTTGTTCTCCTCCTTGAAAGTCAGATACCTTCACTCTGTATCACAATTCAAGAAGGGCTCACCATCGAAGATAATGCTCGTCTTAGACTTGAAGAATTGGAAGCATTGGATGAGAAAATGCTTGAAGCTCAACAGCAACTTGAGTGCTACCAAGCTCGTATAAAAAAAGCATTCAACAAAAAGTCCACCCTCGATCATTTCAAGTTGGGGATCTGGTCCTTGCAGTGAGGATGCCGATTATCATCACCTAGTAAATGGGAAATCAATATATATCAAAGTAGGATGGCCCTTATGTGGTGAAAGAAGCTTACAAAAATGGTGCTTATAAGTTGGTGGATAAATATGGACCGTGATTGGCCCTATAAATAGCAAGTTTTTGAAGCACTATTATCCATGAAGAAGTATACTCTTTGACACACGAGCCTAAACTGTATATTACTCCTGACCCGCATGATTATAAACTATATAAGATACTCACCAATGGTAGTGTATGTGGATAAACTGCTAACCTACTCTACTGAAAGTATTTTGTGTGGCTAAAATATAGAAATACTTCACCTCACCCAGGGTGGCTAAGCTATGCATACTCCTAGCCCACATGAGTATAAACTGTGTACAGCCCCCCTCAAAAGGAAAAAAAAATTCTTTGAACTACGTGATAACTTGATCCCCTTGATGCTGTATGTAGGCAGCTGGGAATTTATTTTCTAAGTTCAGTCACGTCTTTAAACAAGTTTTGTTTATCTTAAAGATAGCCAATTTATTTGTAAGTTTGAGCCAGCTCATCTGATCATTTGATTGTTGAAAGCATGTGTTTGATCATTGATTAGTTGGTTTTAATGAGAAAAGTATAGAAAATAGAGAAAAAAAAAAAGAGAAAGCAAAAGATTGATGAAAAGAAAAAAACTTTTATGGCATATGAAAATAAATGTTCTTTTACACTAATTAAAATAAAAAGAAAAAGAAAAAAGTGGTAAGAGCTAAATGCTCAAGCAAACAAGTCAAAGTCGGCTAAATCATGGTGAGATTCTTCAAGTAATGTCTCTATCCTCTTCAAAGCTTCAACCTTTTTGTCAATAAAAAATGGAATGCTCTCAAGCTTTGAGACTTATTCCATTTTGCTGGCTACTTCTTTTTAAATGGTGGATAGGTTTTCTTCAGCTTTATGAAGTGCTAAGCTTGTAAGCACGCCTTAAATTCTTCTTGCTGCTTGGTGATTTGGAGAAGTTATGCTTTTAGACTATCCTCCTCCTCAACTCGTTCAATTTCTGTTGCCTCAACCTCAGAAAGATATTGTTGTGCACAAAGAAGTGTTTTCTTATGAGCCTCTTGTGTTTCTCTCTAGATGGAGTCAAACTTGACTTTTGTGTAGTTGGAAGCGTCCTCAAGGAAAGACTTTAGATGACTCTCCAAAGATGATGTATCTTTCATATATGTCCTCATCTCCATGATCAAATCATCAATTGTAGTCTTTACCTCTAAAAGCTGCTTGAATGAAGTTCTCATAATCTTCTCACATATTCATTCCCAGTAAAATTTGACCAATATATGCTCAGTTTCAGTCTTTATAATAGTGGGGCAAAATTCAGAAATTTCAGCACATAGGAATGGCTATGATGGAACTTCAAATGCCTTCTTGGGTTTCTTAGGCACATTCTCCTCAACAAGCAACTTTTCTGCAATAAAAATAGGCAATATCATTTAGATACTTGCAAAATGTCTCAATTTTACAAAGCGAAATAATTGATGCATTGTTACCAGAAGGATAGGAAGTAGTGTCTTCTCCACATAAGCCAAAAGGATTGACTTTATTTATTGAGCCCATGCCACCTTTAGAAGCAATGGGAATTTCTTTCTCAAGGTCTGCAAACTGGAAAAAAAAGATATAAGGTGGGTAAAGGAGAATGATAATGTAAATGAATAAAAAAAATATAATAATAATGAACGTGTGTACACATTCTGCTAATTCCTCTAAAGGCAATGAAGAACTTGGATCATTTGCAAAAAATGTTGAATTCACACTAATAATGTCTAAGTCAAGAACCTTCAATCTCTTTTTAAACTGGTATTGGTTGATGGATTCATCATTTGAAAGTGACATGGCAAAAATCACTTCACTTCCTTTAGTTGGACTAGCTATGGGGACAAGCTTGGGAGTTTAGTTTTTAGGAAGAGTCCATTGTTTCTTGGAAGACACCTCTACTGATTCCACGCCAACAACTGAATCTCGAGGAGATGGAGCAACTTTGCCATCCTTGGAACCCTGTCTTGAAGTCCTTTGAGATATTTTGTGATTCATATATGTGGGTTGATTAAGTTTGGGAATGATTTTGTGATTTTCCTCGAATAAACCTTCCACCATTCAGCCCACCAATCTGCATATTTCTTCGTGACTAAAGGTGATGAGGAACTACTGCTTGGTATAATTAGCTTGGAGGATGTGCCCAACAAAGTGCAAGATTGCCAAAGTCAAACAAGTTCATCCAACTCATATGTAAAAATCTCTTTCTTTGGTGGCCAGGATATCTTGACAAAAATCATGTTGCCGGCTGAATCGATAAGTACTATAAGCTTCAACAATACATATTACTCCACTCAAGAATATTAAGTAGCTAGACTGTAAAGCCACGAAAAGATCTTTGTAGGTATTGGATATGGCCACATCATCTGTCACTGAGGTTTGCCCTTGTGTGCGCAAGTTTTGAAGCCTTGAGGACTTAATGTAGTGGAATAATTCGTGCGCCTCAGCAAGTTCAAAGTGTTTGCCCATATTCTTTCCTGCATCTTTTACTATCTGAGCTCCAACTGATTCAAGTTTGGATAGAAAATGTGTTTGAATATAGCGTCCAATCCAGTTGTACACATGATGAATAGGAAAGATGGTGGCAGACTCACTCAAGGTCTTTGAGGCAGATATATCTCTCAAACCACGATAAATGTTTGCCAATATAGGAACTGCTAAAGAAAAACAATCGACGTGAGCCACTTTACTTGAAACTTTGAAAATAGAAGCACGTACCTTATCAACTTTGTGATATGGTAAAGTAAAGTTGCATAACCAACATGAAAGGAAAGCAGCCAAATAAGTTTCATCCCTGATATCCTCTTCAATCTCTAGCATTAAAAAGGGCTCATCATACTCCTTGGTGCGTGATAAAAGAGACATGTTCCCACAAGGATTGCGAGATAGCCTTAGCTTGATAAGTCTCTTTCTGGATTATCTTGAAGGCGGTTATGCATATCTAGTCAAGCCTCTGAAAACTTAATCCAATTACAAACAGATACACTATTGGAGTCCTTCGGAAGCATGTGGTATGCTGGGAATAGATACTTGCAGCTTTGCGGCAAAGAAGGTTGGCAAGCATCGGCATCAAGCAGCTCTTTGGCAAATGAGACAACTTCATCAAAAAAATATCCACGTATCAGCAATTCGCAAAGCCCATAGAAATCCCATAAAAAAATCGATAGTTCTCAATAGTAGTGTGCAGCGTGTTTGTAGAAGGACACCATAGCTTGAGGCATGCTTGAAGGACATTCTTGTTGCAAATGTATGTGAAAAGGGAGGCATGAACAGCTTCATAGATCTTGGATCAACAAAGAGTGTCTGCTTGATGGCCCAACACTTCCTCTGCCCACTCCCAATAGCCGGTGTGAAAAGATACCCCACCGAACTTGGATGTTGGAATTCTCCATGAGCCTCTATTGATGCTGGGATGGTAGTTTGGAAGTTAGAACTCTGCATGCATGGCTTCGATGTCATGAAGTGCTGATTTCAATAGCAAGACCCTAGAACGATCGAAAACACCAGAACACTGATTAATTGTCACCTTAGTTGTCTCCTCAAACCATTCAGCAACATGCATGGAGTGATTAGGTTGAGCTTTAGAGAATTGAGCATCCACGTCCGCTTTATACACACACAATGTAGTGTTTTTGGCTTTGGAGAAGTCTTTGTCATCTCGAATCACGATGCATGGAGTTGGTTCACTACAATCTTTGATATCCATCTTCATGGCTTTGCTAAAATTTTGAATGTAAAATAAGTTATTTGATGAAAAATGAACATGAAGAAAAGAAAGAAAACAACACAATAATTTGCTCCAAAGAAAAAGGAATTACTTCAATATTCAACCTTTCACCAACTTAAATTAGCAAATGTAGATTGCAGTCATGATGAAGGAGTAAAGCTCCCAATCCCTAATGAAGGCTTGTGAAACATGCAGGAAAGAAACAAAGGATAAGGAATGTAATGAAGGTATTTTCTCTTTGACAAATTCACAAACAGGTGTTGTGCAAATTTGTAAGACATCACCTTATGAAAACTATGAAGGATAATGTAGGCTAATTGTCAACAAGAAACACGTATCATCAAACCTATTTGACAAAATCCAACCAATCCAAGTTGAAGAGAATACACTATTGTGTGAAAAAGACTCATCATTGAGGCCTTTTATAGAGTGTTCATGTGTGAGGAATAGGAATTTTCAATATTCTTCAAGATTCTTGGAAAAGAATAATGCAGGAATTGATATTTGGATCATTTGAGATTTACTATCCAAATAAAGGAAAATTGCTCACGGGTCTAAACCTATGCATGAAAACATCTGTACGAGTAACTGGGTAAGAAAAGATGGATGGGCTATTCTCTCTAATTTGAGGAAAGCAAAGATTAAGCAAGGAAATTTTTTTCTGGCAGATTGCATTAATTTTGTGATTTCTTGCCAAGCTAGGAGATCACTTGGAAGCAATCCCATGAAGACCAAGTAATGTGGTACTATGTGAAAAAAAAAAAAGGAATGAAGAAAATTGGTAAATAGCGGAAAGAAAGAAAGAAGACCGAGGAAGATACTAGTGTGGGGCACCAAATTTCTTTTTATTTGTTGTTGCTAGTGTCAAAGTCCAACCTTTGCTAAATTGCAAATTGGCCCTCTCATCATTAGTTGTCAAAGGTCAACATGGGTCATTTGATTTCCTTAAAAAAAAAAAAAAAAAAGAATGAGGAAAAGGTTTTGCAACTGCCAATTTCAAGATTGAGGCCAATCTATTTGAACATATTTTTCACAAAGCCTATTTTCTATTTTCTCCTTTTGTTGGAAAGTGAGGTGGGCTCGTGTACACACAAATAAAAAAGAAAAAGAGAAAAGAAAGAAAGGAGAAGAAGAAAAGGAGTTGAGTGTCATGCGTTGTGCGAACCATTCAAGTTTTTCATTCTAATGAAGGCATTGTTGAATTTATGGGCTCAAATTGTGTCCATAGAGTTTATATGATGAGATACTTCAAATCTGACATCTCATTCACATTTTGGCATGTTTTTCGCTAGCTTTGAAGTGGAGGCATCTATTGATATTGAAATTTTATTGGGATAAATTACGATTTGATAGCCCAAATAAATTAGCTATTAATTTGGGTCGCAAATTAAAGTCCATAATAAATTTGGGCTTTATAGAATGGGCCAATCCAAAATGAATTATAACATTTTTATTTATTTTGGATTAAATTGGGCCAAAATAAATTTTAATATGGCCCATTAGTAAATTAAGCCCATCTCAAGTGGTATTCAAGCCCAAGAGGAGACTCAGGCTTCAAGTTATCAAACCTTAATTTATGCCTAAAAAAAAGGATGTTGGGAGACATACCACACTCAAGAAATTCAAGCATCAAAGCTCTCAGGTCCAAGCTTTTGCCCTAAAGAAGTGCTGCAACTACAAAAGTTCTACATCTTCTTAAAAAAACACCCAAATTCTACAGACCTTGATATCAAAACAAATACTTGATTTCAAGGTGGTCCGTGATTTCATCCACAAATCTAGGATGGAATTGCGCATCCGATTCAAGAACAAGCATCAAGCTCTTGAATCAAATCCAAAGGAGAAAAATCAAAGGAATTAGTCTTCAATTACAGAGATATTTTCAGAGATGGTAACCACTTTTATTTTAAATTAAATATTGAATTTGTCCATTTTTTTTTGTCTTTTAATTCTTTTTGCAGACTCAAAATTTGTGTGAACAAAGATAATGGGTGATTCTCGAGCTAAATCATAATAAGTCATTTTATCTAAAGACCAATTTGGGTATTTTTATCTAAAATTCATAAACAACAACTTTTGAAAAGATACATTTCCTTGTTGGTGTTCAAAGACAATAAGCAATTCTTAACCTAAACGATAATCAGTCCTTAGCAACGAAACCCAAAAGGATTGGTGCTGCTGCGTTGTGCTCTAATTAATGAGAGTTATATGTGGCACACTTGGTGTCGTGTCTCTACAACCCTCTAGGCTCTAGTATTGTAGTGCCAATCTGAACTCTTTATTGTCTTGCTGAAATTCTCGGATCGATTTAGAGCCAAAACCTCACTTTTCTTGGCACTGCAACACCAAATTCTCCAACATCTTTGTAGAGATTTGTTTATGGTAGGGCGTCAATGGCTCCTTTTGCAATAAGGCTAAACTAATTAAAACATAAGTATTGGACATAATCTTAGCAAACTCTAAGTTTGCCTTTAGGACCTCTAATTATTTTTATCACGTGCTCCAGATTTTACTCATTCATTGCATTGTTGTCTCTTTGGACATTGATTTTTTAGTCCATTTTATCTTGCCTGGTATTATGTTGCTAGTTCTTGAGTTTTGTACTCGTTCAACTTGGTTTCTCCATTATCAAGTACTAGATTAGCTCTTTGTCCAGCTTCTTTATGGGCTCATTTGCTTTCTATGATATGATTGGATGTGATTGATAAGTATATGATTTATTGTCTAGCAACTATATCAATATTTTGTTTGTGTGCTTGGATTACTAACTTGGATATCCTAATTTTAATACAGTTAGTTGTTTAAATGCTTAGAATTGTAACTTATTATAAGTGTGAAATATCAATTTCATCCCCAATCTTATTTTAATAATTGAATATTTTCATTAAAAAGGTTTTAAATATATGTAGTTTTGTAGTGAGTAAGTCTTTATTTTTAAAAAAATTTCTTCAAATATTATCACCTAAAAAAGAGTTGATTTTTATTTTGAAAAAATAATTTACTTTCAAATTTTATAAAACCATTGACTTATTTTGCAAATTAAACTATTTTAATGTTAAGCATAAATTTATATTTGAAAAATATTATTTATTTTTCAATTTACAAAAAAAAATTACTTTTAAAATCTTATTATTATGCAAGAAATAATTTTCGTATTAAAAATTTATATGATTTAGATAAATATTGTATAAAAGAATCTTATAAAAATAAATTTAATTGTGCAAATAATTTAGAATTTTGTTATAAACTTAGTTTTATAAATCAAGTCTTAGTGATATACACATATTTGTTAATTAAGTATAGTTTATATGCAGGGATAATTTCATCATTTGGTACATTAATTTGGTACTCAATGTTTCTAATCATAGGATTATTGATTATGTGTGAGATACATAATTCCAACACTTTAAGATAAGATACTGAGCTTTTTATTAATCATTGGCTTTAGTTGTAACAAACAAATAATTAATTACATTGAATTGTACATATATCCTACACAATCACACTAAGCAAACGAGCCCTATAGGTACTCCTACTTAGTCTTTACATGGCTGTCGGTCCCACTCATGGAGTGCAGCATTTTAGCTTAGGCTTTGTTTGTCTACAATCCTCCAAAATAGTTTTCAACTTTCAAACTTTAAACAAATAAATCATCACATTCCCTAAACTCACTTCCCAAAACACACGAAATAATTCCCAAAATTCCCTTAAAAATTCATGCTAAAATCCATTCCCCAATGATTTACACTAAATTCATTATTATAAATATATATACAAACACCAATGACACAATATATATACACATTTGTAAATAATATCAAAATATTTATTTTCATCCAACAACCCAACAAAAAAGTGACTGATGTAACATTTACAGTAAAATTTTTCCATGTCTAAAATACTACCAAATAAACAATTTTTTCTCAAAATATTATTCATCTACCACCTAAAATACAAATAAATAATCATCACATTCCACAACTCCACTACCCAAAAATTATTTTCCCAAAATATTTTTCATGATTCATCACAAAATCTAAACAGACAAGCCCTTGCCTTTTAACTTAGTTGAGGCACTTTTGGAATGTATTTGAGTTAGGGGTTTAAATGAGCCGAGCCGAGCCGAGCCGAGCCTGAGCCTGCTAGGCTTGGGCTCGGCTTATTTACTAACTCATTAGCTCGATCTCAGCTTGTCAAAATAGGCTTGGGCTCAGGCTTGGCTCGTTAAAGCTCGATTCGTATAAACTTGGATGAGATTGCTCTAACTCGATAAGGCTCGATTCGTATAAGCTTGGATGAGCTCGAGCCTGTTTAGGCTAGAAACAAAATTTATTATAATAAACACCATATTATTATTATTATTATTATTATTATTATTATATAAAATATACGGTTAATTAGAAAAAAATTCATAATCCTACTTTCATTTTAGTGATCAGTCCCTATTTGAATTTTTACACACTAAACTCCCCACTTTTTCATAAAACTTAGAAATCACTCCCCATATCTTTTAAAAAGACTCCTATATCCTTGTAGCTGGAAAAAAAATAAAAATACCTGATAAATGCGTTTTCTCTTCAAGAAGAATGCTTTCCTTTTCTTTTTTTTTCTGAAATCGACGACTTCTCCAAGCGGCCAAACAAAAGGGCGCGAAGTCGTTCCTCTACCATTGATGTGAGAAAAAGAAGAGAGGAATGAAGTGGGAAAAAAAACCACCAAAATTTCTGTCATTTTTCTGCAACAATGGAAAGAGAAACAGCGGCAACAAGAAGCAAAGTACAAAAAGAAGTGAGCAAAAGAAACAAAGGTATATTTTCTGCATTTACAGTTTTAAATGTCCGTGATTTTTTATAGTACACTTATTTCATGTCTATTTTCTCATGTCTAGGGTTTTTATTCCTTTTTTAGTTGTTAAACACTTGAACTCATTTGATATATATATATATATATATATGATTTTTGTTGTGAGATGGGAAGTTTCTGATTTGTACTTGAAAGGCATGAAAGTTGTACTTCACCTTTTTGGTGTTCATACTTCGTTTTACCTGAAATTATAAGGTGAAATTATCTGAAAGTGGTAGTATATTATCTGTAGGACAAAACATCAAAGCTTGCAGTACACATTAGGCAAAATTGTAGTATATAATTTGTGTAACTGCAGTACATTTTAGAAGCAAATGCAGTATAAACATTCAAGCTTGCAGTACACATTAGGCAAAAATGTAGTATATAATTTTTTTAATTGCAGTACATTTTAGAAGCATCTGTAGTACAAAGCATTCAAGCCTGCAGGTTAAATGAGATTATAGTATATAATTTGTGTACATGCAGTACATTTTAGAAGCATTTATAGTACAAAAACATTCAAGCCTATAGTATACATTAACTGAAAGTGTAGTATATAATCTGTATATCTGCAGTACATTTTAGAAGCAACTTTAGTACAAAACATTTAATCCTGCAGTATATATTAAATGAAAGTGCAGTATATTTTAGAAGCAACTGTAGTATAAAACATTCAATCCTGCAGTATATTTTGTACCTCATGTTGGTGATATTTGTACTTAATGTGCTAATATTTTGTATTCCATGTTGCTGATATTTGTACTTAATATGCTGATCTTTTGTATTCCATGTTGGTGATATTTGTATTTAATGTGCTGATATTTTGTACTCCATGTTGGTGATATTTGTACTTAACGTACTGATCTTTTGTACTCCATGTTGGTGATATTTGTACTTAATGTCCTAATATTTTGTACTTCAATAGTTGATACTTCGTATCTAATGTGATGGTGTTTTGTACCCCAGGAGACAGAAGACATCAGCACAATCTAGGTAGTAGATGAACCACCCAACTCAAAGATTGAATCGCCTGATCCCTATAAAGGAAGGATTGATTATAGAGGTCGTGTTCATATTCCAGTAAAAAAATTTAAGTATAATACGAGGGCAATAATGGTGTTATCTTGAAGTACACTTCAATTAAATTGAAACTAGACAGTGAATTTGAGTACAATATGATGGAAATGAAGTACAAACATAGAACAAACAAAGTATAAAAGGTGTTATGTTAAAGTACACTTCAATTAAATTGAAATTGAGCAGTGAATTTGAGTACAATATAAGAGAAATAAAGTATAAACGTAGAACAAAAGAAGTATAAAAGGTGTTATGTTAAAGTACACATCAATTAAATTGAAACTGAGCAGTGAATTTGAGTATAATATGAGAGAAATGAAGTACAAACGTAGAACAAACAAAGTGTAAAAGGTGTTATGTTAAAGTACACTTCAATTAAATTGAAATTGTGCAGTGATTTGAAGTACAATGTGATGAAAATGAAGTAAAAACGTAGAACAAACAAAGTGTAAATGGTGTTATGTTAAAGTACACTTCAATTAAATTGAAATTGTGCAGTGATTTTGAGTACAATATGATGAAAATGAAGTACAAACGTAGAACAAACAAAGTGTAAATGGTGTTATGTTAAAGTACACTTCAATTAAATTGAAACTGGGCAGTGAATTTGAGTACAATATGATGGAAATGAAGTACAAACGTAGAATAAATAAAGTGTAAATGGTGTTATATTAAAGTACACTTCAATTAAATTGAAATTGGGCAGTGAATTTGAGTACAATATGATGGAAATGAAGTACAAACATAGAACAAACAAAGTATAAATGGTGTTATGTTGAAGTACATTTCAATTAAATTGAAACTGGGTATTCAATTTGAGTACAATATGAAAGAAATGAAGTACAAACGTAGAACAAACAAAGTATAAATAGTGTTATGTTGACGTATATTTCAATTAAATTAAATCTGGACAGTGAATTTGAGTACAATATGAGAGAAATGAAGTACAAACTTAGAACAAACAAAGTATAAATTGTGCTATGTTGAAGTACACTTTAATTAAATTGAAACTGGACAGTGAATTTGAGTACAATATGAGGAAAATGAAGCACAAACTTAGAACAAACAAAGTATAAATGGTGCTATGTTGAAATACACTTCAATTAAATTGAAATTGGACAGTGAATTTGAGTACAATATGATGGAAATGAAGTACAAACGTAGAACAAACAAAGTATAAATAGTGTTATATTGAAGTACTCTTATTGCAATTGAATAATTAGTCTCTAATAATTATAGTAATGGTCAAGTACAATATTTTGAGATTATCGGATCAGGCGAAGTACGTATTTGTATGGGTGATAAGGTTGATATTATCGTCAAATGCTCAATTATTTACATCTTTGAAAGTATAAGTATTCTTTACATTACTGTGATTGATAACATTCATTCGTTGAACGCTAGTGGTTAACACTTTAAAACTTTAACATTATTTTATTAATATGATAAATATTACACACATTTTTAGAGTTTGGTTATTAATTACCAAGACTTAAAAAGCAAATCATGGAACAAATTTCAATTCAACAATATTAGTAAAAATATTAAGGAACGAAGTACATAATGGCTGAAATTAAGTACAAATGTCATAAAATCAAGTATAATTCTCTCAGATTGGAGTACAAAATAATTGACATCTCAAAAAACATGCAAAAATGCTAATTTTACACTAAATCAAATACATAATTGCCGAAATGAAGTATAAATGTCATGAAATCAAGTATAATTCTCCCAGATTGGGATACAAAATAACTGATCTCTCGGATAACATGTAAAAATGCTAATTTCACGCTAAATTAAATACATAATTGCCTAAATGAAGTACCTTTGTCATGAAATCAAGTATAATTCTCCCAGATTATGGTACAAAATAACTGATATCTCAGAAAACATGCAAAAATGCTAATTTCACGCTAAATCAAATACATAATTGCTGAAATAAAGTACAAATGTCATGAAATCAAGTATAATTCTCCCATATTAGGGTACAAAATAATTGATATCTCGAATAACATGTAAAAATGCTAATTTTACGCTAAATCAAATACATAATTGCCGAAATAAAGTATAAATGTCATGAAATCAAGTATCATTTTCTCAGATTGGGGTACAAAATAGCTGATATCTCGGACAACATAATTCTTGTATTTAAATGACCGCAAAGTGAACACCGCATAATTCTTAAGCATAATTCTGAACTCTTGAGCATCCTTGAATGTTTGACCCTCTCCAAATATGCAATTCCTCCATGCATCAATTGAGTTGCTAATTAAAGCCAATTCATTGTGCGATGCATTGGTCGAACCAATTTCCTCATCGACTGCATCCCTTGAGGTTGACAAATGAAGTACAATTTTAGGTAAAATAAAGTACAATATATAGAATAATTTAGTATGGTCGTGTAATTTCAAATAAATGAAGTACAATTTCAGAACAATAGAAGAATAAAACGCTATCAATTGCAGTAGAATTTTGGATAATTAATAAGTAAATCACTTTGAGTATAGAACTTTAGGTAAAATAAAGTATAAATTAATAGAACTTTATAAAACTTAAATAATGGAGTACAATTTTACATAAAAGGTTAAGTATAATTTTATATAAAAAGAAGAACAATTTTAGAACACTTGAAGTATAAAACCTTAGAATTACAATATAATTTTTGGATAATCCATTAGTAGAACACTTGAAACTTAAATAATAGATTCAGATAATGGAAATACAAATTTAGATAAAATGAAGTATAATTTCAGAAAACAGAAGTACAATTTTATATAAAAAGAAGTACAATTTCAGAACACTTGAAGTATAAATCCTTAGCAATTGCAGTACGATTTTGGATAATCCATTAGTAGAACACTTGAAATATAAAACTTAAATAATAGATTCAGATAATTGAAGTACAAGTTTAGATAAAATGAAGTACAATTTTAAATAAAGTGAATTACAATTTCAAAACACCTGAAGTATAAAACCTTAGCAATTACAGTACAATTTTTGATAATCCATTGGTAGAACACTTGAAGTATAAAACTTAAATAATAGATTCAGATAATTGAAGTACAAGTTTAGATAAAATGAAGTACAATTTCGGAACACTTGAAGTATAGAACTTCAATGAATAGAGTACATGTTTAGGTAAAATGAAGTATAAAACAAAGTAAATTTGAGAAAATAGAAGTACAATTTTAGAACACTTGAAGTATAAAACCCTAGCAACTGCAGTACAGTTTTGGATAATCAATAAATAGAACACTTGAAGTATAGAACTTTAATGAATGGAGTACATGTTTTGGTAAATGAAGTATAATTTCAGAAAACCAAAAGTATAATTTTAGATAGAAGATGTACAGTTGGGGAACACTTCAAGTATAAACTGCTAGAAGTTGTAGTACAATTTTGGATAATCCATTAGTAGAATACTTGAAGTATAAAACTTACATAATAGAGTACAATTTTTGTGAGATGAAGTACAATTTTAATTGCAATGAAGTATAATGTAGAATGCTCCAAGTAGAGAAAGATTTTCAAATAAATAGAGTACAATTTCAGAACACTTCAAGTACAAAACTTTACAAACTGCAGTATAGTTTAGATTCTGTAGAAGTATTATCTTAAAACATCACTGCTCTTCTTTGCACTGCTGCTTGATTCATCCTTTCGGTTTACCAGGATGTCAACAATGTTCATCTTCAATGTCAAATGCAATAAGACCATATTCATGACATTATATGGAGCTTGTCTTCGCAGCGGCAACTCTCCAATATTTGATTGAACACTCCTACTTCACTACTGGTTGACATCGTCGAAAAAATACAAGAAACTTAGAAGCAACTGAGAAGAAGAAGAAACCCAAAAATGATGAAAATAAAAAGAGAAGAAGACAATGCAGATGTCGGGTTGGTGGTTGTTGGCTCTGACGATTATTCTCGTTCCCACCATGAAGCTTGTTGCGTTTTTTCTGTTCTTTCTGTTTCTGGTAATGAGCTTATGATAGGGCTTACTGTTTGCTTGCGTGGAGGAAGAAGAAGTGAGACAAAATGAGTGAAAAATATTATATTTAAGGGCATTTTTGTCAAATCAAGTGAGTAGGGAATGATCTCTAAAATTTTAACAAAATTAGGGAGTTTCTTCTAACAAAAATTAAGTGGGGACTGAATATGAAATTGAAAAGTGCTTTTGGTACTTTTAAATAAGCGACCCTAATATATATATATATATATAATAAAAAGATCGTTTAGGCTCGCGAGCCTGTCGAGTCGAGCCGAATACTATTGAGCTCGGCTCGGCTTCTTTGATTGGCGAGCTTGAGCTGGGCTCGGCTCGTTTAAGTTCGAGCCGAATTCGAGCTTTCATCAAGGCCGAGCGCGAACCGTTCGCAAATAGTCTCATCTCATTTACACCCCTAATTCGAGTGATAAGGCACTTCTTTAGTTCGTTATTGACTAGAAGCCGTCCTTGCACTTCTTCTGACAAATATGAACCCACATTTTGACATCTAATTTTTTCCACCTTAATCAGCATCATCAAAGTCGGAAAACAATTTTCTATTCGGTTGAATTTCTTGTGCTACACCTAAATTTCTCGTATTACACATATTCTAGTATTGTTACTTCTACAATACAACATGCTTGTATGTGTAACATAAGAATAGGATTTGCATAATAAATTCTTGGTGTACTTATATACGAAAATTAAAAAAAATCAATATTACAATTCCAGTAAGCTTAATTTGTTTGAATTTATTAAACAAATTCGATATAATTTATAATGGTTAAATATGTTTGTCTTACAAAGCCCATGAGACCCCTAATTCTCTCCATAGAATAAAGTAAGAATATGTCCGACATATTTGTATTTCAAAATTTACCTAATTAAAATACTCATATGTCTAAAAAAAATTTAAGTACATATTAATTAATTACATGTATTTAAAGCTATAACATATATGATTAATTTTTAACACTTCAACTATTATACAAGTTATATTAGAGTTTTAAAATTTCTATTGAAAATCTTAAAGTGTGGCTGGAAGTCATAGGCTTAGTTGGGGATTGGAAATATTAAAAACAAAAGTTGGGTATGAGAAATTAAGGTCATATTTTGGTTTCAATTTTAATTTTTTGTTTCCTTTCTCTCCAAAAAATAAAAAAAAAACCAAAAATTCAATTTCCCCCCTCAAAATATTAGATAAAAATTCTAATTAGTTCAAATTATTACATCCATTAAAATTATATATTTATATCTTTCAATCATCATTTTGATACAAATATATTTTCAATTATTATATTACTATAAAATAATATATAATGTAAAAGTTTGATTGTAATTAACACTATCAATAAAATAAAAAGTTATCCTAAAAGATATTTACAGTAAGATTTAAAAAAAAAAAAAACTAAATATACTTTCATTTCAACACATTCTTCAAGTCCATCAAAATTCATCCTCCAAAAAATATTCTTGAAAATAATTCCAAACATTGGTAAGGGTAAATGGGTAATCTCAAGTAGTTGGAACATTAGATAACGAGTGCTCATTTAATTTGAGACTAGATTTCAAATTAAAAGTGAAAAAAATTCAAATTAAAAGCGGGTTTGGGGGAATTATCCCCAAAATGCATTTTAATTGAGAGTGGGTTAGAGGAATTTATCTCCAAATTGCACTTTTGTGATGACATCCATGACTAGCAACCCAAACGATCCCCGCAATTCATTTAGGGCAAGTTTGATTGGATTTTAAATTTATCTCATGAAAAGATGGGCTAATTTATCTCATTGGTAGGAGTAAAATTAATAATACCACATATTAAGTTTGTATATATGGATTCAATAATAAATTACGAGTCTATGTGTATATAATCCTAGAAATAGAGGTGTAAACGAGTCGAGCTCGAGCTCGAGCTTGCCAAAATTGCAGGCTCGAGCTCGAGCTCAAGCTCAAAAATACTGAGCTCGAGTCGAGTTCGAGCCGGCTCATCAGAAAATTTTAAATTAAATAAAAATATTAAATTATTAATATATTATAATTATTTAATAATAATTAATAAAATAATTAAAATTATTATTATAAATTAAATATATATGAAATTATAATAATTACTATAATGATTTAAATTATAATATATTATAATTATTGATAAATTATTAATATATTATAATTATTTAATCATATATATAAATATTTAAAATTAAAAAAAAGTAAATTATTAATACATATTAATTAATATATAATAAATATTTAAAATTAAAAAAAGAAAGTAAATTATTATATATATTAATTATTTAATTAGTATATAAAAAATATTTAAAAATAGAAAAAAGCTCATAAGCCGGCTCATGAGCTTTTGAACAACTAGAGATGAGTTCGAGCTCGGCTCATGTTAAAGCTCGAGCTCGAAAAACTCGAGCTTGAGTCGAGCTATAATCAAGCCTATTCATGAGGCTCATAAGCCGACTCGACTCATTTTACACTCCTACCTAGAAATCAAATATTGAATTAAAAAAAATTATTTTTTCTTATCCCATATAATCCACCAACCAAACTTGCCCTTGTAGTCTCATCGCATGTAGTTTAGGAATCATTCTCCCGTAAACCCATATCAGAGTGCCGTAAGTTTCAACCCTTCGGTCTCTTTCCTTTCCACAGCAAATAAGATCAAAACGACAGTAGAAGAATTCCTTATTGGAAGAAAGAAATGGACGACAGTGGAATCGCCACCAATGTGGCGCGAGCCATAGCCACTGCCCTCGACTGGACCTCCACTCCCGATGCTCGTGCTGCTGCGCACTCCTATTTGGACACGGCAAGTTTTTATTCTAATTAGAAATCCCCCTTCTTCCATTCAGAAAAAAAAAAAAAAAAAAAAATCCTCCTCCTTGGTACTAGAAAGCCTTACTAGTTTCCCAGCTTCTTATTTATTTGTTTATTTTTTTCTCTCTTAGTTGCCAGTTTTTATGTTTTTGGTTTACAGATTTAAGGTGGAACTGGAAGCCAGATAAGTATAAATGAAGGAATGACAAGCTGTTAAATGTGTGTCTGTAGAACGAATTAAATAGAATTTCATGAATTCTTGCCTCTTTTTCCTTTTTCAATGATGTTTGGGAATGGAAATTCTGTTCCTAATGAATGTGAAAAAGAAATTAAGAATTCCCCTGGTGATGGGTTGCTGAGAAAGAGGGAGGGAAGGAGGGAGAAAGGAAAATCAAATCATTAGAGACAGACTTCATTGACCTGTTCCTTTGTGTTTCTTGGTATCGTGTGAAGTGATAACTGGGATTTTCTTATGAGAAATGTCTTTTTGGGATCATCAAACTAACGTCATTTAGATAATGATAAGCACACATCCTTTATAATCTTTTTTTAATTTTAAAAAATCTCAGATTCTTAAATAATATTGAGCTTCATCAAAGTATCAGCTCACTGAAAGAAATTTTTTTCTTCTGCATTGAATCTTAGAAAGAGGTTAATAATTGGGTATCACAATGAATAAGGAAGGTGGAAGGAAGTAAAATGAAAATGAATAGGAAAACAAATATCGAGTTAGATATTTTATATTCATAGTTTTTTTATTAAATATAAGAGGAGTGACAAGACATGTATTAATTGAACTTATTATCTGAATATATTGTAATGTGCATTTAATATATATCGCAAAAACTGAAACATGGCTAGAATATTTAGTACATGATTTTTTTAAATATTATTTTCATTTATGTATAATGTATGTAAGTGTAATTGAAACTGATTAAAAGCTGCGGTAGGCTCACCAAGACTACCATGCTTGAGCTTAAGCTAAGCTCTGGGTGGAGCCAGCTTGCCACATCTTGTGCCCACTAGGTTTGGATACCAAAAGACCATATTTTTCCTGTCCTTTTTTACCTTTATATATCTTCCATTTGCACTGTTGTCTCCTCTTTATTCATTGTGGCTGCCATGTAGGCAGTGGGCCTTGCTAGGAATTCAGACCCTATTCACGTTAGAGCTAAAACTTTCTTCTTTGGCAAATATATATAGTAGTTTTTCTTCTTTTCTTTCTTTTTGTCCTCTTTTAAAGTTTATAAATCCTGCATTGAGTTAGCATTGTGAATGTTCTAGAGGTAGTTGCTTATTTTTATCACTGTTGGGGTTAGGTCCTCTGCAAAAACACTTTATGTACATGACTACAACTTATGTTCCCTTTTGTATGGTCTATTAAATATATGTACTTTTCGGTACTGAAAAAACTAAGAAAGATTTTGTAGGTCCAAATAACCTTTTTCCATGTACTGATGAACCCGCTGAGTTAGTGGAGCTGTGTCCTAACTCCTAACTCTGATGAATGCCATGCTTTTCAAACTAAATTCTCATGTTTTCATTTCTAAGTGCAATGATGTTATGAAGGATTTATCAACCTCAGGTAATAGGGGTTTAAGACTTTATTGTCTGCAATGTTAAGTATGCATCACATTTTTTTTGATCTGCAAACCTCTTTCATGGGTTTATCATATTAATATTTTTCACTGAAATTGGTTTTTCCTTAAATCCAACTTTAAGCTATCAAGGATTCTTTTTGTGCACATGCAAATGGAATTGGAATTCCCTAGAACTTTTTGCTTGGAGTGCTTATAACTCCTTTTTTGGGTAATTATATGATAATTTAACATGCATTAGCCATTCTTTCTTGGGTTCTAGTCTTAATACAATTGTTTGAACACTAAAACCCCCAAACACTTGAATGATTTGAATATAAGAATATTCAAATTATAACATGTTGTGTCATTACTACAATGGATCAGTAGTTTATCAGAGATATTCTCTCCTTTTTTGCTGTTGCAGATAAAAGCTGGAGATACGCGTGTATTGGCAAATACCTCATTCCTTTTGGTCAAGAGGGATTGGCCTCCTGAAATCCGGTTACATGCTTTTAAAATGCTCCAGGTACATTTAGTTGTTGTTCACGTCTAGTTTCCTTCCCAAAAAATGTTGATTTGATATTCTTTTCAGTTTTAAGGTAATTCTGAGAAAGTAGTTTTGAGATTTCATACGATAGGGTTAAGTGGTCTTCATGGTTTTGGCTAGGAAATATTTTGGTTATAAATGACGGAAATGAATAGGAGGTTTCATTGTATCCTCTTCATTCTTTCTTTTGATTAATGATGGATTTAGAGCCAGTTCGACCTTTGAGCCTCTAGGAGCATAAAACAAGGTGATTCACTGGCACCTTTTTTGTTCATCTTGGTGGAGCAGACTTACTTTTGCAGTTGAGGCATATTGTTTGGTGGAATGGTATGCAGTTGGAAATGAGAAAATTACTGTCTCCCATCTCAAGTTTGCTGATGACATCATACTCTCTCTTTAAGGTGATGAAATTGGTTTGCATAATTGTCTGTCCATTCTGTTCATCTTTGAAGAAAATTATATTTTGGGCTAAACATTGATCAGTCGCATATCTTAAAGTTAGTTGATGTGGCTGGTTGTGGAAATCTTGGTTGGCCAACCAAATATTTGGGAGTCCGCAAGGAGGAAACCCTTGTTGTGCATCATTTTGGGATTGGTGGTAGAAAGATCCACCAGAAGATTGGACACTTTGGAAGGTGCTTATTTCTCATTGGGGGGGGGGGGTGCCTTGCACTCGTAAATGCTTGCTTCCTTCCCTAGTTTTCTTTTATATTGCCTTTCTTTGTTTAAAATCCCAAAAGGAATTGGTAGAAGAATTGAGAAGTTGATGCATGAATTTCTTTCAAATAATTCAAAAAAGGGGTGGAAGGATCACCTTATTTGATGGAATGAAGTGTGTAAACCAAAAGGTGGGAGGGGGGGGGTTAGGTTGAGGTAAGCTAAAGCTAAACATCTCATTAGTTAGAAAGTTGTTGTGGAGATTCTCTAAAGAATCCAACTCCCTCTTGTACCAAGGCGTGTAGAGCAAGTATGGATGGGTTACATCAAAATGGTTAAGATGCCTTGGCAGGTTCAAGTGCTTTTTTATTTTGGTTTGTGGAAATTTATTTCAGGTATATTTTACATTTTTGGGAGCCACGTTCTGATTTGATGGAGCCACTTTTTGATTTTAGGAGGATATTTGGTGAGATGATAGGTCACTTCATTTAATTTTTCTTTGTCTTTATCGTCTTTCTCTTGTACACAAATCCTCAGTATATTGCTTTGATACAGGTTCTTCATATGATATTACTTTAGGTACCTTAATGGTGGGGAAGCTAGTGATGTTATGCTGCTGTTGCTACACCTCATCGTTCTTCTTTGTGTCCATCTTTCTTCTTTTGTAGATTGTAAAGTTTAGGCTATTGTTTTGATCCTTCAAGAAACTAAAATTTCTTTCTTTATTCTCGCTCGCTCCACAGCCCCTCAACCTTCTACTCTATATCGACCTACTTGGAAAGCTAAGGTGACGTTGACATCCAAAATTAAGGCTTTCATTTGGTAATGAACATTAGAGGTTAAACACTGATGATTTGTTGCAAATAAGGAGATGTTATAAGGCATTTTGCCCACGATAGTGTGTCATGTGTAAAAATCACAAACAAAATTTGTTCAGAATACAAGTTGGTTTCAAGAACTTGGGCATGTAGAGTGTGGATTAGATAGGCAAGCCCATATTCTGGGTCCAATTATTTTTACTACGTTATCTGAGCTACCAGAACTTGAACCGTGTTCCTAAATGACCTAATGAATTCGTTTAGGCACTCACCATTTATTTCTATTGTTCAAATCTTTGGCAACACGAAAAACCATTATTCAACTCTTTGATAACATTAAAACAGGACATTTATGGGCTTTTGCTAATTCAGTTTTCAACTCCTTAGCCTACTTTATTATTATGGATTTGGTTATTTGAAATATCTCTTGAAATTTGATTTAGGGTTCTAATTCCTTTGATATTTGGTATGGTTGCATGGGATTTTACCTCTTTTATTTGATTCCTCTTATTAAACAAAACAAGTGTCTTGTTTCGATCCTTTCCATTCCCAATGTGCCAATTCTTACCCTCATGTGATGTATCAACAATTCCTCGTGACTTTTGAAGTATTTAGATCCTAACTACTTTACGAATTGATAGTTGAGTTTGAAGATAGTTTTAAATGGAATCAAATGTCTGAGTCTGAGCGTATCCACTTTGCAAAAACCAAATTGCATATGAATGCCAAGTTATATTGGTGTCAATTTGAATGTGAAAAGAGATGAAATGAAAGATTACTTAGAGACATAAATATGTTCCTCATATTTTGTTGGAAAATTATACATGGAGTGGAATGGATATATTGATCCATGTATTCTGGATCAGGCTTGTGTACATGCCTCACTTGGATTTTAGTATTCTCTTAAATGCCTATAGGCCTTGGCATTGGTATTAGAATCTCTCTGCATAATCCACACAACGTGAGACTTTATCTTGGACAAATTTCATGAGCTATTCCCACCTTACTATCTCATGCTTCAACCTTCTTTATCTGCTTTATGGTTCTCTAATTGGCATTCTAAAATTAGCCTCATGTTCTGTAATGCTGGAATGCAACAACACCCCCAACCCCCTCAGTACCCGTGTGGGCACTTGTTTGATTGTCGATTTGTGCATAACCATCCTGTATGCTATCTCAATGAGTTGCCACTTCACAATCAGTTGATGATGATAATGAGAGAGTAGGATGGCTACCTGTCATGGGAACTCCATACATCAAAGGTTCATGTGACTCACGTGGCGACAAATAGCTAAAAATCTTACTTTGTCATGCTTATTCATGGCAATATGTGGTGTTTATGGAAGAAGGAAGAATGGTTATATAGCTTGCATCTTTTGTTGTGCTACAAATTAATAAGTGTTTCACTTGCAAATTGCAATGATGGTCCACTATTGCTGACCAGTATAATCAACTCAATAAGCATTTTATCAGGAAAAGTGTAATGAAATATGAAACAGTAAGTGGAAGGGCCTGAATCAATTTATTATCCTTGTCAAAAATTAGTTAGTCACTATGGAAATGCTTAAGTCAAATTAAGAAGTTGGAGCCATCTAGGTTTTGACAAACCGATCACATAGTTCTTTCATAATTGATGTGGGGGCATGGAGTTATTCTGCTTACTCTCATATACACTTCTGGGTGCAACTAATTTGTGTTCCATGGCCCTTTAGAAGGCTCGTCTCACTTAAATAGCAAATGAGGTAGCTTAGGTAACGCCTATACAGACCCATGGCAAATCGAAGTATCTTCTCGTGTTATGATTGCTTTCTTCTATATTTTCCTTTTGTCATTTCACCTCTTCTATTTGCAGAACATGTTATAATTGCTAAGGTAATATGTATGTGTCAAATGTGGAGTCTTAGTTTGAATGATTTATAGAGATAAATAACATTTCTTTGAGCATCAACTTTGGATTTCTGACATCTTTATCAGCATTTGGTACGGTTGCGTTGGGACCAACTAAACCCTGCGGAATGGAGGAACTTTGCGAATGTAGCTGTTGATTTGATGTCTGAAATTGCAACCCCTACTGAGGAATGGGCTTTGAAAAGTCAGACAGCTGCTCTCGTTGCTGAGGTTCTTTACTATTTTCACTCCCACTTCTTTGAAGTACAAGTCTCCTTTTTCAGTGTTTGGTATCAATTTGACATTTTCTGCAGATAGTTAGGAGAGAAGGTCTAAGTCTATGGCAGGAACTTCTTCCACCTTTAATCACTCTCTCCAACATGGGTCCTATACAGGTGAACTGCACCATTTCTGGTTTTGCTTATGTGTTTTCAGTTGCTTAGAGTTATTTGAAACCGGTGTGTGCGGATTCGTGGCTTGTTGAGCATGTGTACCATACACGGTGACACAACCGCACAAAACAGCATGTGCTTATGTGCAGACACATGTATATAATATAATGCACTAGTACATACTGTGCATTTTGTCACAAAAGTAGTTCTTGTTGATTCCCAAATGAGAAGAAGATTGTTCTCTGAAACCTATATGGTTGAATCAAATCTTTAATCCTGTCAGGCCGAGCTGGTGGCAATGATGCTAAGGTGGCTTCCAGAAGATATTACTGTTCATAATGAGGATTTAGAAGGTTTGTGATTATCTGAAGGGTTTCATCCTTCTTTATCCTTGTAACTAGACTCTGGAAACCTTCTTTATCCTTGTAACTAGACTCTGGAATTCTGTTTGTTTCATTTTCTCTTTTACCTTTTCCCCTATAGCTCTAGGATTCTGCTCATTATATGTTTCAGAAGAGCAAATCAATTTTGTAAACAAATGTTTTATACACCATTAACATTTTTCATAAAGAGTAGAGGGTTGTCGGTGATATTAATTTTCCCTGCGTTTCAACTTTCAAGTTCTAATTTCCTTGTTAACCTTGGCTGAGATGTCTATGGTTAGGTGATAGGCGCAGGACTTTGTTACGTGGGCTAAGTCAGTCATTGTCAGAGATTTTTCCTCTGTTGTACACTGTAAGTTTGGAGACTAACAATTGCTGCTTTTCTGTTCTAGCATTATTATTTGACGCTATCTTCTTGCTTAGTTGCTAGAGAGGCACTATGGAGCTGCAATCATGGAAGCTGGTAGACAGCAAATGGACATTGCAAAACAGCATGCAGCGGCAGTAATAGCCACTGTTAATGCTGTTAATGCATATGCCGAGTGGGCTTCATTACCTGATCTTGCAAAATATGGAATCATATATGGGTATGGTTGCTTCAAGTTCCACAAACTCTTTAGTTGAATCTTGATACTGGTGTTAATTTTCTCTCTCTGCTCTCTATAACAAACAGTTGTGGATTCTTACTCACTTCTCCTGATTTTCGTCTTCATGCATGTGAGTTTTTCAAACTTGTCTCACCGAGGTAGGTAGTGAGATGCTTTAGTGAATTATTTTCTCTAATTTTGCTCAAATAAAACTCTTGAAAGTATTTGATATATGATGGTTATTGCTGTGTTTTCTTTATTTGTAGGAAAAGACCTGTAGACGCTGCTTCTGACTTTGATTCTGCAATGAGGAATGTTTTTGAGATCTTAATGAATGTTGCCAAAGAATTCTTTTACAGATATAGCTCCAGTGCTGGCAGCAATGAAAGTGAACTTGAGTTTGCAGAATATATATGTGAAAGTTTGGTTTCATTGGGTTCTACAAACTTGCATTGTATTGCCACTGATAGCACGGTTCTCTCATTTTACCTTCAACAGGTCATTTTTCAGTCTTTCTTATCCTATACTTGCAATGCTGATGAATGAATGAACTAAGGATTTTAATGATGTAGCACAGCTTTAGGAGTAATGATTTATGTTGTTTCTCCTTTTACCATGGACATTAGAGTTCAGATGAGGTATATCGAGAAATGGGTATTTCCATTACGTCATAGGTAGCAGAATATAGTAAAATGCTGAGGAATGGACATTAGAACGGTGAAGGAGGAGAACAAATATAAAGTTTTAAGAGTCACGGCCCTTGAAGATCACATCCAAGGACACCTTGCATCATGCAAGCAAAAAGGAAGCTTTAATCATCTGTGAGAAAATCAATCAATTCATCTTTGCTGAAGTCTTGAAATTTATATTATTTAGGCTCAAGAGATCTAACATCCCGACTAATTTTACTAAGAGTCAACTTAGAACTTCTAGCATAAGCCCTGAAAAGCCTTAAACTAAAACTATCTCACTTAAATGTTGAAACAATATAGTATTTTAAATTCCTAAACATGCCATTGACTTGATTAAATTTCTGAAAACCTAATAACCCTAACTGTCTTCTGAACTATCTTTATCAAAAGAAAATCCAATCATCACAAACAAATGAAATGCTAATTATCCAAAATCCGGAGCTAGCTGGCATCCTTGAACTGACACTAAATTAGAGCTTGAGACTTGAGGAGGTTTTGGCTTGACTTTTGTAACCTTTGAGGTTGCTGCTTGTTATCTCCACTAGAATTTGTTGGTTTTCACAAATATCTTGAATGTGTATTATATCCACTTTATATATCACTCGTGCTTGTATTTTTGCTGTCTGTTAGAATATTTTCTGTTTTTGATCTGATCTTATTTAGTTTATTTTAGGTAATGGATCATTTACATATCCGTGTCATTTTTGTATTCTAACTTTATTCCATCTTAATATATGGGATACACCGATACAGAGCTTCAATACATCAAAAAGATATCATTCTCTGGTCTAACACCATCATTTGGTCCATCACGGTCATCACTAACACCAAGCACAGTATGTGGGCCTCATTTTCTCTTATGTGGCTCATCCTATTGCCATAGCATCAACATTCATTATATTTCTTGTAAGCTGACATATTTTTGTGCAACTATTCTCATTTTCTTGTTCACTGTGCATCACTACTTATGCCTTAAGCTGTACTAATCTTCAATTTGTTGCCTGCACATTATCGTATATTGAGAAGGAATATCCTTCCCTGTGGCTGAACTGCTTACTGATCTTCATATTTCTTCTCACTTTCCAAGTCACTGATAAAGTTGCCATTCTATCCATGTCATCAACATCCTTGTTTGCTGTTAATCAGACTACTTAGCTGAGTTGCTAATTGGACCAAAACCTAAATAATTCATGCTTTAAGTACAATCTCTTTCGAATTAGTCTATCTCGTCAGAGGCCCATCAAATCATTATAAAAACTCCTAGGATTATATATCTTTTTACTGAGGCCCACCTTTGCGCCACAATGGACACCAAAGCTCCCAAGGTTCTCTGGCCCTCAACAGAGAGGAAATCAAGCACATCATGTGTTGGTGGCGACTGATTGGTGAAAGAGAAAACCTGAACAATCTTTCACTTCAAGCTATTATATGAACCTTTGCACTTTATCTCATGAAGCACCTCACACCCTTCCACACGTTTTCACACATGAAAGATAAGATTCTGGGGACAACCAAGGGCAACTTTTGAAGATAGAAGCGAGAAAAGTAAGATATGTCAAGCAATATAGGTTGTTTGTGGGAATTTGTTTATTTTTGTCTTCAACTTATTTGACCAATGTAGATTGCTTGATGAAATTTATATTCAATGTTATACTTAGTTCGATTAGTGGGCCATTATTATATGATGAAACCTTAGTCAAGAGACTGCCTGTACAATATCAATTTTTTTTTTTTTTTTGCCCCTTTTTTCTCTTGGAAATCCTTTAGAGGTGGCTAAAGGTTTTAATGGATAGACTGCTAGATGGGTTTACAAGAAGGTAGGATGCTGCTGCTCATGATAGCATTAACTGATTAGACTACCCTGTATTGAGAATGTGGAGAACTTCCATGTACAATTGGTAGCTGGTGAATCACTGTGGATGTCTACAGTCAAATAGGAACCTAGAAAGCTTTAGAAAGAGTTCTGCAGAAGTGAATGATTTCAATTATTAGTTCACTTCCACAGGTTAAAGTGAATCAAAAGAACTCCTTGTGATAAACTTGCTTTTTTGTGGAACTTAAATATCTCAATTATTTATGCCCAAGGAAACACTCAACTACACCTAAGCAACTCTTAAAGACCTGATTATTTGGTAAAATCTAGGAGATAAAAGAAGATTAACATTATTCCATGTCCTAGAATGAATTCTGGATTACTAATAGTTTTTATAAGTCGCTTTACTCTATGAACAGGTATCATAAAACCACCTAGTAAAAATGAAATTCGCTGGTCCATACAGTATACAGTGAGTGTGTATTTTTTCAAAGTGGAAAAAATAATTTGGAATTTTTTGAGATATTAACTTTATTATAATAATAATAATAATAAAAAAATCATTCATATGGCAGTTTCGAGATAAATAACTGTGAAGTTGTGGGCTGCCAAAATGAATCCAGAATCTTTAGTGCTAGTTTGGTTGTGTTTTCATTTTCAACATTTATAAAATTTGAAAGGTTAGTTAGAGTAAATGAGTTGGAACTATGTTTGTATTTGGATAGTATGTTGGGAAAGTGATGATTACATAGGGGTTAGTAGGTTGTAGGTGGAGAGAGATAGAAATAATGAAGAAGAGAGAGAAAATATATAGGTTAATGGAATAAGATATATAGGTTATTGGATAATGTGATTTGAGATGAAAATTAGTTGGAATTTTGGTGAAAATAGTGATAAGTTGTTGATAATTCATTTCCAAATAGTAAAAATGAGTAAAAATGAATTTGAAAACACAACCAAACTGGCTCTTAGCAATTTCTTGCAAAGCAGATATGAATTTTTCAAGACTGGTGAAAATTGGAAGCCATGTCCTTTTTGTATATTAATATCCCATCATCTTTCTGGTTTTGTAAAGTAAATTAACAGCTCCAAATGGCATATTGTTCAGGCTGAGTAAATGGAACTTGTTTTCATGCTTTCAGCCCATGTCTTATTGCTGGTTTTGCTTGCATGAAGATGAAGATTTTCTGTCCAAAACAATCTATTAAGAATCCTTGTCTGGGTGATGCATATTTCATATTCCTTTTAATTCTTTATGTTGATGTCTTTTTCATGGTTATTGCTTGCTTATGTATAAAGATTTTATCCAAGTTTCAAGAGACTGGACTTTTGTACTTGTGGAAGAACATTGTTCTATCCCTAAATCCCATTTACACTTGAAATTTTCTGTTGAAATGAAATGGTCCATGTGGTGTTTGTTATTGCCATATTGAAATTCGTTTTCCGATTGTAACATATGTGGAGGTCATCAGTGTGATTCCTTTAGTTTGTCTCTCAAATTTTCAGATGCTGGGGTTTTTCCAACATTCTAAGCTGGCACTTCACTACCAAGCTCTACTCTTTTGGCTGGTATGCCTTGCAAGTTACTTGTTGGTGATGGATAATGAAGTTCTATATCCTTTAGGTTGCTGATAATTGTCTTTCTTAATGTGATAGTCATTAATGCGTGACCTAATGTTCAAATCTAAGACTGCTTTGGCTGATGACTCGACCGTGGGCACTGGACAGGCTGACAATGAAAAGACGAAGATACTAGCATTAATAACTGATGATATTTGCAGTGCTATGTTAGATACATCCTTCCAACGCATGCTGAAGAAAGAAAAGGTTCATTCTCGGATGGCAGCAACTATTGGAACCTTGGAATTGTGGAGTGATGATTTTGACAGCAAAGTAGATTTCAGTCAATACCGTTCACGACTGGTATGCTTGACATGACCATGTGTTGCTATTGAACTAGTTTTCATTAGTTGCCTCTGTCAATATTTTACTGGTTTGTGCAATACTGAAGGGAGGTTGAAATAAATTTCAATGACTATTGCCTGATTTTGGTGCTGCATGCTTTCTGGCCCCAGTTCATTCATTCACCTACCATCCTGGATGAATCATGATGTTTGGAAATGTTATGAATTTAAAAGAAAGAAATAGAATAATATGTTTTTTAGTAAGTTTGACGGCACAGAGTGGAGATATTGTATTTCTTATTACTGACTGTTAATGAGACACACGTGCCACAGTAGAGCACAAACACATGTTAAAATGTTATGTTTACTCTCTGAGTTCATTGGGATAGATATTATTAGGTTTTCAGTTTTGAAAATCATGTGGGACTCTTGTTGGATTTATGGAAGAAACAAGCACATAGTAATGTAGTCCCAAGTCATTGTTTTCCTGGTTTGGTTTAACTAGCTTCTTTGATATACTTTTGTTGCCACTAATCCTAGGGCGAAATTATGAAAGAAGAAAGAAGATTAAGAAAAACCATTTCCGGACTCTGGTAGAAGAAACTACTCTGGTTTTGCCAAAGATTAGTCTTTGTCCTTATAGCACATTGGTTGAATTTGATACAGTTGACCTGTGAAAGTTCAAGAAGATAACCCAGCAAGTACAGGTTTTTAAAGATATAACATGGGATGTATGCAGAGCACATTTGGGTTTCCAGTGGACTCAAAAAATGGTTTTGTTGATTTTCTAAGAAAAGAAATTGAACACTAGAAAATAGAGTTCATAGACCTTTTAGCTTACCAGTTTTCATTATGCCACTTCTATATCTCTGTCGATCACTTATGCTGCGCGAGTTCAGTTTGAAGACTATGGTGAACTAAACATAGGTGGACGGTTGCAATACTGGGCCTCTCTATGACTCTTTCTAGTCGCTGCTATGGTCAGAGGGTAGTTTTTACCCTTTGAAAGGAGTGCTAGGGTGTGGTGAAAAGCTCTCCACAGATGGCTATCTTCTGAGCTCCCCAGATGGCTAGCGTAGTCTTCTTGTTGATAATTTAAGAAGATAGGGAAGCATGATCAGCCGGTGTTTTAATGTTAAAAGTAAGGTGTAGAAGCTTATCTTATTCTGTTCCTTTGTGATGTAGCTACTGAATCTCGGAATAGGTTTTATGGTTATTTGGAATTTGGGGATCTGGATAATATCAGAAGCATGATTGGATGTGTCACTCTGCTCAAGTCTGTTATTAAGATAGACATTTGCAGGTACCATGTGCGCTCTGGAAGGGACAGAAAATCAGTGAGAGTTATAGAAGTTAAGAATTTAAGACACCAGAAATGAAAATGCTTCTGTTTAACCCCTAAGTTTTTGTCGCAAGCATTTGAATTTTACATGCATAAGCTCACTGATGGACTTGCAACGTAATATGGAAGCACCGTGATATGTAATTGAATGTCTACATGACATATGTTTATGTGGTTTTCTCCCCCTTTCGACTAATCTCACATAGACATACTGTTATACATGCTTTCAATATGTCAAGTTTTACTACTTGTATCAGCGGCCGAGTTTGTTATTCACATTATTTTAACTATCATTTTTGGAAAAGGCATATAACAATAATAAGAAAGAAGTCTGTGTATCAAACATTGCTAACTTATGACTTTACGTGGATGATCATTTTTGTTCTCTGAAGGGTCAAAAATGGTGTCAGAGTGATGCCGATGAAGATTTGTTTAATTATAACACTTAACATACTTTAGGTCGTAAGACAAGCAAACAGAGAAAGTTCCTAGCAAGGGGTTTATGTTTTGTTCAATTGGGGTGTAATGGAATGTAAAAGATTTCAATAATTGATGTAACACTGGGCTTACTGCAGTACTGTTATTTTCTTTTCTATAGCTTTAGCAATGTGCTCTCCTCTTCAATGTTACTACCTGTTTATGGGGAATGGTTAGTTTTATTGTTTGCCACTTAGTGTTTCTTTTTCCTTCTTCTGGAAGGTTTTCTTTTCTTTCTTCTTAATATTCCATATAACTTTGATAAGTAAAATTTATTTGTTTTTCTTCATATATGTAGTTATTTTATTATTTTTGAAATTACCATAACATGTATTATGTAAATGGTCAAAAGCTTGATAAAAGAAATTTATGAAAAATTGATATTTTATTTTGAATTAAATATCTTTCTTTTATGTTAATAGATTTTCTCAGATTGGAGACATTGATATGGGGAGAGGTTTAATTGAAAGGTCAAAGGACTGGATTTTACTGTTGTACGTCCAAATATGCCTTTTAGGCGAGTAAGATACAATACTACCTTGTTGACCTGCCTTAGGATAGACTTCAAGTCTCACGACTTAGTCATCTAAACAACAGCATTCACCTGTTATCTTTTCGACCAAGTATTTTTCAGCAGCTTGCTCTTCCCTATATTCATTTTTGGATATCAACAGTTTGTTGTCTATTGCCCCTTGCAACAATTGATTGTATGCAGCAGGGTGATTTATTACATTTATATGGAAGCAAACAAGGAGAAGTTGACAGATAGGACAAGAATATGAGATAAATACAAAATACTGTTACATGGATACCCTTGAGGTTTGGCATATGTACAAAAAGGACCCTTACTGTTTGCCAAATTACAATGACACCAGCTGTCAGTGATGTTGCATGTTTACATTACAAATTCTCCTTTTCAACAAACTCGAGCTTGGAAAAGTTGACATTATTTGAAAAACGCATTGAATTGCCAATTTTATATCTAGCATCGTAGTCTTTTTATTTTATTAATTTTTTAGGAGAAAAATGCTCTTTTCAATACATGTGCAAAGCATGTAGCTATGAGCTTGGATTGAATTATCAAATACCGCTGGGGGTGTTGGTGTAAAATAATTTTATTCCAACTCTTGTTCTTTCTTTGGATTATTTATTTCCTTTAATATTTAATTTTTACTTTTCAATTTCTTTTTCCTTTTCTTTGTGATGTAAGTGCAATTTTGGCTACATTATTTAATTAAAATGTAATTAATAATTAATATTAATCTAAGTAATCAAATAATCACCACATTTATTAAATATTTAGATAACTACTTTTAACATTTAGTTTTTACTAATATCTTAATCAAATACTAATTAAAATGAAATGGAAAGTAATTTATTCTAGCAAATGCACAAATATTTTTATAATTAATCAAATATTTGATATATAATTTAAGTAAAGTAGTCAAGTAGTTGTAATCAATTAGTAAATACTTTATTATTTTTAACTAACCAAATGAAAGAAATTAACTAGAATAAGAAGCGAAGTAGTAATTTTTTTGCCATTTTATTGTTTTTTTCTTTTGGTTCCTTTTCCATTCTTTCTGAACCTGTCACTTAGATCAAAGAAAGAGGAGAGAGACTTTAGAGAGAGACAAAATGCTTCCAGTGTTTTTGCATTTGAAATTTTTTGACATGGGTGTGGAAATGTCCACACAATGATTTTGATCAAAATTTTATTGGGATGTTTAACATAAGGGAAAATGTGTGATTTCGTTCTTTCCAGCCAGCTTTTTGGTGACGCATTGACGGGGAGTTTCCAAAGGTCCGGGAATGTCTGTGTAATATCCTTGATTGTGATAAGGAAGTTTGACTAGGGGATTATGATGGCAAATTAAAGAAAACTAATGGAAAATTATGTTAGATGCAAGATGTTTTATATAATATAAATACTGAAGGCCCTTCTTTCGCCATGCAGTTGGAATTGATCCGTCTTATCACATCTGACAAGCCCCTTGTAGCTGCTGCTAAAGTTTCTGAGAAAATTACTGAAGTTATAAAGAACCTTGTGCTTGTACCTACTGAAGTAAGTCTTCTGGACTCTTATTTACTTCTTTTCCTGTGTCAGATCTTTAATATCTTTAATTTACTGATGGTTATGTTCTTCTTTGCTCGCTTGTTACCATTTTTCTGTCGCAATTATGCAATTGCTTCTTGACTTTGAAATCCAGGATTTGGTCACGATAGAAAGCATGCATTTGGCTTTAGAAAACATTGTAACTGCTATTTTTGATGGATCAATTGATGGCAAGAAAAGCACTGAAGTTCAGCTTTCATTGCATCAAATATTTGAAGGTTTGATGATTGCCACATCCATATATATGAAGCTTGTTTTTAGATCTCTACCTTCTGCTGATCTAGTTACTGTCCCCTGAAGGTCTGCTTCAACAGCTTATTTCATTGAAATGGACTGAACCAACACTGGTAGAAGTTCTTGGTCACTATTTAGATGCATTGGGTCCTTATCTGAGGTACCACCCAGATGCTGTTGGCAGTGTAATCAATAAACTATTTGAACTATTAACATCCCTGCCTTTCATGGTTAAGGTTGTCCCTTTGTCTTCTTTGGGTATTAAATACAATTTGCAATATGCTCCTTGCACTTGCTTAAAACCTAATCAATTTCTGTAGGATCCTTCGACAAGCACTGCTCGGCGTGCAAGATTGCAGATATGTACATCCTTCATTCGAATTGCTAAGGCTGCTAATGAAAGCCTCTTGCCTCACATGAAGGTAATGTGCTCTCTTATGGTTAGTTGGAAGACAAGATTGAAGAATGTTATCCCATTTAATTTTAATTAATTAGAATAATGCAATAAAATATCCAATTTTTTAGCATCTCTCTCTTCTATTTCTATTTTAATCCTTATATTGTTATACAAGAGGAGTCATTATTTACCATAGCTATATTTACCTCGACCTCGTCCAAAAAACATAGAAGAAAAGGCTATGTATTGTTGTACCATGATTTGTCAGTTCTTTTGCAACACATACACAAACTCTCACACACATACTACTTATTGGTGCTTGTCTAATAGAAATTTGACAATGAGAATAAAGGAAACCACAAACAAGCGAAGAGATGGTCACTTTACAATTGATAGAATATGGCGAAGAAGTCTGCATTCTATGGCAGTGATGAAGGAATCTGTTATAACCATGGTATCATGAGGAAGGGGAGATTTCCGAGTTATATTGTGGATTCTATAACTTCCTAGAATGGAAAGATCATGAGGAATAAACATAGAAAGACAATTAAACTTATAGAATTATTTTTATTGGTAGAATTTCATATTTAACTTAAGTCTTTTGTTGTATCTGTGGTGAGGCAGTATTCAGGCCATTCTGGATGATTTTGTGGGTTATTTGAAACAATTGAAATTACTGAAATCAATGAGGGCAAGATCAGTCCTAGATTTTAAAGATAGAATCTAATCCACTACCAGCTTCAGTTAACTGGGTTTTTGGTAGCTGGAAGCTTCTTTTTCCATTTTGGTTGGGTGGAGTACCATAATTTTCCTACTTCATCCCATCATTGATTTCCAATTCAAAAGAATAAAGTTAGGAAAAATGGTGAAGAGTCTAGGATTGGTTTGGAGGCAGGGATGCACCCAGGTGTTGGGGGGCAGCTGATCTTCCGCTCCCACTCTTCCATCCCTCTGCCCAGGTTCTGGAATGTGCTTTTTTCTTTTCCTTTTTTGATGAAGTAAAATTTGGGCTATTATATCCTTACAGAATGAATAAATATCCAAATTAGTTTGGTTCTTATTTGTTGGTACTCATTGGTTTATTTTTTAAATTTCCACTTGTCCCCGATCTGTCTTGTGTGAACTACTGTATTTTTTGTTTTCTGTTCATAAACTAATAGTTTTGGTTCGCTACTTCTCATTTTGATATCTAGATTTATTTTGCCTAAATGAAAATGATTTACATTGTATTTGTGGCCCTCAGTCACACATAAAAGAACAGCAAATCATGAGTCCTGATACCTAATAATTTTCAAGAACTTCTATTTCTATTGAATTTGTATGCTTTCGTTCTATTTACATTTTTCACTGAAATGATGAGCCTAATACTTGTTGGAGGCTCAGACGCGAAGGTGTCATGGAGCCTTGGTGCATGGCATGATGCGCACCGTATCCAAGTGAGGAGCATAATTCCGACCTTTTTCCTTATGTATCAGCAACATCAGTAGCTTTCAACAAATATAATACACAAATAAAAAGATATGAAGATAAGAAAGAATAGAACTTAGGTGGCACGGCAAATTCAATATAAAGAAAGTGATTTCAACGGACAACTGTAAGAAAATGAAATTATGAGAAGGAAAACTGCCCCCAACAGAAATTTTAGCAATTTCCGAAAAATAAGAGAATAAAAATGTAGAAGAAAAACAAAAGGAAAAACAAGAAGAGAAAACCAAGGAACAGTAAAGAAGAGAAAAAAGATGAAAGAAAAATAGAAGGATTGAAAAAGATGAGAAGAAAAATGTACTTGCAAGAAATGATAGGGTTTGAAGATTCCAAACTGCTCAAAGGACTTACCTGCAGCCTAGGGTTTTTTTATTTTATGTTTGACTTTTCGTTTAAGGTGTGGTCAGTGCCTCATAAAATGGCACTGACGCAAGGCAACATGTGCTTTTTTTTTTTTTTTTTTTGAAGGCATGCACCTTTACAATGCAAAGGTGCAGGGGCTGTGCATCCCATACCCTAAGCTATGGTACAACTATGCTTTCTCTATTTCTCAATAAGCATTTTTCCAGTTACTGTTTAGCTATTCTTAAGTTCTGGGATTAATTTGACTGAGATCAGATTTATGGAAACTTACATAAAATGTTCATGAGATAATGCACAAAATGTTAGCTCCGAGAAAAATAAAATGTTTGAATTGTGCTAAAAATGATGACATTGGTACCAAATTAATCACTTCAAAAATCTTTTTATCATTAAGGTTGAAAAACTTGTATTATAACCTTGCTTATGCTTGCTATAAATTGTGCACCCCCTACTGTTTTAGAGGGAATATGCTGAGAAAGACTTGTCTGGACAGTGATGGCCATGCTAGTGCACTCTGATGTTCAAGATCATCATCCAATGCCACGTGATACTGATTATAAGCTTGTGATACTGATTAGACAATTGTGTCAAGAAAATTTGACATTTGAATGAGGGGAGATGATTTTTGGAAATGTAGGAGTTACTGGTGTTTGGGACCCTTCTCAGTAGTCTCTACCATAGGTCAGGATATGTGTCTTACTAAAATCTAAAATATTGGGATTGGAGTGAAATCTGTTGGCTCTAATTCCTTTCATGGTTCTAATCAACTTGCACGACTAGCCTGGAAGAGCTAGATGCCGATGGTTCTATGGACCAAGTAAACAAGGATCACCTTGGTAACATTATGTCTATGGCTGGTCATACTAGCTTTGTCAATCAATTCTTATTAGGGTTGCGTCTATGAAGTTGTGGGGGCTTTCTGTAAATCAATTTTTAGTGAACATTCAGATTTGGTGATTGCACAAGTAGGAAACACTGTTGAAATCTAGTTGAAGTATGGTTTGTCCCGTAGACCATCATCCTTGTCAAATTCATGGACTCTAATTTCAATTTTTTTTAATCTCAGTTTATTACTAATCAGCAATATTTGGGATTTACATGAACCGTATGTAAAGCTAGACACAATTTTCTCTCTTGATGTGAATTCAGATAGTTAGAATTTGGTATGACAATGCAATCTGCTCATTTATATTAGAATTGTTCACAGGGAATTGCTAGCACTATGACATATTTGCAAAAGGAAGGTGTTTTACTACGTGCCGAGCAAAATCTTCTAGGTGAAGCATTTCTGGTTATGGCTTCTTCTGCTGGGTAATCACTTGATCAGAAAAGAGAATTTGTACGTTCCTTATGGTGGTTGTTTTTGTAATCCAACTTAATTTAATTCCTAAACTTGTTCAGGGTTCAACAGCAACAGGAAGTTTTGCTCTGGTTGCTTGAGCCTTTGAGCAAACAATGGACTCAGCCAGAGTGGCAAGAAACATACTTGACTGACCCAACCAGTTTAGTTCGCCTTTGTGGTGAGACCCAGTTTATGTGGTCTATATTCCACACTGTAACCTTCTTCGAGAAGGCACTCAAGAGGAGTGGTTTTAGAAAAGGTAGTTTGAGTTCAGAAAACAGTTCAAAATCAAATTCTCCTGCTGGGCATCCAATGGTTTCCCATCTTGTGTGGATGCTGCCCCCTCTTCTAAAAGTAAGGGTGTTATGCTTGATGCATTTATTTCAACTGTCATAGAGTTGTCTAGTAAAACAAACCTTTTGGAATTGATCAATCATTCTCTATCTGAACATCATATTGATGATTATGGCATGTTTTTAATGATCAGCTGCTTCGTGCAATACATTGTCTTTGGTCTCCATCTGTTTCTCAAGCTCTTCCTGGAGAAATTAGGGCAGCCATGGTTATGAGTGATGTTGAAAAAACCAGTCTTCTTGGAGAAGGGAAGCATAAATTACCCAAGACTGCATTAACCTTTAGTGATGGATCTCAGTTTGATATCAGCAAGGAAGCTTATTCAGAACCTAGCGAAACTGATATACGAAATTGGTTGAGAGGAATAAGAGATAGTGGGTATGTGATTTTACTTTTAATGCAACATATCATGCCAAATATCTACCAATTATGTAAAGTTGCAATGCTACTGTTTCCTAGTTTGAACTTGTTTCTTTTAGATGCCTATTCTTTTTCTCTGTTTCTGACCTATGTGATCTAAGAAAATAACAAAAATAATATTAAATAAAATAATTCACAAGCGCAAAACAGGTGATATAGTCTCTACGATCCAAATTTTAAATTGTTTCATGGTTTGAGTTGACACAATCAAGAAAGACATACCAGCAGAATTCATGTTTGTTTGTTTGTTTTTTTCCTTTCCGGATAAATGTTGTAATATATGCACTTTTCAAGTTAGTGCATTCCAAGCTAGAGTAAAATTGGACACATATTTCAAATCACTAGGAAAATTCAATGTTCATCTGATTATCTTGATGAACTACACCTCTGCTTTCTTCACCTAGCAACCATAGCTGTTTCTGCTTCTAACCCTGATCAGACAATTGGGAACCTTTATTACCGTCAATTTCAATTGAGCTTCGACAATCAACTCAACCATCTCCACCAAGAGTAACAGTATCTTTTGCTGTGCTTATGCTGGAGTTGCTTTTAGCAGAAAGGAACTTCCAGATTCTTTTTCCTTTTTATTTTTGGTCATACAAAGATAAAGTAGCAAATCCTTTGTGAGGGTACTACTAGTATCAAATTTTGCTTTCTCCATCTATTATAAATCTCATTGTGGAATAGAATAATGAGAAACAACAGGAGGAAAATAAAAGAAGAAATAAACAAATGACGCAATGCCATCCCAATCTATCCCTCTTACACCTTTATAAATTATAATGCTACTTGTCTGTTTAGCCAGGACCTTATCCAACAACGTGATAATCCATTTCCAGTGATCTTCACTCACTGCTTACCTCCTTTGCCAGCCAGTCTTGCTGTCACCATTCCTTTATCAAGTCAATCCTGGAACCTAAACCTTAAAACCATCTCTAATCATTGTGCAATGCTTGGAAACTTTTTACTGTTAGATATCACACAAATCCAACCAAAGAATCTCTTGCTGAACTTGGTGGAGTTGGATTAGCATTGACCCAATTGAAGTTGCTTCCAACCAAGGCAGTGGCAGTTTTAATTTTGTTTCATATCTTGAAACCTACTTGATGCTTTTCTTTTATCTGCATGTGTGGTTATGATGCAAATAATGGATATTGATTGAAGTTGGTGGTTCGTACTTTCAGAGATCTATCCGCCAAAAGTGCCATATAAGGTGGAACAGGGTGGGCCTTAGGATGTTGGTTTGGACATTTTAGACTGATAGCCCATGTTTTACATTTCTAAAAGGCATTTATATCTTTTTTTTCAGTTTTGACTATTTAAAATTTTTAAAATGTAATTTGTTTTGCTCATTTTCTTACAAAAAGACTATTAATTTTCATTTTTAAGTCTTTCCTCTAAGCTTAAAATTGAAATTGCCCTAGACCTGTAGATCCCATTCTCAGACCTATACCCCTATTTTGTCATAGTAGGACCCACATTATTAATATTTGTTAATGTTCTATTAACTAAAAATAACTAAAGTCTACTAACAAATCAAATAATATTTTCTTTTTCTATCTACATAATATTGATGTTGACATAAATAAAGTAATCAGACTTACAAATTACCATTCTTATATTAAATATTATTGTCGCATAGAATTGATTTTTTTTTTTTTTTTTTTGGAAACATTAAAACCAAGCACAGTTTTAAAAATTTGTCTTTTCTGGCATGGAAATGCATAAACCAAACAGATTTTCATTTCCAACCCTATAAGACCAACATATCTATACAATTGGTCCAAACACAATTTCATGTTCACATGAAAACCAAGTGAAAGTATTTTCAACTCTAGAAATACTAGAAATATGAAAAGGGTTTGGAAAATGTAAAGATACAAGCTCTGAGATTTTCTATACAAATGTCTAGAGAGATAGGTATTATGGTGGTATATTGAAATTGATGGGTTTGTTGGGTATGGCAATTGCAGACTTCTAATGAGTTGTATTGTGTTGATTGTCATTTTGTTGTACACATGTAAAGAACAACTTGAAGATGATTTATTTTGAGAAAGTGATAAGTTGGAAATGTGGAAAAATGAAATCAAATTTGTGGAAAATAGTATGTCATCCCCACATCATTGCTTCTTTCTTTTGTTCATACTCCAAATTTTTGGGGGTAATAGTAATTTGCCAAAATAGGAAGTACATGTTTCTGAAATAAGTCTCATGATCTTACAAGCAATAAAATGTTCTGTCCACGTAACTTTTTTAGCACTCCTGTTTCTGTAATTGCAAATGGCTTCATAATGGAAATGTTATAGTTTTAGTGAATGTGGAGAGTGAATATTCTCTAATTATATTCTCTTGCTTCAGTTCAAATGGCTTCATAATGGAATGCTCTGTCCCAAATAGTTTAAGTGAATGTAGAGAGCGAATTTTCTCTAATGAAATTCTCTTGCTTCAGGTATAGCATATTGGGTTTATCTGCAACCCTCGGGGATTCCTTTTTCAGATGCATAGATCCTCATTCTGTTATTTTAGCATTGATGGAAAACATACAGTACATGGAGTTCAGGCATGTAAAGCAGCTGATACACTTGGCTTTAGTTCCATTGGTTAAATGCTGCCCCTCTGATCTGTGGGAGGTGTGGCTGGAAAAACTCCTGCATCCATTACTTGTCCATGTATGGCAATCTCTTAGTTGTTCATGGTCTAGCCTTTTACGAGAAGGAAAAGCAAATGTTCCTGATCTGCATGGGATACTTACCGGGTCCGATTTAAAAGTTGAAGTAATGGAGGAAAAGCTTCTTAGGGATCTAACACGTGAGATCTGTTCCCTTTTTTCTATTCTTGCTTCTCCTGGTCTTAATGCTGGACTTCCTTCATTAGAACAGGCTGGTCAAGTAAGCCACATGGATGATTCTTCTAAGAGAGACTTAAATGCATTTGCTTCCAACTTTATGGTTGGGTATGTTCATTGAGAATAACTTCTATTTGTTTTATCAGCTTTTTATGTATGGTTAATGGTTAATGTTTAAGGTTTAAGGTCCTTCATCTCAGTGGTATTCTTTTGCAGATTTGTATTGAATAACAAAAATCTTGCTGTTCCAGTCTTGAAAATATGCATTGAAGCGTTTGGTTGGACTGATAGTGAAGCTATGTCCAAAGTTTCTTCTCTCTGTGGAATAATAATTCTCCTTGCAATTTCAACGAATAATGTGGAGCTTAGAGAATTTGTATGCAAAGATTTATTTTCTGCTATAATCCAAGGGTTAACCCTTGAATCAAATGCTGTTATAAGTGCTGATTTAGTTGGTCTCTGCCGTGAAATCTTCGTTTACCTGTCTGACAGAGATCCATCACCCAGGCAGGTTGGTGAAGTCCCTTCTATTGCTGTACTGTACACTTATCTGTGAGATAAACTATCCTTGGCTGCTGATATGATGTCTTTAAAGCTGATAAGATATAATCCTTCTCGATTTATTGTTCAGATTCTGCTCTCTCTCCCATGCATTACCCTCCAAGATCTACTTGCTTTTGAAGAAGCTTTGTCAAAAACTGGCAGCCCTAAGGAGCAAAAGCAGCACATGAGAAGTCTTTTAATAATGGCAACGGGAAACAAGTTGAAGGCTCTTGCAACTCAGAAGGCCGTAAACATCATTACAAATGTCACAAGTAAGTGCTGTACATGCGACCAAATACATATATGTTCCTACTTAGAGGAGAAATGAAGAACAAAGAAAAACTCAAAAATAAAAAGTACTGAAATAGGATAATACCATAATCTTCAACTCTTGTTTCATTGCTAACATATTGATGGAAGAAAAATTGTTAATGAAATTCCTCCTGGAAAGGCATAATCTATACTATTATAAAAATAGAACTCGCTTTGAATGTTTTATGTTTCTTAACTTTTTGCATAAACTTTTGATTGCAATATGAAATTCATTTAGATCGTAGATAAGTTTTCTTTTTTCCAAAAAAAGAAGCTAGAATTAGTGATTGTCCTATTTCTTTGTGGTAAACATCTCTGGGTATTGGACTCCATGAACGATGTATTAGTGGTATGCTGGTGACAGAATTTTAGTAGTTTTTAAATTCTAAAAGAAGCAAGCTTCAATCACAATTGTTTTGTTATATATTTATATGTTCTTAATGATATGTTTGTACCACTGGGATGGGACTAATAACTGATGATTAGGCCTTGCCACACAAGCCAAACTATAACTTAGGAATATGGTTCAAATTAGATTCTGGTTAGCTGTCCCCTTTTGATTCACATCTTATGGAGGATCCCCTGTTCAGCCTTCTGTAAAGTGTAAGTGATTAGTGTTTATCTAGCACAACTTTGTAAAAGGCAAAAGATACAATAGGTGCACGTGAAGTGAGATATTAATGAAAGTCAATATGTTGTAGGCATTTGCAGGAAAACCTGTGAATGCTGAATAAATTTGCTGTTAGATAGTCAATTGGTTTCACACTAAAATATGTAATATCAAAATTTTATTGCCTTTCCTAGCCTCAAATTTTAAAGACTATTTGCAGGTAATATAAGACTCCTTGAATTTTAAATTTTTTTATAGAATTTGAGCTCTTCCTTTTGTTGCATTGCTGTAGGATTTCAAGTTGAACGATCAACGACCAATCAATTTTTGCATGATTTTCATATAGTTCTAAGAATATTTATAATATCTATATTTTTTATTCATGTGCAACTATGAATAACTTAATGTTTTAAGTTTTCTTGCTTTTTTTTTTTATGTATATTTTATTTTTTTTATGTATATTTTATGAAACTAAGCTTATTTTAGTTATGCAATGAAATCCATTTAGAGGTAGCAAGTGAAAACGTAAAAACAGAAAAATAGTGACTATCCTATATTTGGTGATAAAAATTCATGAGTATTGATCTTAGTAGATGTCTTGCAAGCGGCTTGTTGGTTATACATTTCTAATAGCCGTGAAGTTCTAAAAGAAGCAAGCAAATTAGGAGAATATTAGATTATCTTGTAAATGGAACTAAAAATAACAATGAAACATGGTACCAGACAAAAAATTAAATTTAATCTAATAACAAAAAAGTTTTGATACCAAGATTTGACTATTAGGAACTAAAACCAATTTCATAAGTTTTGTAATGGTTTAAAAGAAACTAGATATCACTATTATTATTATTCAACTCAAATCAAGATTATGAATTTTACCAATCGTCTTCTAGCTCACCTGGTAGATTCTAGGAAATGAATGTATAGAACACTAGTGAGGACTATGATTGCCCAAAATGTTGATTGCTAAAATCATGTTGTGCTATAGTACGTGTGGCAGTACTCAGTAGCCAACAAATAACACTATAATGACATTTTGATGTACTCAAAGTTGCACTTCTACAAAATAATTTTCCATATCTTTTATGTTCCATATAATATTTGATGCCTCGATCGTCAATTGGTCACCTTACAATAGAACAATGTTGATCTATTCTAATTTATACCAAAATGTATACAAGCACAACCTAATACTCTAGCTTATGTTCTTAAGTTAATTTGATTAGCTTGTGATGATACTTTAGTTAAATATTTTTTCAAAATTGGCAGTTTTTTTGTTAAGATACAAAATTTCACCTCTCATAGAAGTTCGTAATCACCATGTAAAACAAAATTTAGCTAATTATTATGATAACAATTTTGTTATATGTTAAGATCATTCATAACGTGTAAATTTCCAAAAGATTAAAGGTATATAAGAAATGTCCTCTATAACTCTATAACTTCATTATACCCATTAATTTTTAATTTTTGGGCACAGCTGGACATTTTCAAACACTTCCTAGATGGGGTTCTATATCTAACAAGTATTTAATGAAAATAAAGAAAATAAGAAATTAAACACATGTCTAACACTTGTGCCATGCATATCAAGCATGCCTAAAACAACTTAAACACAAATTATGTAACAGTGCTGTGTTGAAAACTTCTAGGAAATGAAATGCTACATGTTTTATAGGTGAATTGTTGTTAATTTTACTTAGTGTTATTGATTTATATTAATTTATATCTTATTAAAGTACGTTAATACATTAAACTATTTATTTTAATTTGATTGATATAAATGTAAAATATTTAAACAACCAATCTTAATCAAGTCACTTTGGTCCTTTACTTTGAAAATTTCACCATCATGTCTAATATCCTCAATATAGACTGCAAAAAATGCATCAACAGTAATATTTTTTACCATTAAAAGGCATTTCTGTAAACAAGTACTAGTTGATTCTTGACATTTTTGTAAATCTTGATCATCACTAATTCATATACAACAGGACATTAATTGTATTACACTCTTTGATGCTTTTAGCTCTTTTAATAAAATATCCCGGGTTAGCTTCAAAATTGATCATTTAGGAAGAAAATGAGGCTGAGCACAAAGGATAGCGAAAAATACATCAATTGAGTACTAATGCCACATTTTTCTAACAAGGCCAAGATTCATAGGAGGTTGATTTCAATTGAAAAATCAGAAGAGCAAAGAAATACAGTTCACTCAACCATGGGGAACACATGAATGTTTTGCGAACAAAAACATTGCAGCATGAAAAGAACGGAGTACAAAAGAAGGCAATGTATCAACAAAATGAAGAAAGAGAGGAAAGCAAGATAAAAAGAGCCAATCTCTGCAAAAAGAAAACATCAACAAAAATTAGTAAGATAAAATAATAAAATTTTTGAAAAAGAAACGAAAAACAAATGGATACAAAATGATTTTTAACCAACAATATTATATTTATATTCTTTGTTTATAATTTACTATTAAAATTGTTAGCCTTGGTCACAGCTGGATCTATGATCTCCACGTTTAGAGCTTTGTCTGTATGTTTTAAATTTGTGAAGCTGGATGCATGAATTATTTGTAAAAACACTAATACAAGGAAAAGTGAAGATAAACGGAGATACCTGTAAGATTTGATATTAAATCTCATTATCACATTCGTGTAAAGTGACAGTGTTGCACTTTATCTTTGTCTCTGATAAGAAATGACTGAACATATATATATATATATGTGTGTGTGAGAGTGTGTGTGTGTGTGTGTTTGTGTGTACGCACATTTTTAGAGTAATTATTGAACAAAGTAAATAAAAAAGATATTAATTTTTTTTTATGAATTTAAGCATCAATATTTTATTGAATACATAAAAAATGATGAAGTATATAAAGTAAAAAGAATAAGATCTTTGCTTACTCAAATACGCAAATTTCTCATTTGAAAAATATACTTAAATATAAAATAAAGAGGTGCAAATGAAAATGTTTTCTTAGAAGGTACCAAACTATATTTTGTGTTGTTTTAGTTGATGAACAATTAGGTAGAAAAGAAAATGACATTAGAATATTAAAGGTCCACCAAGGAAAGGAGGCTAAGCATTTACTTTCAATAAGCAAACCTGATTTGGAATCAATCAACACGTGCAACGTATGGAGTGCAAGTAATGCATGTATTTTAATTTGAAAATATTGCAGCAGTATATGAAATGATGACTTATTGAACTGTGGGCTTGTCAAGTTTAGTTTTGGTCAAATGTTGATTTCAGTTCTGTGGTTCAAAAGCTCCAATAGTGAAGCTAACCTATTAATATTGCTCAGTCTTGGGAGGGATTGAGAACTGGACCATTCTTTTAAGTTGATTATCATTCCAAGTTTGTTTTCGTATTCCTGTTAGACTTAACCGTTAACTTTTCAGCGAGGTCTCGCAATTTCGATACTGCTTCAGAATCCAGCCGTGATGAAGGGGATCCTGTTGGATTGGCTGCAATTATATAAAGAGAGTTTCTTTGTTGCAAATTTTCTGTCACATAATTTTACTCGGGAAGAATATTTACACTTGTTCTTGAGGAATACAGGAGTACAGCGAGAGGAAGGCGGCCTCTATTTTTTGGAGGTTATGCTGAGTACATTGTGTAAATTTTCCAGGTAGGAGGACTAAATTAATGAGATTCCCATATATATTTATGGTCGAATCACTATAGATCTTCATGTAGAACTTCCATCTGTCACATAGTCTATGTATGTAGTACCTGTTTTTCTTTAATCCTAAGTGCGTAGAGTTTTTGTGTTAGCTAGTATCCAAATTCCTTGTGCGGTATTGCTATAGTTAGTGGCAAATCAAGGTATTTTATGTGAAACTACATGTGTAAGCTAGTCTGGGCGTTTTTGGCTTGCTTGTTGAACTCAGTGTATCATAATTGATGGTTGCAGGTTGGGTGGGTTGGTTTAAGGATATTAAATTGATTCTATTGAACTACCTACTTTCATTGATGGTTGAAGATTGCGTGAGTTGGTTTTTGGATGATTTAAAATAGACTCATATTGCGCAATTGGGTGTAAATTCTGTACTCATATATATTTCAAGTATTAATTAGTTGTTCTTATGTATTATAATTTCGTGGGCCATAAAAAAACTTGCAATCCTTGTGCTAACGCTAGTTCTTCGGTGTCTCATAAATTAGTTGCAATTCAGTATGGTAGGATAGTGTGTTTTGTGTGGAATGTTTGCAAATTCAGTACCATGAATTTTTTTTCATATTTTAGCATTTTTCAGATTTTTGAGAGCGATGTTTTTGAGAATTCTAGACTTGTATTTCATGCTAACGCACTTGATCAGGCATTGATTGTTATTATTTACGAATTGGACTAATAAAAAACATAAATTGGGGTGTTTTAATACTTAGAGATGACTATTTCAAGTAATGTTCGCAGTTTCCACATTAATGTTCTTTTTTCATTATACTGTTTGGCCACTGCTGGAAAATTACATTGAGTCTCAGTTGATCTATTTCAAAAAGGGGGATCGAGCAATTTCTTATTTTAAAAATAGAGAAACATCATAAAACTACAAATTTCCTACCTTTTGGTCTAAGAAGATAACTTCTGGGGTGTTTGGCACTTTGCACCCTTAAATAGCAGCTTGTTGGCACTATACAACCTAAAATTGAAAAAATGGTAGATTGCACCCTTCAATTAATATTTCTTGGGCGTATTGGTTTTTCTAGCTGAAACTGTTGCCAGTAAACCCAAAAAAATATAAAAAAAAAAACTCTCTTATGTTTTCCCTATTGGCAAGAAAAATTTCCTTATTTAGTAGTACATAGCTTCTCCTATGACGCCTGTTTCAAATACTTTGTGGCTTGTTAACATCAAAAGAGTACCGTGTGAGTTAAGAATTGATACTTCATACTTCTTACAGCAAGAATGGTGTCCTGAAGCTCAATGGCACTTGTTTTTAAGCTAAACTGCGTGCGCTCCTATAGGTCATTGTTCAGAGACAATACTAAAATTGGCGGGGAAGTTTTTGGATTTATGGGATAGAAAGACAATGACATAGAAGAGAACAATAATAATGTTAATCAGCAACTGACATTTTCGAAGAGCTCATCTGGGCTTTTTTGTCCTCTCAACAAAGGAATTTTTTTTTTAATATATAGGTTTGTGATTGATATCAAAGATATTTGTATACATGTAACAATGGCGGCTGAGAGCACTTGCTTTTAAATCATCGGAAAGCTAAAATTTAGAACAAGCAAAGCTTAAAGAAAGAATTTTATATATGTGCTAGACGCTATAGTTGTTTGCTATATGATAAAAAACTCTGAGAGAACAAATATATATGATGAATTAATTATTTTAGTACAAAAAGGACGAGAAACTGTATATCATATCTTCTGCTTAGCTTGTACAATTTGAAGAGGTTTAAAGACATTGAGACTGTAACAAGGAACTCACTACTATCTTGATATCTTCAACTTCGACATTCCTATTTTTATTCTCAATAGTCTTAGGGTTTCTTTGAGACGTTCTTTTCTCCTTCTCAATGGTTCTGTTCTAGATTCAAAGTCATCTAGAACATGAAATATGTCCACCATGCATGTCTCAACAACTTGTTGAATTACATGTAACGTAGAAACTCTATCCTTGTTGTGACATGCATATATCATCAAAATGCTTCAGAACTTTCCATTTATTCCTCATAGAGGCAGTTCCATTAATGTTAGTTGACATCATCGCATAAACTCTATTCTTGGTCCCATGATTTGCAATTTAATTTATGCACGTGCTTATTTTTCTGAAAAGATAGGTTTCTAACTAATCATTTTGCCCATATTGTACCAACAAAGTTGTTTATCCGGCAGAAATTTTAGCCAGATAAACAATTAGGGTGCCGTGTGCCAATAAATATTAATTGGAGAGCACAATCCACCATTTTTATAACTTTAGGTGTAAAGTGCCAGTTGGCTGCATTTGAGGATGCAAAGTGCCAAAAACCCATAATTAGCACTACATAGAAAATTTTATAAAGAATTATTTTTTGAGTAGGAAAATGTTGAAAGTTAATTTGTAATTTTCTTTGATAGGAAACAAGAAACCTTGGTAGATTAAGAGCCAGCCATGCCTGTATAATCACACAACGGTCTTTGTTTGTCTCAAAGAGACTCTTCAAATTTTCAACAGTTTGGAAAATGTAACAGCATAATACTATGTATGTAGTTATGTCTATATAAATGTTGTATGTTGCACCAGATTTGTAACAAGCACCAAACAAGTAAGAAGTAAGAAGCAAGTAAAAACTCTTGTAAAACTCAATTTTCTCTGTAGTAAAAACATCTCTTACATTCTTTTGCATATGTCTTACTAAAAGTTTCTTTCATTGTTCTTATCATCCTTAAAATCTCACCACACTTCCGCACTTTAAAAACCCCAACAAATCTAGTATCAGAGCACAGTTATTTTAGTTGTGTTCTCTGTATTCCTTTTGTTCTTAAAACCTCACACTTTTTCCTCAAATATAGCATCAAGTTATGATTCTAAAACATTTAATACTATCTCCATCCAAGTACCAATTTTTGATTGTGAAAACTATACCTTTTGGAGCAACCAAATGCAATTGCACCTCATGACTATGAATCTTTGGAATGTTGTGCAGAACACATGTGCTAAAGTACATCAAGAAGGTTGCAGTAACAAGTGGACATAGGAAGAAGAAAAATTGTTCAAGAAAAATCTAATTGTTGTAAAAATTATACAGCAAAGTGTGAGCAAAGAAATTTATCCAAGACTTTTTGGGATTTGAAAGGTAAATGAAGCTTGGGATATTCTCAAACAAGCCTTTGAACGAAGCGAGATAATCATCTCTTTAAAGCTCCAAACACTTTGAAGAAGTTTTAACAACATGGCAATGAAAGAAGATGAATGTACAAAAGAATTTCTCAATAAAGTTTTTGGAATTATTTCATAAATTTGAAGTCCTAGTGGTGTTATTGAGCAAAGAAAAATTGTTGAAAAAGTTCTTAGAAGTCTTCCTCCAAAGTTTGATCATGTTCTTGCAACAATTGAAGAATTTAAAGATCATTCCACTTACACCTTAAATGAACTAACAAGTTCTCTTAGGAAAGATCAGACAAATCAACAAAATAGCCCTTTGAGCAAGATTTTAGTCCACACTTCGTGTCTCGGACAAGGAAAATCCAAAAATGTCACAAGATGAAAGATGGGGCTCTTCCAACAATAATGGAAAAGGACAAGGCAAGTATTTCAAAGGATGAAAACAATATTTTGGAGGCTCAAACTTTGGATGCCATATTTGGAAAAAGTTAAATCATGAGACAAATGATTGCTTTTAAATGTAAAAAATTGCAAGAAAAAAAGGAAGAAGCAAATTTCTCCAAGGATGAAGGTACTCAATTATTCTCTTGCATGAATGAACAAGATTATTATGAAAATGTGTGGTATGTTGATAGTGGTTGAAGCAATCAGACGACTAGAAATTGAAAGATGTTCGTAGAGTTGGATACTAGCCACACTTCTCACATAAAACTTGGAGATGGAAAAATTCAAGATGCAACAGGGAAAGGTGTAATAACAGTCCATGTAAAGGGAGGTAACACAAAATTCTTAAGTGATGTTCGTTATGTTCCCAATCTTACTCAAAACTTATTGAGTGTTGGACAACTTTTGCAAAAAGGATATTCTATGTCTTTGATAATAAAAAGTGTAGAACTTTTGACAAGAAAACTAATACCTTAGTTGCTACAATTGAAATAACTTCAAACAAAATTTTCCCTCTTGTCATGCCTTTGGAAAAGAAAGTGGCCTTTAATAATGAAGTCAATGATAAATTTTACTTGTGGCACTTGAGATACGGACACTTTAATAACAAGGGCCTATAGTTTACTCAAAAGAAAAAAATATGGTAGTTGGTCTTCCATCCATTGAAAGAAATGACCAAATTTGTGAAGGGTGCATCTATGGCAAGATGCATAGACTACCATTTCTTAAAACCTCTTGGAGAGCCATGCAGAGATTTGTGGACCTACACGAACTCCATCACCTGGTAACAATAGATATTTCATTCTCTTTGTTGATGATTTTACAAGAATAATGTTGTATTTTTTGTATGAAACTTGGGGACATTTTCAATTTTTGGCCAATTTAAAACTCTTTGGCGAAGTAAAGTGGATGTGAAATCAAGACCATAAGGATTGATTGCGGAGGAGAATTTCTTCACACCCATTCATGGAATATTGCAAGAAAAATGGCATACAAAGACAGCTTACAATTCGAAGAAGCCTGCAACAAAATGGAGTAGTTGAAAGAAAAAATCGTACCATTATGGAAATGGCAAGAAGCATGCTTAAAGACAAGGGATTGCATAATAAATTTTGGGCTGAAGTTATTCACACGGTCATTTATATCCTCAATCATTCTCCTACCAAGGCGGTACCAAATAAAACCACTTTTGAAGCATGACATGAAAAAAAATCAGTTGTTGATCATTTTAAAATTTCTGGCTACATTGCATGCTCTTATATTTCATATCCAAATAGAGATAGATATGATGAAATAGGAGAAAAGCTCATTTTCATTCAATATAGTGATAAGTCAAAAGGGTTATAGACTTTAAAATTCAAAGACTAACGAATTGATTATTTTAAGAGATGTGATTTTTGATGAGCAGGTGGCTTGGAATTGGGAGGAAAAATCCTCACAACGTTCACCAACAAATGAATTTTTGCAGCTATTAATCTCATAGGACTGTTACAATAGCAAAACCTGACCGTAACAGCGAGATTAGAAAATACATAGCAAGCAAGCACTTCAAGTCGAGAAAGTTTGGATTCTAAATCACCTCCAAGGAAGATATGATCTTTCAGAGATTCTTAAGAAAATTATGATGTTGCTTCATTTGGTTGTGAACCTCAAAATTTTGAAGATGCTGTAAAAGAATAAGTTTGGAGAAAAGCTATGAATGAAGAGATTGATACCATTGAGAAAAATAAAACTTGGGAGCTTATTGATTTACCACAAGAAGAAGATGTGATTGTCTTAAAATAAGCTTTCAAAACCAAGCTGAATAAAGATGGTTTAATCTAAAAACACAAGACGAGATTGGTAGCAAATGGTTATTCTCAACAACCCGAATTGATTTCAATGAAGCATTTACACTGGTAGCAAGAATGGAGACAATCCACACCGTGCTAGCACTTGGAGCACAATTAGAGCTAAATATCGACCAATTGGATATAAAATTTGTATTTCTCAATGGATATCTTGAAGATTATGTGCAACAACGTCAAAGCTATGAAATCAAGGGAATGGAGAAAAAGGTGTACCAGTTGAAAAAGGCCCTCTATGGCTTAAAACAAGTACCAAGTGCATGGAATAGCAAAATTGATGGATATTTTTGCAAGAATGGGTTCCAAAGAAGTCCAAGTGAGGCTTCACTTTATGTGACGAAATTAGGTACAAAAGATTTCTTGATTGTCTGTTGATGATCTTATTCACTCGGGCACTAACATGAAAATGGCAAAAGAGTTCAAGAAAAATAGGATTCAAGAATTTGAAATGATAGATTTGGGACTCATGAGATATTTTCTTGGAATTCAAGTGAGACAATCCAAGGGAGAGGTCTTCATCTCTCAAGAAAAATACATTGATGATTTTTTGAGAAAGTTTCACATGGAAAAAGGCAAGCCAGTTGCAACAACCTTGGACTTGAATGAGAAGTTGCAATAAAAAGATGGTGCTGAAAAAGTTGATCCAAAATTATTTAGAAGTCTTGTTGGTTCTTTGATCTATCTTACAAATACAAGGCCTGGCATTGTTCACTCCGTTAGCTACATTTCTCGATTCATGAGTGAGTCAAGCAAGCTCATTATGCTGCAACAAAAAAGATCCTTCGTTATTTCCAAGGTACCAAGAAGCAAGGCATTAAATACGAGAAAGAAGAAGATAACAAGTTAATTGGTTTCATGGATAGTGATTTGGTAGGTTCTTTGGATGATTAGAAAACCACTTTCGGTTATGGTTTTTTTTTTTTTTTTTTTATTTTTTTATCTTGGTTCAAAAGTGATTGCTTGGAGTTCCAATAAGAAAAAGGTTGTTGCATTATCTTCAAGTGAAATTGAATATATTACGATAGCAGATGCAGCTTGTGAAGCAGTATGGCTAAGGCGAATTCTATCGGATTTACAAGAAAAATAACAGCATGTTACAACTCTCTTTTGTGACAACATGTCGACCATTGCAATGAATAAAAATCCAGTCTTTCATATAAGGTCAAAACATATTGAGCCACAACATCATTTCATTTGTGATCTTGTAAGCAAAGGAGAAATTAATTTAGAGTTTACCAACATAAATAATCAAGCAATAGATTTTTCTTACCAAAGCTGTTTCGAATGAAAATTTTGGGAAGTTCAAGAAGCATCTGAAAATTACAAATTAAGAGGGGGTGTTGAAAGTTAATTTGTAATTTTCTTAGATAGGCAAAAAGAAACCTTGGAAGATGAAGAGCCAGCCATGCCTATGTAATTATACAGCAGTCTTTATGTGTCTCAAGGAGACTTTTCAGATTTCCAACAGTCTGGAAAATGTAACAGCATAATACAATGTATGTAGTTACGTCTATATAAATGTTGTATGCTGCACTAGATTTGTAACAAGCACCAAACAAGTAAGAAGTAAGAAACAAGTAAAAACTCTTGTAAAACTCATTTTTCTCTACAGTAAAAACATCTTTTGTGATGCCCCAAAATTTTAGTTCGTAATTTCGTTGATTAATTTACCTTATTTTATTTTATTTATTATTTAAAGAAATGTAATACCTTAGAATTTCTTAATTGTTTTATCCTATGTTTACCCATTATTTCATTTAATTTCTTTTATTATTTACTATATCAGTTAGAAGATGATATGTATATTTGATATTAAATTTACGGAAAAAAAACAAAAATAAAGTTATAATTTTCTTATAATAATATTATATTATTACTAGAAATTAGTAATTGAGACCTTAGGAATTAAAATAAAGCAGTTAGATTAATTATAAGGTTATTCTAATCCTTGAAAGAATTATAATTAGAGTTCTAGTTGAAATAAAACACTTATTCCATATATATATAAGTCTCACACTCTAAAATCTTAGCCCCACACACACCAAAAAAATAAATAATAATAATAAGGGAAGGGCGGCATAAGAGAAAGAAAGCAGAGGAGGCGACGGCGGGTCTTCACCACTTTTTAATCGGAATAGAGGTTCACGGTACAGATTATGGACATCTTGTATTTTTTTTCTTTGATTAATTCGTCTTCTTTAGTTGCTAATCAAATGAGCAAAGACAATTAATGAGCTCTAATTGACCAAGGGAGGCTCTTTGCATATAGAGAAATTTTTTCACCTATTATATTTGATAACCGTAGCCAATATTGTAGTTATTACCCTACAAAATCATGTGAATTCCTTGAATGTTAATGTAGAAACTATTTGATATATATTATATATATAAAAAAAAATTCCATAGCCGCAATTATTGACTAGAAGGTGATTTTGACCTTGCTATTTAGTGTTTGTATTATATGTATACATGTATCTAATAAACTGATAATGGACAGGGAAGGGAAGAAAACTATTCAGCCACAATTGTTGACTTTGATGTTGGTGTGGTAGTGTTATATGTATACATGTATCTAACAAACCGAGAAACATAAAAGAAGGGATAATAGGGAGACCCACGAGGGGTGAGCAACTTTGAGGCATGTGGGTTTTTATTTTTTATGGGTTAGAATTAGTGGATGTATGATTTTGTATATGTACGTGTATATATATACATGTGCAGAATATGATAGATTAGTAAATCGATTTTTGATAAATTGATTTAAGGTATAACAAAACTTGACCTGATTGTTGGATTCTGGATATGTCTGTCCGATTTTATTGGGTTGAAATTCTAGAAAGTATAATTATCTAGGATTAAATAGAGTTGTTGGGTCTTAAGATATTATAGGTTTATGGTACCCATAAGACTAGTCCTAAGTAAATCCTGTCTTAGTAATCAGTTAAATTGATGATTGAAGTGTTTAATAAATGAATCAGGGGACTCAGCGATTGATTCGATTGATTATGAGATATGATTGACTTCTAGGGCAATCTTGAAGGTGAGTGCCTAGACTTATAAATACTATATATTGCTATGTTTCAAAATCCAGAAGGATATATGCTATTATATAATTGTTCATGAATTGTTTTCAACTTACACTGCACTACATATGTATTCCACTGCGCACAAAAAGAAATATTTTTTCTTGTTTTAATTCTGGAAAAAGAAACCCATGCTTTATGATTTTAATGCTTCTAGACTACTAATTAAATTCGATGATCAACTGATTATTGTTACTGTTAGTTGGATCCAACTTGGTTTGGGTGTGCGAGGGACTTCATTGGGCAGCAGCGGGCTAGCCAGTTGAATACCAACCCCCCTATGGCCTAATCTTCCCAGTGCATAACAGAAGCCGTTTGTGGCTGAGGTGGGTTGTAGGAATTTCCGGGGACGCTCGGGCACTGTTTTGATACGGTCGCACCTTGCTTGGAGCGATAAGGGACTGTTATGGTGGGAGCCATAAGGTTGACTGGCTACAACAAACACTGTCTGATCATCACATTTAAGTTGATAGTCTAGGAAATTGTTTAATGAAATTTTGATTGGTTATTGCTTGATCGTTCATAAATTTCTCGACTGTTATTGTTAGATTGTTTTATGAATCCCACTTATATTACTCGAAAATTCCCACTGTACAAAATAATTTTAATTGAAGAATTCACTTTACACACACTTGGCACTCACTGAGTCTTTTACTCATACTCTTTTCTTTTCTTTAACTTCCTTCTGGCAGACATAAATTCTAGTCCTATGAGGAGGTAGATCCTGCATATGATGAGAATAAAGAGTGAAGACGCAATTTTTGGAATTTTTTGTAGACTAGTATATTTTCTATTAAGTTCGTTAGTTTTGTTTTATTTGTTATGGATTTTATTGTGTTTAGTTTCGGAAAGATTTCGATACTTTGAGTCTTATGTTGTGAGTTTGCTAGGAATGGATGAGTTCTTATTTAACCTTATGATTTTGGATTGTTAGTTTCATTTATTTGGGATTATATTTCATGCTCAATTCTAGTATAAATATGGTTTAATTTTGTGGCGTGACATCTTTCTTCTTACATTCTTCTGCATATATTTTCTCACTAAAAATTTCTTCCATTGTTCTTATCATCCTTAAAACTCTCACCACACTTCCGCACTCTAAAAATCCAAATAGAAAATTAAGAGAAATAGAAAACAACAAGCTTGAAGAGAAAACATAAATAGATGCTTAGTATTTTGTATTTTAGTTGTGCGATTCGAATTTGCTTTATCTTGTAAGTGTATTCAGACCAAAGAAAAATAAGGATGTTGAACGAGACATCACACATTTGATCCCATAACTTATGCTTAGTCTAATTTTGGTTCCGTTGCCTTTAAAAATATCACATTAAGTCCTTAAATTTAAAATTGTGTCGTATTTAATTTTGTCCTTTCATCAGATACTTAATGAGGAAACACACGTGCATACCACGTGGCCTTTAGCTACTGCATTTTGAGGAGAAAAATTGACAAATGCATTATTTATTTCTTCATTTTGCAAGGAAAATCAATACCTATCTATCTAAAATGAACAATTGAACAATTAATCCCATAATGAAACATTCCCCTTGGAAGAATTTCTATTACTGTGCATCGAAACTTTGAAAACATGTCTCCTAACCCTAACTTTTATACAGAACCTCTGCAGTACTTCTATGCCATCTTCTTTAGGAACCCTCTAGCCCAACTTCTCCACGAATTCTCTAACATCTTCTTCTTATGCTCCATCGTGAACTTTGAAGCTGCTTCTTGGTGACAAATTATGGTGGGGGTGGGGTCACCCCTTCTAGTGAGAGGTACTGTAGTTTAGCTCCTTGCTCGAGGAATCAATGCTAGCACTTCTAGGACCACCACTACTGAAGGCCATTTTTCGTTGACTACACTATTGAGCTCCAATAGGGTTGCCACCCATACAGTGTTGGCTTATTGAGTGGTAAAGGGAGCTGAAGGGGTTGTATCATCTCATTGCTATACAAGGCTTGCCATGGTGCTCCTTGTGGTGGAAGTTGCGGTGGCAACTGCAGGTGGCGCGTTTTAGGGCTTCAATGGTTCCTTTCTCCCCCCAAAATTCAGCAGCTAACGACCACACTACAAGAAAATTGGCATTTAGTGGCACTAGTTTGGTGACATTTTAAAATATAATAACACAAAAAGTATTATGGTGATAGTTATAAAAGAATGCTACTATAAATTAATATTTGGTGGCATTTGATTATTAAATGACAAATAAAATAGTGACATTTGATTGAAAATGCCAAGATAAATGTACTTCAAAGATATTTAATCAATGTCACTAATTTTTTCTTTTAGAAAAATGCCATTAATATGTAGTTATAATGTCATTTGAAGAAAAATTTCATACAATATTTAGTGGCACTAACTTAGTGTCATTTATAGTGTTATGACACACAAAAGTAATATGGTGATAGTTATAAAAAAATATCACTATAATAAAATATTTAGTGGAATTTAATTATTAAATGACATATAAATAGTGGCATTTGATTAAAAATGATAACAAAAGTATATTTTGAAGGCATTTAGCTAGTGCCACTAAATTTTCTTAAAAAATGTCACTTATATTTATTTATGGTGTCACTTAGAAAAAATTCTACAAAATATTTAGTGGCACTAACTTAGTGACATTCGGTAGTGTAACAACACACAAGAGTAATATGGTAATAATTATTGAAAAATATAACCGTAATACAATATTTAGTGGCATTTGATTAATAAGTGACAAAAAAGAAATAGTGACATTTGATTGAGAATACTAACATAAATATCTTTGCAACACTAAGCCACTAATTTTTTCTTAAAAAATTGCCACTCATACTTATTTATGGTGTCATTTATAAAAGATATTACAAATTATTTAGTAACATTGATTTAACGTTGCTTTACAATATAGTGACCCATTAAAGTAATTAAAAATAGTAATAAAATATGCCACTATAATATAATACTTAGTGGTAATTGATTACTAAATTTTATAAAAATATAATTTTTATTGAAATACTAACATAACTATATGTTAAACGCATTAAACTAGCATCACTACTTTTTTTCTGGGGAAAGAGAATATCACTCGTAATTCAATTATGGTATGACATGAAATAAATATCACACACAAAAAAGATAATGTATATATAAATATTAATAACTGTAAAATTTATAAATTTTATATCTTATCATTATGTATTAATAATATTAACTACTTAATATAATTTTAATGTATCGGCTAAATTAACCATATTTTCAAGAAATATAAAAAATTTAAGTTTGTGCCCATTTCTTTTCCTCATCTATACATTATTTTTTGAATATTTTCTATCTTTAAGTTTCATGTCTCACAATTTTGCAAATGTATTATTTAATATAATAATTTCAAGCATATATTTAAATAATTAAGAAAATATCTTTTAAGATATAGATAATAAACATTTGGTGGGTAAATTGACGGTAAACTCATATCTTTCCAACTAAAATATTGTAGGTTTGAGTCTTATACAGAGCAATTAGAGCGTGTTGGAACCTCGTATATGGGTGTTGAAGGCATATTAAGATATCTCTCGAAAGAATCTTTTTTGCCATTTAATTTAGCATGTTCTTTAATTAATTTTTATGGCATGTTAGTATGTCATTTAAAGGAATCTTTGTATTTTAACATCACTATATGTGTTTTTGTGGCACGTTAGCATGTCATTTAAAAGTATCTTTGTGACATTTTAACATGTCATTTATTGTATTTGTTATAGCATATTACCTTGTCATTTGAAGGAACTTTTGTACCATTTTTACCTGCTACTACATGAAATTTTTAGTGGCATATTAACATATCATTTAAAATAATTTTTAATGACACTTTTACATGTTATTTAATGCATTTTCCATGACATTTTAACGTATCATTTGATGCAATTTTTATTGCATTTTATTAATGCCGAAACAAAGATAATTTTTATACTTTTAATTACATCACTAAAAGTGACACTTTTAAAACAATATCATTAAATGTAAAATTGCCACTATAAAATTTTTTAAGCGGCGAGTTTAGTGTCTTTAATGCTTAATTTTGTTGTAGTGCCATATGATGTGCACATGTGTTTCTCGTTATGTATTTGATGGTAGGGAGAAATCTAGATTAAAAATGCGACATAATTTTTAAGTTTTGGAACCCAATATGATACTATCAAAGCAAAGGGACCAAAATAAAATTGGGCCTAAATTATGGGACCAAAAGTATAATTTTTCTAACACTAAATATTTTTTATTGGTATTAGAGTTGAAAGGTTGTCTTCATGATCTATTTTATATATTCGTAATATAGAAATTATGTGAATAATGTATATTTGGTTTTCAAATTTCCGAACATAACATGCTTATATTATGTTTTATTTATACACACGCCATCAAATGTCTGCTAGGTTCGAACCCCCAACCTCATACTTTATGTGTAGCACTTATGCAATGTGCTAAAGACCAATCAGCCAATATGCTTATATGATGTAGATCGAGTTTATAATTTTTCAGGAATATTGGCTCAGCATGTTGGTAAAAGTAATTGTTTATCACAAGATTTGTTGAAATCTTAAAAGTTATTTTATTTTTTTGTATATTCAATTTACACTACTGGAAAGTAGGGCTTTGGTAACCGCAAAATAGTGACCCCAGCATGTGGTCACTAATCAGTGACCTCTTTGTGACTGATTATATTAAAAGATTTTGAATAAAGATAGTAACGAATTATTGATCGATTTTGTGACGGAACTAGTGACAACCGAATCCATCATTAAATTTGTGACTGATTTTAATTGAGTCACAAAATTGATCACTGAATTACTCCATTTACTTACCATGATTCACTAATTAATGACATACCACAGAGCGGTCACAAATCCGTGACAAATGTTTTAATAATATTGAAAAAAATTTTAGTCAACTAGATTCGAACCCACACAACTACTTAAAAAAAATTCTCTTGAAATCCAATGAACCACCAAATAAATTTGTGAGTAGCTTGTTTCTTTTATTTATTTACCTATAGTTAATTGCTTCTATTCTCAAAACCCTATCTACCAAATTATTCAAAAGTTGAGCCTAAAAACTTCAGTTCCTTTTCTTTCTTGTTTCTCCACCAGTCTCAAACCCTAAACCCCTCTGCCCCTCCTCAGTTCTAGAACAGAGAAGAAGTCTAAACACAAAAAGCCAAGGATTAGCTTGTTAAGGGTAGAGAATGTGACGGCTGGAGGTCGTCCTAACTAGATTTCCAAGATTAAAGTGCTCAAGCTCTCCATTGCCCAAGTGCTGACTGTGATTCAGTAGAAGCGAAAAGATGCTCTTGAAGAAGTGTACAAGAAGAAGAAGAGCTGTGCCATTGATCTCTCCCCTAAAAAGAGTTGTGCCTCCACTGTCGCCTCACCAAGCACCAGGTATGCCCTTGTTTTTCACTTAAATCTTTCAATTATAGAGCATGAATTAAGAATTGAAGCAGGCTAGGAAAGGTTACTACTAGAGGATTTTTAAATATTGATGGAGCCCTTGGACAACTAGATTTTGAGGTTTATTAGATTATTCAATTAAGGTCTTGAATTAAGCTTTTTCTTTGAACATTTTTTGGAGTTTATTATTAAAGCGTTGTGGGGGAGATATGGTTTGGAATTGTGATGTTGAGTTTTGAATTAGTTTGAAACATGCTCAAATTAAGCTTTACAGAGGAAATTTAATTTGACATGAATGCATCTTTTTCTGAAACACCTCTCTATAAATAATATTTAGCTTAGTTATTTTGTGGGAAAGGAAAAGCAAATTTGGCATGTTAGAAATGAATATTAGTTTGTTATTCTCTCTCTGAAGTATGCTTGTTTATCGATGATTGAATTAAGATATTCTTGTTTAGCTTGAATGTGTTAATGACCATAATTGAATTTGTTATATGCATTGGACTCTTGAGGGCTATATCAATTAAATGCTTGGAAAGAAAGTTTATGTTTTGATGGAGTTTCTTGAAGTGTCTAATTATTAAACTGTGGGTGTAAATTTTGGAGAAAAATTGTTGTTGGCACTTTGTCAGCAATCTTAGTTCTCTTTATGTCCAAATGAGAGTGCCATAAAGCATTGTTGTTACTCTTTCTAATATTGGTCATTCATCTACTTTCCCTGCAGAAATTTTATCTTGGGGGAAGGTTTATTTCCGGGTCTGATGTACTATTAGTCTTCCTAACAATATTTCTTATAGTTGTTCCCGCTGCCATTTTCTCTGTGTTTGTTGCAAGAAAATTGATGGATGGTTTTTCTGGCGACTGGGGATTGCGATTATGGTTGTATTTATTGTTTTCACACTATATGTAAGTCCTATTTCCTACTTTGAAGCTTTACATCTGTCTCAAATTGTTCGGTAAGCAAGCCCTCCAATGGTTGAATTAGATTGAGATTTTCGTCTTCTCTTGCTGAGGTAATTGATTTTTAAGTTATTGCTTAAGTAAGGTCATGCAACTAGTCTTTTGAAACTCATTCATCTTTCCTTTTCTAGGAACATTATATCTGTGAGTTCTAAGAGTCCAAATGAGAACTAGTAAATCTTGACCTTAGGATCATTAATGTTGATGTATAATGAACCTAATGGGGAAAAAAAGTGGAAAAGAAAAATTGGAGCCTGCGCTGTATGTATGGAATTGTTGGCATGCTATTTTCTAGTTTGATTCTAGTGATATTGTTGGGAACTGTCTCTCTAGCAGTTATTTGGTTTCATCTTAATGCTCTAGAAACAACTTGCATTCTCTTGTTCTTTTTCTCTCCCACCTCCAGGCATATCTCCCATGTTGCTAAATATATATATATATATGTACCAACTGATATGTAATGTTAATGCTTAATGATTATATATGTAAGTTTGTTAGTTTTTACTTGTAAGGTGCATTTAATTGTTAAAGCTTGGATGGTTGTATACCCTTCCTTTCATACTAGAACAAAGTTTAAAGTCAAAATATATAAGCAATTTTTTGTGGCTAAAAGTTGGGGCTGAAACTATGCATATTGCTACTCAGATTATTATTATCTGAAACTGAAGAAGTAGTATTGTTGGAATAAGCAATGTGCTGCTGCTGCTGCTGTGACAATGGTGAGTTATGATTATTAAATGCATTTGCCATAACAAATCTGCTATTTATCAATTGAGTTTGCACCATTGACAGCTCTGCTTGAATTGATGCCACCTATAATTATATATATGTAACAACAAGAATTAATAAATCCCATATATATATATATGTCAGAATCTTGACAATCATATATATAATTGAGATCAAGAACCTTATAATATAGATTATATATGCTAGAATCTTGTTCAAATGTCATTGATATAACTTGTCTGATAGAGGGATAAAAGTGCATCCATAATTTGGACTTGTTGAGGTCAATCATCAGAGGAAGCTTAACACAAATGATCCTTTTATATTATCTCAACAAGAACATCAAGTGTACTACACAAGTTTTTCATCTATGAATAGTGAGAGGCGGGATTGGTATGCAGTGTGCAAAATAAAGGCAAGAAGTAGAATATATATCCCCTCTATTTTGATGCAAAACCAAGCAAATGAATCAAGTGTTGAACCTCTATATCAAGAAGATGATGTGGCAACACTGATTAAAGTTCCAATTAATGTTGATCTTGACAATTCCAGTATTTTAGTTGATGATAATGCAAATCCAATAGAAATACCTTATGATGAAATCCAACATAATTCGATCCCATCAACAAGAAACGTAATGGATGGAGAAGATGAAGAATTAGAGGAAATCGAAGGAGAAAATAGTGAAGAGAAGGTGGGGTTTGAAGATTTTGATTCAACCAATGATAGGAATGAGGTGAATTGGTGTCATTATTGAATATTCTAACTTTTGATTAATAACATGCAATAATATTTGTTTTTTTAATTGCTTATATATCACTGTCATTTTTTTCTGCTCAATGTATTTTGCATTATATCTAATTGCATTAACTTGTTGGCTATGTTATTGTTTAATTGTGCTGGATGACGACTAGAGGTAGATGTTATGATGGGAGAGTTAGAGGTAGGCGAGGTCGAGCACAGTTTGATGCATGTTTTGATGAGGTTCCTTATACAAAACTACTTATTCTAGCATTTGAGGCAGAGGATAGTGTTACTCCTCCAGAATATGAAGAGAATTTATGGACTCCGAATAATGAGGTAGAGCATTACGAGTAATCAGTGAAGGCCAAAATTCATCATATGGAAGAACGATGGGTGAAACACAAGGGAGTTATGCAACTAATAATCGTTATAGCCGCACTTTTATACAATAAGACCATGAAGGGTTGGGATGGCCCAAACCAAGTTGGTCCAAAGATGCAGTGCCAGGTAGGGGTGTAAATGAGCCGAGCCCGAGCCTGCTAGGCTCGGGCTCAGTCTCAGACTCAGGCTCGACTCGTTAAGGCTCAATAAGGCTCGATTCGTATAAACTTGAATGTGATTGCTCTTACTCGATAAGGCTTGATTCGTATAAGCTCGAATGAGCTCGAGCCTGTTTAGGTTTGAAACAAAGTTTATAATAATAAACACCATATTATTATAAAAAGATCGTTTAGGCTCGCGAGCCTGTCGAGCTGAATACTATTGAGCTTGGCTCAGCTTGTTTGACTGGCGAGCTTGGGCTCGGCTCATTTAAGTTCGAGCTGAATTTGAGCTTTCATCGAGCCGAGCCCGAACCGTTCGTGAATATTCTCATCTCATTTACACCCCTAGCGCCAGGCCCACTCTTTCATCCGAGGCCCATAGGCGCAATCGACCTCTTGCTCAACCTACGCTGCTAATTTGTTCCCCAGAATGTTGTCAGGTCGACCTTATCGACCAGAGAGGTCGATATAGTACAATACTCTGCTGCCTTATTAAATGCACTGACAGGAGGCATGCCTCCGCATTAATGGCGCATGTTGCCCCATTACCGCCTGACGCAGTAGGCACTTCAATAGTGTACTACCAGCCTTATAACCTGGGAAGACGGCCACTTGGAATAGCACAGGGAGGGGAGTTGACCAATTGCCCCTCATGTAAGGACAAATGCCCTCTCTACACATCAAGGGCATCATAGATAAATCCCCAAGTAGAGAAGGCTATAAATACCCCCATTCCAACCTTCTAAAGGTAGGCTTTCATATATACAAAATGCCTATACTCTACTGCTCTTATTATCTAGTCGACCCGTATTGACTTGAACGTCGGAGGGCTTAAGTCGAGGGCTCCTCAGCTAGCTTGACGTTTGCTACTGATTGCAGGATTCAGCCCACCTATACCAATATATCGACCAGAGAGGTCGAGTTTCACCGAGTCTTCCAGTTGATCCAACATCCAACAGATTCAACCTTCATCATTTGGCGCCGTTTGTGGGAAACTTTGAATCTGCTATCGATAATGGTAAACACCAGGCGAGCCCCCTCAGGAAGAGAAGAAACTAGGAGATCCAGCTCTCCCTCGTCTAGGCCTCACCAAGAGCCAGAAGTCCCAGGGTCCAGCGCCCATCCAGAGCCAGTGGTCACTTTGACCATGCCCCAATTGATGCAGCTCATCAATGAGCAGATTTCAACTCAACTCTCGGCGGCCATGAATCGACACATCACCCAACCGAAGCCGGCAGCCAGTGCAACACCGCAACCTGCGGCCTCGGAGCGAAAATAGCCTGAAGCAAATTTCGACCGACCATAATTGAGCAGGCCACCATCGAGGTGCGAAGTGGGCCTTGGCCATTTTTCGAGAGAGATTCCTCGATCTGTGCCACGGGAAGAAGTGGCAGATTCAATCGACCATGATGTTCGACCCATTCAAGCCCTGCAGTGCGATAAAGTCGAACGTTCGAGGCACCGCACGAGTAGAAATGTATCCCAGGCGGATAAAGAGGATGAAAGGAGGTGTCACACCAGGTGCAACAATTGAACCGACGACTGGAAGAGATCTCGAGGAGGAACACGACAAGATTGCCCCACCAAGAGGGATCGCAGAGGTTTTGGAGAGAAAAAGACTCCCCATTCGTCCAAGATATCATTGACGAGCACATTGCTGTCAATGCCAAGATTCTGACAGGCCTGCCGAGATACGACGGCTCGATCGATCCAAACGAATACCTAATGCAGTTTGAGCATATGATGCAACTGCATGGGCACAACGAGTACATCCATGCAAAAATGTTGGTGACCACTTTCCAGGAAATAGCACTCGACTAGTTTGTGAAACTGGAGCCGGCGTCGATACTCTCATATGACCAACTGTGCGACAAATTTTTGCACCAGTTTGCGAGCAGAAGGAAAGCCAAGCTTCCCCATACACATTTGCACACAGTGAAGCAAGTCGAGGGAGAATCCCTCTGGGACTTTTTCACCCGATTCAACATGGAGGTGTTAAAGATCGACAGCTCGAGAATTGAATTCTTGATCGATGTGTTATTTTTGGGCCTCAGGCACAAGGAGAGTGCCAATGCATTGGTTCGCAAGCAGCCCAGGTCGATGGAGGAGCATCTCGACCTTGCAGAGAAGTACATGACCTAAGAAGAGATGAACAAGTTGAAATACGATAATCTCGAAGTCGACAAGAGAAAAAATAAGGAGAAAGATGACCGCCGGGATAGGGAGGGACGTTGATCCCCCATAAAACGCTTCCATAACTACACTCTGATCAATCTCCCAAGGAAAGAGGTGTTGTTTGCCACACAGAATGAAAACCTGCTCAAAAAACCCCAAATGCTCATCGAAACAGAAGCTATGAAAAAATCAAAAAATAATGTCACTTCCATAAGCAAAAGGGGCATGACACAGAAGATTGCTTCAACTTGCAGGACGAGATTGAAAGACTGATCAGGCAGGGCCACCTGAAAAAATATGTTGAAGAATTGACCAAGCGTGATGAGGGTAAAACTGACCGGACTCCCCGTAGCGAAAGGTCGGCCAGCCCGAGGAGAGAAGAAAAAGGGAAAATACCTACCCAAGAACCCAACCTGCCCATTCGAGGAGTCATCGACATGATCGTGGGTGGTCCCACTGGAGGAGATTCTAGGAACTCAAGGAAGCAAACCCAGAGATAGCTAGAGTCGACAAGACTAGCTAAGGTCGAGATGGTTTTCCAGCTCTTAACTAGTGCCGAGCCAATCTCCTTTAGCGACTCAGACCTCGACCATATGGAGAACAGGGGAATTGACAAAAAAATAGACTGCCCTATGGTGGTAGCCTTGGAAATAGCCAATTTCGAGGTCAGAAAAATATTGGTCGACAATGGCAGCTCTGTGAACATCATGTTCTTGTCCACATTGAACAGAATGAAATTGGGGTAACTAAAGTTTGATTCAGTTAGAGCACCACTGGTCAGATTTGATGGGTCTGAGATCATCCCAAAAGGATCTATCAACCTCTCCACATCATTTGGACAAGGCCCCCGGAGCAGAACTTTGATGATCAACTATTTGGTGGTCGAGCTCCATTCGCATACAACGTCATGGTCGACCAGCCCTCAATGACTTCAGGGCCATTGTCTCCACTTATCACATGAAGATTAAGTTCCCAATCCCAGCAGAAGTAGGAGAACTCTTATGCAACCTCAAGGATGCATGACGTTGTTATACCATTTCCATTGAGTCCAATGAGCAGAAGAAACGACCTCAACTGAAGCCCTCGGGGGATGCCCCTGTAGCGAAACTCGAGGAGGGACCTTCATCTAAAAGGAGAAAGTTAGAAGACACTCGGGTCGAGCTTGTCGGGGAGTTCAAAATAATAGAGCTCGAACCTGAAACCCCAACAAAACTACTGGGGTCAGAAGTGATATGGGCAACCATTTGGAATGCCTTATGGTCGATTTCCTTCGATGAAATATTGATTTGTTCGCTTGGAAAGCTGCAGATCTTCAAGGAATCGACCCAAGTGTCATCATCCATCGACTCAATATGGACCCCATACACAAGCCAGTAAGGCAAAAGACAAGAACCTTCAATGCTGAGAGGTCCCAAATCATCGAGGAGGAGGTCAGCAAGCTTTTACAAGCAAGATATATTGTAGAAATTCAGTACCCTTCTTGGCTTTGTAATGTTGTACTTGTCCCTAAGAATGAGGAAAAATGGCGAATGTGTAATGGTTTCACTGATTTAAATAAAGCTTGCCCAAAGGATCCTTACCCCTTGCCTCGTATAGATTTATTAGTAGATTCTACTACTAGACGTGAATTGTTGAGCATAATAGATGCCTTCCAAGGCTATTATCAAATTTTATGGCACCCGAAGACAGGGACAAGACCTCTTTCGTCGTCCCCAATGGAGTATATTGCTTTTTAGTCAAGCCCTTTGCACTCAAGAATGCGGGAGCAACATACAAAAGATTGGTCAACTTTATGTTCAAGAATGAGATCGGGAGGTCGATGGAGGTCTACGTCGATGACATGATTATCAAAATCGAGAAGGCCGAGGATCACCTAGTCGACCTCGACCACACCTTTGCCATATTAAGGGCCTCTGGCATGAAGCTCAATCCTAACAAGTGCACATTTGGAGTACGCGGGGGCAAGTTCCTCATGTATATGGTCAGTTAAAGAGGGATCGAGGCAAACCTACAGAAGATCCAAACAATTCTGGACATCGCCCCGCCTCGTACGGTTTGAGATATCCAATGCCTGGTCGAAAAAATCATAGCCCTCGGCAGATTCATAGCACGGCTGGTCGACAATAGTCTACGTTTCTTCAAAATACTTACAAACGCCAAAAAATTAGGGTTTCAGTGGACTCAGCATTGCAACCAGGCCTTGGTAGAGCTCAAGCAATACTTGTCTTCACCACCTATGCTCGCTAAACCTGAGCTGGGAGAAGTGCTACAACTTTATCTAGCTGTATCTACCGTCTCGATCAGTTCAGTATTGACATCGACAAGAGAAGGGACTCATTGTCCTGTGTATTATTGCAGCAAGGCTCTACACGGGCCCGAACACAATTATTTGGAGATCGAGAAGTTTTCCCTAGCCCTCGTTACGGCAGCCTGGAAGTTACGGCCTTACTTCCAATCCCATGCAATCGTGGTGTTGACGAATCAACCATTAAAGTAGGTGTTGTCGAAGCCCAACACTTCAGGTTGACTCACCAAATGGGCCATCGAGCTCAGGGAGTTTGACATCACATTCCAGCCGCGAATGGCCATAAAAGCAGAAGTCCAGGCCGACTTCATCGTCGAAAGACTCGACCTACCGATCCAAAATGTTGAGAATGCCTCAGTATGGACATTGCATGTTGATGGATCAGCAACCACATTAGGAGGCAGAATAGGTGTGTCCCTCCATTCCCCACTTGCCGAGGAGTATGACTTTGCCATAAAACTCAACTTCCTGATTACCAACAATGAAGCAGAATATAAGACTTTCATCGCAAGAATGCGCATGGCCGTAGCTCGCGGTGTTGAGCAGCTCGTAGCGATCACTGATTCTTAGCTAGTCCCGAAACAAAGGGCAATTTCGAGGTGAAGGAGGTCAAAATGACTCAGTATCTAACACAAGTAAGACAATTACGACAATCATTCGGAGTTTCACCATGAGCTAGGTCCCCCGAACAGAGAACGAACGAGCAGATGCACTCTCGAAGCTAGCCAGCTCGACAAAAGGTACCAGGGAAAGAACTGTAACATTTTTGGTGGCCAACAAACCTTGTATTCCAGCCACCAATCATAGTCTCATCAGGTGCGTCTAGGAGACAGCCCACTCTTGGCAAGTACCAATCAAGCTTCACCTGAGTCAATGGACCATGCCCCTTGATGACAAGGAAGCCCACAGGCTTAGAGGGCTGGAAACCAAGTTTGCACTAGATGAACATTGACAGCTCTATGGCAGGTCAATATCAGGACCCCCACTGAAATGCCTAGCACCCGAAGAGGCGAACAAAGTACTACAGGAGATACACGCTGGCATCTAAGGCAACCATTTTGGTGGTCGATCTTTAGCGCACAAAGTTGTCCGTCACGGTTATTTTTGGCCCACCTTATTACAAGACTCAATCGACTTTGCTAGAAAATGACCGTCGTGTCAAATCCACTCGAACATACAGCACCAACCAGCTGCATCGATGGTCAACGTCCAGATCACATGGCCATTCGACCAATGGGGGATCGACATAGTTGGATCTCTCCTGAAGACATCGGGCCAACGTAAGTTTATCATAGTAGCGGTCGAATACTTCACCAAATGGGTAGAAGTCGAAGCAGTTTCCAAAATCACCGACGCGGCCATCACGAGTTTCATTTGGAAAAATGTAATCTGTCGATTCGGGTTGCCTAAAGTCTTAATCTTGGATAATGGCACTCTGTTTCAAAGTTAGAGCACGAGAAAATGGTGCGAAGCCTTGGGAATTACCTAACACTTCACGTCGGTGACAAATAGAACAGTTCTCGACCACCTCAAGTCTCGAATAACAGGGACAGGGGCTAGTTGGGCAGACGACCTCCCAGGGGTGCTTTGGGCTTACAGGACCGCAGCCCGTACAGCTTAGTCTATGGATCCGAAGCGGTAATCCCATTTGAGTTGATCCAGTACACAGCTCGGGTAATCCACTATAATCCGGTCAAAAATGCGACAGATAGGACCCTTGACCTAGTTACCATTGACGAGCTGCGTCATGCAGCTTACAACACGATGCAGCGATATCGGTCGAAAATGACGGAACGCTATAACAGAATAGTGCGACTCTGGAGCTTCAAGGTTAGCGACCTCATCCTCAAGAAAGTGGAAGTATAAAAAAATGTAGGAAAACTTGACCCAAAGTGGGAGAGGCCTTACTCAGTGATCAAAATGTCCAAAACCAATGCCTACCGACTAGCAAACGCGACCGGCCGCGAACTACCACGACCTTGGAACGCAATAAACCTGAAAAAGTTCTAAGTGTAAAAGGCCATTGGCCTCCTTTGTACCTCTCACCAGCAATAAAAGTTACAACACATTCTGACAACATGGAACTTACAAAATCTCCTCTCCTTAGTCGACCTCGCAGGCGACAAAGCAGGCTACAAGCTGCCAAGTCGAGGCTTCTCAGCCAAGACCAAACAGTCAACCCCGTAGTCGACAAAGCAGGCTACAAGCCACCAAGTTGAGGCTTCTCAGGCAAGACCAAACAGTCGACCACAACTTGCTTCTCAGCCAAGACCAAATAGCCAACCCCGTAGTCGACAAAGCAGGCTACAAGCTGCCAAGTCGCAGCTTCTCAGCCAAGACCAAACAGTAGACTCGTAGTCGACAAAGCGGGCTACAAGCCGCCAAGTCAGGGCTTCATAGCCGAGATCACTCAATCGACCCATTAGTCGATAAAATTATTTGAACTTTACCATTCATTATATAAAGCCGACCCCCACAGTCGCTAAGTTATTCAAAGTTTGGTTTATAATTATTTCATTTCATTAAGAAATTGACGCAAGAGGTCACTACCGACCGTGCAATTGCTAGAATTGAGCAAATCTCTAAATTGCAATGAGTCTTCAATTTACCAAATTGCATATTAGTCATAATCTACTCGATGAGGATCTTGAATGAATCTCACAAAATATAACACTGCGAACATTCGACTATAAATTTATTCATGTAATTGAATAAAAGCAGTAAAGGCGAAACATCAAATGAATTCACTAATGAGCCATTCGTTTATGCAAAATAAAAGTCATCCAAAATACAACGCCTCATCGAGGCACCCTAAAAAACAGATCAAAAACACATCAAAAATAGAAATAAACAAAAGCTTAGCTAGAACTGGCACCCTCATCACTAGTCACCCGAGCGTCCTCCTCAATGGCTTGCTCAAGCTCGTCACTTGAGGGGATAGCTATCGGCACAGGCTTGGGCATGGCCACAGCAACGAGCACAGCGGCAATTGTCGGTTGAGACAGACCAGCCACATCATTGAGGAATTGCCTATCTAGAGGAGAAAAATATGTTGCTGCGTCGATCGGCCCTTCCTTGACCTCGAACGCGAAGTCACCGGCGAACTCAAACTCTTGGGCGATGGCTTTCAGCTTCTACTCGACCTCGAATCGCCTCATCTGCTCATCTATCAGCGAGGTCGATGGTGAAACCTCCGCGTTGCCCTTTGCTATAGTAGCCTTGACGCTTGCTCCCTCAGTCCTACCGTCGTCCATCGGATAAGGCTGTAACTGCTCATCGAGCAAATGGCTAACGCGATGCTTATCTTCTGGCCGAAAGCAGTAGCCCAAAAATTGCAGATGTTTAAGGGACTTCTTGAAGGAGCTGTGGGCGTCGTCGAGAGCAAACACGACACTTGCATCTTGGAACGTCGGGCTTAACATGAACTGCTGCAACACCTCTCGGCACACCAATGGCAGTATGCGATAGAACTCAGCCCAAGCCATGTCCAGACCTGCATTTCGACCTACAGTCCGACCAGAATTGAAGGCGACCTGCCTATCCAACCTCAGCTGTTTTAGCAACTCATCCATCTTTGTCCTCTCCTGGACAGATGCGACCAGCTGCTCGTCCCTCAGTTGGAGCTGCTTGTTCAGTTCCCCGACCTGTTTATCGAGCTCATCGACCCTCATTTGTGAAGACTCGAGCTGAGCCTTCAGAGTCTCTATACCCCCGCCAGCCTCCAACTGCTCCAGGTCGGCCAGGGCCAGTTCCGACCTCCGATAGAAATTATATCCTAGCTGGCTGACCTGAAAGACAACGCTGTTAGATAATCGATCAGCATGCAGTAACATAATCAGAGTGAACAAAATCTCACCATGTTGGCATGATAAGCCAACACCCGAAGAGTTGCGTCTTGGCTCAGCCCCGTAATCTTCCTCTGGTCAGCCAGGAACTGACCAGCCATTAATACTTTCAGTGGGGCAGCTCCTGTCGACCCCGCCATCTCCATGGAAAGTGAGTTGTGCACAGACATACCTGGCTCATTGCTGAACCAAGGCAAGGGCAACTTCGGCAGGCTGAATAGGACATCCTCCCCACGAGCGCCGAAGAGAATATCTCCGATCGGCGGGCTCTACCTCGGGGCTTTCCCCTTTTCTTTCTCAACAGCAGTCCTCTTTGGAGCAGGTCCTACCTGCTCTACCACTGCTCTCTTACCTCGACCCGCAGGACTACTGCTTGTGGTTGCGACTGGTTGGGCGGGTGATGGTGTTGGTGAAGGTGCTGGCGCCGCGATCTCCTGGCGAGGCGCTTCGATCACAGCGGCTGTTCGACGAGCCGTAGTAGCAGTGCAGCGCTGTTGGTTCCTCTCTGCCCTCGCCAAAGCCTCGGCCCTTGAACAATTTATGATCTCGTCGCGATTTGCCAAGAAACAAGATAACAAAAGTCAAAATCGAGCATAAAGACAGGAAAATAATAAACTGAAAGAAGCACAGTCTACCTAATCGATCATCCGTAGGCAAATTTAGAGGAGTTGGCGATAACCTAGCCAATACCAAATTTCTCTCCTCGATAAACACCGAGGCCTCCATTTGGTCAAATTCGACTAGGTCCCGAACGAAGGTATTGAGCCAGGTCGGTGTAAGATTACCACCAGCCCTGAGGAATATTGAAACCCCCAGCTACCCGAACAAACAGATACCATTTTTTCCATTCTTGCCCGTAAGAAGAAGCTGGGGAAATAAAGAATTTACGGCGGGGTCGAGCAATTAAATATTAGAAACCCGACTTATCGGTGCTACCTGACTTGCGAGACATGGGAAGATGAAAAAGGTTTGAAAAGTTGTCAAAGTTGGCTGGCTGGTCGAATAGATGCATTAACACGATGAAACTATTGATAGTCGAGAAACAATTGGGAAGTAACTGAGTTATGCACACCTGTAGGCCCCTGAACAGGTCGACCATCTGGGCACTTAAAGGAAACCTCGGATCACATCTAAAGGCATCCTCGAAAACAGTAATACAACCTACGGGAGGATGATGCATTCGATCAGAGGCCCCGGGGGTCAGTAGTTTGTATTGGGCAAGAATATGGTATAACTCTCTAAGATGTCTTAAGTCCACAGGGGTGATGGTTGACACGATCTCGCTATAGTGGTCAGGGGTGAACAGTCGACCTGATACGGAGGAACCTGGCTGGGCCCCGCTTCATCCCCCCGCGATTGCTGCTCAAGCTACTGGAGCTAGAGCTTCCGCTCGACAACTCATTAGACTCCCTCGATGAACCCCCAGGCCTATCAGACTGAGTAGCCTCACTATCTCCCCCTCAACTACTCTCCGAAGCAGATAAACCCAACATTATATCAATAAAGCTGAAGGGGGTTGAAAAGAAAAAAAGGAAGCACTTACTGAATCGAAGAACTAGAAATAGAAAAGTGTTAGCAGCAAAAGTGGTTGACTAGGCGCTTGACCAGATGCTAAGGCAGTAAAAGTAAAAATGGTTATTTTAATAGTGGATATTTATAGGCATGAGTAGCGTGGGAATCCCACGGTTGTAATAATGATGTAACCGCTGTGCCGCCCCACGCGCGCCACGACATAACCGCTCATTAAATGCGCCAAACCCTGGTCGATTTTCAAAAAACCTTTGTCGATTCTTGTAACTATCCATCAAGCTTCCCAACGCTTCTCGTCCAATCCTTGTTCAGCCTTGGGAAGTATGGGGACTTATGATATGGGATGGCCCAAACTAAATTGGCCCAAAGATATAGCGCCAGGCCCAGTCTTTCATCCGAGGCCCATCGACCTCAATCGACCTCTTGCTCAATCTATGCTACTAATCTGTTCCTTAGAACGTTGTCAAGTCGACCTTATAGACCAGAGAGGTCAATATAGTACAATACTCTACTGCCGCATTAAATGCACTGACAAGCGGCATGCCTCCGCATTAATGGCACATGCTGCCCTATTACCGCCTGACGCAGTAGGCACTTCAACAATGTACTACCCAGCTTTATAACTTAGGAAGACGGCCACCTGGAATAGCACAGAGATGGGAGTTGACCAATTGCCCCTTATGCAAGGACAAATGCCCTCTCTACACATCAAGGGCATCACTGACAAATCCCCAAGTAGAGAAGGTTATAAATACCCCCATTCCAACCTTCTAAAGGTAGGCTTTCATATATACAAAAAGCCCATACTTTGCTGCTCTTATTATCTAGTCGACCCGTATTGACTTGAGCATCGGAGGGCCTAAGCCGAGGGCTCCTCAGCTAGCTTGATGTTTGCTAGTGATTGCAGGATTCAACCCACCTATACTAGTATATCGACTAAAAAGGTCGAGTTTCACCGAGTCTTCCAGTTGATCCAACATCCAACAGATTCAACCCTCTTCAAGTATGTTCTTCACCTTTTTATATTAGTGCTTAATTTAATATTATGGGGAATCTAAACATAGTTATCGATAATATTTATTTCATTTATCTTTTGTTATTTGTCAGCTTTATACCAGGGACTATTCCTCTCAAAATCATAGATATATTGAGAAAATACATGGGTCCATGGCCAACTTGGGAGAAAGTTCCTTAAGATAGGAATGAATTTTTTTATGAAAAATTTAGAGTAAATTGCTTTTTAATGGGGAAAATGCAGCTTACCCCATGTGAAATTTGAAATTGCCACAAAAATCTATGTGTAGAAAATAAAGTCTGATCAGTATCATGTGCTTCGTCGAAAATGCCACCATACCCCCAAAAGGGGGTCACGCTGTGTCTGCATGTGGGGTAGCAATTTTGGTTGTAAATTATCTGAAATGCCCTCAAGGGGTTTAGTTGGCCCTTTTGTAATTTGAATTTTAAAAAGTCAATTTTTAACTCTATCTTTTTCCATTTATTAAAAATTTCCTCTCTCTTTTCTTTCTCTCCTTTAATTTTCCTTTCTCTTTGTAACTTCTCTGTATTTTTATTTTGGCCTTGTTGGTGTTGTGTATTTGTAATATACTGAGAAGCAAAATGGCCATAAGCTCATCCCGTAGCAAGAGTCAAGGATTGAAGTAGGCGTTGGATTTGAGATTTACCTCTCTGCTAATGTATGAGTGCAACTTGAAATGTAGTTTTAAGGTAGTTGAATTTGCGCAGAAGCCCACAAAAGGGAGACTCTACTGCAGATGTTCCAAACCAAGTTTGAAATTTTTTTTTGTTGGTGTAATCCAGTGAGTGCTATATGGTTTCCTATGGGCATTCTAGTTGCTCCTCCAAAGCAGACAGATCACCATGAAGAAGAAGGGCAATCGGAGGATAATGTAGAAAATGAGGTCATTTCTCTAGTTGTCGCAAATATTCCACCAGCATGAAGGCTTGAAAAAAATTGGACTTACACTATTGGCAGCCTTCATTGTTTTCACTGTGCTGTTGTTGAAAAATTAAGGGTGGAAAAGGTGCTAAGTACCCATATGTGTTAATTTTAGTTTAAGTTTGATAATATTTCCTTCAGCCTTATTTTAGTTTTAGTTTAAGGTGCTAAGTACCCATAATTAAGTGTCTTTTTTTGTAATATAGTTTCAGTTTAATTTTAGTTTTATTTGATAATATTTCCTTCAGCCTTTCTTCAGTGTTACGTATATTTTGTTTCATTATTTGCCATGAATTACCTATTTTCCGTGTATATTCAGACCAAAGGTAATCAGCATTTCCTTTAATCGCTGATAAAAAAAAAAAAAAAACAAGTATAATCATAGTTATGAGACAGTTGCCACAATGAAACACATTACTGTAATACTATGTAAATAAGGTGCGGCATGCTAGGAAACACACAAAAAACAAACGAACATGAATAGAGATGGGCTAAATAATAGGGAACGCACCCAGAGCTAATGGTAGTTTCATATTAAAGTCCATTCTCGCCACATTTCAAGACTCAAAGGAAACAATGAACTCTTCCCTTGCTTGTCTTAGCTTCTCCATGTTCCCATGCTTTTGTAGAATTTTGATATACTATAATAACGACAAAATATAATAATAAATCCACATTAGGAATTAGCAAAGCAAGTCTTTATCCAAAAGTTAAAGAGACAAAGGAAACACCACTTATTGGAGATTTGCGCCTGTGTGGTGATTTAAGGATAATATTTCCATCACATTCACATACATATCTTACAAGAAATCTTGTTGATTTAGAGAAAATGATTCATTTGTTAGAAGAAAGAAATCATGGATGCGGGGCTTCCTCAGCTAGGTTAAGTACCAAAGTAACACATAAAAAACAAATAACAATTGACTTGCAACCAAGTTAAACGTCCACTGAGGCTTGACCATGACTAGGTACCTTAGCCACTAAAAAAAGGTAATATATCCTACTTGGGGCATGGAATGCGATCAGAAGAACTCCAGAGATTTTCTACTTCACCAGTCTCTCTCGCCCAAAAATATACAATAGAAGAGCTGTCATATCATCTCTATAAAACTTTCATCTGCTAGTGCCCTAGTTACACCAAAAATGTCAAGTGCAAATACTTAGCATAAGCTAGCACAAGACTGAAAGCTTCTTGTGGCTTGTAAACCTGTAACCTTTTACTGGTGCTGGTTTAGATCCTACTAAGGACCACAATTGTTTCATTAATTATTTATTCAGAACATTTACATAGTTATTCATATCATGCCAATTAAATTAGCTCACATAATCGGCACATTCATAATCAAATTCCAACGACTATAATGTGAAAAGAAATTAGTGTCATCCACAAATTGATTATGCACAAATTTAATTGAACCATTCCAAATGAAATAAGACTGGTTGGCATAGTAAAAATCCTCGCAAATAAAATTGCACATATATTCGTGTTGTCAATTTCTATTAACAATATAAGCACAAAGAAGTAGGAAAACTTGCATATGTATTCGTGTCAGGAAATTGAAGCTAGAAAGGTTTTTACTTGAATATGAGAATCATAATCAAATGGATTATTGTATAGCTCTATTTCTAGGATTCAATCTGCGCCTTCACTTGGGCTTCATTCTCGAAGTCAGCGTTTGATTCGGCATCCGAACTGCCACTAGGGTTTTGAGCATCGGGCATTGGTTGGTCTTTGTTTGTGTTGGTTTTTTCTTCTGCACCAGAAGGTTGAGTAGCAATTTGGGTTTCAGGATCCGCCATTTTTCACAAATTTTAATCTTTCTGCGGAATGTAGAGACGGACAACGTTCACTTTCCACATGTAGCTATCTGAGACTAAAAACCCAAGAGGCATAAAGAAGGGATATTAATATAACCCCACTCCAATTTAGATAGATGCTTTATGTGAAATGTGGCTTGTATCATCACAGTCGCTAAATGGACTCGGGTAGGTGGCTAATGGGTTTAGGTCATTTATGATTAATAATCAAACTAAAAACGTGCTCTAGGATATAGGATAAGTTTGACTTTATGAGAGAGAATTTCATCAAATTACAACTGATAAGAAAAGTATTTTTCTATTTTTTTTTTTGGTATTCAAATAAATAACTACTAGTTCTAACTCAAGTAATTTATAAGTTGATTTTGTGAGAATTAATTTCATCAAATTGTAGTTGATAGAAAAGTATTGTTCTAGTTTTAAGGTTTTGTATTCAAATAAATCGTTAAATAATCTATAATTTATGATAAATCAAAAGTAATTTAACTTAAAATCATCGAACACGCTTGCATGATGAGACAAAGGTCCAAATTTGATTGGGTGGTGGAATTGTTAGCTAAATTCACCCCATATATCCATTGTTTGGATGGTGGAATAACTGAACATTATTGATAATATAATGTAACATAGATTTTCAAATGATAATGAAAAAATAAATTACTTCGTGTTGTTTTTAAATTATTATATAAAAAAATTAATAATTGAAAATTGTTAATCACATCTAGAATTAAGTGAGTTTTTTATTTAAAAAAATATCTAATGTAAATAGAGTAATAGATTTAGCCATTTATAATTCATTAACAAAAAACATGTATTACCGTTTATTCATGTATGATGCAACTATAAAAGAAAATAGTTTTCTTCTACAAATGCTGATGGCTAAAAAAACTAAATTTGCAGTTAAGTCATTATAAAATTTAGTATTTATACCGTTGTAAATTTAGTTCCAAATTTATATTGGAGCATTCCCAATTATTCAACTCAATTACATAATAATTTGAATTATTCCACTGTATAAGACAAAAATAAATAAATCCCAACCACCACTATTAGGCATCTCTTCACTCTCAAATTTAATTTTCAAAATGTCTTCAAAACCAGCTAAAAAATGTTGTTAGTTTAATTAAGAAATCTGAAAACATCTGAATACTAAAGATCACAATGATCAAATCATTTAATGCTTGGAAAATCTATCTCTAATTGCATCCATATATAAAGAAACACAAATAAGCCCATCTCTATATATAAAATGTCAATATATCGGTATCAAGTTAAATTATCCATTTATATTTCTGGACAACATATTCAGCACTGCAGCTCTAGAAGCTTATCCTCCAAACTATAAAATATCTCAAGGTTGGTGTTCATCATTTCAAAATTGCAAAACAAGCACCACCACTTGACAAAAATGCTTGTAAAATATTCACCTGCCAGCTACTTTGAATCAATTGAGAGAAACCAAGGGGAGAACTAGTTTTTGAATTTGATACTGCGGCTGATACCTATATTAGTACCAGATGATTCGCCTCCATAGAGACCTATTGGCTTTTTGATCCCATGAACCTATCCTTTTCTGTGAACCTCTGCCTTCTTGTGCTTCAACTGAGAGACAGAAAAATGGAGTCAGTGTCCCTATCCAGAAACTTCTATTTAACAACGTATAGAGGGGGATGGGGAGATCTATAGATTCATGGGAATTCAACTATTTGAATCAAAATACCTTATACTTCGTTTTAGGATTTTTGGTCAGCTTCTTGCCAACACGAGCTAAGCCCTTACTCTTTTCCATCTAGATAAAATTTAAACCAAAACCCAAAGATCAAATGTTAAAGCCCAAAAAAAGAAAAGGTGAATGCATAAAATCAGTCTTGTACCAAATTAAATTTTCCAGTACCTGATGCGTGATATGGCGCTTTCTATCAACAATATCTAGCAAAGATAAAACTTCTGGGGTCCTGTGGAAATTAACTTGGGGTTAGCAAATAATAAATATTTTACATTGTTAATGGAAACAAATTTAAACATTACGAGATATGTGGAAGTAAAATGAGAATGGTCACAGATAAACATCTATTTAGACGAACACAATACACATTTGTGTAAATGAGTATTTGAAACCTAGATTGGGGCAAATTTTATAAAGGTTTTGTTTCTCCAGGCTGAAATCGATACTTGGTTAGTTGTGCGTCCTTTAAGAAAAATATGTTGCTGAATTGAAGGAAAAAGAAGTCGATCCCTAATCTTTTTGGGGCGTTCAATCTGCTTTGGAATGGATAAGATGCAAACTTATGACTAGGGTGCAAATGAAAAGACAAGGCATGGAGAAATTTTCAGGCAACATTTGTCCCAACATTCTGAAAAAGATTAACAAATGTCAAATTGTGGCAAGAAATTGCTTTGCAACATGGTGTGGAGGGGTGAGTATGAGGTTGACCACATGTTGGACAAGTATAGGGTGGATTTGGAGGTTAAAGAGTGCAGTTGTGGGATGTTTCAGTTGAATGGATACCTTTGTCCACATACATGTACAACCATTATTGAAGGAAGGAGAAATTTGGAAGATTTTGTCAATGTATGCTACAAGAAGGGGATGTAGTTGGCTGCTTACAGTAAAATGATACATGCTATACCTGGAAAGAATGGATACATTAAGAGTGATGCTATTGACCCTTATCTTAAGGCACCTAAATTGAGAGTCAAGAAAGGAAGGCCAAAGAAGCTTAGGAGAAGGGGACCTAATGGGATACATGTATCAAGATCCACAAGAAAGGATCTCACTCATACTCGTAAAAAATGCCTCCAAAAAGGACATAACAATGTAACTTGTGAAAATCCAACACATCCCCAATCTAAGTTGTACAAGGTTAGATGAAGTTAATCTTACCTTGTCATTTATGAAAAATGTAATGATTTTAATTTATTTTGTTGACAAAATCTTATTTGTTTCATGTCAGGGTAATGAGCCTCAACACGCTCAGGGCAGTACAGCTATAGAACAACTTGAATTTGGGTAGTTTAATCCTAATCCCACTCAGGTATTCATTCATACTCCAAACTTGTTTTTAAAATTTGGGAAAATTGTAGACAACCCCCCAACGTATATAACATTATGCATATTTGTTAGCAAATGATATTAAATAATTTTAATTTAATTAGAGTAATAAATTAGAGAACTAATGTTGACATTAAGATTTCCATTATTGGCTGCCAATATTCATCTAACTAGTTTCACCTATCTTATATATTTTTATTCAAATTAAAACCCTAAACTACTTACTCTCTTAATTGAACAAATAAACACAGATTTATAAGTACACCATAACAATCATTTGGTATAATCATAAAATTAATTTTTAATTATCTTATACACATTAATTTAGGAAAATTTATACCATTAAGTTGTTATAGATTTCTGATAATTCAAATTGACTGAACTAGTGATATATTGACAATCAAGTAATATATGATGACAATATTTGGCAAAATATTTGACTTTATTCCACCAAAATATGAATTTAATGCTAAAGCTAACATTTTAAAGTACTTTAGGTAGCTAAATATAATTTTTTTTAAAACATTAGGGGGCAAAGCGAAACAACTTTTAAATATTTAAACACATTAAGCAAAGGTTGGGTAATCGTTCCGCACACTTGCAACGGTTGGGGGGCAAAATGCAAATGACCCTATACTTTGGGGGGTTGTCTACTATTTATCCTTAAATTTTTATTACATGGAAGATAGTAAAATTCATTTCTATACTTCTAGGCTACCACAATGACCGGAACTGCTAGCAGACTCTCCCAGGACTAGGGGCCTTCAAATGCAAATCTAAAAAAGGTTAGTTGATGATAAAAACAATTTTATTTTTCATCTTTTTTAACTCATATATGGAGAAGTTATTCTTCTTTGAATTTCATTGTTTTAGGGAAGGTTGTATAAGGGAAGGAAGAGTGAAGCCTAACTTGGATGCAAAGGAAAGAAGAAATCCATGGCAGCTCAAGCTCCAAAAGCAACAGAGCATGTGGCTCAAACTACTCCAGATTTGTAAGGTCGTGCAACAAGAGCAAGTCCATATGCTCCTACTTCAGAGCAGAACACAAAAAATGAGCTAAAGAGGAAGAAAATATTGAGAAAGCCACAACTTGTAGATGAGTTGGCAAGCATCAGGTCAAGGAAAAGAGTGTCCAAATCATGAAGTCTGAAGGTTGAGGCTGCAAATATTTTTGGTTTTTTGATTTGTGCCTTACTATATGGGCAACCCCCCCTCCCACTTTTTGCTCCATCTTTCTTCTTGTTGCTGTTAATTGGCACAACTGATGCATTTACTTCATTTTTACTTGGTTATTTAACGATTGTTGTTAGGTGTACAAAGTAAGCATGGTGAACTGCTTTTGCTTTTTTGGTGGATGTTGGACCTAAGTTGATGGTTGAATGGGTATGTACACAGAGGCATTTATTGATGCCTTTTATTTATGTATGTAAATACACCACATTATCAAATGAAGGAATGATTATATTAAGTTTGTAAAGTGATCCAAGTTATATCCCTAATGTCTCCTTTTCTTCTTTTGTTCTTTTCAAGGGGTGATGTACATTAATTATTGTATACCATGAATATATTCTAACAAATATACCTTATAGTTCTACGGTGTTTGCAAGTAGATTGAAATTATATAAATCCATTTATGTTTATACACAAGAATGGTCCCATGGACCTTTTTAAATGTTAAAAGGCCTGCACAACCCATTTGTTTGTGTCAAGGGGGTTTTGTGGCACATTTTTTATGGGGTGTTTTTTGGCGCAATTTTGGCTTTTTTTTTTTTTTGGGTCAGCCATTTAGGGGAAATGCATATTACTTTTGGGTTGAATGTACATGGAAAATACGTAATTCATGGAAAACAATGAAACAAAATATACATAACACTGAAGGAACATTGAAGGAAATATTATCAAATAATACTAAAATTAAACTGAAATTATATAAATCCGTTTATGTTTAGTCACCAGAATGGCCACGTGGCCCTTTTTAAATGTTAAGGGGGCCTCAACAGCCCATTTGTTTATGTCAAAGGGGTTCTGTGGCACATTTATGACATGGGGCTTTCGTGGCACAATTTTTTTTACAGGGTGTTTTATTCTCTTCCTTCGGAAAATAGCCTATACCCTCAACACTCACTCACCTTGCCACCGGCCATGTTCGTTCTTTGTGGACAGAATTATTCTTTTGAGAAGCGATGTTCAAAAAATAAATTTTAACTTTTGAGGTAGTTTGCCATGTATTAGATTCATATGAATTATGATCCTGAAAAATTATTAACTTTTTTATATCAGCCGCATTAGGAATCATCGCTGGAGACAGTGGCCATCAGCAAACTGGCAATATTTTTAAGTTTGGGACTTGTTTTGTAAGGATTGAATTTCGGGCTATTTGTAGTGTTCCATTAGGATTTATTTGCTTCGTCCAAAATTATTAATTTGATTCTTTTTTCATTTTATTTTGTTAATGTATATAATTTTTATTTTTAATTGTATAGTATTTTTATAAGGATAAATAATATGTTTTACAATTAAAATTATTGTCGTATTACTTAAATAAAAAAAGATAATTTAGTAAATTAACTTAATTATTAATGATTTAGAAAAAACATCTGTACACATGTCAAATTCTTAAGGGATATAGGATGTTGGTTAAAATTATAGTTATCGAACCCTAACCAACCTGAAAATAGTTTATGCACAATCTCAATATTCATAACTTTCTTTTGAAGAACAAAATTTAGCAATATATTAGAAATTCCTGTTAGGTTGTTACATGGTTGTTATTAATTAATGATGCTTATATTTATCCTCATATATGAACTAATTCTTTAAAATATTGTTTCAAAACACATGTAGGGCGTTCTATTTTTATTAGAGTACAAGAAGATATTAGTTTATTAGTTTATAAATTGTTCTAAAAACTTACAGTGCCTTCATTAAAAAAAAAATGAAACTAATTTATAAGTTGTTCCATAACTCTGTATTTCTTTATTATAGAACAAGTTTATCACATATTACAATAAGTATTGAAATAGTCAAAAGAAATTATGATAATGCAAAAATTTTTGCAAGTCAAATCATCTAAAGACCTGTAAAGTTAATCTTAATTTTTCAAGCTCATTTTTCCAACAATTTAATGTATTTTTTACAATTGTGTTAATGCCGGATTTTCAAGCTAACTTAGTCTCTCAAGGTCTATTTTTACATTTTTTAATATTTAAAAATTAAAATATATTATTTTATGTATATTTTTATTCAATATATTTTTATTTTCAAAACTCATTTCCAAGAAAAATGAAAAACAAGAATGGAAATAAAACCAAACAGGTGTTTACGTGCCCCTGCTTTATAATACAAATCAATCTCTCAAGAAACAAATTCAGCAATTATGTTAATGATAATAATAATTAATACACAATTAGAAAAATAGACCAAATTATCATATGCCGATCCAATGGGCCGAATAATAGGTGACTAGCTAGAGGTGTAAACGGATATTAAACGGATCGGATACACTGTTTTCATATTCGTATCTGTTTAACTTTTCAGATATTTGGATACGGATATGAATTTGACGGATATTTAAAAATGATATCCAAATTTGTATATGTCGGATATCAATCGGATTCGGATATATCCGTATTCGATTATAATTATTCAGATGCATTCATATTTTATTAAACTTATTCGTATTTAAATTATTATTTTATATTCATATTTGATGATAATTATTTAAATATTCATTTACGAATATCCAAATACGTGAATCTATGAACTTATAACAAATACATATTTTAATTAATAGAAGGAACTATATAATTTCATTAAAACGAAACAATCAAACAAATAGCATAATCTTTAATTAATAATTGACTTTATAATTGATTATTAATACTTATTAATAATAGTAATGACATTTAAGTATATTAATTATAAAGTCAACCAACAATAATTATGTTGATTAACTTTATTCTTCAATTTTTTTTTCTATATTACAATAATTTTTTAAATTTATTCTTTTTTCTTCCCAATTCTTCAATTGTAATATATATACATACATATATGCATCATGAGATTTTTATCAAAAATTATAAATGATATATTAGTTAATAAATATATATTCGGATCGAATATTAAATGGATTGGATACGCATTTACCGTATCCGTATTCATTTATAATTAGATATCTACTAATCGAATACGGATAATATCCATTTTAAATGAATGCGGATAAATTTTGTATGAACGAATATGAATGCGAGCAGTAAATGAATTTTCGAATATCTATTTACAATACTAGTAACTCCCAAAGGTGCGCGATATCAGATGGATCATGGACCTTTTCACTTTAATCTAATAGGTAATAGGCAATAGCCAAGTTGAATGTGTCTCGGTCCATGTCTATATGCCGTACTTTTCTTGCACAAGCTAACCAGTTAACTTGAATCGACTCTTTCTCTTTCTTTCTCTCTCACAGACTACACACACTACAGACATAGAGTGCATGATATTGACAAGCAGTTGATCCGAGATGGTGACGTTGATGTTAGAAGACAACTTTGAGGAGATTAACTTTCGTCTATGACCACCGAAGACATCACTCACGCCTCTCGCATTCTCGATAATGAAATTCGAGTCCTCAAGGTTTTATTTTTCAATGTTTTGATGGATGTTATGGTATCAGAGATTTCAGAGAGCAATTTTCCGAACTACCGAGAGAACAACAATAATCTGGGTGATATGTGCTTAGTGTGTGAAAGAATTTTCTGCAAGTGATGATTATGAAGAAGAGAAGAAATGAGAACAGAGAACAGAGAAAGATAAAGCAAGAGAGAGATAAAGGAAAAAGAAAGAAAAAGTCTGAAATAAAGTTACATTTACTGAGATATGATCCTTTCCTCAGACCTTGCTGTCCTTTAAAAGAACACTTGTTACAAGCTGACAAAATAAGTTAACTAATCCTATTAGAATTTTACTAATTGTTTTTAAGTTACTTAGGCCAACCTATCATCCCTAATTAACAACTACTGGATTGATTCAAACAACAAAAAAAGAAAGTAAAATAAAAGACACAACTTTGACTTCTAAACACATTTTCGGCTTGCACAGTTGAGCAAATAACATTGCCTGCCCCTTCAAAGGCTTGTCCTCAAGACTCCAAATGTGGAAACTGTTGAATGATGGAGTCATAATCTTCCCAAGTAGCCTCTTTTGCTGGCAAGTGTGCCTACTGGACTAAGATTTGAGCCACAGGAGCATTCTTCATCTTGGTAAGTTTGCGAGCAAGTATAGCTACTAGATGAAGCATCACCTTTCCTTCTTGATCAAACTCAGGTAGTATGGGAGTGATCCTGTCTACGGCTCCTACTTTCCTCTTAAGTAGAGAAATATGAAACACAGGGTGTATCTTTGCTTCTGGTGAAAGGTGCAACTTGTAGGCCACATCTCCAATTCTCTCTATGACTTGAAAAGGGCTAGCAAACTTTGGACTGAGTTTCCATAATTTGCTGTTGCGGATTGATAGTTGTCTGTAAGGCTTGAGTTTAAGGTAAACATAATCCCCTATTTGTAGCTGAACATCCCTCATATGCTTATCTGCTTGTTGCTTCATTCTTTGTTGAGCCTTTGTCAAAAGTTGTTTCAGTTGCTGTTGGATCTCTCTCTTGTCCTGGAGCATCTCTTCTATTCCTTGCGCAGTGGTGTAAAGGTTTGTCCCCACGACAAGGTAAGAAGGCTTGAAACCATATAAAGCTTCAAAAGTAGTCAAAGCTATGGCAGTGTGATAGTTGGTGTTGTACCACCACTCGGTCATAGCTATCAACCTATTCCACTTCCTCGGCACTGTTCCACACATACTCCTCAAGTAACTCTCAAGGCACTGATTAACTCGTTCACTTTGACCGTCAGTTTAAGGATGGTAAGCAGTGCTGAGTTGCTGTTGAACTCCTATGATGCTGAAGAACTCCCTCCAAAACTGGCTAGTAAACAATTTATCCCTGTCAGACACAATTGAGCAAGGTAATCCATGTAGTTTATATATGTAATCCAAGTAAGTGTGTGCCAAGTGTGAAGCTGAAAGAGGGTGAGAGAAAGAGAGATAAAATGTGCATATTTGGTGAACCTATCTACTATATCCCAAATTATAGTTTTTCCCTCAAAGTTTGGCAGTTGCTCAATGAAATCTATGGTGATATGCTGCCATGCTTGTTCTGGAACTGGCAATGGCTGTAACAACCCAGGTGTTTTGCTGGTTATGTGCTTGCATTGCTGACACGCATCATATTCTGAAACAAGCTATTGAACTGTCTCAATCATCCTTGGCCACCAAAAAACACTTTTAAGCCTTTGAAGAGTGCCCTGAATCCCAGAATGTCCTCCCACAGTTGAGGCATGCATATACTGCGTGATCTTAATTCTGAGATTTAACTGGGGTCCAATATACAATTTCCCTTTGTATCTAAGTATGCCATCCATGTATGAATAAAGAAAAAGGTTGTAAGGATATAAGAGAGCCTCAGTGATAGCTTCTTGAGCTGTGGGATCCCCCTCATAGCTATCCTTCAACTCCTCAATCTAAGCTGGTTGTAAGGTTGTAATGGCTTGACACTCACTATTCTCACTCCCCCTCCTAGATAAAGCATCATCAACTTTATTTTGAGAACCCTTCCTGTACTCTATGGTATAGCTATATCTTAGGAGTTTGGTAAGATACTTATGTTGCAAGGGAGTTGAAATTTTTTGCTCTAGAAAATGCTTCAAACTTTGTTGGTCTGTCCTAATGGTGAACTGACCATGGAGTAAATTGGCCATCCACTTTTCTACTGCTTGAATGATAGCCATAAGCTCTTTCTCATACACAGACAGCCCCAACATCTTTGGTCCTAAGGCCTTGCTAAAGTATGCTATGGGATTCTTTCCTTGCATTAACACTGCCCCAACCCAAAATAGCATGCATCAGTCTCAAGGATAAAAGGTTTTGAAAAATCAGGTAGTTGTAGCACAGGTGTGGTTGTCATGGCTGTTTTCAAAGTGTTAAAGGCTTGCTCAGCTATGACATCCCACACACACTGTCCTTTCTTAGTGAGAGAGGTGAGAGGTTTAGCTATGATTCCATAATTCCTCACAAATTTTTTGTAATAGCCAGTCAACCCTAGAAATCCCCTTAACGCTTTAACAGTCTTTGGAGTTGGCCATTCCAACATACTTTGTATTTTGCTAGGGTTAGGTTCTACCCCTCTCTCACTAATGACATGCCCTAAGTACTCCACTTTCTTCTGCCCAAAAGTACACTTGGAAGATTTAGCATACAACTGAGCTTGGATGAGCTTGCTAAAGACTATCTCTATATGTGTTTTGAGGTCCTGCTATACACTAAAATATCATCAAAAAAGACCAAGACAAAGTCCCTCAGGTAATATTTGAAAGTGTCGTTCATTAGAGACTGAAAAGTGGCAGGTGCATTGGTCAACCCAAAGGGCATGACCTTGAATTCATATAGCCCTGAGACAGTAACAAAGGCTGTTTTTGGTATGTCATGAGGTTGGATTCTAATTTGGTGATAATCGGCCCTAAGATCAATTTTAGAAAAGATTGTGGCCCCTTAAAGTTCGTCTAGTAGGTCATCAATCAATGGTATTTGATAGCTATCCTTAACAATGAGAGTGTTTAACTTCCTATAGTCAACACAAAACCTCCAGGTGCTATCTTTCTTTTAAACCAATAAGACTGGTGAGGAGTATAGGCTATTGCAAGGTTGAATCATACCCATCTTGAGCATCTCAGCTACTAATTTCTCTATTTCTAACCTTTACAAGTAAGGATATCTATATGGATTTTGCTTAAAAGGTTCTGTACCAGGCTTCAGAGTTATGTTGTGGTTAATTTTTCTGAATGGTGGGAGTCTTTTTGGTTCAGAAAAAACGTATGAGTATCTGGCTAAGAGAGGTTCAAGCTCAGGATTAGTCGGGGAGGTCTCTTTCTTGTCTGCTGGAACAATCATGTATAGACAACCTACAATTGAGTTTCCTTTCTTTTTTACAAGTTTTTAAAGCTTGTTTCCACTTATCATTTTTAAAGAAACTTCAGGTTGGACCGCACTTAATGTGATTTTCCTCATACCTTGCTTAAAGGAGATCTTTTGTGGATTGAAATCAAAGGTTATGGGGCCTAGTCTCCTAAGCAAATCCACCCCAAGAACCATATCACACCCCCTAACTTGAGAATCCTCACACTAGCTGTGAATTTGTGCCCCCCAATCTCCCAACAAAAATCAGTGCACTTAGAATCACACTCCACTCTATTTCCATCAGCAATGGTAACGAGTAATGGGTTAGTTTGTTCAATCTCACAGCCTAGTATCCTAGCAGTATCTGGGTCAAGGAAGGTGTGAGTGCTGCCTGTGTCAACTAAAATCGTTACGATCTTGTTCTTAACTTTTCTTTCTAACTTAATGGTATTAGGAGTTACTTGTCCCACTAGAGCACTAAAGGAAATGTGTAATTCTTCTTTATCTCCACTATTTTCTCTAGCTGCAGTCATATCAGACTCTTCTTCCCCTAGGATGAAAAATAACTTCTTGCATCTATGCCCGGTGTGATACACCTCATCGCAATTAAAACAAAGTCCTCTATTTCTTCTAACCTCAATTTCTTCCTTAGTTAGTCTTTTAATTGGTGGATATTTATCTTTCAGTGCTGGGTTACTCTTCTGTGAGTTATCATTGGAAGTGTTTTTACCAGTTTTAGACCAATCACCAGACCAACTTTTGTGACCTATTTTTTGTCCCTTACCCATAGCTTCTAGTAAGCTTTCTTGTTTTCTAGCCAAACTGATGGCATGAGAAAGAGTTGTAGGATTTAACATTTCTACCATTTGGCTTATCTCATCCTTAAGGCCACCAATGAAGCTCTTAATGACGTAATCCTCAGTTAAATGCCTATTCATAGCTAGCATAAATGCTTTTAGCTCTTCAAACTTCACAGAATAATCATCAACTGATTTATCCTGCTTCAGTTTATTGAATTGGCTTACTAGGTTGTCCTCATTTTGAAGAGAAAACCTTTGTAAGATGAGCTCAGTGAAACGTTCCCATCCCATGTTCTCTCTCCCCTCAATGTAGTCTAAGTACCAACTATCAGCCACCCCATCCATATATGCATTGCAGCTAGCAAAATGTTCTCATAGTCACTCATATTATTGAGCACAAAATATTTTTGACACTTCCTAATCCAGGCTCTTGGGTTCTCACCAGAAAATTTGGGAAACTCACCTCTAGAGGCTTTAAGATTACCAATGTTAACTCCCTCTACAGTCTTAATGTTTGGTGCAGGAGATAAAATGCTATCACCACTTGTTCTGGAGGTTTGGAGTGAAGGTGGCGATGAGGTGCTCCCAGTAGGCTCCTTCCCTTTGTTATTGGACAATGCTTGCAGGAATTCTCCCAATTTTCTGTCTACTGAATCCTCTAATCGCAAAACCATACCCTCTATTTTGAGCTGCAATTCCTCAATGTTTCGTGCTAAAAGCTTCATGTCCTTCTTTCATCTGAGCTACTTGTTGCTATAACACATCCATTCTATTTTTCTTAGCCATTAGAGTGCCAGTTTCAGAATCTTGGCTCTAGATACCAATGTTATGGTATCAGAGATTTCGGAGAGCAATTTACCAAACTACTGAGATAATAACAATAATCTGGGTGATAGGTGCTTAGTGTGTGAAAGAATTTTCTACAACTGATGATTATGGAGAAGAAAAGAAATGAGAACAGAGAACAGAGAAAGATAAAGCAAGAGAGAGAGAAAGGAAAAAGACAGAGAGAAAGAGTCTGAAATAAAGTTGTATTTACTGAGATATGATCATTTCCTCAGACCTTGCTGTCCTTTAAAAGAACACTTGTTACAAGCTGACAAAATAAGCCAACTAATCCTATCAGAATTTTACTAATTGTTTTTAAGTTACTTAAGCTAACCTATCATCCCTAATTAACAACTACTGGATTGATTCAAGAGTTAATTAGAAAAAAAATCCCTAAACCTACTTTTATTTTAGTATTCAGTCCCCATTTAAATATTTACACACTAAAATCCCCATTTTTTCACAAAAGTTAGGAATCACTCCACATATCTTTTAGAAAGACCTGTATACCCTTGCAGTTGGAAAAAACAAATGTGTTCTCTCTTAAGAAGAACGCTTTCTTTTTTTTATTTTTGCCTGAAATTGACTTCTCTAAGCGCCAAAAGAAAAGGGCGCGAAACCGTTCCTTTCTATTAACGCGAGAAGAAGAAGAAGAAGTGAAAAAAAAAAAAAGCAACAAAATTTCTGCCATTTTTCTGCGACAATGGAAGGAAAGATAGCTGCAACAAGAAGCAAAGTACAAAAAGAAGTGACAAAAAGGAACAAAGGTATGTTTTCTGCATTTGAAACTTCAAATGTCCGTGATTTTTCAGTGTTACACTCATTTCTTGTCTATTTTCTCATGTTTAGGGTTTTTATTCATTTTTTAGTCGTTAAACACTTGAACCCATTTGATATATATATGATTTCTATTATGAGATCGGAAGTTCTGATTTTTACTTGAAGGTCATGAAATTTGCACTTCACCTTTCAGGGGTTTCTACTTCTTTTTAACTGAAATTATATTATAAAATTATCTGAATATGGTAGTGTGTTATCTGTAGTATAAAACATCCAAGCATGCAGTACACATTAGCAAAAGTGTAGTATATAATCTGGGTAACCGCAGTACAATTTAGAAGCAAATGTAGTATAAAACATTCAAACTGATAGTACATTTTAGTCATAAATATAGTATATAATTTGTGTAGGCGCAGTACATTTTAGAAGCAAATGCAGTATAAAACATTAAAAATGACAGTACACTTTAGGCATAAATGGAGTATATAATCTGTGTTGTTGCAGTACATTTTAGGCGCATTTGGAGTACACTTTAAGCAAAAGTGTAGTATAAAATCTTTGTAGGTGCAGTAAATTTCAGAAACAAATGTAGTATAAAACATTTAAACTGGCATTACACTTTAGGCATAAGTGTAGTATATAATCTGTGTTGCTGCAGTACATTTTAGAAACAAATATATGTAGTATAAAGCATTCAAACTTGCAGTGCACATTAGGCAAAATGTAGTATATAATCTACATAGCTGCGGTACATTTTAGGGCATTAGGAGTACACTTTAGGCAAAAGTGTAGCATAAAATCTCTATAGGTGCAGTACATTTCAGAAACAAATGTAGTATAAAATATTCAAACTGACAGTATACTTTAGGCATAAGTGTAGTATATAATCCGTGTTGCTGCAGTACATTTTAGAAACAAATGTATGTAGTATAAAGCATTCAAGCTTGCAGTATACATTAGGTAAAAGGTAGTATATAATCTGAATAGTTGCAGTACATTTTAGAAGCATCTGGAGTACACTTTAGGCAAAAGTGTAGTATAAAATCTCTGTAGGTGCAGTAAATTTTAGAAACAAATGTAGTATAAAACATTTAAACTAGCATTACACTTTAGGCATAAGTGTAGTATATAATCTGTGTTGCTGCAGTACATTTTAGAAATAAATGTATGTAGTATAAAGCATTCAAACTTGCAGTACACATTAGGCAAAATGTAGTATATAATCTGCATAGCTGCAGTACATTTTAGGGCATTTGGAGTACACTTCAGGCAAAAGTGTAGCATAAAATCTCTATAGGTGCAGTACATTTCAGAAACAAATGTAGTATAAAACATTCAAACTGACAGTACACTTTAGGCATATGTGTAGTATATAATCATGTTGCTGCAGTACATTTTAGAAACAAATGTATGTAGTATAAAGCATTCAAGCTTGCAGTATACATTAGGCAAAATGTAGTATATAATCTGAATAGTTGTAGTACATTTTAGAAGCATTTGGAGTACACTTTAGGCAAAAGTGTAGTATAAAATCTCTGTTGGTGCAGTACATTTTAGAAGCAAATGTAGTATAAAACATTCAAACTGGCAGTACACTTTAGGCATAAGTGTAGTATAAAGCATTCAAATTTGCAGTACACATTAGGCAAAAGGTAGTATATAATCTGTATAACTGCAGTACATTTTAGGGGCATTTGGAGTAGACTTTAGGCAAAAGTGTAGTATAAAATCTCTGTAGGTGCAGTACATTTTAGAAATAAATGTAGTATAAAACATTCAAACTAGCAGTATACTTTAGGCATAAGTGTAGTATATAATCTATGTTGTTGCAGTACATATTAGAAACATCTTAGTACATAAACATTCAAGCCTGCATTATACATTAACTGAAAATATAGTATATAATATTTGCATCTGCAGTACATTTTAGAAGCAACTGAAGTATAAAACCTTTAAGCCTGCAGTATACATTAAGTAGAACTCTAGTATATAATCTGTGTATCTACATTACATTTTAGAAGCAACTGTAATATAAAAAATTCAAGCCTGAAGTATAGAATAACTGAAAGTATAGTATATATTATGTGTTTCTAAAGTACATTTTAGAAGCATCTTTAGTACAAAACATTCAAGTTTTTAGTACACTCTATCTAAAAGGATTAGTTTATTATCTGTTTATATGCTTTTTTTTTCTCATTGCAGCAAAGCCAAGACATTGTGAGGTCTGTTCTCGTTGCTCCCCCTAATATTTTCAGATTAAATTGGAGCTTGTGAAGTCCAAGATGGGGTCCAAACATTTTGATGCATTGAAAAAGACCCTTTTCTATATATACATGGATATGCCTAAGTTAAGTTTAAGCTTCATTAAGCTTGAAACTATACTTAGGAGGTTTGACCCAAAAAAGCTCTCATTTCATTTTGTGGAGGGGGTTGAGGTTCCTTTTTCTGCAGCTGAATTTTCAATGGTTTTAGGGTTGCCACACGTGGGGTAATATGTTGATATAACATTGAAGATGAAGTCTTCAACCTTTGACCGCCTTTTTTCTGGAAAGCTGCAGAATATAACTAGATTTGAAATAGCAAAAAAACTTGAGGAGTATGTATATAAGGATAGTGTAGAGGACTTGAATCATTTTTGAAGGTTGTACCTAGTTTTTGTTTTTAATTGTATTCTGTTTCCAACATCTAATTATTGGACTCCACGATTTCTCCTACCATACTTGGATAATTTGTCTAGAGTTGGTTTGTATGCATGGGGCATAGCTGCATACAGTTTTATTGTCCAAGATATAAAGAACCATTTAGGAGTAGGTGGAGAAAGAAGAAAGAAATACATTGATTGGTGTACAGTCGGCTTGATTGTAAGTGTTTGCTTCATTTTTCTAATAACATTGATTATATTTATATTCAAGTGAGTATAATTTTTTGATTTATAAATGACAGGCATGGGTTTATGAACGCATCCCGTCACTAGCTTCACCAGTGAGTTTGTTTAAGTTTCTACGCTTTTACCAGTGGAATGATAGCAAACTCCCACAAAATGTGGAGCAGGCAGAGAATAAATTGAAGCAAGTTACAGCATATATGGTAATAATTGTAATAATTAATTATTTTTTTTGTATAATAATTTGAATTTGATAATTATTTCCATTGTAATAGGTTGTAGCCCTCAACCCTGCTCTAGAGGAGTTAGAATTGGCAGATTTGATCAAGAAATCAGAGGCTACCAGTACTACCGTCAGTGAAGTCCATGTCTGTGATCATACAATATATGAAACAATTATTGCAGCAAAAGGTGAAGAAATTAAATCATTGAAAGAAAAAATTACTTCATTCGAATACATGGCAATGAAGGAGCAGGGTGAGGAGAAGCATCTAACTGAGGAAGAGATTGATGGGATGGAGCTTGAGCAAGAAGCTGGTGAGTATGTGCATGAGGGGGGACTTGATTTGGTACATGATGCACAGAAAGAAGGGGATGATTCTGAAGACATGTTGGATGAAGAAAGTCGAACCAAACAACGTCATGATCCTTTAGATTCCCCCATACCTTTGAAGATAGAACATTATATACCAATTCAAGCGGTTGAGTTCGAGGAATCTGAGATTGATGTGGCAAATGTCATGTCCTCGATTGTGATAAATGTGCGCAATCGAGAAGACAGGAAGCTAAAACAGAAATCTCCAGATTTTTTCAGCCCCCCGAGCACCACACCAGCCAAAAGAGCAAGACAAGTGACAAAGACCTATCGTGCTCATCCTCGTGCACGAAAAAACAAAGAACAAGAAGAGAAGAAGGTGTTGTACACTACTTAATGTTTTATTTTTTTGCTGCTTGCATTCATTTGTAAACTGTCTGTTTGTAATAAATGTTATGATATCTTATACTTGATTGGTTGATATTTGCACTTAATGGATAATGTCTTATACTTCATGTTGGTGATACTTTCACTTATGTACTGATCTTTTCTACTTCAATAATTGACACTTTATACCTAATGTGCTTGAGTTTTGTACACCATATTAGTAATGTTTGTACTTTATGTGCTTATCTTTTCTTCTTCAACAGTTGACACTTTATACCTATTGTGCTTGAGTTTTGTACTCCATGTTGGTGATATCTGTACTTCATGTGCTTTACACTTTATACCTAATGTGCTTGAGTTTTGTACACTATGTTGGTGATATATGTACTTCAAGTGTTGATCTTTTCTACTTCAATAGGTGAAACTTTATACCTATGTGTTTGAGTTTTGTACACCATGTTGGTAATATCTGTACTTCAAGTGCTGATCTTTTCTAATTCAACAATTGACACTTTATACCTAATGTGCTTGAGTTTTGTACACCATATTGGTGATGTCTGTACTTTATGTGCGTATCTTCTCTACTTCAACAGTTGACACTTTATACCTATTGTGCTTGAGTTTTGTACTCTATGTTGGTGATATCTATACTTCATGTGCTTTACACTTTATACCTAATCTGCTTGAGTTTTGTATACCATGTTGGTGATATCACTACTTCAAGTGCTGATCTTTTCTACTTCAATAGTTGACACTTTATACCTAATGTGCTTGAGTTTTATACACCATATTGGTGATGTTTGTACTTCATGTGCTTATCTTTTCTACTTCAATAGTTGACACTTTATACCTAATGTGCTTGAGTTTTGTACACCATATTGGTGATGTCTGTACTTCATTTGCTTATCTTTTCTACTTCAATAGTTGACACTTTATACTTAATGTGCTTGAGTTTTGTACACCATATTGGTGATATCTGTACTTCATGTACTTATCTTTCTACTTCAATAGTTGACACTTTATACCTATGTGCTTGAGTTTTGTACACCATGTTGGTGATATCTGTACTTCAAGTGCTGATCTTTTCTACTTCAATAGTTGACACTTTATACCTAATGTGCTTGAGTTTTGTACACCATATTGGTGATGTCTATACTTCATGTGCTTATCTTATCAATTTCAACAATTGACAATTTATACCTATGTGCTTGAGTTTTGTACACCATGTTGGTGATATCTGTACTTCAAGTGCTGACCTTTTCTAATTCAATAATTGACACTTTATACCTAATGTGCTTGAGTTTTGTACACCATATTGGTGATGTTTGTACTTCATGTGCTTATCTTTTCTACTTCAACAATTGACACTTTATACCTAATGTGCTTGAGTTTTGTACTCCATGTTGGTGATATTTGTACTTCATGTGCTTATCTTTTCTACTTCAATAGTTGATACTTTGTACCTGTGTGCTGTGTTTTGTACCCCAGGTGGCAGATGAACCAATCTAGGTGGTAGATGAACCACTCCAGGTGGCAGATAAACCAACCATCCCAAAGACTGAAGTGGCCGATCCCTATAAAGGAAGGACTGATTATAGAGGTCTTGCTCTTATTCTAGTAGAAGAGCGAGAAGTCATCGACAACTTTGTCAGAAGAGATAATTTGAGGTAACAAAATTTGCTTATTATTTTTCCGTTGGATAAATTGGTATCTGAACTAACAATTAACAATTATGTAAGATGACTGTCTGGGAAGGAGCAAGACAATTTCTGGATGGAAAAAACTTTTGTGAGCTCTTATTTGGAGGAGAACTTACCGGTGACATAGTGGACTGGTACATGTCGATATTATGTAGCCTATCTTTCAGAAAGAAGTGTCACCACAAGGTGTGGTTTACGTCCTCAATAGCGCAGGTATGTGGCAGTTTCCTAACTTAATTTAGTTCATGGTGACAAATGAGTTTAACCATTTGTTTTATACTTCATAGGCTGATATATTAGACCGACTAGAGGAACACAGCATCAAGGATATTACAGATGAATAATTTGTGGAGTTGAAGCTTAAACTTAACACCATTACCTGTACAAATTTGGAAGAGTTCACGGTGGATGTTTTAAACGAGTGTCGTTACATAATCCTACCGATTTGCCGTGCCAGCACTGGTTCTTGGTTGTCCTCGACACCTCGACTTATTTTTTCTTATACATGAATTCAATAATGGCCGCCATATACAAACCGATAACTATTGCTATTGTAAGTTTGCTTTCTTTCCCTATGATTTCTTCATAAAGTAGGGAGTCAACAACTGATCAATACTTTTGTTAGCTTCATTCTATTCTCGGTACATGAAGCTTTCATTGGGGAGTCATGTGGATGAACAGATAAAGCAGAAAAAAAAAAAAGCAGGCAGCAAGTGGGAACAGTGGATAGCAAGTAGGTACAGTGGATTGTGGTGTCTATATATGCCTTTGGGCAGAATGTTTTGTTAGAGACACCCCCGAGTTCTGGAGGGATGCTAGAACAATTGAAATTGATAAATATCATGCGAAAATGGCATATACAATATTAAGTCATGAAAATGCCAAGATTTGAATCACTTATATGTAAATACATGTGTAAATTGAAGCATAATTTGTTTATAATATTATTTTGTATGTAAGTGTAATTTTTCATTAATTATTTATAACTTAAATTCAATTGAAACATGGCAGGGATTTTGGATACAATTAAGGGGAAATGAGGTACAAACCCGGAACAAAGAAAATATAAAATGTGTTTCGCTGAAGAACACTTAAATTCAATTGAAACAAGGCAGGGATCTTAAGTACAATTCATAGGAAATGAAGTACAAATTCAGAATAAACAGAGTATAAAATGTGCTTCGTTGAAGTACACTTCAATTCAATTGAAACTAGGCGGCATATTTGAGTGCATTTTAAGGGAAATGAGGTACAAACCCAGAACAAAGAAAGTGTAAAATATTTTTCGTTGAAGAACACTTAAATTCAATTGAAATAAGGCGGGGATCTTGAGTATAATTCACGGGAAATGAAGTACAAATTCAGAATAAACAGAGTATAAAATGTGCTTCGTTGAAGTACACTTCAATTTAATTGAAACTGGGCTGTAGATTTGAGTACAATGAGGTACAAACCCAGAACAAAGAAAGTATAAAATGTGTTTCGCTGAAGAACACTTAAATTCAATTGAAACAAGGTGGGTATCTTGAGTACAATTCACGGGAAACTAAGTACAATTCAGGGGAACGAAGTACAACTCAGTATAATTCTGGAGATATGAAGTACAAAATCGGACAAACCAAGTATAAGATTTGTTTTCTTGAAGTACACTTATTGCAATTGAATAATTATTCTCCAATAATTGTAATAATGTGCAAGTACAATAATTTGATATTATCGGATTTGGTGAAGTACGAGTTTGTACGAATGATAGGGTGGATATCATCGTCAAATTCTCATTTCTTTACATCTTTGAAAGCATAAGTATTCTTTCATTACTGCGATTGATAACATTCATCCGTTGAACACTAGTGATTAACAACTTAAAATTTTTAATATTATTTTATTCATATGATAAATATTGGACACATACTTCAATAGTTTGGTTATTAATTGCCAAGAATTAAAAAGCAAATCTTCGAACAAATTTCAATTCAAAAATATTAGTAAAAATATCAAGATATTAAGTACAAAGTTGCCCAAGTGAGGTGCAAATGTGAAGAAATCAAGTACAATTATCCTGGATTGAGGTACAAAAGTTAACTATGTCTCGGACAACATGCAAGAATGCTAATTTCACGCTAAATCACCTGCCTCATTGCCCAAGTGAGGTGCAAATGTGAAGAAATCAAGTACAATTATCCCGGATTGAGGTACAAAAGTTAATTATGTCTCGGACAACATGCAAGAATGTTAATTTCACGCTAAATCACCTGCCTTATTGCCCAAGTGAGGCGCAAATGTGAAGAAATCAAGTACAATTATCCCGGATTGAGGTACAAAAGTTAACTATGTCTCGAGCAACATGCAAAAATGCTAATTTCACGCTAAATGACCTGCCTCATTGCCCAAGTGGGGTGCAAATGTGAAGAAATCAAGTATAATTATCCCGGATTGAGGTACAAAAGTTAACTATATCTCGGACAACATGCAAGAATGCTAATTTCACGCTAACTCACCTGCCTCATTGCCCAAGTAAGGTGCAAATGTGAAGAAATCAAGTACAGTTATCCCGAATTGAGGTACAAAAGTTAACTATGTTTCGGACAACATGCAAGAATGCTAATTTCACGCTAAATCACCTGCCTCATTGCCCAAGTGAGGTGCAAATGCAAAGAAATCAAGTACAATTATCCTGTATTGAGGTACAACAGTTAACTAGTTTACTGATTCTTTGCAAGTTCGATGATTATGCCCTATTCTACAACATCTTTTACACTTAATTACACGTTTCTCAATCTGTGATGGAATCCTCTGTATCCTTCTACGCCCAGGCTGAGATCGACAATCAGGTGCATGAATGACGTCATCATCATCTAAAGGGAACATATGCATATCAAACGTAGGAATAGTGTTTATAACTGCCTGGTATGCTTGTTGATACATCTCAACTCGGTAGTATTGATTGGTGAAGTCATTCGGTGAAAGTAACTTTGACTCGATACAAGCACAAGCATGTCTGCATGGTATTTTATCAATCTACCATGCTCTGCACGAACAAATTCTGCTATGTAAATCTACAGCATACGATTTATCTTGCTCAATCACCTCAAAGCTCCAACCGCTAGACATGACAACTTTTAAGTTACAAGAACACATATGATTGATTGCCAACTTCTTCTCTTGCTTGGGACTTAATTGACCAACCATCTTATGAGATTCTTCTCGTCTATCATACATCATAACCATTATTTGCATGCATATGTGATCAACCATGGCTGCAACTGGCATAAATCGAGTTGGTTTAACCAAATTATTCCAACTTTCTGCTTGATTATTGTTTATTACCCCCCATCGATCTCCACTGAATAAAGAATTTGCCCAACATGGTGGGTCAGACTGCATAATAAAGTCTCTGGCAAGTGACATTGACTCTAAGATGTTGTCTATATATCGGGTATACTCCTACCTTGTAGGCGCATATGCAGCTTTCATAATAACAGAACACAAATGTTTCTTGTTATGGAGAGGGTACTTCCTTAATACCTGAATTTAAAATAATAGAACAGTAATGTGCTTAATGTTATGAAGTAGAGTTTATTTCACATAATTGTCTCACAAACAAAGATAAAGTACACTTACTTGTTTCTTAAAGTTATCCACTAAGTGTTTCAAGCAATATGCATGGTAGCTACCGGGAAATATCATGGGGAGAGCCTTAAGAAGACCTGAATGTCGATCGAAGAAAAAAGTAAACCTTGATAAGCCAGGCAGATATTCAGAATCTAAGACACTTCTCAGCTTAAAGCAGGACCATTCTCAATTAATATCATTTTCAGAGTCAATAACTGCAAATGCTAACGTGAATAAGTCATCATTAGCATCCTTACTGACAGCGCTGAGTAAGACTCCTTTGTATTTATTTTTAATATGGGTGTCGTCAACGAATATCAATGGCTTGCATCCCTTAAGAAAACCAAGAAGGCAGGCACTGAAACATATAAATAGCCGACGAAATTTTCGATTGATTGGGTCAATCTCACAGTCTGCAATGCTTCCAGGGTTTGTCCTATTCACAGCATCACAGTACCACCTCAACTTATCATAAGATCCCTTCTCAGCTCCATCGATGTCATGCATAGCTAATTCCTTACCCATCCATGTTTTATGGTACCTAAGTTCCACCCTGTATTCTCTGTGAATATCTTTCAGTATGGTAGAGGGCCGATAGCATGGCTCTGATCTCAATTTATCCTTCACTACGTTAGCAACCCAAGCGGAATCGGCTTTAGGATGTCCCCTTGTCCGAAGATTAGCCTCACCACATGTGTGCTCTAGATTGCATTTTCGAATGCCAAATAATTTATCAGCTTCATGCCTTGATGCATAGATTCTCCATTTGCAATTTTCATTACTGCAAACGGCTATAATTTTTTTGCTGTCATTTTTCTTGTATTTAAATGACCGCAAAGTAGACAATGCATAATTCTGAACTCCTGAGCATCCTTGAATGTTTGGCCCTCTCCATATATGCAATTCCTCCATGCATCAATTGAGTTGCTAATTAAAGCCAATTCATTGTGCGATGCATTGGTCGAACCAATTTCCTCCTCGACTGCATCCTTTGAGGTTGACAAATGAAGTACAATTTTAAGTAAAATAAAGTACAATATGTAGAATAATTCAGCATTGTGGTATAATTTCAAATAAATGAAGTACAATTTCATAACAATAGAAGTATAAAATGCAAGCAATTGCAGTATAATTTTTTGGATAATTCATTAGTAGAACACTTGAAAATTAAATAAGAGATTCAGAAAATTGAAGTACAAGCTAAAATAAAATAAAGTACAATTTGAGAACACCTGAAGTACAGAACTTCAATTAAAAGAGTACATATTTAGATAAAATAATGTATAAAATGAAGTATAATTTTAAAAAACAGAAGTAAAAGAAGTGAAGTACAATTTCAGAACACTTGAAGTATAGAACTTCAATGAAAAGAATACAGATTTAGGTGAAATTATGTAAGAACTGAAGTATAAGTTCAGAAAATCGAAGTACAATTTTAATAATGTGAAGTACAATTTTCAGAACACTTGAAGTATAAAATCTTAGCAATTGCAGTATAATTTTTGGATTATTCATTAGTAGACGCTTCAAAATTAAATAACAAGTTTAGATAATTGAAGTACAAGTTTAGATAAAATGAAGTACAATTTCAGACACTTGAAATATAGAACTTCAATGAATGGAGTTCAAGTTTAGGTAAAATGATATATAAAATGAAGTATAATTTAAAGAAATAGAAGTATAATTTTGGACAAAGTGAAGTAGAATTTGAGAACACCTGAAGTATAGAACTTCATTGAAAAGAATACAGATTTAGGTTAAATTATGTAAAAACTGAAGTATAGTTTCAAAAAATCTAAGTACAATTTTATATAAAGTGAAGTACAATTTCAGAACAAATGAAGTATAAAACCTTAGCTATTGCAGTATAATTTTTGGATAATACGTTAGTAGACGCTTCAAAATTAAATAATAGGTTCAGATAATTGAGTACAAGTTAAGATAAAGTGAAGTACAATTTCGGACACTTGAAGTATAGAACTTCAATGAATGGAGTACAAGTTGAAGAACCAGCCTAATAACTAGTTTTACAGCTTTGCTCCAGAATTAATTGGCCTTTTGTCAGAGCTGAATGACGCCATTGAGCCACTTGAGAACAAAGTTAACCCACTTGTGGATAAGGTACGGTTTAATTAGTTTGATATAAACTCATTTTGTGTGCTAACCTTGAATGTTTAGTTGTCCTACATAGTTGGACTTTGATGGGATTTAGTTTCAGTTAAGGGTATCATTTATGTAAGTTTGTATTAGCTTACACTTTGTTGTTGGAAAAGCTATCTGATGGATGGATGAATTGATGAAGTATTTTTGAAGATCATCTGAACTTCAATATTGTGTATCATGGAGATTTAACTCTCTCATGCATATGGTTGGCAAAAACTTGTCCGCAAAAGGCTGCTTTGCTTTCGAATGAAAAACCAACAGATACATTGCATAGATTGGAGAGAATAAAAATCAATCATGATGAAGAATATGACAAGTTAGTAAATCATAGAAGGCACTAGAGAGTGTAGCTTGTAAGTGAACAACAGATTTTGGTCCCAGAAACTCTGCTTGCTATCATATTTCTTGTTTAATCAACACAAAAATTAACATTAATAACATCAGCAAGTGCTTATTAGAATTTATGAGGACATAATTTTCTTTCTTTTTCTCTCTTAATTATATCAATTTAGTTTCCATGTTGTGACAGAAACTGCATATTTAACCCTTCTTGTAAGTTGTTCTATGTGGCTGACACAAGCCCTTTGTTAAATGAATAAATAAGTTATTGTCCATCAAATTATCTATTAAGCAACTAGTTAACAACATAAATTTCTTGATACCGGTAGATTACTACTGCTGCTGATGGTTTGTGTTTTTTTTCTTCCTTTTGTTTGAGTAATTTTTTTTATATTAAGATCTAATTGTTATATAGGTGCATTTCTAATTGGCTTGTCTCATTATTTATTTTAGAGTTGTAGTTTAAAATTTCTAGAGTTCCAATTTTTTGCTAGAAAAAATGTTTGCTAGATGATAAAGAGGTGGGTAATATAAAAAGGAATAACTTTATAATGTGTTTCTAAAAACACTACAATTTTTTATTTTATAAATATTGTGACTTTTTGCTCATTTAGATATTCTGCTTGATTTAATGAATTTTGTTTGACCAATCAATTTTTGAGCATGCATTATATTAATTATTTGCACTATCTGTAAAGATTAGAGGACGAGAGAGTGCGAAGAAGGGAGGGATGCCCTGTATTGAGGTAAAGCAGCTTCTGTTGCAATACTTTTGCCAGGCTATAACCTTCTATCTTCTTCGGAAGTCTAAAGGGCATCCAGTTCATGATCATCCAGCGGTTTCTCGTCTCGTAGAGATCAAGAGTTTATTGGATAAGGTTATTGTTTCTCATTTTCTGCCGAGCTTGATTTATGATTTCTGAATTTTCTGTTTAAAAAAAAAGAGTTTGTCGTGCCAGATTAGGATGACAAAGAATGCAATTAAACTACCTTCTTTGCTATTCGCTCCTTTTCGTTTTTAATTCTTTCACAAAGACTTATTTCTTACCTCTGCTATTTGCCCATTTTATTTTACTTGAAAACACATGTGATAGATTCAACCGAGACATCACTTGGGGCCCCGTTTGGTTTAATTTTCAAAGCTCATTTTCACATTTTTTTACTATTCAAAAAATATAACACATTACTTTTTATATATTTTCATCCAACATCATTTTTATTTTCAAAACACATTTCCCAATGACCTATATATCTTGTCCCAATAGTATATATATCTTTTCTCTCTATTCCATTATTTCTATCTCTTTCCACCTACAATTTACTATAATCATCATAATCATTACTTTTCTAACAATCTATCCAAATACAAACTTATTTTCAACTCATTTCCACTAACTACTTTGCAACATTTTGAAATGGAAATGAAAATAAAACCAAACCGGCCCTGATGTTTCGTTGGTCGGTACGTTAACCCTGGTTCCATTTGGAGGGTTTAGAATGTTAGAACCAATGCTGCACGGAGCCACAGACTAGGAAATCTTATTCAAGATTTGTTGGGAATATCATATTTGGCAAATGGGGTGTGGCCTGCGAAAAATAAAGATTGCAGCAGCAGTAGTGGGTTGGGATACAAGATGCTGTTGGCTTTGTTGGTGAAATTCTATCGTAAATAGTGTGGAGCACGTGAATCAGCCTATCACTGAAAAGTGACGCTGTACAATATTCCCATTGGTTTGAAACCCTAAATGCATCATGAGTTGAGTGACAGAAGCTCTTGAGTTAAAGACAAGCATTTGTTGTCACTTACAGAAGAAAATGTTTAAACTGGATTAAGAAGTATCAATAATAACTTGATTGATTCTTGCCAATAGAGTAAAAATATATTTCATTTTGCTGTTATTTTGTTTTTGCTTTGGCATCTGTCACATAGTAAGTGTAAGATATTTGGGTGTCAGGATTTGTTTCTCTCTTGATGCTCTCTCTTGTGTTCTATGTATTTTGAGATAGCTGGGAATATATTTCGTTAGATCGTAGAGGCATCCATGTGCATGCTCACTGTGTTTTTTGGTGATTCTTATGTATGCTTGGAATCTAAATCTGGAAAAAGTGAGCAGTTTCTGGAACTGCATTTATTCTAGATGACATACTTAAAGTTGGTGTGCCTATTTCGATTGACAGAAAGATGCTGTCCTGCCGTTTTTTTTTTCCTACCCTTGGCTATTGCTTCCTCTCCTTTTCTATGGCGGCAAGTAAAAGAAATGGATGATAACCTTCCTTTTGATTTGGAAGACATTATGAAGAAGGATGTGAATAACGTAACAGTTGCAAAGTTAGTTGAAGAGACTGCAGCATTGCAATCTGATTCTTTAACCAATAGCCAGATGGTCTCTACAGTGTCATCTGAAAAACAAGCAATAGTTGAGGTACTTCTTGGATTGGTCCTGGTGGTAGTCCTTTTACAATCGTAATCACTATCTTCATTTTCTCAAAGTCTGCAGCCTCATTTTTTCTTTTCTTTTTGCATGTTATGACTCATAGCCCTACAAAGCAGCTGAGTTGAATACTCTGAGAAGTTCAAAGAATAATGAATCCCAGCGCAAGCAGCAAGTACGGCGCATGTCCTGTTTCTGTGATATTTGTGTTCTTTTTTTCTCTCACCCTGCTGCTATATCAATGTCCAGGATCATGTTGCTGCTCTACCATCCACTTTATTATTTTGGGTTATGCTTTTTGCATATTAGAAGTGCTTAGCTTGACTGTTGATATAATTAAATTATGGCAGGATAAACAAGTCGGATTGGAGAGCATGCAAACGTTAAAAATAAGGGCTTCCCTTGAGGAGAAATTGAAGCAGAAAGGTGTTTTTAGTTCCACTGCACCAAAGAATGTTAAGGTTAGAGAACACCTGCAACCAGTGAACAGGTATCTCTTTTGCTTGTGTAGTCATATATTTCTCCAGTTATTTGGTGTATTATTTAGTGCCATCATCTGATGCTAATTAAAGGAAATGCTAAACTCTGATTTATAGGCAACTTGAGACATTAGATGATTTTGGTGAGGAGGCCATGGAAATAGATGGGGTCGCCAATGGCGGGAGTAATGGGGTTGCACTGACTCTTCATCCAAATAAACGAAAGGTATGGATTTTCAATGGTAACTCTTCATTTATAGCTCGAATAAATTTGTACTTTGCAAGAAATTATTACATACTTAAATCATTGTTTATGATACGATTGCTTGAAAATATTGTTATAGCAACAACATGATGTTCACCATTCAACTTGTGAGAAATGAATATAATGGTAGCCCTGACAGAAAATAAAAGGCTGAAACAATTCAAGTGATGCAAAGTCAGCAATTGTCTTGAGCAACTGATAACATATAGAAACTTGATGGCATTGCGGTTGTACAAATGATGCTAAAAGGTTCACTCTTGACAAGAACACATAGGACAAGCAACAAACAGCTACAGAATGACTGATGATACTAAAATCAGTTCAATTTATGTTTCATTTCTCCATCCTGGACTACTACCTTTTCTATCAGTTTAACCCCAAGCAAGCAGCCGGGAACATCTTTTCTTTGATACAAGAGCTTTAACAATATGTACCATTTAATTTTTTTGAAGGCATTTTCAAGAAGTTGAAATCATTCCATCATTTGAATTTCCTTGGTCAGCAAATTCTAGAAAATTTGGGTATTATTTGTTGACTTAAGTATATATCTGCAGTCTTTGATAAATTTCTGTTGGAAATAAATCATGTATGTTTGGAAGGTTATTTCTGGTGATGATGACGTACCAAAATGAGATGATATTGGAGAAAGGCGAAGAAAGCATGAGCTATGTGTTCTGGCTGGAGCTGGAATTAAATCTGTTGATGATGTTGAAGATGAGACTGGTAATGCTTCCAGCGATGGAACTGCTGATGTTAATGGAGAAAGTGAGAGTGATTCGGATTTGGAATATTACAAACAAGTGGAACGACAACATGCTGTGAAGCTTGCTGCAAAATCTGACAAGTATTCCAGGTATTCAAGATTGATGAATGTCGCACATTTTGCTTGCTAATAACTCGAGGTTCTTGTATTGTTGATTATCTTGGGTAATTCAGAAGTATGGGTTTCGGTTTGCTTTTTCACCTATTCATCATCATCTTGGATTGTTTGATTTCTTTTTAATATATAGACATTCTCCCCCCTAAAGTTTGTGTATTGTGTTTGTCTGAATGGATGTTTATTTGTGACCATTCTCATTTTACTTTCACATATTTCGTAATGTTTAAATTTGTTTCCATTAACGTCGTCAAATATTTATTATTTGCTGACTGCAAGTTAATTTCTACAGGACCCCAGAAGTTTCATCTTTGCCAGATACTGTTGATGGAAAGCGCCATATCACGCATCAGGTACTGGCAAATTTTGGTACAACACTGATTTTACGCTTTCACCTATTCATTTTTTGGGCTCTAAAATTTGATCTTTGGGTTTAAATTTTATACAGATGGAAAAGAATAGGGGCTTAACTCGTGCTCGCAAGAAGCTGACCAAAAATCCTAGAAAGAAGTATAAGGTATTTTGATTCAAATAGTTGAATTCCTCATGAATCTATAGATCTCCCCCTCCCCCTCTATACGTTGTTAAATAGAACTTTCTGGATGGGGACACTGACTCCATCTTTCTGTCTCTCAATTGAAGCACCAGAAGGCAGAGGTTCACAGAAAAGGACAGGTTCGTGAGATCAGAAAGCCAACAGGTCCCTATTGGAGGGGAAGCATCTGGTATTAATACAGGTATCAGCTACATTATCAGATTCAAAAACTAGTTCTCCACTTGGTTTCTCTCAATTGATTTAAAGCAGTTGGCGGGTGCATATTTTACAAGCATTTCTGTTAATGGTGGTGCTTGTTTGCAATTTTGAAACAATGAATACCAATTTGAGATATAAGCATTTGGAGGATAAGTTTCTAGAGCTGCAGTGCGGAATATGTTGTCCGGAAATATAAATGGATAATTTAACTTGATACCGATGTATTAACATTTTCTATGTAGAGATGGGCTTATTTGCGTTTCTTCATATATGGATGCAATTAGAGACAGATTTTCCGAGTATGAAATGATTTGATCATTGTGATGTTTAGTATTCAGAAGTTTTCAGTTTTCTTAATTGAACTAGCAAATTTTTTTTGCTGGTTTTGAAGACATTTTGGAAATATTTGAGAGTGGAGATGCCTAATACTGGTGGATTAGGATTTATTTATTTTTGTCTTATACAGTGGAATAATTCAAATCATTATGTAATTGAGTTGAATAATTGGAATGCTCCAATATAAATTTTGGAACTAAATTTACAATGGTATAAATACTAAATTTTACAATGACTTAACTGCAAATTTAGTTTTTTTAGCCGTCAGCATCTATAGAAGAAAAACTATTTTATTTTATAGTTGCATCATACATGAATAAATGGTAATAAATGTTTTTATTTTATGAATAATAAATGGCTAAATCTATTACTTATGCTTTAGATTATTTTAAAATAAAAAACTCACTTAATTCTGGATGTGATTAATAAGTTTCAATTATTCATTTTTAATATAATAATTTAATAACTACACAAAGTAATTTAGTTTTTCAATATCTTTTGAAAATTTATGTTACATTATGTTAACAATATTATTTAGTAATTCCACCATCCAACAATAGATATATGGGGTGAATTTGGCTCAACAATTCTACCACCCAATCAAATTTGGAGTTTTGTCTCAGCATGCAAGGGCGTTCGATAATTTTAAGTGAAATTATTTTTTATTTATCGTAAATTGTAAATTATTTTGAGTTGGAACGCCTAATGATTTATTCGAATACAAAACCTTAAAACTAGAGCAATACGTTTCTATCAACTGCAATTTGATGAAATTAATTCTCATAAAATAAAGCTTGTAAATTACATGAGTTTGAATCAATAGTTATTTATTTGAATACAAAAAAAAATAAAAAAATAAAAAAATAGAAAACTACTTTTCTTATCAGTTGCAATTTGATGAAATTCTCTCTCATAAAATCAAACTTATCCTATATCCTAGAGCATTTTTTTACTTTGATTATTAATCATAAAGGACCTAAACCCATTAGCCACCAACCCGAGTCCATTTAGCGATCATGATCATACGACACCGCATTTCACATAAAGAGTGGGGTTATATTAATATCCCTTCTTCACGCCTCTTGGATTTTTAGTCTCAGATAGCTACATGTGAAAAGTGAATGTTGTCTGTCAGTCTGTCTCTACATTCCCCAAAAAGATTAAAATTTGTGAAAAATGGCAGATTCTGAAACCCTAGTTGCTGCTCAACCTCTGGTGCAGAAGAAGAAACCAACATAAACAAAGACCAACCCATGCCCGATGCTCAAAACCTTAGTGACACAGTTCGGATGCCGAATCAGACTCCGACTCCGACTCCGACTCCGAGGATGAAGCCCAAGTGAAGGCGCAGATTGAAGTCCTAAAAACAGAGCTATACAATAATCCATCCGATTATGATTCTCATGTTCAAGTAAAAACCTTTCTAGCTTCAATCTCCTGACACGAATACATATGTAAGTTTTCCCACTTCTTTGTGCTTATATTTGTTAACAGAAATTGACAACATGAATATGTGTGTAGTTTTGTTTGAAAGGATTTTTACTATGCCAACCAGCCTTGTTTCATTTGGAATGGTAAAATTAAATTTGTGCATAATCAATTTGTGGATGACACTAATTTCTTTTCACATTATAGCCGTTGGAATTTGATTACGAGTGTGCCGGTTATGTGAACTAATTTTATTGGCATGATATGAATAACTATGTGAATGTTCTGAATAGATAATTAATGAAACAACTGTGGTCCTTAGTAGGATATATACTAGTACCAATAAAAGGTTACGGGTTTACAAGCCACAAGAAGCTTTCAAACTTGTGCTAGCTTATGCTGAGTATTTGCACTTGAAATTTTTGGTGTAATTAGGGCACTAGCAATTGAAAGTTTTATAGAGATGATATGATGGCTCTTCTATTGTTTATTTTTGGGCGAGAGAGAATGGTAGAAGTAGAAAATCTTTGGAGTTCTTCTGATCCCATTCCATGCCCCAAGTAGGATATATTACCTTGTTTTTTTAGTGGCTAAGGTACCTAGTCATGGTCAAGCCTCAGTGGACGTTAACTTGGTTGCAAGTCAATTGTTATTTGTTTTTTATGTGTTACTTTGGTACTTAACCTAGCTGAGGAAGCCCTGCCTCCATGATTTCTTTCTTCTAACAAATGAATCATTTTCTCTAAATCAACAAGATTTCTTGTAAGATATGTATGTGAATGTGATGGAAATATTATCGTTAAATCACTAGACATGCACAAATCTCCAATACGTGGTATGTCCTTTATCTCTTTAACTTTTGGATGTTGAAGACTTGCTTTGCTGATTCCTGATGTGGATTTATTATTATATTTTGTCGTTCTTATAGTATATCAAAATTTTGGAGAAGCAAGGGGACATAGAGAAGTTGAGACAAGCAAGGGAAGCAATGAGTTCATTGTTTTCTTTGAGTCCTGAAATGTGGTGAGAACGGGCTAAAGATGAAACTACCGTTAGCTTTGGGTGCGTTCCTTGTTATTTGGCCCGTCTCCTTTCATGTTCGCTTGTTTTGTTGTGTGTTTCCTAGCTTGCTGCACCTTATTTACATAGTATTAAAGCAATGTGTTTCATTGTGACAACTGTCTCATAACTATGATTATACTTCATTTCTTTTTTTTTTTTTTTATTTAATCACAAACATTTGCTCGAAAGCAGTGATGTTGTCCCCCACTCGTGCTATTTTGAGACTTCCATAGGCGTCCTTCATGGTTTGTCAGTTATAAACTATAGAAATAAAAAATAGTGATGATTCAGAATACTGAAATAACAACTCAACAAGTTAATAGAAAGTCAATGGGGTGATTAGATTTCTGCAATCGGTTCTATTGCTGAACCTCTTCCAATGCGAATCATAAGTTAAAATTTTGGCATGTCTGTACATCGTTCTTTCTGATAGTTAACATGTTACAGACTATTGCCTGTCCGATTATTTTTTCAAGATTCCATCTCTGAAATACTTAAATTTCCAAAAAGTCCATTTAAATATTGGGGAACTTATTTATAAATCCCCAAACCAACTTTTCATTTGGTGTTTAGTCCCCACCCAAGCAATTCTTATTTTCATCTCCCCATTTGAAGTTTGATTTTAGTTTTCACTCCCCAGCTACTTAAAATGACGAAAATGGCCTCACTTGATGCTTTTTTTCCCCTTTATTCCTTCTTAAACCCTCATGCCTTAGCTCATCTTCCTCACTCTTTTTCTTCTGTTTTTTGTTTTTCTCCTATGGTGGAACACAGTGCTTCTTTGTCCTTTTTTTTTTTTTTTCATTTTCTGCCATCGGCTACAGCATATTAGCAAGAAACAAGCATACTTTGTTTCCATTCTTGCACGGTAAAGCATCATTGTAATCTCTGGCAAGCAACAATTTTTTTAATTTTTTTTTAACTTGAAAATGTTGGGTAGTGGGAAGAACCTCAAATTCAACTGTTAGGGAGTTGTATATATAATGGGGAACTCTATATCATGTCTATTTTTGAGAGCATGACTCTAGTGGGACTGTATTTCCAATTAGAGAAAAAATGGTGTGAAATTTTTCTTAAATTTCACATAGTACAATACCTTGCTCCCCATAAAAAAATGTATGTGGCTTTGAATGCTGATGAGGATGTGTCCAACATGATTCACCTGCATTTGTGTTTAAAGATGACCTTAGTTGACATAATGGTTGTCCGAAAAAGTGAACCTAGTGGATGAGGAAGGCACAAGTAGGTAAATACTTGATATCTTCAATTTTGTACTGCCTTTATTGTTTAACATACTTGTATTGTCCTAATTTGTACTTGTGTACATTATTAGTTATATGTAGTTGTCTTACAGAATACTTGTTCTTATTTGTTGTAGTACTTAGGTCTTGTGTGTTAAATACTGAATTTGTTCATTTTAGTATTTGTGCTCTTCTACGTTGAACACTAGATATTTGTGTTTTAGCACTTAGGCCTTCTATATTAAATACTAAATTTGTTCATTTTGATACTTAGGTCTTATATGTTAAATACTGAATTCAGTCATTTCAGTGCGTATCTCCTCCATATAAGTACTTAAATTGTTTATTTTAGTACCTACTTCTTCTATGTGAAATACTGATATTGTTTACTTAAGTACCTACTTATCTTGCTGTTGAATACTAAAATTGCATAGTTGAGTACTTATGTACTGATCTTGTAGGACTTTATTGACAATTATTATATAATTTGACTACGTTATTTCTTTGAAATGAACACCCATTTAGGAATGAAATAGAAGAGGGCATTCCCTCCACAAGTGAGTCACAATATGATTTAGCATTACAAAGGAATTCAATTGATGCTTGAAGTCATTGCATCCATAGAGAAGGCCAAACGTTCCAGGATGCTGAAGAGTTTAGAATTAAACTTAAAAACTATGTTGTCTATGTTGTTGCTACTAGAAGGTCTTTTATATATAAGAACAATGATTCCAAAAAGATTATAGCAATTTGTAACAATGATAGTTGCCAATGGAAAATATATGCCTCAAGGCATGAAGCTGACAAACACTTTGGTATTCAAAAATGCAACCTAAAACATACGTGTAATGAGGGTAGTCTTCAGATGAGGGGACATCCTAGAACTGATTCTACTTGGGTTGCTAATGTAACGAAAGAAAAATTGAGAGGAGAGCCCAGCGACCAACCTATCAATGTGATAAAAGATATTCATAGAGAATTTGATATAAAAATTCCATACCATAGAGAATGGTTGGGTAATGAAATAGCTATCCATGATATTCATGGGGCGGAGAAGGGATCCTTTGATAAGTTGAGATGGTATTGTAAGGCTATGAAGGAAACAAATCCTGGAAGTGTTGCAGATTATGAGATTGGCCCGATGAGCCTAAAATTTCAACGATTATTTATCTGTTTCACAACTTGTTTGGTCGGCTTTCTCAGCGGATGCAGACAACTTATTTTCTTGGATGGCACTCATATTAAGAATAAGTATAAATGATGGTTACTTAGTGCTATCACTAAGGATCCCAATGATGATCTATTCATATTAGCATATGCAGTTGTTGATGCTGAAAATGATATTAATTTGGAGTGGTTTTGCTTGAATTTGATGAGCATTTTATGTTCTCACCATAGCATAGGGCTCAAAATGTTCACTTTTTTCTCTGATTGACATACTGGGCTTCTTAAGGCCATCCCTATGGTATTTCCTGGTAGCTATCATCATGCATACTGTTTGAGACACTTGGTGGATAACTTTAAAAAGCAAGCAAGATTTTTTCGTATTTGATTGAAAACTATGTTCTAATTTAAATTAACGTCCAAATAATAGTTCAAGAAATCTAATGATCATATAATTTCAATTTTAGGTAATGAAAAAGCACCCCATCCACAATAAGAAACATTAAGTATCTATTTTCATGAAAGCTGCATATGCTTCTACAAGGCAATAATATACTTGGCATATAAACAGCATAGAGGAGTCCATGCCTTTTGCTAGAAACTTCATTATGCAGTCAGAACCCCAATGTTGGGCAAATTCTTTATTTGCTGGTGATAGATGAGGAGTAAAACAATTAGGCGGAATGTTGGAATAATTGGGTTAAACTGGCACGATTTATGCCTATTGCAACTAGGGTGGATCATATACGCAAACAAATCATGGTTATGATGCATGATCAACGAGAAGAAGGTAATAAACTTACTGGAGTATTATGCACGAAGTAGGAGAAGAAACTAGCAGTAAATTACATGGCCTCTCGTACACTAAAAGTCGAGAAATCTAATAGTTGGAACTTTGAGGTTAGTGATAATGACAAATCCTATGTTGTAGATTTGCATAGCTAGAGTTGTTTATGTCAAGCATGGCAAGTTAATAGAATGCCTTGCAAGCATGCTTGTGCATGTACTGAGTCTAAGTCACTCTTGGTGAATGACTTTACTAATCAATACTATCGAGTTGAGATGTATCAACAAGCTTACAAACTTGTACTTAATTCTATACCTACTTTGTACTTGAACACATTTGAAACAAAAGAAGAACCAACCATTTATGCACTTGATGTGAGACCTCAACCAGGTCGTAGGAGGACACAGAGATTTCCTTTTCAAATTGATGTTTAAGCAGTGAAGTGTAGGCGGTGTGGTAGAATTGGGCATAACCGTCGTACATGCAAAGAAATTATAACTAGCTAGATTAGCTTGACCTTGCTAGCGTATTTGCTTACCATTGTGTGCATATGTATATTTGCTATGCCTTCTTATCATTACTGTGTAGCTAATATTTTTTTTTTCATTTACTATTAATTTGCAGGAAGATGGTGCATCAAGGGAATACAATTAATATAAGAAAGATTGCACGGTGCTCTGAAACTAATGACAACTGCTAATTTTTGCTTTTTGAAGAACATATTAGATTTAGACTATTTGGACTATTATGTAATAATATTAGTTGACTTTTTGTTGAAATGTTTAGTATTGCATGTAGTGTTTATATCGCATTTTTTCTGTTAACAATGATACTGGATATCTTAAAAAAAATACACAGTTTAGGCATATGTGTACTTCATTACTGCATTTATGTACTAAAACTGCAATGGTTATGTACATATAATTAGGAATTCTATACTTGCTTTTCTAAAGAACGAGTTTAACCTCACTTCAAGCTATTGAGCTTTTCTATTAACAATGATACTAGATATCCTAAAAAAAATACCTAGTTTAGGCATATGTGTACTTCATAACTGCTTTATGTACTAAAATTGCAATGGTTATGTATATATAATTAGGGATTTTGTACTTGCTTTTCTAAAGAACGAGTTTAACCTCACTTCAAGCTGTTGAGCAACGCATGAGTGAAATCACACGTTGGAATGTTTGGTGTTGCATGTAATGTAATATATAACGATTTTTAGATACTATACAAAATCTGTCAGATATCTTAAATGCAAATAAAAATAACATTTTCACTTAACAATTATACTGGATATCCCAAGAAAAGTACCTAGTTTAGGCATACGAGTACCTCAGAACTGCATTTATGTACTAAAAAAGCAATGTTATATACTTATAATCAGGGGTTCTGTACTTGCTTTTTCAAAGAACAAGTTTAACCTCAATTCAAGCTATGGAGCAACCCAAGAGTGATATCACATGTTAGGATGGTAGGAGAACAGAAAGACCCACATCCTAGCACTTGTGGTGTCATTCCTACTAGTATAAAGCATTGACGCCTGAGGCATATGAATCACAACGGCACCCCCTCGTACGCAAGCAAACATATCATCACTAAACGAGTATTGGGTGCAATACTTCGTGGTCTTATAATTGTGCAATGCCCAGATTAGGCGAGCGGAGAACGATTTCTCATGCGCTCAAAATGATACTAAAAATCTAAAAAAAAATTACTCAAGTTTGGCACTTGTGTACTTCAGGGTGGGGTTTATGTACTCACTTTGATTGTGTTATGTACTTGTGGTTGGGGGTTATGTACTCGATATCCCAAATCATGATTTTAACCTAGGTTTGATGCATGGAACAACACATTAGTGATCATATAACATCATATGCATGATATGTTGAATAAGTGATCGGCATAGCACATATTGGAATGGGTAGGAATTATTCATACTAGTAAAAAGCACTAACGCATGAGGCAAATTCACCACAACGACACCTCTCTTACACCACCGAACCTATCATCACTAAATGAGTCTTAAGTGTAACACTTCATGCTCTTATGAACATGCAAAGGCCAAATTAGGCCGAATGGAGAACAATCCCCTGTGTGCATATAATAATACTGAAAATTCAAAAAAAAGTACCCAATTTAGGCACTTATGTACCTATAAATTGGGTTTATGTACTCACTTTGATAATGTTGTGTACTTATGGGTAGGGGTTATGTACTTGCTTTTCAAAAACCCAATTTTAACCATAATTTCACATATGGAACAACATGAAGGTGACCTTATAACTTCAAAAGGCCGAATGGAGAATGTTCCCTTATACACTGAGGCAAATGCTGAAAATCTTAAAAAAAGTACCCACTTCCGGCACTTATGTACTTGGAGACAGGGTTTATGAACTCATTCTGTGCATGTTGTGTACTTGTGGTAAGAGATTATATATTTGCTTTTTCAAAGGCCGATTTTAACCTCAATCGACGAGTGGAACAACCTAGTAGTTACCCCATAACTTCAAAAACATGATTTGTCAAATATATGGTTGTGATAATGCGTGTTGGAATGATTAGGAACACTAAGACTCACATCCCACCACTTATTGTGTCATTTTTCCTAGTATAAAGCCCTTACGCATATGGAAAATAAATTAAAATGACATGCCCCTCGCACCACCGAACCTATCATGAATATGCAAAGGCCAGATTAGGCCGAATGGAGAACGATTCCCCTTACGCGAAGAATAATACTAAAAATCTAGAAAAGTACCTAGTTTAGGCATATATGTACCTGTAAATTAGGTTTATGTACTCCGTTTGTACGTGTTGTGTACTTTTAGTGGGATTTTGTACTTGCATTTCCAAAGAAAGATTTTTACCTCAATCGACACGTGGAACAACACATTAGTGATCCCATAACCTCAAATGCATTATTTTTCGAATATGTGGTCATGATAGTACGTGTTTGAATGGTTGGGAATATAAAGACCCACATCCCACCGTTCGTGGTATTATTCTTCATAGTATAAAGCGCTGACACATGAGGCAAATGCATCACTCCGTACGGGTGTTCACGGTTCGATTTGGATCGATTAGATCTTTATTGTAAATCTGATCTAATCCAATCTATTTTAAATCAGGTTGGATTGGATCAGTTAATTCAATTTTTTAATTTAATTTTTTAATTAAAATATTTGATAAGTTACTATTGATAATTAAACTAATTTAATCAATCGATTTGTAAATTTCATTTAGCTATCATATCACACTAATCTCGTGGAATTAAGTTAATTATGTAAGAACACATAACTATAAAGTTATAAGTCCATAATAATTATTCCTATGTATTTAATTTTTAAAAGTGAAAAAAATCCTAAGTTTATTTTATTTTAATTTATTTGTGTATTTTACAATTAAAATATATTTTTTATATTATTAGTATATAAATTTCAGTTCGATTTGGATTGAATCAATTTTTGAGATTAAAATCGAAAACCAATCCAATCCAATCAATTTTTAGAAAACAAATCTAATTCAATTCAAAAAAAAATCAATTTTGATCAATTTTTGATTTTTCGGATCAATTCATCAATTTTTTTTTGGAATGGATTGGTTTTGAACACTCCTATCACTCCAACACCCCATTTCTACACCACCAAACCTATCATCACTACAGGAGTCCTTATGATCATACTCCGTGGTCTGATGATCATGAAATGGCCAGATTAGGCCGAATGGATAACGACCACTCATGCGCTTAGAATGATACCAAAAATTCAAAAAAAAAGTACGCAGTTTAGGCATTTATGTACCTGCAAATTGGGTTTATGTACTCAATTTGTACATGTTGTGTACTTGTGGTAAGGGATTATGTACTTGCTTTTTTAAAGAAAGATTTTGACCTCAATCGATGTGTGGAACAACCTAATAAAATATTTTGATCATACTTCGTGGTCTGATGATCGTGAAATGGGCAGATTATGCAGAATGGAGAATGGTCCCCTTTATGCAGAGAATGATACTAAAAATCCAGAGAAAAGTACCCAGTTTAGGCATTTATGTACCTGTAAACTGGGTTTATGTATTCATTTTGTACATGTTGTGTACTTGTAATAAGATATTCTGTACTTGTTTTTCTAAAGAACAATTTTAACCTTAATTGAAGCGTGGAATAACCCAATAAAATATTTTGAGCATACTTCGTGGTCTGATGATACTGAAATGGGTAGCTTAAGCAGAATGGATAATGGTCCCCCTTACGCGAAAAATGATACTGAAAATCTAGAGAAAAGCACCCACTTTAGGCATTTATATGCCTATAAATTGGGTTTATGTACTCATTTTGTACATGTTGTGTACTTGTGCTAAGGGATTCTATACTTGCTTTTCCAAAGAATGATTTTGACCTCAATCGACTCATGGAACAACCCAATAAAATATTTTAATCATACTTCGTGGTCTAATAATTGTGAAATGGGCAGATTAGACAGAATGGAGAACGGTCTCCCTTACATGGAGAATGATACTGAAAATCCAGAGAAAAGTACCCAGTTTAGGCATTTATGTACCTGTAAACTGGGTTTATGTACTCATTTTATACACGTTATGTACTTATGGTAAGGGATTTTGTACTTGCTCTTCCAAAGAATGATTTTGACCTCAATCGACGCGTGGAACAACCTAATAAAATATTTTGATCATACTTCGTGGTCTGATGATCGTGAAATGGGCAGATTAGGCAGATGGATAACGTTCCCTTATGCGCTGAGAATGATACTGAAAATTTGGAAAAAAGTACCCAGTTCTAGGACCTATGTGCTTGGGGACAATATTTATGTACTAATTTTGCATATGTTATGTACTTATGGTAAGAGATTCTGTACTGACATAGTTTGCCATTTTTTTATAAAGTCCACTTGTGTACTAACATATCTAAACACATTGTTCCCATCTATGCTACAACTCATACCAACAATAACATAAATAATACTTCATATTTGGTCAAGTATATTGAGAATACAAAGAGAAATACTGCACTTAGGCAGACTAGTATTGAAACTCTGTATGAGAATGCAGCAAGCCATGCTCATGTCTTAGAATCGTAGTAGCTATATGTGCCCGGTATGCATTAATGGAACATAAATTTCCATACTCCCAAAAATCTTTTTGGTTCCTTGCATAGTATTCAGCACAAAGACAACAATAAACTCCACAGTCCACGTCACCAACTTGTTAGCAGTAGTAGCCATATTGGAGGTCCCCTTTTCCAGCATCATACCCCAATGAATGCTTGAGGTATCCTGCTATAAACTTACCCTGCAAAGCGTAATAAGAACATCATTTATTATATATTGTGTACTTGTTTATAGTAATAATTTTAAAAGATAAGGAACTTATATAAACTCTTGCTGTCACTTTTGACATAAGGGACCAAGTGGAGTTCATCTGTGTAAACTTCTTTGTGGCTATATCAAAAATTAATAGGAACCAAAGGAACTCATACACAGTCGAAAAGATAACAAACTGGCACCTGGTAAGGACATCTATATTCAGTTGCTCAAGCATCTTTTGTGAACTAACATTCATTTCGTCAAGAAACATTGGATATTGTTGTGGCTTTATTATACGTTTCTTATTCAGCATCTCCAATTTGCTCAATATTGCAGTCTACAAATTGGGCCAGATTAGTAGTCATTTTACAATGTACAATGCTGAATATTTTAAAAATTATTTCCCTGAACAATGTTAGACATACACCACATTCCATGTCCAACAAATGCATTGGAAAAGCTGCTACAAAGTATCTTCAAGTAGCAATCAATCAAATCACCTCTCAACTCCTTTCCAGATAACAGATCACAAAAAACATCTTCTCTTATAAAGTGGTCAGGTCCATCTTAAATAATGACACTACAAGACAAGTCAACATTAGTAGTTAAGATAACCTTAAAATTCTTAATATCTATTCACACAAGTATAAGAGAATTATTACTCCACATTAGGTTGAGACAAAAACAAATCGATAATGTTTTGTTGTTTGTCATGAATGTCATTGCGCCCTCTATAATCTTTTCTCGATTGAAATTCACTTAGGTGAATTTCAACAGCAACATCTTCGTACACAATGATAGCACTCCACAGGATATATATATAATTTGTATTAAAATAAAAACAGAAGGCAGTATTCTTTCTCAGTAATTTTAGTATTCAAAAACTAATTTACAGTACTTTTTGTTCACACTTCTAGTACTTTTACAAAGAAATCAAGTACTAAAAATCAGACACCATAGTATTTAAACTCACTTTTTCAGCATCAGTCTTCTCCTTTTCAGTATGTTGAGCCACTTCTTCAGCATCATTAATGTCATTAGTTGTACCTTAGCTCACCTTTGCAACCTTTTTCTTTGAGGCCTTCTTACCTCTGCCACAGCCTCTATAGGTGCCAACTTTGGTTCTCTTTGGTGGTGTGGAGTGGAGTGGTGTGACACAGTCTTCAGCTTTTCTCTTTTTCTTTCAATCATTTCTTGTTCTCACACTACGGACAACGGAAGATGTATGATCATGCTTCTTCTTGCTTTTTTCTTCTTGTGGAATGTCGTTTTCCTTTTCTTTATCCCCCTCAACATCAACATCAGCATCACCAACACCAACACCAACACCAACACCATCACCATCACCATCATGACTGTTGTGACCATCATCACCACCACCCGGAGTCTCAAACTCATCAACAACAGACTCCAAGTGTGGTTTTTCATAACTGTCAGCACCATAATCATCATCATCATCATCATCACCACCATTGTATTTCTCTTCATCTTTCTCATCTTCATTCTTCTTCTCCTCTGCGGCCATCCTTTCCTCATCACCTACTTTCCTCTCCAAAATTTCAATTATGTGCTTCAGTAGTTCCACTTCTTCATTTTTCTACATCAACTGAGCTTGTAAACTTAAAACATCATAGCTTGACACAATAGGAACCTATACGAAGAGCATAAAATTACTAATGTAATAACAAAGTAAGCTTCAAGTAGTAATTATATGCATCTAAATAATTACCTGCATTGCAACAACGAGTTTCTCCTCCTCAAGAAAGGGATAGATAGGTACGATCTGTTACAATAGGAATTTACACATTTCTTTCAAATGTCAAACTCATAGGAATCATTCTAAACATAAACAATTAACTTTTACCTTTTCTCTTTTAATTTGCTTCAAAGCTTTCTCGGCATCGGCCATATTCTTTGGGATCTTACTGTCAGCCCACCGAAAGAACTGTGGGCATGCATCAAGTATTTTAGTTTTTCCAAAGAAGGAATGAGCTCATGTAGCCATCCCTGTCGTTCATAAAGTAAAAAAGTATAATTATTTACAGTAAATGACAATGATTTTATAATTTAAAGTTTCAAAGATACTCACCAATAAACCAACTATACACCCATCAAAATATTTCTTTCTCTACACCTCCTCCGTCTCATCTCCCATGTGATTTCTCAATTCTTGAACTAAATTTTTTTATAAAACCTCCCCCCATGCACACAACCCGACAGAAGATAGATCATCAATGTAAGGAACGACGAAACGAGGTGTGCAGTAGTTGCTCATTGGAAACAAAATACAATTAAAAACAAAAAGTATATATAACCTAACAATATCTTCATCACTATGTCTATCAACAAATTCTTGTAACCTTTTAAATATTGGTATGCGGTTAACATTCAAAAACTTTTTTGAAAACAAGCGATCAACAATATCTGACTTTAGTTTTAGATCAACATTGACATGTTGCCCTACATGAGACAACCCCAACACTAAACAAAACTCTGGACCCTGAAAAGGAATTTCTACGTCTTCACTAAAGCCAAATGAAGTTATTCGTACATTGAAATGCCTAATCATTGCTTGCGCTCTACTGAAACTATAATAGTTCAACTGTGGCATATTGTCAAATATATAGAATGGGGTTTGTTTAAGGGCATGCCTGTGTCCGAACCAAATTTGGGTTCCAATTCCTTCATTGCAGTATAAAAATCCTGAAGAGCAACGACTGTATGTTTATGATTCCATTGCTGCAAATATAGAAATCATGTAAATAAATACTTTAAACATCTCCATATATACTTACATGCAAGGTTTTCATACTGAAAATGTAAACAACAATACGAAAATAGAGTTCTTTTGTACCAAATATACATGGAGACTGTACTCAATAAATTAATGCTATGTTTTTCTTCATGAACAATATCAATGCCCAAAAACTGCTATAAACCTTTCAAATTTGAAATCATATTTTGAATATGTCCTAAAATTGAGTTGCCAACATACCCTATATTAATCATATTGTGAACCAACACAATCATTACAAAATTAAGATATTGTTTAACTTAAAACAACTTTCATAACAATTAAAATAGATAATTTAAGTACAAATTATACTAAATCAAGTTTCAACAACATATTAGGGTTTTTGAATACTATTGATTTTAGTACACAAAATACTACCTTTAAGTACAAAAAACATGAACTTAAGTACTTTTTCATCTCAAATGCATATATAAACATAGGTTTTTGGTATATTTCATGAACATATCACAAATATACTTACAAACTTAGTATTTTATCAGATAAAAACCTTCTATAATCTAATGGACGCGTGCGAAATGAAACCAAACCGATGGAAGAAGAGAAAAAGATAAAAACCCACCTTTCAAACTCAAACACCAGATGGAATGCTTCACCTTGCTGTCCACAGTGAATGATTGCTTCAGTGGAAGACAGAAATTGAAGGGAAATTGCTTCAGTCACAGTAACAAATGATTTGGCTGACTTTTTTTTTTTTTTTTTTTTAAAAAAAAGGGATAGAAATTGTGTAAGTATAGGCGCGATTTCGTTCAGCAGCGATAGAGAAAGAGTTACTTGAATTGTTTGCAATTTTTGTTTGAAGTGGAGGACATTTTGATAATTTTACAAGGAGTGGGGAGTGATCTCTAAAAAAAATTGAGATTAGGGAGTTCAAACTAAAAATATATGGGTGGGGACTGAACACGAAATAGAAATTGTGTTTGGGAATTTTTGCCTAAATTACCGTTATATATTCCCTCAACCTTTTGTTTGTATGTGCTTGTATGTGAGATTCAAAAAGGATAAAAAAAATTCTCAGAAAAATCATCTGCACAAAAAATTAAACAAAATATCATATCAACTATAATTATTATACTTTTATCTCATTTTCATTCTTCTAAAACTACTTTGAATCACGTTTTCTCATCTCATAAAATCCAAATGTCATCATTAAACTTTCATCTCTCATCCGACCCATTTTCAACAATTATTCCCATTTGTCTAAATTATTTTGTCTCACTTCTTTCTCTCAAAACCCATAGCTCCAAAATTAAAAGCCAAGCAATCATGGCCATAGCCTCCAAATCTCCCTTAGTTCCTTGGTGGATAATATACTTATTTTTCGACAATGTCACTGAAAAAATGGAGCAGAATAAGTACAGAGATGCTTTATGGTTCATCATGTGATTTTTGGAGGGAAAGGTGGGACGGCTAATTAAGAGTAGAGTCGAGGAAAAACTGCAACTTGTCTGTGGCAAAACATTGCGATTATTTATACAGTTTTGGTAGGTTATCTTGGTATTAGTTGTGACTTAATGCAGAAGCACAGATAGCTAAGAATTGTTAATATGAAGACTGAAGTTGGATAGTATACTGAGTGAAAGAATGATGCTAATCTTTTTGCATATTGAAGTCCTTTAATGATTCCACATCAAAGTATACCAAAAGGTTGCGTACTGTCTATCTCCCTGGTGCAATCTCTCTGCCATACTTTGAGTACTTCTGAATCCTGATTGATATACATCAATTGAGTTTCATGCTGTGGTTGGACCTTTTGTCGCATTATAATGTCATAAGATCTACTTATATGCACCCCTGTTCTCCTCTTCATATATTCTTATTTTTCTTTTTTGGCAGAGTGGAGGCATTCCCTGCAGTCGAAAAGCTTTATGAGCGAGGGGTTTCTGACAATCTGGTTGGTTCTTATACAATATTACTGAAACAGTGAACAAGAAAGATGAACTATCCATATTTTCTACCCTAACCCAAGAAAATTCTGTCCAGAAATCAAATACTGTGCATGCTTACTTTAGTCTCTGTGATGACAAGCTTTAGATTGTATCTTTTACAACTATCAGGTTGAATGTAGTTATTATATTCTCCCAAATCATGTTTGAAATAGTAAACTTAGACAGATATATTCCCTTGTGAGTTTTAGATAAGTGCCACGCAAAGGATGAAATAAGCCCATTTTCACAAAATTTAGGCTGTTCAAGCTTGGCTGATTTTATTTTTTTTAGCTCAGCTTTCATAACCTCTCTCTAAAGTGAGGTTCCAGCATATCACTGGCTGAGAATTTGGTGCGTGGCTGGTAACATATAAGCATGATGCTTAGAACAAAAGTGAGAATGAATTAGGTGGATGATTGTGTAACAGTGTCTCGTTCTTCTACTGCTCTCTTGCATTGAGTTTGCTTTTGGACCATCAGATGTCTTGGTTCACCGAGTATAATTCCAGTTGTATCCTAATTTGACATCAATGATACAGACATACAGTGTAGAATGGGACGGTAACTTTCTTTCCATTATTAAACTTCTACTTCTGTAGCCTAGCATGATTGTTAACATTAACACTTTCCAAATGCCTTTTGTCTCAAATTACCAACAAAGGTAACTTTAAATTGAAGCAGTGATGTTTCAGTGTCAGTTAGTTGAGATCACTTGAAAAATGTACTGTTGTGTATGCTTGGGTGGCTGACACTTGCTTGTATAGTTGTATACCACCATTGAGGAACTTTGTGATTATCGGGCCTTAGTATGTCTGGGAGTGTCTACTTTATCTAGAGCATGGTTGGGTAAATCCTTTGCTGGTAAATGATTATTATAATCAGTTAAAGGATCTGAAATATGGAACGGAGAAGAGAATGGCATCAGCCTTATTCTGTTTTCTATTTTAATTGCCTTTTACATAGTCAAAAGGATACTGTAGAACTCTAGACCCTAGTTTGTATTAACATTTCAAATAAAAAAGATTAATTATTTGAAGGAGAATGGAAAATGGACCTTTATCAATTCTCGACTGGAAGTATTTTCTGCGATAATGTAATTCATGGCAATTAACATCCTTTTATTTCAGATGATTTTGAAAAGAGTGTATCCAAGTAAAAAGTTAACTAATGTTTCTTGTGCAGTCTGTTGACCTGTGGTGTGACTACTTAAATTTTGTCCAAGAAAATGATCCGTCTGTCTGTGAATGTTCGGCTGCCAGCATCTCAAAGACAAGAAATCTCTTTGAGCGCGCTCTTACTGCTGCTGGGTTGCATGTTGCTGAAGGTCACAGGATATGGGAATTGTACAGAGAATTTGAACAAGCTATATTTTTCACCACTGGGGAAACTGACTCTGGGGTGAGAAATTCTGATATCTCTCCTGTTTCTTGTTCATGCTTGTTCTGTAGTATGATTTTTCTCCCTCTGTTTGATATTTGTATTGGATTTTGATATATGTCTGAGATTCTAGATGTTCATTGTGCAGGAGTACACTTGTGGTATTTCTATGACTGAGTTTCTTTTCCTTTTTTGTCTTTTTCCTGTTGTTTCTCCACATGTCAGCTGATTTGTGAAATTAAGATAATTCTATATTTGGGCATGGAAATGCTTGCATTAGTCCTGTGATTATTGACAAGTGTTAATTTTAAGTAGTTTAAAACATGGCCTGAGAGCAGAAAGGGCTTTACTTATCAAATGCTGAAAAAGGTAGACCAGGCAGATAAAGAAAAAGTAGCCAGTCATACTTGTAGTTATCACACAGTCAGGGATCTCCTATGCACTCAGATTTTTCCCCGATGCTTGGGAACCCTTGTTGAGTCCTTTTTTTCCTCTCTCTCTCTCTCTCTCCAGTTTTCGGCTTTTCAAACTATTAGTGTATGTATACTGTAAAAAAGGTTGGGAAACAGGGACATTCAACTTGTGTGGTCCTAAATTTATTTATGGTGATGTACACAGTGGAACATAGTAGAAGCAATTGCATGAAACTCCTGTAGCAAGAGAAAAAGGAGAGGAGCATGAAGCAGTGTGACTGAGGCACAGCAACTTTGTAAATGTTAAATATAGCATTTCTATGCTTTTTTATTTGCTTAGGTTTCATTTCCTTTTCCAATTTATTTACAAAAAAAAAAAAAAAATGTCTCTGTGATAAGTAGATATATAGATAAAAAAACATACTATGCTTTTATAGAAGTTTTGAAGGTATGCTTCTCTCCCCCCTATCCTATTTCGCTTTCTTTTTCCTTTTTGTTATTGTCAGTGAGTTAAAGACATTACTGTTGTGCTCGGCTCTCATGAAGCTTTGTCAGATATGTAAAAGACCATTATAGGCCTGTTAATTAGAGTGCTCTCCCTAGAATTGACCTTTTAATAGCTCCCCAATTCCATTGCTCATTGAATGTGGCCATGAAAGGTTCCAATATTTATGACAATGACATTGCCCTAAGGAGAGGGATTCTTGTTAGTTCTTCTTGACTGATATTAACACAATTTCTGTGTTTGTATTTGTATGAAGAATTTCAACTAGTTATCTTGAACTAATCAGAGAAAGTATGTTTGTTCTTTCAATTTCTATGCTCCTTTCTGTACCTGTAAAACTTCTTAGGATTGATGTTGTCCTGATTTTTGAAGGCAAAAGAAAAGCAGATCCAGCGCATACGAAATTGATTTCATCGTCAGTTGTCTATTCCTCTTGCTAACATAAAATCAACTCGTCTCGCTTACAAAGCCTGGAAAGCTGATCATGGGAGTTCCATTGATGGTAGCACTGGAGAATTTGATGGTCTTCCATCTCATGTTGCCTCTATTTATCAAAAGGCATTGGAGATATTGAATGCTCGTGCTCAACTTGAGAACAAATTTCCAAGAAGGATGTTGACGCGGAAAAACTTCAAGAATTCATGTTATGTTTTCTTTATGGCATTCATCATTCTGTCTGCCCATCAATAAAGCAAAAAAATTCGCAGCTAAAAACAATATAGTAAAATATCCAAGCATTTTGAAAAATATTGGAATGCTGGTGAAAAAAATGATAGGTCTAAATTTTGACAGGGGAGTAGGTTAAGATGATATAGATTGGAATGCCAGTGCTGAACGTTTTTAGAGGAGTTTTTTATCTGCTGACTGTTGTAGCTAAGTGAATTATTCTTTATTTAATATGTGCAGCATTTTCCTCTATCCATGGTAAATAGTCATAACTCAATCTGGATGCTTGAGCTGGAAAGATTCATGGTTTAATTTAATGTATGTGCTGTTAGCTGGGGCACTGACCTTTCTGAACAACATTATTTGCTGTTGCAGTTTCTGTTGTATTTCCCTGTTTACAATACTTTTTGGTCAGTGAACCTACATAACCTTTTTCTGTAGAAATAAAGCATTGCTATTCTCTATGTCAAACGTGCATTCACTGTTTTCAAAAGGTCAGTGAGATCTGCTCATGATCAATCATTTAGTGTCTTATCAAACTTAAACAAAGAAAAGAAGAAAAGAATAAAGAAATCAATATTTTTAACTTCTCTTCACGTTCTTTGAGGTGGTAGCTCAAGTCTTGTGCATCTTGATCATTGTAATTGTTGCATTAAAACTTTTCCTGTTGTAATTGAGAAAGTATTTTAAATGGTGTGTCTGTGTATACCATTTTTCTTTTTCTTTGTTATCCTTTCAATTTCTTCCATCGCCGAATGCGTACTTCAGCTATGCTTCGTCAGTTATGTATTTTTCCGAACATTTTATGTTCTATGTTTTTGGAATAACTAAGTCTGGCTGTCACTTGTTGAGCTTTTTCTCATCTAGGCCATATAATGGCCAATTCTCATTATTACCAAAAGGGAAACAATATCAAACACCTGATTTTTATATGTATAGAGGGTTTAATATTTTAAAGGGAAGTAGCTTTTAATATCAAACACCTGATTTTTATGTGTAAAGAGGGTTTAATATTTTAAAGGAAAGTAGCTGTTGCTTCTAATGTATTTTCACTATTTGCAGAATACTTCTGTAAAGGGTTAATAATAATTTTCATGCTTAATTCTGCAGACCTACTTGAAAATTGAGGACTCATACGGACACCCAGCCCGCATACAGATCTTGTATGAACTTGCTATAGCGGAGTTTCCTATATCTACTGATCTATGGTTTGACTATACACAGTACCTGGACAAAATATTCAAGGTTCTTGTTCGTCCTTTTTGTCTTGTTGTATGATTTGTTTATTTTGATCTTTAGATTACATTAATCACATCCAAAGCTGATGCCTTGCAGACTGCCAGAATTGTGAGGGATGCTTATTCACAAGAAACTGTCCCTGGGTAGGAGAATTATGGGTTCGTTACTTACCCTTGTTGGAACGCAGTCATGGTTCTGACAAAGAGTTATCAACTGTATGTTTCTGTTTTACACCTTCTTCAATGTGCTCAACACTATAAGGTCTTGTTTGGTTGTCCAAAACCTCCCCGCCCCCCCGGCAGAAAGTTGATAATTGCATTTTAAAAATATTTCTTTTATACAATTGAAATAAGAACATACGAAGTCCAAAAAGCTATGCTAATAGTTAATGCTGGAGGTATCTCATTGCTAGTTTACATCTATCTTTTTTATGTTACTAACTCAAAGGAATCAAATAGTAATATAAGAGAATAATTGAAAGTTCCAAATATAACTAAAGTTCCAGAGAGCAGAAACATATATATAAGAGACACAATATTTATAGTGGTTCGGCAAGCCTATTCCACTACCTGAGTCAGAGGATTTAGGATTTTGAACCTGCAAATATTATTAGCAACACAATAAAAAAAGGCGAATACAGTGAGCAGCGCTAACTAGCCAAAGCCTCACAGAGCTATAGTGAAGATACTCAACAAGCTAACTAGGGTTATGGGACTTGTTCAGAGAAGATGAGTAATCCTGCTCTATATAAAAGCACTAACTAATTTTACATCAGAGACACTACTCTCTTAAATAATAAGCTATGAGATCTTCAAGAGTTGATGCCTCAATTTCCTCCTTGAATGTTGTAACGGTAACATACCAAGAGTGCATCCGCCTTAGATGGTGCAATGGTATCATACTAAAAATACTTTTGGTTCTTAATATGGCAAATTCCAGATTTGTTGCATAATTTTAGTACTCTACTAATCAGACCTGTCAGGGCTGAAAAATGCCATATAAGTTTAAATCAAGAGGGCATAATCAAAACATTGTCTTTAGGATTCAATCCTAACAATCTCTCCCTTTTTGATGATGCCGTTTTGTAGTTCTCCCCCTGTCTTAAGATGTTTTAGCATGAATTAGATTTAAACTACCAAGACATGCATAATCATTTTTCTCCCTCTGTTTGAGATAATTTAAGACCCAACAAAACAAGAATATGCATGCTTAAGTTCATAACTTAAAAGAAACAGAAAAAGCTTAGGAAGCTGTTAAGCATGTGAGTAGCAAAGCATTAGTACATTAGTCTCAAAAAGTAATAGTAGTCTTAAGCTAAGATAACCATCAGGTTTTAACATGACAAAATAACAGTAGGGAATTAACAAAAAGACGTTATGGCCATCATCTTAGAGGATCAATCATTAGTGGTTTTGGCCAACAGAAGAACAAGAACAACTTTTATAAATAAGTTTTCCCCCTCATCATCAAAAAGCTTAGCAACTGCGAGAGCGCTTGCAGAGGGAAAATTAAAGATCCTTGATTTCATCCTAAAGATCATCGATCTTAGTTTTGCACCTGCGAAAATTATTTTCAACCGTGCTAATGAATTTAGAAAGTTTGGTGTCTAGGCGATCAACGGAGGATGTAATATTCTGAACAGTAAGGAGAAGAGGCGTTTCCAAAACATCCGTTGGCTTTTTTTTCCATTTAGAGGTAACTCCTTCAGAGGTGGCATAGTCAACATTTCTGAATAGAGTGATCAGAGATATATAAAGGGGTTTTTTTGCTAGGATTGCGATGAGTTGTGCATCGCGGAACAAAGGGAATAATGGTGGATTTGGGGGTTCCCTTGAACCATACCCTATCCTCCCCTATTTGGATTTACATTTTCTTGAGACTGGGTAGGTCTACCACTTTCCATTCACTCGGTTCTTCAGTCCAGAGAGATGGAAGAAAAACATTCTCAGATCGAAGAAGCTAGGTAAGAAGCATGTAGTATGGCAGATTTTTGGAGGAATGACGAAGTGCGTAAATCATATTGTGCAGCACAATGTAGCCAACATTGACAATCTGCCTAGGACTGCCATGTACAGAAGAAAAACAGATAGACGGTTCACATCAGTGGAGTGACCCCCCGACTGATGGAGGAACTAGAGAGTATAGTAAGCATGATGAGGCGATGAAGAAAGAAATAGTCTATAGGGAGAAGTTTCAAAGTAACTCCTACGGCGAGTTTGGGAGATTTCCCATTCCAGAACAACTGCTTAGCTGAATTTAGATTGAAACACTCAAGGGGACACCACTCACCATAGGTAAACAATTGTATACCAGAATTTGGAAGCCCAAGGTAACGATTGATTTTTTTTCAATAATAAGGGAAACAGGAGTACCAAGAACATTTGATTGAAGGGAGGAGGTAGCAGGATCAGTACTTCCAATAACAATGAGATTTGCATAGAATGATCGAACTAATAAAGGATAGGCAGTCTCATCAATATGCATCATGTATTTCCCCCCATCTGATCAACCTAGTTTAGAGCAGGAGATGGAGGAATATTTGAGAAGTCGATTGGGCTCATGCGGTTCAGTTTACGAGCTATGATATTGGTAGAGAACAAGTTTTCAGCATGGGAGTTGGGAAATTTGAGGGATTTGGGAAATTTGAGGGATTTAGGAACAGTTTTGAAGTCCCAATGATTGAAAGAGGTGTCCGTGAAAGAGTGAGGGAGATTAGGTGAGGGAGACCCGTGAAAGAGTGAGGGAGATTAGGTGAGGAAGATGGAGGAAGAGAGGATACATACGGAGATGGAGGAGAGGACGGCGGAGACAAGGAGTGGCCAACATTGGGGATTTTTGCAGGAGATGGGAGGCAAAGGGATGGGGGTGATTCTTTGGAGTCAGACGTGTAGTCCACAAGTTTTGGGGATGGCGAAATAGGGTCAATTTCCATGGAGAATAAGGAAGAAGAGCACCAGCTGGACAGGAGTTTCACCATCGAAAAAAAAAAGCAATCGAAGATAAGGAAGTAGTGGAGAGGGTTTAGCAGGAAGACGAGAAGTTATATGTTGGTTTTTGTGCAAGAGATGAGAGACTAAGGATAGTTCAATTTTCAATGTTTCCCCCTAAGAATTTGTTTGTGTTAAGAAAAATAACATTGGAAGGAAGATATATTCTTGCTAAAAAAAATTTGCACATATCAAGTATAAGATGAGACGTGATGCACATTCCAAAAATAAATTATGATGAGAAGGAAAAGGTAATTATCCATAACTTTTGTTTGAGAAAACAAAATCTTTCTTCTGGAAGTGGTTTAGTGAAGATATCAGCCAACTGATTTTGTGTTTCTACAAAAGATATGCAAACATCACCCTTCTGGACATGATCTTTAATGAAATGGTGTCTTATTTCTATATGCTTTGTATGTGAGTGATAGACTAGATTCTTTGTGATACAAATGGCACTAGTGTTGTCACACAAGATAGAGATGCAAGAAAATTTTAATCCATAATCGCTAAGGGTTTGTTTCATCTACAGTACGTGTGAACAACAATTACCGAGAGCCATGTATTCAGCTTCGGTCAATGACATTGCCACCACACTTTGCTTTTTTGTGCACCAACTGACTAGGTATGATCCCAGTAGTTGGCAAGTTCCAGTGGTGCTTTTTCTATCAATTTTGCATCCTGCATAATCAGCATCAGAATACCCAAGTAGATTAAAAGTTTTAGATCGAGAGTACCAGATTCCATGGTTGATGGTGCCTTTAAGATAACGAAAAATTCTCTTGATAGCTTTGATATGTGATTCTTTAGGTTGTTCTTGAAAACGTACGCATAATCTGGTAGCAAATTGTATATCTGGGCAATTGGAAGTTAGATAAGTAAGCTTCCGATCATACCTCTGTATGTCGTTTCATCTATATTTTTTCCTTTTGGATCAATTTCTAGTTTTGTAGATATCACTATGGGAACATTTGATGCTTTACAATCTTTTATTTTGAATTTCTGCAGTAGCTCTTTCGTATACTTTTCTTGTGATAGGAAGTTTCCTTGTGAGGTTTGTTTAATTTGAAGGCCAAGGAGGAAAGTTAACTCACCCATAAGACTCATTTCAAATTTTGTTGCCATGCATGACACAAAATCGTCACAAAGATCTTTGTGTGTACCACCAAATATTATGTCATCCACATACACTTGAACAAGCAATAAGTGACCATTTGAAGATTTTGTAAACAGTGTTGTATCTACTTACCCATGCAAAAACTTTTTGAAATGAGAAATGAACTTAAACGATCATACTATATTCTGGAAGCTTGTTTCAAACCATAAAGAGCTTTGGTTAATTTGAAAACATGGTTTGGAAATTTTGAATTTTTGAAACCAGGAGGTTGTTCAACAAAGGCTTCTTTTATATGTCCATTCAAAAAGGCACTTTTGACATCCATTTGATAAAGAGTGAAATTTGTGTGAAGCATAGGCTAATAGCATGCGAATGGATTCGAGTTGAGCAACGGGTGCATAGGTTTCATCATAATCAATTCCCTTTTGTTGAGAGTAACATTTTGCAATGAATCTTGCTTTATTTTTGACAATTTCACCATGTTTATCTAATTTATTACCAAAAACTCATTTTGTTCCAATGATAGGGTAGTTATTCGGGCGAGAGACTAAGTTCTAAACCTGATTTTTCTCAAACTGATTTAGCTCCTCTCATTGCATTCAACCATGATTCGTCGTTTAGTGCTTTATTTATAGTGCATGGCTCTACAAAAGACAAAAACACAAAGTCAGAGTATTATGATTCATTTATTTTGTTTTTGGACCTGGTTGTGATTCCTTCCGCTAGATTCCCAATGATGTTGTTGACTGGATAGCTTGAGGTATGCTTGAATTTACTGGATTTGCCCCTATGTCTCATGTGGAAGTTCTATCTGGAGTTGAAGTTGTTTCTGTGAGGGTTTGTGGAATTTCTTCTTCTTCTTCTTCTTATTCGTCTTCTTCTTCTTCTTGCTGAAGAGCTTCTATCACCTGATTAAAACCTGCAGCTTCTATGCTCAAGGAGTCCTTGGCTAGAAAATGGTCAGTTTCATCAAATACTACATGCATGGATTTTTGTATTGTCCTTTTCTTTTTGTTAAAAACTCTATAAGCCTTGTCATGTGTTGAGTAACTAACAAATATTCCCTTATCTGATTTTGGATCAAATTTATCAAGGTGATCTCTATCATTCAAGATGTAACATTTACAGCCAAATACACGAAAATAAGATATGATGGGTACCTTACTCTTCTAGAGTTCGTATGGAGTCTTTTTCATAAAAGGTCTCAGGAAGACTCTGTTGATAATATAGCAGGCTATGTTGACTGCTTCAGCCTAGAGATGTTTGGGAAGATCATACTCATTCAGTATTGTGTGAGCCATTTCCTATAAAACTCTATTTTTTCTTTCATCTACCCCGTTTTGTTGGGGTGTTATTGTGAGTGTATCCAAGGTCATTGCAAGAAGTAGCAAAATTATGATCATCAAATTCCATGCCATGATCACTCTTGATGGTTTTGATTGAAATCCCTTTTTCATTTTGAATGTTCTTTCAGAGAGTAATGAAATGATTAAGGACTTCATTTTCTTGGGACAGAAACCTTACCCATATGTAATGAGAAAAATCATCTACGATGACGAAAACATATTTGTTCCTCCAAAAGATTGAGTTTTCATTGGGTCCAAACAAATCAAGATGCAGAAATTCCAGTGGTTTTGAGGGTGCAATGTCATTTATTGGTTTGAAAGAAATTCTCACTTGTTTCCCTTTTATGCATGCATCACATACTTTGGTTTTTGAGAACTTTATTCTAGGAATGCCTTTTACTAAATTGTTTTTGACCAAATGATTTAAAAGCTTCATATTTGCATGACCAACACATCTATGCCAAATCCAGCAAGATTCATCTATCACATCTAGACATTCGACATTTTGCTTGAAAAGATCATCTAGGTTTGTGCAATAAATGTTTCTTTCTCTGATTGCAGTGAAGATGGTTTCATCATGCTTAGTTACCACACATTTAGAGGGTTTGAAATATACATGATAGCCATTATCACATAATTGGCTTATGCTAAGTAGATTGTGTTCCAGCCTATCTAACAGCCATACATTTTCTATGGAAGTTCTATCTTTGTTTCCTACTGTGCCCTTCCCAATGATTTTTCTTTTTATGTTGTCAGCAAATAGTATATTTCCTCCATTATATTCTTGTATTAAAAAAAAAATGACTTGTTTCCTGTCATGTTTCTGGAACATCCACTGTCCAGATACCAAAGGTCCATTTGAGCTTCCTTCTTGGCTGGTTCCTACAACACAAGGGTTTATGAACTTAGGTACCCAATTTTTGTTGGGTCCTGAGTTGTTAGATTTTGCTACCTACATATATTTGACACCGATTTCTTTTCTTATAGGACATTTCTGTGTAATGTGACCCTTCTTAGAGCAATAGTGACAAGTCTTTTTGAAGAATCTAGTATTTCTAAAACCTGAATCCACTTTGTTTTTGCCCTTAATAGATCTTTTTAGGTTATAATTTTCATTTAGTAAAAACTGAATTTCATTTTCAAGATACTGGTTTTTCGCAAATAGTCTATTTCTTTCCTTAGAGTTTTTCTTTATGATTTTATTGTAGTGAAGCACCAGTTCTTCTTCTTCATTGATAGTAGTCTCTAGTTGTTCCCTAAAAAGATTTATTTCTATTTGAAGTTCAGTGAGTTGAGTATGGCATTCTATGTGAGTATCAAGATCTTTATCATAATCAACATCGAAAAGGCTGGAACTTAGTTGAGACTGTAAAGTTACCTGTCCATTGGCCATGAGATAATTTTCTTTGTTATAAAACTGATCTGAGTCTGCATCATCCCATGTGATAGTCATGGCTCTTTCTTTTGGTTTTCTCTCAATTTTTGGGCTCTGTTTTAGTTTTAGGTAGTCTAGTCTTTTGTGCCATACTTCATGGCATTCATGACAGACAATTTGCTCAGTTCAAAATTCACCAGTATTTCTTCTTGAGTTTGTTTTAGGACCTCTTCTGAAGCGATTTGTCACTTGGGTAAGTTGTCGAAGTCGTCTGGTTATCATGGCAATTTCTTCATTGATTGTTTCTTCATCCATGTTAGCAGAGTCTTCATTTCATTCTCCTTGGTTAGCATTGAAGGCAATATTTTTCTTGTCTTTGTTGTCAAAACTTTTTTCCTTACTAAGGAGCAGCATTTCGTGAGAAGTGAGTGATCCAATTAGCTCTCCCATAGTCAACTTCTCTAGATTTTTTGCTTCGTGGATAGCAGTAACTTTGGGATTCTACTCCTTTGGTAAGGATCTTAGGATCTTCCACACATGTTCACCTTTCGATATTGTCTTTCCCAAAGCAAACATGGGGTTTACTATCTCTATAAATTGAGCCTACATTTGATTGATCGTTTCACCTATTTTCATAAAAAACATTTCATATTGGTGAGTGAATAATGCAATATGCTCTAATTTTACCTGTGAGGTTCCTTCGTGGGTGACGTGGAGCGTGTTCCACATGTCCTTAGCCGAAGTACATGTGCTTATACGGTTATATTCTTCTTTGACCAGGGCACATGAAAGGATATTTTTTGCTTTTGCATTCATTGAAAGCATTTTTTTGTCCTCAGCGGTAAGTTCCAGTCTTCATGTTGAGGATTTGCCTTTGTTTATGGGAACAAGAGGCCCGTCAATGACTATGCTCCATAGATCATAGTCCAGTGCTACAAAGAATTCCTCCATCCTATTTTTCCATGTTGAGTAGTTGGTCCCATCGGATAGAGGGGGACGTGTGTGAGATTGACCTTCTGCATACACATCAAGACTATAGAAAGCCATTAGGAACGTTTAGCTTAAGTTGTTAGACTTATATATATAAGCCCTAGGCTCTGGTACCAAATGAAAGAGTATATGGACCCAAAAAGGTAATAGACTCAAAGGAGTTAAACAGTATATATAAGAGAATAATTGGAAGTTCCAAAAAGCATAAATATAAATATAAGAGACACGATATTTATAGTGGTTCGCCAAGCTTACTCAACTACCTAAGCCAGAGGACTTAGGATTTTAAACCTGCAAATATTATTAGCAACACAAAAAAAGACAAATACAGTGAGCAGCGCTAACTAGCCAAAACCTCGCAGAGCTATAGTGAAGATGCTCAACAAGCTAAACTGGGGTTATGGGACTTGTTCAGAGAAGATGAATACTCCTGCTCTATATGAAAGCACTATATTTTACATCAGAGACACTACTCTCTTAAATAATAGGCTGTGAGATCTTCAAGAGTTGATGCCTTAATTTCCTCCTTGAATATTGTAATGGTAATATACCAAGAGTGCATCCGCCTTAGATGGTGCAACGGTATCATACCAAAATTACTTTTGGTTCTTAAAGTGGCAAATTTTAGATTTGCTGCATAATTTGAGTGCTCTACTAATCACACCTGTCAAGACTGAAAACTGCCATATAAGTTTGAGTTAAGAGGGCATAATCAAAACATTGTCATTAGGATTCAATCCTAACAAATATAACATCTATTATTATCAATTTTTACTTGGAAATGACTTTAATTTAAACTTGAAAATTACTCAATATTATTACTATGTGAAAATTATTGTTGAAAACCTTTGTACCATTTGGTCCATGATTTTATTGTTGAGCATTCTCCAAGAACTGTATGTAAATGAATGTGAAGAAGTAAAGTTTCGTAGATCTTTAAGGTTTGAGTTGGAATAATGAAGATTAACTGCTGATTTTGTGGGAATATCCTTTTGACTATTTTGTTCATCCAGCTAGAATTAAGGGATTAGTCTCGTAAGAGATCAAAGAAGATATTGATTAAGAGCTAATGTCGTCAGATTTCCCATAAGGGATAATTTATTCAATATAACTTAGGTAGTAATCAACCAAAGATTGGTTGGTGCTTAAAGATATGTAAAATTGAAATCCAAGTGATAAACAGTGAGTAAACCAAAAGCTTGATTTGGATATCTTCAATCTTCGATGTATTATCTATGCCTCGTGTGAATTGCTCCTATTAATTTTAGGAAATGAAATAAGGGTGGAATGTGCTTTTATTTCCTTCGGTTATGCATGTGATTTTAAGATGAAGAAACATGCATATCATTGAAAAATTTGTAGTTTCTCAATGAAGGTTGGACTTGTTCACTTTGAGAATCTTCTATAGTTTAATATGACTGATGTTTCACATAAATTTCTGACTTAGCCTATACTAGAGTAGATAGGTTAAGGTAGAGAATATTTGCGTCTACACATGTGGAAGATGGCATGGATTATGCAATTATAAGGGATATATTTCAGGTTTTACCCTGTATACTTCTGAAATTTTGAGTGTTAATACCTACCATTTTCAAATATTTTAAGGTAGCATATGTGGAGTTAACAATTATTTCATTGAACATTAGGGTTTTATTTTCTGTTCATTACCTATGTGTGGTGCTTTAGTTGGTTGATTGCAACAATCTGAAAGTTGAGCCTCATTTTTCCCAACGCCTTGAATTAGATTAACAACCCTCCTGCTTTTCACATAGTTTTTTCTTATACGAAATGCTTGTTTGCCAGTATCTCATATGTTTTAAAGACTATTAAAATATTCACAACTTCTCAAAAAGTATGGCTTTTCATTGAGGTGATGTGGGAAAAAGAGCCAACTAGACTTAGGTTGACAAACAAGGGATATGCCTTGGGGACTACACCTCATCATCGCCCAAACTCTCTCTAGACTGATAAGGTTCACAAATTCAAAATGAAAGCTTCATTTGGATTTCTATGTAATGCTTCCGTTGTGGCAAGCAGTGATTGGCTGATAGTTGGTGTGATTATGATGGAGATGTAGGAAATGACTGAACTATTTATTCATGATGTTGCTTATCGAAAATCTTTTCTCTCTAATTTTGTCTTATTCTTTTGTTTTCCCTTGATTAGGATGATAAAGATAAGAATGACAAAGATGAGGACATTGATGATGATGATGACGACGACGATGATGATGCACCCAAGGGTCTGGCAGCCAAAAGTAAGAAAGCTTGCTCTACTTATTGAATGCTTTGAATATACTTTTTATTGTTGTGGACTTTGGGAAAATGTACTTGATGGTGCATGTCATGAAAATATATTTAAGTTGGTTTGTTGCACTCTGTAGATGAGACAAATCCCTTTTGTTAATTGTTGAAATAATAAGCCTAATTGAAGAAAAAAAATTATTTTGGAGTGAAAATTGATTTTGCTACTATGTTGAGATTGGTTAGTAATATAGCTCTTGGTAGATAACTGCTATAGTATCTATTTTGGTAAAACCATGCCATGATAAATTGGATTGTGAGTTAAAAATGATGTTAAGAGATCTGCATGCTACTTATAAACAACATTATTCACTATTAATTCTATTTCCTGTTAAATTTTCATTTTACATTATTAGTTTGTCTCTATCAATACGATGATAATAGGTCTCAATAACTATTACACTTGTGTGGATATGCTTAAAATCTAAAGCAACAAATGTTCCTAGTTGATTGTGTTTTAAGAGAGACTTGTAGTTGGAATACCTGTCTGTTGGACGGCTGTGTTTCTCCTCTTTATTTGAAATTGTTGTAGTCTAATTAAGTTATGTGTTTGTCATTTCTAGTTGCAAGGACACAAAAGTATTTGCAGGCTAAGTTTGGTGGAATTGATGATGAAAAGCTTGATGATATTGAAGAAGAAGATAAAAAATGGGTTGTTTAGGGTAGGAAAAAAGGACATATACGGTGCTAATGTGGATTATGAGGTACGATTTTGAAAGTGCTGTGTTTTTTAAGATATTTGGCCTTGTATGCAAAAATTGGAAAAAATGTTATGTATTGTGATTCATTGAACATTTTTTGGGCTTACCCCTATTTCCTCATTTTTTAACTTCATGTGATGTAATGCCATCAATGTCTAGAAAGAAATCAAATGGTGCTGAATGCTTATGGTTGAAGATCCCTATATAACTTATAGAAGCCTGGAATGAGTCAAGTGTAGCACAAGGATCCAATAAATAAAGCACAAAATAGCTAAATTAACTTGGCTACACTCAAAACCAATGATCTAATCATGCTTTAAATTCAGATTTGGATGAAGGATTACCTTGATTGCTCAAAAATTCAAGGTAGAATGGAGAATAGTTTGAACACTTCAAAACTGTCTCCACTTATATTGCTTAAGGTTATGACATTGAAATGACTATTTCACCCCTATTAAAGATATAAAGGTACTGTAGATCGTTGGCAAAATGGTGGAAAACAAACTTTCCTAGCCGGTATACGAATTGCTTGAGTGTATTAAATATGGAAAAGGTTGGTTAACGGTAGCACCCAATACAAGTGGGATTGACTAATGACAACATTTAATGTAGAGACGGATATTATAGAGCCTTTAGTGCATTAAATGTGGCCACCCACGCTAAGAGAGTAAGAATCAACCCTATTAAAGTTGTTTTTCCATTGAGAGGCTTGCTGGGATCTAGTGAATTGCTGAAACACTAATCATAGAGATCGACTTGAGAACGGTCAGTCCTAAAATTCCTGAGACTGACTGCAAACTAGATGCTCCTTGTCCACTTAAGAAGGCTTATCTCCTAGGATCAAATCATTACCTAGCTCATTGAGGCCTATTCAATGTCTCCCGTATCAACTTGTTTGTAAGAAAATGAGTTCGCCAAAGGATCCTACCAAGAGAATTACATTTGAGAGACAAGTTATAAATTAATATGAAAATTATTTAACTTACAATAGTACATATAATGAGTCTTCAAACATGATGTCCTATATTGACCCTTGCATAGCTACTTATGTTTTAAACACATTCTCATAACTTGTCATAAGTACATATTAAACTATGTATGGAGGTCTGTGAAGACTAAAGATGATCTATTGCTTATCTAAATAAAATGAGTTGATCTCCTATATTTTTGTAGCGCCCACCTAGGAGGTGTCTGCTTTAGGCCGAGGTGTCACTTCAGTCTTATTCACAAAATTCAAATAAAATACACACCCCCAAAATACACAAATTTAATAATTCCATAACAACCCAAAAACTACTCATTCCAACTTAATTGTACATGCTGCTATATAATATTCCACAAAAGTTACTACTGCAATATGCAATCACCCATATCATAAACTCATTTTTACAATATATACACACCAAAAGTAGCAAATTTCAAACTTACATCAAAGGGTAATATTCTAACATAGTGTCTTCACCACCCAACAAAACACAAACTTAGATACCACTAACTACCTGCTACGCAAAAGATACATACACTAGCAACATCTACGAACAAAACATCAGCTGCTTCTCAGTTCCTAACTGGGAAAAAGAATCAAGAATTTTACAAGAAGTGTAAGTCCTAATGACTTAATGAGGTAAAGTAATAATTAATTCATATATAAATATATCAAATAAGGAAATGATAGCTACAGTACTTTGAAGGAATTCAAAGAAGCAAGTTACTCATAAAAATATTTGCATGAGACTAATTACACGATAACATGGACTGATACGGAGAGACCTGAATAACTAAAGTTTAGAATGGATCAACCATAACTGATAAACAATTGGTAAGAAATATAGTTATACAAGTAGTAGGTTGTTGGTCGGTCCCTAACCTTATGATGCCCATAGATCAATATGGAACAAATCCCTTATCCCTCCGAATTCCAACTCAGATGGTCATTCGGTATGGCATGGCAGGTCACATGTTGATCCCGTGCTCACAGACACTACCTCCAACTACCTGCAGATTAGGATGACACTGGGTACTAGCAGGGCGACCAGTCACCGTCGGTCCGTCCCACCTGTTTGTCTTTTCGGTTCTAGTCCCTAAGCCCAATTCTCCCAAGGGCATCCCCAAAGGGCATCGATAAATAGTTAGTTTTCCAATAGTGGATTTAGAACATAAACAATGGTACCATAATCAAATAACAGTTCAATACACCGAGTTTGAAGTAAGGAATTCAGGGATGATAGTTAAACGATTGGTCGGCAAGACTGCCTCAATAACAGATCAAAATAACAAAATAAGAAAATAATGAAATGATTGGTTGGCAAGACCATTTTAATGTTTAAAATAACGCAATAAGAAAACAACGAGACAATCGATCGGCAAGACTGTGTCAATGGAATTTTAAAAGATAAATAAATCATTCACAGAACTAGCCATAATTCTATTAAAATTCGAGTCCACATATCACCTTATAATTAAAATTCTATTAATTCATTTCAGTTCAAAGCCATAATTTTTGGTCTAATCAACTTAAATTTACAATCAAAATTAGTTTAATGATTAAATCAAACCAAATCAGGAATCGTTTAACCCCATTAATCGGAGTTTTACCAATTTGACCAAGTTCGAGGCCAATTCATCATATGGAACTACCTTGCATGCGCTCGGATTGTCATCATGAAGAGACTGACCATTGGCCATTGGAGAGCCACCGGAACTCTGCCACAGCTGCTGCTGGGATTGAATCATGACACCACCAACCTGCGTGTCTCATCGCGCTCAATAAACCACCATTAATTTTGGGTTATGACATTGTCTAGCCAATCAATTAAGCTAAAAATTGCCACTATGCCACCTATGTCACCACCATCTTTCTACTCCTATTACTTCTGCACCAGTAGTGAAACTTCCCAATTGAAGGTATTGTCATCCTTTACTCCTCAAACCTATCATGAAATACCCTTCGGCTATGAGCTTTGGCTTCCAAAACCACCACCGTCGGTCGCCATCCACTTCTATCTTTAAATTGCTCCATTCCCACTAGTAGTTTGGGGTGATTTTGGTGTTGGTGGTTTCCACTCGGTGAGGAAAAGAGAGTGGTTGGGTTATTTCTTTGGTTCATCGACGCCGTTGGAAGGTGGTTGGGAAGGAAGCTGACGATGCTTGCATGTGTAAATTAGGAAAAGTGAAAGGGCCTTCTTATATATTTTTAAGTTTTGAGAAATCTCAGTTTGCTCCCAGCAATTTTCCTCAGTTTACAAGTCTAACCCCTCAATTCTTTAAGCGCTTTACACTGACCCCCAAATTTTTTGATTTACCTCCTTAGACTTCCCTTACTCATATATTGACTCCACTAACTTTTGAAACCTTTGCAATTAGATCCTATTTATTTAGTTTTATTGAGACCCTAACAACTTTTAAAATGCAATAGTTTTGATCCTACATCAATTTTTATTGTCATTTTGTTTGAGAATTTAAATTTAAATTATATTTTTATTGTCATGTTCTTTTTAGAATTTAAATTTTAATTATTTTATAAAATTTGCATTTTTAGAAAGTTTTCCCATCTCCAAAAATTTAGGGGTGTTATAATTTTCTACAAGAATTTATTTTGAAAATCATTAGCCAAGATGAGGTGATACTTAAAAAGAAGTATTTAAGTATGTTCAATAAAATCAATATACCAGGAATGGATACATAATTATTCGAATTATAAAGTTGTGCTAATTTAATCAAATGAATAGATAGTGGAATGAAAAGGTTCACACATTACTTCACCCCTTCATTTAGCATGATGAGCTTGTTGTTAGAACCGAAGGAACCAACAATTTGCCATGTTGCAAATATTTTATCTTGGCAAGAATTTACACAAATGCCACCCCTTACTGTCCACAACATAAACGAAGACAAGTTAGATCTAGAAAAGAAATCTGAAGGAGAATTTGTGAGAGAAAACAACATCATGATAAGTAGTCCGAAGAACTTAGTGAAGTTTAAATTCATCTTGAAAAGATAACTAGAACTATGACGATATATCGGTTTATAGAATAAAGGACCAAGATAGACTAGGTATGAAAGTAGGCAAAATCAAGGTAGGGTTAATAGTCTAATCAATTTTGTTTTGGTAAGATTACACTAATATAGACATCTCATGAATGGCTCTATGTATGGTACTTTTCTAACTCGTTTGAAAACCTTTAGTAAGCTTATGCTATGGCATTCTTGTTTAAATAGACATGACTATATTAACATTCTCAAACATAATAATTTAAGTATTACTTGTTAGTGCATAGATAATGGCACGAGCTAAGAAATCTGTATAGCAAACAATTCTAATAGAAATAGGATCCTATGGAGGCATTAACCAAGAACAACTCTCAATAGCAGAACCTAAAGTAAATCCTCCACTGAACTAATGGAACAATAATGAGATTTAGGATAAATGTTTGATGTATAACGTCAAGACAAACCAACAAAGGAAAAAGATAAAGATAAGATGTTGGACCACTTATTGCAATCCAATCCACCAAAAGTCATATGTGATCCAAATGACCAAAAGGCTGGGGCATGGATTATCTCTCTAGTTAAAATTATAGAATCCTGTGTTGAGATAAGAAACAACAAGTTAAGTATGACATTTTTCCTTATGAATGAAGTAGTTAGCAACTGGTGGAGACTAGTAACAATGCTAGGATGCAAATCAAACACCTATAACTTGGGCAAATTTTAGGAAAGAGTTCATAAATAAATTTGTAGCTCAAGTAGTGAAAGATACATTGATTCAAGGAACCTCCACGTGGTGGAATATGAAGCTAGATTTGCTTGATTGATACTATATACGCCTCATGGACAATAAGAATTGCAAAATCAAATGTTTCAAACTAAAATTTGTTATGCCATAAAATATTGAAGCATGTATTAGAGTTGTAAGTCGCCTATTATCGAATCAAAAATAATAAAAATCAAATAGATCTTAGAAAGAACAGGCAAAAATAAGGAAACCTACTCTTCAGTAACTGCTAAGAAATTTGGCCTACAAAATCATAAAAGTTCTCAAAAAAAAGGAAATAAATGGCATAACCAACCAGGTAATATTGAGAAGAGAATATACAATTATTGTGGCTATCCAAACCAGAGAGAGGCTTCCTGTCAGAAGATGAGTGGGAATGTATGTTTTTGCTATAAGATTAGGGATTGCCCCAAAGCTCGCAACCTTATATGTTCAAGTACTACATGGAGAATTGCAAGTTGAGAAAATTGAGCAACCAAAAGTGAAGGCCAAGAGATATGCTTTAGTAGGATAAGAAGGGTCGGATCCAATAGCGTTAGTAGAAGATATGATTTACATATAGAATTTGTTTAGTAAATCTTTATATGGTCTCAATACTATATATTCCTTCATATCCACTCATGTTGTAGCCCAACTAGGCACTAAACTTAAACAATCATCTTATAGTTTCAAGGCCAATATGTCTATGGGCTCTAGATTTCTTAATGATTTAATTTTTAAAGATTTCCCCATAAAGGCTAATGATAAGACCTACTTTGTCGATCTAATAGGACTACCCATTTAAGGTATGATGTCATCCTATGGATGGATTAGTTGTACAACATTAGGCTCAACTATATTATTTTGCAAAAAAAGTTATCTGGGAACTAATAAATTACGTGATCCCTAAACAAATTATAACTTATCTCAGAATATACCAATTACCTTCAGTAATGGAAGCTAAGAACCGCATTCAAGAAGAAGCTATACAATTCATAGCAACATTCTTATTAAACTAAAAGATCAACTAAAAATAAAAAAGGTACTATTGGTAAAAAAATTCTTAGATGTGTTTCTTAAGAATTAAATTCACTACCTTCAACTCGAAAGGTAGAATTTATGACTGATACCATACCAAAAGTGAAGCCTTACTAAAAAATACTATATTGTACGGTCCAAGCAAAGTTGAAGGAAACTAAAAACTTAACTACATGAACTAATAAAAAATGATTATATGTTCGACCTAGCACTTCACCATAGGGAGCATATGTATTCTTTGTTAAAAAGAAGATGGGTCATTTAGGATGTGTATTGACTATCTAGAGTTAAATCAGATGACTATTAAGAACATTTACATATTACGCGGATATAGAAGAATTATTTGACCTACTACAAGGATTGCAAGTACACCCCAAATAAGACATGAGACAAGAGTACTACCAATTAAGAGTTAGGAGGAGAACATCCCTAAGACTCCATTTAATACTTGATATAGACACTTTGAATTTTTTGTTATGCCTTTCGAACTAACTAAGCCCAATTACCTTAATGGACACGATGCGAAGAGTTTCCTAGCCATATTCGGATCAATTTGTAGTTATTTTTATTCTGATACTTTGGTATACTCCAAGACCTAAGAAGAACATACTTAACACTTATGTATAATACTATAGACTTTGAGGAAAATAAATGTGAAATTCAATAAGTGCTAATTCTAGTTGAAAAGAAGCTTTCCTAGAGAAAATAATCTCTAGGAAAAGGATTGAAGTTGACCTCTCCAAGATTGAAGCAATTATCAACTGGAAGCAACTAGAAACACGCACTAAAGTCGAAAGTTTTTTAGGTCTGACTAGATACTATTGATGATTCATACTAGACTTCTCGAAAGTAGAGCCTTTAATTTAGTTAACTTGCAAGGACTTTCCTTATCAATGGACCGTAATGTGTGAAGCTAGTTTTGATGATCTAAAAGATGCGTGGCAGCAATCTAAATATTAGCATTACCAGGATGAATGAATGTCTTAGTAATTTACACAAATGTATTTAGGAAGGGTTTAGGTTGCGAGTGAAAAACAAAAAATTGTAGTTTCATGTAGATCCTAAAAGCGTCAACCCCATGAAAATATTTACCAAACTCTTAACTTATAATTAGCTAATATTGTATTCTCTTTGGCCAAATGGAGACATTATCTATATAGCATAACCTTTGAAGTACATATAGACCTTAAGAGTCTCAAGTACTTATTCACCCAAAAGGAACTAAACATGAGACTAAAGAGATGGATGGAATTTTTTAAAAATTATGACTACAATTTCAATACCATCTAGAAAAAGCAAATGTAATAGTTGATACTCTCAGTAGGAAAACAGGACAAGCACGATTAGATAATCGAGTCGAAATACTAAAACTTTTACAAGATGATATCTATGTTAGATCACATGCTAGGCACATAAATTTGATAATTTGGTCAAAGTTGATCTCTAGAATTCATGAGGCTGAGACAAATGATAAGTGGAGTCAACAACAATGTAAAATATAGAAAGATATCGATCATATGGGTTTGCTATGAAGATGGCCCATGATATATAATGGCTTCATATATCAAGCCAGTACAATTACAATGGATTTGATGAACATTACTTTGATCTCATAGATGGTATGATTCCTCTTGGCTAATATTCTGCCTATAGGCCTTTCACACTATCTCTTTCATATAGAAGGCGATGGGTTCACTTGCATTTGAGATAGCAGCTTCATCACTTACAACATCAGTTTAGATAATAGAAGCTTTAAAAGAATAAGGAATAGATTATACCATGTTGTATTTAATTATGGTTATATCATAATAGTGTTTTGTGTTGCTTTCATCCTACACAATCTTATGGATATGGGTTGTGTCTATTTAGTCTTCGTCTTGGGGCCCTGTGAGCTTCTATCCAAAGTAATTTATTTTCTTGACCAAGTCCTTTATTGGAGCATCTATTACATCTAGAGGGTTTATATTCTTTCATGCCTTTATGCATGCGAGCTATTTTATGATGACGTGCATGGGTTGCTACCCTTGCCGAGATGGCTTAGAGGAATTGTTTATCTCTTCAAATGTTCAAATTCTGTTGTTATCTCAAGTGTCTACAATATCAAGTCCTAGTCATTTTGCTCGATTGTTCCTATTAGGAAGCTTTAAGTGCTTTCAAAGACCCACCTTTAGGCACTTAGGTTAGTAACTTCACATACTTGGAGCTATTCCTATTGTTATCAAATTAATTAACTTAGAGACAAGGCGATGGTGGTCATGTATCTTGTTTTTTGGGTTATATTCTATCATATTCTTAAGATGAAATAAATCTATATTTAACTAGAGCGTGCTCCATCTCAGAGTTACTATAGGATTAACCTTGCTCTTTTGGGCATTTTATAGGATAGAACGGTGGTGCCTCCTGATGTAAAGAAAAATGAAAATTCTATCATGGTATTAACCCATAACACATAGGAAATATATATATATATATAGGGCCATCATGGTGGCTATCTCAGTGTCACAATGCCCACATAAACCTTATTGCATGGGCAGAGCCCTAATTTTTTAGGCGCCCTATTTGCTCCTTTTGTTGTTCTCTTCTATTTTCATCACTCTAATCTTATTAGCCATCTCTTGTTCCTACTAGAATTGATCCTTACCAATCCCTGTGGAGTTCTATTCAGCTATTGAGGTAGGAACTTAAGGGTACTAGTATCATGATAATTATGGATCACTTACCTGAAAATAAGATAATTGTTCGTGAAGTGCAACTGTACATTATAACACGTGCAATATTGTTTGTCTTCTAACTCCTGAGCTAATGGCACTTGATGATCGTTGAAAATTTTTATTTAGCTATCATCTAAGAGCTAATCAAATGCAATGTTAGTCTTAGATATATCAAAAGAATATCTCCTTTTAGAATCGGATTGAAATCCTAGTTGTTTGACTACATTAAGTCGTCATGTGAGAATGTATTATTTTAGGTCTGATTAAAAGTCGACAAATAATTCTTTTGTTCCAAACTACTTCTGCTAACTCTGTTTCATTCTTAGGAAACTTTATAAAGATATCACTTTGATTGGCTTGTAGATCAACTATTCCAACCTGATACTATAAGCCCCTGCTTGTACCAATTCTATTGTTTCCTCCCTTAGAAGTTTTTTTGTGTTTTGTTATTGTTTTAGTGGAATCGAAATTGAAATCAAACGTTTTCCAACAATTTTCTTTTAATTAGATCACTAGGTCAATGTAGCTCTATTTTGTATTTTGACAAGGTGATAGGGCATTAGTTCCCATTTTTAACAAACCTTCCCATATATTTTTCTATCAATTCTCTGGGAAATTACATCATGGTTATACCACCCCACCCGGGAGGTGCCTGCTTCGAGCAGATATGCTATTTCAATATTAACTTAAACACAATACGCACCCCGAAAACATTCAGTTTAAATAGCTACGTAACAATCTAAATCATTCATTCCAACTTATTATTACATTCTATTATATGTTATTCCATAAGAACTGCAAACCATCATACTATTACTAGCATCAAGGTCTTAACAACCCGAACAAATAGATGCCGAAATGTTAAACTTACTTACACATGCCAAATGATACATAATAGGTCTAAGTTTACGATTGTCACTAATATCAGACCCATATAAGCATAAATTGAAGGTTAGTAAGCCACTAGGATCTAATTATCAAACTTCAAAAACTCAAAATAACTAGTGTTTATAGCTACCAAGGATCAAATCATGCTAGAAATTCATATTTAGTTGGAGTGTTACTTCAAAAAGCAAATTTCCAAGGTCTCTAAGGTGAACACTTCACCAATCTAGATGTTGGCAGACCCTAACACAATGGAGAAACAGTAACTTTTGTCTCAGTTAGAATGCTCCAAAAATCATGAAAAAAAATCTAGAACCTCTCAACTCCTTGAGAAAAGTGATGAAAAAAATTCAAAGCAAAACTCGATTTGGATCGCTTAAAAAAAATTCAGCAAATGACTGCTCTGTTCCAATGGATCTCCAAAACTAACAAATCAAATGCTTTGCCTCTATTGATATGATCCACACACCAATTGATCCTCTAAACTTCACTCACTTTTAGCTGGAGAAAATAAGCAGAATATCAATGGTGAATGCCAATTTTTTGAGGTAGGAGAAAATGAGAGAACAAAGCCTCAACACATGAAACAATGTTTGGAAAGGGAGTTTTGGAGGGAATTGTGAAAGAATCCAATTCTTCACACCTTTTTCATCATGGCCGATCCACTCTCTCTATATCTATATATAGATGTTGGATGGTGTGATGCATTCTGTGAGGGGGAGCGGCCAAGTGGGGTGCCAAGGTAGCAAATTTGAATTCAAATCTCATATGAATTTCATGTGCATCTTAATTGCATTTGAAATCTAATTTCAAGTTAATTAAGATGCTAATTCAAATGAAAGGTCAATTTTCCCTCCAAAATGTATTCTTCTCTTTAATTAAATTAAACACTTTAATTTAATTAATTCACCATTGACTTAACTCTTAAGTCAAACAAGCTTAACTCTTAAGCTCAATTTTGTTAACTTAACTCTTTAACTTGACTAATTGATGGTCACTTGGCACATAATAATTAACTTCATAATCATTGGTCTAATTTAACTCCTTAAATTAGTTGATTAATTTAACACTTAAATTAATCGAGCCAAAAATTGACCTTCAATTTGGCACCTCAAAATCAATCACCAAGGTGTGATTTTCTAACTCTTAGAAAATTGCTCCATTAACTAGGAGGTTAATTGGCTTTTATGTGTGACCCAATAGGTTCTACCATTCATTGGACATGGGCTCACAACTCCTTGTAACTTTTGAATATCATATATTCATTTTAGTTTAAAACACCTTTTAAACTAATCAACTCAACTCAATTTAATTAATCTCATTCATTGAAGAATTCCCAATCTCCGTGGTCAATGTCCAACCTCAAGCCCATGGAGCCTAACTAATTGGCCGAAATGAATGCTTTTGGAGAACCATCATAGCTATACGCTTGCCATGCAAATACGGTCCTTCCGTCTCCTATCTCTCGAAAGAGGCTTAGATCAAGATATTTGTCGGCTCCTTAATAGTCTCGATACTATATCTCTATTCTCAATGTTCGATTCCTTTGTATGACCTCACCTTTGGAAAACTCCTTTTCCAAATTGTCATACCACCTCGTGCAAGGATTTCTTAGAATCGATCATTATAGAATACATAGGAGATGTATTCGCCCTTCACAAAAGTGAAGAGTTGGATTCCATCTTGGATCTCACAAACCTCCATGCCAAGTAGCTCATACCCAACCTCAACCCGAAAGACCCTCTAAGTGGTCAAGGAAGAGTCAAAGCATGAGGACCAGACACAAGGTTACCATGGATCCTTAGGTCAGAGGACTAATAATATGTACTAGCGCAAGTTGGAGAACTTGCCACTACCGACTTGCCACTCCGGCTATCTAGTGGATTCTCTAGTGGGTCTTTAATGCCTTGTTCTCTAACAAGCACCCATTAACATGCACTCATATCTCATATGGTTGCTCAAGGAATTGAGCAATATCTAACTCTTGGATTTACGCATCGTTAGTGCAAGTTTATCCGGATCTTAGATGTAATGTCTCATAAGATCCTATGACTTGGAAGATTTAAAATCACGACCATTAAGACTTATTCCATGGTCACCAAACCAAGTCCCATAGTCAAGAGTGATCTAAGGGCTTCATCCAAATACAAGTGAAGTAATAAAGTGCATAAGATGAAGATGGCCATATAAAGAATATCATTCAATCAAGATTGTTTTACAACGAAATAGCTTTTACAAGGCCAATCCTATTGGCTTGCCGGGCATTATTCCAACAATCTCCCACTTGCCCTTAAGCCAATGCCCCATGGCCTTGAGACCCCTCTTCTCAAGATGTCCTTCAAAGACCTTTATCTTAGGGGTCTAGTCAGTGGATCTATTATATTCTCTTTCGAGGTAACTTTTTCTGCTCAGATGTAGTCTCTACCAATGATCTCCCAAATCAAATGATATCACCTCAAAATGTGCTTAGATTTCTTATGAGATCTTGGCTCTTTAGCTTGTGTCACTGCCCCGTTGTTGTCACAAAAGATAAGTACTAGCTCAGCAATGCTAAGTACTACATTCAACTCTTGAATAGAAGTTTTTCATCCAAACACCTTCCTTTGCAGCTTTCAAAGCCACAATATATTCTGCCTCCATGGTAGAATTGGTCGTGGTGTCTTGTTTGGAACTCTTCCAACTCACCAGGCTGCCATTGAGGCAAAATATAAATCCATAAGTAAATTTTAGGTCATCTACATCGGATTGAAAACTTCAATCTGAAAAGCCCTTTAGTTTCAATTCTCCATTATCGTGTACTTAAAACAAGTCCTTAGTCCTTCTCAAGTACTTAAGGATTACTTTAATAGCTATCCAGTGACTTACCGGGGTTGGATTGGAACCTATTTGTAACGCTTAGTGAGTGTGCTACATCCGGTCTTGTACATTGAACTGCATACATTATGCTACCAATGGCAGAGGCATAAGATATGTGGGACATCCTCTGTCTCTTGTTTTCAGTCTTAGGGGCCATATACTTGGAAAGATGAATGCCATGTCTCATAGGAATGAATCCCTTCTTGGATTCTTCCATACTAAACCTCTTTAGTATTTTGTCGATGTACGGGATTTGGAATAGCCCCAACATCCACTTAGATCTATCTCTATAGATACGTATTCTTAATACGTAGGATGGTTATCCCAAATCCTTCATGGAGAATTGTGTAGATAATCATGCTTTAGTACACTCTAACATTCCTACCTTATTCCCAATGAGAAGGATGTCATCAACATAAAACATAATAAACTATATAGAACTCGATCTCACTAGCCTTTTATACACACATGGTTCATACGCATTTTTTACAAATCTAAATAATTTGACCATTTTGTCAAAACGTATGTTCCAACTTTATGACACTTGTTTGAGTCCATAATGGATCTTTGGAGTTTGCAAACCTTTTGCTCACTCCCCTTGGATGTAAAACCTTGTGGTTGCTCCATATAAATTTCTTTTTTAATGTCTCCATTGAGGAAAGCGGTTTTCACATCCATTTGTCGTATCTCATAGTCATAATATGCGACTATAGCAAGTAGAATCTAAATGGACTTAGGCATTGTGACTGGTGAATAAGTTTTCTTGAAATTGATATTGTGTCTTTGAGTATAACCCTTTGCCACTAGCCGCATCTTAAAAGTCACCACTTCTCCATCCACTCCAAGCTTTTGCTTATAGATCCACCAACGGAAACTATTCCCCTTGGTGGATCTACCAAAGTCCATACTTTGTTAGAGTATATGGAGTCCATTTTAGATCTCATGGCTTCAAGCCAATGCCCCAAATATATGTCTAACATAGCTTCCTCATAGGTCTTCATATCACTATCTGATTGGCCCATCTCATGAAGGAATCCGAACCTTTTGGCTTACTTCTTATTTGGTCCAACCTTCTTAGAGGTTATGTGTGAGGCTCTTGTTGCTTACTTTTTTCCACTACTTGTGAGATTTCTTGATCATCTTAAACTTTATCAAGTTCAACAACAACTCCTTTTCTATCTAATAGAAATTGCTTTTCCAAAAAGTAGGCATTCCTCAAAACAAACACCTTTTGTTTCGAGGGATCATAGACGTAGTAACTTATAAACTCTCTAGGGTATCCCACAAACTTGCACAAGGTGGATCTACTATCCAACTTATCTCCCACTGTCCGTCTCACGTAAGCGGGAGATCCCCAAACCTTGAGATATTAGTAAGAGGGTGCTTTACCATACCATATCTCAATGGTGTTTTGGGCTCTAACTTTGAAGGTACTATATTTAGTAACTTTGCCGCCGTATCTAAGGCGTATCCCTAAAAGGATATGGGCACATCGAAAAAGCTTATCATGGAACATACCATGTCCTACAAGGTACGATTTCTTCTCTTGGCTACTCCATTATGTTGGGGTGTGCCGGGTGGAGTCCATTAAGAGAGAATCCCATTCTCTTTTAGATAATTCAACAATTTGGTGCTCAAGTATTCTTCTCCTTGATCCGATCGAAGAGCTTTAATACTTAGTCCTAATTACTTTTCCACTTCATTCCTATACACTTTGAACATTTCAAAGGCTTCGAACTTGTAATTCATAAAATACACATGCCCGAACCGACTATAATCATTAGTGAAGGTGATGAAGTAAGCAGGAATAGCTTCCTCTCCAACTAACTCTTAGGGTCCACAAACATCCGTATAGATCAAATCCAAAAGATTTGTGGAGCACTCCGTTTGTCCCACAAAAGAAGCCTTGGCCATTTTTCTTTTTAAACAAGATTCACAAGTAGGAAGATCCTCAATGCCACTAACATTTAGTGCTTTAAGAGCTTCTAACTTATTCATCCTATTTTTAGAAATATGCCCAAGTCTTGTATGTCATATAATGGCATCTTCTTGGTTATCTAACTTTCTTTTACTTGATTGAATGTGCATTAGTGAAGGTTAAGAATCAAGTATGTACAATCCATTAATTAATGTACTTTGTGCAATTAAAGAATCATTCTTTAATACTTTGAACATCCCATTCGATATAGAAAAATCAAATCCTTTATTATCTAGAATAGGAATTGAAATAATGTTTTTAACAAGATGAGGTACATAATAAATCGGATCAAGTACAATGCAAGCATTCCTCAAGTCCAACTTGATTACGCCTTGGAAGGTGGCCACTACTCTTGCTCCATTTCCTAGGTAGATGATCATATCCCCTTTATAAAAACTCTTTCTTCTTTTCATCCCTTGTAACGAATTACAAAGGTGAGAACTACATACAGTATCAAATACCCATGAGGAAGAATTAGTCGCCACGTGCACTTCGATAAAGTACATACCCTTCTCAAGGGTTGCAAGGTAAGCTTTGAAATTTCTCTTCCATTGTCCCTTTTCGCCACAATGGAAACAACTAGCTTCAGTTTTAGCCTTATTCTTAACCCTCCCAGAACTTTTCTCGGGTTGCTTCCCTTTCGAGGAAGAATTCTTATTCCTCTTACCTCTCTTTCTAGGACCTCTAGGGCCCTTCGACTTGGAGAAGAACGCAAGCATAAGAGGTTTCTCCTTTCTCATAGTCACCTCCATGGTCACAAGCATGTTCACCAATTCATTAATCGTAACTTCTTACTTGGATATACTAAAGTTCATAACGAATTGGTCGAACGATGGTGGCAATGACTAGAGGATCAAATCCACATAGAAGTCGTTGTCCATGACCACATCTAATTATTCAAACTTCTCGATGAGTCCAATCATCTTGAGGCCGTGATCATGGACATCAAACCCCTTACTCTTCCTTCTTCTAAAGAGCTCCTTAGACAAAGCGAACCTTTCGTGTCAATTTTGTACATGGAGCTTGTCGGACATGGAGGCCATCATGACATATCTAACTTGTAGATCATCATCTACAATTTTCGTGAACATTTCACGATCTTGGTCAGTGGCGTCATCATCGATTTCGTCCATGGGACTTTGATCAAGGGCGTATGTCCTCTTTTCAAAGTCAAGAATTATTTTAAGGTTTCTCAACCAATCTTGGAATTTGGCCCGGTTAGCTTATTGGTCTCCAAAATACTTGTGAGTGAATTTTTAGCCATTTTGATTGAAGATTTCGAAAATCTACAAGAGGCGAAAAAAGAGTATAAGCATGTGATTGAATTTGACATTAAAAACATGTTTATGGTATTTCAAGCATCTTTTTCTCCAACTATTTTATCAAATCCTTCACCCCCAAGAAGAATTTGGGAAATCATATTTTCTAGTGGGGATCAAGATCCTAAAGACTTGCAAGTGGACCTCTGTGACCAGATGTATCTCCGTGAGCAATCCAAAGGTAAGCATTTTTTGCTAATTGCATCTCATGCAACTCTTGATATATTTTGCCTCACCTTTTCATGTAGATCCCCTACACGGACGACCTCTACATTACTCGGTGTTAAGTCAAACCTACCAATCAATCTTTGATTCGAGACGGGCACCACAACATCCCCCGTGACTGAGTGTATAATGTGTGGGCGTTCTCAAATCAAATGTACATCTCATGCAAAGTATGTGGTTACAGCTTTCCACCTAAGTGTGACCCCCATAACCAAATGTATATCACACAAAGGCGGTAGCATCATCATGCCACATACTATTGGTAAAAGGCTTGAATTATTTAAAACTCTTTTAATTTTTATCCATTTGACTTAATATTTGATAGCACTTAGACTTTCTAAGTGTAGGTATTTTGCTTGCAAAGATCTCATCATTTTTATCTTCGTATTTAGGTTTTCTATATCCTAAACATGCATCTCATACATCAATAGGATATAGAAAGCATAAATAAGTAAATGCGCCTAGCATGCTACTAGGGTGGGATAACCATGAGCCTAACCAAGTGGTGCACTTAGAGCCATAGGTGCACCACCTAGTTGATTTTAAATGGGTTGATTAGACTTAGCTATTACATGAGTATATCACATATATTCAAGCGTCTTCAAAAGTCTCCATGCCTCCAAGGTCTCCTTTGCTCCATGTAACTTTTACATGAGAAAGAAATCCCCACTCCTAGTGATTCTACTCTCATAACAATTACAAGATAGAAACAAGAGGCATCCAAGCCCCTATTTAATACAACCCATTTCAACAACTTAAAATAAATAAAATTAATGTCAAAGGCTCATGATCATCCCCATTCATTCATCATCCATTCACCAATTAAATAAACAATAAACAAGTCTAGAATTAACAATTAATTCCATCAATTAAATGCTTACCTCATAAACAAGTAATTGGTCAAGCATAACTCTTATGCCAAGGTTGAAGATTAACTTTAACCAATTTTTAAAAGTATGAAAAAATGTCAAACATTTATTGAACACTTGCACAACACTTGTGCACCTTCTTTGTGTGATACAAAATAATTTTGAGCACCAAAGGAGACACAAAAATAAGTTAAAGCTCATCCTAAATCAAAACGGTCACCGCCGCACGAGCTGTGTGCGCTGCCTAGGTGTGTGTGCATGCGGCCCGGCCAGTGCCCGACTATGTGCGGCAGAGTGCAATTTTTAGCTTTGATGACCGAGCCAACTCATTTTCGGCTCAACTTTTATGCACCAAAAATTTTAAGACATATCCTAAACATGTAATCACACATTTTAGATGAAATTTTCAGATTCAAAACAGCTTTTAAAAGTGAAAATTCAAGTGTTCAATCAAGCTTCAAAAAATTAGTTTAAGTAAGAATCATATTCTTCATGAATCTCCAATAAAACTCCTATCTCATTGGATCCAAAAATGACCAAAACATACACTATAAGAAAAAATGGTTTTAGCAACCAATTTTTTAGCGGCAATAATAAAAGGTTGCTGAATATACAACTTTAGCAACCAAATGTGATCTGGTTGCTGAAGTCAGGTTATATAAATCTTTTTGCGACCAACCAATACTTGGTAGCTATAAATGGTCGCTATAATTTGACTAGTCTTATAGTGACCAAAGTTAGAGTTTTTAGTAAGAATTTTTATGTTCGCTATATATGAACATTAATTGTGACCAATTTAATAACAAAATATTAAATGGTTGCTAAAAGTCTTTTAAGTTGATTATCAACAACCAAGTAATTTGGTTGCTAAACACATATGGTCTTTATTTAGCTCTTTAAACCCACAACAACCAATATTTTATGGTCACTAAAAAATACTTACAGCAAACAATATTACATGGTTGCTAAAAAGAATACCCCAAATCCAATGGATTTCTAACTATTTTTTGGAAAAATATATAAACAAAAAAACTAATAAAATTGAATTTAAAGAGCTAATCCAATTTTAAGGTAAATTTGGTATAAAAAGTTAATTTAAATATATAAAGAGTAATTATCATACTAATTGAGTAAATGATACTTTACTTTCAATTTCAATCTTTTTAACTAAAAATGTCTGTGTGCTTTAACATGTGCTCCTGTATACTTAATTAGAATTCAAGTCAAAGAAATGGCCAACTTTCATGGATATCATGACTTAATTCATAGAGGTTTTCCAAATTTTAGTGTGCATCCCAGCCGTTGTGGAAATTTAGAGAGACAAATGGGAGACATTGATCATAAAATATTCTTTTAATTCTAGAATATAATTGCATGAATAAATTTTGGAGAAACTAGAGTTGGAAATAGAACTGAAAACAAGAAACCAAATAAAGTAGATATAGGCCTTAATATGTAGCATGGTAGTCTTGATTATTTTAAATTTTAATTGTTTGTGTTAAAACTAATCCTTTTTTAAGCTATTTTTGTCTTGTAATATTATTTGATGCAGAAGAAATTTCAATAAGAGGAGCTGGGCACAAGAAACAAGACTAAATAACAAATTATCCTCCTCAAATGGAACCAAGATCTAAAGAGAATTCTAATATTTAGTTGAATGAATAATCTACTTCCCTTTCCAATTTATAAAACTTAGCTTGCTGAAATTCTAGTCAAATCACTTGTTTGTCTGTATGTCCATTGTAGGGCTTTAATGAGTTCCCCTGTGTGGACCATTATCATTGTAAGGTTGGAATGCTTGTGCGGGAAAGAAAGGAAAAGAAAAAAGAGAAGAGAAAGAGAAGTCCTCAAAAAATGTCAAAGTTTTACTTTAAGGAGCCAAATTGACTCCTTAACCATGGAGCCAACATCCAACTCTTAGGGGCTAAGTGAAAACACTAATGAAGCTAAGTTGTAAAATGAAATACCCTAGGACATTGTAAAACTTCAAGGAACAGAGTTTTGCTCTTGCTTCCCCCCCTCCTCCCCCCCAAAAAAAATCCCTCAAAATACTTCCTGCTGGGAAAGAAAGAAAGAAAATCAACAAATAATCAATTCCCTAACACTAATAGACAGTAAAAACCTAAAGATAAGAATCACTAGATCAGTTTTGACTTGAGGACTATTCTATGAGAGACAGAGAAGCTTTCTCACACACAAACAAATTTATAAGAGAGAAGACGATTAAACTATATTTACATTCATATGCATCATACTCTAAAAGATTTAAACAAAGAAAGCTATGAGGATATAAAGTGAATATAAATTTTGTCCAATCCTGTAGCAACCATTAGTCAACTTATTTGTATATTTGATGCAGACGCTTTCTCAAAGAATCCTCTCTCTGGCAATTCCTCATATTAACCACATGAATGCCCCAGCTTTCTCTGATTATAAATCAGAGCAAGTTAAATTGGTATAAAACCATAAACAAAGAACCTATTTAGTTTCCATTTAAAGTGCCTATTTTCAATTCAGTCTCAACTATCCGAATACAACAGCTTCCTTCTCACTTCTGCAGTCTTCCTTTCACAATGCATAGTAAAATAAATTCCCGCAAATTTTGAACTATTCAATTTCACCATATCATTCCAGTTTTATTTTTTAGGGGGTTGTAAAACAAGGCAGTGTATTTCATGCTAGAGTTGCCCAGCAAAATCAATCCATCATCTTAGACCACAAAGTGATGCATAGTAAAGTTTTTTTCTTGGTCATCAACACAACAGAAATTAAGTGAGGACTATCCACACATGACAGCATTCATTGAACCAGCATCACGACTCCAAGCACACAGTCTCATAGCTTGTGTTCATCCATTTTGTTCAATAATTGGACCAGATGATCACTCAATTAAGGAATACTCATATCATTTCAAACATTAATCCAAACTCCACACATTACAGCAGTCATTCAACTAACATCACAACTCCAACAAACACACCATCCCATAACCAAACAGGTTGTACTCCTTCCATCCCAGCTAAAAAATCGAACCACTTAATCAAGATGCAAACAATCAATTGATTCATCAGTTTAGGAGCAATTAAATCAGAGTTCAAAGCTTCAGTCATCAACAAGAATTCTCAACCTAAAAGCAGCTTGCTAACTATCAAATAATTCAGATAACCATTGATTATGCACACAGCCCTCATGGTCAAACATTCAAACATGCATGATTAAAACATGATCATCATATGTCATCCAACCCTCAAATATTCAAACCATTTTAAATAGCTTTCAGAAGTTCAGTTAATGATCTCTTCCATTACAACAACTATTTAAACTTTAAGTATGGATAACCATACATGTCCGAGCACAGCAGTTTCCCTCCAAGGTAGAGCTTGATTTCATACTACAGGCCTGGTTGGCTAGTAGGTCTGCTACTACGTTGCCATCCTTGAGAATATAGGTGTATTTAACCTGCATATTCTGTCTTTGTTGTCATCACTGTACTAATGGATCCAGTTATGTCATACGTAAGTATTAAGCTTTCACATACTAAAAGAAAGCTCTAAGATATATTTCAATAGAGATTGACAAGACTAGGATGTTTCTAATGAAGCTAATACATATACCAACTCATAAAAGTAATCTTCTGACAAGTAAAAACAACAATTGGACTAAGAGGTCAACTTAAAGTCACATGGAATTAGGTAATAAAAGGATCAAGCCTTTGCATATCAAGATAGGTAATAATACAAAAGTAAATCTTTCTATTTGATCCCAAACGTAAATGTAACAAAAATATCCAGTCAAGCCAAGGTAATACCCCCCGCATTTATCCAAGAAAACTATATGTGATTTTACGTCACAAGTCTGGATCAAGATATTATCTCAAGGATATAAATCAATTACGGATTATGGAAATCGACTTCACATATTACAATCCTTGGCCAAGCCACAATTCTCTATTTTTCCTAAAAAATAGTAAACTATATATGGATGCAAAATATTCAATTAAAGGTTTTAAGTTTTATCATGTTAATTCGCTTGTTGCTTCTTACTTTAGTATATCGATAATACTTGCATCTACATATAAGCAATTAATTCACATGTACAAGTATATTGCCTCTGTCATACTGAAACTAACCTCAAAACAGAGCCTATATTTTGGGATATAGGCTGGATTCAACTTCTTTTAGTGATGCTGAAGCTGGAACAGAGGGTCCCAAAGGAATATAGAAATTATAGAGTTCCAGCTATAGAAATAAGTAAGAGCAATTCGCACTAATCCATTGTATTTGTAGGCAAATATGCAAGCAATACCCTTACAATATCTTTAAGAGAAATTCACACCAATCCTTGGCTTTCAAATACTCTTTCTCATGGCTTTTCCATCTCTCATGGGAAACTACGGACCAGAAAGATATTTGCAGCGGGAGGTGGGGAAGAAACATTTAAACCATGTCAGATGAATTTATGAGCATGTAGCAGGAGTTTAAAATACAAACCTTTCATTGTAATTAAGGCAATGCTGATTACATAAGGCGTTGAGTTCTGGAAAAGTGAAAAACGAAGGGTCGGTAGCAGAGATACGTGTGGTGAAAGAACGGAGGTGCGTAAAGGGACGCCAACTGAAAATTTATGCCCGCCCCTTTTTAGCTGTAGAGTATATATTTTTCTAACTAGACAAATAGCATTTTGATTAAATTATAATTAGTTGAAATCAATCATTCTAACCAAAGTAATTTGCCGGTTTGTAAGCCTATTTATCAATTTGAGTAAGGATCATTCTGAATTCAAGGTTTTTGACTTTGAACTTTTTTTAAGCAGACAGACGTTGTACGAATAATAAGGTGTTTGGAAGCTTCCATTTCCTAACTTATATTTTTTTATTATTTTATATATTAAATTAAATTACATTTTAATTAATAATAACAGTGCAGTGATATTATTCTTGTTAATAAGACCAATTATGATGGTAATGCATAATAAATATGAATTATAAACAAATATTAATTTCTTATTTTATTTTAATTGATATGATATTATTACAATAAGAAAATATTAACGATGGAAATATAATTCAACCTAAATCTTCTATTTTGAGAGGCTAGCAAGCTATATAATTAATGGGTAATATATTTTATTGTAATGATACTAAAAGTAAATTATATTAATTATTAATAACTACTATTTCCATCTAAAATTGAGTATACGTAGATGATATCGATTAATCAATTTGGCAATTTCTTTGATATACCAAATAATCAAACTCTTCTTTTTAAAAAGTATTTTGATAATAATAATAAAAAAAAAATAGTTTAAAAATTCAAGTTTACAGTTTTTGACTACATTATTTTAACTTCTTAAATTAAAAACTTTAGTGAATTGGATTTCTTAGTAGAAATTATTTTTTTCCGTAACTGTAAGGAAAACTGCTGTCTTGTACTAATATTTCATACAAGTGTAAGTATTATTATAATTACCAATAAGCCCGTCGGCTTATAACTCAGAAAGTCCATTTGATAATTTTAAGTCGTGCTTAGGCTAATTTCAAAATCAAGTCAAACTTGGACTAAAGATTATGATATAAATATGAATTCAAGTTATAATTAATAAAGACAAGCTTGATTTGAATAGAAGCAAACTCATTTTATGTACTAATATATAATTTTAGCACATTCAATTAAGTGTGGGCAAAAAAGTAAAAACAAAAATAAAAATCTAACTGAACTGTCGAATTGAATCAAATTGAACTAAAAAGAATAAAAAAATATAAACCGTTAAAAATGATTCCTTAACAATGTGGTTCTTTTAGCAAACATTGTTCTATAAGCTACTATGTTTAATTCAATGATTCTAATTTAATTAAATTGAACTAGTTTGATTTTTAAAAAAATAGAAAAAAATTGATAGATTCCCCAACTTTTGATTTAAGTGGTTTATATTTTTTGGGATGAAGCTTATATTTTATATTAAACGTCAGTAGGACTCTCCCGAATGTTATTTTGGTTGGTTGTACTTTAATTTTGAACCGAACTTAATTTGTTTTTTCATCTTAATTTGCCTGATATACTCTTAGCTTTGAAATTATATTATTATTTGTGATTCAGTAAATGTGATATAAGATGGACGTTGTTGACTGTTTGATGTATTTTTAATTTTGAAGTTAGTTTTGATATAAGATTAAAATATTTAATACTTATATTGTTAACTTTGAAGTCATATTTACTTGTATTATAAATTATGTGATGAGGAATTATTAAATTGATGGAGATCCATTCATTGAGAAGGAATTTTTTAAATGATTCGGTTCAAAAAAATTGAACTGAACCAAATTGAATAAAATTTGTTTCTATTAATCAAATTTTAATTATTTTACCGAAAAATAGTTAATCAAATTGTGATAACATTTTTTAAATGATGCAATTTTTTTCTCCTTGAGTTGTTACGATTTAGCTTTATAGTGCCGAATTGCATCGAATCAAACTTTTGGTTCGGTTCAATTTGACACAATTTTCCAACCCATGGCCACCCATGTACTCAATGTATGTGCTAACATTTTATTGTATAAAATAAATAATTTCTTCACTTACTTTTTATATATTACTATAATTTTATCATATTTTGTAATTTTTATGATAAATAAAGAGAAAAAAATAAGATGAAACAAAATAATAAAAGGAAAAAGAAAAAAGTAAACAATTGAAAAGGAAAAGAGTATCACATGAAAGAAAAAAATTGATATCAAGGTTGGTTTTTATATAATTTTAATATTTAAATGGATATATTAACCTTATAGCTATTATTTAATTATATAGTTTTTAAAAGTTACCAAAACTGAAAGAATAATCTAAATTTGGTTTCATTATTATATTAATATTGTTTTAAATTTTTTGAAAATTTTAGTAAATTGAATTATTGAACCAAAATTAAAAAGTTGGTTAATATTTTTACTTTGATGTTTAGTATGATATTATTGAATTAACACCCTTAAATAAATTAAAATAATGGAAAGCTAGTTTTTTGTTTTTATTTAGAAATATTTACAAGCTATTAACACCAATTAGTGTTAAAAACTAGAAGAAGAAAAAAAAAAAAAAAAAAAAAAAGCCGCCACCACTTTTTTCTATATTTTTCAAATCCTCCCACCAAATCTCTCTCTCCCCCTCCCGGGCCTCCCCAACCCAAATCTTTAATTTAAAATAATTTTTATCTAAAGAAAATAATAGTTAATCAAAGTTTGATTACTGATTTACCTTAAAATTTAATTTATCTTTATTTTAATCAATTTATTAAAGCTTAAAAGATTTTATCAATTGAATAGTTAGTTACTTAATTACGATGCACTAGATAAAAGTTTTAAAAAATAAACTTTTATTTTTGTAATATTACTTTAATACAAAATTATTTCATTAGAATTTATTATATTCACAAAAAATTATTCAATATTAAAAATATAAACTGGAATTATAATCATGAACAAACCAAAAGAAAAAAGGTAAAAAGGCTCTAATTATGAACACACATTAACTGCAAAAGGCAAAAGCAAGAAGACCTTCACTCTCACCCCCTAATCCCTATTACCGATTGCTCTTCTTCTCCAATCCTTGATCCCTAATTATTGCTCTCAAGCCCTATTCCCTCACTCCAAAAATTATATCTAATGCCCAATTCTATGAGTGCTGCGATTTTCCATTAGAATTGTGGAGTGTGGATACGTAGGAGGGTTTTCCACCACATGAGAACAACGGTTGGCTCTCTTGAAAACTTTCAGAGTAACGGGTGATCTAGGATCAATTCTTTGTGCAACTAATTTTTGTAGCAGTTGTTGCTAGAAATTTTCTATTTTTCCCCCATTTTTGTGTCTTTAGAATTTTTATTTTTCCTATGTCATGTGACCCAATATAAGAACCCAAATTAAGGTAACAATTTCATTTTCCTCACGTAAATGACGGTATATGATAGGCATGTTCGGCATTTGTTTTGGTTTAATAACTTGTTTCCTGGAGAAAAAAAATCCAGATCTGGTGTTTGGTCACTTGAAGAAAGGATATATTTCTTTGATTTGGTGTTGGAATGCCTTTAGCCTAGAGTTGATGATTGAGTGCATTAAGGTTGTGCAATTTCCATAATCTAATAATCTTTTGGTTTCCAAAATTTGTTCTAAAGCTTTATTTTGATAAATGCAGGGTGCTAAATTGGGCAAGAATCCAAGCAAGTGTTATCACAAAAGCTTGTACAGTACAAGACCCAAATTGAGGTAAGAACTTTATTTTCCTTATGTTCACTATTACAAAAGTTCAATATGCAGAATATGAGTGTTTGTGATATATTCCTTACATGGCATCATATTTGCATTTTGGGGTTTTTGTATTGGTAGGATTTTCTCCCTTCTTAAGAGATATGGCTAGATTCTTTTATATAGTGTTTTTTTAACATTCTTTTCTTTTGGGCTATATTGAAGATGATGAATGCCTCAAACTTTGATCGCAACACATATATATTGTGAACCTTTTTCAGGAATTTTGGGAGATATCATATTTTAGGAATATTAGGAATACAATGAAACATTCATGGCAAGAAAGAGCTAAAGTATCTATACCGTATGCCAAATTATGCATGACTATTCTTGTCGCTACTATTGCATTGGCCTCTTGCCAATAGAATGACTCTTAGTGGATAATTAATTGCTATACAAAAAGAGTAGTTATCCAGAAGAATCCAATTCCTTCAGCTTCTAGCTTCATGTCAATTAATAAGGCAGACAAGATCTAATGAGATTACAATTGATTGTATATATTACTTTTTTTTTTTCACCGCTGCGAAGATCCACTTATTTAGTGAGTAAAATTACAAATGATATCCGTAAGGATTGGACAAAAATCTGTAGTGATTCAGCTTTACTACTTGTGTATCGTAATGAAAAAAAGTAAAAATAATATTAGTATTTAGCTTAATTTCTTATGTGTTGCTTAGTTGGCTTATGTATGATCTCTTTACCAGAGCTTCCCATACTTTGCAGTTTCCATTGACCATCCTTTTCAGAACATTGAAGTCAGTCCTCTCTTATAGTGTCCTATGCATAAACATGATATTCTTATGTAATTGAACTGTTACCATGCAGTATATGGATAACAGTTTTTAGTTCCTCAGCATGTAATAGTTTTAGAAGGCATTAGAAAAAAATCTAATGAGTTTCCCCTTTGGGACTATCTTGGACTTATTTATTTATGTGTGGATCTTGGTAAGAATTTTCATTTAATGATTTTTTATGTCTATTTTTACATTACTTCACTCTTAACTAGGTCCAAACTTTGGAAAAACAAGTAAGAACTTTTGCTGAGCACAAACTTAATTGCCAGTCTTTTTGACAATAATACAAGGTATGCTATGGTATTTACTAAAAAAGATGACAATAGCATGGCAGTATCATTGGATGCGTTCTCAAAATCTATACAATATATGTCAATTCAAAAGGTCGAAGAGAATACTTAGCCTCTCCTATGAGAGAAGAAAGAGGAAGTTGCACTTATTTTAGATAATGATTCTCTTAATGGTATTATAGCATGCATGTACTTCTTTTTCTTGTGATGGCACTTTACTTTTGTATGTAACTGAGGCTACTAGTACAATGAATCAAACTTGACTAATATTAGTATTGGAGTTTCAATGCTACTGTACTTGAGAGAAATATAGATATATGGTGCTACTTTAATAAAAAAGCTTAGTGTGATGAGTGACACACAATAAAACCAATTGCTTGACCACTTGGGGGTGTTTGCAAACTCTGAAAAAATTGCTTCAAAAATTTTAGTTAATTAAAATGTTTGGTTTTTCTTATTATGCTTATAATAATTATTATAACTTTATAGCTATATAATACACAATAGTATATATCGTGCAACAATAAAAGTATATTATTTGTCTGTATATATGAAAAATGAACATTTTTATTTATTTATACTCACATGTATATCAATCAGTATACTAAAATACTTAAAATGGTATATGTATAAAACAATATAATTACTTGTACAGTGTTGAATTTTTAAATATAAATATACAGGTATAACTATAGCCTTGCTATGGACACTAGCAAGAAAGAGTCTTTCAACTTTTACATTTAGCTACAATGTCAATCTTCACGTTGCATTTTTGAGTTCATTTGTTACGATCCTTAAATGCCAACATTAAGTTCTCTTATAGAATAACTAGAATAGTTTGATATACTTTATTGGAAAAGTTGCCTCCATTTTTACATCATTGATAGTTTTGAAGCTCATGCAAGTAATTCGAATAGGATTATTTTTGCTTGCAGATACACAAGAAAGCTATTTTGTGTAGCCAATTCTTCAAATCTTCTTGGTTAGTTCTAGTTCATTCCTGGTTCTTAACTTTGTAGCAATACTTCTTCTTTTAGTGTGGTTCAACACAGTTTCATTGACTTTTTCTGATCTATGTTGCAAGTCATTCTTTTGGGCTTTGGAAAAATCCAATACACACTCTATTCTGTCGTATTTCACACTGAATTCGTAATTTCGGAAGATCCAGGAGTGTATGTAATTCAGTCCTCCATTAGTGCCACAAATTGGTTGATCTATGTTCTTGGAAATTGATTTTTGGCTTTAAGCTCAACTAGCACTAATGGAACTTGAGTTCAATTTGAGGCTTAACAGTCCTAGTCCTTTTGTGCTTGAGCTTGTCTCTAAGTAAACTATCTAGCTTTATCTCAGCTTATTTAGCTTGTTTCTCGAGCTTGCTAGCTTTACCTTGTGAGTTGCATGAGTAAATATAGCAAGATTTTTGTTGTATCTAAAGTATCTTTTCTGTGTTTTTAATTATATATATAAGAAAATAAGAAAACCACAAAAGAATAAAATAAATCCTTGCAACCGACTTGGAAGCGATAAAACAAAAAGTTTCAAGCTCTAGGGAATAAATAGGGATCAAGATCAATGAGTATCTTTCTTGTCTTCAGCTAGCTCAGATTAACTATCTAGCTCGATCTCAGCTTATTCAACTCATGGTTCGAGCCTATTAAGCCTGAGCCTGTGAGTGGCTTGAATACATAATAGTATTTTTTTTTAAAATAAGTATGTTAATTCTTTTCTTTATTTTAAATTGTATTTAAGACCATAACAAAACCACACAAGAATTAGGTAAATGCTTGCAACTGACTTGCAAGCTATAGAACAAAAAGTTTCAAGCTAAAGCTTAATAAATAGAGATCTAGTTCAAAATTGTTTGAGAACTTGTTTTATGTTCGATGCATTATGGTCTCAGTAGGTGCTCAAAAGTTCTCTCCATCTGTATGCTGTGTGATCTGACTTAGCTAAGACGTTTCTTGTCTCTAATTCTAATAACTAATATGGAGTAAGATTTACTGAATGGGATTGCATTAATGTAACTAAATGTGCTTAACAGTCTGGAATTTTGTTAAAGTCCACAGAATGCGATCATCTGAAGCTTAGGCCTATAAGAAGTTGAATTCTACAAAAGAACACATGACTTACACCTCCTTATATTAGAATAGCCTAAACTCAAATGGACATGATATGAAAAATTTTGTTTATTTTTCGGTCATTACAAAGATGCCAATGACAATGATGATCATGATTTTCAAGAGGATACAGTTTCAATCAATCATGATGGGTTCAATGCCTACAACATTTCTTGGGTGGTAAGAATATAATGTGGAAACACTATGCTGGTGAAAAGCCTTATATAATGCACAAGTTCTGTTGTACTTATTAGATTTCATCTTACCAGTGGGATTTGCTTTTGAGAAAATATCATGAGGCTAAGGGATACATTGAAGACATCATGGATATATATATGATGATTTTAAGGGGCTCTACTGAAGGAATCTCACAGCTAATGCAGGTATGCCTTAATGCACAATATATATCACGTAGCACTAAAAAGGCATTTTTCATAAGCTTGCGTGGTCTTAGCTTGGGCATACAATTTCACTGGAGAAACCCAATCGTCGTTGAATATCCAAAAATATCTAATCAGGTTGCATGTATAGTCTATGCTAAACCTATTGAAAGAAGATTAAATAGATCATGCTACAATGTCAATTTTTGCTTCAGATTTGTGGTTTCGATTGCTTTATTGTGTGCATAATTGCTGCTATTGGAAGTTCTAGCAGGTCTTATTTTTTGTGCACCAAGTATGAACTAATTTGCTTGTTTGGGGCGCGAGGGTTGTGGTTGTCAAGCTGGCTACTGAGATTTCACTCCAATCTGCTGTTTAGGCTAATTTTGGTTAAGTTTGGATGCTTTTTTTATTTGTCATATATGATGCCAAAACCTGTTTTAAATTATTGATGTTGTTTGGGCATTTTGTTTTGTTCAGAGCACATTTGTAGTTCAAGTTGCTATTCAACATTCTATGCATAAATATCTACTGCATTCCAACTGGTTGCCACTAGTTTTCACTTGAATGCTGCTACTAAAGCTTGTTTTGGTTACTGTTTAGGCGAATCTGGTCAGGCTTTATTTTGTAAAACTTCTGGTGGATTGAAATTTCTTTAATATGTGACAATGTGATATCCTCTTGGGCAATCTGCTGATGATTGATGTTGTAGCTTCACAAGTTATAGATTGCTCAGGTCTCCAGTTTGGCTACTGGTTACAAGGTTTTTGTCATTGGTTTGTCACAACTTGAGTTTCAGTCAGACCAGTATTTCATTTTGCTTCTGGTACAACTTGTGCTGCACAGTTGTTTTGCTGCTGCACATAAAATCTGTTGTCAACACGTTTTGGTTCAATCCAATGGATTGTGCTTAGTTTACTTAGCTTCTTTGGAGTGCTCTGTTAACATGTGGTCCAAGTTTCAAAATTTGCTGTTGTTGCTGTTGTCTTGGGGGTTATTCAATTTTAAAATTTGGATAGCCGTTGCTACCAACTGAAAAAATCTTGAAGTTAGTAGGATGGAGAATTTTGTTCAGTTATTGCTTGATCTTGATGTGCATCAGGTTCTTATTTTGCCGGAATCCTCTTGGCTGCCAAAATCAATTCACTTTTGATGGAGTCATGTTTTGAACCCATATTAAATTGCAAGCTGTAATTGAAGCTTTGTGAAGGACCAACCTTTGACTGGAAAATTTGTTGATTTGAGGACTCGGTCAATGGTTCCTTGCCTTTAAATTTGCCACAATCTTGCTGGAATGGGGTCTCAAAAATGAAGTCGATTTGAGGGGGTCAAAATTAGGTTGCATAATGAATCTGAGTCAAAGTGCTTCACTTGGACCAAATTTAAAATTGATCCAAATGGAGATTTGCTTCTACACACGGTGCTTGTTTGCATGAATGGAGATTTGTTCTTGGTCTATGGGGCATCTCTTCTCTTGCAAATGCTTGAAGAGAGTTGCAATATGATGTAATTTAATCTCTTTTCTTTTCTTTTCTTTTCTTTTCTTTTCTTTTGTCTTTTTTCTTATTTTCCTCTAGAGGAGATTAGTTAGCAAATTTTCTTTATTCCAAAAATATTGTAAGGGAAGTAAATACTTATTTTTATTTAGCACAAGTACTCTTTACTTGTAATTCCATTTTGGTTTATAATATATCCTGAATTTATTCCAACTCAAATTGTTTGGCAATTACTTATTGGCTTAAAAGTATATATTAGCAGTCCTTTCAAACTACTTTTGCAGCCACTATTTGGTTGCTAAAATATACACATTAACAACCAATTGAAATAATACCTCCAATTGGCATTTGGTTTCTAATAAGTAATATATTAGCGACTAGTAGCTACACTTTTGGTCACTAAATCATAAAAAATGCAGTAAGTCTTGCGACAATATTAAAATTATTGCAACTAATTATTTTTTCGCTAAAACATACTCTTTAGCAATTATATTATATCGTCGCAATGTGGTTGCTAAAACATGTTAAATAACATAACTATTGCAACTATCTAAAAGTTACTACAACCAAGGATTTGATTGCTAAAAAATCATTTTTTACCAACCAAAAGATGTTGTCATTGTATGTGTACCTACAACAACTGTGTCAATGTTATAGCCACCACGAACTTTTACTCTAGCGAGTAAAAAATATGTCGCTGATTTTTCCATCTTTACTAATCATTATTGGATGGTCGCTAAATATGTATTTTCAGCGTCCAAGTTAATAACTCGTCACTGAGCACTTTTAGTAGTTACTCTGTTGTGACCAACTGCGACCATCGTTATTTTGGTCACTATAAGTTTTAACAACCATTTTTTTACTTTTAGCGACTAATGACAATGATCGCTGAAAAGATTTTTTCTTGTAGTGATATTAAGGTCAGATTTAACATGCTATATTAATATATAACATATAAATGCCAAATTAACATTTAGCAAAAATAGCTATGAATTAAAACATACTAATCATTTGAATTAACACTCTTAAAACACATATTAGCATACTTTCAATTCATCAATCAAGGAGCCACACACAACATCAACCAAACATTCCAATCCATCATATAAATAGAGAATTTGGTGATTTTGATCAATTCATCACATGAATCAGTCAATCAAAAAAATCCAAATCTAAGCATGATTTAGGCTCTACTACCACTTGAAGGTTAGTAAGCTACTAGAATCCAGTTATCAAACTTCAAAAGCTCAAAATAACTAGTGCTTACAACCTACCAAGGATCTAACCATGCTAGAAATTCAGATTTAGTTGGAGTGTTACCTCAAAAAGCAAATTTCCAAGGTCTCTAAGGTAAACACTTCACCAATCCAGATTCTGACAGACTCTAGCACAGTGGAGAAACAACAAATTTTACCTTGGTTAGAATGCTCCAAAAATCACGAAAAAAATATGGAACCTCTCAACTCCTAAAGGAAAGTGATGAAAAAAAATTCAGAGCAAAATTCAATCTGGATCTCCAGTGGATCTCGAAAGCTAGCAAATCAAATGCTTTGTCTCTATTGATATGATCCACACACCAATTGATCCTCCAAATTCCACTCACTTTTAGCTGGAGAAAATGAGCAGAATATCAATGGTGAAGGCCAATTTTTTGAGGTAGGAGAAAAAGGGAGAACAAAGCCTCAGTACATGAAGCAATGTTTGGAAAGGGAGTTTTGGAGGAAATTGTGAAAGAATCTAATTCTTCACACCTTTTTCATCACAGCTGATCCGCTCTCTCTATATCTATATATAGATGTTGGATGGTGTGATGCCAAGGTGGCATCACACCATTCCATGAACGGGGGCGGCCAAGTGGAGTTGCCAAGGTGACAAATTTGAATTCAAATTTCATATGAATTTCATGTGCATCTTAATTACATTTGAAATCTAATTTCAAGTTAATTAAGATGTTAATTCAAATAAACCTTTCATTTGAATTTTTCCTCCAAAATTTATTCTTCTATTTAATTAAAATAAACACTTTAATTTAATTAATTCGCCTTTGACTTAACTTTTAAGTCAAACAAGCTTAATTCTTAAGCTCAATTTTGTTAACTTAACTCTTTAACTTGACAAATTGATGGTCACTTGGCACATAATAATAAACTCCTTAATCATTTGTCCAATTTAACTCCTTAAATTAGTTGATTAATTTAACACTTAAATTAGTCAAGCCAAAAATTGACCTTCAATTTGGCACCTCAAAATCAATCACCAAGGAGTGATTTTCTAACTCTTAGAAAATTGCTCCATTAACTAGAAGGTTAACTGGCTTTTGTATGTGACCCAATAGGTTCTACCATTCATTGGACATAGGCTCACAACTCCTTATGACTTTTGAATATCATCTATTCATCTTAGTTTAAAACACCTTTAAACTAATCGACTCAATTCAATTAATCTCATTAATTGAAGAGTACCTAATCTCCATAGTCGATGTCCAACCCCAAGCTCATGGAGCCCAATTAATTGGCCGAAATGAATACTTTTGGAGAACCATCATAGCTATGTGGTTCCCATGAAAATATGGTCCTTTCGTCTCATATCTCCCGAAAGAGGCTTAGGGCAAGATATTTATTAGCTCTCTAATACCCTTGATACTATGTCTCTATTCTCAATGTTTGATTCCTTTGTATGGCCTCACCTTTGCAAAACTCATTTTCCAAATTGTCATACCACTTTGTGCAATGATCTCTTAGAATCAATTATTATAGAATATATAAGAGAAGTACTCGCCCCTCACAAAAGCAAGGAGTTGAATTCTATCTTGGATCTCACAAACCTCTATGTCAAGTAGCTCATACCCAACCTCAACCCAAAAGGCCCGCTAAGTGGTCAAGGAAGAGTCAAAGCATGAGAACCAGACATAAGGTTACCATGGATCCTCAGGTCAGAGGACTAATAATATGCACAAGCACAAGCTGGAGAACTTGCCACTCCAGCTGTCTAGTGGATTCTCTGGTAGGTTTTCAATGCCTTGTTCTCTAATAAGCACCCACTAACATGCACTCATATCTCATATGGTTGCTCATGGAACGGAGCAATATCTAACTCTTAGATTTATGCATCCTTAATGCAAGTCTATCCAGATCTTAGATGCTATGTCTCATAAGACCCTATAACTTGAAAGATTTAATATCACAGTCGTGTAAAACTTATTCCATGGTCACCAAACCAAGTCACGTAGTCATGAGTGATCTAAGGGCTTCATCCAAATGCGAGTGAAGTAATAAATAGCATAAGATGAAGATGACCATACAAAGAATATCATTCAATTAAGATTGTTTTACAATGAAATAGCTTTTACAAGGCCAATCCTATTGGCTTGCTAGGCATTATTCCAACATAAACATCTACATGAGGCATCTTAGACTTCAACTTACACACACAATACTTTACAAAAACGAGTTTAGATCCTATATGTCTGAAAGCTAATGACAAAACCATGTATATTGATACAACATACAGTGCTCCATTGGCTACCTGTTGCAACCTAGCTTGAAAAAAAAGGAACAAAATACTACAAAAAAAAAATTAAACTTAGCAGGGGTCAAAATTATATTTAGCGGAGGTTTTAAACCCCCACTAATACCTTTAGTGGGGGTTCCCCAAACCCCTGTAGTTATATATCTTGCTAATTCCTAGTAGGGGTTTTTGACCAACCGCCATTACAACCCCCACTAATAATTAAGTGAATTTGCGGGGGTTATTTTTATTTAGCAGGGGTTGAGAAACCCCACTATTATTTAAATGTATTATTTCATATAATTTTAGTGAGGGTTTCAAACCATCCCTATTATTTAAACGTATTATTTCATATAATTTTAGCAGGGGTTTGGAACCCCCGCTATTATTAAAAATTGCTTCATATATTTTAGTGGGGTTTTTTTAGCCCAGCTATTATTATTCTTTGTAATTTTAGCAACGACTTGAAATCCCTTCTATTATTATAATGTAATAATTTTTAGAATTTTCGATATCCCTATATGGTATTTCATATGCTTGCCAATAGAACTTCATACTCAAACTTCAACATAATCAATTGATTCTAAAATCAATCTATTAAAATCAAGTCTAAAAAATTTCAGCATTTTCAAAACATCAGCATTATCAAAATATCATAATTCACAAAAATGTCAACATCAAAATCCACAAATACTAAAATATTCATCTTAGTTTCACATGTCATGTCAATAGACATTGCAAATGAGTAGCTAGTGAGGATGTTCATTTTGATCTTGATTGCTAGCACTTGAAGACCTTCCTATTGAAGAAGAGGTTCATGTTGACTACCTGCATCATGTGATTGTGCTTGTGGGAATAAAAATTAGCATTTTATAAGGGCAAAGTAGCAATATTTAAGCTATAACCAGTCATACCAAAATTTGAACAATGTAAACAAATATCACGACTTTTCAATCGACATTATAAAGACTCTAAGTTTAAAAAAAATAAAGTTTAAGGAAAATACAAATAAAATGCACTATATAAACTAATAAAATAAAACTCATAAAAATACTTACCAATGATCAACAATAGTTCCCTCGCTTTTATAGATATACAAAGTTCATTCACGGAAATTAGGACGACACTGGTAGTTCCTGCACACAAACAAGATATGTTAATTATCCTATGCATACATTTCTAAGGGTGTAAATGAGCCGAGTCGAGCCCAAATCTAATAGGCTCAAGCTTAGATCGTCTATTAATTCGTGACTCCTAGTGGTTTTTTTATCCTTATTAATTATGAGTTCTAGAAAATAGTTAAGCTTCACAATATCTGACTAGAAACTCTTATTGTGTACTATACTGTATAGAATTAGGGTGCATCTTCAGTTTTACTAGTGCATAAACATTTTAACTACAACAAAATACTTATTATCATCCTTTAAAAAATAATAAAAATATTGAAAATTGAGAAATGAACAGTTATATGCACATTGACTTGATATGGGAAAACTTTTACATAGATCAAATATAAAAGCATCAAATACGTACTACGCACTTACAATATATATATATATATGTTAGTAATGTAAGTCATATGTATATTAATTAACATGACATGATTCACAGTACCATTTATATTTTATATGTCATATTTAAGTTTTTTTCTTTGATATTCAAATTTTTAACTCAATAAACTTCTTAAAAGTTCAACGATTTATAAAATAAAGCATAATATTTTTTGATAAGGCCATATATATAACTAATTTAACTGCTAATCTAATTCAAATTGAGAAAATTAAAATTAAAGGTTATTTTTCATAACATTTATAAATTTTCAATGCGATCTTGTATTATCACTTTCAAGCTTGAACCAAATTTTTTTCCCTTAAATAATCTTGTTAATTACACTATGTTTCACACAACACAATAATGCAGAGTTGGCAAACTCATTCTCCATTATCTGGTGCAAATTTTCATCCCTACGTACGGTACATATATATAGTTATAGTTGAAAATTCTTAATCTTTTAATAAGAGAGTCTCCAAACAGCAAATTTTAGCTCCAATCAACTTCACCTAAACATAATATAACACTACAAAATAAACTAATGTCATAACCCCCCTAGCATGCAAATTCTCACGCTTAACTTAATATCAAGACAAACTTTAGGTTTCATGCTCCTGATTAAATTAACAATCCAGCAATTAAATTAAACCTAGCTAGCTAGTGCAAAGAACCATCACTACCACAAACAGTAAACTACACCGAAACTAGTAAAGCAAGAATATAGACAACATAAAAAAAAAAAAAAGAAAGGAAAGAAAAGGAAAGCCCCTCTTGGCCCCATAATATAATAATATGTGTTTGAATGGCAAATGAGAGCTTTCTTCTATTGGAGTAAGGGATAATTACTGGAACACATAAAAAAAGTAAAACATTGTGAGTAGATACTAATAAGGTTTATAATAGATACCAGAAAGTTAAAAGAAAAATGCAAAACATTGTGAGTTATTCATATTTTTATACTAACAATAATAATAGAAAATTATTGTAAGTTTTCATATCGAACCACGTTCATTGTGCATGGAGTAGCCTCATTGTTCAGCCAGGGCCTGCCCTTAATCAACATCAATATTGCAGAGCCAAATAGTTTCCAAGATAATTTAACTGACCAAAAGAGTTCAGCTTATTCATACCTTTTGAAGACAAAACATGGACACCAACTTTTCGGGCAATAACATATTTTATGATATACTCTAAGGCTTCTGAGTTCTGGATTTTCTTAATACACATCCAGCTAATTCTTTAAATTTAATACATAGGCAATCAAACCTGGAAGACAAAAGTCAGCTCCTTCGTCTCAATTGTTCTTTAGTTTAAAGACAGTGTAATAGAAATCAGTTCTCCACTCAGTCTCTTCACTAATAATTAGCATGCCACAATAGAGATGCACGTATGCAAGAACAAAAGCTAGATTCACAATCATAAACAAGAAGAAATATTCACCATAGAAGAAGTTAATCATAAAACAAAAGAAAACTTATGCTTGCTTTTTGGACATAAGATCTTCCATGCATGCTATCCCATAAAAGAAACTGAAGAAGCTAAATGGCAATAAGAATTTAAAATAATGTTTTTCTAACAATAATGATAGCAAAAACAAAAGTGCATGGAGCTTCCTCACTACAAGGCCACATTTGAGCAGTCGTGACTTTCCAACGAGCCCTCTGCCCTCTATCAAGACTTACATGCAACAAAAAGTCAATTATGGGCCAGAACACTCCCTCATAACTTCAAGAGACAAACAGAAAATTTTCTAATGCAGTTTCTGATTTTGCTAAGAAACTGAAATTACAGTTTCAGTTGCTAAAGTAAAGAAACTAGTGGAACTATACTGCACTAGAAACTATGTCGATTAGTCTAAATTCAACAATTTTAAAGAGGATAACTAATATGAAAATCAAAGAAAACATATAAGCACAACTGTAATTACCAACTCATTCTCAAATAGATGGATGAGATGAACATAACTCACCACACAACTATGACTCTTTACCAAAAGGCTTGCAATTGAGATTTCAGACGTATGGTATCGAAGTCATATTTCCATCTACAGTCAAAATCACTCTAAGATGGAGTTGAAAACTGAAAATATAAAAATTCATAATCAAATTAGTGGAAGACAGAAACTACTAGTTGATTCTATTAAACCTAAAATTTTTTTTGTAAAAGCCATAAATTACAGAACAAGGGCTCATAACAAGCATCCATTTACAATGACGAAATGCATAATTAAAGATAACAATAATTTAAGACAAAATCACTATTAAATACATTGCAATGCATAAATTGGAGATGGAAAGCGAAAATTTTCACATATTCGAAACAAGAGAGGTGATGATGAGGAAGAGGCAAACTCTGATGAATCTTTTCTCTCTATAAAAGAGGCTTGTATTTGAGATTTTTACTCAGGAGAAACAAGGGAAATTGAAAATTTAGGGTGATGGAACGAGAGATAGCAAGCGCAGTACTCGTCGAATTAAGGCGTGAGGAGAAGACCAACAAAAGAAAGAGAGAGCAAGATGGATTTGGCTAAAATAAAAGAAAAAATGATTTTAATAAAAAATTTAATACGTTTCATGAAAAAAAAACTAATACAAATTAAAAGACATTTTAAAATAATTTTAAAATAAAAATAAAAAATAAAATAATTAAAACTATATTAAGTAATTTTACCACTAAAGTTTGGGGATGTTAGTTTTATGAAATATTTTTGAGCTTTTAAAGATGATGAAAACTAAAATATTAAATTGATGTTTAATTCATATCTAAGTGGTATAATTAGAGATGGATCTTTAGTAGGGATTGTTAGACTAAATACTAAAAACCCTTATGTTTTATTATTAATTAGTGGGGTTTGTTAGACCCCGATAGTTAAACTCTCACTAAATACTAAAAATCCCTAATTTGTATTATTAATTAAGGGGGGTTTAATAACCTCCACAAATAGGATGATTAGCGGGGGTTCATAATAACCCCCACAAATATGTTTATTTTTTGTAGTGAAAACGTGAAGAGGTATGAGTCCTAAGGACTTAGTGAGGGGTACCGTACGGGGTCAAGGGGAAATTGATTCTAACAAAATCAGTACACAATTGAGACGAAACAAGGAAAAAGCAATTATATTAGAAAGTGATAAACATTGTATTGATAGAATAAGGACTCGAACGAACTATACATGGAATAATAAAGACATGACATAATGAAACATATCATAATAGAAGCCAATTTCAAATCTTAGCAGAACTGTCGGCAAAATCCAACCTTATTACTCCCAGAACATAGCATGACAAACATAATAGAAAACAAACATATCATAAAATCTTCCTTATCTCTCAATTGCTTGAGCACTCAGCTCAGCATGAAATAACTAACATGTGGCATGGTCGGCCGTATACTGGATCCTGCCACTCGTAGATAGTTACCTCCAACTACCTATGAGTCAGGATCTTAAATGGGTACTAGCCAGCAGACCAATCGCCATCGATCCATTCCGCCCGATAATCTTTTCAAATTAGTTTCAGGCCGAACTTCCCATGGCATCCCTATGGGTAAGATAAGTCCCAAGGGTGTCCCAGGGGTGACATGACATAATACCAATAGGAGAATTACAAATCAATCCTGAACATGAACAAAATCAAGCACTAAACAGCAATTGCAAATTACATAATATATCAATCGGCAAAGCCGTTTAAATGAAACAAAGAATAGTAAGCTCGAAAACACAATAAGGTAAATGGGTCAATAAGACCATCTTCAAGTCACATTCATAGAAAGTCAACAGCAAATATGGGGGTTTAGCAGGCAAGGCTATAGGGTACAAGGGACAAAAAATAAGGTAATCACAATAGGATGTCCTGAACACCCGAATGATCGGAAATAAGCACATATATATGAACAAGCTAGGATGTACAATCAATGAAGGTAATCTTTTCCCAAAAAGACATGGCTAAAACCTCACCTTTAAACTCTACATTAATGTTATCCACGCCCTACGGCCCTGGAGACCCTAGAACCTTGCCACATGTTCCAATAAAATGCATATAATTATCAATACACTTACGTAATACTCTTTTGACAGTAATTAGCCTATTATTATTTCTTATACTATCATGAATTTTCCATATTCAAGGAGTGTCTTTCTTGATTAAATTTTGACCCAGTTCCAGTACGACAATTCGTGCTAAAAATATTTTGATTCTTTCGACCATCAAAGTTACTTAACTAAATTTAACATATTAAGCCCTGTTTTAGTTAAAGGTTGCAGTGCAACTTGGACTAACCCAATATGTAAATAACAATACCTTTTTCTATGTACCTCAATAAGGCTTTTAGAAAGAAAATAAATATTATCATCTCCTCCTTTTAAGGAAATTCTTTTTCTCAACTGTCTTAATTACATAATCTGATCTGAAATCGAAAGATTCGATTTCATATACCTGATTAAGCTTATATTTTGGTAACTTCCAATGTTGGAGGTTTTTCTCAAAATTTTTAGAGATAATAATCTTTTCGTTCATCTTTAAGCTATTAGCCCCAGAAGATTCTTCCTTATCAGATCCATTAGATCTTCTAGACGCAGATCTGAATAATCTTTCCATAGTTTGACTGTTATCACTGTCAATGATTTAGATGCCACTTATGCCCTACAATGGCTTTCTGCCAACACGGGCCTTACTGTTTGGCAAAATGCGACTATAGGTTTCCCCGTTTCAAACAATAAACTTTTGGATTTCTTATCCAAAATTTGGTCTATAAGACCTTTATGGACTTGATAAGTCTTGAATTAACTTGGCTCTGATACCAATATGGTACTAGGAAATAATAAAATTTTGCCGACTTATAAGTCGAATAGAATAAGATATGCTGAAAGTATAGAGTATGTAGATAAATCAAACTTTAATTTATTTCATAGATAAAACTTACATTAATCAGAATAGAAGGACTGGTACAGGAATTGATTACAGTAGAGAAATTCATGCAAATGAAAATATAAAATTGATAAAAAACTTACTCTAATCTCCTCCTATCTAACTATCTTCTTATATAGAAGAAAACGAAAGACGGAGCTCAAAAAACATTACAAAGAAACAAAGATTTTGCAAGAGTCCGAAGAGCAAAAAACACATGGGACCTAAAGGTACAATAGTTTTTAAGTACAATTATTCCTATAAGGACCTCTCGTGAGTCTTCAATTATTATCCTATAAGGACACCTCGTGAATTTTTCAAGAATTGCTGCTTCCTAAATGGGATGTGAGGCCAGCCATTACCTCACCAGAATCACCCTCATAAGGGTCTTGTGCCATGGGGCCACCCAAGGGGTCCCCATCACTATCATCAAGCTTTTCCTTCCCATCAAAGCTATTTTACTAGATTTAACATATTTCTAGCTTGTTCAAATAGTTATAAATTTTATTTCGAAGGTAATGTACATCTATCTCTCTAAAACATACTAGTATCGCTAAATAGTATTAACGAGGAGTTTGTTGGTTCTGGGATATTATTTCACCTCAATATCAATAATACACAATTTAATATTCTAAGCCCGTGTTTAATAAATCTAGACTATTCATGGGAATTTCTCAAACTTTTTCTTAACAATTAGTCATTTTGATGTTACACAAATTAAGGTTTTCCTTATATTGATTAATTTAATTAACAATAATTATGTTCTAATTACCAATCCGGATCCACTAGTACTATACACAACTTACAAATACAAATATTTCAGCTTGACATCATAAATCTTATCCCAATCATTCCAGTCCATAATTACAATTCGATTCGATTAACTTAACTTACATCAGTAATTAGCTTAACATTTTAACATAATTGAATGGGGAGACATTTAACCATTTAAACAAAATTTTACCCATAACCTCGAATTTAATATTCTAAGTCCATGATAAATAAATCTAGATTGTCCGTATGAATTTTGCTTATTTTCTATTAACAAGTTATCATTGCAACATTACACAATTTAGGTTCTCTAATTATACCAATCAACCTAATTAATGTTAGTTATCTCCTAATTAACAATTCGAGTCCACACATTACTTATAGATAAATTTTGTATTCAATTGTATACCTTATAATTGCATATTTTGGTTTAATAATGGATATTTCACATTAAAATTAGCTTAATAACTTAACCAAATTAAATTCAGGAATTAATTTAATTGATCAATTGGAGTTTTACCCAATTAATAGAATCTGAGACCAAATCACCGCACGATAGTAGCCCGCATGCACCCAGATCGCTGCCCCGATGAAACTAGTGGTTAGTTGCTAAAGCGCCGTCACGTGTTGCTGTCGGGACTGGGTTCTGCCACCACCAATCGATGCGCCTCCTCACATTGAGTAAAACCCCTCTTTCAATTTCTTGTTTCACCGTTGTCTTGCTAGTGAATTGGAGAAAAACGTCACCATGCTACCGCCGACCACCACACATCATCCACCTCAATTACTTCTTCTCCACCGATCCAAATCTAAAATTGAATGTGTTAATACATTCCTCTAGTTGAGCCCATCATAAACTATGCTTTGGCCGTGACTTTTAATTGTCAAAATCATCGTGCCCCCACCTTCGCTGCGCGTTCTACTTAGCTTTAATTTTTCGATGATCCCTGGGGTGATTTTGGGTGATCTTGGTCTCAGAGCATTTGTCTTAGTAAGGAAAAGGTGATGGCTAATTTAGTTTTCCATTTTCCGACACCAGTGAGAGGATTCCAGTGAAAGATGAGGCTGGTTAGCATGTGACACTTGAATAAAATTTGGGGGGGTGCCTTGTATATTTATTTTTTTTGGTTTTTGGATATCTCATATTGGCCCTAAGATTTTCTACAGACTTTAATTCAACCACTTGACTTTGCTTAGTGTCTCACATTGACCCCCAGCCTTTCAATTAGCTCCTTCAGCTCTCTTTATTTACACATTGACCTTGTCTAGTTATACAATTTTTGCAATCATGTCTGGTTGTGTTAATTTTTCAGTCCTCTCAATTTCTTAATGCCCTATAAAGACCTTAATAATTTTAGGTATGATTTCCTCAAGGACCATTTCAATTTCATCAGATCTCAACATGAGGATTCGATTCATTAAATTCTAAATCATTTTAAAATTTCGTATCACAAGTTAGGCTGTCACAGTGATAGTCAATTCAAACATTGCAACTTCCAATGAAACATGGTAAAAGTGATTATTAAAAATATTTTTCATAGATGGCTAATCTGGTAATGATCTTGTCTTAACTTGATGAACTAAAGAAATGCTTCATTATTTAACGAGTTAGACAAAAGATCCAATTTTAAATTACTATCCATACTCACCTCTATATACTATGTAGTGAACTTAGTGATGTGCTTTATAATGGTTTATGAGTCTATCCAAAAAGTAGTGTAAAGTTGGTACTCTGTATCTAGGCGAGGAAAGGATGGGGTTAATCTTAAGGGGACAAGAATAAGAAGGCCAAGGTCGCAAGGTGGATAGGTTATGCTGGGATAATGCCTAGTAGAGTGTGTCCTCAATCTCCTACCTAGTAACAACATGAGTTTTACCACTATTTGCACTAGTTTGCATTGCTTTTACCTTAGTATTCGTCACCTCGATCAATTTTGACATAGCCTGTTACATTAATCCTAAGCACTTACCTTTCACAAAACTGCTATTAGATTCATAAACTACTAGGTAAAGAGGCATACTACAAACCATATCACGTGAGGCACTGTCTCCTGGAAGTAATGGGTGTACAGGGTATGTATTTACCTTGGGTGGAGGCGCTGTCTGCTGGAAGACGCTGTCTGTTGGAAGTCTTCTAAATAGACTTTGATAACTCGGTCCACCTTTGAGGCTGAGTTGTGTGCTTTAGACACAACTGGGACAAAGGCAGAATGGTTATATGGGTTGATAGTACAATTGCCGATGGTAACCAAACCTCTTCCGGGAATTGCTGTACATTGTGACAATCAAACCACAATTGCAAAGATCAGTAGTTCAAAGTTCAATCAAAAGACTAAGAGATACATCCAAGTTAGATTAAAATCTATAAGGGAGTTAGTGTCTGATAGGGTTATTGCAATTGATTTTGTCGGATCCAAGGACAACATTGCAGACCCTTAAACTAAAGGACTTGATTTGTCCTCAGTTCATAAATTCAGGATGGGGATGGGACTGGAAACCCATCAGTGATATACCTGCAGTGGCAACCCAACCTACTAAGTGGAGATCCCACAAGGTAGATTCAATGTGGTATAAACAAACTGCTGAGCATATCAAGTTGCACCTAAATTTAGATTGATACTTTGTATCTAGTGTCTCTCCCCTGATTGCCTGATAGGTGCTAACTACTGGTGGTACAGTAAGAGTTTAACTCTGAATAGGGTCAAGTTATTTTTGGACGAGATGCGAGCAGTGCATCCCTGGAGACGCCCAACTAAGTGAATGTAGTCCTTTGGCCGGGACTAAATGAATTGGGTTGTTCCTTGACAAACATTCATGAATCAGGATCGGGACACATGGCCTTAATGTGTCAACCCTAAAGATCAGTACATAGCCTTTAGTTCGTTGTTACTGATGCACGCAATCACAATCACGGGTACAAATTCAAGGCTTAGATCCATTTGTCCCGGTGATAGCAAAAGTCGAATAACTTAGGGAGTGGTTCAAACCGGAAGGTACCATCTCTGAAAGCGAGCTATGTTGAATCTGATAGCCATTATCTATGGATTTGTGGGGGATTGTTGTAATTGGCAATAATTACAAAGTTTAATTATTTGGATGGATGCCAATTTTGGTTGGAATCCAAAGATAATTAAAGGGTAAAATGGAGGATGTGCAAATGGTTAAGTGTTGGATTGTCCCACATTGATAAATTGAGAAAGGGGAGAATTGCTTGTGAATTATAAAACCAAGTGGAGGAGTTGAAGGGTTATTCCAACCCTTCACTTGTCCCACATTGGTTTTATAAACTAGTGTGGACTAGTTTATATTGAACTCTAATAAGAATGCTTGATAAAGTATTTTTTAGGGGGTTCATATGAGTGGACCACACGTGCGCCACCGCCGCCGCCCGGCCAGGCTCCGGATCCAGGTCGCGGGCGTTAGGGCGAATGTCTCAGTCTCAGTCTTATCTTTTTGGACAAAATTAAATTAAAAATTTTAAATTTTGAATTTTGAAATTTAAAATACTTAACCGGATAAGGATAATCAGATAAGGGCTGACTTGGTCAAGACCCGTTGGAGATTACCCTGATATGTGGGATTTAACCAAGATCATGGGATGATGCTGGTGGAGACGTGGGACACGTGGCGTGATGCTGTGAACGTGTGTGACGTGTGAGGGCCAAGTGGCAGAACGCCATTGGCTATTGGTGGACGTGTGACGTGTGTGGTTGACGTAGCGGAATGCCATTCACTAGGGTGATGCGTTATAGGCCATTAACTGGCAGTCCCACCTATAAATAGAGTGCCTCTGGCAGTCTCCCAAACACGCAACATTCGCTATCGTTCTCCTGATTCTACACTGTTCACTTTTACGCATACTGCCGCCGTTCTTGATCCCGCTTCCATAAATTCCTTCCTTCCTTCCCTTCTCATATTCTGATATTCTCCCCACAAACATTCTCTTTCCCGAATCTTGATATACGGCTGTCTCATTCTGATCCGGGCAACTGAGTACTATTAGAGGTGAACGAGACGGAGTGCACCTGATCGTTCTAGACCATCTCATCTTGGGATGAGCTGCGTTGTACCTATTGCACTGGTGAGTCGGGGCGCTCGTTTCTTCAAGGCAAACAGAATTTCTCTGTGATTTGGCCGTCCTATTGATTCTGTTACAATACAGAATCCTTAAGATAAGTTTACTTTAAAACTCAGTATTTATTAGATAAATCTAACAGCATGTTTTTATTGTTTTACTGCCTCGGTTGATATATGAATTTTGGCTTTTCCTGAACTCGTATCTGGTTAGTTACATGAAATTCTGATTTGCCTTGAATTTGACGTATATTCTGATAACGCATGCTGTATGTTTAATTCTGATAACGCATGATGTATGTTTAAATTATAATATCGCATGCTTTATTTGAATTTTATATTGATCAAACGCACGTATTGCCATAACTGTGATTATCTGATCCATTCCTGATAATCTGACTTGCAATATTTGTTTATTACTTTGAATTACTGCATGTTGGCATAAATCCTGGAAACAACACCTATTATACAATTTTAACTTCTGTGGATTTATCATTAGTGTCCATATGGACCCACTTTTCTTGAGGTTCTACCGTCGTGACATGTGGTACGATCTATTGAAGACGTGATTCTGTTCTTGTCTTTAACATGATCTTAATCTACACATTTCTCGGATTCACTGTTTTCTTTTTGTTATTTTTGAGTAAAATGAAAAATAAGAACAAAAAAAATATACAGAAAGTAAAAAACTTTAAAGAAACTCCAAATACAAATAGTTATGTGTTGTTCCACCACGTGTGCCACCAAAATTATTTGATCTTAAAAATTAAAGCTAGACTTTAGGTGCACTACTATAAGTGCATGCACACACAACAAATAATAAAAATTAAAAATTTGAAAAAATTGAACATGTTAATTCTATCAAACCCAAACTTTCAAAAGATTGAGTGAAGTGCAACAGATTAATACATCTAGATTCCTACCTAACTGACGTTGGACTTTTTAAATAATACACTATATGTCGTAAATAAATTCCAAATCATACAAGGAAATTGAATGATGAGCTTGATTAAAAGTACTAGAAAGCATTTTCGTATTAAGAAAAATAATATTGGAAAGCAATAGAGCAAATCGAGGTGCACAAAGTATATGAAAACTTGATAGCAAAATTGTTACTAATTATTGTGTTGAATGTTAATTGAGTTGTGTGTGTTTGTGAAATAATCACATTGCTTTAAAATAATAATAATTCTTGGTCTTTTCAGCGATGCTTAACTCTGTTTCTTGCTTGAAACTATGGTATCACTCACATCAACGAACTAGTTTATGTTAATTCTATTATTACACTCCAAGCCCTTCATAAAAATAGAGAAATCCTTGGAATTCTTCTCTAATGGAATGAGTGTCATCTCAAGAACCTAGCTGATGTAGTCAAGTTGACGCTCTTATGGTCTTTCTCATCTTGTCTTTTTCTCCTTCCTAAGATGACCCTCTATCTTTTCCTATGGATTTGGCTATTTCTTTAATTTAGAGCACCCAAAATGTTCTTAGGCTATATTGGCTTGCCATTCCTAAGTTTCTATTGTCTCGAGATGTAGTATGATCTGTTGAAGGTGCACTCCTTTTCTTGTCGTCAACATTATCTTGATCTTTGTGTTTTTAGATTTTCTATTTTTTTATGATTTTTGAATAAGATTAAAAATAAAGACAAAAGAAACTATAAAGTAAAAAACTTCAAAGAAACTCAAAACACTAATAGTAAATGCTATCCCACAAGGCACGCCAGTGTATGTGGGTAATACATAGTAATATAAATTAGAAATTTGAACAAATCAAACTTGTTGATGCCATCGAACCTAAATTTTTTCAAGAAATTAGGTGAAGTGCAACAAACTAATACCTTTGAAGTTCCTTCTCTAATTGACGCAGGACTTTTCAAATAAAATAAACTTAATGTGTGTACTACTATTGATCTCAAACAGATTCAAAATCATGCGAGAAAATTCAATGATGAGGCTAATATAAGAGATAAAAGATGCTTTTGAATACAAAAATAATATTGAAAAGCAATGAATGTAGAATCGATGTGCACAAAGTGCATAAAAACTTCATAGCAAATTGTTGCTAATTATTGTACTGGTAGTTGATTGAGTCGTGTGTGTTATGCACAATAATTGCATTGTCTTGAATGATATTACAAAAATTTGACTCCTTCCTTTGATGGTCTCTTATATACGGGTGACCTTACCTCTTAATTTTATAAAGTTCTTCTAAAGGTCTCCTAAAGAGGTTGATATAGCATGGAGAGTTGGCTTCTTTGCATTGGCTTGGTGTACTTTTATTGTGTTTGTAACTTCAAGATGGATCAGCCCTACAAATCTGATGCTTTGACTTTTTGCAGATATATTGGCCTTGGACCCCTATACTATTGGCCCTAGAATAAAATATTTTTGGGCATAAATGTAATTGAACAAAAGATCCTTATATATCTCTTCAAAAATCAAAATAAATTAAAAAAATTATAGGAAAAAAAACACGCAAGGTATTATAAGGGAATATCCTATTAATAAAAAAATATTATGGTTATTATTCTCTAAGAAAATAAAACAAATGGAATGTATATGCAGGCAAAAAAAACCTTAAAAACTATAGGAAGTCATTAAACAATAAAATAAAAATTATCCAAAATAAAATTAATAAGTACCGAAAAGCAAAGTACAACTTTAAATATCAATAATTTTGTTTTCAAATAACCAAAGTCAAAACATTGAGAGAAAAATCTCTTGAGTATGATTCCAATCAACAAATAATCTAGATTAACATTGAAGTGTTCTCTAGATTAAAGAGAAAAAAGAAAATAATAACCATGAAGAAAAGAAATGTGAAAGAAGTAAGGAACCTCACCAATTAAGTTCGCGTACCCTAAATTCATGAAATTTATATCTTCAAGTTCTTTTTGAAATTTAAAATTGACTGAAATAACGAACCAATGTGAATTTTTCTTCCTAATTAAAGTATTCAAAATTGTTAGTAATTTATATTCAGTATAAATAAATAGGAATATTGTTTACATTGGAATTTGAATATTGATGATTTGCTTCGATCATGGGAAATGATTTTGAAAATTTAAATATATAAAAATCCAATTAATATGAAATTTATCAACCAATTGATGTTAAAATAGCTTTTATTTAATAGGATAAATTATATTAACGGTTAATTAGAAAAAAATCCCTAATCCTACTTTCATTTTAGTGATCAGTCCCCATTTGAATTTTTACACACTAAACTCCCCACTTTTTCACAAAACTTAGGAATCACTCCCCATATCTTTTAAAAAGACCCATATATCCTTGTAGTTGGAAAGAAAAACAAAAATACCTGAGAAATGCGTTTTCTCTTCAAGAAGAACGCTTTCCTTTTTTTTTTTTCTTCCTGAAATCGACGACTTCTCCAAGCGGCCAAACAAAAGGGTGCGAAGCCGTTCCTCTGCCATTGACGCGAGAAGAAGAAGAGAGGGGGAAAAACACACACCAAAATTTATGTTATTTTTCTGCGACAATGGAAGGAGAAACAGCGGCAACAAGAAGCAAAGTACAAAAAGAATTGAGCAAAAGAAACAAAGGTATATTTTCTGCATTTACAGATTTAAATGTCCGTGATTTTTCATTGTTAGACTTATTTCTTATCTATTTTCTCATGTTTAGGGTTTTTATTCCTTTTTTAGTTGTTAAACACTTGAACTCATTTGATATATATATATATGATTTTTGTTGTGAAATGGGAAGTTTCTGATTTGTACTTGAAATGCATGAAAGTTGTACTTCACCTTTTTGTGGTTTATACTTTGTTTTACCTGAAATTATAAGATAAAATTATCTGAAAGTAGTAGTATATTATATGTAGTACAAAACATCAAAGTTTGCAGTATACATTAGGCAAAATTGTAGTATATAATTTGTGTAACTGCAGTACATTTTAGAAGCAAATGTAGTGTAAACATTCAAGCTTGCAGTACACATTAGGCAAAAATGTAGTCTATAATCTATGTGATTGTAGTACATTTTAGAAACATTTGTAGTACAAAAACATTCAAGCCTGCAGTATACACTAACTGAAAGTGTAGTATATAGTCCATGTATCTGTAGTATATTTTAGAAGCAATTTTAGTACAAAATATTTAATCCTGCAATATATATTAAATGAAAGTACAGTATAGTTTAGAAGCAACTGTAGTATAAAACATTCAAGCTTGCAGTATATTTTGTACCTCATGTTGGTGATATTTGTACTTAATGTGCTGATATTTTGTACTCCATATTGGTGATATTTGTACTTAATGTGCTGATATTTTGTATTCCATGTTGCTGATATTTGTACTTAATACGCTGATCTTTTGTATTCCATATTGGTGATATTTGTACTTAATGTGCTGATATTTTGTACTCTATGTTGGTGATATTTGTACTTAACGTATGATCTTTTGTACTCCATATTGGTGATATTTGTACTTAATGTCCTAATCTTTTGTACTTCAATAGTTGATACTTTGTATCTAATGTGTTGGTGTTTTGTACCCCAGGAGACAGAAGACATCAGCATAATCCAGGTAGCAGATGAACCACCAACTCAAATATTGAATCACCTGATCCCTATAAAGGAAGAATTGATTATAGAGGTGTGCTCATATTTCGATAAAAGAATTTGAGTATAATACGAGGGCAATAATGGTGTTATGTTGAAGTACACTTCAATTAAATTGAAATTGGGCAGTGAATTTGAGTACAATATGATGGAAATGAAGTACAGACGTAGGACAAACAAAGTATAAATGATGTTATGTTGAAGTACATTTCAATTAAATTGAATCTGGGCAGTGAATTTGAGTACAATATGAGGGAAATGAAGTACAAACGTAGAACAAATAAAATATAAATGGTATTATGTTGAAGTACACTTCAATTAAATTGAATCTGGGCAGTGAATGTGAGTACAATATGATGGAAATGAAGTACAAATGTAGAACAAACAAAGTATAAATGATGTTATGTTGAAGTACACTTCAATTAAATTGAAACTGGACAGTGAATTTGAGTACAATATGATGAAAATGAAGTACAAACGTAGAACAAACAAAGTATAAATTGTGTTATGTTGAAGTACACTTCAATTAAATTGAAATTGGGCAGTGAATTTGAGTACAATATGAGGGAAATGAAGTACAAACGTAGAACAAATAAAATATAAATAGTGTTATATTGAAGCACACTTATTGCAATTGAATAATTAGTCTCTAATAATTATGGTGATGGTAAAGTACAATATTTTGAGATTATCGAATCAGGCGAAGTACGTATTTGTACGGGTGATAGGGTGGATATTATCGTCAAATGCTCATTTGTTTACATCTTTGAAAGCATAAGTATTATTTACATTACTGCGATTGATAACATTCATTCGTTGAACACTAGTAGTTAACACTTTAAAACTTTAACATTATTTTATTCATATAATAAATGTTACACATATTTTTAGAGTTTGGTTATTAATTACCAAGACTTAAAAAGCAAATCATGGGACAAATTTCAATTCAACAATATTAGTAAAAATATTAAGGAATGAAGTATATAATGGCCGAAATAAAGTACAAATGTCATAAAACCAAGTATAATTCTCCTAGATTGGGGTACAAAATAATTGATATCTTGGAAAACATGCAAAAATGCTAATTTCACGCTAAATCAAATACATAATTGCCGAAATGAAGTACAAATGTCATGAAATCAAGTATAATTCTCCCAAATTAGGGAACAAAATAACTGATATCTCGGACAACATGCAAAAATGTTAATTTCACGCTAAATTAAATACATAATTGCTGAAATGAAGTTCAAATATCATGAAATCAAGTATAATTCTCCCAGATTATGGTACAAAATAACTGATATCTCGGACAACATGCAAAAATGCTAATTTCACGCTAAATAAAATACATAAAATTGCCTAAATAAAGTACAATTGTCAAGAAATCAAGTATAATTCTCCCAGATTGGGGTACAAAATAACTAATATCTCGGATAACATGCAAAAATACTAATTTCACGCTAAATCAAATACGTAATTGCCGAAATGAAGTACAAGTCATGAAATCAAGTATAATTCTCCCAGATTAGGGTACAAAATAACTGATATCTCGGATAACATGCAAAAATACTAATTTCACGCTAAATCAAATACATAATTGCCGAAATGAAGTACAAATATCATGGAATCAAGTATAATTCTCCCAGATTGGGGTACGAAATAGCTGATATCTCGGACAACATAATTCTTGTATTTAAACGACCGCAAAGTATACACCGCATAATTCTTAAGCATAATTTTGAACTCCTGAGCATCCTTGAATGTCTGACCCTCTCCATATATCCAATTCCTCCATGCATCAATTGAGTTGCTAATTAAAGCTAATTCATTGTGCGATGCATTGGTCGAACCAATTTCCTCCTCGACTGCATCCCTTGAGGTTGACAAATGAAGTACAATTTTAGGTAAAATAAAGTACAATATGTAGAATAATTCAGTATGGTCGGGTAATTTCAAATAAACGACGTACAATTTCAGAACAATAGAAGTATAAAACGCTATCAATTGCAGTATAATTTTGGATAATCAATAAATAAAGCACTTGAAGTATAGAACTTTAGGTAAAATGAAGTATAAAATTAATAGAACTTTATAAAACTTAAATAATGGAGTGCAATTTTACGTAAAAGGTTAAGTATAATTTTATATAAAAAGAAGAACAATTTTAGAACACTTGAAGTATAAAACCTTAGCAATTACAGTACAATTTTTGGATAATCCATTAGTAGAACACTTGAAACTTAAATAATAGATTCAGATAACTGAAGTATAAGTTTAGATAAAATGAAGTATAATTTCAAAACACTTGAAATAAAGAACGTCAATGAAAAGAGTACATGTCTAGGTAAAATGAAGTATAATTTCAGAAAATAGAAGTACAATTTTATATAAAAAGAAGTACAATTTTAGAACACTTGAAGTATAAATTCTTAGCAATTGCAGTACGATTTTGGATAATCCATTAGTAGAACACTTGAAATATAAAACTTAAATAATAGATTCGGATAATTGAAGTACAAGTTTAAATAAAATGAAGTACAATTTTAAATAAAGTGAAATACAATTTCAGAACACCTGAAGTATAAAACCTTAGCAATTACAGTACAATTTTTGATAATCCATTAGTAGAACACTTGAAATATAAAACTTAAATAATAGATTCAGATAACTGAAGTACAAATTTAGATAAAATGAAGTACAACTTGAAGTATAGTACTTCAATGAATAGAGTACAAGTTTAGGTAAAATGAAGTATAAAATAAAGCATAATTTCATAAAATAGAAGTACAATTTTAGATAAAAGTGAAGTACAATTTCTAAACACTTGAAGTATAAAACCTTAGCAATTGCAGTACAATTTTGGATAATCAATAAATAGAACAATTGAAGTATAGAACTTCAATAAATGGAGTACATATTTTGGTAAAATGAAGTATAATTTCAAAAAATCAAAAGTATAATTTTAGATAGAAGACGTACAGTTTGGGAACACTTCAAGTATAAACTGCTAGAAGTTGTAGTACAATTTTGGATAATCCATTAGTAGAACACTTGAAGTATAAAACTTACATAATGGAGTACAATTTTTGTGAGATGAAGTACAATTTTAATTGCAATGAAATATAATGTAGAACGCTCCAAGCAAAGAAAGATTTTCAAATAAACAGAGTACAATTTCATAACACTTCAAGTACAAAACTTTACAAACTACAGTACAATTTAGATTCTGTAGAAGTATTACCTTAAAACATCACTGCTCTTCTTTGCACTGCTGCTTGATTCATCCTTTCGGTTTACCAGGATATCAACAATGTTCATCTTTAATGTCAAATGCAGTAAAACCATATTTATGACATTATATGGAGCTGGTCTTTGTAGTGGCAACTCTCCAACACTCCTCCTTAATTCACTACTGGTTGACATCGTCGAAAAAATACAAGAAACTCAGAAGCAACCGATAAGAAGAAGAAACCCGAAAATGATGTAAATAAAAGGAGAAGAAGACAATACAGATGTCGGGTTGGTGGTTGTTGGCTTCGACGATTATTCTCGTTCCCGCCGTAGAGCTTTTTGCATTTTTTTCTGTTCTTTCTGTTTCTGGTAATGAGCGTATGATAGAGTTTACTGTTTGCTTGTGTGAATGAAGAAGAAGTGAGAAAAAATGAGTGAAAAATATTATACTTAAGGGCATTTTTGTCAAATCGAATGAGTAAGGAGTGATCTCTAAAATTTTAACAAAACCAGGGAGTTTCTTCTAACAAAAATCAAGTGGGGACTGAACATAAAATTGAAAAGTGCTTTTGGTACTTTTAAATAAGTGCCCCTTATATTAACACAATCTTTTATCTTTATTTTATCTTTAAAATCATTATTCACATTAATATATTGTTTGCAGCTGTGTTTGTTTACAAACTTTCAATTTATTTTTCAACTTTCAAAACTTAAATAAACAAATATTACACATTCCCTAATCCCACTCTTAAAATACAAAATTTATTTCAAAAAAATTCATACTATTCCCAACTTCACACCATTCCCCAAGGCACTACATATTCTTTCATCATTACAAATATTTACACATACAATCTATATATATATAAATAATTTTAAAATATTCATTCCACCCTACAAATTCAATAAAAAAGTTATTATGTGATATCTTATCCCTCTTCAAAATATAAATAAACAAACTATATTATTTCAATTCATTCTCTACCTACCACCTAAAACATAGATAAATAATTATTATATTTTTCAATTTTACCTCCCAAAATTCATTATTTTTGAAAGAATGTCCCAATTCACGTCCAAACAAAGCCTACGTTTTCAGCCACAGGTTTCCTGTGTCTTTCGTGTCGTGCACACAAAAGCACACACGCGCAGAGCCAACGACCGCTGCGTAAAATAATACTGGGAGTACAAAAAGTGATAGGGGGCGGTACACTCTGTCAATTCAACTAAAACGTGAACCAATTCTCCAATATTTGTGATGCCAGCTTTCAGCGCGCACTAAATTCTCTCTCATCAGATCCATTTGTTCACTCGCCCGATCCTTTGCCAAAATCCATTTCTTCTCAACCATGGAAGAAGCTAAAGGTTAGCCACATATGATTATTATACTCTCATACTTAATACCTTTTTTTTGTTTTTCGATTTTTCTTGAATTGCTTATTGTTTCAATCGTTATTTTTTGTTGTAATTATTTTAATTTTTTGGCTGGTTTGATTGATTTCCTGTATCTCAAGTAATTAAGGATGATGTGATAAGCAAGATTCATGGATCTTTTTTTTCTTGGAAGTGTAACCTAATGGGCATGCAAATCTGGAATCGATTCCGGTTGACTTGGTGTTTTTGATACAAAAAGAACTCCGTCTGCTGCGAAATTGGGTGGCAGTCCTGTCTACTTTAGAGCAATGACTAAGTTTCTGATGTGGGGACAGTGATAAGTCCATGGAGAATCATGGACTGCTGAAATCCATCTTTAAACATCGGCCCTATGTTGATTTGAACTTTGGAATCTTTAGCATTTGACAGCTTTATCCTATTAGTTTTAACTTGCAGTGCAACAGTTAAGCTCTGTGTGCACGATTCACTATACTAAAGATTCTGTCAATTGGATAATTAAGTTGGCAACAGAAGCAATCCGAGTGCCAGCTGTAGGTACATTAACCATGCCGATGAGATGCAAGACGCCCATCTAAACATTTACATATCATATGCATTTTGCTTTGCCATGATTTAGTTGCATGAAGTATATTCTCTAGATTGCACGAGTAATTATTTCTTAGAAAATTTGAAAATTATTCCTTGCATGGTTTTGTACTAGAAGGATCAGGTGCTATTTTGACAGTGCCATCTAAAGTGGTACAATGAGCATTACATTTACTTGGGGTAAATAGCATTTTACCCTCTTGTCTTTTAGAAAAGGGGTGTATTACACGCTATGTCTTCATAACAGGTCAAAATAAGGGCAAATAACACCCAACTTAACTTTTATCAATTGTTGAATTACAAAATGATAAACTTGTTCTCACATGTAAGAACTAAGATAGAAGTTCCTATTATGTTTCTCAGTTGTTTGCTTTTTTCATAATATTAGAATGATATAGTTAAAGATAGATTTGTAGGAAATATATTTGTTAACATAGCATATATTACTTCAGAAGATGTGAAATTTTTTTGGTTAACATCCTTATTATTTTATTCAAGATAATTTGAATAATTAACTAGAAATAATGTTATAAATTTTAAGGTTTTATCTCATATGACATCACTAATGAAAACATGTGAAGAAAAAAGTGAAACATCTATTTTGGTATATACGCGTATTAAACTTCGATGTTATCCTGTGCACTGCCATTTCCTGACTGTGCTTCCTTTGTTTATTAGTTGTTGAAGCTAAAGATGGAAGTATTCCTGTTAATTCTACATTTGCTGCTCATCAAGACGGTAATCTCAATCTCATTTTCAACCAGTATTTTCCTTTAGAATTAGGATACGCATTTTTATTACTAATCTGAGATAATGATTTGATAACATTTTGTTGATATCAGTAAACTCGTCTAGTTAATGTCTTGCCACGTAAATATTACATTCTATATTCTCTGTTTCCTACTTAATGTTTATGTATTTGCTACTGCCTGAGTGCCACTTGTAGCTATATTAACCATGCCAATGATCTACAAAAGGCTTACCTTTCGTTTAGCATATCATATGCAATTTGTTTCCCCATTGTTTTAGTTACCAAAAGTGTATGCTCCAAACTGCATGACTAGACAATTAGAGGATTTGGAAGTCATCCCTTGCATGGTTTAATTTGGAAGTCATCCCTTGCATTCGAGCTTTGGTTGGATATTTACTGGATTATGCCATGTATAGAAGTAGCACTATGAGCTTTACATTTGCTTGGCCTTTTGGTGCCATTTGCTGACTGTCCTCGATCTGTTTATAGTTGTTGAAGCTAAAGATGGAACTATCTCGGTTGCTTCTGCATTTTCTGGTCATCAAGAAGGTTACTCTCATGGTTAACTATTGTTTCCCTTTTTATTTTCCCTTGTTGGAGTAGGGTTGACTTTTTACTTGGAACATTGAGCATGATTTTTCATATAATGAAAAATCTGATGCTGTTTTAGTGGTTTATAGATTGTCCAGTTATATGTATTTTTCTGTACAAGTACATCTGGTCTTTCAGACCGAAGATAATTTGTCTGGTAAGAGATTAGATAATGTGCAAGGATATGCCAAAGTACCGATAAGCAGATATTATATATCATGTAGGGATAATTACAACGACCTCCTCCAAGGTTTTGGGTAAATATAGCTACATCCTTGTGGTTTTGGAAGTTACAATAACCTCCCTTTACATTTGTTTCCATCTAACAAATAGATGCAGCCTAGTCAAACTAATGGAATTTGCCGACATCATCATCTTTGGAAATTTTTGAAAATCCAATCTTGCCCTCCAGTTGACTAAAACCTGAGTGTTGACTATTTTATTGAACCAAAATATCCTTATGCTATTTATGCACGTGCCTTGCATGTGTGGACCTAATTATAATAATAGAAAACTAGAAGGGGCTTAGTGTAATAAATTCAATTAAGTAATAATGTTACTATTGGAATTGTATTTACCAATTTTATTAATTAAAAGTCTAATTTTATTGTTTATTTATTTAATTAATTAAAAGTCTAATTATACAAGTTGATCCCAGTATTACATTTATACATACCTATACTAAGGTGTATTTTAGCATTGTTTATATACACAAGATTTGGTACTTTTAAGTATCTTAAAAATGAGTAAATAAAATAATCTTGCTATAATTTAAAATTATTTGGTAGAAGAATTCCAAAAAAACCACTAACTTACTATTTCTTAAGTTAGTGTAATTTTAATAATTTAAATTACTCATTATAAATTCACATATATTAAAATATTAATAAAACTTCATAAATATTAAATAATTTTTTAATAAAATAATTAATAATGCAATTTCAATAATTTTAAATACATAAACAATTTTGAAATAATTCTTAAGAAAATAAAACTTATTATTTCTTAAATTAGCCATTTCTTGTTCAAGCTGTTCTTGCTTGAGTTGTATCAGCCGAGAGTTCATCAAGAGAAGATAAAGGCAAGCCCTAACAAACTTACATATATTTAAATATTAATAAAATTTCACAAATATTAATATAATTTTTAATAAAATAATTAATAATGTGATTTTAATGATTTTACATACATAATCTATTTTAAAATAATTTTAAACAATTTTTTCAATTTTTTTTCTCCCCATCATCTTCCCCACACCCACCCCTGCACCCATCTTGCCATGGCAGCCATAGTTGGCTGCCATGGACCAAGCTGCCATGGATGGCAGCCGTGTAAGGCCTGGTTGCCATCCATGGCAGCCATGGTTAGCTGCTCAAGATGGCCAAAATCAGATCTGTCCAGCAGCTGACATGGTTGGCGGCTGTGGTAACCAATCAACCCTCCCCCACCCCTCTATATATATGTGTGTGTGTGTACAGGTATATATATTTTATATATATATATACCTATGACTATATATATGTGGTGTGTATATATAAAAACATATAAATATTTCTTTATTCTTACAAAATTTAGGCTTTTTCTTAGTCTTACGAATTTTAGGCTTTTTTATTTTTATTTTTTTTCAATAATTGAGGGTAATTTAGTATTTTCAAGCTTTTTATTACAATTTTTTGAAGGTCGTTAACTTCAGGTGAGGTAGATGTAATTTTCAAAACCATACGGGGTCTACCTATATTTACCCCAAATCCTAAAGGAGGTCGTTGTAATTTTCCTATTACGTATGATAGTATGATGGCAATCGAATGAAAAAAAGAACGGGACACTGATTGAATAGTTGAAACAGATTTCTCAACTTGCTGTAACATGACTGGTTGTTGCTTGATTGAGTTCAGAGGGAACGCATTTTATATTAGTAACCTGAGATAAAGGTTTAACGAGATAGTTAATTTGCATAGTTATATACCTGCCCTCTAAATTTTGACATCTATATTTTGTGTTTGATACTTTATGTTCTGTATTTGCTACTCTTAACAATTTTAGCTTCATTAATTATGCAACTGAGGACTGAGCTATACCCTATAAGATGCTTACTATTTTATGGTACATGATAAGCATTTTGCGTGCATAACTATGTTGGACAAGCTATTGATTAGACAATTTGGATGTTATCCCTTGCATGGTTTTATTTTCTTTTGTTACCATATACTAGTGGTGGTTGGATGCTAGTTTAATTCTGCCATCTAACAGTGAGCTTTACATCTGTTTCCATGTTTAGTGCCATATGTTGACTGTCTTCCCTCTGTTCATTAGTTGTTGAAGCTAAAGATGGAACTATCTCGGTTGCTTCTGCATTTGCTGGTCACCAAGAAGGTAATCTCAACTTTTCATTTTTGCCAGCATTACCTTTTCTTTTTTATCTCTCTCTCTCTAGTATTACACTGAATTATTGGCACATAGGTCCGCATATTTTTCAATCTAGTTGAAGTGGAATTCTTGTTGACAGCTTTAAACGGTCAAGTTATATACAGTTCTCTGTGTATGTATACATCCTGATCACTGAGGTCAAAGATGATGTAGCATAGGCAGAAATAATATATTATTATTAATGGCAACAGAAAGAAGAAACAGATGATCACTTAGTGAGCAGTGCACAAGGATCAAACAACTTACTGTTACATAATTTGTTGCTTGATTAAGTAGAGTTGAGAAATGCATTTTTTGGTATAGCTATTCTGAGGTGAAGTTTTAATAAGATTTTGTTGATTGGAGTTGACTCATTTAGTTACATTCTTTCCTTGTAAATGTTGACTTCTATGATTTCTGATTGCTACTAAATGCTTCTTTGTTTCTGATAGATTATAAAATGGCTTTGTTAGTGGCACCTGAAGTGCCGATGTGGCCACAGTTTGATGTATTCAGGTCCAACGGATACCCTGTACAGTTCATGTGGCTTCATCTCTGTCCTTAAGCCAAATAGGCTTGGTGTTCTATGAATCATAGGGGTTGGAATAATCAGATAAGTTTATGGATGGGATCATGTCAGAGTTAATGGTACATTCAATCCATGACTCCTTTGTAATAGATGATGTATGAGAAATAATTATTTTTCAGCCTCCTTCAGTATAGGACTAACCTGTTTGCTGGAGTATGAACATATAGCCAACACATATTCATGCCTTTATGATTGCTTATGTTGATCAATTCTTTGTTTGGTCTACCTAACTAGACAGTTTGGGAAAGCAAGAACATGTAAATCAATAAATAGTAACATTATCTTGTAATGGCCACAGCTGTTCAGGATAGAGATCACAAATTTTTGACAAGAGCAGTTGAAGAAGCTTACAGAGGTGTAGAATGTGGGGATGGAGGTCCTTTTGGTGCTGTTGTTGTATGCAATGATGAAGTGGTTGTAAGCTGTCACAATCTGGTTCTCAAGCAAACAGACCCAACTGCTCATGCAGAGGTTACAGCTATAAGAGAGGTTAGAGTTGTAGCCACACTGAAGTTAGAATACCTGAGATGTTTGTTTGTTGTTGAAAATGCTTGCTATCATAACAAGTGCCAAACACTTATTTTAAGATTCTTGAGATGTTGAGCATGTTGGAGCTGATTGGCCATTTTCTTAAGCAATTGGCAAACTAATTTATTCTGTTATGTTTGGAAGGAAGTTGCATATGTTTTATCTCTGATTTCTTTGTATGCTTACCTAAAATAAAAACCTCACACCGCAGAGAAAGCAGAATCTTATTTGAATTTTCCACTTTATCTCAGTACAGTATCCTAACTGCTAATACATCCCATCATATGTTCTGTTTCTTGGTCTATGTTGGAGATTAAAACTAACAATTAACAACTTTTCATTCAATATTACTATGATGGCTTTCAGTTTGTGCCTTAGTTATTAATGTACCTCTCCCAAATTGGTAGAAGGAAATAATGTGGTAGATACTTAATGAACATTTTGGTGTCATCCTAAATCAGATTGAGATAATTTTTGGGGAAAAATTTAGATATGTTTTTGTGATATGTAAAGAAAATAGAACATTTAAATACCATAAAACAGTGTGCTTCTAATTTAGTTTCCCTTCCTATTTTTCATGTGAAACTTTTCTATTTAATGTGCAAGTGTGAAATATCGACATGCTGTTAAATAGCTTTTTTGATAGAGTCCTATCTTCATAAGCTGCCTCTTTGGTTACCTTATTGCTTTAGTAATCCCAGAGACCTGCTGGGGTGTGGTTTGGAAGTTTTTGAAATTGAAGATGAGTCCTCCAAATTCAGATCAAAGAGCGGGGGAATATCTTCACATAAAAGAGATCATTGCAATGAGATTTTGAACCCATGAAACCTGCCCCATATAATATTTATATCACTTTACCAACAAAGACAAGGAAGACAATTGTCTATAAAAATTGTAAGGAATAATTAATTGTACACATCCAACGCACTGCATAGTGAAAAATGATAACCAACCTTTGCATTTGACTGATCCACTTTCTTAGTGTATTGTTATGATGTCTGTTATAATGCAGGGACAATAAGCACATTTCTGCACAACATTGGGTTTGGGGTTGGGGGAAGAATCTTGTTAGCCCTCTTTTTCTTCACCAGTTCGTTGGCCTAGCACTCTACTCCACTTAAAGGACCCGTCATAAAATTCCTCCTTACATGGATTAGTTAATTTCTATTTCATCTCCTATTTTCCACAATGAATTGGAAGCAAACTCATTCGTCAGATTTCAAAGTAGCTTTATCACTTTTGTCTAAGGTTTTTGGGCATTTGCAAGGAAGATAAACAATTCTCTGTACAAGTTCATCTGTAGGATCAGGCTATATATAAAACTTAAAAACTAGGCAGTAATTAAGAACTTGATGTAATGTGATAGATAAATTGGCCTTAGATGGAGTATACTAGGTGAACTATACTCACATTCCCCGCACGATATATGGCTAAATTGCTTCTTACTTGACCTTATGCAAAAAATCTCCAGGTTGGTAGAAGAGTAAATTATATCCACTTATAAACCAATTCACATTTCTTCCTAAAATTCATGTGGGATATCACAATCACTCCTGTTGGACAAGCAAAGTCTTAGTCATGTTCCTACCACAATTAGGGACCCACAACCACTTCATGATGTTCCTTACACAATCATGGACCACCCAGTACTTAGTCAATAGTAATCTTGGGGCCGACTTCAATAACATGACGCACAAGTGAGATCCAACTGAATGGACTTTGGTAGCAAGTTACTTGTCATTTCTTTGCAAAAAATGATTACCCAAGTTGCTGTGAGATTTGATTGTACCCACTTATAAACCTATCCGTACTTATTCCTACAAGAGAGGAAAAAGAAAATTGCAGGGGTGGGGGGTTTGACTTATTCAAAGATTATCAAAATCTTAGATGCATGAGATTGACAGGTAAGTAACACAATCCATTTTCTTTTCAAGAAATTTAAATATTAGGATATTAATATATGTGATGAATAATTTATATAGAAGTTCTCGAAAAGTTTGATGATTTGTTTCTTATGAACTAGTGTGGTTATTGAAATAGAATATTATTAGATTGCTATATTGAAGTCAAATGTCGGAAAGTACTCCATTTCTGAGAGCTAGTATATCACACACAACAGAGTGACAGACATATATATGGATCTGGACTCTTCTGTATGATTCGAAAATTGATACCAAAAACTGCAGTTCTTTTGGACCTCAGAACACGTGGCTGAATAGTGGCTATAGACCATGGACTGTGAAGGTTAATAAGGACCGTGTACCACATGGTTAAGTAGTGGGGCTTTTTGGACCCTAGACCATGGGGAAAAATGGTGTTGATGAGGTTAAACATTAACCTCGTGGAAGTCCTTAACATATTAATTGTAATCTTTCAAACATATGATTGCATCATTTTCTTCTTTATTATGAAAAGATATATGCTAACAGATTGGTGTGTGAGGTATAACTTGCTGAGCTGCCTATGTTGAGAAGATTATGGAGATTTCAATTGGGGGGGAGCTTTGGAAATGAAAGAAGATCCTAGACTTATACCGAAAAAGAAAAAAGAACAAAAGTTAAAAAGAAAAAACAATCTCTTTGTCATATATTTAGTCCTTTTAGTTGTTGCAACTTACACTACAGTCAAAGATTATCTGAAGAGGTAGGAATTATTAACTGTGTGAGAAAATCTTGGATGCATGAGATTGACAGACAAGTAACACATACATTTTCTTTTGAAGAAATTAAATATTAGGATATATTAATATATATGATGAATAATTTTTATAGAAATTCTCGAAAAGTTTGATGATTTGTTTCTCATGAACTAGTGTGATTAGTGAAATAGGATATTATTAGATTGCACTATTGAAGTCAAATGTCGGGAAGTACTGCGTATCTGAGAGTTAGTATATTACACACAACAGACATGTATATATATGGATCTGGACTCTTTTGTATGATTTGATACCAAAACTGCAGTTCTTTTGGACCTCAGAGCAGGTGGCTGAATAGTGGCTATGGACCGTGGACTGTGAAGGTTAAGATAAAGGTAGGAAAAGGGGGGGGGGGGGTGTTGGACACTAAACCTTGGGGGTAAATGGTGGTTTTGGGGTGTTGTCAACGAGGTTAAACATTAACTTTCAAATATTAATTGTAATCTTTCCACACATGACTGAATCATTTATATGCTAACAGATTTGTTTGTGAGGTGTAACTTGCTGGGGTCGCTATGTTGAGAAGATTATGGAGATTTCAATTGGAGGGGAGCTTTGGAAATGAAAGAAGATCTTAGACTTACACTGGAAAAGGGGGAAAAAAAAGGAGAAAAAGAACAATCTCTTTGTCATATATTTAGTCCTTTTAGTTGGTGCAACTTACGCTACAGTCTCGAGGTTCTCTTTATTTATTTAATGTCATTTAGCCACATTAATATTATGAGATTTCATTATTGATTAATTGAAAAGGTTTATGTTATTTGATCTCTGGGATAGATAATGCAATGCTATCATTGCCAGACTTACCTTTATTTAATTGTGATTGTGAAGTTTTTTTTTTTAGTGGGGGGGCGGGGGTGGGAATGGATAAAAATATGATGTAGTTATAGGAATAAACTTACATAAAACTAGAACTCTTTGCTGTGCAGATGCAGAAGGGTGAGCTTAAGGATCTCTCCTATAGTCTTCAGAAATGTGCATCTTCCAGTATCATCTTAGTATCCTACAAAATGTTTAATAAAATCCAATTGCTTTCTCCCTGATGTTTTATGCTGCCGATAAAGGCCCACTAAAAATATTGTGTTGTATAGAGCTTTTACTACAATTGGGAAGGTTTCAACTGTTCTGTTGTTTTTTAGGCATTTTGTAATTAGGTGCTTGATTTAATTTGATGTTCTCAACTTCATGCCAATTCTCTCTTTGCAACAGAACTCTTATTACTCAAATTGGTTTGATTATGTTTATTTGACGTCATTCCAGTTACCATTATACCAAAAACAAATGTGGAATTGCCATGTGTTTTGAACAGTAACTTTATGTTGAAAAATTCCTGGTCTGTTTATGCAAGTTTCACATTACTATATTCAGGGTTCTCATGTTTATGATATGCATATTCAGGCTTGCAAGAAGCTCAACAGGATTGAGCTCTCTGACTGTGAGATATATGCTTCCTGTGAGCCTTGTCCCATGTGCTTTGGCGCTATACACCTTTCCAGAATCAAGGTTTATTGCTCAATTCATTTTTCTTTTTGACTCTACTCTTTTCACACATACAGATTTAACATTTCATACTTCCTCAGTTTTTAATTTCTTCTGCTTAAGCCATTCCCTCAATCCTATTTCCTGTTCTTCAGAGATTGGTGTATGGAGCGAAAGCCGAAGCCGCTATTGCCATTGGATTTGATGACTTCATTGCAGATGCATTAAGAGGAACTGGGTTTTACCAGAAGGCTAACTTGGAAATCAAAAGAGCTGATGGTAAAGAGGCCATTATAGCAGAGCAGGTATTCGAGAAAACAAAGGCCAAATTTCAACTGTATTGAGGAATGAATATTTTTTACTAATCACTTGGCATGGAATTATTTAAACAAATTCCCTATCATATATTCAATAGCTTTTCACAATAAATTGAAAACTAATTCAATTGTTTTTCTTGGTATTGGTCAAAATATTTCTCTTTTGAGATATTGGAATTTGTTAAATTCTCTGAGCCTGCGCCGTCCTTTGCCAGTATTTAGGATGGAACATAAGATTTTCTGGTGTTTTTCTTTGGTAAATGGGAACTACCATTTCAACAAGAGCCTAAAACAGGTTTACATAGACCCCCAGCCTCGACAACCCTGGATAAGTCATTTTGCGCCCTTCTGTTGATTTGTTCTCTCTTTATCCCTCTGTGAGAGGAATGTTTGGTTTCAAACTTATGGCATCTTTGGTTTTGTTTGAAAATTATGAAAATGAATGCAGCTGCAGTATCATTAGTAGATATGATTCATTAATTTGAATTTAGAAATGTGGGAACAGGAGAATCTGAGATTGAGAGAAAGGAGTACGCAAAATACTTTTGTGTTGTGTAGAAGACCAAGGGAATGACTCGTTGAATCAATTATTACGAATGGCCGGTGGTATTTGTAGCCTGTGATTGTCCGCTAGGTCTGGTGCGTTCACATTCATTGAATTCTTTTTTATCTTTACTAGCAATTTATGCACGCGATTCCTCTGCTTTTTGCACATTATATTTAAAAAAAAAAAGTGCAAATTATAGTCCATTTTTAACAATAAAATTGCAAATTGATTTGGAGAAGAATGATGGCAATCAAAGAATTCAATAAAAGAATTTTATAAATTGTACTACTCAAATGTTATTGTGTTTTTTTTTTTAATTTATAAACACGCATATTAGGAGTCCGTTAGGGATCGAATTCCTTACCTTCCATATTATGTGAGAGATTTATGTCGTTGGGCTACAGGCCACTCGGCCTCAAATGTAATTGTGTTAAAATAACATCAATGGTTTAAAAATAAAAAAAAATTGATAGTTAAATCTACTTGCAAACAAATTTCAATAATTATTTTTTTCTAATGATTATTTTTTAAATAGTCAAATGATGAACATAAAAAATATTGCTTATAGATATCTAAAATATTACAAAAAAATTATCAGAAATATTATTTTTTCATAAGTATTAGAAATATGGTTAAATGTGCTAGTGCAAAAATAAGTTTTTTAGTAATATTTTTATATTTTATAGTTAAGATCCTATTAAGTAGTGTTTTCAAATATAGTTGTAAGGCTAAGTTTGGAATACTAAAATTTGGTAAATATTCACAATATTCCAATTTTATCCTCTATATCATTATCTTTTTAAAGTTTAGAGAACATTGAAGGACAATTAATTAAAAAGATCAAAAATAACTTCCATATTAGACACAAAAGTGCATATATTTTTTTATAATAGTATAGATATTATTTATATTTTTTACATGAACTTAATTGTCCATCAGACGTGGAACTTAAAATAAAGATCAATTAGTTCAATACTGAATTAATTTGGACCCAATCAATTGGTCTTCAACTTAATTGAGGTAGGACCTCAAAGTCAATTAATTTCACAAGTTTATTTTCCAATTGAGCATTGTCTAAATTTAAAACGACAACTAAGTAGCAGTATTTTGGTGGAATATTTGATATTAGTTTTGGGGAGAAAATTATACAGGAATCGTAAAACCATACATATAACCTAAGGTCCTCTTTGGTTTTATTTTATTTTCATTTTTTATTGGGTTAAATACAATTTACCCCTTTAAACTACTATGCTAGTTGTATTTACCCTCCTAAACTACCAAATGCATTAAAAACTCCCTCCACTTAACGGAAGTCATATTCTTCCGTTAGTAAATATATTATTAATTAAATTAAGGATTAATTTTATTCATTTCATCAAATTATTATGTCATAATAATTTCCTTAATTATAAATTTTTTAAAATAAATTGAAAATTAAATTAATTACACATCACTGCACCACAATCATATATCAATCCTTACAAATATATACATATATACATCAATTATCCAAATATATCCACATATATTTATTACATTTGGTAGTTTTGGGGGTAAATGCGACTAGCACAATAGTTTAAGGGGGTAAACTATATTTATCCCTTCAATTAATAATATATTTACTAATGGAAGAACATGACTTCCATTAAGTGGAGGGGGGATTTTTGTTACATTTGGTAGTTTAGGAGGGTAAATTCGACTAGTACAATAGTTTAAAGGGGCTAAACTCTATTTAACCCTTTTTTATTTTCATCATTTTCAAATTTTAAAAAAGTAGTTAGGAAAAATGAGTTGAAAATGAATTTGTATTTGGATAGGTTGAAAAATTAATGATTATGTTGGATTTGGTAGGTTGGAGGTAGAGAGATATTGATAATAAAATAGAAAAAGAAGATATATAGATTATTGTGATAAGATATATATGTTATTAGCGAATGTGTTTTGAAAATAAAAATTATATCGAGTGAAAATGTGTAAAAAGAATGATGTGTTTCTATTTTCAAATAGTAAAAAATTTGAAAATGACACTAAATGGACACTAAGACTTTGTTTGGGAAGTTTCCTCATAACGCCGTCGTTCCAAGGAAACATTCCCAAATATACAGCCCCGATTTTTGTTTAGTTTTACTGTTTCCATTCCCCAAAAACTCCTTGCCATACCACTGTTTCAACACAAATGACCCTTTCATTTCCCATTCTCCAATCCTCTGACCCACTCTACATTTCTTCTTTCTCTTCTCTGCACCCTGTCTCTACCCTCTCCCGCATACACACTATCTCTCTTAATCTTCTCTCCCCATTCCCTTCCCCCGCAACCCTTTCCCTCTTACTCTGGTTGAGATGGCAATGTTGAATCATGTTTAATTTATGTTATTATACCCAAATGAAGGCGATTAAAACCCAATCCTCTTAGAAATTTAGGGAAATCGTGGAGCAATTTCGAACGCCGATGGGTTTATTTGTTTGTACAGTGTGGCTTTTGTTTAAAATCGATCTTGGCAGTCGGGTGCCTATGGTTTATGTATCATTGCGACTTATCAGTGGGCTAAGGAGTGTGAGTAATTGTGGACGCGGTTTGTTTTTCATGTTGATAAAAATTTGGGATGTTTTGATTTATACTCTAGAAGCATTGTATGCCCTCGGTGGTGAGTGTACTATGTGATTTCTTGCTTTTTCGCTCAAACTTAGGGTAAGTTCTCCCTTTTCATGAATGTATATTTGGCTGTGAAGATGCAGAATGTGTGTTAAGGGTTTGTGGGTTCTATGTTTTTAATTTCAGATTAATGGTCTTACTTTCATTCTCTGTAATACTGATGAGATTTGTGCATATCTTGCCCAGCTGGACCTCCCTATTTTCAGTTCTTTTGGCCAATCTAATGGGTATTTGATATTTTTCTTTGTTGGGTTTTTTTTGGAAAGAATTAGTGTCCAAAAGTTTGAGAAATTGTGGTTTCGCCTTCTTTTTCATGTACCATGTTCCTAGTAAGCTTTATGTTACTTGTTTTCTTTAAGGAGATTAGTGTTTCCTTTGCAAGTTTTGACATATATTACTCTGCTTAGCTTGAATTGGTAGGTGCATGAATGTTTGAATGAATGTTAGCTCATGTAGCCCTTTTCTTTTTCCCCTATTATCGCCTAAACTGTGAAGTTTACGTATGAGCATAGTAGTACCTTCTTACTTTTGTTTAATCTGGGCTGTTTTCATGAATTCTGGAATGGTTCTTGGGTTGCTAAAGTGGTGGATGTATTTGTTTTCACTTGTTAGCATTAAAGCTCTTGTGATGAGTATACTGCTTTAGCTTGTCATTGTCTGTAATGTTGACATGAAGTCAAATGTGGCGACACTATATGAACCTCCTGTGTTTGAGGATACTGTGTCTGAGACTACTCTATATCTGGGCCACAATGTATTTTATAGGACTGTCTTTTTGCTGAACTGGATTCATTGTGTTGTTGCTCCTACTTTACTAAAACTGACCTTGTGTTTGCTGTATTAGATTCCCTGAGACTACACAGTTTTATTGTTCTGCCCTCTGTCATGGAATCTCGACTGCTTTGTTTACAATGGTTTTTGCATTTCCTATATATGTGTGGGTGTAGTCATATCAGTTTGCTATTCCAGCTACTGTATTATTGAGCTTCAAAGTGTAGTCATACTTCTCCATCCACCTATATATTGTCCTCTTCCTTGCATAATTCTACACTTTCCTACACTAGCACACTACGAGCACATGAAATTCAATTCCAAATAATGTGTTGTCTTCACTAAACTTGGGTGTGTATCCCTCCATTGTCTAAACAAATTATCACCAGTGACCTTGTGTGAAAACTAATATACCAAAACGCCAGGTACTTCCACTCATACTTTGTACACTCCCTATGCCACTCTGCTTGTATAGCCATGAATTTTAAGTATTTCTGTCATTAATTAAGCTCATCTAAACACGGCTTCTGTTAGTGAGACGGGGGACAACTTCTCCATCTCCACCTCTACATCTACTTCCCCGTGCAGCCCTCCACTGGGTTCACCAACCCCAACCTATTGTAGCTCCTTAGTAAGTTGTAGTCCTTGCACTTCCTGCTTGCTGTTTCTCTTGTTTGCCCTTCTCTTGTTCTCATTGTTTGCTTTTTTCCCCAACATGCATGATTATTTTGTGTGTTTACCTATGTGCTTGCTTTGAATACTATGCTCCACATTATATGGTTATGCGATGAGGCTGTTGAGTATGTAATATGTTTTCATGTGCTTCTTGTTATGTTTATGTCCACAATGAGGCCATTTGACCCTTTATGTCCACAATGAGGTTGTTGAGCATCACGTTTGGGGTTTCTCCATGCCAAAAATGGAGAAGTAAGTTATTCCCCCATGATGGCTACTTAGGATTGGATTATTGAAGGACTCATTCTAAAACTTCATGAAGTATGAGCCCTCTTTTGAGTGGCCTACTTCTGTGATTGCAATTTGTAGCTGATGATGCTGCAAATCTTATCACATAATGTGTGTGTTGCCCATTTGCATCATGATGCTTGGGTGGGTTTAAGGTTCTGCGAACACCTTTTGCACTGTCTTGTTGAGTCATATTCTGTCAAACAGCTTTCCACTTGGCTCTGTTCCCTTTTTTCATTCTGGCTGTGTCGAAAAACTATGGTCACTCCATTACTAAGTTGGTGTTCTTCAATTTTGTTCCTTTTACTCTTTTCAACTGTTGCAGTCCTTTGCTTGGCATTGAGCAATTTGTGATTTGTTTGGGAGCTGGGGTGTGTAGTATGTTCTCATCTTGACTGTGTCTTCATTTCATTTATTAATGAGGTTTTTGTGCCTATGTGTCAATTTGCCAGGGAATATTAGTCATTACGTAGGAGGTGTTTCTTGTGGGTTGTCTATTATGGCAAACTCTCAATGTTAGTAGCCACTCTACTTTCCCTCTATTCTATCTTTCTTTATTTTCGTTGTTGGCATATTTCATGATCCTCACTGCAGGCCTCAGGAGGAGGCTGTCCTAATCACTTGATGAATATTGTGCCCTCCCGTGACATCTCTAATAGGTAAGTCCTCATAGATGAGTGCTCCCACATTGCACGATGTCTGTCTAGGATGCTCGGGAGGGTGAGAACAGTTGATGAAGTTAAGATGAAGATTCAGTAGCTGCGTGGTCGATACTACACATTTGTGGAGTACATGACTATACTTGGGGTGCAGTACAACACGAACACCATGGTGGTGCATGTTGACACACAATACTGGGTGCATGTTGGGAATATAAGTTAAATTTACCATTTTTTTCATTTTAGATAATATACGATACATATATAGACAACTCACATCACACATTGAAAATTGTAATGTACCTCGCTCAGGAGACTATCAGGTAGAGTTATTTTCATCTATTCGGAGATCCTTTATACCTACGATACATATTTATCGACGGTCGTGCAACCGACCTATCTGATGGTGGGACAACAGGAGATGCATCAGCACCTCCCACTGGCACCTAAGACACATGGCAGGTTCCATAATTTCACGAATACGTAATGGCTCTACCTCATAGTGCACCCCCTTAATATCATGATGTCTTCATTTATGTGTTATGTACCATTTGTAGACATACATAATATTATTAGAAGCTCCCATCTTTTAATTCTACGAGCGATATGGACGAATGCTATGTTAAAAAATTTCGCATGTCTTTGTGGTTCGAGCTTTTTGGGCCATCAATCGTAAATTGTTAGTGGAGCTGTAGTTATTTTAGGTGAACAAATGTATTGTTATGCTCTATATTTTACTAAGATATTTGCTAATGTTGTTGTCCTTGTATCCTTATTTTTTATTTCAACGACCGTTTCTGGAAGCTGGTGTTTGGATTGGTTTTTTGTTTTCTTTCTTCCAGCATAAGACATGCTTTTTATACTATACAAATACGACTTCCTTTTTAATCCAACACATTAAAACGTAATATACAATTTTATATTGATAATAGTAATAATAATAACAATAACATTAATAATAATATTTAAAATATTATTATTATTATTATTATTATTATTATTATTATTATTATTATTATTATTATTAACGATGATAATAATAATAATATTAATAATTTATTATTATTAATAAAATTAATACTAATAAATTATTATTATTATTATTTATTTTTTAGAAATAATAATTATATAAAAATCTACAAACAAACAAATCAATAAAATATTAAAATGCAACCCACTTCATCATTTAAACAATCATTATAAACTTACAACACAATCATATCCATTTACAACATATATATACATATACACACAATATATTTTATTATTATCTTTACAATTAAAAAATTCATTAATATCAAATTTCACCATCAACTCCAACACAAAGGCAATGATTTGACATATACAGTACAAAATGTCTCCTACAAAATATAACCAAACATATCAAAGCTCCCAAAATTCATTTTTTAACTATTCTCAAAAATATAATCAAACAACAATCACATTCTCCCACAATTCTTTCAACATTCATTCTCCCAAAACACACAATAAACACATAATAAAATCAAACAAAAAACATATCCAAACACTACCTAAAATTTTCATATGTTTGGATACAACTTGGCACATAGTACACGGGGACAACTTTCTTAATTAACTAACCCAAAATCAAATAAAAAATTCATTACTTATTTTAAATTGATCCGGATTCAAACTCAATAACTTTTTTTTATTGAACTATTACAATATTAATACTTTAAAGATTCTAATGTGAACAAATTATTTTAAGGGGCAGTTATTATAAAGTACCAAAACTACTTTCCAAATTCATGTTCAGTCCCCACTTGAATTGTTACATAATGAGCTCCCTAGATTTGTTAAAATTTTAGAGATCACTCCCTACCCAGTTGATTTGGCAAAAATACCCTTAACTATTTCACTCATTTTCTTCACTTCTTTTCTATCCACACAACCAAACACCCTTTATCTCCATTCCCAAATACTAAACCCTACCTTCATCTTTCATTATCAGAGATAGAATAGGGCAAAAAAAAAAAAAAAAAGGTCAAAGGTGCAAATTGAGCTTGACGGCGCGAACAAGGAGCCCGACGGCACAACCACTGCAATTCCGCCTTCTCAGTTTATTTTCATCATTTTCAGGTTATTTTCTCAGTTTATTTTCGTTCTTCTGAGTTTATTTCTCATTCTATTACCAGGTCATTCTCTTCATCTTAATTTTTTTTTCTTAATCAGCAAAAAAAGTATTTGCCAAAGATGTGGGTATGAAGAAAGAGACGAATTTGAAGAACTTTGGACTGTATCATTTGTATTGGAATTGTAGTAGTTTATAATCTATTTATGTAAAGTACATTTTATAAGAAATTGTAATATAAAACATTTAACCTTTCGGTACATTTTAAAAGAAATTATAGTATATAATCTATTTATCTAAAGTACATTTTACAAGTAATTGTAGTATAAAACATTCAACCCTTCAATATACATTACTATAAGTGGTTTATATAATCTGTTTATCTAAAGTACATTTTACAAGTAATTGTAGTATAAAACATTCAACCCTTCAATATACATTACTATAAGTGGTAATATATAATTTGTTTATCTAAAATACATTTTACAAGTAATTGTAGTATAAAATGTTCAACCTTTCAATAAAAATTATCTAAAAGTGGTAGTATATAATTTGTTTATTTAAAGTACATTTTATAACCAATTGTAGTACAAACATTCAACCTTTTAGTACACATTATTTGAAAGTGGTAGTATATAATTTGTTTATGTAAAGTACATTTTTCAAGCAATTGCAATACAAAGCATTCAACCTTTCAGTACACATTACTAGAAGTGGTAGTATATAATCTGTTTATGTAAAATACATTTTACAAGCAATTGCAGTACAAAGCATTCAACCTTTCAGTACACATTACTAGAAGTGGTAGTATATAATATGTTTATGTAAAGTATATTTTACAAGTAATTGTAGTACAAAATATTCAACATTTCAATACACATTACTAGAAGTGGTAATATATATGTAAAGTACATTTTACAAGCAATTGTAGTACAAAACATTCAACCCTTCAATACACATTATCTGAAAGTAGGAGTATATAATCTGTTTATGTAAAGTACATTTTACAAGGAATTGTAGCACAACACATTCAAATTTTATACTTCAACCTAAAATTGTACTCTATTATTTAAGTTTTATACTTCAAGTGTTCTACTAATTGATTATCCAAAATTGTATTGCAATTGCTAGTGTTTTATACTTCAAGTGTTTTGGAATTGTACTTCTTTTTATATAAAATTGTACTACGTTTATCTGAAATTGTACTTCATTTTACATAAAATTGTACTCTACTATTGAATTTCTATACTTCAAGTGTGTTATTTATTAATTATCCAAAATTGTACTGCAAATACTAGGGTTTTATTCTTCAAGTGTTCTAAAATTGTACTTCATTCCCTAAAATTATACTCTATTATACATAAAATTATACTCTATTATTTAAGTTTTATACTTCAAGGGTTCTACTAATTGATTATCCAAAATTATACTGCAATTGTTGGAATCTTATACTTGAAGTGTTTTGGAATTGTATTCCATTTTTTTATAAAATTGTACTTTGTTTATATATGAAATTGCACTTCATTTTATACTTCATTTTATCTAAAATTGTACTCTATTATTGAAGTTCTATACTTTAAGTGTTATATTTGTTGATTTAGCATGAAAATGTAGCATGTGCATGTTGTCCGAGATATTAGTGCTTTTGTATTTCAATACGAGAGATTTATATTTGATTTCGGGACATATGTACTTCATTGCGGCAATTATGTACTAGATTTAGAGTGAAAAGGTAGCATATGCATGTTGTCCAAGAGCATGAACAAATGTGTGAGATATTACTTCAATAAGGGAGATTTTATACAAAGTATACTTCAATATAACACCATAAATACTTCGTTTGTTCTATATTTGTACTTCATTTGTACTGAAAATATACTACCAGAGCATTAACAAATGCGTGAAATATTACTTCAATAAGGAAGATTTATACTTAATTTCAGGACATGTGTACTTCATTGCGACAATTATGTACTTAATTTCTTGTTTTTTGTACTAATAGTGATGAAGTTGAGTTTTGTTCCATGATTTACCTTTTATTTTTTGGTAATTAACAATCAAAACTCTAAAAATGTGTGTAATATTTAGTATGGTATGAATAAAAAAATGTTAAAGTATTAAAGTTATTACCACTAGTGTTAAACGGATCAAAGTTATCATTCGCAGTATCTAAAGTATACTTATACACTGAAAGTTGTAAACACATGAGCATTTGACAATCATATCCATTCTATCACCCGCACAAATATGTACTTCACCTGGTTCGATAGTTTAAAAATATTGTACTTGACCCTCATTACAATTATTAGACACTAATTATTTAATTGCATAAAGTGTATTTCAACATAACACCATATATACTTTGTTTGTTTTATATTTGTACTTCATTTCCTGCATATTGTACTGAACCTCGCTACAATGTTTCACTTTAATTGAAGTGTAATTAACATAATACCATATATACTTCATTTGTTCTGTATTTGTACTTTATTTTCGCATATTATACTGAACTTCGCTATAATGTTTCACTTTAATAGAAGTGTAGTTCAACATAACACCACATATACTTTGTTTGTTCTGTATTTATACTTTATTTCCCGCATATTATACTGAATCTCGCTACAATATTTCACTTTAATAGAAGTATAGTTCAACATAACACCATATATACTTCATTTGTTCTGTATTTGTACTTGATTCCCACATATTGTATTGAACCTCGCTATAGTATTTCACTTTAATTGAATAGTACTTCAACATAACGCCATATCCATGTATATATAAAAATGAGTCTTTGTCTGTGCATCAAAATGTTTTGACCCCATCTTGGATTTCACATGCTTCAATTTAGCTTGAAAATATTGGGGGAGCAACGAGAGCAGACCTCATTATGTCTTGCCTTTGTTGCAATCAAATAAAGAAAAATTAGTATATAAACAAATTATATACTACCACTTTCAGATAATGTGTACATAAAGAGTGAATGTTTTGCATTACAGTTGCTTCTAAAATGTACTTCAAATACTCAGATTATGTACTACTACTTAGACAATGTGTACTGAAAGGTTGAATGTTTTGTACTACAGTTGCTCCTAAAATGTACTTCAGATATATAGATTATATGCTACACTTTCAGATAATGTGTACTGAAAGGTTGAATGTTTTGTACTGCAGTTGCTTCTAAAATGTACTTCAAATGTATAGATTATATACTACACCTTCAGATAAAGTGTATTGAAAGCTTGAATGTTTTGTTCTATAATTGCTTCTAAAATGTACTTTACACAAACAAATTATATACTACCATTTTCAGATAATATCAATGTATAATTTCAGGTATAAGAAGTATAAATCCCAAGAAAGTAAATTATGACTTTCATGACTTTCAAGTGCAAATTATAGATTTTTAAATATTACAACAAAAATCATTTATATAACAACTGAGTTAAAGTTTTTAACAACTCAAAAAGAGTTCAAACAACGAAAGATGAGAAAATCTACCTGCAAAACTTATAAAATTGAAAAATTCGCACATTTGAAAGAAAGCAAAGTCCACGAAATGAGTAGCAGAAAACAGACCTTTCTGAACCATGTTCTTTTCCTTATGTTCTGAGCTCCTGGTTGTTCCATTTTCGCAACTTGTAGAGTAGTAGGGCCTTTTTTCCCCCCTTATTGCATCGATTTCGTTTTCCCTTTTCCATTCTCTCTTTCGTTCGTGCCCTTTTTTGGCAGACGAAAGGCTGTTTTTCGCACCTTTTGTTCTGCAGAGGAGAAAATGATTTCCATAAAAAAAAAAAAAAAAAAAACATGCTTTTGAAGAAAATTTGTCATTTGCTAGAGTGGAGTGAAGAAAATTGCCATTTGCTGGTTTTTTTTTTTGTTATTTTGGCTAGGTACAAGGGTGTTTATGTCTGTCTCAAATATTTGGGGAGTGATTCCTAAAGTTTTGAAAAAAATAGGGAGTTTAGTGTTTAGAAAATCAAGTGAGGAGTAAAGTGTAAAATGAAAGTAGGTAAATGAATTTTATTCTAATTAACTGTTATTTTAATACAACCCACTTATTAAAACTTGTATATTGACAATTTCAACGGATAAAATCATAAAGTTAATGTATTGATTAAAATTGGACATAGTATATGTTATTTGTATCAATATATTATAAATTATAAAAAAAATATTTGATTATGTACAGTATTTTATTTTATGATATATGTATATATATATCTATACATATATAAAATAAAATTCCAAATGCTTGAATACTTAACATAAAATTTAGCACAAAATTGAATTAGAGGCTAGTTTCTTGTTCCATTGACATTGAGATGGGTATGGGTGGCGCGGGCGCCGCCTCCCACGCCGGGCGCCAGCTCAGCATCAGCTCCCACCGACGCCACTCCAGACGCGTCAACCAACAGTGAATTTTGACAAACATATAAACTGCTTCATGTCGATTGGCACAACTGATATGTTAACCTCAGAAATAAAAAAAAATAAAAATAAAAAAAGAAAAATGTTAGACTACTCTCATCAATCGAGCCCGAGCCCGAGGTGCCTCCCCAAGCGCATAATTCTCGTTCGGCACGGCGAGAGCGCGGGAAACATTGACGGAACAGCCTATACCACCACCCCGGACAACAAAATACCCCTGACTCCCCAAGGCATCGACCAGGCCAAGCGGGCTGGTTCCCGGATCTGCCACGTTGTCTCCGACGGCGGCGCTTCTTCCAACTGGAAGGTTTACTTCTATGTATCCCCCTACCTTAGGACTCGTTCCACACTCCGCGAAATCGGCCGAGCCTTCCCTAGAAACAGAGTCATTGGTGCTAGGGAAGAATGCCGGGTTAGAGAACAGGATTTCGGCAATTTTCAGGTCACCGAACGGATGAAAGTCATCAAGGAGACCAGGGAGAGGTTCGGCAGGTTCTTTTATCGTTTTCCCGAAGGAGAGTCTGCTGCCGATGTTTATGATCGCGTTTCAAGTAAGTTTTTCTGCCTCATACTCCTGCCAACTTTTTTACAGTCAATCTTGTTCTGTTCTTCTAATTTTGTGTTTCCGTCTCCTTATTAAGGGTTTAGTCCAAAATTTATTATCTCGGACTACGTTTGAATTTAGTGTTTTGGAGTTTATTGTTCCCCAAAATCAATTTTCAGTGGTGGTGCGAAGGGGCTCGCGACAGTAGATATTCTAGTGATTGGTGATAATTCAGACGTAGGGTTTTCTTTCTGAGATAGTTTGTTTCGTCTTGCGGGGCTAGTATTACTAGGACATGAAGATTTTTCTGGCTGATTCTATATTTGCATGATATATTTTTACTGGACTATTTCGAAATTCTTAACCTTCAGCAAGAAATAAGTGTGATACTTTAATGAGTGTAAAAAAATCTTAATGGTAGGTGCTTGCATCTAATGATTCATGAGGCTTCTCGCCTATGTCTTAATACTTGTAGGCAAGCTGGTGGAAATTTTAATATGAAACATATTACAGTTTTGGCATACATAATTTGTCTGGAGCAGTTTATTGAGCATTATCTGAAAGAAATATACTGACTAGTGGAACATTCATCTAGAGGTTACCTGGTAAAAGGCCTTTGTCACAAGATATTTTTTAGACTGGAAAATGAATGTGGTTTTTGCAAATTTGGAAGGAAGGCATAACACACTGTCAAAATTGTTTTGAGTTTCAAGATCATGCAAGACGCTAAACCACTATCCAACAATGGTGACTTCTTGTGGTGCAATTTTGAGGCTACTTGTGTGTGATATTTTTCTCACTGGAATTAATAGAAGATATACTTCTTGCTCTCAAAATCAAATTAAGCATGCTTCTCATCAAACCCTGCAAGAAGGGTCCTTTTGTTAGTTCTCCTAGAAGTCTTCATTTTTCATTTTTCAAAAACTCATAATCATCAAATCAATTCTACCAAAATAAACTCATAATCGTCAAATCAATTCTTCCAAAATTAGTTTTACACAAATCAATTCTTCTAAATTTGGTTTTCTGAAAGTTATGTCATACCTGTCCTAATTAGATGTACTCTAGCACGCTAGGGGGTTACTAAGGGCCCGTTTGGTTTTATTTCCATAGCCACTTTTTCCATTTTCTACTATTCCAAAAATGAAAAGCATCACTTTTTAGAAAATTTCACCCAAAATCATTTTCATTTTTATCTTCAATACACATTCTCCAATAACCTATATATCTTTTCCCAATAACCTATATATCTTCTTTCTCTATTCCATTATTTCTATTTCTCTCTACCTACAATCTATTAAAACCAACATAATCATTACATTTTCAACATTTCATCCAAATATAAACTCATTTTCAACCCATTTTCACTAATTAACTTTTCAAATTTTAGAAATGATGGAAATGGAAATAAAACCAAACAGCCCCTTATTTGTTTTAGAATCTATAGAACATACCTATGTTCTGATACAAATTTCAGGGTTATAAACTGTTTCCTGATTTCTTGGTTGGTTTCTTGCTCTCAAAATCAAATTAAGCCTGCTTCTCATCAAACCCAGCAAGAAGGGTCCTTTTGTTAGTTCCCCTAGAAGTCTTCATTGTTCTCTAGATTTCTTTTCTCGAAGCATACTTGCAGCTTCCTAGTCCCAAAATCTATGTTATACACAGCATGTCCTTTTATGAACCTCATCTTGTCTAACTAGTTTTTCTGCCCAACATTCTTGATTGAAGTATATCCCCCTTCTGTTTGAGGTACTAAAGAGTGTTTGTTTGGCACTTGAGCTTATTTATCTATTCTTACAATCTTCTTGCACCAGTTCTAGTTAATTTCCCCGACAGCTTCTCAATATTCTTTGATTCTTGTTGATTTTGTTCCAAAAGATGCACTTCTCAGACAATTCCATGAATCCAAAGCATATTATGTAGCCACCGAAGCTGGTTTTCAGAGGCTAGTACAAACTGCCATCCAACCATTGATGTTCATAAAACCTAGGGGCATTGTTACAAAGTCGATCTGTTGTTGACCTGTTCTATACAGCATCTCTCGAATCTGTTATCGTCGATCTGTCTCTACTTGGCCTTTGTCTCATCGTGTCAGCTCATATAACCATACATCTCCTCTGCTTGCATTGGAGTAGATGACGCTCAAAGTGCCATGTTGGCTTGTAACTGTGGATGTTGGACTCTCTAGTCATGGACAGCGTAGGTGTTGATTTTGTTAGTGGAATGGGCTTCGACCACTGCTATTATTGTGGATAGCTTGATATGAGTTGCCTTTGTGCCTAGGCTTGAAGTCCTGCAGATTAAATTTTTGGGGGATAGTCTAAGCTTCCAATTGTGGGCCATTGGAGTTTGTCCTCTGAATTGATATTACTTCTGCTCAGATTCAGGGTCAACGAGATGTTTGGTTAAGCCAATTGCTTTCCAACATGTTTGCGGTAATTTGACTTGTTTTAGTGTTTATCGTTCTTAAAGAGGAGTCATTATTGTTGCTGTTATTTCACTTGTTGGTTAGTTGTTTCTTTTGCATTGTCTACTATTGTTTTAGCCTTTCTTTTAGGTTTTGGAAGACACCACCACCACCACCTCAATGAATATCATTCTTCTTTAAAATCATGCAAAGAAAATTAAAACATGGTCATAGGATTATCAAATTATGGGAGCTCAAAGTGAATGGAACATGAGATTGCTGATTTATGTACTCATTAGATAGATTTTAAGCAGATTTGATAGCATTTTTGTGTTTTGCATGTGAGCACTGCGATACGGTTGTATGTCTTATCAGCAAAAGATCATAAGAGGCATGCAAAAGGAAAATGCTTTATAGTGCTATTTTAGAGTTCAAAATATTTGTGAGAATAAATCTACCTATCTCATCTGATATTCAAGCTCTGCTGAGCAAAGAGAAGAATTTGCTCCTTTTAACTAGTCTGTGACCTGAATACTAACCAGAGCAGAGCTTCCAAGCCTTATGGAGGTATACTCTTTAGTCTGAGGTTCTCCAGTCATCATTGTCCCATGGATGGTATACAGTTATGTGAAAAATCAGGTGTGGAGCCAAGCCATAGTAGTAAATCTACAGGTAGTAGAGGATCTCATGGTGGTCCTGGTGGATGAAGTGGTGAGGGTCAAGGAGAGTCCCGACAATGTGGTAATGTGCAGCTTGACCCTAGCTAATCTTTTAACTATATTAGCAAAATTGCAGTGACTTAAAGAGGCATTCTCGGGCCATTATTAGTTTCTTTGGGTAAATTCGTGCTTTGAGTAATAGCTCCTTCCTTTCTATTTATTGTCGCTTCTTCATAAGGTAGTTGACGCTTTTTCTTCCCAGACAATTAGGTTGCAATTGGTTGGGATGTCATTTCCAAAGAATTGTTTTGTGAGAAAAATGAGAAAAAACATTTTTTGAGAAATGAAAAGTGAGATTTGGATATGGTTTGGATGTGCTTATTTTCAGAGAAAAAACATAATGATGCTTATAATGTAACATTTGTTTTTTGGATTGTGATGAGTAGTTTATTTTTGGAGAACTTCTGATAAAAGTCGTTTAGTGGTACATTTCTTGGATTTTTTTAATACCTGACAGCTGTTATTTGCAAAATGTATTTGTATCTATATGCGCGTGTATATATATATATTAATATATATATATAGATGTACCATGTGTGAATAATGGCATGTAGGTATGCTATATACACATATATACATATGTAATATTTTTATGCATTTTTATTATTTATATACAATATATGTACATACACTTAAAAATTCTCCATTTCTCTATTGTGATGTTCTTTCTGCACTCTTCACATGTCTCTCTTACAAGAATATTGACCTTTTAGTCATGGAACAAAAATTAGTTGTTGTATAATTCCATTATTCACAAAAATAAACTTCACGATACGAGCTACTGCATAAATCTTACTCTTTATCATATATGTATTTAAAATGATGCCTATATTATTATTTTAAGTAAATGCATACATCATTATCATTGTAAAATTTTAGCGTGGTTGGGTGGTTGATCTTTATCATTAGTTTCTTCTATTACAAGGATGTCTAAAAAAGTATTAATTGACTTTGTGCTGAAAAAATTATTAATCAAATTTAATATTACTATAGTTAATGCTAATCTTTCAAACTTATTTTCAAATTAAAAAAAGTATTAGATTTATCTTTTAAAAAATAGAAAATTAAAAGAAATGAAACAAAATAATATAACAAAGGAACAACAGTGAAGGCATTACAACAGTTGACGCCTTCCTTGTCCTTTGAGTGCTTTTCACTCTGTTTTTCTTTTTTTATTATTTACTTTTATCTGTAGGGAAGGCATTAGACTTTCCAACGACTTCTCAGAAAAAAATTTCATGATATCATTACTCATAGAGGATTCTCAGATGCAGCAGAATTTTGAAGGGAAAGTTGGAAAAACACAATGTCAAGGAATTCGAAAATGAAAAACCAAACAAGCATGATTTTTGGAATTTTTTTTTTCAAAGATCCATTTTCCACGAAATAGTAGTCCATCCAATTGCAGCCTTAGCATCTTTTCCTTACAGGTTCTTTTTTTGGTGCTTGGCTTTGCTTCCTTTAACTCAACTCCTATGCTTTCATTCCAGTTTGTATCACAATATAAGTAAACAAATGGTTTAATAATCATTCTTTATATCTTATTTTATCATAAAATGTAAATATCAAACTTAATATTATAATTTAATCACAACCCTCACCATATCAAACATTTCATCTCATCACCCTCCAATCCACCATATCATGCTAAGTAAACGAGGCCTTGGAGTCCACATGCATCATTGTAGCCTGTCTTTTGATTTGAATTGAATTGACAATTATTATTGTAAATTTGCTTCTGAGTTCTGAAGTATCTTGAAATTGTTTTTCCTTTGCTAACATAGAATTATTTTGGTTGTATTTCTTCAGTTATTGTTAACACACTTTTAGATGTTCACAGTCAGTACAGAATTTTCATCTTGTAAAATGATCTCCTTCTACTAAGTTTAATCATCAGACTTTGATACGATATTGACTTACAAACATGCAGTGCATCACATGGCCTGCTGCTGCCAGTGAAAACAATGAGAAATGCACGCATTGTGGAATACGTTATGCAATTTGAAGAGATGTAATACTGAAGAAATACGAAATAAGCAACTTAATAGAAACAGATGCAAGTGCTAGCGCAAAGTGCGACTCTGTATTAACTGATAGAAATGTGCGGGAAGGAGAGAATACTTAGAAAAAGTTAGCTGAGTAAAGGGCGTTACTGTCACTTTCAGTTGCCAAGAAGTTCTAAATGATATTTGAGTGGGTTGCTGTATATATAGGCCACTGCATCATTGTTGAAGCCATTCAAGGAATAAATCAGTCTATCACCTGTGCTAGAGGCCAAGAGCTGCTGGGTGCTAGAACTCCATCTTAAGCTATAAACCTAGTTTGTTATGTCTGATGCTGTGGAGAATAATAGATCTGGAGATGGCTTCAATACTATGAAAATTTCTTACAAAATCAAGAATTGGAAAATTTAGCAGTACAGCTCTGCTATTGAGATCAAGGTGCCTCAATTATAAAACCTTTAGTAGGTTTTTCCCTGTATGAGGGGTACCATTTTCCCATACGGATATGCAAAAATTGGTTCAGCACCACCTCTAATCATAAATTTATGCTACATCGGAAAATTAAAATCATAGACAAAATGCAGGTATGGCAACATTTCTGTTTTGCTTTAAAGTGTATCTGGCCACTTCTCTGCTTCGAGCAATCTCCTGATTTTCCTTAAATCACCAGCCACCCAGCCCAGCCTGCTCCCCAAGGGGAATGGAAAGGATTAAAAAACATCAAAAGTCCTGAGTTTAATGTGATTGTTAAAAGGATATCGGAGACCCTTTCCTAACATTTTTTGAGTGAATAGCAGAAAATATGATTGCCTTTTCTGTCATCATCTATTTATCATTACTGTCTGTGTGCGCGCACATATTTGTACATTTTTACGGTAAGATATGGATAATCTGCTGAATGACATATTTCAATTACTTTGTGAGCAATTGAAGATTAATATGTGAATATTCTTCCGTTTTGCAGGTTTTCTTGAATCTTTGTGGAGGGACATAGATATGAACAGGCTTCACCATGACCCATCTGACGACCTTAATCTTATAATCATATCACATGGACTTGCAATCCGTGTTTTTCTTATGAAGTGGTTTAAATGGACAGTTGAGCAATTTGAGCACTTGAATAACCTTGGGAATTGCGAGTTTCGAGTGATGCAGCTAGGTATTGGGGGAGAATACAGTCTAGCAGTCCGTCATACTGATGAAGAAATGCAAGAATGGGGACTATCCCCAGAGATGATAGCAGACCAACGGTGGCGAGCTCATTCTACCAAAGGTGATTCTAATGAAAAATGTCCGTGGTATCTTGACGCATTCTTTGACGAGTTTGCAGACTCCAATTGTGAAGATGGCGATCACTTACAGTCCTATAGATAATCCCTTTCTGATTCTTAATTCTTTATTTCTCTACATGGTGATGAACATCTTGTATTGTCCTAGAATACTAACTGCCGCTTGAAATGGAAAAGGAAAAGGGAAATATGCAGAACTGTGAATTGATTTCCATCTTCTTTATTTAATCCACTTCTGTTACTGTTTCATTTGTACTCAGCCGCAAGCTTAGGATATTGGATTAAGAGATCCCAATGGTTTTAAGTTCCGTTGGCTATGATTGTCAGTGGGCTCCAAATCCTATGAGATCGACTTGATATTAAACTTGACTCTTAATATGGTTTGAAGTCAAATTTGAGTCCGAGCTAAAGGTAAAGGTGAATCTAAGTTGAAGTTGAGTGTGAGTAGGTTTAAGCTCGGATCTGAATTGGACTTGAATTTATAATATTTCTTGTGAGTCATATAATTTGTAATGAATATTGTGAAATTATGTAAAATTTACTTGTAAGCGCAGGTTTTCATTGTACTAAAAATTTAGGGTCGTTTAGAGATTATTAGTTGCTTTCGATTTTGTGGTTTTCATGTACTGTATTATTCGTATTAAAAAATAGAAACAAATTTGAGGTACTCAAGGTTTGAAAAGAAAATTCAAAACAAAGTCAGACGTTGAGGTTTAAAAACTCATAATATCAAGGTGGTCGTAGCTCACCCAATTAAAGGTGAACAATCAGTTCTGCACAAGTAAGGTTTGAGGCTTTGAGCTCTTTAACGAGCTAAAGTAGGGCTTGAGCTCTTTGAAGAATTGAGCATGAATTCATGCATAGTTTTCTAAAGTTTGCAAGTTTTTGTTTTCATTTTTTATATGTTACATGTTATTAATTATTGTTATTTTCGTTAATACCAAAGTAAGATTTATTTACGAATTATATATATACTAATATTGAAACAACAAATTTTATTAAAATAAAATAATAATTTTGCATTGTCAAATACAAATTGTTTAAAACAATATGTTAATTTAATTGGTAACATAAAATAATAACCACATGTGGATACTGAAAGGATAACGTTATTATTTAAAATGACAAAAAAATATTTTAAAACTTTTAACTATATATAGATATTCTTGTAAATGAGTTTAAAATGTTTTCAAGTTGTTTTATCAAAAAATAAAAATAAAAAATGTTTTCAAGTTATAGAACCTATTAAGAAAGGATAATGATGCACGCGGACAAAATTGCCTCAGTGAATGAGCAATCGTTGTAAAGCCCTAAGTGACATGAATGGTGCGTGTCAAAGAACAAACTCACTGGAAATAATTAGTCATTTAACATGAGATTTCATAATAATTTTGTAAATGTATAATTTTACATTCTATATATTTTTCGACCACATGATAAGTCATCAAAGGGGTTCAAACTCTTAGTCAAAAACTCAAGCTATATACACTAGCTTGTTTAGCTTCCTGCTTCCATTGTGGGATGACCTCTGTAAATGTATTAATTTTGACGAATTAAAAAGTGACATGTGTAAAATAATATATTAGATGTTAATTTAAAATTTTTATTTATATTTTGAAGTTTATTAAATTTAATTTCAAAAAATAAAAAATTAATTGTAATTAATACTACAGCATTTATTTTATGCTCAAATTAAATATTAACAATTGTCAAAGATAAAGTGTCTATATCGATGGGCCAATAAAATAAAAGATATTTGATATTATTTCTTTATATTTGATATTATCTTTTGATGTTTGATACTATTAAATCAAAGATATCTGATATTATCTCTTGATATTTGATATTTTCTTACCAAAAAAAATAACCATCAAAGAAGTATAAGTTAATTTGAAAGTCTCCCATAAAAAATCTATATAAAGGGCTGGGGTGATCAAAGCTCATTCAACATACAACATAAATCCTAACAAGTAAGAGACACTTTGAAGGAGTTCAACAATTCTCTCCAGCAAATTTAAGGAGATTCACGGCGTTTTAGGTGTTCTTCACAGAGTTCATCATATTTTGGCGTTTGATTCGAGATTAAGATGCGAAGCCCTCAAATTGGCGTTATTTTTTTCAAATCAAATTCAATGAGATCCACGACGTTTAAGGCATTCTTCGCAGAGCTCATTAAATTTTAAGATCATATTTGGAAGGAAAGAATTAAAGGATTATATTAAAGATTAGATCCACAATTGATAAGTTTTAATTTCATTTTATTAGTCCGATTTTTTGTCTTGTAATTTAATTTTTGCAGACAACTTACAAAATTTTGGCACGCCCAGTGGGATTATCTCTACCTCTCATTTCTTTCCTTCATCAAGATTGAAATATCAAGTGGCCGCCAATAAGACTGTAACATTGAAAATTACTACCTCAAATTCCTCAAGTGTTGGAGCAAAAATTGTTGGCGTCATCACAAGATTTATATCCAAGAAGTTGTAATCATTTTTGGAGATGGCTCATTTGGTTACTGTGGAAAAGGTGTTGGGCATTTTATTGATATGGATGAAGGTGATGGAGACTCAAAGGAAGGATTGTATCATCCATTCCCCACTAAACATCAAATTCCTCGAGCATGGCAACGGTGATGGTGACAAGTGCTACAACCTTGGATGAACAAATTACAAATTTGATGAGGATTATTAAAGGACTCATGAAGCATGTCCCAGAGCAAAACTTTCAAATCTTCAAATCGATGAGCAAAGTGGACAATCTTGATGCCACTGCATGGTGGAGAAACAAATTGAGGCTCAGAATGAAGGCGAAATATCCACAAGAAAACAATCAGCAAAAAATAAATAGATTGCAATAAAAGAACTACAAGTTTCCACTGGACTAATTCTCATCAACCCACTAAAGGAGTTTATCATGGGGACTATCAATGACAAGCTTCAGGGAAGTTCTAAGTTGTCTATGACTTACTCCAAATCATATACTCAAAAGATTGACAACTTGAAGATGTCGATTGATTACCAGCCCCAAAATTTGATGGCAATTAAAGGTAACCTAAAGCAACAACTGGCTCATTTCATTGAAACTTGTAATAATATTGGGACATATGGTGATTATTTGGTCAAGCAATTTTTCGATCATTAAAGGACAATGCTTTTGATTAGTATACTGACTTGGAGTCAGGCTCTATCAATAGTTGGGGGCAATTGGAACAAGAGTTCCTCAATCATTTTTACGACACTCGAAGGACAATCAACATGATTGAACTCACTAATTCTCGCAAGTAGAAAGAAGAACTTGTCATTGACTACATCAATTGCTCGGGAAATTTGAGCCTTTACTTAAAAGATCAATTATTGGAGGCTTCAATAATTGAGATGTGTTTCCAAGGAATACATTGGAATCTTTGCTATATACTTCAAGGAATCAAGCCAAAAACTTTTGAAGATTTGACAACTTGTGCACATAATTATATTGAAATGAGCATGAATTTTGATGAACAAGAAGATTCAAGTGATGCCGATGATGATGAAGATGTTGGGAGCAATTAATTTTCATCTTCAAATCACAAATGCTCCTTGATAAAAGTTTAAACTATCAATAATGCTCCCAGATAAGAGCATAAACAATCTAAAATTCTCAGGTATCGAAGTCTTTAAATTCAAGAAATAAGTCTTAAAGTCTCCAAATTCAAACTTCAGTCTTCAAGTCTTCAAATCCAAATCCAAACTCAAGTCTCCCAGTCTCTAAAATCCACAACTAAAGTCTCGAAGTCTTCAAGTTCAAATTTAAGACTCAAGTTTCCAAGTCTACCCAAGACTCAAATCTCCAAGTCTTTAAATCTAAGACTCAAGTCTTTAAGTCTCCAAATCAAAAACTCAAGTCTCTAAATCTTCAATTCCAAAGTTCAAGTCTTCAAATTCTAAGTGCTCCTTGATAAGAGCTCAAACTATGTCAATAAGGCTCCTAGATATGATAATAAACTATCTAAATATTCAAAGTTCCCCCAAGTGCTCCATGATAAGAGCTTAAACTATAAATAATGCTCCTAGATACGAGCATAAACTATCATAAATTTTTAAACTCAAGTCTTCCCATGTGCTCATTGATTAGAGCTTAAATTGTCAATAATACTCCTAGGTATGAATATAAACTATCTAAAATTCTTAAGTTAAATAGTCCCCATGTACTCCTTGATAAGAGTGTAAAAGTCAAACTCAAGTTGGCATGAGTACAAATTGTCAATCAAATTTAAGTGAACTCTTTGACACAAGTATGCCATGTCTACTCAAGTTAAATATGCTCTTTGACGCATGAGCTTAAACTGCATATTGCTCCTGATTCGCATGAATATAAACTGTGCATGTCACTCCCCTTGAAAGGATATTTACTTTGAACTACATTATGACTTGATCTATTTATTGGATATGTAGGCATATTGGAGGACTTCACCATAAAAATTTTCAAGAATTGGCAATCCACAAAGTCCATGAGGATCCTATAAAGAGATATAGTTCTTGATAGCAGTATGCAGAATGTTTGTAGAAGGGCTCTACAGCTCAAGGAATACTTGGAGAATTTCTTGTCGCAAATATATTTGAAAAAATGGAGAGAAAATGAGAAATTCTGAAATATTTTAAGCTTTGCCTCTTTCGTGGATGATGGACACATTTTTCGCCAAGCCTTGAAGTGAGGACATTTGTAGACACATTAATTTTGATCAATTGAGAAGTAACATGAGTAAAATAATATATTAGATGTTAATTTAAAAATTTTATTTATATTTTGTAATTTATTAAATTTAATTTCAAAAGATAAATATTTAATTTTAACTAATACTCTGGTATTTATTTTATGCTCAAATCAATTATTGACAAGTACTGTTAAAGATAAAGAGTCGGATTGTTTGTATTTTAGAACAATATTTTCTCATTTACACTATTCCGAAAATAGAAAACACGATTGTTTGTACCATTTTCAATGAAAACACCATCCATTTTCATTTTCATACCTATAAAAAACCTATAATACCTATTAATTTAAAATAATTAAAATCCACTAACTAATTAAATATTAATTTTTTTTATCATTCCAAGACAATGAGACCCACATAAAATTTAATACTAATTTTTCATTATATCATCATCCACTAACTTATTAAATAATTATTTTTTTTATCTTCTCAAGAAAATAGGGCCCACAATCAATAAAACAATAATAATTAATACTATTACATTAAAATATTTAACACTATTACATTAAAATATTATTTTCAATTTACCTTTTTTCAAAATTTTCACAATTCTTATCCAATCACATTTTCATTTCTACACGCAAAATAAAGATAAAATGAAAACACATTCCAAAACGATGAAAACAGAAAATGAGAATAAAAACACAACCAATCCATGCCAAAATGTCTATGTCTTTGGACCAATCAAATAAAAAATATTTGATATTATTTCTTAATATTTGACATTATCTTTTAATGTTTGATACTATCAAATCAAAGATATCTAATTTTATCTCTTAATATTTAATATTATCTTATCAAAGAGATAACCATCAAAGAAGTTTAAGTTAATCTGGAAGTCTCCCATCAAACATTTATATAAAAGGGGTGATTAAAGCTCATTCATCACACAACATAATTCCTAACAACTGAAAGAAACTTTGAAGGAATCATCAATTCTCTCCAACAAATTCAAGGAGATCCATGACGTTCTAGGCATTCTTCTCGGAGCTCATCATATTTTGGCATTTGATTTGAGATTATGGTGCAAAGTTTTTGAATTGGCGTTATTTTCTTCGTTAAATAAAATTTAAGGAGATAAATGCTGTTCAAGACGTTCTTCGCGAAACTCATATATTTTGGCATTTGATTCGAGATTAAGGTGTGAAGCTCTTGAATTAGTATTATTTTCTTCAAATCAAATTCAAGAAAATCCACGGTGTTTAAGGCATTCTTCATAGAGCTTATTAAATTTCAAGATCGTATTTGGAAGGAAAGAATCAGAAGATTATATTAGATATTAGATCCATAATAATCAGATGATTATATTAGATACTAGATCCATAATTGATAAGTTTCAATTTTATTTTATTTGTATGATTTTTTGTCTTGTAATTTAATTTTTGCAGACAAAGAAATTTGTGCTTATAGCGTCTTTTACCATTCCTTTGGTTCTTGTCATTCCTTGTCCCCCTCATTTAACTCATCAACTTTAACTTCAAATTTTCCATTCAAACCTTAATGAATTTTGGTAAATAAGAACTTAATGAACATCTTCACAATGAGAGCTTCAAATTGATATAAGATTCCACAAGTTTCATTAAATATAACGTACGTAATTATTGAGTCAAATTTGGATATTCAAATGGGTTTCATTGTCAAAATTCTCACAGAATAATCATAGTTAAAAGTGATTTTAGGTGGAAAAATGCAAGTTAAAGAAAAAAAGGAAGAAAAACCCTATTGGAATAAGGTGAAGGTGGATTTACCATTGTTACTTCACGACCATCATTGACATAAGCATTTATGCATATAGTTTTCAGAAATGAAGTGCATTCCCTTTTTCGTATCTATATTAATTATGCGGTGAGGAATCTTCAGTTTCCACCATTAATTAGAAACATAACTTGTTCATTTTGCAATGGTTGTGTGGGAAAGCTGCTCAGAAAGAAAGAGTGAAAAAAAAGAAAAAAGAAAATAAAGGGGAAATTGAAGAAATGGAATCTGGTGGTTAGAGATATATATATATATATATATATTTGGAAGAGCACTGATTGTTGGCTCTCTCAATTAAGCTCTCAATGCATCTAATTACTGCTTTTATTAGTAGTGCTAAGTAACTCATGAGAGGCCTAAATAATAAATTAACATCTTGATAACATGATTATATTTTATGCTGCAGGTTGCATGGTCTGGTTAATTAATTTTCCACATATATATATATATGTATATGTATCGATGAATGACCTCAAATTAAAAATTGAGATAAAATTTATGTACTGCAGGGAAAAGAATGGTATAAATTAGAAGGTAGCAATTATTGGAAGGGTGAGACAAGAAACGTGTAACAATAACTTCCAAAAATTTCCAATGAGGAAGACAGAGACTACACCTTAAGATAATACAAAAGAAAGAGCAGACAGGCTCAAGTACAATAACTTTAATAGCTCACGAGATATCCAGAAATTAACCAATAGAATTGAATTGCCAAAGCCAAAAACAAAATTAGCACAAACCCAAACCCAAACCCGATATATATATATATATATGTGTGTGTATGTATCTCATCATCATGCGTTCACAAATTAATTGCCACCAGCTGCTACATAAGGAAAACAAGACGACGACTACTACTACTACTACTACTGCAATTAATCTCTCTCTCTCTCTATCTCTCTTTCCTTTCTCTCTTAATTGAAAAGCTTTCTGCGGCTGATGGGAAAACACACCAGTCAATATCCTTCCCATGGCGCGCGCGGCCACCATCACCATGAAATTGTTCCCTCTTCTTCCATTCTCATAGTAATCATTCCCGTCATTATTGTACTATTGCTCCTCGCAATATTCTTATTGGCATTGATGCTCCGTCGCATGCAACCCAAGAAAACCGCCGTAGACGACAAGGCCAATAATTGCATATTCATTCCTCATACCACCATTAACAAAATCACTTCTAGTACTACTTCAGGTACGTAATTACCTATATCAATTGTGTACGTACTGTATATGATAGAATATTCTCATATTTAATTCGTTAAATATATAAATAGTACTTGTCTTTATATTTGATATTGGACAATCCACACCTTTTGAGGTGGCTTTCGAGTGAGTTAAGTTTAAGTTCAAGGTCCATTCTTTGATATGATATCAAAATCACTCATTTATGATGTTGGGCCGCCCATTTGTGTTATTTCACACTCTAAATATTCATTTGTAAGCATGTGTTTAGGATGCGACAGATATTACGACAGATAATTTTGAATAATTTTTACATTTTAAACTAATTTTTGGATAAATTAAATTCTAAGTCCATTCTTTGATAAGATTTAAAATAATACTATATATATATATATATATATATATAGTGATCTTGTATGTGGGCATGCAGTTGGCGGTTGCTTGTACGGGAGTAATCTTGGGGGCACAGCCCTGCAGCCACAGCCTAAAGTGAGAGGGGTACAAGTTGAAGTTGAAGGCCAAGTCCAAGTATTTACTTTGAAGGAGGTGGAGATGGCCACCGATAACTTCAGCGAAAGGAATATGATAGGAAATGGGACGTCGGGGGCAGTGTACAGAGGGGTGCTGAGGGATGGGACTGCGGCGGCCATTAAGATGCTGCGCCCACATGGCAAATTTGGCGAACGTGCCTTTCGCTTGGAGGTAACTCGATCCGATCCTTACTTTATTGGTCCCCCTTTCTATCCCCTTTCCCTTTCTACATTATTATTGCCTATTTATTCTCATTTTCAATTTGCATCTTTCTTTACTTTTGCCTATATATAGGAGGTTCTCTTTATTGGTGCCCAAACGTAAGGGGAAACATACGAATAAAAGAAAGAATTCAAAATTTTCGATTAAAACAAAATAATACTTTCTTCAAAATTTTAAAAACTCTTGCTAAAACATATACCCTTTGAACCTTTCCCCCCACGCTTTTATTAAAATAAGCTTTCAGTTATAGAATTTGGTGAGACGAATATATTATCTCTGTAATTTTTTGTGATCTCTCACTTTCTATATTATATAATTATATTTATATATATATATATATATCAACCCAATCTCGACTTATTTAACTCTGGTAATAAAAAGAAAATAATAGATAGGCTCCAATCCCATCGTTGAAAAAGAGCATCCATCATATCCCAAAATTATCTACACTTACGAAAAAAAGAATATTTTCAAATACAAATCCAAAACTATTTTGCTATACTAAATTTACAAAAATCTTAAAGAAATAAGAACGTAAGAAGGTGAATTGATATTATCTTATACAATAGAAGTTTATTGATTGTAATCCAAATTAGATCTTCCTACAAACCTTTGACTAAACAAAATTTAAGCATACTCTACTCACTTTGTTAGATTAATACATTTCTTGATACTTCAAGAAATTAAAAACATAAAGAAAATAATTTTGAGAAAGATGGGAGAATTATTAATTTCTTAGGGATAAGAATTACACACGATCCACACACACACACACACACACACATATATATATATGTATGTATGTATAAAATTTTTCCGGGCATATATAAGTAAGATCCCAAAGCAATATAAAATGATTCACCAAACATAAAAACTAAAATAATTTAAATATGAATGCCAATTGCAATAAGAGTCCAAAATAATCCAATGCAATTTGCAACGAACTCCAATTTGCATTTTCTTTATGAAAGCAATGCTTGTTGCTATACCTTCACCGCAAGGCATGTGCACTATTTATTGCACATGCAAAACATGATAAGAGTTTATGCATATAATGAAATCTGTTTTACATGATTCACATCTAGATCATGAGATTATGTATGTATATATATCATCACTATTTTGTTAAATATTTCAGTTCATCCTCAACTTCAATAATTTTATTTTTCTTTTCGCCTGTAAATGGGGATGGGGCTATTGGCTGCAGGTAGATCTATTGAGCCGGTTGCGGTCTCCATACATATCTGAACTGCTGGGGTACTGTGCTGATGAACATCATAGATTACTTGTATTTGAGTACATGCCTAATGGTTCTCTTGAAAAGCATCTCCATCCGAGGAGGAGGAGTAGAAGTAGGAGTAGTAGGATCGTATTGAATTGGGATATTCGGCTGAAGGTAGCTCTGGATTGTGCCAGAGCCTTGGAATACCTCCACGAGCACACCACCCCATCAATCATCCACCGTAATTTTAAGTGCAGCAACATTCTCTTAGATCACAACTTCAGAGCCAAGCTCTCAGGTTTTGGGTTGGCCAAGATTGGCTCCCACAAGCTCAACGGCCTAATCTCAACACGAGTTTTAGGAACAACGGGATATTTGGCCCCAGAGTGAGTACTAATTAGCTAGATTTATTATATCATTCATGTTGTCAATATATATGGGCTATAGCTATAGCTACCGTGCCGTAGTACTTTTCATGACTGAATGCATGCACTCAATTTAACAGGTATGCATCGACAGGAAAGCTCACAACAAAATCAGATGTATACAGTTATGGCGTGATCCTTTTAGAGCTTTTGACGGGTCGTGTGCCTATTGATACCACTCGGCCTCCTGGGGAGCATGTCCTGGTTTCTTGGGTCAGTATTCATGATCAATCCATCATATTCGTCTGTTATAAAATGGCATGCAACTTAATCATATCATATTAAGCAATATGTTATCTAACTTGACATATATGGATGGTTTAATAGTATATATTCTCTCCTCCCACAAGAATAACCACATATACATAATTTTTTTTCTCTAACTTAACTCTTTTAATTGTGATCAGGCCCTTCCGCGTTTAACAAACAGAGATAAAGTGATGGAAATGATGGATCCAGTTCTACAGGGCCAATACTCCAACAAGGATCTTATTCAAGTAAATTAATTAATTAAATAGGAATTATATATATATATATATCTCTGGTCATGATGTTATGCATACAAAATATTAATTTCTTTGACAAATTATTAATTATTAATGCAGGTGGCTGCAATCGCGGCTATGTGTGTACAAACAGAAGCAGACTACAGACCTTTAATTACTGACGTCGTTCAATCTTTGATGCCACTGGTAAAGAATCACTCTGATCTGCCCACCTCATCATCCAATTCACTGATCAGACTTAGTCATACTCCCAGCCCCCAAGCTCCTAAAGCTATTTAATACCGAAGCAGAACATTCAAATTGCAAATCATTCCTCAGAAAACAAAGCAGGTGTCGTGTCCAACAGAAACGACGACAGGACGAAAGTTGTGTCCCAACAGATGTCTTATCACCTTTACATTTTCGACTTTCTCCCATGCTTACTCGGAACTTCTGTAGGTGCTTTCTCTTACTGGAAAGAAAAGCGCGCGCTCTCTTACTGGAAAGTCAGAAGCAAATTTTTTAGATTTTGAGGGTGTTGTGCTACGCTTATTCAAAACATCTTATAAATTCTAGTTTTTATATAATATTGGGGTACAAAGTTTGAGCACAAGAGGGAGGTGAACTATGCTTCTCTAGTTTTTCACACAGCAAAATACTTTCTGACTTGCAACATTCAAACAAATAGTTGATTAGTAGTAGAGTTAGAAGCAGTATGCATTGCAGTAATCAATGTGTAAATAACGTATAAAGTAAAGAATAAAGAGAGTAAAGAGCACCAGAATTTTTGAGAGCTTCGGACTAAAAGATCCTACAACTCTACATAAACTTTGCAAATTAGAATTTTGAGAAAGATCACTAAACTGATTTTTAACAGAATCAAGTCTTACACAGACTTTTGCAGAAGCAATTCTAACCTTAAATTTTTATACGAGAGCAATCCTAGCCCAAACTCTTATGGGCACAGTCCTAATCCAATTCTTTGAGGTAAGGATTAAACCTTGCTTTTACAAGCTCAACTAAAAACCTTGATTCTTTGAGGTACCAAAGAACTAACTTTAACAGTGTCAGCCAAAAATCCAACCTTTTGCACGGATAAGGTTGAACCTGCAATGAGCGCTTTACCAGGAAACAAATTTTTTGGACACTCTTAGCAACTTTTTTGCGAGATGAAATTCAAACCCAACTTTTATGGATGAAGCCTAGCCTTCAAAAAGTGCATCCCAAGAAAACGAATTCCTTCAACACCAGACTTTAAGGATCAATCCTAACTTAAAATAGTGTGTCCTAGAAAAAAAATTCCTTTGGCATTATGACTTTAAAGATAAGTTGTAACCTTACAAGATAGACACGAAGAGAGCAGAGATTCAACACTTACGCTTATACCAAGCTATTGCGCAATTTAAGCATAGCTCCCAATCTAAAGAAGATGAGAAAAATAGATTTAATTAAGATCATTAGACTTGAGCGATTTTGAGTGTGGCTTGAGAGATCTTGAATACGACTGAATGCGCAAACTTAGAAATTTTTGTAACATCTTTCCTTTTCATTTGAATACCATCTTGGAGTATTTATAGGCCAGCTAACCGTTTATGGACATTACTCACCAGAATGGATATGTCTTTCTAGACTTTCTTTTTGGTATAAGATAGTCTCTGCTTTTAGGTTTGACTTCCCATGATTTCTATTTCTGTGCAAGTGAGCTGTCTACACAGTTTGCCTTCTCTATAGCCATTTCATATCATAAATTCAAATTTGAAATTTGAACATTGAGTCTTTTGAGTCATTTAATTGGGGAAATTAAATTCTTTAACTTTTGTCACAAATAGGTGGCAACTCCTTCTTGTCAACTGGAATTCATTCTTTCCTCTAGGCAGTCTTTCGAGGATTGGATTAGATATGAACCATTGCTTTGATCCCTTTATCTATATCAATCATCACTTCACAAAATCATGAGTATCAAAGGTTGGTTTGTTATTATCAAAACAAATGATTGGAATTTGGACCAAATATATTTTTAAAATTCATAAAATACTATATTTTTATTTAAAATTTTATTTTTAAATTAAAATAATCTCTTAACATGTTCAAATAAAATAAGAATAATAGGATTTATAAAATATTAGTAATTGTAATTTTATATTTATCATAGCCAAAACTAAAAGAATTTACTAAAATTTTAGACATAAATAAGGATTTTTTCTTTTTTATTTAAATGAGCTCGTTTGAGAGATTACACACTCTTCACTTGAAGTTTTTATCAAACACTTTAAGATATCTTATAAATTCTCAATTGATATCCTTTAAAATATTTGAACTCACCCATATATTTTTTTCCACAAAAAGATTTGTTGATGTGACTATGCTGCAAGAAAAATTAGTATTAGTAATAATCATTGGTGTTGCTAAAAGTACGAAAATGGTCTTAAAATCCTATACTGACCAAAATAATGTTGGTCACTTGTGATTATAACTGAATACTACTAGAAATGTTGAATGACAAGTTATCAACTTGGTGCTAAAAATCCATGTCTGGCATTCATCCAATGATGATCATCCAAGATGAAATAATAAGTGACAAACTTCCCCTCACTAATTTAAAAGCCGCTGTGGGTGTAACATCAGCGTGGGTTGCTGTAATTTATAAAATAAGCATGTCATTTTGGTTGGTAAAGATAGTTCTTTAACAATCAAATCATCAATTGCAATAGTTTTCAAATAGGTTGCCACAACTTATTTAACATGTTTTATTGAGCACATTACAAAGATGAAGCATTATTGTTGAATGTTGAATCACCCTTAGCACATTTGATTATTAAAAAATATTTTACATAATTTTCCTCCCATTTATCCTGCAAATTTGTTGTGATTCATTTCCTTTTACAGCTTACTTGAATGTGTTATTGACGCACAAATTTGCCCTGATTTTATACCAAGATTATAGAAGAACTTGCCTTAGATTGTCAAAATTGAATTTGGTAGGTGACTGCTAAGGCAGTTTAGATCCTCTATTTCACTATATATTTTATCTCCTATTCCATTGCATGGAAGTATCGGACGTGTATTAGATATTTCCTTATAAAAATAATTGATTGAGAACCAAATATATTTGGCATATATACATCTCATTGGAATAGGAGATGAAACATATAATGGAATAGAGGATCCAAAGCGCCGTTAAGGATAAGCTACAATCCACATCCTTAAATTGCTATATAATACCAAGATGAATGACTAAAAATGCTTCTGTTTACTGTTTCAGTTTCTATTGCTCACTTTTCTTGTGGTACCATCTATGGAGAAGAGTAGTTGTTGTATCCTGCCATGACCACACCAGTAATCGTGCAGCCGTGTGTCTCTAGACCTTGTGATGTCTCTTTTCTTTGTATTAGTTTTCTTACTATTTGTCATAGCAATTTTGATTGCTTATTTTGCTTATCAAGTTAATTTATATTAGTTCTCTTTGGAACTGAGTGGAATTTGCAGGGTTAAAATTCTAAATGAAAAAAATAAAATAATATGTATATATATATATAGGTAATTTGGTTGAAGCACTATATATCTCTTGTGGCAATACTTTTTAATTTTATCATTCTAACTCTGGAATTTCAATGTATCACTTATTGACAAAGTTGTTTTTCCAAACTTTCAAAACTTAAAAAATGGTGTTTTTGGCATAATTCACGCCCTCTTGGGCCTATTTTTTAAACAATTATTAGTAACGACTCTTGCTTACCTATAGGTTCTAACTAACTTGAGTACAAGGATCTTAATCGAGAATCTAATTTGGATATATCTGTAGAGGGGCAATTCCTCACTTGTCGCCATGTTCAATGAAACCAACTATGCTACCTGAAAGAACTAAATTGTGGGGTCATTCATTACCTAGACTATTATCTTCGGAGTGTTGTCATTGATGGACCATTAATTCCAACAAGTGCAAACATGACTCCCAATGAGAGGAAAAAAAACTTTTCAGCTACAAAAAAATATTTAATCCATGAACACGAAGGCAAAGAGCATCCTATTGTGTGCACTAACCAAGAAGGCAAGCAAAGAATTTTCGACAACTTGCTGCCCAAGGTCTAGACACTCAAGGTAATAACAATTTAAGAAGCCAAAAACCTTGAGACACTAACCATGGGGGAAATCATAGTCTCATTTATCTCCCATCAGATTACTCTTCTTACAAAAGAAGAAAGTTCGAAAAATAAAAACAAGAAAAATATTATCTTCAATTTGATGATTGGATTGAGACATTGGAGACTCTAACAAAGAAGTAATTAATGATGAAGTTACAACGGTTACTCATCACCCATGCAAAGAAACCATTCAGACATGATATAAGAACAAGTTCTAGAATGAACAATGGAAGAAGGCCTCATTTTGAGACTTCCGTATCAAGAAAAGAGAGTGAAAACTGTATGAGAAAATAGGAAGATCTAAATATATCCCTAAGGCAGTGCTGAAATCCCACAAAATATGCAAAGCAATTCGGGACAAATTAAATTAAACACATCCCATAACTCCTAACTATCTCTAACAACAAGGGATTTAGAGGAAAGATACTATAGGAAGGTATCCACTAAAATGGTAAAGTAACTTGAAGGAGGCAAACAATGATTCTCCGAAGGAGGAAGAACAAACTAAAACTCATTTGAGCTATAGACTTTATGTCTCAATATCTCTAACTCCCTCGAAGTAAGAGAACAAGACAAATCACTAACACCAGCAAGGCTAATATTAATATTAGGAGCATCCTTAGATCCTTTCTCAAAAGAGTCATCTTCTTCAAACTTAGACTCAGAATCAAACCCTAACTTTGATGAAGAGGACAACTCAACAACTAAAGAATGATGAACGCACTCTTGATGTGCAACTTTATGATCCAAGACTAAACTAGATGATGCGCTCAAAGAGGGCCCACAAACTCAAAAAATGTAGTAAAACCGCGAGAAGGATGACCCCTACAAACACAAACTATTTTAACACAACCACAACCTCCCAAAATATGGATGCCTCAGTAGTAGAGCTGGCCAAGATGATGTTTGCTTGGGTGGTTGCCCACACTAAAGGCGCTCGCTTGCTAAGCAGGCGCCTCGCAGATGGCTGGCCTTTCCATAGGAGTGGCGAACTTGCTGCCCCCTACTTCATGGAGGGGGCCAACCCTCTATCGACTTCTACCAATTTTTCATACTCTGACTCAAATCTAATCCCACTACCCAACATCTCATTCTCAAGTTGAAATTCCCCAAAAGTTAATTTAAAAGAGTTAGAAAATAAAAGATAAAAAGAGTTGCAACCTTATTTTGGCCTAAAATTTTTACTTCTTATGTCAAGGAATTATCAAATTTGCTAAGTTCCCTGGAGGATGCAATTCACTAGACAAAGCATTACTTCTTGGAGACAACAAGTCAAAGGGACTTAAGAGTCTCCAAGTAATTTAATCATTAAATTATTTGAATTATTCAGAATTAAATTAAAGATAAAATTAGAATGAAAAATGAAATTAATTTTTAAGGTAAAGTAAAATTAAATTTTACAATGTACTTTCAATATGATAATAAATTTTAAAAATAGGAGGGCTTGATGATATTGAAAAATAAAACTCTAATAGAAAAAAAAAATAAAAAGTGAAGAAGAGGCCTAATTAATTAATTAATTAAATAAGAAAAGGGCAAGTAAGCCCAATAAATTAAGCCCAACAAGATAGACACCTCAAACCCTAGTGGGTCAAAGCCTACCAAAGATCTAACTAATATAAGTATCAACTTCCAAAGTCGAAAAGGCATCGAAGCAATCATTTGTAAAATTGAGCTCTGACTCTAGCAAGTGTATTTCAGAAGATAAAACCCAACTCAACTTGTTGATTTCAAAAACTACTCTATTTTCATGCATCATGTACCTATCAAATATTAAAAAATAAAATTATTTTTAAATATTTTATAAAATTTGATTCTTCATGGAAGTGCAGTAAAGCTCTTCCCAGTAAACAGTAAAAAGTTGGTTCGTTTTCTCTATAATGCACGCAAAGAGACCCTTACTTCCAAAGGTTCTTGATTATTTTGTGAATGATTTCTTGTGTCTAAGTTTCTTCTAGGGCTTCACATTTATGGTTTTCCCCTAATGAGGTTAGGCCCATTAGCAATTTTCTGCTCTTTTTCATCTACTTAAATTGTCCTTGGCCTCTCCAGCCCTTTTACTTAATAAGTTAATTTAATTTATTAGGCTATCTTTCAATCTCCATCAGAAAGAGAGAGATGGGGTGGCATCAAAAGTAGCGCCATCAACGAGTTATCTATTGGCTCAATGTTGGCCGATCAGTGGTGTGATCTGGTGAATGTTCACGGCCATGGACAACTACATTGAATGGTTGGTTGGGTGCTCTTTCTAGGCGCCCCTTGAGTGCCGGTGTTGGGCGCCCTCACCAAGCACTTGTGGCACCCGAATTAGGCGCCCTTGTTGGGCATACACATTAGGCTCCTACGCTAGGGGACTATTGGGTGCCTGAGTTGGGCACTTACTAAAAGTTTACTTGGTACCCGTTAGGCCCATTAGCAATTTTCTACTCTTCTTCATCTACTTAAATTGTCCTTGGCCTCTCCAGCCCTTTTACTTAATAAGTTAATTTAATTTATTAGGCTATCTTTATTTAATTTACTAAATTGGCCTTTTAATCAAAATTGTCTACATCATTAAGTCTCCTTATTTAAAATTTGAAAATTTTTATTTTCATATGGAAAATCTAATTTAAACTCTAATTTTGATTTTTGTCTTATGTAAAAAAATATTATTAATTTGATTAATTATTTGAGCAAAATTAAGTTAATTTTGTGATGGCATTCAGTAGGAGACTAGGCGAAGTTTAATGTAGTATCAACTAAAGACTTAGATAAATTTCACACTTCGAATGTCTTGATGCTTAAGGAGATCTTATGAGTAGTTTTCGGAAGACTTAGACAAAATAGGAAGTCAGGGAATAGGATCCCGATAAAATTACGACTGAAATCAATCTCCATCAGAAAGAGAGAGATAGAGTGGCATCAAAAGTAGTGCCATCAATGAGTTATCTATAGGCTCAATGTTGGCTGATCGGTGGTGTGATCTGGTGAATATTCACGGCGATAGACAGCTACATCAGATGGTTGGTTGGGTGTTCTTTCTAGGCGCCCGCTGAGTGCCGATGTTGGGCACCCTCGCCAGGCGCTTGTGGCGCTCGAATTAAGCGCCCTTGTTGGGCATACACATTAGGCTCCTATGCTAGGGGACTATTGGGTGCCCGAGTTGGGCACTTACTAAAAGCTTACTGGGTACTCGTTCTAGGAACTCGTTGGGCTTTTTTGTCGAAGAGTTTGAACATGGGTGTTTTGTTACACTTAGTTGGATGCTTGTTGTCTTAACAAATACTAAACTCAACTTTCTCTGTCGAGAGGGTCATGTCAGCGTTGCTGACTAATTTGAATTCATGGGAGTACTTAGAATTTTTTTTTAGGAATGAGACTGGCATCTTGAAAAGAGTGAAGGAGACTTAGAGGTTAGCATCTAGCAAATGGCTTAGGGATTTAGTTTGGTTGCTAACACTCAAGTGGACTCTATCAAGTTTCACAGGTCGGTGGGTGTTCTTTTCAATGCTTGTGAGGAATAAGTTTTCCTCCAAGGACTTAAAATTATATTGACTTTGCTTTGTGTGAAGAGCAATTTTGAAATCTTGTCAGAACTTCGGGTGTAAATGCATAGTTTGCATATTGCAATGAGGTTCGGACTTGTTTCACTTCATTTTCGACGTGAGAGTTAGGTGTAGTGATGAAACTTCTTACCTTGGAGATCATTTGGGATCACATTGTGCAATTCTGTGTTCTTTTGAGTACTTAGGGGTTTCCTTAGATTCACGAGGTTATAAGTTTAGATATAATGAATCTTATAGAACCCTCATTACTTTGATCATGGGATCCTGTAGGGTCACCTTGTATAGGAAAATGATATTTTGCTCTATGAAAGTCTTTTTCTGCTTCACGTGATTGTGATTTTGCTATCAGAAGTATTTCTAGTTGAGTTCATTTGAAGGGGTTTGCAGTTATTGTACCCTTTGTGAGCCCCCATGCCTAAATGTAAAGTAGTTTTCACGTCTGCAGCATTATCGTATTTTGGGTATTTATCGCGGGATGTTCAAATTGTAGGGTTCCTTCCCCATTCTCCTTTTTGTAAGTGTTGAGAAAAGGCGTCACGGGCACTCGTGCTAGGCGCCTTCCCCTGACACATATGATGAGGCCATATGCTTCTTAGGCACCTATGAGGCGGCAATTTAGGCTTTCTAGGCGCCCTCTGCTAGGCACCCATTCTTGCTCCTTACACACTTACGAGGGGCACCCATCTCGGGCACCTATACTGGCTGCCTATTCTCAGCTTCTTAGCCTCTGGCATTGGGGTGCCGAAAAAGGATTTTTTTTTTTTTTTTATGTTTAGGTTTCTTCTAAAGCTATGGGGAGTTTTAAGATTTAGTATTTACTAAAAAACTTAGAGGGATTTTTAGATAATTGCTATTGATATAAGTACAGTACGCAATCATAGAGGTGAGAGCCTTTTTTGATTAAAATTTGTCACAAGATCCTCGAAAGGATCATTATTAACTTGTATGGAGTAGAGCACAAGCAAGCAAGGGAGTGTTATAGATGGCAATTCAATTGCAATAAGTAATAAATTAATGTTAGACTTGTCGCACTCCTCAATTATGAGTTTTTTTTACATTGCCCAGGTGATATAGTTAATTCAAATCAGATGCCTCTTTTATGAGGTTTCATTATCATACTTAATGATTTAACTTGGAACGAGATTGGGTGCCTTACTGATGATGGCTTAAAAGCTAAGTGTTGTGATGGCGTATTATAGGGGATCCTCTTCTAAGTTCCTTCACCCTATTGGCGATCATATGGATAAAAGTTGATCGTAAGCCTCAGTCGAGTGGCCATTTGGTGTTAAAGCTTAAATGTCAAGATGAGAGGATGCATCTACATGCCTTCTAATAGGCTCGTAGTAAGCTTGTGCATGGTAAATCAAGTAGTCGCTTATCTTAATTTTTTTTAGTGTCAAGATGTGTTCATCTTCCTCCGGAGAGGATTTGAAGTGGGCTTTTTTGTTTGGCCATCATGTGTCTCTTGGAGGGTTGTATAGTGGGCTTATGCCCAAAAAGTTGCCACCAATCTGGAGGAATTATAATAATTTATTTAGAGTTCCATGTGCCTCCGGGAGGGCCATGTAGTAGGTTTATGCTGAAGAGTTGCTATAAACGTGGAGGAATTATACTGGACTTTGTTAGAGTGGCTACTGCGTGTTTTTTGGAGGACCATGTAGTAGGTTTATACTAGTGATCACGTGCCTCTGGAGGACCGTATAGTGGGATTATTTCCCTAAAGAGTCTTATAGTGGAATTATGCTGAAAAGTCTTCAAGAGTGATTCAGATGATGGCATGTAGGTATAAATAAATCAAAGTCATAAAAAGAGATACTAAAATGATAAGAACTTGCATTTATTCAAATAAATAATAGCGGTACAGTAGTGCCATTCCAAAGCGGGTAGGGTTTATTCGCATCAAGAAAAATAATTTAACTTCCTACACAAAGAGAGTAATACTTCAAAATAGGGATAGAAATAAGCTAGGCCACTCGTCAGGAGCCTACGACCTAGCTTATTTGATATCTATCCCGGCCTAACCTATTTATTAATAAATAGGCCAGGTTTAGGCTTTTAAAGAAGTCTATTTAGTTAAAAAGGCTAGGTATAGACTTTTAAAAAAGCCTATAAAGCCTATTAGGCCAGCTTATATAATTTAATTATATTATAATATATATAATAATTATTTCTAATACTTATATAATTGCTTTTATATTTATATTAATAAATTTTATCAATTTTATATCATTATATATTATGTTCTTAATTAATACATAACCATTTTATTTCAATTTTTTTGCTTAACTTACAGTAATGTTTGGTTATGATTTTCTCTTTGTTTAGATAAATGTATTATAATTGCTAATTATTTTTGCTTAATATAAATTATAGAATTTTTAGGCCTACTAAGGCTTATCAAAGTCTTAAGCCTATGAAAGCCTAAGCCTATTAAATGCCTGAACCTATATAAAATTTAAGCCTAATTAGAATTTTAACTAAAATAGGCATTTTCAAGCCAGGCCTAAGCTTTGGAAAAATCGAAAAAGGTTAGGCCACGCCTTAAAAAAAACCTATGTCAGGTAATAGGCGAGGCTCGGGCTTACAATTTATGCAATAGGCTTGGCCTATTTAAAGCAAAGCCTATCCTAACCTAGCATAGCCTATTCCCACCCCTACTTCAAAGTAGATAAATAAATTCAAATCGAAAATAGTTCTATGGAAAACAAGTGATATTCAAAGAGTGTCACATGCCTCTAGGGAGTATGGAGCTGGCTCATGGCCTTTATACATAGAACTTTCTCAAATTGGAGAAGTTTCAAGTTCAAAGGACTTCTCTTCCTCTCATTGTTTGTAACTTCTATGCTTCTAAGTTAACCATCTCAGTTATCTTATAAGGGCCTTCTTATTTAGCATTAAGCTCGTCAATATGTTCGAATGCTTTTACTTTTCTCATCACTAGTGCACCAATATGGAAGTCTCTGGGATGCACTATAGTATTATAGGCCTTAGCCATCCTAGTATTGTATCTTTTGGTGTGGACACGTGCTGCTTCACTTCTTTCAGAAAATAGGTCAAGATTTGCTCTTAGCTCTCCAGAATTATGGAATATGTAATTTTTGACTCCCATTTTCAACTCCAACTTTAGCTGAAGTTATTACATCTATCCCATTCACCAAGTTGAATGGGGATTCCCTAGTGGACGTATGAGGTGTGGTCCAATATGCCTTAGTATCAATATGAGTTCGTATACCTATGCCCCTTTAGCATCTCTGAGACGCATCTTAAGTTGTTGGGATAGTTCTGTTTGTGACCTCAGGTTGTCCTTTGGCTCGTGGGTTGGCAACAAACGTGAAGAATTATTTGATATTGGCATCAGTCTTTGAGTTTTGCTATAGTGAACTAAGTTCTGTCGTTAGAAACTAGTGCTTGAGGGATCCAAAATTTGCAAATGATATTCCTCTGAAGGATCTTATCACTTTCTTTTCAGATATTCTTACTAAGGTTTTTGCTTCCATCCACTTGGAGAAATAGCCAACAACTACCATGAGAATTTTCCTCAGCATGTGGCTTGAGGAAAGGTCATACGAATCCATTCCCCATTATTTTGAAAAGGTAAGAATTGTTGATGAATTGAAGGACGGTGCCAAATTGGTGATTCAGGAGGGCGTGTTCGTGGTAAAGTTTACAACTCTTTACCAAGGCTTGGGCATCTTTCAATATAGTTACCTAGAAATGCTCCAATTGAAGCATTCTATATACCAGTGACATCACTACATAAGCCTTCATGAGTCTCTTAGCATATATTATACCCTCCAAGGCGATGGGCATTTCAAGTAGGGAGCCCTTCTATACAAGTCTCTGTGTATCATCACAAATTAAGATACTCTCACTTTCAATTGGCATGTCTCTCTTAGGTCGCTTGGGAGATTCTATCCTATAAATACTTCACGATGGGGGTCATCTATGTAACAGCGCTAGTTTCTACATCTATCACCCTAGAGAGAGGGCTAGTCTTGCCTTGAGGGAGCTGCTAATTCAAAGCATCCAATGCTCAGAAAGTAACTTGGTGGCTTTTTATGGCTATTAGTAAGTCAACAATCTTAGCTAGTCGGTCAACATCCATGCTCTCTTCGCGCAAAATTTGAGTGAGAGTAAAGCTCTTAAACATCTACTTAATTGCTCCCATATTCTGTGATATTTTTCCATGCTAATTTTCTTTTCTTCATAGCATCCTATAAGTTGGTTTACTACTAAATGTGAATCATTGTGAGCCTAGAAATGCAGTGCTCCGGTTATGAAGGCAAGCTTTATCCTTGTAATTATTGCCTTATACTCTGCTTTATTACTAGAGGTGAGGAATATGAATCTAACTATGTACTTCAACCTTTCCTTATGGGGACTCACAACTATTATCCCTACTCTGCCATTGAATCCTACAGCTGATTCATTTGAGTAAAGAGGCTAGATTGAGATGGAGCTTTCCGCGTCCTCTCTTGTACCTTCAACTAGAAAGTCTGCTAAAACTTGCGTATTGATAGCAGGTCAAGAGCGATACTCCTTTCTTTATTAACTTAGCTTTACAACCCATTTGACTAGCCTTCAGAAGCTTTTAGGGTGTTGAGTATCCTTTTCAATAGGTAATTGGTGAATACTATAATATTATAAGCCTGAAAATAGGGATGGAACTTCTAGGCGACTATTTACACTACTAAAGCTAATTTTTTTATAATAGAATGTTGTGTCTCAGGACCTATAAGAAGTAGATGAATAGTACTTTGATTGATGTTCTCTCTCTTATTCTCACACTAGGGCAGCACTGACTGCGACGTCGGTAGTGGCCAAATATAGATACAGTGTTTCACCCTTCCTTAGCTTTCTTAGCAAAAAGGGTCACATCAAGTATTCCTTCAACTACATAAGGCTCTGTGGCATTCACTAGTCCATTCAAAGGTTTGAGCTTCTCTTAAGATCTTGAAGGAAGGTAGTTTATTCTCGGTAGAATAAAAAATGAAGTAGTTTTATGTAGCTAAGCATCTTGCTAGTATTTGTATCTCCTTAATGTTGCACGAGGGTGGTATCTACAGCACCACCTTGATCTTGTCAGGGTTAACCTCGATCCCGTGCCTTGACACCATGTATCACAAGAACTTGCCTTCAAATACTTTGAAAGTGCACTTTGTTAGATTAAGCCGTAAATTGAATCTCATCAAGATATTGAACCATTCTCCGATGTTGCAGAGGTGGTTTTTCTAAGCTCACATTTTTTACTAGCATATCATCATTGTATACTTCCATATTTCTTCCGACCATGTCTTCGAATATGTAGTTGACTAGTATGTGGTGTATATATTCTTAAGCCTGATAGACATCACATTGTGATGTTGCTTGAAAATGGTCTTTTCTAAAAAATAATAGTGTCGGTTCGTCTTCTCTGGAATGAATGCAGAGAGATCATTATTTCTCAAAATTTGTTTGACTTTGAGAATTTTTGTGATTGATTTCTTGTGTCCCATTTCTCTCTGGAACTTAGTATTTATAGATTTTAGTCTTAATGGGCTTAAGCCCATGAGGGTTTTTATGCCACCTCTTCGTGGGCTTGGCTTGTCCTTTTGGCTCTCTAGCCCCTTTACTTAGTTAATTAATATTAGGTCTATTATCATTTTTAATCAATTTATGAAATTATCCTGTAGTCAATTTTTGTCAGTATCATCAAGCTCCTCTATTTTGCTATTGAAGAATTTTTAATTTCGCATCAAAAATATATAATAAGTTTAATTTATTAAATTTTCTCTACTTTAATTTGACCAATTATTCCTAAATTAGGTGTTCGTGAAATTTCAACTGTTGTCTAAGTTGAGGTTGAGTAAGATTTCAGAACCTCTAAGAAGTGCTCCATAAAGGTGGCCCTATTAAAACCTAGGGAGTTAGCGAAAATAAGGAAAACTCTATCTTGAATAAGAAGAGAGGAAGGGAGGGGGGGAAGGGAGGGGTAGAGAGATAGAGAGATAGAGAGAGGAGGGATAGAGAGAGGAGAAGAAGAAGAAGAAGAAAGGTCTCATAAAGAGTGTGGAGATGAGTCCCCAAGGTAATATCTTCGATACTCCTTCAACTCTTTGCTTTATTTCTTTCTTCTTAACTTTCTTGCTTGCGAATTTTTTTACAACTTTTTTTAAGTCAATGAGAATTCTGGGGTCTATGTCGGACTAAAAGATATTTGAGAACAATTATAGTTTCAAGTAGAGTTCGGGAAAAGAGTCTTTGAGGGATCAATTAGGTGAGAGTGAAGGAGGAGCGGTGGTGGCGGCTATATGGCCAGCCGATCGATCATCTGTAGTAGTGGCATCGGAAACCTACTAGGCAACTAAGGCAGTTACTCACCGGTGCCCTCCCGTCCTGCCCACGGAATGCCAAACTTAGGATCACAAAAGGTAATTTTCCCAAGCGCCCATTCAGTATTTGAGGCTTGCACCCACTGGGCGCCGGCCTCGGGCGCTCGCAGTGCGTGTGGGTTGGTTTGTACGCACAAGAGTTATCTTTCTCATGGCGTTGTGATATATATTAGTCCTCTACTTGATGTGCAACTAGTCTAAGCCTTATAGAATTTTGGGGATCTCATAGTAAGAGTGGAACTAATAAGTCATCTTCATCGTCTAGTTTTAGTTCTGAAGATAAGGGTGCTTTTCATAGGAATCTAAGAGCATTCTTGCTGTAGGTAGTAGCTTCACAAAGGCAGTAGAAATCAAGTGTTTACTTGAATCAGAGCAATTCGATATTTTGAGGCATAAGGTTTGTGTCTCCGATGAGTTTAAGTTCATCTTTTCTTCTTCTCAAGACAACATGATGTCACCTCCTGAAGGTATTTTACTATCTCTAGTAGTTAATTCACTAGTAGTTTTTCTCTTCCTCCATACCTTCTTTTGTTAGATATAATGCGAAGTTATGATGCATGTCTGAGCTAAGTGATACCTGATTTTTTGGCATCTTTTGTGGCTTTTTGATAGCGTTTGATTGAGTTGGGCTTGCCAATATTTTTGGACAATTATCACACTTTGTTTGGGGTGCACAAAATGTTGAACAAACCATTCTTCCATTCTTTCCCCAAACCAAATAGTAAATTCTTTTGTAGGTTACCTTCGTTGAGAGGTCCTTGGAAAGATAGATTTTTCTTTGTACAAGATGAAGGTTAGGAGTTCCGCTCAAGAGGAGTTATTCTCATTCTTTGATTCATCTTAGTTAAGTTCATTGTGATCTTTATGTGAGTTTCGTCAAAGCATAATTGTTTAATTTTCTTTTGACATCACCTATATGTTTCCTACTGGTACTTAGCATATTTTACATTTTAATTTGTGACTTCTGCTCATGTGAGTGTATTTACTACCTTCATATTTTCTTGCATTATTCACATTTTGACTTTATTTTTCTTTCCCTTTTTACAAGAAGAAAGATTGATTTTGCTAGGATCCATGTTTGGAGAATGGAGGGAGGAACACAAGAAAGATATATCACATAGCAGTATTTTAGGAAGATGCCATCGAGTGGGAATCGCCCAAGCCCACTGGGCCAACGGCTAAATGAGACACGCACTCTATTGGTGCAGTTGTGGGCGCGACTGTGGTGGATGATGAGCTTGAGATGTTGCCTTCCGATCCTGTTGGAAAGCATGCTCATGGATCCAGCACTTGTCCCCAAACCATTTGTCCTTTTCATGATGGCGAGGGCAAATGACTTATTTGTTATGGCTTGCGATGGAGTTGTGGGACAGATCCACACTGGGATATAGACCAGAACGCATTTAGCATTGGTCGTGTGCAGAGTTTGATGAACGAGTATGATCAAGGAAATTTGGAGTTATTCTTCTTATTTCAGTTGATTGAGATAGCTATCAGGAATTTTGCTTGGGTATAGGTTTGTTTCATTACTTCCATTATTTTCATCCTGATTTCTTCTTTTATGTCATCATAGCAATTTCTAACTCTCAAGCATTTTTTGCATTTTTGTATTTTTTGCATTTTCAAGAAGATGTCTCATTGAGCACAAAGAGCTTTGGCCATGGTAAAATGTCTTAAATAAATGGTTGTAGAAGTAGTTATGCAACAAAGTTTGAAGGAGGATGAGCTGGCTACTTAAGGAGCACGAGTGTGTGAAGGTGAGGTACATGAATGAGGTGAAGAACGGGGCAAAGTTCATAGACTCTTTTGCTGAAAGGGCCATAATAAATTCTACTCATGAAGATGTGGTCAAGGAATTCAGGAGTTCTGATGAGTTTTTTGAAGCAGTCAAAGTGAAGGCAATGCTAATCTACGGGCAGATAATTCAGAGTTGTTGCCGCATTTTAAGTGAGACTAGGTGGTACCTTGCATAAGATTTTTTGATATTAGATCCCACTATCCCAACTTTGCTATCAGAGAGTCTGAGAAAGGTCTTGAGGTTGGGGCATAACTTTTAGTGGAGGAATAAGCAAAAACAATTCCGCAAGGATAAAGATACTTTGCTTAGAATAATAGTAGAAAGTAAGATTTATGTGTAGAAACATCGTTGCTACTTAGCATTTTCTAGTTAGCTTGAGTAATACTATGGCGTGTTTTTCCTTTTGCATTGTTATTTACTTTCAAAGGCCAAGTGTTGGCCAGACATCTTTATTCTTTTCTCATTTAATTGCAACAAAGTTTTTTTTCTTTCTATTTATTTTGCATTCGTACAAACACTTAGCTAATTGAACGACTAATGATTTTGTGCACTTGTATTATGAGAATTGAGTTGTATAAGGCTTGAATATGGCAACATTAAGCATTTGGGGAAGATGGTGCATCGTAGGCACCCACGTGGCACATCGGATATGGGTGTTGCATGGGTGACAGACTTGGTACCGATGCAAGGTGCTCGTATAAGATGCCAGATCTAAGCATCCACATGGGATGCCGGACTTGGGCGCTTATGCAGGGAGTTTATCATCTCTAGCTCCCTACAGCACCCACACGAGGTGCTCTTATAGGGCATTATTTTTGTTTTTTGTTTTTTATTTCTTTCTCTCATACTTGTTGATATTGATACTTTTGTCGAACACTTAAGGACTTAGAAAATTTGATTGGTAAAGTGACATAGGCATTTTAGCAAGTTTATGAGTTTGAAGTGACTATTGTAGTCACCAGTGTAACCATGTAATAGAGTTGTCCTAGGGCAACTGGAGCCTCCCTTTCTTAATATTAATCCATATTGTGCGAAGTGAAGTCCTCTAAATGAGGAAAATTAATTTTGTGCCTGAGTTGGACAAATTTTGGAGTTTAAGTATCATGAAGAAGACACATGTGTTTATGAGTCTTTGGAAGACTTCATAATAAGCGCACAACAATATGTTGAGTTACTGGAATTAAGGATTTTTCTTTGTATTCTTTCTAAGTGTTGAGTTATTGCCACCATCTTCTTCACAAGGATTCAAGATGGGTTTCTTTTGCTTGATTAAATAGCATCTTCCAAGTTATTCTTTAGCAAGCTTCATCAGAATGGTTGCCACATAGCCGATATTGGGCTTTTTTAGAGAGTGCCACGTACTCTTGAAGGGAGGCAATAGTGGGCTTTTTTAGAATGACTACCACGTACCTCTCTAGGGCCTATAGTGGGATTTCGCTAGTAATCACATACTCTAGGGGGCTTTGGTAGTTGGATTACATCCGATGACTGCCATGTATTCCTCACACTCCTTGAGGAGACTTACAGTAGGCTTATGTCTAAAAACCTTCCAATAACTCCTTATAAGGTTCAAAGTCATAGAAAAAAATGCGTAATGTGAACAATATGAGAAATTACGTATTTATTCAAGAGATAAAAAAAGGAAGGACTGCCATCCCCGAGTGGGTAGGCTTTATCCAAATTCAAAGAAGAGACATTAAAAGATACTAAAAAGTAAAAGTACTCTTCGAAAAAGCGGGCAGCACTTGCAGATATGGTAACTTGGTTAGTCTGACTTGCAAGATAGTAGGTGTTTCCCGTAACAACAACGCCTATGCTAAACTTTAGATGGTGTCCTTTAACTTTCTTTAACAATTCACATCACACAGACCGACTTCACATTGGTAGCAAGAGCAAAGCTCCTTCCTCAGTTGCAAGCATTATTCGGGTGGACTGTCAGAGCTCTTCCTTTCTTTGCTATGAACTTATTTTCTGACTTCACATATTCACCATGGTATCCTTGTTTCTTATCCTGCATGTTCCAATGTTGTTCTGTGGTATGCCTAATGAAGTTATGGAAGTTGCAGTATCTCGAAGATTCACACTTTCGAGGACCTCCAACATCAATTGAGGGTATCCAATTAAAACTTGGAGCATGGTAGCTTGCAGTATATCTATTTTTTAGTTGTAAGGGGCGTGTAATGGGGCGCCACCCATCTGGTTCGTTGTGTGTCTGCAGCTTACTTTCATTTTAAATCAGCCCCCAGATTCAACACTCTATATTTATCAATGCCCTGAAGAGTTACCACTTCTTGCTTTCTCCTTTCTTATTCTTCTACACTTGGGCCTTCTTCAAAATCGCGAGGAGATTACTATTTATAGATCCTTGTTTCTTTGGGTATCTCAGATTTTCTAGAGCATTTTCTTCATCGGGGGTTGACCTTTGAATCCTCCTAGAATAGGTTCATTGACTAGAGCTAGTGCATGTGCTAACTCCCAAACCATTGCATTCTTAATGGTAGCATTACCTATTTTGGTAGGTCCTCCCAAGAGTGTCATGGGTGCCTTGACAGTGGGGAGGTTTCCTCTATCACTCACATATTGTTGATCGGTAGGCTTTGGCTGCTCTCCAAATCGCGGACAGCAGTATTCATCTTTCCTGACATTCAAGGCGTTTATGGGATTGCTTAGTCCCTACATCCATATTTCTCAAAATACTTTAACTGGATCAACCTCTCAACCTTATCCTTCAAGTGCCTATACCAGTCTGTGGTGTCTCCGCAATGCTAGTGGAAATAACACTATTTGTTGGTCTACTGCTTTTTCGTATCCTTCATCATATTTTGAAGAAGGTGCTTGATAAGACCACACCATAGAGCTTCACGTATATTCTTTTCACATTAAATGGTGAGCAAGGTGTAGGTAGTGAATGCCTGAGACTAGTTGTGCTGTGTGCTTTGGGCATTTTATCGTGGTTATCCTCTTTATTAACTGGTCCATGTCTTTCTATGTTCGCGATTACCATTGTAAGGATAGGTTCTTGACATCATCCGAGGGTTGCAGCACTAGTGCAGAAGCCCATATCCGACAGTATTAGGTTCCAACTCGAAAAGGTTTTCTTAAGAGGAAGGCTGAAAGTTCTCGTGCTAAGATGGGAAAAGAGTAGTGAAACTATGCTTAGGATCAATCTTTAGGTAGCCTGTTCCGATGAGGGCAAAGCCCCCTAATCCTAGTGATAGGGTTGTAGCAACTCTTCCATGTACTAAGCAGTTGAGTTGGCTAGAACCTGAGCAGTGACACTCTCCAACAAACTCATTAATAACTCCAGAGTCAGCAATAATTTAAGGTCCCATGAAAACCTTATCAAGTTATTTCCTTGAGGAAAATAATTTGCCAATGAGTGGTTCCAACATTAATTATGATAATGCTTCTAGTTGGTGGCTCTACATATCCTTGGACGTTGGTGCCACTTGGGTGTGACGTTTGAACTCCAAATCTCACCTATATCTTTAATGTTCCTTCTTCTTTCTATGAGTTTCCCACAAATACCAAAATGCTGCTACTTAGAAATGGAGTAGGATCCTTTTCAAAAATTAGCAAAGTATTAGTTCATCTTCTCTGGAATGTGCATAAAGAGATCTCTATTTTTCAAAAGTTCTTTGACTTTGAGAATTTTTTAAAATGATTTATTGTATCCCATTTCTTCCTGGAACTTGGTATTGACAAAATTTAATCTTAATTGGCTTAGGCCCATTAGGGACTTCGTGCTCCTATTGTGAGCTTGGCTTATATTTTGGGCTCTCTGGCCTTTTTACAATTTAATTAATTTAGGTCTATTGCCATTTTTAGTCAATTTACAAAATCATCCTTAAATTTAATTTTTGGTAGTATCACATTATAACAGTAGATACCATGAGCAGTTAAGAAGCTCATCTTATCCTAGTCTTTTGGAGCTAAATAGATCTGGTTATATCCCTAATAGTCATCAAGGAAATTTAGCATTCTGCACTCTGTCATAGAGTCCATCGGTGCATTACAGTTGTCCCTTAAAAAGTGTATTAATTCTCTCTAAAAGCTCAGATCTAGGATGGCTCCAATCTTGGTCATCTTTAGAGTGTCTTCAGGGAAAATTTCCACATTATTAAGCTTTCCTGGGCTCCAAATTCTAGCTCACCGGCCTTCCTTTCTTGCTTTGGGATGCGAAAGTCATGAGCTCTTCAACATTGGTGTCCTCATCTGTTGTCAATGGTGAAGACATATCTTGACTGCTTTTGCTTTGCTTCTTATGTCGGAGGGTCACTTCAATATTGGAAGTTCGCACCATAGATCATGTTTACACTCTCAACATTCTTTCTTTTTCATTCAGAATTTCCATAGACGATGCCAAGATGATGCTACAGACAAATAGAGTGAAGTTTTTTTCGATAAACAATAAAAAGTTGGTTCGTTTTCTTTAAAACGCGAACAGTGAGATATGTACTCTTGAAAGTTCTTGAAGATTCCCAGTTCTTTTGCGAATGATTTTTTGTGTCGAAGTTCTTTATGGGGCTTCATATTTATAGTTTTTTCTAGATAGGTTTAGGCCCATTATATTTTTTGTATTAATTTAATTTATTTCGCCATCTTTAGTTAATTTATCAAATTACCCTTATAGTCAAAATTGTCCATGTCAAAATTAAGTTTTAAATAATATAATAATACAATATCGATAATTTTTATGAAAAATTTGCATTTTTCATCCTATAACTTTATCCATTTTTAGTTTTGGTCATATGACTTGTAAAATTGCAATTTTAGTCCCATATTATCAAAAAATTATTGCATTTAGTCCTTTTTTGTCGGAAATAAAAAAACTTGGTGGAAAAGCTGAAATGGTTGGATGGGTGAGTACCCATTTTGTAAATTTTGCCTTGTGGGCAAAACTCAATTGATATGTTCTAAATGGACCGCCTAATAGGTATTTTTTGTCCTTTTTCGTGCCTAGTTGGCAACATGCATGTCTTTTGTCATTTTTGGTCATTTTAAGTATATGTTATAATTTATATATACACACATATATTTATACAAATATATTTATATTTATATATAATTTATGATTATTTATTAATTAAGAAATAAAAATCCTAATCCACCACATTAACAATGTGATTTCAACTTACATACCTAAAATAATTTAATAAAATTCATGTATATAAATTAAGAAATAAATAAATTAATAGTGAAAATAAAAAGAAAAAAGAAAAAGAAAATAAAATTCCTCTGCCACTACCCCTAGGGCCAGCCACCATGACTGGCTAGGCACGGTGGCCATCTTGCTAGCAGCAAGCCTGCCCAGATCTAAGCAGGCGAACTTTGGCCATGGCCATGGGCTAGCCTTGGCGAGCCTATCCTGGCCTTTCTGGACCATGGCTGCTATAGCTTGAGGGGGTCGGAGGGTAGAGGTTGGTAGTAAGACTAGGGGGATATATATAACATATACGCATATATGCATATATGTGTAGCACCCCCAATGGGGGTGCCTACCTCGAGCAAAGACACTACTCAAATCGAACTAGAACCTTATGAATACAAGAAAATTCAGCAAAATCCACATAATAAAATTTCCAAAACAACGACCTTCGTGCAATTCACACTTATAAATAAAACATTAGGAATCATGCTTAGCATTGCTACAACCCTCAGCTTATTCACATTGTAAAACCAGCAGAAATGGGGGCTCAGGTAATTATATACATTTGAAAAATTAAATACCTTTTGACTAAATAGGTTAGGCTTCATCGTCATTTATTCTTATCTGGGGCAAGAATAGAGAAAATATTGCACACAAGGTAAGTACGAATGACTTAATAAGGTATTGTAACAATGATAGTGAAATAATACCTATTAAATCTAGTATACATTCAGTATTAAATAATATAACAATTAAGTTATTTAACAAGTTAGGATCAACTAGTGGTTGTTGATGTCGTCAACCTTATCTCATCGGCCACAATCAACCTAATTGCTCCAAACAAGGTATAACCTTGCCATCTGTAGACATGCTCGGAGTCATACCGATCCTATGACCCCTTCTCAAAATGATAGCTCCAGTTATGCGTTTACAGGGAATAGGCCATGAGGTACACATCCCACTTGGCAAGGCAATGCTGCTAGAGTAGTTTGCGCAACACTCATGCCAGGTGGGCCCAACGGTATGATAGCAAACCACAGTATCATTTAGCATGATGTCAAAACCAAGTATTTGATGTGAGATAAAGTACTACACCTCCACAATAAACACATTGATGTCGATGGCCAATGTCAAATCAAGTATTTGAGGTGAGATAAAAGTACTACATCTTCATAGGATGAGACTAGCGTGTTCATGTTGATGCATGTTTTGCATGTTAGGAATATAAATTCAAATAATTTAGAATATTTCAAAACTCAAGGAATAATAGCTCAAATATTTCGTACATATATATGTTCTTTCTCCAGCAATAAACCTCATTTTATTAAGTATAAAGCTTACCCTATGGTGTCAAGTAGTGGAGATTCTCTCAACGAGTCCTATAACTCATCTCTTCATTACCTAATTGTCCCAAAATATAGTATAACAAAGATTGGAAACAATATTGACTTAACTAACTTAATTCAAGTTTCGCTAATTAATCTTTACTAAAAGGTTACAATTCGTTTAGCATTTTGGTCAATCCTTCTACACTTGATTGTAGATTTGGTATCAACCGTCGATCTCATATCTAATTTCAATCAATTAAACCTTTCCTCATCCTAATTCCACTAAATTAAGTATTTACATAAATAATCTAAACTAAATTTCATTTTCTGTCATCGTATCGATGAATAACCCACTAAATCAGATTTTATTTATAAACTCAATTATCATAATCTAGCATATCAGATATTAACTAAACCCACTACTCTTCAAGCTATCAATTTGGTTCATAGTTTAACTCATTCAAATTAAACTTCTATTCATAAGTTCTACTTTAGAAAGCCTATCAATTTTTAGACCAATTCCTAAATTCGATCCTTAATTTAATGGTTACAAAATCAAATCATCTAAATCTAAGTCAACCTATTTTCAGTTCAATCAATATAGGGACCTAGTCCATTAGATAATTATTTGGGTAATTCTAATTTGAAAACCAAATCTCTTTACTCAGATATTTTGATCCTTTAGCTTGAAAATTCCAAAATCAAATTCTAAATTTACTTTGCTAAATTTCTAATCTAGATCCATCATTTAGAATCTTACTCTCAGAGTACAATCTAATTAAATTTTAGAAAACTAATCGAATAAAATTCGATTAAAAGACTTTTACCCAAATTGGGCTAAGTCAAAGCCTGAATTAGAGCCTGAAAGCAATTCGATTAAGCTTAGAATTCATCTCTAAACACTGTAACCCAAACAATGACGTCGTGTCGCTGTCGGTTGCCGTGTATAGTAGCCATAGATTGAAGCCAACCACACCAGACGGTGCACCTTGATGTCAGCAGTAGAACCCTAAAATCAATTTCACCCATCGATATCATTTGCCTAGCCAATTAGGCTAAAAATTGCTGCTAAAGCCCTAGCCCTCCACCGTTAACCGCTACCTCAAATTCTTTGCCATCATTAGTCGAATCGCTAAATTGAAGCCACCAGCATCTTGCCAAAATCATTTCAACCAAGAACCTTCAAGACCTACGACGTTTTCACCATTGGAAATGGTAGAACCACTACAACTACCCACCTCGGGGTGTCGCCTCCATTTGTTGTTGATTCTCTAACTATTTCAAGAGGTGTTTAGTGTGATTTTGGTTGTAAGAATATCAAGAACGTTTCTATGGTATTTGATTTATGATTCACGGTTATTTTCTGAATGTTGGGTGATTAGGTAGATTGGGGTAGAGTTCTTGAGAATTGAATAAAATGTAGGGTTAGGACTTTTATATAAAAGTACTTTTTGGAATTAGAAACTGACCTTGTAAGTTCTTAGCCACCTACAATTAAGCCCCTCCAGCTTTAAACTACATTTAGTTTGATCTTAAAACTTCAATCCGGTCCTCAAGTGATTTTATCTTTGCATTTTGACCCTTGATATTTGTAATTTTGGACAATTATTTCCTCACTTAATTATTTTTTAGTCCCTAAACTTTTAATTTTCACTTATTGGCCTCTAAATTTTAAAGTTTTGGATAGTCAAGATGTTATCTTATTTGCAATTAAATCCCTTAACTACCAATAATTATGCATACACTTCAATCTAAAATTCAACTCAAAATTATTCTAAACCCAATTTATTGGATTTGTATTTTATTTTGCTAAAACAATAACTTTATGTTTAAGAACCAAAATTTGGGGTGTTACAATATGAATATAAATATATACATTTAGATAAATATATGTGTTTATATATGTGTGTGTATATATAAATATACATCATATACCTAGTTGGCATTTTCTTTGTCTTTTCTCTTCCAACCAATCCAACCATGTCAATTAGATTTTTACCAACAAGGCAAAATCCAAAAATGGCCGTACTCCTATCCTGTCACGTTAGATTTTCCAACTGCTTTTTTAATCTCCGATAAGAAAAGGACTAAATATGATAATTTTTTTGATATATAGGACTACAATTATAACTTATAAGACAAAGTTTGCAATTTCGCCATTTTTTACTAATAAATTTATAGTATATAATACGCTAGCATTGTTTCCATGATATGCATGGACTTTTTAAAAATACTGTATATTAATATTACTGTGAATCATAGATTCAATCAAAAAATAATATAAAAATAAAAATATTGCAAAAGATGGTCAACTAGTAAGTAAAATAAAATATTACCCGAACATATCACAATTTAGCATTTAAAAATTTTGAACATGTAAAGAGACTGAATAATATAAAGTCTTATATACATGATATTATGGGAAAATAAATTTTAAAATACTTAAGCAAGAAGAACTCAAAAATTCCAAAGACTAAAGCCTATGAGTAAGATTATGATTTGCTCTAAAGATACAAAATACTACAACAAAAACTAAAAGATTGTTATATTAGAAAATAAAAAACATATGAGAAGTACAGAACACAAGATTAACGAGCTAAAAATCATTAGAAAAAATTAGGAAGTGTAACATTTTAGGATTACTTTCAACTAAAAGAAGATAACTATATATTAATACTACAACAAAAACTAGAAGATAGTTACATTAGAAAATAAAAAACATATGAGAAATACAGAACACATGATTAATGGGCTAAAAATCAATAGAAAAAATTAGGAAGTGTAACATTTTAGGATTACTTTCAACTAAAAGAAGATAGTTACATATTAAGTTGGAAGTTAACATATATAGAATTAAAAGTAGTCTAGAAAAAATATAAAAAAAATCTCATCGTATTTTAATTTTAGATTAAATCAACTAAGGCAAGACAAAATTGTTATGGTAAATTGATGTGACTAAATTGGACTTAAGGGAGTTTTGATAATTTGACTAAAAATAGTGAATCAATCTAAAATTGATTAACTAAATAAATGTGTCTGGGAGCCTAATGGACAAGCCAAAGCCCATAAAGAGGGCAGAAAAAGCCTAATGAGCCTAAGCTCATCAAGACTAAAATATGTAAATATCGTCACAAAGACAAATGGGACATAAGAAATCATTTGTAAAATTTCTAAGAGTGGAAAAATTGTTGAGAAGAATAGATTTCTCTGTGCGCGTTCCTGAGAAGATGAATCGACACTCTACTATTTTCTAAAAAGGACTTTCCTCTATTTCCTAGTAACATCATTTTAGTGCCTTCTGTGGTAAACTAAAAAGAAAGAGAAGTAACATTGAGAATGCATAAGAGATCCATATAACCTCCCAACATGGAAAGAGGAGGGATGACCATTGAGATCCTCATTTGTTGTAAACAAAAAAAGAGGACACCAGTACAAAAAGATCTCACACCCATTGACCTCAAGGCAAAAAAAGGAAGGCTGAGGAATGAGAATTCAAAGTGCAAGAGGAGCTTAAAAGCATGGAGATTTATCTAGGAGATCTTATGATAACTAATAAGATTGGAGGCACCCTGGACCTTAACTTTGAAAAGGTGTTGATGTACTTCCTGAGAGATAATCACGATGTATTCACTTGGAATGTGATAAACCTACAAGGTACCTTCCCATATGTCACTATGCACTACCTCAAAGTGGACCTAAATTCGCGACCAGTGTAATAGAAAAGAAGAAATGTCAGAGCAGAGTGCAACCAAATAATCATGAAGGAGGTGAACAAACTATTGCAAGCAAAGTACATTTGACCTATCCAATAGCCAGAGTGGCTGGCTAATGTGGTGCTGGTATCTAAACTAATGGAAACTGCAAAATGTGCATCAACTTCACCGACCTGAATAAGACAGCCTAAAGGACCCATTCCCACTCACACATATTGATGCTTTAGTAGATTCCACCGCAAAGTGCAAAATGTTATGTTTCCTAGATGCCTATCAAAGTTATACTTAGATCCAATCAGTCCTTGGAAACTAGGAAAAGATGAGTTTTATAACTGCTCATGGAGTGTACTGCTAAAATGTGATGCTATTTAGGCTTAAGAATGTAGGTGCAACCTATCAAAGGTTGGTCAACCATATGTTGGCTAGGAATGATCGAAAGAAATATAGAAGTATACATTGATGACATGCTAGTCAAGACCTATGCTCAAAAAAACCACTGAGATTTAAGAGAGTGCTTCAACATCTTGAGGAGATTCAATTTGCAATTTAACTGAGATGTAGATAGAAATCCAGTATTTTGGAACGGAAAGAATGCAAAAGAAGCAGCCAAGTTTCACATGACAATAATTGTCCTAAGTATGCCTTTGGAGTACATTCCTAGGATACACGATGTCTAGATACAAGGTTGAGACTAATCCCGTCAAGATTTAGGTGATAGTAAAGCTGCCACCCTTGTGCAATATCAACGAGGTACAAGTGCTAGAAGGGTGTTTGGTTGCACTAAATCTCTATATCTCCCAATTTGTCGAAAAATGACTACCCTTATTCAAAATACTGCGGGGCGCTAAAGCTTTCGAGTGGACCAACAAACACAAAAGAGCCTTTTTGCAGCTAAAGGAATACCTGACATCCTACTAGTACTGAGGAAGCCAAGGACAAGTGAGACCTTGTACTTGGCCACAACAAATGTCATAGTCAACACGACCCTAGACGAGTGAGAAAGACAACACTAGCCAATGTATTACATCAGTTATCTACTACAAGGCCCTACAACAAGATATACCCCCACTGAGAAGTTAGCCTTAGCAGTAGTGAGGGCCGCCCAGAAGTTGCGATGATATTTCCAAGCTCACACAATTATGGCACTCACTAATTATCCCCTAAAAAAAGTACTTACTAGTCATGAAGCTTCAGGGAGACTTGTTACATGGGCACTAAAGCTAAGCCAATACAGGATCAAATATCACACTCGACCCGCTATCAAAGCACAAATCCTAGTAGATTTTCTAGTAGAATGGTCAAAGTAAACACATGAAGCTCCTTCCCCAATTGAATCCTTACATTGATGGGTTAACTACTATAGTGGGCAATGGAGTAAGAGTAGTCTTAGAAAGCTCCCATGGTGAGAATAGAATATGCAGTGAGGCTCACATTTTTTGCCTCAAATAATGAATAGAATATAAATCACTAATCATAGGATTAAGGCTAGCTCATGGGGTTGGAGTGCAATGCCTAGCTACCTACAATGACTCCCAATTGATGGTAAACCAAGTTATTGAAAACTATGGGGCCAAAAAAGGGAGTATAGCTAGATACCTAAGCTATGTGAAGGAGATGTCGTGGATGTTCAAAGAGTTGATCCTTCTACTGATTCCTCATGAGGAAAATGAAAATGTTGATTGATTAGCCAAACTTGTCGGCTCGATGACCAGCATGAGGAGCACGAAATTTACATTTTTAACTTTAGATGCCATAGAATAACAACCTCTTTTAGAGAAGAAAATAAGCTTAATGCTAAAATAATGGACGTGGATGCTGGCGGAAACATATAGATGACTCTTATTATGAAGTACTTATGGGATAGCATCCTACCCGATGACCCAAAGGAAGAGCTCCAAGGAAAGATGCACATGACCCGTTTTGTTTTAATAGATAGAGACTTGTACAAGATAGGGTTTTCACAGCCGTACTTGAAGTGCCTATCTCCAGAAGGGTAGAATACGTACTCAGGGAGATCCACAAAGGTTTGTCGGGAACCACTTGGGAGCTAGGTTGCTGGCATCTAAGACACTTTAGTAAAGACACATTTGGCCGATCATGATGAAATATGCCCAACCTTTGGTAAAAAGTTGCAAACCTTGCCAAAATCATGCTATCTTGAATCATTAATCTAACACCCTCCTACAACCCAGAAGCAATCCATGTCCCTTTGCTGAATAAAGGATGGACATCATGAGTTATTCCCTCAAGACCTAGGACAAAGGAAGTTCCTTATTATGGCAGTAGATTACTTCTTCAAATGGGCAGAAGTGGAACACTTTGCTCAAATATCTAAGAAAGAAGTGATAACAATTGCTATGGAGAAATATACTCTGCAGATTTGAAATACCATGAGCATTAGACTCCAACAACTGTACTTAATTCACATGTATGAAACTTAGAGAGTGGTGCCAGAAGTTCTCCATCAAACACTACTTCACATCAGTTAACAACCCCAGGGCCGATGGACAGCCACAAGTTACTAATACAACTATCTTGCAACACTTAAGCTACATCTTGGAGAAACAAAAGAAGTATGGGTAGATGAGCCTCCCTTAGTGCTATAGGTGTAAAATGAACTACCCCGCAATCGTCCACTAGTGAATCTCTTTTCAACCTAGTGTACGTGACATAAGTAGTTACTCCAGCAGAAGTGGAAGAAGTCAGCTAGAGAGTCAAAAACTATGACACCACCACAAACTCAGACGAGTTAAAGATGAATCTTAGCCTACTTCTCAAAAGGAGTGAAGCATCACACATCTGCACTGAAAGCTACAAACGAAGGGTAGCCAAAGCTTACAGTGCCAGAGTACGCCCATTAAGTTTTCAAGTCAATGAAATGGTAATAAGGAGTGCAAAAGCATTAGGATCCATCAGCAAACTAGACACTAAAAGAGAAGGCACTTATAAAGTGACTGAGATTGTTAACCTACGAGCATATAGGCTACTGATGATAGAGGGTAGAGAAGTACCTAGAACTTGGAATGTCTCTAACCTATGGCAGTTCTGTACCTGGTGAATAATGGCCATCCTCTATACCACTTGAATTTATCGCTGATGATGCCGCTTGAGTAATATTTATTTTCCCGCAACTTAACTTTTGAAATTTCTTATCTACTATGAGTTCCGTTTACCAATACATTTCTTTATGATTTTAGCTTCTGATTAATCTATGATATTTTTCAATCTTCATATTACAACATTTCTTTTATGACTTTGAACTTTGTAGTATTTATAAGGAGTATTTGGGAGCAACTTTAGACATAAGCCCACAATAAGGCTCTTCGAGGTGTGCAAAGAGTACATAGCAATCATCAAGTGTAAACCCACTATAAAGGCCCCATTGGGGTATGTGGTAGATGATGTAATCCTACTATCAACCTCCAAGGAGATATATGGTATTCATCCTCTAAAAACGTCCACCATCAGTTCCCTTCGAGAGTACATAGGATTCTCTAAGAAGGTCCACTATTAGCTCACTTTGGGAATACGTTGCATCCACTAATAAATTCCACTCTTGGCTTCTTTCGAGAGTATGTAGCATCCTCTAAAAGGTCTACTATCAACTCTTTTTTGGAGTACGTGGTATCTTCTAAAAACTTCATTATCAACTCCCTTTGGGAGTACTTGACATCCTCTAAAAAAGCCTACCATTGGCTCCTTTCAGGAGTACGTAGCAACTACTCTGAAGACACTCACTAAGGAACATCTTGGAAGATACTTATGTCATCCAGCTAAGGAAACCCACCTTGAATCTTCACAAAAAGGAAATTGCGATGTCTTAAAATTTAACAAATATTCAAAGAGAAATCCCTAAGTCTGACAGCTCTACATGTTGTCACATACTTATTATGAAGCCTCTCAAAAGACCCGTGAGTACACTTGTTCTCGTCCTGACACTTAGTCTATGCTCAACTTGAGCTCAAAATTAACCTTCATTCCTTAGAGGACTCCATTTTACACATGGTGTACCAACAAAAATGTTAAGAGGAGCTCCGTGCCACTCTAAGATATCTTCATCACACGTTATACTCGTAGTCACTCCAACTTTGTTAATGTGCTAAAGTTGTCACTTAAAACTTTCTAAGTCCTCGAATGCCTTTGAAAGCATTACACCATCAATAAAGTTGATAGAAAGTAATGCAAACAAGAGAAACTAAATAGAAGAAAAAGACTCCCCTTAGCACCTAGCACCTAGGAACCTCAGATGCTTGGCGCCCTACGAGCAACCCAGTATTAAGTACCTCGTGGGCACCTAATTAAATGCCCAGCGTGTGTCCAAGCATCTGGCTCCCAATGGGCGCCCCAATAGTGAGTGCCTTACAAAAACCCTAATCGAGCGCTTAACAGGTACCGCAGCATCGGTTGCCCTGGTATGGTGCCCATGCCTTATGTTGATACCCAAGCTTGGCATTTTGCACGAGCATCCAAATCCAATGCCTCACATAAAGCGCTCACAACGTATTTTTGTCTAATACTTAGGATGTCTTCTTCATGTCTCTTATTCCTTAATTCTCCTGGCACAAGTGTATAAAGGTAATAGTCGTTCTATGAGCTAAGTACTCTCTTGATCGCAAAAATAAACAAACATTTACTCAGAAAAGGGACTACTTTATGTATACATTTTCTAGGAGCCTAAAAGATTCGCGTCGTCCGAAGTCACAAGGCACGTGCCTCATCAACCTGAGGAAGGTGGTTGAATGACTCTAATAGGTGACATCTCCTTACAGTGCTCCCACAAAAGCACTTCTCGCACATTTATCCCTTCACCTTCTAGGTGCAGAAACAACCTCGCAAACCCCAAAGAATGTCTAGAACACTTTTGATAATATATAACTCCGCCAGTAACCTCAAATGGTCATCAAAAACATGAACTTGACTAGCGTTGAAACCTATGTTAGGATGCAGAATGAGATATATCTATATCCCATTGCAATGCATAAACCTATACACCTATTTTAGACCTAAACATAGTCTACCCAGGACCTAAAAGCTCACGTAGAATAGAGTCAACATGAATCTAAGTTCTCCTTTGAGAGAAAAAATGTTACCTACCCTTTCTAAAAATTTCTAAAGCAGAGAAATTTCACAGCCAAGCTTAAGTCCCACGTAGATATAAAGCCCAACGTAAGCACCTTGCACTAATGACAACTGGGCCAAATAGCAAACACCCAACGCCAGCATCTTTTTGCTATCTCCCATTCTTAAAGTTAGATCCAACCTCAATCACAACTTGAAATAGGTCCTCTTTCTCATAGTCTCAATTCTTAAGAATATTCCAGTTAAAAATTTGCCTAAGTCCTAAGATAAATACCACGTAACACAACTTCACACTTTTCCCTATTGTGATGGTGGCTAAGTACCACTTAGAGGATGCTTCTACAAGACACCTGTGCAGTTTCTCATGCAAACATGAGCATATCTTTCTAAAAAAGCTCACCCTAACACCACACTATCATAAACCTTCTAACGCAGCGCCTCATTGCTAACTTTGCAAGAATGCTCAAAATTTTTCTAAGTCCTCAAATAACTCAGACGTGAGATCTCTTTAAGTCCTTAGATGAGTATTGCAAAAAGCTCAACTGCATATCCTAACACACATTATTGATCCTATTGACAGTAATCAATAAAGTTGATAAAATTACAAATTAATATAGGATAACAATCAAATTAAAACTTTATATTTTCAATATGCAAATAAAAATTTTCCTATCAAAATTACAGGGTGATGCAAAATAAAATACAAGCACCAATAAAAAAATTGTGCAAACTCAAAAAGAATGCTCTAATCTCTTATTGCTGGTTTGTATCCCCTTTGTATAATACATTGAGGCTTAAAAGTGTACAAAGCATCCACTACTTAGGCTTAAGTGCCCACTACCATCAATATAGGCATAACTAACCACCATGATCCTAGTGATCATGTGATCTATTGACACATGTGATGTCCATTTTTCCCAAAACTCTTGTCTTTGAAATGTGAAGCATTCTTTCCAAAGCAACCATCATCTTAGCTCGGCCCAATTGTTGGCAGAATCTTGTTAACTTGGGTTCTATCCATGGCTCAGTGTCTAAAGGATTTAGATTTGGCTCTGCGTAGTATTGCTTTAGTATCCAAGTTGCTTCCTATTGGATTATAATTTGATCATTAGGTTCAACTCAAATCTTGAATATCATCCCATCATCATTACCCCCCTTGATTAAATTCAGTTCAAAGATGAAATACTTTGGACTAGATAGTGAAGGTCTGAGCTAACTGCAAGTCTACCTATTTGGCGCCCAGTTTTACTTCAAAATTCGACAGAAATATGTCCTTTGAAATCCCTTGAGCAATGTAGTGTCATTTCTTTTCCCTAGGTTATAGTGTCAAGTCGGCACCCACACTCATTAAATGCAGCGACTATTATCTTTATCACGTGTAAAGCTAGCCTCCTTCCAAATCATATCAACTCTCAATCTTCCCCTTAGCTATAAATATTTCCATTTTTCCCTTTTACTCTTCCATTTATCTCACTTCTCCAACCAGAATTTCGAACCTTCACATTTTTGCTCTCATTTTCTCCATGCGAGTTCTTCCCTTCAAGCATCGCTTAGCATCTTCCCACAAATGCAAATGAATTCAGTTTTTTCTTAAGCACTTTTTTTATTATCATTTATCCTTTCCATTTTTGGGTATCTTATGTGCATATTCAAAATTGTTTGACTCTTTCCCTTCTTTCTCCACCCCTTTTTTAATCTATTAGACCTTCTTTTTTGGGTTTTTTCTGTGACTTAGGATAAATGTCTTCCCCTTCAATCCATGATCTTGAATGCCTTACTACAATCTCTGTACCAAATGGGGATGAGGTTCTAAAGAGTCTACCCTTAGTGTAAGCCATGAAATAATGAGAGAAACTAATAAGAGAATTTTAGAAGCGAGTTTCGTCCATTATAAAGTGTATTATTCTAGAATGACTCGCCATAAGAGTCTTAGACTTAAGGAAATTATCGGCTTTACTTGCTTCTTGCAGGCTTTCTTTCCTTCTATATAGAGCAGATGCGCAGAGGGTTATGGTTCCCTTTGCCTGAGCTATTTATTTTAATTTCCAAGAGGTTAGGTATTCCACTTAGTCAATTCGCCCCTAACTCCTTCAAGTTAATGGTAGGTTTTATTATCAATGTAAACATATCCAAATCGAACCCACAACCTTGTTTCATTCCTTTTCTTATCCCAAGTTTCTAGGTGCTGGACTATTCTACCTCATTCTTATACCATTTTTCCCTTAGTCCAAAGATGAAAGAACTTTTGGAGCTTTTTGGTATTTACTTTGACTCATACTGCTTCTCTTTTGCAATAGATTAGTCACTAATTTTAACGTTGTTCCTTTGTAGAGAGATTATCACCAACAATAGCTACTGAACAACCAGGACAATAGAAGAACAATTGCTCGTCCAAGTGCACAAGGGGTTCCAGCTCTTCCTCGAAGAGACATGGGAACACCGCTTTAGAAGCTCCAACTTTAAAGAAGTATCTAATTATTTCTTCATCACCCCTAAAGTGGTGACGATCCCAAGGCAACTTGATAGTGAAACTATTCCCTAAGAATCGAGCTCCTTGAACTTGAGAAAGAATCGGCCTAATACCTATTTTATGGCTAGTAGCTCGATACCAACTGATGTATCCTATTCTTTGGGATGGGATTTCTTGTGAGGTTTGTCAACCAACTATGATCGGCAAATGGTTGATGAGATACCTTTTGAAAATCTTAAAGCTCAATTCGTCTATGATGTTTCTAAGGCAAATGTTGGCCTTAAATTCATTATTAATCATATTATCTATTTTCTCAAGATATTTACACATGTTCCTTTGCTCATGCAAGCATTATGGCTGGATGACTATTGGCTAGATAGGAAGGGGAACAAAAAAAGTTTGAGACAGAAAGGAGCAAGCTGTCAATCGAGCTCAACAAACTCCAGTATGAGGTTATCAAATTCAACAATTGAAGAGGCAATTATCTTCCATCAAAGAGAAATGTAATGAGACTGTAGCTTCTCTATCTAAAGCGGAGATCAAAGAGTGAGCTACTGGGCCAACAGGAAAAGGCACTAGAGAGAGCTAAAGAGGAGGGTCGCCACAAGGTTATATATTTATTTTTAAACAAATATTTCAATAAGGCACTAAAGTATTACTATCACGGCATCAATACCTATGTTGATCGACTGGAAGTAAAAGTGTCATGAGGATTGCTTAAGATAAAGATTGTGGACCTTGTGTATAAGATAGATAGCTTGTCGTTTGATACAAAAGATGAAGGGGAAATACATATGGAGAATGAAGTACCCAAGTAAAATCACTCCAGCTGATGAGCCACCTATTTTCAGTGAAGTTCCAGCTTAGGCTAACACTAGTACTTCAACTTTGGATGACGTAATAGTATTATTACCTTGCCTAGTAGATGCCTGTTTGTCTAAGTTATATGTGTAAAGGCTCACTCGAGCTTTGTTTTGCTTTCAGCTCATCCGAGCTGCGTTTTTCAAAGCTCATTTGAGCTTTGTTTTACTTCCAGCACATCCGAGTTGTGTGTTTGGAGGCTAGTTCAAAATTTATTTTACTTCCAGCTCATCTGACCTGCATGTTTGGAGGCTCATTCGAGCTTTTTTTGCTTCCTACTCATTCGAGTTGTGTTTAAAGGCTTATTCGAGCCTTATTTTTTCGCTCATTCAAGTTGCGAGTTTGGAGGCTTATTCAAGCTTTATTTTTCTTCCAACTTATCTTGCATGTTTGAATGCTCATTTGAGCTTTGTTTTATTTCCGGGTTACTTTTTATGCATCCATGTTTCTGAAGAAACAGAAAAAGGTGATATCTAAAATTAGTCAACTCAACAGACAAGTAACATAGAGAACCAAATCAAACTGAAAAAATGTTAACACAGGATAAGAATATTACATGTAAAAATGCATAAAATTTAGAACACTCCATAGCCACGCAATCTTCTTCCCTTCCATAACATCTAGCTCATATGCTCTTTTGGCTAAGATTTAACGACTCTGTATGGCCCGTCCCAATTAGGGTAGAGCTTTCCCTTATTTCCAATAACCTCAACTTTTTGGAGCACAAAACTCTAATATGAAAACTCCAAGGTTTAATTATATTGTTAAAAGTAATTTGCATCCTCTGCTTATACTTAGCCATCATGAGGCTGGCACTTTTTCTCTTTTCTTCTATAAGATTTAAAGAATTCTTAAGCAACTCATTTTTCTCTTGTGAATTGGAAGATAATACTCAATATGATTCTATTCCGATCTACGCTAGGATCAAAGCGTCTACCAAAAAGACCAAACTGAACGGACCCCCTTTAGGAGTAGTTTTGTATGCCCATAATACACTGGGAGCTCATCGACCCAACCTCTACCAACTTGATCTAGCCTCGCTTTTAAACTTTGTAGTAGAATTGATTGGTGACTTCAGTTTGTCCATTTGTTTGTGGAAGATCTACCGACTTAAAAGATTGTGTTATCTTCATCTCTTTGCACCAAACCTGTATTTTAGATCCTTGGAATTGTCTTCTACTGTTAAAGACTAGTTTTCGCATGATTCTATATCGGCAGATAATATTTTTCCATAGAAATTTCATAACCTCATTTTCACTTATCTTAGCCAGGGGCTCGACTTCTACCTATTTGCGAAAGTAATTCATGACAATTAATAGAGATTTCCTCTTCTCTGCAACTATTAGAAAAGGTCCAACAATGTTTACCCCCCATTTTGCAAAAGGGGATCGAGGGCTCATGGTGTAAACCGACTCAACTGGTAGATGACTGACTTGGGCATGTTTTTGGTATTTCTTACACTCACACACTAAAGCTTTCGTATCAGCTCAGATAGTGGGAAAAAAATACCCTACTTGTAAGTCCTTTGTCGCCAACATTGTACCTCCTAAGTGATTTCTATAGCATCTTTCATATATTTCTCACAACACATATTCATTGTCTTGGGGGCATAAGCATTACAGTAAGGGCTGGCAAAAATCCTTCTTATACAATAAACCAGCTATAATAGTAAAATGCATGGAACTAATATGTAATTTATGGCCATCTTCTAGATAGAGTCCTTGGAGGTATTAAAAGATAGGTGTTCGCTAGTCCTGATCAGCTCCCAATGTAATACTTCAGTTTCAACACTTTCTTTTTCCAATTTGTGTATGGTCATGCAACACAAACTGCAAGCGGCTAAAAAGTTGGCAATTTTAACTAGGCTATTAGCTCATTTATTTTCCCTTTAAGGGAGCTGAATCACTTGTAGCTCAGATAATTACATCCTTAGGCTATCAACTTGTTGCAGATACTGCACCATGCATTGTTCTTCAGCTTATAATGCTACTAAATTTGCTTTGCCACTAACTAAGAGTCAATGAATACTGAACATTCTTAACTCTTCTTTACATGGCCATCTTGATCCCCAAGATTAAAGCTTTGTACTCGGCTTTGTTATTGGAATCTCTGAATCGAAACTTAGCAACGAATTCTATTTGTTCTCCCTAAGGATTGATAACTACAATTATAGCTCTACTGCCATTCTACCCTAAAAATCCATCCACATGTACGAACTACAAATCTTTTTTCACTAATGTGGCCAAATCGACTATGAAATCTACCACTGCTTGTGCCTTAATAGCATTCTTGGGGATATAGTCTATGTTATACTCTCACAGCTGGACTGCCCATTTCACGAGTCTTTCTCCAACATCAGTCTTTCCCAATGTCTCCTTTTGGGACTAACTTATATGGACCACTATGGGATGGGAAAGGAAGTATGGTCTTAAACTCTAAGTTGTAGTCATCAATGCTAATAACAACTTCTTAATGTCAAGATATCTTAACTCAGTTGCATGGAAGATTTTGCTGAGATAATAAATTGGTTTATGTATCAGACCCTCTTCTTTAACTAGAACTGAGCTAACTGCTTTTTTGGACATGGCTAAATAAAGGAAAAAAGTTTCTCCATATGTAGGATTAGTCAACAATAGCATTTTTTTAAAAATCCTGAAGAAAGCAGTCATCTATGTACAAACTGAGATATAAATCTACTTAAAACGGCTATCCATCTTGTTAGCCTCTATACTTCGCTAATGTTCCTGGGCAAACTCATATCCAAGATCCCTCAATTTTTTTGTTTGGGGTTTGCTCTATCTCTCTTTCTATAACTAAATATCCAAGGAATTTCCCCCGTCACACCAAAGGTGCATTCGTCAAGTTGAGCTTCATTCCATATTTGCGTAGAGTTTCAAAAGTTTCTTGCAAATCTTTTGCATGGTCAGCTTGAGGAATGTTTCTTACTAGTATATCATCCACACACACCTCTATTTTTCTGCCTATTTGTACTTTAAACATACGATCTACCAGTCGTTGATATGTAGCTCCTACATTATTCAGGCCAAAAGGAATGACAAAATAATAGTAAGTTCCTTTAGCGATGATATAACTTACTCGCTTGCAATCGTTGAGATGTAAAGGGATTTGATGCTAGCCCTGTGAAGCATCCATGATGCTGAGTAATTCACATCCAGAGGTGGAATTTACTAGATGATCGATCCTATGTAGTAGGTAGAAATCCTTCGAACAGATTTTGTTCAAGTCTTTAAAATCTATACATACTCTCCACTTACTTGGATGTTTAGGTACTAGCACCATGATGGATATCCATTCTGGGAACTAGATCTCCACAATATGTCTAGCTTCCAGCAGTTTCTTAATTTCTTTCTAAATGATGAGGTCCTTGTCCGATCTGAAATTCTGCCTCTTCTACTTAACTGGCTTAGTGGATGGATTAATGTTCAACCTATGCTAGGCTATGCTAGCTAGGATCTATTTCTATCAAATCTGTGGCAGAGAATGCAAAGACATATACATATTCTCTTAGAATTATCGTGGGCTACACTGCTATGTCCGAGCTGAGGTGTTTCCCTATCTGTGTGATTTTTCCCTGTTGTCCTGGTACTAATTTTATGGATAGCAACTCCCATTCTGGTTCGATTCGTTGACATTGATCCACTTGTTGAGGTGCACATAAGCTTCCTGGCCTCTATTGGTACAAAATTGCATCTGTATTATGACTTCCCTACTAAACTGCATCCACATAGCATTTCCTTGGTACATATTGCTCGCTCACAACATTTCCCACAAGCTTCCCAACTACATACTTGAGTTCCATGTGGTAGGGCAAGGCAACCACCTAGGAAAGCTTAATCATGGGCTTGCCAAAGATAAAATTATATGATGAGGGGGCATCAACCATTGAGAACGTTACCATGTAAGTTTTTCGATGGATCCTTGAGCCTAAAGAGATGAGCAAGGTGATTTATACCAACAACCTTATAGCTTCTCCAAAGCATTCAAATAATAGTTTCTCTACGGACTCCGGTAAGGTGATTCACAAGTTCATTTACTAAAAGGAATTAAAAAATAAAATGTCAACTAAGCTACCACAGTCCATGAAGATTTAAGCTACCTCGTAGTTGGTGATGGTCGTTGTTATTACTAAAGCATCCTAATATGGGAAATGTATGTCTTTCAGATCTTTTGGCCCAAACTGAATAATAGGTATGTAGTCATCGGTGGAGATAGCAACAATCTCCATATTCCTTTTGTGAGCCAATGCTCTGGCTCGAGCACTCCAAGCTCGGTCGCTGTCACCATCTACTGGCCCTCATAAACCTCCAATGTTACTACTTGTTGTTGGTGAATTGATGCAAAAAATTTCAAGCAAAATTATTGAAAGTATGTATAAAGCATCAAGGTAATTGTCTAAACCAACACTAGGCAACTCCTCCTAAATTAGTTAGAAGACCTGGAATTTCACCCCATCTGAAAATTGGTATAGCAAAGACAAATTTTGAAATCAGAAAGATGATCAGTAAGATCATATCATTTTATGTATTTGGGCATAGAGAAGGATTTATGAATCTCAAGAAAAGAATCAAGCAAGATGGATTCCCCAAAGAGAGAGGCTTTGAGACCTTCTTTCTCCTCCCCCATTATTTTTCACTTTGTTTCTCTTAATCCATTACACATGTCTTCCATCTCCAACATAATGTCTGACTAAGGCTCTCTTATTCCCCTATTCCAACCAGGACACGTTGACACCTGGCTTTTCGCCATCATCTTTAACCTATCTTTTCTCTGACTAGGATTTTTGGGCTCTAGACCTTTAGGTGGATTACCCATATATGGCTACTTTGCAAGCTTATCCTGTGGTGGGACTATAGGTGCAACAGTTAATTCTAGTCCTTCTGGAAAAACTATACCAAGATTGCCTTAGGGAGGGGTCCAGCTACTACAGTGCCTTGCATTACTAGTCTTAAGATAAGCATCACTATGGGTGGGTATGCCACCAGCATCCCACCCAAGGGTTGTATAACAAATGGAACATGAGTTCTTCCCAACTAAGTTTAAATTGGTATAGGTAGCATTTCGACCTTGGATGTTAGGGAAGTAAGAACAAACGCTACATGGAAGGGCATCAGTGAAGGAATTAGCAGCCCTACCAATGGCATTCCCAATAAGATTGGCATGAGGGGTGAAAACAGTAAGACAGCCAGAAAACACGGTCAGTTAAGTCCTTATAGTTTGAGCAGCTAACCAAGAATTAACTACAAACCATAAGAAACTCATCTATTGCTCTAATGTTATTTGTCCCATCATCAATGGCGGGATAGAAAATATTCCTCCCTCCAATAGTGTAGTTACAATAGGGGTAGCCGATGAACCCTTAATTACCGGGACATCCATCGAATCAATTTGTGGTGTTATTAGTGCATCTCCATCAACAATCCTCCCTACTTCACTCATTTTCTCACGTCTTAGCTCTCACTTCCCATAGAAGGGGCCAATTGATGCAAAATAAAATTCAAACACCAATAAAAACAACTATGTAACTCAAAAAGAATGCTCTAATCTCTTATTTCTAGTTTGTATCCCATTTGTGTAATACATTGAGGCTTAAAAGTGTACAAAGCGTCCACTACTTGGTCTTAACTGCCCACCACCATCTATATAGGCATAACTAACCACCATGATCGTAGTGATCATGCGATCTATTGACAAATATGATGTCCATTTTCCCCAAAATTCTTGCTTTTTGAAATGTGAATCATCCTTTCTGGAGCAACCATTTTCTTAGCTCAGCCCAATTGTTGGCAGACTCTTGTTAGCTTGGGCTCTGTCCATGACTCAACATTTGGAGGATTTAGATGTTGCTTGGGGTAGTCTTACTTTTATATCTAAGTTGCTTCTGGTTGGATTATAATTGGATCATTGGGTTCAACTCAAACCTCGAAAATCATCCCATCATGGGGGGCCTGATGATGTGACTAAAATTGGACTTAGGAGCATTTTGACAATTTTACTTAAAAAAATTAATCAACTCTAATATTGATTAACTAAGTATAATCAACTCTAAAATTGATTAACTAAATAAATGGATCGGGAACCCAAAGGATAAGCCAAGCCCGTAAAGAGTGCAGAAAAACCCTAATGGGCCTAAGCTCATCAAGACTAAAATCTATAAATACCAAGTCCCATAGAGAAATGGGACACAATAAATGATTTGCAAAATTTTTTAGAGTGGAATAACTCTCGAGAAGAGCAAATCTCTTTCCACATGTGCCTGAGAAGATAAATCGCCACTCCACTATTTTTGGAAAAGGACATTGCTCTATTTTCGAGCAACATCATAAAAATTAAAAAAATCAGAATAAATCTATAAAATAATTATAAATTTGACATTGACATTAGAACATAAGTTAGTAAAAAAGCCTGTTAATTTGATTCATTAATTAGTTATCATGTAAGTGAAGAAAAAAGGAGTATGTCATTAGTAATAGAAATTTAAAATGATAATAGATTGATAAATTAATTATAAACTCAAAAATCAATTGTAAAATAGAAATTAATGAGAGGATATGAGACTTAAATTAGAATGTAAAAAGAAAATTAGACAAAAATGCTTACTCTCAAAATGTTTTGTATAAATGTAATTTGATCTTCATAATATTGCATGGTAGTGTAAAAAAAAAAAAAAAGGTCAACAAAAGAACTTGTTAATCTTTCAAACATATTTCGAAAAGTAAAAAAATAAATTTAGATATATATTTTAATGGATTGAATTATGTCTATTGTTATAAACTTAAAAAATTAATGAGTGTATTTTCTATTGACACTATCATTTCATTTTTATTTTTTTTAAATAGATCAATATAGGTTTAAAGATTATATATTGATGAAGTAGTACATAAGTTCTTTAAAAAGAATTAGAATTATAAATAAAATCAGGACTTATAAAGTTATAAATATTCAAAAACTCAAAAAATTTTAAAATATTAAACCTAAATAATAAAATTAGAAAACAGAAAAAGAGAGCTTAAAAAAATAAAATTTAACAAATTAACTCTTGATTGAAAGAATAAAAAAAATGATACTAAATGTAAAATGAATTAAATAAGAATATAAATCAAATTACGGAATTTGTCAATAGTTGAATAGAAAATTATAGTTATTAAAAATAAGTCAATTATAAATATTAAAAAAAATGGATATATTTCATCTTGTAAAATTATAAAATTAAATGAATAGAAAGAGAATTTAAATAATAAAAATTTAAATAAACAAATTGATAACTTGAACTAAGTAGTAAACAAAAACAAATCAAGGGTATATAATTTTAACAGCAAATAAAAGTTAGATGATAGACTTCATCCATGATTGAAGAGAAAATTATAGGAACTAAAATCCAAAAGTCTTTTCCATCATGTAACATAACAAAATTAAATGAGTAGTTGAAATCAAAATAGTGAACAAGAAAAAAAATAAAGCAAACAATCTATAACTTAAAGAATGAAATAATGATACACACAAAGAGATAGTGAAAAATAAATGCTAGGAAATTGAGATGACTTTCAAAATGCTTTATATATAGTGGTATAGATGTACATCAATTATTAAAGATAAGAGAAAATTTTAAAAAACTATCTAAATATAGAGTTCGAATGATCCATAAATCATCTACATAGAGAGTAGAGATAAAATAAAAATGTAGATAGAATGAAATCATATTCTAGTATTATACATAAATAAAGAATAATTTGTTTCAATCAAGAAAATGATTCTAAAAATCTGGATATCTTTAGATGAAATAAATAATATCAAATTAATGACCAACAACCAATGAGAATTTTTAAATTTAATTAAAAAATTTTAAATTCTAAAAATTCAAATTTTGGTCAAAATTACATAATTGCAGTCTCTTACCATCATGCTATATACAATAGCATATATATATATATATATATATTCTAGCATGTGTCCCGTGCTATGCATGGATTAGACTAATTATAATAGAAAATATAATACATGCACAATTATTTTAATTTTGTGTAGAAGTGAATTTAATATTGATATATTTTTTTAATAAAAACATGTTACAACATTGAAAATTTTTTCAAGAAATCATAGTGCATGAATATTTGTACTATAAATATAGCATCTAAATCCTTTTGGTATGTTTTCGTGTAATGTACCAAACATGCCCTGATTTTTTATTTTTTATTTTTAGCTTCATAACTAAACTATATAGTAACTACCATTTAGTCATTTACAATCCACACAACCTACACATTATGTACTCATAGTTATTATTTTATCTTAAAATTTTGTTATTTATATAAAAACTCAAATAAGTATCAAATGCTACTAAAAATTAATATTATATCAAAAATAAATCATTTACTCTATATTATAAAAGTTTTGGCACATGCATCAAACGTGCTTAAACTATCAGCCAAAGATAATAAAGGTTCATGCTCATCACAAGTCATCACATTTATAGTGACACAACGTAAAAATACAAAAACACTTATATTTTCGATAGCATAAAATAATTCAATAAATTTAAAGCAATTCAAATTAAACAATAAAAATATAATGGTTGAGAAGATGAAAAGAATGATGAATAATATTGAGAATATAAAAACCTACTACATATTAGAAAAAACAACTCAAATAGAAGGACAAAATTGTATTAAATTACCTTAAAAAGTAAACATTATACAAAATAAACATTAAGTACATATATATAAAAAATAATAATAATCAAATATCACTATTTTTTTTTACATCATCCTTATTTTGAATTATCTAGCTTAAAAATAAAAATAAAAGAAAAAAAATTGAAGTCTCAATTTATAATATGATGAACTTTGATTTGTCAAAATGTTGATTTTAAGAAAAAAAAAATGTTATGATTTTCACTTACAAATATTAGAAAGAATAAGAAAATATAAATATATGTGATTATTTCTAGTGTATTATTTTCTATGAACTGTTGTTGCGTTTATCCAAATATCATTTATCCAATATTTTTTGATGCGTTTTTCCATTATATCTTCCATCAATTGCATTTTCTTATTTAAGAAAATTATAGAGTTCTTATTTATTTATTTATGTTTTCATATATTTGAATTGTTAATGTCCATGAAAATTTTGTACAAATAAAATAAATATTAAAATTAAAAAATAGATATACAAAAATAATTCGAAACACAACTCTATTTTTTGTAAAATTTTAATTAAACTTATATTTCTCTTTGATGTGACTAAAATTGAACCTAAGAACATTTTGGTAATTTAACTAAAAATAATGAATTAATTCTAAAATTAATTAACTGAGTAAATGAACTAGAGAACCCAAAGGACAAGTTCAGCCCATGAAGAGGCTAGAAACCTAATGGGCCTAAGCCCATCAAGACTAAAATTTATAAATACCATATTCAGGAGAGAAATGGAACAAAAAAATCATTTGCAAAGTTTTTCAGAGTGGAAGATCTCTCAAGAAAAGCAGATCTCTCCATGTGCATTCCTGAGAAGACGAACCGACACTACTGTTTTTCGAAAAGAACCTCGCTCCACTTTTGAGCATTATCATCCTTATTCTTGTCTTCTTTCTCATTATTTCTCTCAAGGCTTGAAAATCATATTTTCTTAAATCCAACAAATAGGTGAGATTTTGATATTCTGATGATGAATGGCGAAGAACTTGAATAGCTAGACGATGAAGAATTTAAATGAATAGTGAAATATTTGTTTGCCAATAGGGTTTCGAAATAATTTATAAGTTAGTTACTCTATTTCACCATTGAGAAGCCCCTTCATATAAACAAAATATGTCACCACATTCCAATTGTACTAAAAATAAATTTAATTATTCAATTATTTGTTTTTTTTAAACAATGTTCATTTTATTTCATGTAATTAAATAACATAAAATATATTTTAATATTTCAAATAAGAAAACATATTTTTAATAATAGAAGATGGAGATTTCATTTGAAATTGTCAAATTTTAAAGATAATTCATGTAACTTCACTATATATTCAATAGTTGCTAACTTTTAATTTATAGATTATATATATTTTTAAAATTATTAAATTTTAAAAGAAATAATAATAAATGACAACTAACAATGGAGCAAAATATTTTTATTAATATATTTTTTAATTATTATATAAAATATATATTTAATATGATATATAAGCAAAAATTATTTACTATTTTTAAATTATAAAATGTCTTCAGTATGATCTCATTAATAAGCAGCAGTCGTAGTAACAATTTTTATAACACTTGAAGATTTAAAATGTTATTATTTGTCACTATACTAAGATTTATTTACTTTTATTTATTTATTTTATTATTTTTAAAATTATCAAATAATACATTTACATATTATATAAATTATTACAGATTTTTTTTATTTAACTTTTATATAACACATATTAATATCTCAATAAATGCAAACTGTACAAATAAGGGCAAATCACATAATTATTCCCTAAAATTTTACTCTAAAATCAATTTAGTCCTCAAATTTCAATAGTTCATTTTTTATAGTCCATAATGTTAATATATTGTTTCATTCTAGTCCTCAAAATCACTTTTTGGTGGTATATTACTGAAAAATTGACCAATTTTGCCATTTAAGGGTAAAATTGTCACTTTTTTTTTTCTTTTTTTGGCTCCAATAGCTATATTTCTTAATATATTTGATAATTAAATGATAAAAGTACTAAAATATTTTTAATTGGCAAAAATTGTGCTACACACTTTTATATTCATCGAAGTTATCCATTGTCAAATCTAAAAACATCATTTTGTGATGAAGCCACACTACCTTAGGGCACACAAGTATTTTTATCTTTAACTGTTGGTTCAATCAATCTAAAATGCATAATTAATCGGTTTAATGTCACATATATTCATTTTTGGAGTGATTGAACAATTGTTTCAAAAACAGTTTGAAATGAATTATTGACGTGAACAACAGCAGCCATGGTGGAGGTGCAGCCATGATAGCTTGAAAAAGAGTAGCCATGGTTGATGTTTTTCAGGGTGGTGTAGCAGCTTCAAATACAGTGGTCATGGCCGCCATTCGTCCAGGCATCCGCGCGGCTACCATGACCCTTTCTATGCGGGCAACCATGTCGTTGGGTGGGGAGAGGGCACTTGGATTGGGGTGGGGCTGGCGGTTGTAGAGGGTGCGGGGTGCAGTGATGGGTGGGTTTATTATATAAATATAATTATATTGTACATTTATATATTTATGTATATACTTATATTTATGTATTAATATATATATTATAATATGAAATATAATATTATAATATATATTAATAAATATATAGTATATATTTATAATATATTATATATTTGTATATATAAAAATAAAAAAGTAGAATAAATTAGAGAAATGAAAATACAAAAACTAAAAATAGTTTTTAATTTTAAAGAGGATGAAAGAAGATATACGAAAATATATTTAAAAAATAAATAAATTAAAATAAAATATATGAAATAAGTAAGGGTAGTATAGTTTTTATATATTAAAATTAGGGTTAAATTGAAGCATATCATGAGCAGGAGGCAGTGTGCATAATTTTCAAAAACACAATGAGGTTTTACACCTATTTTTTTCATAAGGATTTTTTCCCCTATTCTATTTTCACATAGGGTAAATTCAATTTTCCCTAAAAAGAAAAAAAAAAGTGACATAGGAATTAAAGTAGAACATAAAAACTTAAACTGATAATTTTGCCCTAAAAAATGTCAAAATTGATCAATTTTTTTATTAAATACCACCGAGAAGTGGTTTTGATGACTAGAATAAAACCATATATTAAGGTGAGATAAAATATTAAGTCTATAATTTTTAATTTTTGAATTTTTAAGATGAAATAAAAATCTATTATTATTTGAAATTATCCTATAAGATAAAAATTACTGTAGCAATTTTGGATAAATACAATATGAGATTTTAATTATAACAAATAAGTTAGTTGTATTAAAATAAAATTGAAAATAAATTAATAGCCAATAGAAAATTTTTAATTGAATTAAAAAACTTAAAATTCTAAGAATTTGATATTTGATCAAAATTGCACAATTAGATAAATACAAAACTATGCTATATATAATAGTATATAAATAAATGAATTTTAACTTTTTGAACTTTTAAGAACTAGGGGTCATTTGGCTTTATTTCCTAAGTCGTTTCTAGTTTTCAGCCATTTCCAGAAATTGGAAAGGTAGTTATGGTTTTGAAATGAAAATGAAAATGTGTTTGGATGATTTGTTGAAAAATAATGATTAAAATATGTATAAAATTGAAAAGATAGTCGATTTATAATTTTTATGTTTAAGAAGATTTTTTTAAAAAATATATATTATTAATTTTAAGATAATAGTGGATACTTTATATTAAATCAAATTTGAATTTGATTGATGTAATAATACGATGATATTGCAAGTTTAGAAAGAGTTTAAAAATAAAAATAGGAATAGTTTGAGTGAAAATAAGGAGAAAGTAATAGTTTTTAATTTTTATTTTCGGATGAAAATGAAAAGGGGTCATGAAAATAAAACCAACCACCCTAAGGCTATGTTTGATTATATTTTGGTAGAACAATTCTGTTTTGCCAAAATATAACTAAATATACATTTTGTTTGCCTTCAAAATGTCAAATTAAGTTTTCTCAAAATACCCTCTTATATCCTTCATTACCCAAAAACTTTCCTATTTTTCAATATCTATATACATATATTGTATTTCATTATTATCTTACCATAAAAAAATTACTCAATTCCATTTTCACCCAAAAAATTCAATAAAAAAGTATTGATTTGATCATTACAATAAAAATTATTTCTCCCCAAAATATAAATAAACATACAAAAACTCTCCAAAATTCTAACTATTCCCCAACACATAAACAAAAATTTATCATACCCTCAACATAACTTTTACATCTTCCAACCCTACCTCAAAATTCATTTTCCCAAAATATATAAAATGTAATCAAACATTACTTAGATGTGACTAGACCTACTTTCCAGCAAAGGAGCAGCGCTGAAAAATGATTTGTATTCTTCTAGAAAGAAACTACAATTCCAACGTATGCCAAATTTCTTTCTTTTATAAAAAGTTGATGTTTATCAAGTATAGTAAAATGATGATTTCATCATAGTAAAATGATGATTTCATCATATTCTAAAAAAGAAACCAGAAATCCAAAAGTCATTCCAAGTCTATTTCAATTGGTTAATAAATATGAACCCAGCCTAAATTTTTAATATATGCCAATGGAAAGTGCCAATCAAGACATCAAACGACGATGGTATCGATAAACCGCCCAGACCGCAGTCCAGAGTGCCTAAAATCAATTCTGCCACACGGTTTTTTCAACTGATAGAAGCGCACGTGGCTGGCCAGCCACCAGTCGCCATTTTTCATATTTCTTTTCAAGTGGGACGAAAAAGTCAGGCAAATCAAAAGAAAGAACGAACCCATCAAACACAGAAAAAAGAAATTTGGATTGAAAGTTCCATTAGACCAAAAAAGTCAGACTTGATGGTCCCTTTGTCTTTACCTTGAATATCACGAAAACCTTCCATAGACACCCCCACTCCCCTCCCCTCCTTCACCCTTTGCCTATTCTCTCTCCCTCTCTCTCTATCTCTCCACCCAACCCCAGTACCTAGCTTCGTTTTTCACTTTTTTTTTTTTTTTGATCCAGCCAGTACCTAGCTTCGTTAATACCCTGGAAAAACTCCTCCGGGGAAAAAAGAAAGAAAAAGGATTAGTACATAGTTTAGCTGATGAGAAGGTTTATGATAAAGTTTGTAGAATGACAACTTCAGCAGAACATCATGGGATTGCTTCTCTTTCTCTCCTCCTCCTGTTGCTATCGCCGAGAATCATTCTGGTCGGAGCTCAGTCGAGTCCACCCAATGGCAACCAGTACCCTGATTACGCAAGGTTCAGCCCATCCATGGCCATAATCATAGTTGTCCTTATAGCAGCACTCTTCTTCGTGGGTTTCTTCTCTATCTACATCCGCCGCTGTGCCGATGACTCAGGCGCAGCCGGCAGCGTCCGTCGAGCACTTTCCATGCGCTCCCGCCGTGCTGCGACAGCACGTGGGCTTGATCCTTCAGTCATAGAAACCTTCCCCACTTTCTCCTACTCAGAGGTGAAAGACCACAAGATCGGCAAGGGGGCCTTGGAGTGTGCGGTTTGTTTGAACGAATTTGAGGAGGATGAAACACTGCGTTTGCTGCCTAAGTGCGATCATGTGTTCCATTCCGAGTGCATCGACGCTTGGCTCGAGTCCCATAGCACCTGCCCGGTATGCAGAGCTATTTTGGTCCCACAGCCCGGGGATGAGCCGGTTCAGGCACTAGAGTCGACGGACAATAATAACATGGAGAGAAGCAATTCAAGAACAGGTGAAATTGTGGTACAGGTAGATGAAGATCAACACCAAGGACAAGGGAGCACTGGGAACCGGAACTCGAGTTTCGAATATCCAAACCGGCCGCCAAGGTCGTGGTCTATTCGAAGACCGAAAGTGTTTGGTTTTGGCAGGTTCAGATCGCACTCCACTGGCCACTCATTAGTTCAACCAGGCGAAAACCTTGAGCGGTTCACTTTGAGATTGCCTGAGGAAGTCAGGAAGGAGGTCATGGACCGGGCAATGTTAAATCGCACCAGAAGCTGTGCAACTACGTTGCCAAGAGAAGGGAGTTCGAGAAGGGGGTACAGAAACGGCGGAGGAGAAGAGAGCAGCCGGGCCGGTAGGTTCTATCGGAGGATTGAGAGGTCCGACAGGGAAACAAAGTCAGATCGGTGGGTTGTTTTCATGAGAGGGTTGTCGATGAGGTCGCCCAGGGTGGTGGCAGAAGCTAGCGAGGCTGGTGGGAGCAGCCAGACCCCGGTCAAAATACCATCTTTCAAGTGTTTGGAGCCTAAGGCTACGGATGAAGCCGGTCTGTTTTCGGATGAACAGGGTAGGCCCCCGGTTTAATTAGGGATAGATTAGATATCTTTGTTCCAGTATATATTTGGTGGAAAACGTTGAATTTGAGGGGAGGCTAGAAGTACTGTCAAAACTGGGACCCACTAACGCAACGTACAGTTAAATTTTCCAGCTTCCGGTGCCCGCAGCTTGGGCTCGCAATCAGATTCTCGATGATTTCGATTTCTATCTATCCTACGCAGTCGGCGGGCACAATTGTATTTGCGAGTATTCGTTTTCAACTTTTCATCTTTAATATATATATATATATATATATATATGTATAATAGTGAATACTAAATAGTCATAGACAAACTAATGTTGTTGCGTCACCGTATCTATCAAAAAATTTTACGTATAGGCACCGATGAGGATGATCTAATTTTCACTATGGAAATTTGTCTTCACTGTAGTTTGTAAATATGGTTGTGGTGCCAATTAAATCTGCATCCTCCCCTTTTGTGGTCATCGCTGAGTTGATCATTGTTTCTTTCATGGACCTCAATTTAAAATGCCTTTCTAATATAATCTCTGCATTCTAATAACTCAGTCTCATTGCAAATTCGTCAATTTCAGCCATGAGGTTCAAGTTTGTTTTAGAATAAGAAAGCTCGATTTTAGGAGGTAGTCTTATCGATACGTGTGGTAGAAAGTTTAATAAAGATGTATAGAAAAAAGAAAAAGGAAAATAATTTATAAATTACTAGCACTTAGTGCACATTTTATGCGTGTGCATTTAATAAAAATAAAAATTCATGTTATTCAAATAGCTTGAAAATAATTACTATAATAGAAAAAAAAATCAATTAGTTAACACCAATGACAAATACATTTGTGCATCTTTGAAAAAAAAACATAAATAAAAGTTAAAAAAAAAAATCTAAATGGGAGAAATCATGCTTGCATGAAGAAGTTGAGAAAAATAGAAATATGTATAACTATGTATAACCTTTATGGAATTATTATGTAATAGTAACGAGGGGAAGGGGAGTGAGGGTAGTGGGATGGTAGTTTTTTGTATAGACATGAGAATTTGAAAAACAATGAGGATATTTTAAGAAAGATACTTGAAAACATACCAAAAAGGGATTATACTCTTTACTAATAACTAGTGGTTGACGCACACACAATGCGTGTGCAATTATTAATTAAAAAAATAATAAAATAATATAAATTAAAGATAACATAGTTGCAGAAAAATAGAAAAAAAATTGTGAAAAATTAAAATATATGTATAATATTCATGAATTATTGTGGAACCAAGTGGTAGTAATGAGGTAGAAATAAGATGGTAGTTATTCTATAGTTATGGGGATAAACAATAAAAATGAAGGTATTTTAGAAAAGTACTTGAAAATACACCAGTAAGGAGGTAGAGTTGTAGACATTTTATTAATAGTATAGATATAAATATAGAAACTCCCAACTTTGCCAATATGGGACAAAATAGACATCAATAACACATGACTGGCATTAGGAACAACTTGTACAGTGTCATTAGAAACTTCTAAATGAGGGGTTTGAGAAGACACATATGACTATATATCCCATAGACAATGTTATCTAATAATGTCTAAATTTATTTCCAGATATAAAAGCTTGCCCGTTTGGTTTTATTTTCAAAGTCAATTTTCACATTTTTTACTATTTAAAAAATAAAACACATCATTTTTTTTTACACATTTTCATTTTCAAAACACATTCTCCATTCCAATAACATATATATCTTCTCCCAATAACTTATATATCTTCCCTCTTTATTTTATTATTTCTATCTCTCTCCACCTACAATCTATTAAAACCAACATAATCATTAATTTTCCAATCTATCCAAATACAAATTTATTTTCAACACATTTCCACTAACTACTTTCCAATATTTTGAAAATGATAGAAATGAAAATTAAAAATGAAAATAAAACCAAACATGCATATATGGGAAGTTTTGGTATTATAAAAGGTGTACCTTAATTGATGAGAGGGGAACCACTTTGGATCCTCTATTTCATTCTCTATTTCATCTCATATTCCAACTTGTTGTATTTATGCCAAGTGTATCTGATTCTCAATCAATTATTTTTATGAGAAAATATTTAATACACATGTTGTATATTTATGAAATCAAATAAGAGATGGAATAGAGGATTTAAACCAGAGTGAAATAGCTTTTGAACTATCTCAAGGTGTTAAATCATCCAATTAGTGAGAAAACTTGGTATTTTAGGCACATATTTGTTATTTTACACAAATTTTATCTGATGTCCAAATTTATTTTCAAATATCAAAACTTAACTTCGATATTATGTTGGGCAACTATCAGGTCTAGTATGATCCTTTCTTCTTTTTCTTTATTTGGTCAAAGTAAGAGTTAGCTTTTTGAGTTTAAGATAAATTTGCCTTGCACTAGTGCTCACAATTAGCTGGCAATCGTCTCCCAAAATACAGCGACCAACTTTTAAAGATAATAGCTTTACAAATCCCTCAAACTAGCAAATTAAAAGTGTATTTCACTCTCTTCTCAATACTAGAACTAACAATGCTATGATGCTAAGAGCACCAAGTACTTCTGATGCAAATTGAATGATTGAATGAAATGAATAAATTAAGGGATTTTATTTATAGCTGTTGGAAGATTGCTCCTAAATGGAAAGGAATATTAGAAACGTTCCAAGTGAATTGACGTGTTTTTTTGGAGCAACGCAAATTAAAAAGACATGTCAGCTACTACTGGTTGTATTTATATTCACAACTCGCATAAATGTATTATTTCATCTTCCACTTTCATTTCACAACTTAATCTTTTAAATGACATACTTTTGGCATTAAATTCTCATTTAATTGAAATTGATTTTGAATAATTAGACACATTATTAACGTTGACTCACACTATATATTACAATAATTTAAAGCATTTCCATTGACAATAAGCAAATACCTACTTATGTAATTGGTCAAACCTTAATCCATTTAACTTTCTAAACTAATTTTCCAACAATCCCCACATGAATGAAATTAATGCATGTGGCTTTGCAAATGCAAGAGAGAGTTCAAACAGAAAGCTGCTACATCATGATATAAGTAACTTACGACTTTGAACTTTCATTATTGGAGCACTATTAGATTTATTAACTGCTTAGTGAACATGATGTCTTGAACTAATAAATTATTTGTGTAAATCAATATAACGATACCCACACAACTTTTCTTACACTATTTGATTCTCATGGTTGCGTTTGTTTTGGCCATGGATACCATCTTGAATTTGTAAGTGTTTATGATTGAAGTGGCTCTTCTTCGCACTTATATACCTATCAAAAAAAATAAAAATAAATAAATAAATAAACTTAGTGGGGGTTAAAATTAAATGTAGTGGGGGTTTGGACCCTCCCTAATTCCATCAGTGGAGGTTCACCAAACTCCCGCAATTACGTACCTACAAATTCTTAGTGGGGGTTATGGAGCAACCCTCGTTACAACCCCCACTAATCAATAGGTAAATTTGCAGAGGTTATTTTATGTTTAGCAGAATTTTAAACCCCGACTATTAATAAAATATATTATTTTTTAGTATTTTAATGGGAGTTTTAAACCTCTGTTATTATTAAAATATATTATTTCGCATTTTGTTAGTGGGATTTTTAAACCTCCAGTGTTATTAAAATATATTGTTTCATATAAAATTTGTGGGAGTTGTATATCCCTACCTTTATTAAAATGTATTTTATTTCATATAATTTTAGCGAGGGATATAATACTCGCAATTTTTTTTGTGAACCTATTTTTTGGTTAATTTTCCACATCCCTCCACGCTATTACATTTATCTATCAATAGAATTACATTCTCAAAATTAACACAAACTGGTATCACTCCTTTTAAAATAGCAATTACATATTATAATTTGTTACAAGCGTGAATTAACTGGCCGCTATGGAAAAAACTGAACTAAAAAAAACTATACATCTATTCTCTCAAAACAGAAATAGCAAAATTCTAGTGGATTCCAGGGCTTTCAATTCTGCACAGGTTTGAGATCTAGGTGTCCTTTTGATCATTTCCTGCAGCAACATTCAGCAATTCCAGCAAAAATTCAGCAGGGTGCAGCAGCTGATTCCCGTCCAGGTGACATTTTCAGATTGTTCCACCTGTTCGCTTCTGGTTGCAATTTGTTTGTATGTTGAGTCCTTTCTTGGCAGCTTTCATTGACATCAGCAGCAGCAGCAGCAAATTTGGTCCACATATCACCAACAAACCTTGAGTTGGTCAGCAAGCAAATTTAAATTGAATCTTTTTTTTTCCTTCACCCACTAATATAATATGTTCCACCAATCCGTGCACTCTTTTCACCATTTTGAAGGAAATACAGTACCATATCAATTTTGTAATTCATGCAGCAATTCTGCAGTCATCACAAGGTATAGTAAAATTGTGAAAAGTCGTGGAAGATGGATCTTCCAAAGCTAACACATTAGATGTTTCTAAGCATGAAATCACAAATTCAAATGATTATACGGTGACAGCTGGAAACGTTAATGATAGAAAAGCAATCATCCACCTATACATGTCTGTGTTTTCATGAATCATAGAGATTTTGAAATTACAGCATCAAAGTAATAACCCAGCTTTGTAGTTTCTACAGATTAAAAAAGAAGTTACACCTTGTGATGTCCTAAACAAGCAGGGCCCCAGCACCACCTCTGCACAGACTTGAAAGATTCTTGACCAGATCACTAACATGATAAGGAAATAGAAAAGATTACATTTGTGTCCAAGTATATCTCGAATAAGAGAGGTAATGAAATGATGGAAATTCTGTTTAAAAAAAAAAAAATGATACGCAAACACACACACGCACAAAATCTACCAATAAAGATATTTCCATCCCATAATGTTAAGGTTTTCCCTGACTTTGTCCGTGTCAACAAACAATTCGAAATACCTCGACTTTTTAATTAAGAATAGGTCCGAGTCAAATAGCAATGATTCGAAGCATTTCTTTTAACACTATTTCGAAAACCCAAGGACTCAATCGTACGTATACGTAAAATACAGGATTTCCAATCCTAACATGAAAGGGAGGGAAACGGATACTCAATTTAAAGTGAGTAAACAGAATTCCATACTCGATCTCATAGATACATATAGAATTCTGCAGAAAGCCGTATTTAATGAAAGTCGTATGTACGGCTTGGAGGGAGATCTTTCATATCTTTCGAGATCGACCCTACAATATGGGGTAAAAAAGCCAAAATAAGTGATTTTGGCCCTTATCAAAAGAAAACTGATTATTAAACCCCTTTCATGCTCATGTCACGTCGAGATACTACAAAAGAAAAAATAGCAAAATCCGATCCACCCTACAGTATGGATGTTATGATGGATGTAAGTATATTCTTATCTTTTATTTTTATTATCTTCTTTACTTTGTTAATTTTAACTAAAGCTCGTAAGGGGTTGTTTTGTTCTAGGAGTTTGATTCTTATAGAAGTCAATGTGCAATGCTAGAAGCCAATCACAATTGGAACTGTACTTAAATAAAAGTCCAATTGATAGGAAACAATTTCCAAATCTAGATGTGCTTGATTATTGGAGAGGATATAGTGCTAGATATCCTGAGCTTGCCTTGATGGCTCGTGATGTTTTGAGTATTCCAATCACTACAGTTGCTTCTGAATCTGCCTTTAGTCATGGTGATAGAATTATTAGGAAGTTTCGCAGTTCAATTCTACCAAAAAATGCAAAAGCAATTTTGTGTGGTCGCAATTGGCTTGAAAGTCCAATTTTTTTTTATTTCATTTCCATATTTTTAAGTTTTTTTAAGAATTTACTTTATATTTTCGAATCATTGATATTATTATATGATTTCATATTACAACTTATGATTCTAAAGATGAGGAAGATGAAGAGGATCTCTCAACAAATATCGAGAAGTTGGTTGCCCAAATTGGCAGTACTTCATATGCATGCTAAGGTCAAGACTTCATCTTTATTAATTACACACTCATTAATTTGTTTACTTAAAGATGACTAAGCTTTACATTTCTTCTTACCAGAATGTCTTTTGAGGTATCTTCTATATTGTATATTCGACCAAGACTAGTGATATTGTTGGCAATTTGTATTGCATCCTATGATGGAAAATCCCTTAAAGTTGCCATGCAAGGGATGCACGGGGGATATGTTTTGATGAAAACTCAATTTTGATGGCTTTGCATTGAATTGAAAACAATGTTGCTATTTTGATTTTCAAACAAGATTGGAAAGTATCAATGCATTCGAATAATTGGATGTTTGGTTTGTGGACTTTTTGAGTTGGTTTTGGTATAGTTAAACACTTATGTTGAAATTTAAATTTGGTTGCTGGTGTAAATGGAATTGTACAGAGTTTATCATATTCTATTAGCTTAAATGGGAAAAAGATTGAGTTGACTTTTTCCTTAATTATGGGAAGTTTGACTAGGCTTGGAGAAGTCTGAATTCGCTGGATTCATGCTTGTTAAATTAAAATAAATATATTATAATAGCTATTTTTTATTAAAAGCAAAAATATAAATATTACAAAGTTATAAGTAAATTATAGGGTTCACTTAATTTAATTTGATTGTAAGTGATGAATAAGAATTTAATAATAATTAATTAACATATGTTAAATAAAGATTAAAAGATTATAGTTTAATAAAATAATATAACATTGTATTTAACAAAAAATTTAGATTTTTTTGTATTGGACCCACCCAAACCCGGCCTAACCCATTTTCAACCCAATCCATTTTTAACCCATAAACATAAACCCATTTTAAACCTAACCCATAAAGGCCCAACTCATATCCAACCCAACCCACCCATTTGCCACCCATAATTTTTTCTCACCTCCAACTTGCACAAACATCAATCAAGATGTCACCGTGAATTAATTCTAGAGGTATCTCCATCCTTTCCAACTAAATGAAAAGTGTTTTGACTTCCCAAAGTTGTGGCATTTTTTTGAATTTTTAGCCTTTTTAGTTTTTACCAATTCGATCACTTATTAGGAGCTTTCTCTTTTTGCTAGTGCTTGAGCTTGGTTCACTAAGTTGGCCTTAACTTCTGTTCAAACCTTTTCAAATTTGACCTCAAGCTTTTGATTGTCCTTCTTAATCCTCAATCTAATGTTCAAGTGTTCAAGTTCCATTTTCTTTTCTTTATGCTTCAATAGTTCTTGAAGTCCTTTGGTGATAGCCCTAACTTCCAATCATGGTAGCCCTTGGAAGGATTTAGTGAGACTCATGTTCTCGACATGTATCTTATGTAAAGTCTATAATTCTTGGACTTCACTCATTATAGATTTTGAATCAAGCCTTTGAAGTCCTAGAACTTCAGACTATGAACTTCTCCAAGTTGACATTTCTTCTCTAGTGACTTCTACAACTCCTTAGCTGATTTAATCAAATTATATATATTGTACAGCGTATTGATCAACTCATTCAACATGTAGTTCCTCTATAATAAATTGTTGTGGCTCCACTGATCTTTTCTGAATGTTGGTCTATTTCGTAGCAGAGTTGGAGCAATCCTTATTATGAACCTTTATACATTCAAGGTTGTATGATAAAACATCTTTGTTGCCAACTTAAAACTAGACTCACAGAATTCCACCCATTTATCTTCATGAACAGGGGTCATTGCTTATGCTTATGTTGCTTGTGCTATTGACGCCATAAATTCTATTTCAAAATAAATTCATCTTAAAGTTGTTGGAGTACAGTGATCGGGATTAATGTGATCCACTCTTCTTTTTCTTTATTTAGCCAAGGTAAGAGTTGTACTCTTTGTCTTTAAGATGAATTTGTCCTGTGCTGGTGCTCATTGTTGACCGACTATCGTCTCATAAGATACAATGACCAACTTCGAAGAGATAATAGCACCACAAATCCCTTAAACCGGTATAATAGAGTATATTGAACCATTTTCTTTATGCTAGAACTAAGAATGGTATTATACTAAGAGCCCTGAACACTTATCATGCAAACTGAATGATCGAATGAGATGATCAAGCTAAAGGAGTCTATTTATAACTATTGTAAGGTTGCTTTTAAGTGGATATGACTATTAGAAAAGTTCCAAATAAATTAATGTGTCTGTTATGGAACAACACAAATTGAACAGACATGTCAATTAGCACTGATTATAACTGCAACCATATCTCTCAAAGGTGTGCTAGTAAACAATTAATCTTTCTACAACTTTTCATATAATTATATCTTTCCTTTCTAATTTTACTTGGGATTGAAGACCTTTCATCTTTCCACTTTTATTTTACAATTTAATCATTTAAACGGCATACTTTTGGTATTAATTTCCTATTCACCCGAAACTGAATTTTGTTAGATACATTATTGGTATCTACATGTAGTGTGGATTACAATAATTTAAAGTACTTCTAATGACAATAAGTAAAAACAACTTAATTAATTGATCAAACCTTAGTCCACTCAAGTTTTTGAACCATTTTTACAACAATTATCTATAGTATTATATATAGCACAATGGTGTGGGACCATAATTGTGTAATTTTTCAACAATTATCTATACTTATATATATATATCTTACAGAAACATCTTCTTGGCTAATACTCTCTTGAGCTGCAATCATGCATCCAATTAACTTCTTCTCAGGGAGATTGATTTCTAGAAAGTAATGTTAACTTCTCAAACTACACCTATACCCTTGTCCTTCCATTTACTATCTTGACCTCCTTTCGCCTGATTTAACCTAGCAATATGGACCTTTATTTGCTTTAGGGTTCAAGTTTTTTTTTTAGGGTTCAGGATTTAGGATTTAGGATTCAGGGTTCAGCATAACATTCTCTAGCCACTGCTCACGAGCAGCTTCACCTATTCCACTTAATGTGGAGAACTTCATCTTCATGTGGTAGATTGATACCACTGCTTAGGAGAGGTTCAGAGTCAACCTCCCCATTATGACACAGTATCCTGATGTGGTCTTGACAACTAAAACCTCACCAACTTTGTAACTTATTTAGGATGAGTGCTTAAGAAGAGGGAAAGGTAGATCTCCTAGAGTGCCTCCACCGTTTCACCAGTGAATCACGCCAAAGGAGTGTTATTTTTTTGCAGCTGGGCATTGTCCACTCCAAGTTGAAAGAATACATCATAGAAAATTATGTTTGTCAAGCTACCACTATCCACCAAGATCTTCTTTACCCATACATTGGTAAGGAGGCAGAGATCATTATGACATCATTGTGTTTACCTCGCCTAGCCTCTAGTCTTCAGCTTTGAAAGTGATGCTGGGTAGTGAAGGGTGCACCTCGTATATCGTTAATATAGGATCCATCGAGTGAGTTTGAGTCTATCTCACTACTCGTGCCAACGCCTTCCTTGTATTTGATGAGTCCCCCTTAGAGATCCTCTGGAGATCACCAAGATGATCTTAAAAATAGATGAGTTCTCCAGGTCTCATTGATACTGCCGTTTCTCAGGGCTCTGAATGTTCATTAATCCGCTGCCAGTATCTTCACTTCTTCTAGCCCTAAATCCCTCTTCAGGCTCTTTTTTCAGACCACGAATTCCTTCAGGTATCTTATCTGGACTAGTCTCTCAATCTCATCTTTCAGATATTGGCATTCCTTAATATTATGTCCATTGTCGCGATGGAAGCAACATCATTTTTTAGACTTTTATCTCTTTGGATCATGCCGCATCTCTGAAGAGGTTGTATCAGACCTCACTACTCTGCTACAACTAAAATATCATCCCTGGTTATTATAAGTGGATTATAGGTAGAGAAAATTCTAAAAGGACTACGCCTACTATCTCCTAGCTTCTTATTATTATTGTTGCCTCCTTCATCTTGCACCTTACATTTGCTGATGTCAGAGACCATCACCACCTTGATTCAGATGTACTTTTTTGCTCAAATGATGAGCTCTTTATATGGTTGGGGGTTTAAAGCTATGGACTCCCAAAACTCCTGGTGCCACAAATTCTACTGAATAATGCTGGGCAAAAAGCTCTTGGTTGATATGGGGAATCTTATGCACTGCCTGAATGAAGTAATTAAGGTTATCTCACAAGGACTCTCCATCCTTATGCTAAGCTGTCGTCTTAGGAAAGTTGCAGTTAATAGAGAAATTTTAGATAAAGTGCTGCGCCTGTTGCTCCCAGCCTGTGATGGATCCAACAAGCATCTAGTTAAACCATATCAAAGTATGCTTGGTAAGTATGGAGTGAAATACTTTGCAGTAGACAGCTTCCTCAGGTCGTAAATCTCCATCTTCGCAAGGAACTTGTCCAAGTATTCTTAAGGGTCCACTATGCTATCAAACTCTAACAAGTTGACAATCTTTGCTCCTGAAAGAAATAACTCCACCAAGAAGAATGGGCTAATCAGTAGAGCGACAACTAGAGGGAGGTGCTCATTTCTAAATCCTCCTGAGCATTAAGGCATGAGTGAGTAAATTTGAACTGCAATGGTAGTTGGCAGATACTGTAATACATTAGTTTAGATGGACGATTGCAGTCCACCTACTGAAGTGGATAAGTGATGTCCCATTATTAATTTGTCCTTCGATCGTCCACTTTGAGGACGATAAAGCTTTCATGCTTAGGCGAGAGGATTGGGGGTTACTCCTAAGGGCAGTATTTTCCCATGAATTAGGCGACTGCTCTAGCCGCAACCAGTATGGAGGCATACTCCACCAATGCCACCAGTACTTCTGAGGTCCTTTGCAACACTGGTTCTCCAGGGGATGATGCCTACTGTGCCGATTTCTCCTCTTGTGGCAAATATGCTTCAAATGTTGGCTTGAGTGTCAAACATGGCTATACTTTAAGCTAATTGTTTTCCATGTTATCATCTCTTTGGGCAACTTGGTTGTTGGAGTCTTGAGCTTTGGACCTTATCTGTATTATCAACATTCCTTCTTTTTAGGTAAGATTTCCCATAGACGACGCCATGATAATGCTTCTTGAAAATGAAATTAAGGTTATCTCCGGAAGTCAAAGAAATTTAGAGAGTGCTTTACTCCGAATGCGTTTGCGTAGAGCTATAGCTCTAGATTTTTTGCAAGTGATTTTTCATCTCCCATTTGATATTAGGAATTGTTATTTATAGTGATTGAATCCTTAGTGAGCTTCGACCTCCTTAGATCTAGATTGCCATCTTAGTTTAATTGGACTCTTTGATCTTTTACTTATTATTTATTTATTGGGCTCTATTAATCAAATTTTACTTTTTTACTACTAAAAACTTAATTTGTCATGTCAAAAATATTATATGAATTTTAACCTCTTGAACTTTTAAATGTTAAATGTAACTAACTTCTTGAACCTTTAAATATTAAATTTAACTACATTTACTTTACAGAAAGGAGCAAGGCTGAAAAATGTTTTGTATCTTCTATATCTATACTATATACTATATAAAAAAGGAAGCCATCATACACTCACAAAGTGGAAGTTATTCTAGCATTACACCAAATTATGATTTGCCTAAAATAACCCTGAATGTTTTTGTAATTTTCTTTTAAAGTGCATAACTTCCCACTCATTCTTCATCTTTCCATTGTCATAACTCCTTTTACACATCATTCCTTAACTCCCCATGATCCATAACTATCCTTTCAAGAATTTTCATCCATAGCTAGAATTTTTCTGATGAGATCATCTTTGTTCTTTTTTCTGAGGTGATCTTCTTTTATTGTACGTGTTTCTTTTGTTTTATTACAATTTTATACTAAACAATGATTTTTCCAATATTGAATTTTAATAGTCAAAATCTCGTGGAGATTAATATAAGATATTTTTAAATTGTTTACATAAAAATCTGATCGATTGAGTTCAATTGTCAGCACAAGTAGTAGAGCATATTTTGATCCTAACAAATTTGTAAATTCTCACATTTATTTTATTTTATCATTCTACTTATTATGAAAATATATAATACTTGACAAATTCTTTTGGTTGCAGCCTAAAGACAGGTTGGAGAAATTACTCTGAACAAATCAAATTGTCGTCGGCAACATGTGTGCTAGTTGCCTCTCTCTTGGTGAAGACAAGATTTCCTTCAATCTGATGTGAGTACGGATTTTAAGAGTGTGATTATTCATGGTTTAGTTTGTGAGTGTAACTGGTTTATCGCATAAGAATGACGATGTTTGTTTCCTAGTGGCCTTTGTTTGTCCACTTGAACTCTCTTTGTGAGTGTAACCTGTGGGATGTTTGGTTTGTCCCTATAACTTCACCCATGATTTTTTGAAGGAGAAAATTGTACACAAATGTATTGCTGAATATAGATATTTTTCACCTTTTAAGAGCTGACTCATCCATTGCGTTTCTATACTGATATATATTCTATTTAATTTCGTTTCTATAATGATATATTCTATTTAACATTATTTTTCTGTCTACATTCCTCTTAGTAATTGGTTGTGCAATTTTGCAGTATCATTCATGCTAAATCTTTGATATTTCAACCTAATGGGATCATGGGAATCTAGAATTTGATATTTGACAGATCATTTAATGTGAGTATTCAAGATTAAATTTTTGGACTAAATAAAATTCTATTGCTACTAATCTTGACTTGTAATTAAAACTTCTGTGGTAGTTATTATTAATGTAATTTTGGAGTCATGTAATGAGAGAGAGAGAGAGAGAGAGAGAGAGAGAGAGAGAGAGAGAGAGAGAGAGAGAGAGAGAGAGAGAGAGAGTACTTTAAGAATGAATAACAAAGTTTTCAAAAGAAGTAATTAACTTCAACTTCTATTTTGGAAATAATTTCTGAATTTGGATTCAGAAAAAAATAAGTTCACTAATCTTCACATTTCTCCTTCATTTTTTCCCCAAATGTCCACCATTTCTGCAACCATTTTCTCCCTCATGCAGGCATTAGAGTCCAAAGCCCTATGTCTTTCCACCGCGGGCTGCAGTCGGTGGCCCACAGAAGGAAAATTTTCTTGACTTCAAAATCTATGATCAGAGTCGCTTTTGGCGCAAAAAGGGCTGACAGCTTTCGGTCTTGGTTTTAAGAATTTCCCTTGCTGCATCGGTGCATCCGAGGATGAGCCCAAGATTCACACCTGAGTTCCTAACCTTCATGACATCAAACTGCCATAATTCTGGTTGTGTTTGATATTATGAAATGTAGTCAATTGTCCTAATGGGAGATTTCGGGCTTTGAAATTTGATGTGGATGATTTGAGAAACATAAGATGAATAAACAATGGAAACATTAGGGAGAAGAAAGGAAAAGGTTATCAAGTTTATTAAATCCATGAGTTATTTTCCAACATGTCCAACTGATCTTTTACATGATTTTAATTACTATGTGATCAAGTTACTTCAGAGTGCTTCTGTTTGTGTCAGTATTTTTAGGTTGTTCGACATGTGGAACCAACTTCAGTGCATGCAGACCAACTAGATTTTAAGCTGATCACTGCTCCGTAATTCGCAATTGTCCATCACCTTTCTTGGCCAATTTCTTTCCTCAGATTTTATAACTAGCTTTCATACTAGATTTCTTTTCTTATAAATATATTTTTGTTGTCTTTCTTTTTCTTTTTTACTTCCAAAATAATGGATTTAGCCATTCCCTCCCTTCCTGATGGGTTTACCTATTCTCAATCCATCGGAAATGAACCTATATATTTTCTTTTTTAACAAAATTACACTTCATAATTTAACAAAAATACTTTTATATTTAAGAAAAGAAATCTGCACTTTGTAAATATTTGATATTATATTCCAACTTATTTGATTGTTATGTGTTTTTACTTAATTATATATTTTATTCATATATTTTTTTAGTAATACTATAAAAATTATTAAATTATTATAAAAATTAAAAAAATAATAAATAATAAAAATAAGAATAATTATGCGCATCTCAATTTTTATAATAAAAAAATAGAAGTATTATCAATTTGGTTCATTCCATGGTAATGAAATATATATAATTTAAAATATTATTTATATCAGCATATCTTCGAATGACTAGAAAATATATATAAAACTAATAAATGAAAAGTTGTCCATTTTATCAACAATTCTTCAAATTAAACTTAATAAATCATTCTAACCTTATCACAAAAAAATTAAGCACTTTAGTTATAAAGCATTTTATAATTTTTTTGTAATTATATTTTATCAAAAAATTCAAAAGAGCTCACTAAATTATAATTTGAAAAATAATAATTTTAAAGAAATTGTGCTATGGTAACATATAAAATGCATATATTTACTGATGTAATTTAAATAACATTAAAAGTAATAAACTGCATAACTACAGACTTACTAAAAAAAATCTATGGTAATATATAAAAAATATTTTACTAATAAATACTTTTATTTTAATAATTTTTTACAAAAGAGTAATTTGATCATTTAAAGAATTTATTTCATTCATACTGGGCATTCCTATTTACCAATCATTAGAATGGAATTGGGGAAGGAATAACGATTCCATTCTTTTCTTATTCCTAGTATATACTAATTATAGGACAAACTATATATACCAATATCATTCCATTCCCAACTTCATTCTATTCCTAAAGTCATTCCTTTCTCATCTAATTACATTCCTACATACCAATCACCATCTTATTGTTATATTAATATTATTATTATAACAATCAAAATAATGTTCTCAGATTCATGAGAAAAATATATTAGAGATGCAGAATTCTTTACTACATTTTTAGGTTAGATGCATAGCATAAATTTGGAAAATAAACATTGTCCTTCCTCCATTATTGCTAAACAATTCATCATTTTCATTGAATGTTTTGTGAAAAATATATTTCAATACGTGTAAAATTGATTGAAATTAAATCAGTTCTTAACTGGCACTTACATCTATACTCTATAATTTTTTGAAGTGTTCTTTTTTAATTTTTTTTATTTTTATAATTGAAATAGGAGTCATTAACATTGAAAAGCTTATTTCTTTTTATTATTTTGGGTATTCTGCTGCGATTTATTTCTTCATTAATTTTTTAGCGTTTCATTAAAAAAAAAGTATGCTTATCTTTGATTTATTTTGAGTTTGATAAAGATTTGCTTCTTCATTCTCTTCACTTTTTGGTTGAAAATATTGGATGGATTTAATATTGCGAGTGTAGTTTATGTTTTAGCAACTTGAAGTTGAGTGTTGAGCGTTTTTCTTTTATTCTTGATTGGTAGTCATTTTCATATGTTGTTAATAAAACAATTAATATTAAAGTGTTAAGTTGCTTTCCAACATCGATCTGCTCATATGAGTGGCATTCAAGCTCTGTAGTTTGCAACGGGAATTTGTTAGCTTACCACATTTTGGTCATTTGTTATGTCCAATTTGGCTGCTTTTATAATGTTTTATTATATAGAAGAAATCTCCTTCCCCAATTAAAACTGTACTGTATGTAAATGGAACTAAAGTGACTGAAGATGGACTGATCTCTCTTGCTTTTGGTTGGAATAAGCATGGGCTGTGCAGCTTCAAGTTCTGCAACAAAAAAGATGAGTACTAATCTCATCTTATTTGCTAAGTTGTCGATTAATATTGCGTAATTGAAAGATTTGTAGTACCCCCCCCCCCCCCCCCAATTCAATCAGACGGAGACTCAAGAAATTTGTTTTGTTATACTTCATGTATTTTATAGATTAAGTTCTTTGCATGTGCTGGTATTTTTGTTAATATCTTTTAATATTTTTGTTTGAGAATGTATATACTTCTGTTGTAAGCTCAGGTCTTATTTCCTTTCCTTAATTTGGGCATTGTTCTAGAGTCCATATTTTAAATAATTTTCTTTTATTTGGGTTATGTAATTTTTTATGATTAAAAAATAGTTGATTATATTAATTATGTTATGAATTGATCTTTTTGATTTAATGATATCTTTGTTGTACAATTTTATATAACCCTTTTAATTGCTTTGTGATGGCAAAAATTTTTAATATTATTTAATAATTAATTACGTTACACTTCAAAAATATTTATATTTATATTTATATGCGCGGAGATCGCGTGCGATGGTTGCTAGTTCTTGAAAGAAACTAGGGTTGCGTTTGGTTTTCTTTTCATTTTTAATTTTCAACCCATTTACTATACGAAAATGCGAAATTTTGTTTGATTTTTCATTTTCATTTTCATTTTCGGTTGGGCAGAAATATGTTTTCATTTCCCAATCCTTTTTGGTGTGATTGAGTGGGGGCGGCTGATAAGTGCAAAGGAGGTGTAGGGATGACAGCTAATAATTCGGCAGGAGTTAGATGGATGCCTTGGAATCGCTTGTGTAAGCCCAAGTCTAAAGGAGGGTTGGGTTGTAGAAGACTTCATGAATTTAATCTAGCCCTATTGAGAAAGCAAGGTTGGCGCTTGATAAATTATCTGAACTCTTTGGTTGCTAAAGTGTAACATTGATGCTGTTATGAATCAAAGTGGTTCTTCTTTTGGTTCAGGGGCTGTTCTAAGGAATGATCAAGGGAGAGTTTGTGCTGCATTAGCCGTACCACATCGAGGCAAGGTTAATGCGGCATTGGCAAAGGCTATTTTGCTCAAAGAAGCCCTCACATGGATCAAAGAATTGAATAGGTCGCGTGTTGTTTTTGGGTTGGATGCTCTGATTGCTGTGAATGCAATCTTTAGTAGTGTCGAGGATTATTCGTATTTTTGTTCAATTATCTTGGATTGTAAATCTATGCTATCGGAGATTACAAATTGTAATGTTTGTTTTGCTCGACGTTCAGCGAATCAAGCGGCTCATTGTGTTGCTAGGGCCGCAATTTCTATGAGTGAACGTTGTATGTGGAAAGATTATATTCCTACATTTATTTCTCATGTAACTACTGTTGATTTGGAATGAAATCTCTTACTCTAGAATTTTTTTTAAAAAAAACTATTAATTTGTTAATTTATTAATAGGCATAATAATTCTATAGTTAATTATTTATTTATTAATTTATCAATAGGCATAATAATTTTATAATTATCATAGTCAATATATTTATATCTTATCATATCAAATACTCATCATTATATATATCACATCACTATCTTTTGCACATGAATTTCAATAACACGTATCTATATCCTACGATCAATTCAACATTACAATTTTAAATATATAATCTCATTTACTAATCCAAACATAAATTCATTTCTACACAAACTTCAATACCAAAATTAAAAATACATGAAAACATGAAAATTGAAAATTGGAAATGAAAATAAAACCAAACACAACCAACAATTCCAACTGATTCTCAGTCTCTTTCTTCCACACAAGTTGATGTTTATCAAGTATTGGAAATGATTTTATATTCTTTAAAAAAAAAAAAAAAAACAGAAATCCAGAACTCAATCCAAGTTTATTTCCTTTGGTCAATAAACATGAAAACGGCCTAAAGTTAAAATATGCCAATTGAAAGTGCCAATCAGGACATCCAACAATGATGTTATCAATAAACTGATCAGAATTCAAATCAGAGTGCTTAAATCAATTGTGCGATCCCATTTTTTCAACTGATAGAATCGCACGTGGCTGGGCAGCGACCAGTCACCATCTCGTGGCCATCGTGTATATTTCTTTATAGGTGACGAAAAGGTCAGGCAAATCAAAAGATCGAACAAACCCTTCATTCCTCCAATTCTTAAATTGTGTTAAATATTTAGTGTAGAAAAAATTATTTTTATTTGAATTTGATGTATGAAATGAATGATTACTTAAATTAATGTTAAATATTATTTTTTTATTTATTTATAATTAACTAATTATGAAATAGTATTTATTCCAAAGAATGTATTTAAAAATGAGTAAGAATTGAAATTTTTTTAAATAATATTTTTTCTATATTATTGAAAGTTTTATTTTTTATTAATATTAAAATATTATATATTTGTAACATAAAATATAATTATTAGGTAATTATAACATCATATTGATCCAATCAGTAGCTGAACCGATCAAACTAATAACCATTGGGTCCGATTTTAAAAACTTTGCTCCAAACAGAAAAGAAGAAATCTGGATGGAAAGTTCCATTAAACCAAAAAAAGTCAACTTGACAGTCTCTGTGTATTTTTACCTTGACTATCACGAAACCTTCCACACACACACACACCCCTCGTCTATTCTCTCTCCCTCTCCCTCTCCCTCTCTCTCTCTCTCTCTCTCTCTCTCTCTCTCTCTCTCTCTCTCTCTCTCTCCACCCAGTACCAACCTCCTTAATACGCCGAAAAAACTACTTTAGGGAAAAAGGACAAAGAATAGCATACAATTTAGCTGATGAGAAGGTTTATGTTAAACTTTATAGAATGACAACTTCCGCAGAGCATCATGGAATTGTTTCTCTTTCTCTACTCTTCCTGTTACTATCTCCGAGAATCATTCTGGTCGGAGCTCAGTCGGATCCACCCACGACCAACAATGGCGACCAGTACCCTGATTACGCAACGTTCACCCCTTCCATGGTCATAATCGTAGTTGTCCTTATAGCAGCACTCTTCTTCATGGGTTTCTTCTCTATCTACATCCGTCACTGTGCCGATGTCTCAGGCGCGGCCGGCAGCGTCCGCCGAGCACTTTCGTACCGTGCTGCGGCAGCACGTGGGGTTGATCCTTCGGTTGTAGAAACGTTCCCCACTTTCTCATACTCGGAGGTGAAAGACCACAAGATCGGCAAGGGGGCATTGGAGTGTGTAGTTTGTTTGAACGAATTTGTGGAGAATGAAACGCTGCGTTTGCTATCCACATGTGATCATGTGTTCCATCAACAGTGCATCGACGTTTGGCTCGAGTCCCATGTCACCTGCCCGGTCTGTAGAGCTAATTTGGTTCCACAGTGCGGGGATGAGCCGGTTCAAGTTCTAGAGTCGACGGACAATAATAACATGGAAAGAAGCAATTCAAGGACCGATGAAATTGTCGTACAAGTTGATGAAAATCAACACCAAGCTGGACAAGGGAGCACCGTGAACCGGAACTCGAGTTTGGAATATCCAAACCGGCCGCCACGGTCATGGTCTATACGGAGACCGAAAGTGTTTGGTTTTGGTAAGTTCAAATCACACTCTACTGGGCACTCATTAGTCCAACCAGGCGCAAACCTGGAGCGGTTCACTTTGAGATTGCCTGAGAAAGTCAGGAAGGAGGTCCTGGACCGGGCTACGTTAAATCGTACCAGAAGCTGTGCGACTACGTTGCCAAGAGAAGGGAGTGCGAGAAGTGGGTACAGAACCGGCGGAGGAGAAGGGAGCATCCGGGCCGATAGGTCTTATTGGAGGATCGAGAGATCCGTCCGAGAAACAGAGTCAGACCGATGGGCTCTTTTCATGAGAGGGTTGTCGATGAGGTCGACCAAGGTGGTGGCGGAAGTTGGTGAGAGCAGCCGCACCCCTGTCGGAATGCCATCTTTTAAGTGTTTGGAGCCCGAGGCGGCGGACGAAATCGGTCTTTTTTCGGATGAACCGGGTAGGCCTCCGGTTTAGGATCTTGACATGACATGGATATCTTTGTCAAATATTGTTGAAAAACACTGACTTCGATGGGTTTTCTATGGTTCTAATCACTTTATTTTTATCTATTGTTATGTAACACTGTGTATTGTGTCAAGTGTTCATTTATTTTTGTAAAGAAAACAAAGTAAAATTTAAACAATTACCCATTTTCACATCAAATACCTTAAATATTCTTTTTAGTTTGTTTAACCCTTTTTGTTTAGCATATAATTTTATTTAATGTTTTAACATCTAATTTTGTTTAATATCTTCCATACTTTATAATAATATATATTTTTTTATATTATAGTATCCCATCGATTAATCAATCTCTAAAATTATAGTAATACCAAGAATTAGATTATATATTATTATGTATTTTCTTTTTTGATTTTCTCACATTCCAAATACATGAATTCTTATCAAACTTAATTGTTTTTTTAGTGCATTTTTTAATATTACAAAATACATGAATTCTTAACAAACTTAATTGTTTGAAAAATTATTTCTATATGTAATGTTATTATAATAAAGTATTTTAAGTAATGTTATTATTTCATGTAATTGAATATGCATTTTCATTTTTTATTTTTAAATTATTTATTTTATGTTTAACTAATAAATAATTCAGTTAATTAAATGAAATTATCTTAAATATATTTATTAACTTAAAATTATTTAATAATATACTCAATTAATAAATATATTTAGTATTACTATTATTAAATATTAATTATTTAAATAAATTAATTTAGTATGTGATATTATTAAATAGATTATTCTTATGATGTTTATTATTTAATATATTGAATAGGTGGAATTATTTTAGATTTTTATTATATATAATTATTTTTTATTTTTATTTGTTAATTAATAGATAATTCATTAACTTTGAATAAATTGCTTTAGACATATTTATTATTCATATTATCAAATAGATAATTCACAAACTTGTGTTTCAATACTTTTTCCATTTTAGAAATTTTATTTTATTTTCAATTTTGCTGATTTTGTTATTTGTTTCATGGCATTTTTTACCTTTTATTTTAGCACTTTTTTAATTTTTTTTATTTTCGATGATGTGGCATTACACATGGATGGTGACTTGGTGTCTTGGTCTGGTCCTAGGTGGCAAATCCCCAATTTCTCGGCCCAATTGAAGTTGGCTAGTCAAATCGCGGGCTCAATTGGAAAATTTTGAGCCCGATTTACTAAAATTGCGAAAAATTGGATTTAATGTGCAAAAAATTAAGGAATAATGGACTAAATATGATAACCCCAAATCAAAATGGAGTAAAAAAAAACTCGCAATAGTTGACGGACTAAAATTGCATTTTTCCCGGGTGTAGGTGGTGGAGAAGAAGATCTTTATTTTTTTTTTCCTTTTCTTTAGTTTTTACTTTTAATTTGTATATAAAATTAATTAAATTCTTTTAATTATGTAAGTTGAAATTATATTGTTAATATAGTATATCAAATTTTTATTTTAATTAGTGAATAATTATAAGTTATAATTATATTTATATAAATATATCACTTTATATATGATATGTGTATATATATGTGTGTCATATAAATCACATATTTGAAACTTAATTTGGGGGGGGGGGGGGGGGGGGGAGTGGGGTTAGGAATTTTAATTTATGTTTAAATATAATTAAATTATTTTAAATATGTGAGTTAAAATAATATTGTTAACTTAATTTGGTTATTTTTTTGTGTGATTTTATTATGTGTTTATTATCTGCTTTGGAAGAATAAATTATTAGAAAATGTGAAAATTGTGTTAGGGAAATGTGATTAATTTTTTGTTATGTTTTGGGAAATAGTTAAAAATTAGTTTTGCAGAATTTTTGTATGTTTGTTTATGTTTTCGATGAAGACATTTTTAATTGTAAGAGTCAAATCAATATTTTTTTTGTTAAATTTTTGGGTTAAAAATGAAATTGAGCGATTTTTTTATTCTTAGAATAATAATAAAATATATATGACGTGTATGTATATATTCAAAAATGGGAACGTTTTGGGGATAATGAAGGATAGTAGAGGGTATTTTGAGATTTTGTTTTTTTTGGAGGAAAAATAACGATATGTAATATATAAATATACATATAAACAGATGTGTATATATAAATTATATCATATATTTGAAATTAAAAAGAAAAGACAAAAGAAAAGACATGTATGTTGCCAACTAAGAAAGAAAAAGACAAAAAATGCCTATAGGCAGTTCAACATGGCAAAAACTCCAAGCTGCCACACGCCCAGGAGCCACATCAGCTTTTCAACGAAAAAAGGGACTAAAACGGCCAATTTTTTTACTTATAGGACTAAAATTATAATTTTTGAAGATATAGGGCAAAAATGCAAGCTAGGCAAAGTTATAGGACGAAAAATAAAATTTTGCCTAAAAAGTTGATGGGATTTATATTTTAGATTGAAAAATATTTTAATAGATTGGGTAGATATAATTTTTTTTTTAAAGAGTTTCTAATAATTATTTCTTATATATATTTAATAAAATATTTTTTTATTTTATTATTAATATATTTTTTAAAAAATATGAAGTATTTTGAATGTGAGAAAATTAAAAACGAAAATACATAATAACATATAATCTAATTCTTGGTATTACTATAATTTTAGAGGTTGGTTAATCGGATGGGATACTATAATATAATATATATATATATATATTATTACAAAGTATGGAACATATTAAACAAAATTAGATGTTTAAGGTATTTGATGTGAAAAGGGGTAATTATTTAAATTTTACTTTGTTTTGTTTACCAAAACAAATGGATACTTGGTGTAATACAAAGTGTTACATAACAATAGATAAAAACAAACTGATTAGGACTATATAAAACCTCAACTTTGAGGGGATGTTATGTTAGAACTTTGAAAATCGGGACTCGGAACAGGTAATGCTTTGTTTGTTTCATATCTGGGTGAATTTTGAAAAATATTTTGGAAGAGGTGTTGTGGGAGTGAGCATGATAGAATGTGCCTGGTGCTTATTTTTACTTGTTGGAGAATGTAAAAAATGATCTGTAAATAAAATTGTTTGTTTGAAAGTATTTTAGAAAAAATAATTTTTATTATAAATGTCAAATCAATTATTTTTTTGATGAATCTATAGGGAAAATTGTTTTTTATATTCATAAATGAATGATTGATGTATGACTGTGTATATTTTTAATGATTGATATATATTTGTAAGAAAATGATTCATAGATAATTAAATTGTTTGATGGTTTTACAAATTATAATTAGTGCTAAAACATATGATTTAATTTTAAAAATAAATTAACTAGAAAAAAATTACGAAGTTAAAAATAATACATAAATAATTACTATAATCAAAATATTTAAATAAAAAGTCAACAAATTGTTAAATATTACTTAAATACTTTACAAAAATAATTGTTAAATTAATTATTTTATAGATTATAAATATTAAACGAATTAATATAGTAATTAATTATTTCTTAATGAATCATTTGACCAATTAATAAAATTATTTGACATAAAATTTTAAATGAAATATTAATTTTTTTATTCTGTAATGAAATTAAATTAAAATATAAATATAAAATTTTATTTTAATTTTTATAATTTTTAAAATTTTAATTACTTAATCAAAAATATAAATTTAATTAATTATATTTAATAATTTATAAACAGAAAAACAAATTTATTAAATAAAAATATAATTTTTATAATTTATTAATGAAAATGTAGTTATTATTAATTTTTCTAAAATTTAATTTCATAAACAGAAATATCAATTTTATAATTTATACACAAAAATATAAATTTATTAAATTTGTGAATGTAAATTTTAGATTTTTTTTATTAGTAACATGTTGATATTTTCATCATATATATCTATATTATTATATATAGCATAATTTTGTATATATCAAATTGCGTAATTTTGGCCAAATGTCAAATTCTTAAAATTTTAAATTTTTTAATTCAATTGAAAAAAAATTATTGGTTGTTTATTTACTTTATATTTTATTTTAATATAATCGACTTATCTGTTATAACTAAAATATCATTTTGTGTTTATTCAAAAAATTGTAATATAGATTTTTATCTCATAAGATAATTCCAAAAATATCTATAATTATATTTTTATATCATTAAATAAGTTTATAGTTTAAAAAATATTTTACAAGCACCCTATTAAGGACTTTAATCACAAAATTCTATCTTATAAATTTAACTTATCATAAGATTAACAGATAAATATTTCTTTTTGTTTTATATGTAAATTATGTTATGCTACTTTTATTCTTTTTACATTTTATTTCTACACTATTCATACTATAATTCTATATTTTTAATTATAAGACCTCTTTTCCCAAATTAGCATAATGTAATAATATTTTTTTTTTAAAGTTAAAGTTCATTTCGTAGAAAAATTTTAATACCTTTTTATAACACATCTTTATATTGGTATTATTTTTTTTTTCATTCTAAATTAATTAGACACTCTTCTAATATATTTAAATACTTTATCAATATTTATTTAAAATTAAAATTTGTATGGCCAACTTAAAATTGTAATTTTTATATCACTTAAAAAGCATCACCGTGTACTATTTTTATTTCAATTAATTATATTTTATCTACTCATTTTTAATACTATTTTTAAATATTTTTGTATGTTCATATAAGAATTGATCTTTGATATTAAAATTTTATTTTATTGTTATTTCAATTACAGCTCTCTTGATTTATCTAAATAAAAAAATTGTATACACTTCATATTTGAGTGATGTACCTCGAATAATATAATGTTATGAAATATTTAAAAATATTATAATTTTATTAAGTTGTTGAAAGTATTTAATTTTCTCATCTAATGAATGAAGAAATATTGTAGATTTTTATATAAGATATTCATTAAATTTGTTAGCACTAGATTTACCCATTTCTAATTGTGTGCACATAAGATTTTATATATTTTTTTTTTTGGTATAATATCATGTGCCTTGAAAATTTTATTTTGGTTGACAGAGTCTTCACTTATTTATAATATTTTTTACAAGAAAACCATATTATTTCTCTTTCAATAAATAAATTATTCATAAAAAATTGTGTATATGCAGGTAGAATTAAATCAAATTTTCATTGCTAAATACATACCTTTTACATAATTGATATCTTTCAAATTTAGTAATTTATATTTCCTTTGAGAATATTAACTATAAAAAGTTAAATTGATATAAAAAGTACTGAAATTATCTAATAAAGAAGAGCTTTAATTTATATTAACTTATTTTTTATTTAGAGGGGTTAGATATTTGTATTTTTTAATTTAATTATATATTTTTATCCTAAAAAGTTCAAGATATATACAAGTGAAATAGTTGATAACCAAATTATTTCAAAGCAACAACCAAATTTTCATATTTACGATTTTTTTTTGTATTTATATAGATATAAGCACTTTACTTTTAGTTGATGTAATACAATATTCAATTATTTTTAATAAAAAAATTATTAAATAAATTAAAATATTCAATCATTTGATCAAATAAATTATTTTATTTTTTAATTACATAATTGTTTTTTAGACAACTTAAAAATTAAATATATATATTATGTAATTTATATTAAATATACTTTAAATGTAAAATTAAAATAATTAATAATTATAATTGTCTCTTAATACCGTAGCTTACTTAATAATTATCTATTACTTATGAAAAAAGATAGATAAATGTTTATGTAAAGTATCAAATTATCACTTCTTTATTACAGAGTTAGAAGTTTGAGAAATGAATAATTATAAATGAATTGATAGGTAAGTCCTCAATTTATCAAAATCTTTAAAATTTAATTATTTTTACAAGAATAATTTTTAGATATGTAAAATATTTTTAGATAAAATTATGTATTGAAAAAAATTAATGGTTCAAATTACTTCTATTTATAAAAAAATATAAAATATGTAAATATATTTATACATATATATACATACATATTTGTATATTTATTAAATATATATAGTTAAATATAGACATATTTATATATAACTATATTTATATATAATCAAATGTATGTATATTGTATATTATATATATATATATACAACCCAGCCACCCCCCTCAACCCACCCAACCCTTCCCCAGCCGGCAAGCGATGGCCGCGCATGGTCGCCGCTCGCAGGGGCAGCCATGGTTGCCGCTCGTGGGAGGTGGCATGCGAGTAGCAGCCATGGCAGGTAAGGTGGGGTGGGTTGGGGTAGGGTTATTATATAAAATTTAATATAATAGATTTATATATTGATGTTTATTTATTAATATATATTATATATAAACATATAGTTATAATGTATTATATTATATATATGTATATAATATGTATATATAAATAAAAAAAAGAATAAATTAAAGAGATGAAAATGAAAACATTAAAAATAGTTTTAATTTAAAAATAAAAAATTTGGTATGATGGAGATGAAAAAAAGATATATAAAAATATATTTAAAAGAATAAATAAATAAAATTGAAAATATATGAAATAGCTAAGGGTGGTATAGTCTTTATATATTAAAATTAGGGCTAAACTACAGCAGATCATGAGGTGGAGGCGGTGTGCATAATTTTTAAAATTACAAGGAGATTTGTTGCCTTTTTTCCCCCCATAAGGGGTCTTTTTGCTTTTTTCCATTTTCACAGGGAGGTAAAATGGAATTCGCCCTAAATAAATCTGAATGATATTTTTTAAAAAGAATTAGTGGCATTAGCTAAGTGCCTGCAAAATATATTTTTCTTGGTATTTTTAATCAAATGCTACTATCTTATATGTCATTCAATAATCAAGTGATATTAAATATTTTATTATAGTGGCGTATTTCTAACTCCATATTACCTTCATGTCTCATTATACTAGAAAAATGCCACTAAATTCTTTATGACGATTTTTTCAAATAACACTATAACTACATATTAGTGGCTTTAAAATACATACATCTTGACATTTTCAATTAAATGTCACTATTTTATTTGTTATTTATAATCAAATGCCACCAAATATTATACTATAGTGGCATTCTTTTACAACTATCACCATATTAATTTTTTGTGTCATTATCTTATAAAATATCATTGAGTTGATGGCACTAAATATCATATTTGTTGTAGTGGCATATAAGATGTTTTATTATGGTATCATTTTTTAATTTTTGACTTTTTTTATTTTCGACTAAGCTATTTGATTTATACTTTGACTATTTTAGTTTGAAACTAATTTATCCAAATCTGAATTTACATATGACAACCTTTACTATCACTTCTATTATCACATATAACGGGAGGATTCTGTATATAGCCTTCTTCTTCTCTGCGCCTTACCCCTTCCGCTTCAATTCTCGTCCAGTAGCTAACTAGTTTCTTGTTCCATTTCTTTTCAGCAGTAGTACTTCCTGGACACTAATACCAGAGGAAAATTAAAATTTAGTAAAGCGAGATACCACGTGCATAAAAGGGCATTATTTTTGGTTGATTGAATTTGAATGATGTGGGCATTGATTTAATATTTGAATTGATAGCTCTAAAATGCAATACTCCGATTGATTTATGGATTGAGTGAATTATTCACATGCCTATGGACGCTGCCTACCCTTAAGTACCTCGGCTTGATTTAATTTAGAGGCCCAAGCATTCTCAATCTAAAATGAACTTTATAAAATCTACCCTATGCTAATTGCTAGCTACTAGAAAAGATTTGGGGAAGGTTTCGTTATGTTTAATTTGGAGATGATTTTGATATATATTTTAGAAAGTGAATTTTATAAATGGGATTGGAGAATGTGAAAGTTGGATTGGAGAATGTGATGAATTATTGTTTATGTTTCGGAAAAATAGGTAGAATATATTTTTGGGAAATTTGGTATGTTTGTTTAACAGAAACTACCCCTCGGGTTTGACAAATTACAGACACATCCCTTAAGGTTTGTTATAATCTAACAACGAGATCCTACCGTTAGTCAAACTAATGGAAAATGCTGATGTCACCGTTGAATTTTTTCAAAATTTCAATTTCACCCTTTAGTTGTCTGCTTCAGCTTGTTGACTATTTTTTGAGACCAAAATACCCTTGAGTTATTTTGGCAATGTGCCAATATATGTGGGGATGTAATTACAACATAATAAACATACAAGGGGGGTCAAAGAAACAAACTAAAATAATGTTTAATCTTGCCGTTGGAAATATAATTTATTAATTAATTAATGTAAATAATCCAATTAATTAATTAATTTTTAATTAACTAATCATATTTTTTTTGAATTTTTAAATTAACTAAGATTAATTAATTAAAAAATTATTAATTTTTGTATGCCAGAAATTTATGAGATTAAAAGATTACAATCAACCCCTTCAGATTGCTTGAACTTTTCATATAGCCTCACGTATATTTAGTTATGTGATACATAAAACCTTCAGTATTTTAAAAACCTGCAAGCACATCCCCTATAGAGCAACACAAAAACTCCAAAAGCACCAAGTAATGCACCACAAATCAAACCAAACCAACATTACAATAAACTTGCATTTACACTTACAACAAATAAGTAAAACATTCAGTTTTTCAAAATACACAAATTAATATCATTGCAGCTAAATAATTGTTTACAAGCTGCACAAAAAATATTGAGTTGGTTCTTCCCATGGAAGTGACAAAAATATTAGTTAGTTTCAATACATAAATAAGAACATTTTTCAACCTATAGTAGCCCCTCCATCTGCAGCACTGGCAACTCCATCACTAGCTCCAGTAACTCCATCACCAGCACCAGAAACTCCATCACCAACACCAGCAGCAGTAACTCCATCAATAGCCCCACCTGTAGTAGCAACTCCATCAGAGCATCCAACATCATAAAAACCTATAGTAGCAACTCCATCATAGCATCCACCATCATCAAAACCTACAACTCCACTAGCACTCCCAACAATTGACTCCACAAGTCCGTCAACTATTGCATAAAATCCATCATCAAAAGCAATGTCATCTTCAAAGGCAGCAGTAGAAGAAGTTGTTCCAGCTTCAGCAATTCCAGTGATTGGACCTTATAAACATGGAACTGCAGAAGTTGACCCACCCCACAAAATCATTATTACAGTAAAATATTACAATTACCCCCCCCCCCCTATAAACTTAGAATCATTATATAAACATCCCTTGACATCCTGAGACATTGCACTGCACTCAAGTTCAACAAGCATGTAACTAAAGAATATAACTAATAGCACCTTATATCCTAAAAACTATAACTAAAAGAACATTAAACATTACTTAATTGATTGAAATCTCATATTCAACTACATTACACTTTAAAATACTACAATTAACCCCCTATGTAATAAGACATGTTACAAAAAGAGCCTTAAAGTGTTTCATACATTATTACAGAAAACACAAAATCACAATTATAGCAAAATATTACAAGTACCCCCCTATGAACTTAGAATCATTATATAAACATCCCTAAACATCCTCAGACATTGCACTATACTCAAGTTCAACAAGCATGTAAATATAAAATATAACAAATAGCACCCTATATCCTAAAAACTATAACTAATAGAACTTTAAAATTTTTCAGAAACAACGCAGTTTAAAGCATCAGTAGTACCTTTTGTCTATCTGTCATGAAAGTCTATGGTATATCTGGACTAAAACCTCCAATGAATTCCTCCAAGCATCTAAAAAAGAACCCCCAAGAGTCCTTGCTTTTTGTCTCCACCACACCAAAAATTTGGGTTTTTGTAAATATAGCCCAATCAAGCAAAATAACTACCCAAATTCATCAAATCATCATACTAAAATCATATTTAAAACAAAATCCTACTATAATGCATTCATACAAAATCCTAGGCATAATGCAAAAAGAACCGATTTTTACACATTACATGAACATTCTTAACAAAATAAACCAAAAGAAGTAAAAAATCAGATGGATAGTTAGTTACCTTTGCCACCCATTTCACTCAAACCCATCACACCACTGCCCAATAAGAACAAAATTCAACAACCACGATGGTTGGCCTTCCTCACGCTGCCAACAAACAAGGATTCCGGTAGGTAATCGACGGTGGTAAACCTTTATGCAACATGCTTGGGCTAAAGAAAAATGGACATGGTAGATGGGTTTTCGTGCAAAAACCCATTCTTCAGCCTTGTTTTATCTTCTTCTTTTTCCATAGATGGTATTCTTGTCTTTTTATCTTACATATATTTAGCTCCTTTTTTTTAAAAAAAAAAAAATAATTGAAGGGTAAAATGGGCTTTTAACAATTTTCATCACGATTTTTGAACAGCAGTTTTCGAGAGAGGGGTTTCTGTAATTTCTCAAACCCAAGGGATAGTTTTTGTTATTACCCCAAATCTCAATGGTAGTTTCTGTAATTATTCCTTTATAAAGCTAGATATCACCTACATAAAAAGGCATTATTTTTGGTTGATTGATTTTGAATGATGTGGGTATTGATTTAATATCTGAATCGATAGCTCTAAAATGCAATACTCCGATTGATTTATGGATTGAGTGAATTATTCACATGCCTATGGACGCTGCCTACCCTTCAGTACTTCGGCTTGATTTAATTTAGAGGCTCAAGCATTCTCAATCTAAAATGAAGTCTATAAAATCTACCCTATGCTAATTCCTAGCTACTAGAAAAGATTTGGGGAAGGTTTCGTACGGGAATGTGACGAATTATTGTTTATGTTTTGGGAAACTATGTAGAAAATATTTTGAAAATTTTGGTATGTTTGTTTATATTGTAAGAGGTAATATTTTTCACGCTAGCGGTAAAACTGATGCTTTTTATTGGGTGTTTGGGTAAAAATGAAATTGAGTAATATTTTCTATTGTAAGGATGACAACAAATAATATATGATATATATAGTAGAAGGTATTTTAGAAAAAACCTAGAGCCAAAATAGATACACATTTTCGTTATATTTTGCCAAAATAAAATTATTTTAGCAAAATATATATAATCAAATATTGCCTTGTTTATGTTTTATGGATGAATATGTTTTGGGGAAATGGGAATGTGAAAGTGGTATGGAGGAATGTGATGAATTTTTGATATATTTTGGATAATAATTAGAAAATATGTTGGAGAGTGTTTGTATGTTTGTTTATGTTATGGAAATGGACATTTTTTACTGTAACGGTCATACTAATACTTTTTTGTTGGGTGGTTAAGGTGACAATGGGATTTAGTAACATTTTTGATTATATGAATAAAATATATATATATAATATATATACATGTATATGTACATGTATGTATATGAGAAAATGGGGGGTATGGAGGGATAATGAAGGAAAGAAGAGGGCATTTGAGGGAAGACTTGTTTTGACATTTTGAAGCTAAAATATGTGTATGTTTGGTTATGATCTCCCAAAATAATTTTGTTTTGAAGGAACGTAACCAAACATCGTCTTAATTTTTTCAAGACTATGGAAATAATCGAACACTTCAAATATAAATATGAGATTGAAGAATTTAAGTAGACAACTCTTGTTATGAAATATCTTAAGAATTTAGCGAATTTTTGAGGATAAGAGAAAATAAAAAATCTAAGAGACAAAAAAGGAGGGAATAAAGTCAAATTGCACAAGTTCAATTGCTCGTACAATTTGGCATATTAAGGGTCCATGTGTTTTTATTCTCAAACCCTATTTTTATATTTTTTATTATTTAAAAATTAAAACACATTATTTTTTTTACATTTTTACCCAACATATTTTTATTTTCTTTCTCAAAATACATTTTCCAATAACCTCTATATCTTCTCTATCTATTAATATTATTTTTATTTATTTCCAACTACAATATACTAAACCCAGTATAATCGTTACTTTTCCAACAATCTATCTAAATACAAATTTATTTTCAAACTATCTTTTCAAATTTTGAAATTGATGGAAATTAAAATTGAGAATAGAAATAAAACCAAATGGGCCCTAAAAGCATGTTTGTTTATATCTTCAAATCTATTTTCATCCATTTTTACTACTTAAAAATGAATTATCAACAATATATCACCATTTTTACCAAAATTTCAACTCATTTTAATATTAAAATACATTCCCTAATAATCTATATATACTCTCCAAGTAATCTATTTATCTTCTCTCTCCATTTTATTATTACTATCTCTCTTCACTTACAACTTACTAAATCATCATTACTTTTCTGATAAACCATCTAAATACAAACTCATTTTCTCTAACTAATTTTTTGAATTTTAAAATATTAAAAATAAAAAATAAAAATGAATGCCTGTTTGAACAAATCTTCAAATGGAATCTTTTCAATTTAAAAGCTTTGGCGGCCAGCCCAAGATATCCAACGCCAAGTTTCATAGATTTAAAGCGCACAAGTACTTATATTGGAAGAATTATTGTGCTACATGAATTTCCTCTTTTTCTTTTTCTTTTTTTCATCCTACATGAGTTTAGATATTTAATTAACTCCTAATTAAAGACATGATTGAACAAATTAATCTTCATCAGTTTAACTTATTCTTCAATTGAGCTAGCCCTAAAATTAATTAAATGATCACATCACCTAATGAATTAATTTAATTTTTCAACTTAATTTAAATTTGAAATTAATTAACTCCACATCAAAGCTTGAATTACTTCCTAAGTTAAAAACAGACTTGTTCGACTTTGTATGGGTTCACCAATTACTCTGGTGGTGGACCCGTAATAACTATGATATAATTATGACTAATCAAAATTTTTAATTAATTACACATTTTTATTTATAATCATTTAGTTGAGTGGTTTGTGGCCTAGTGACATTTGTCTCTCCTATTATGAAAAGTCAGGAGTTTGAACCCGAATGGATTCTTTATGTGCATAAAAATGTGTAGTTTGTACTTTCAATTGCTTGATTCGATTTCAATACTAAGATAATGTTGTATTGTTGAAATAATAAATTTGTCATTGTAAGTTCTAAAAAGAAATATTATAATCATTTAGTAATTAGTCTTAACAATTTTAGAATACTTACAGATGATTATGATTGACGTCTCTAGAACATGCACTATAAAGTACACGCCAATTTTCTCAACGGGAATCCGTCGATAGGTGGGCGGAAGAACGGGCACGCTAATTTCTTATGGAATTCTCCTGAAAATCCATCGAAAAAACGTGCTTGGACTTCATGAATTTTGACTATTAATTTTTTTCGACAGAAATTTCATCCCAGAATTCATCGAAAAGCTGATTAATAATTTTTTCTATTTTTCCTTTATGTTTTAAAAGTAATTTTATGCAAAATTTTCTTCAAGGAATGTTGTTAAAAAAAAATTATTATTATTATTATTATTATTTTTTTTTTCAATGGAATTTCTATTGAAAATCCCATTGGAAACTTATTTAAAAGACCGACTCTTTTTTCTTCTTTCTTTCATTTCACTCCCGTTGGTTGCGTCCCTTCGCCACCACTAATGCATCCACCAGCCATTGTGTCGTCATCTTTCCTCTTTCTCCTATATAAGGATACTAGCACACTCGGTACGATGCACCGAAAAAAAAAAAAAAATTAAAATAATTTATTTTATAATAATATTTATTTTATTTCATGTGATTAAAAATGAACTGTAATTATTTTTAGTATTTAAAAAAATAAAATCTATTATTAATTAAATAAAATAATATGAATATTTCAATTTTAAAATATTATGTTTGAAGATAATTTGTACTTAAATAAGTTGCGAAATATGAAGAATTGTTAACTCTAAATTTATAAATTATACAAAAAAATTAAAATGATAAAATCTAAAAATAAATAAATGAAAGAATTGAGAAAATAAAAGTAGAGCAGAATATTTAACTAAATATGTTTTTTAAATTAGATATATATTTGTACATATATATTTTGATATGATAAATAAGTAAATATTTTTTTTAAATATAAAGTTTTTTTTTATATGAATTCTTAATGATGTGGAAGTTACAGTTACAATTTCCGTGACATCCGAGATTTTTAAATGTTAAGTGCTTTTTGTTACAGTTAATATGTAAACCTTTATATACTTTATCTATGAAAATAACTTACAACAGGTTATTATTCGATAATTAATGCTGGACATAGCTTGTAATATGTAATTTTTATAAACTAAAATATCTCTTAATATTCTATGTAATTCTGATAAGTAAAATTTATTTATATACGTAGTTATTTTATTATTTTTAGAATTATCAAATAACATAAATTATGTACATAAATAAAATAATAAGTAAACTTTCAATATTCAGTTCAAGATAAAATATCACGCCATCATATATAAGTTTCTTTTATAAATATATAGATATGCATAGATAATTAAATAGATACTTTTACTCAAACTTTTTTGATCTGACATCATTAATTCATGTAAAAATATTTTTTATGAATTATTATAAGCAAAAATATTAAAATAAATTAGGCAATATAATTATGTAACCATTTAACTAGATATATTGAAAAATATAAAAATTGATATTATTTGCTATTTAAGTAGTCATTTATCAAGCTTTTAGAAATTTTCAATTATGTTAACTATATATATATATATATATATTCCACATAAAAGAACTTATTTCAAATGATTGAAAATGAGTTCTCTATTATATTACTAAAAAATTAAAATGATTTAAATTAATAATATAAAAATAAAGTTTAGAGTTTATAATTATTGCAGAAAGTAACTTTTTATATTTGAAATATTTTTCAAATTAAATTATTTGCTATATTCTATAGATATTTATCTAAAAATATTTTACATATCTAAAAAATATTATTGAAAAAATAATTAAATTTTGATAAAATTGAGTTCTTACAAATCAGTTAATATATTATTTATTTCTTAAACCTCTAATTCTCTAATAAAGATTATGAAATATTATTTAATATATTTTGAATTTCCAATGAAAGAAAAATAGAGATAAGATACAACCATATTATTTAGAGATAATAATCAATAACTAATGAAATTTTTTTAATTGAATTAGTATACTCAAAATTCTAAGAATTTGCCATTTGGCCAAAATTGCACAATTAGAATCAAAATTGCATAATTGTTGGTTCCACACTGTTGTGCTATATATAATAGTATAGATTGTTGTTTGAACTCTAAAATTTGTTGTTCGCACTCCATTTTAAATTGTTGTGCTAGGTTATTGACCAAAATATTCACTTACTTTTCAAATTCATTTATATTAATTTGCAAGACAAATATACACTTTAATATAATAATTATCACTTTTAACTTTGTTACTCATAAAAACATTCCACCTCAACTTGTAAAACTCAATATGAAATAACAATAGCCCTGGCAAATGAGTACCCATAGATAACCCAAGAATATATAGTGATGGGTTGGATAAATTTACCCATATGTAAAATTATCCATTTTTTATTGAATACGGGATAGTGGACCCATTACTCATAATGGGTAACTTGTGGGTATCGATATTTTTATTTATACTCAATGGTAAATTTAATATGTATTTTTCAATTTACATAATATTATTTAAATATTACCTAAATAAAACTAATAAAAGAGGCTACAAGTTTTAAATATTACATTGAACAAGTACTTAAAGTATGTCTTTTAGTTTGAAAAGTACAAATTAAGTTTTTTAATATCTGTCGATTTTAAATTATATTACATTTTGAAATTCAAATTTAAATTCCATTATATGTTAAAAGTTTTTTGAATTAAAAATTTAAATACAACTTAAACATTATTGTTATCATAGAAAAATGTATCATACACGAGAATTAGAAAAAAATTTAATACATATATATTTATATAGTTATTCATGAGTTACCTGTGGGTTGGGTCAAAAAGTGACAGATAATTAGGCGGTGGATAAAATTACTCGCATTTTATTTTATTTTACTTCTCTGATTGAAATAACTTTACAAAGTAGTCTTTATGAAGTAAAATAAGACCCACTTTTGGGGTGTAAAAATATACTATTTTACAATGGTACTATCATTTTCTTATTGAAGTTCATAGCCATGTCTTCAGTAAAATGATTGAATTTAGAGATGAGATAATTTGTTTATTTTTATACACTCTATCAAGTTTGATATGGAATAGATCAAGGCTAGAAATGAAACAAGATTATATTTAATAGGACAATGGATAGTACATTAAGGGCATAATTGTCTAACAATTTAAATTAAATGATATCTTGAAAATAAAGGGATATAATGGTCAATTTTTATAGACTAAAAATCAATTGAGTGCCAATAACAAATTTTCGAGTGCAAATAATAATACCCTAAATTTATTTTATTTTTTTATTTTAATTTGTTATAATTTCTATTAATTGCCAATTAATGTTATTTATATGCTTAAATAGTTATATGATTAGGGTTTAGGCCTTATTTTGTTAAATATATGCTTAGGGTTAGGCAATAATTTGTTATTATAGGTTTAATTTGTTATGCATATAGGGTTTAGGCATTGTTTTATTAAGTTATATGCTTAATTTGTTATATGCTCAAGTTTTAGGCATTAATGTGTCAAATTATATATTTACGCAATAGGTTTAATTATTAATCTTAGAGTTTATGTTAATTGTAGTTTTTATGTTTGTTTCTTATTAATTTTGGAGTACTTAATTTTTTCAATTATTAAATTTAGTGTTTAAGGTTAATTATTAATCTTTTTATAAATATTAGATAACCTAATAAGATCACTTAAACTTAGAATTTAGAATATATTTCTGTAATTAGAATTTAGAGTGTGATTTCTACAATTATCAATTATATATTTGGATTTATCTATAAACTAGAAATGATCAATTATTAGAAATTAGAATTTTAAATTATTCAGATCCCAGTTTGCATGCTTCCTTAGAGCTAAAACCTCTGCAGATTTTGGTGATTGTGGCAAAGAAATAATCTTAGAAAACCAAGCAAGGCACTGCCCTCTGCGATTCCTGGCAACAACACCAATGCTTACTGTTTTTGCATGCTGGAAAATGGCTGCATCAAAATTGATTTTTATATAACCTTCACGGGGTACTCTCCAAATAGTCATGCTGCCCGGTTGATCCAAATCCACTTGTGCCAAATTTGCTGACTTGAAAGAATTGTAATAGGACCGGGAAGGTCTGCATGCAGGTGTCTAGGTATCCTCATCAAAACACTCCTTATTTCGTCTATACCACAAACACCAGCAGCAAACAAGAAAAAAAAAAGGCCCAAACGTCTCAAAATCCATCAAACCATACAGCTTTTGGAACCACTCAGTACTCAAACACTGAGGCAGTAGGAATTAATACAGAACAGAAAATGGAATGTTTAATAAAGCCCAAGCTAGCTTGTCTTGTGAAGTGACAATGCCACAAACTGTGCATGATATCTTCTTTAATATTTTCACATATGGAACAAAAAGGGTTAGAGGATAAGAGTTTGCATATACCAGTGACAGGTTTGTAGGAGGAAATCCTCTTGCTGCCCCCCCCCCCCCCCCAGCAAAATGCATCGTCCCCCCCCATGCAAAATGCATCACTTTAGGAGGACTCTTACAACCCCAAACAAATTAAATTAATAGTCAGTAGTCTTGGCCATACTAGAAGCGCCTCTCATTTCCTCAGCCAAGCGATTACGCATATAAGGCGCTATATAATAAGCAGATTGCACTGAAAACAATCCACTTTTTGTGTAGTGCCAGACATATGTCTTTGTTATAAGAAGTCCTAGAGGAATCGACAATATGATCTCATTTTCCGAAGGTATGAAAATGGAATTAACCAAGTCTTTTTTCCACTTCCGTAATTCTGGGTCAATCAAAGCAGCAACACAAGCATTAATGGGAAGAATTTTTGGAGGAGACGAAACTCGAAGGGGCGGTTCTCTAGGTAACCACTGATCCAACCAAATTCTAGTAGTCATACCATTTCTGATTCGTCATCTAACACTTTCCCAGAGAAGGGGAAGAGCATCCCAGATGCATCTTCAAGAGAAAGATGGTCGTGACCCAAGCGGTGCGAAGATGACCTCCGTATCAGAGTAGTATTTTGCTCTGAATATCTTAGAAAACAATAAATGAGGCTTCGTAAGAAGTCTCCAACCCTGTTTTGCTAGTAAAGCGCTGTTAAACAAACGAATATCACGAAAGCCAAGCCCTCCACATCTTTTATTATAGCTCAGATCTGATCATTTAAGGCAATGAATTTTCTTTAATCTCTTACTAACCCACCAGAAAGATGCCACGATAGACTCAACTTCACGAACAAGGCCATCAGGTAATTTCAAGCAAGACATAGCGTACGTGGGAATAGCCTATGCAACTGCCTTAAGTAATATTTCCTTTCCTGTCTATGAGAGATTTTTATCTAACCATCCAATAATTCTACTCCACACCTTGTCACGAATATATCCAAAAATTTCCTTTTTAGACTTTCTGACCACTGAAGGCATACCAAGATATTTATCCAGTTTATCAACAGCTTGCATATGTAATACGTCTTGAATAACAACCTGATCGATTGTGGTGGATGTATTCTTGCTGAAAATTAAAGAAGATTTTTCGAAATTAACCTATTGTCCAGAGGCAAATTCATAACTTGCTAGAATCTGACCAATGCAGTGCACGGTAGCCCTGGAGGCTCTACAAAAGAGTAAAGTGTCATTGGCAAATAAAGGATGAGACACTTTGGGTGCACTGCGGCAAATAGTGATTCCTTCAATAAGTCCAGATTCCTCTTGTCTTTGAATTGAACCACTAAGAGCTTCAGTGCAGAAAAAGAATAAATAAGGAGACAGGGATCCCTCTAACGTAATCCCCTAGTCGGATGAAAAAATCCAAAAGAATGCCCACTAACAATAATAGAATAGTGTTGAAATAGTACCCCACAGCTAATTAGATTGGCATGTAAACTATTTCACTTGTGATACAATTTTGATTGAATGATATTCAAATAAAAATGGCCATCTTCATTTTATGTTTATTTTACTTCACTGGTATTTAGTTGAAGCCCCTAAATCACATGACTATGGAACTTGGTTGCATATTGGGTGGTGATAATGAAATAAGTTTTACACGGTCGTGATTTTAAATATTCCAAGTCGTAGAATATTAAGAAACTGGGCATTTAAGATTCAGATAAACTTGCACTAACGATGCATAAATCCAAAAAATTGGATATTGCTCCGTATCATGAGCAATCCATGTTAGACATGGGTGCTTGTTAAAGAACAAGTTCACTGAAGACCTGCCCAAAGAATCTACTAGATAGCTAGAGTGGCAAGTTGGTAGTGACAAGTTCTTCAGCTTATGCTGGTGCATATAATTAGTCATTTAACCTGAGGATCCATAGTAACCTTATGTTTAGATCCTAATATTTTGACTCTTCAACGACCACGTAGCGGGTCATTCAGGTTGAGATTGGGTATGAGCTACTCAGACATGAAGGTTTGTGAGATCCAAGATGGGATCCATCTCCTCATCGTTGTGAAGGGCGAGTACATCTCCTATGTATTCTATAATAATCGAGATTCCAAGAAATCCTTGCGCAATGTAGTATGATAATTTGAAAAAGGAATTTTCCAAAGATGAGGTCATAAAGGTGAATTGAACATTAGGATTAGAAACATAATTATTGAGGCTATTAGAGAGCTGACAAATATCTTGTCCTAATTCTTTTTTGGGAGATAGGATATGAAAGGACCGTATTTGCATGGTAAGCGTAGAGCTAGAATGGTTCATCAAGACATATTCATTTCATCCAATTAGTTGGGCTCCATGGAATTGTTGCTAGACATCGACTATGTAGAGATTGGATACTCTTCGATTAATGGAGATTAATTGAAAGAGTTATTAGTTTAAAAGAGTTTAAACTAATGTAAATATTTCAATATTCAAAATACCACAATCAGTGATGAGCCCGTGTTCAATGAATAGATGAACCTAATGGGCTACACACAAAAGCCTAAAGGAAGTTCTACTTGGTGGAAGGAATTTTCTAAGGAGTTAGAAAATTCACCAAGGCAATTTTGGAGAAGAATTCGGTTGACTAATTCTTTGGTCATCTTGGCTTGATTAATTTAACTGTTCAACTAATCAAAATAATTTAAGAAGTTAAATTAGACCAATTAAATTAAGGAGTTAATTTAGCTAGTGTCATATAACAACAATTAGTCAAGTTAACTTAAAGAGTTAAGTTAACACCAATTAACTTAAAAGGTTAAGTTAGTTGACTTAAGGAGTTAAGTCAATTCAATTAATTAAATTAAAAAGCTTATCTAATTAAAATGAGAATTTGGAATTTGGAAGGAATAACAAATGAAAGAGTTCATTTGAATTTAATTAGGGTTAATTTGCATTACATTTCATAAGATGGAATGAAGATGCAAATTAAATGCAAATGTATGAGAAATTCACATGCAAGTTGGTTGATTAGTTGGCCAACTAACCATGGGAGGTGTGATGCCAACTTGCATCACACCATCCTCTCTATAAGTAAGAGATGGCCGGCCATTAGATGGCAATTCCACTAAGGGCCTGTTTGGTTTTATTTCCATTTTCATCATTTCTAAGATGGTGAGAATTAGTTATGCGATGTGATGTGGAAATGAAAATATATTTGGATGAAATATATGAAAATGTAATTATTATGTTGGAAATGTAATAATTATGTTGATTTTAATAGGTTGTAGATTGAGAGAGAAGAAATAATGAAATAAAGAGAAAAGATATATAGGTTGTTGGAGAATGTGTTTTGAAAATGAAAATTGAAATTATGTTGGGTGAAAATTTTTAAAAAGTGATGATTTCTAATTTTGAAATAGTAAAATTGGTGGAAATAGAGTTTGGAAATAAAACCAAACACCCCCTAAGATTTCCATTTTCCCTATAAAAGTGTGATTTTTTTATGTGTTGAAGTTTTACACTCTCCAAACTCTCTCCCTCTCCAACTCTCTCACAGCCGCCGCTCCCTCACCTTTATCCTCTCATTTTGAGGCAGATTAGAGCTCTCCTTGGGTGTGTAAATTATTACATTAGAGGTCCAACGCTTGGGGGACTTAGTACTCTTTGGTGAACTATTGTTGTCTAGTAATGTTCGTGGCAGATTTGAAGGAATTTGGAAGTTCTGATTAGCACAAATTTTTTACAGCATCTTCCTTGGTGTGTTGAGGTGCTCTCTATAAAGTTTGAGCAATTTTGGAGTTGTAGAAGATGGTCAATCATTGGTGACTTTCTGCTGTGCGCGATTGCTCCATTGAAGAGTTCATTGGAGTCTTTCTCCTCCTACCTTTGGATTTAGCATTCATGGTAAATTTTTTGGATCTAAATCCTTATTAAATGCATGATTAGATCCTTGGAGTGGAATAAATAAGTTATATTTAGCCTTTTTTATGGTTTTATATTTTAGATCCTTAGCCTCCTCCTAGTTTCAAATATGACACCGTTTCCACACAGGACATTATGAGCTGCATGAACTTTTTTGCAAATCCCAATTTGTTTAGCATTTTGCGAAGAAACAACCATTCCACCTTATCATAAGCTCTACATATATCCAGCTTAATGGCCATGTATCCAAATTTGCCTTGCCTCTTTTTTTTCTAACCAGTGGTTTATTTCAAATGCTAGCATTACATTATTGGTGATTAAGTAACTAGGAACAAATGCAGATTGAGTATCCGCAACAATAGCATCCATTAATGGCTTCAACCGATTAGTAATAGATTCGGATGCAATCTTATAGATGACATTTCCCAAACTAATAGGTCGGGTCGGAATTGAGTAACTCGGTCTGGCTTGGTAATCTTTGGGATAAGCACAATGTTAGTGTGATTAAGATTTGCATCCAAAACACCATCATTCAGAAAAATGGAGTACACAAGTTATGACATCTGAGCCCTCGATGGGCCAAAACTTCTGAAAAAATATAACTGGAAGTCCATTTGGTCCTAGAGATTTCAACGAGCTCATTTGAGACAAAGATAACCTGACCTCATCAGTACTACATGGTTCAAGGAGTACAGAGTTAATCTGATCAATAACCTTCCTATCCACATAGTTCAAAACCACATCTATATCCTTGTTTGATGGATTATTGGTCTGAAACAATTGTTGAAAGTAATTAAGTACTAAATTCTCCAATTCAGCATTTGATTCACACTAATCACCTTTATCATTTTTCAGTGCAGATATACTGTTATATTTGAATCTGCTTGTGGCCTTCAAATGGAAATAATTTGTGTTCCGATCACCATTTTTCATCCAGTGTAATTTAGCTCGTTGTTGCCACATGACAAATTCTTTATCTAGTAACTCTTCAAGCTCCTTCTTGACATGTCTAACCTCAGTAGATGTTTGGAAATCAATTAAAGCCCTGCTCAAAATCTGAAGCTTATCCTTCAGCACTCTGATTTGCTTCTGTAGAGAACCCGTACTTTCATTGCTCCATTTAAGTAAGCCAATTGTACAATTTCTAATAGCAGAACCAATATCAACATGACCCTCCTCACTATAGAAAGGTACCCAATATTGCTCAATCACTCTAGCATAATCCAGTTGATTAATCCACCAGCCTTCAAACTTAAAACTCCACTTTCCCGCCTTATTAAAGGTGGAATTTTGTTATCAAAATCTAATAGAATTGGAGAATGATCCGAATTTCAACAAAAAAAATGCCGAATAGTATGGTGAAAGAATTCCTTACTCCATTCTGACATTGCACATGCACGATCTAGTATCTCACGAACAGTATCTGGATCTTTCTGGTTGTTGCATCATGTAAATGGAAAGCCAAAAAACCTAAGATCATGTGAATCAGCATCCAGTAGGGCATCCCTAAACAATCGTGCTCTGGCAAAAGAAATACCATTACGTCTTTGTTTTTCTGAAGAGCTCAGTTCCTCATTACAGTCCCCAAGACAAACCCATGATAAAGAACTCTCAAGTTTTCAACCATCGTAAAAGATTCTAGGTGTCCACGCGGTCTACTACCGACGGTGCCTCATAAATCCCAGTGAAACGAAAATCCCTCAAATCTAGATTATCCACCACCAGAACATCAATATGATTTTATGAAAAACTAGGTAATTCAATACTGACCTCTTTTTTCCACTGTAGCGCCAATCCACCCCAAGCATCCATTACAATCCACACATAAGCCATTCAAATTCAACTGTTCCTTAATTATTTCCAAAGCCCTCAACTTTAATTGGTTTTCGATAAGAAGACCACTTGGGGTTGATAACAGTGAAAGATTTCGCCCAACTCCCGAATTGTCCAAGTGTTCCCCAGACCCTGACAGTTCCAACTTGCTGCAAAGCAGCCTTCACCGATGAAATAACAGATTCCAAGCCATTCGATGTCGGAGCACGGTGAGGTTTTTTAAAAGGTTGGTAGGTGCCGGACACAGAAGCCAAACCCTCTTCACCGTTTATTTTTTTGCAATTAAGTGAAATAATACGTCGATCAGCAACCTCGGAAGGAGTACGGTTCCGTTTGCCAGAGCATTTTCCAGGAAATATTTTAGTACTCACTTCCAACGGGATGTCTACCAGAGAGGAAGTGGAATGCACGAGGAGAGAGCATCAGAATGAGAAGTTGCTGAAACCAAGTGAGTAGAGAGACAACACGATTCTTAGCCAAAGGAAGCAAAATGGGGGCAGCTAAATCTGAAACAACCTTTAGTGGGTTAATACAAATTTCAGTAGGAAACCCAGTAGTATCAGCAATGATTAGAATGGGCTGGATGGGCTCACCATCATTCTGGGTCAACTCCACATCTAAAGTTGGCGATAGGCCCACATGCTTAGTGCTTTCAGTAACCTGAGTCACCATATTAGATAGGCCACATTCAAAATTAGAAGATAGGCACAGTGCATATTCCATCCAGTAGTGTCATCTGCCATATCAGAAATCAACTTGGCTTGCACATCAGCGCTGGTCGGCAAAAGTCCTCCAAAATTCAATCGACCCACATAGTCATCTGCATTCGAGTGAGATTTACCGACTGAATCATCCCCTTAACCCATAGACGCCCTATCAACCGACCGAGACTTAGTTATAGAAAAACAAGGAGTCATCGGCGGATAACCATGAAAATTGTTAGATGATCTCAGAAAACCATAAGATCCTCTCGGATTCATAGTAGATTGAACACAAAGCAGGCTCCATACTAAAACAACTGTGTTCGATCAAAGTTATCATTGTACTGGGAATCACAATCACAGAAGACATGACAGATAACTCCACATATGTAGTAGAAATTTGGTAGCCGTTCATACCGGATGTGAAGAGTATATTGTTCTTCTGTATCCTACTAATCTTTCGGATTCGAAATAAAGGTTTACGCACATCAATACAAACCTGAATACGGAAGAAATCACGTCTATTATCGAGAAACAGCCATGTCAACGTCTTTGTAAAGACTGAATCGGTTACCAATCAAAACAGCCACATCTTTCAACATTTTTGAAAGCGGTAAACCTCTGACTTGGAGCCAAAAATCACACTGATGCAAATCTCCCCTACTAAAAGAAGATTTTTATCAAACGACCAAGGGTATCCTTGAAGAACCTTCTCCTCATCTCTGACATGCGCGAATAGAAATGGGAACCTGTTGATGCCAAGTCTTTTGATAGCAACACCTTGACGAGGATTCATGATTGAAAGAATCGTCTTACGAAATGCTTTGAAATTAGATGGCCTGGTCATTAGTAACCTACCGTGCAAAGCAAGATCTGCATTGATCACTTCTTTATTCCATGTTTCATCCGGCACAATGAGAGCATCATTCTCACAATCCGTAAGAACAAGATTTTCAGTGAGAGTGGAGAGACCGATATCCATAATTCCAAGAGAAAAGATGATTTGATTGACAAATTTAATCAAAGAGAATCAAATTAAAAAACTGCTCAAACAGACAAAAGAAACTCCCAAAGAGAGAGACAAACAAACTCCCTCAGAGAGAGACTCAGTCAATTAGAATTTTTTTTTTTAGAATATTTTTCTATAATTAGAATTTGGAATATATTTCTATAATTATCAATTAGAAATTAGCATGTATCTGGAAATTAGAAAGTACCAATTAGAAATTAGAACTTAAATACAAATTTTGAATTTTGAATCTGTTTTCATAAATAGAATTTAAAATATATTTCTATAATTATAAATTAGAACTCAGAATTTATATATAAATTAGAAACTATCAACTAAAAATTAGAACTTCAATATAAAAATAGAATATCGAATAGATTTATATAATTATAAAATTCGAGATATTACTATAATTAGAACTTAAAAATTAGAGTTTGTCTATAAATTAGAAATTAAAACTTTTTTGGCGCAATAGTTATAAATTTTACCTCTGATGAAATTGCGAAATTCAATAGTGCATATAAGGAGTTAGATTAGATACACAGAGATGTAGTGATTTGTTCATTAATACTCTACCAGAAGTTGAGTGTTTTTCAAGGTACTCACTATTAAAGAAAGATCTCAATTATCTAATTCATGCTCAGAGTTCAATCATAACACCAAATTATAAATAAATTTGAATCGAAAGTTCAAATAAATAAGTCCCTCATCAATAACATAATATGAGACTGATTTTTTGAATTCATTCTACTAGCAATGACGAAGGACATCCAAGACTTGGATAATATATTATGGCCAAGGCTCATGGACAACACAAGCTGCAAGCTAGCAATACACAACTACCCTAAAAAAATAATAAAAATAAATAAATGATAATCAATAATTAATTAGTAATTAATTAATTAGTAAACTATTAAAATGAAACCAAGGGAAATTAAAATAAAGGTAAAATTAATCATCATGGCAAGATAAACTTAAAAATAACAAACAAAATAGAAATTATATTTTCAACTTGAAGAAAGCAATTTCCAATTAAAAATTAGGGGTTTAGATGGTATACCTCCATACGGCCCTAAGGCTATATAAGTAAAAAGTCTAATAAAAAGTCCAACATGACTAATCAGAAACTAAGCCCACTCAAGGTGGGGCTCTTAAGCCTCATAAGTTTAAGCTATCAAGGACTTAACTAATATAAATACCAACTTCCACAACCAAAAAGGCATTTGATTACTCATTTTTTAGATTGAACATTGTCTCTATGCGGGCGTGTTCCTAAAGCAAAAACCTGCTATTCAACAATTTAAGGAAAGGACCCATATCCAATTCTGTGGAACATCCTCTGGCGCCATTTGAGGTAATCGAACCCATTTGACTATTCCTCTGTCCACTTTTTCTCTGTCTATCAAGTGGGATGACTTCTCTCAAGGGACCTCACTTTCCAAAACACAACTCCCCATAGAATCTTTCCATCGAAGTGTTAGATAATGAAAATGGTGGAAAGGATAAAAATGGGGTATTAGACTAACCTTTGGAACTCATTCTGCTTGCAATAAGGAAGGCATCCAAGACTTGAGCAATATATTATGGCCAAGGCTTGCTAAGAGCACAAGTTGCTAGCAAATCACAGCTTCCCATTAAAATAATAAAAACTAATAGAATGATAATCCTTAATTAACTAATAGTTAATTAATTAATGAGTCATTAAATTAATTAAAATTAAACTAAGGAGAATTAATATAAAAGGTAAAATTAATGATTATGGAAAGGTGAACTTAAAAATAATAATAATAAATATAAATTATACATTCAAGTTTCAAAATTAATTTCCAACTGAAAGTAGAGGAGCTAAATGATGTACCCCACTAGGCACTAAGGCCCTAGGGACATATAAGTGAAAAAATCAATCAAAAGCCCAACATGACTAATATGAACAACCAACTAAGCCCACTCAAGATGGTTCTCCCAAGCCTTATGGACTTAGACCTGTCAAGGACTCAACTAATATAAATAGAGGTATACATGAGATAAGACAATTTGTAAATGGTCTAGGCTCAGATCGATCTTTTTAAGCCCAAGCCCAAGCTCGTCAATCAAGTGACCTGAGCTGATCTCAATAGTATTCGGCTCGAAAAACTCGTGAGTCTAAACAAACTTTTTATTTATATATAATTACAATTTAATAAAACTCATAAAGATAAGTATGTAGTACTACTACTACTAATACTACTACTACTACTACTAATAATAATAATAATAATAATAATAATTTATTTTTTTAGAAAAATGGTAAAATTATTTGAAAAGTTTATAATTATAGAGTTTTTTTCGAGAGCTAATCCAAGCCTATAGGAGTTTGAGCTCATTCGAGCCCATATTGTTCGAGCTTTTTTGCTTTTGTATGATGAGTCGGCTTGATAAGGCTCGCCCAAGCCTGCATCTATTCAATGAGCCAAGTTCGAGCTCAACTGTCTAGGCTCAATCAAGCTCGAACTCGCGAGTTAGTAGACTAGCCAAGCTTAAGTCTGCTAGATTCGGGTTCAACTCGACTCATTTATACCACTAAATATAAATACCAACTTCTACAGCCAAGACAATATCTAAGCACTCATTTTTTAATTCAAACATTGTCTCTACGGATACAGGTTTCTGGAAAAGAAGCCCATTGTTCAACAATTTATAGAAAGTACATCATATATAATCTATGCAACATCATCTGGTGGCGTTTATGGGAATCGAACCCTTTACTTTTCTCCTATCTACTTTTTTTCTTCTCTCTCTCTCTATTACATGGGATGACTTCTCTCAAGGGACCTCATTCTCCAAAAGCAACCCCCCAATGTCTCATTCCCTCAAAATGTTAGACTATAAAATTGGTGGAAAGGAAAAAATAGAGGGTATGAGATTAACATTTTGAACTCATTCTACTAGCAACAAGGAAGAGCATCCAAGATCACTTGGGCGATATTATATGACCATGGCTCGTGGAGCGTGCGAGTTGTTAGTGAAGCACAACTCCCTAAAGAAATAATAAAAATAAATAAATAAAAATTCTTAATTGACTAATAACTAATTAATCAACAAGCCATTTAACTAATAAAAATTAATCCAAGGAGAATTAGAATAAAAGGTAAGTTAATAATCATGGCAAGCTAAATTTAGAAATAACAACCGAGAATAGAAACTATACTTTCAATTTGGAAAAAAAAAGTAATTTCCAATTGAAAGTAGGACAACTATATGATATCCCCTATTAAAAGTACTAAATAAAAATGACGAACATAACTAATTAGAATAACCAACTAAGCCTACTCAAGATGTGTCCCTAAGCCTCATGGGCTCCAGCCTATCTAGGGCTTGACTAATATAAATACCAACTTCTACAAGCTAAAAAGGCATCTGAATGTTCTTTTTTTTTTAACTTGAGCATTAGGCAGGCACATTCCTAGAGAAGAAACTTACTATTCAATAATTTATGGAAAGAACCTTATATCCAATCTGTGCAATATCATCTGGCCCCATCTCCCAGAATTAATTCCATTGACTTTTCCTCTCTCTACTTTTTCTATTATCAAGTGGTATGAATTCTCCCAAATGACCTCATTCTCCAAAAGACAACTCCCTATAATGTCTTTCCCTCAAAGTGTTAGATAATGAAATTGGTTTAAAGGAAAAAGAGAGGCCTTTTGAATCATCCTGCCAGTAATGAGGAAATACATCCAAAACTTGGGCAATATATTATGACCAAGGCTCGTAGAGAGCACAAGTCTCTAAAATTAAAAAATAATAAAAATAAATAAAATGATGACCCTTAATTAATTAGTAATTAATTAATGAGCTACTAAATTAATCAAATTAGATCAAGGAAAACTAAAAGAAAAAGCTAGAATTAATCAACATGGTACGATAAACATAAAAATAACAATCAAAAATAGAAATTATACTTTCAGTCTAGGAAAAGCAATTTCCAACTGAAAGTATGAGGGCTATATGATATACCCCACTAAGACTGTAAGGGCATGTAGGTAAAAGGCCTAATTAAAGGCCCAATGTGACTATTCAGAAGAACCAACTAAGCATACTCAGGATAGGCCCCCTAAGCCTTTTGCGCTCAAGCCCATAAAAGGTTCAATTAATATAAATTTCAATTTCCACAGTCAAAAAGGCATATGAGATACTCATTTTTTAACTCAAGCACTGTCTCTATATAGGAGTGTTCAGGGAGAATGAGCCCACTATTCAATAATTTATGGAAAGGGTCTCATACCTAATCAACGTAATATCATATATGGCACCAAACCATTAACTATTGCTCTCCCTACCAAGTGGGATGACTTCTCTTAAGGGACATCACTGTCCAAAAGACAACTCCCTAAAGTGTATTTTCTTTAAAGTATTAGATAATGAAAGTGGTGGAAAGGAAAAGAGAGAAGGTACGAGACTAATCTTCCAAAATTATTTTGCCAGCAATAAGAAAAGGCATCTAAACTTAGGCGATATATCAAGGCCAAGGCTCACGAAGAGCACAAATTGCCAAGCAAAGCACAACTCCCTAAAAAAAATAAAAAAGAATAAAATAATAATCCTTAATTATTTTAAATTAATTAATTAATGATTCATTAAAATCAACCAAAATTGAAGAAGGAGAATTAGAATAAAAGATAAAATTAATCATCATCATAGCAAGGCAAACTAAAAAATAGCAGTCGAAAGTAGAAATTATACTTTCAATTTGAAAAGAAGCAGTTTCAAAGTGAAAGTGGTAGGGTTAGATGATATACCCCCCCTAAAATTCCAAGGACATATACGTAAAAGGCCAATAAAAGGCCCAACATAACAATCAGAATAACCAACTAAATACACTTAAGATAGGCCCTTTACGCCTCACGGTTCAAGCCCATCAAGAACTTGACTAATATAAATATTAACTTCTATTGCCAAAAAGCCATCTAAGCATTCATTTTTTAACTTGAGCATTGTCACTACGTGCCCGCATTCTTGGATAAAAAGCCTAGTATTCAACAATTTATAGAAAGAACCACATAACCAATTCCATGCAACATCATGGAAAGCTTATATCCCAAGTTGAAGGTATGCATCGTGAAAGATGATCTCTATTAAACATCTATTGTCCTCCATGACCTTATTCACCCTAAAATTGCAAAGGAGGCTGAAACCACCAGTACATTGTTGTGTCGCCCATTCTTGCTTCTAAGTCCTCTTCTTTGAAGGTAATGCTGGGAAGTGGGGGATATCTCATATACACCAAAAGTCAACTCTAGTGCATGGGCCAACACTTACCTTACTACCTCTGCAAAGGCTTTCCACGTGTTAGAGAAGTCATCACTTGTGTGTCCCCCGAAGGTTACAGAAATAACACATGTAATAGGCAAGTTGTTCATCTCCTACTGATGTTGTCCATTTTGAGGTTCTGATTGTTGCTCATGCAATTACTGATAACGTCCATTGTCCCTATATCGAGATTGCTTCCTAGGATTATCCTGCCTCTGGGCTATGAACTTCTTTAAGTGCCCTTGTTGGATACATTTCTCAATTTTATTTTTCAGGCGGTGATAGTCCTCGGTCATATGCCCACGATCATGATGAAAGTGGTAGTATTTCTAGAATTTCTGCCTATTTAGATCATCTGCCATTTTGGTAGCCGTTCGACTAAAGCTTGGTTCTCGACAACTATAAATATTTTTGTACTCACGACGTTCAGCAGAACGTATCTAGTGAGCCCTCTCAAAGGACTGTATCGATGGTCATCTCATTTTTTGCCCAAATTGGCTTCTTCCTCTTCACCTTTAATTTATGGGTGTCTACCAGAGTCATCATCTACTTGATCCAAATGTATTTCTCTATTCGAACGAGGAGTTCTTCGAGGGTAAAGGGTGGCTTTCCTGCAATTGCGTCTCTAAACTTGTGATGCTTCAGGTTCTACATACTGATTGATATTGGGCAGAGATCTTGATTGAGATGTGGAATCTCGTGGATTGCCTTGATAAAGTAGTTGATATACTCCCTCAGGCCTTCTCCACCCTATTTCTTGGCATTGAAGAGATAGGCTGCCATTTTGGGATACTTGTGGTTGATGAAAAGTTTGTGAAGAAATGTTGTGCTAACCACTCCTATTTAGTGATGGATTCGGTAGGCATCTAGTTAAACCATACTAGGGCACATTTGTTTAATGTCATATAGAACACTTTGTAATATGCAACTTCGTGCAAATTGTATAGCTCCATGCAGGATAGGAAGTTGTCCAGGTGCTCCTGGAGGTTACTTGTACCATCAAACATCAAGAGGTTAGCGACTTTTATGCCATGAGAGATCAATTCTGCCAAGATGGCTAGGTAATAATGGCTTCACCTGGGAAAGGCAACAACAAAGGTGAGATACTTGTCTCCTATACCCACCATGTGTTGGACGATATCAGAGTTACAAAACTATAAAAGGCAGTTGCTAGGATTGGCCGATGTGGAGAGAAAAGTACACATCCATTTGTTAAGGCGCTAGACGAGCCATGCCATGTCCTTTATCTATTCTCTATTCACTTTTTTGGGAGATGATAATGCTTCTTGGCTTCAGTGAAAAGACTATGGTAGCTCATGTGGGTGGTGCTCAGTGGTGTACTGAGCTACTACTTTTGCTACAACTCATGGTGATGTACTTTCCACTAGTGTAACAGGGATTTCTGGGTGATCTGTAGCGTTGGTCCCACGAAGTGTAGAGCTTGTGATTTGGATAGGATCTTCGATGCTAGGGGTGCATGAAGTGTTTACTTAGGAATCGAAAATGGCTATATGTTCAATCAGTTGTTCTCTGTGTTCTCTCACTAGGGTGTTAGAGTCTTGAGCATTAGATATCATCTACATCTCAAATTCTACAAGTCAGATAAGTGTTGCCACAGACGATACCAGATGATATACCTTACTAAGGCCCGAGGAAATATAATTAGAAAAATCAATAAAAGGGCCAATATAACTAATCAGAATAACCATCTAAGCTTACTTAATATGGGCCCTTTAAGCCCTTTCAAGTTAACTAATTAACATCCACAAAATTATTAATGAAGGATGCATATTCAATCACATATAGCACTTCACATTCTCTCCTACTTGTGCATTTGAGAGTTTCTTTTTTTTTATTTTCAAGTGAAACACTCCCACTGACATCAAGGTTGCTATCATGTCCCCAGTGATTGCTAGACGAGTTTAAAAGACATCACCCTTGCTAAAAAATGAGTACATCTTTAGGGATCTTGCAGCTTGCATGTTCATGATTCTTTTATACTTTACACATACTTTAGTAAATCCTTTTTGAAGAAATCTTCATTGAGTGACTTGATCTTTGTCATTTCTCCAATATGGTGTTCATCATCATGTGAAAACACATCTTATCAATTTCTATAGACACAATTTTCATTTGTTCCCATCTTACAGTTCATGAAAAGTTAGAGAATTTGTTCGGGGACATATTTTTTATATAATGTAGGCTGCAATCAAGAATTGTACCTCCTTAAGTGAGATAAAATTAATTTGTGCCATAAAATCTAGTTATTTCTAGAAGTGTTTGATCCTTTATTTCTCGCAAACCCATTCAATTGCTAAGTATTTAGAATCACTTCTTAACTTACACCATTATTTTCTTTAAACATTGTCCAAACTAATTATACATTATAGTTTTACTTTTTATTAGTACATATAGCCTCAATGTTCATGTCCCATTTGATTTTCCGCCTTTCCAGAATTGCTTTCTTTAGCAACTAAGCGCTTTTTATTGGTGAGAAATTAGTTGTATAAACAGCATGAAAGAAAAGGAAAATAAAGTGTAGTTTTAATGTCTCACATTCATAAGTCCGTGCTCATTCTTAGTGGACTATATCTAGAGGATAAGTGACCCTCTTTTATTTGTTGAGCAGGCTTTTCCCATTAGAAGAGTTTCTGAAGAAGGCTGAAACTTAAAAAATTCATATCCATATCAATTTAAATTCATTTAGGTTGAATACCATACCAATTTGAATATATTTTCATACTCTGTAAGATGATCAAAATATCATGTAAACAAATTAAAGTAGAAAAATTGATTTTAATTTTCTTTTTTTGCTTAAACGAATCTCAAGCTTCGATTGAATTTTTTGCATTGAAGCTCGGAAATCTAACCTAGAAAGGTCCCATAAATGAAATAGAGCAATAAAATTGGAAGTGATGAAATATGTACAAATATTGCAGAAAAGATTAATTCAAAATATATAATTCCATCATTCACATGCAATCCCCCCTCCCCTGGTTTAGATCCTCTATTCCAATATATGTTTCATCTCCTATTTCATTGCATGGATGTATGAGACGTGTATTAAATATTTTCTTATAAAAATAATTGATTGATAATCAAATACACTTAACATATATACATCACATTGAAATATAAGACAAAATACGGAATGAAATAGAGGATCCAAAATGCCCACCCCCACCCAAAAAAGAAAGAGGAAAAAAAAAGGAACACTTGAATTGCATAATGACCTCAATTATGATGAACGAAGGAGCGGAACAGAAAACTCCTCTACTATTCCGCACCATTTCTAGGTGGTGTGTCATTGTCATGAATAGGCTAGCGAGTCGAATGTGGGCGAAAGGTGGAACTATCACATCCTTAGGTGGTCGCCATCATCTGAACAACCTCGATAACGAAACACATGCTTTTTTCAACATATTTTAGCCATGTAATCTAAATATATAGAATCACATATGGTGAAGAATTCTTGTAAATTTTATGCTTGAAAGAATGATGAATTTTAATTTTCTCTTTAAGCATAAAATAATATCATATGATTCGATAAAATAAATAATCGAGAACAAACTCTATTAGTTGTGATTCGCTGTTAGAAAATAATTGCAAATAAAATGATCAATATTGAGTTGGTTGGACTGATGTTACTTTTTATACAACGAAAGTTCTTTAAACATCAATTCAAATTAAAGCTCGCCTACAAGTTTTTGACTATTTATGGATTCCAAATTTCTTGATTAGAATGACTCTTAAGCACTCCTACTCATATCTGGGATTGCTTATAGAACTTTCACTAATCTATACACCTTAAACCCATGTTGGCAAATACATGGTGATGCTCCAGAGAAATAGAGAGTTGAAACTAATTAATATGGAGAGAGTGTATTAAAGAATGAACCACTCGAATTGTGTATTAAAACTTCTACTGTGGGCCTTTATATAGACAAGTCATCCCATACAAGAAAGAAGCACAACCTATTAATAAGTATTAATTTAGATATGGATGAGGATTCCCCCACACAAGAAAAAGTAATCCACCTAAATATAGATAAGCATTCTCTACATAAGAAAGAGATCTAATCTAACAAGAGTGTAATCTAATTAGATGTTGATATAATCTCCCCACAAAAAAAGAAAGAAAAAAAAAAGAGTTCCAAATTAACAAGAAACGAGGTCACATAATAAGATCAGTGCAAATATAGATGAATGTTAGGTGAAGAGTCCAATACCCAAGCCCATTATATAACACTTATAATCCCATATTTGAAAGCTTGCTCCTATAATGATCTGCATCATAGCAAGAAATGGGATGTCTTTATGTTAATGTTTATATTTTGAATTGTAAATTTCCACCGCACGGACATTTCGGGAACATGTAAAACTAACAAAACGCGATGCGTACTAATTGGGCCGTGAGCAATTAGCCTGGGTTATGATTGGGTTTTACTACTGAATTTTTCCCCACATCGGTTTTGTTTAGGTATCTTTTGGCAATTTACCTTCTTTTTTTTTTTTTTTTTTTTAATATTTCCCCCCCTTTTAGGTAGTTTCTTAATTTCGTTGAGTTATATTTGACAATCAAATTATATTGTGACCTGCTTGCTCGTCCTCCTAGAGTAGCAGGAGCGCACAGTGAAGTGTTGGGGTGGGCCCATGGGTTCTTTTCTTCTCACCGTCCAAACCTACTTTACTGGCAAAAAGGGTTTTCAGCGCCTAAATCGATGGGACATGAGTCCCCGTCACTGGCACGCTTTTGACAAAGGAGGAAACAATAATCAATAAATTTGGTTGGAAAAGTAGGGTCCTAACTTAACATAGATTAAATCAATTATTGAGTTTCTTTTTGTTCTTTGTCCGTAACTTTTGTACGACAAGAACGCAGGTATTTTGAGCAGAGCAAGAGGCTGCCTCTTTTTCTAATTATGTTAATTGCACTATGATTTTACCTATATTTGCATTATATATAAGATGTGGACAATCATGCAGCTGTCGTTATATTTTGTATTATTTAAAATGAATCTAATGACATAATTGCTTTTATTCGACTTCATGTCACTTTTGCTTTTTACTATTTTTGTTATATATAAACCATTTTTCATATTTATGTTTTTTGTTGGAATTTGACTTTATTTCTAAAGACTAAGTTTGATTAGAATTAGTTTTCAAATGATTTTATCTCTTTAACTTTTATAATGTAGAATTAAGATTCATTCTTGTATTTCCTGATTCTTGGTGAAATAGTCAAATAATTTGTTCTTCTGGATAGAGGTGTTTGTTTGATTACTAGAAAAATACTCATGGAACTCATAATACTCATGGTATAATTGTTTTAAGTTACAAGTCGGGCAATACAAATGAATCAAGTGAATATTTTTTTTATAGTTATAAGAGTAGTCATACAAAGTTTTTTGTCTTGAGTTTGGGTATCTCAAATTCAATAATTATCATGTACTGATAAAATTGTTTAATAGTGGAAGAATAAAAGCTCTCGTAGATGTATGTCCATTTAGCCGAACTACATAAATCTGTGTCTGTTTTATTTTTCTACCTATTGGTATTATTTTTGTCATTAAATTTGTGGGTGTGATTTGTGGATTCTTAATAAATTAAATCTAATAACTAGATTGCTTCCATTGAAAATAGCAACATAAATATATTTGCAAGGCATTTAAGTATGCCACTAATTTTTTTCTAAAAAAGTCACTCATATTTATTTATGGTGTCATTTTTCAAAAGTACCGCAAATTATTTAGTGGCACTTATTTGACGTCATTTTACAGTATAATGATACATTATAATATTGTGATAGTAATAAAAAAATGTCATTATAATATAATATTTAGCGGTAATTGATTAATAAATATTACAAAAAAGTAATTTTATTGAAATTACTAACACAACTATATGTTAAAAGCACTTAACTAGCATCTCTACTTTTTTCTTTAAAAAAAAAATCACTCATAATTTAGTTATGGTGTGACATGAAATAAATATCACAAAAATAGATAAAGTACATATAATTATTAATAACTATAAAATATATAAATTTATATCTTATCATAATTTATTGTTTAAATTAACTACTTAATTTAATTTTAATGCAGCAACTAAATTAACCATATTTTTCAAAAAATATAAAAAATTTAACTATTTTTTCTCCTCACCTATACATTATTTTTTTGAATATTTTCTCTCTAAATCTAATGTCTAACACTTTTTCAAATATATTATTTAATAAAACAATTTCGAGCATATATTAAAAGTAATTGATAAAATATGCTTTTAAAGTATAAAAAAATAATAATATTTTTTAAAAATATATAATGAACAATGATAGGTAGTTTGATGGTAAACTCATTTTTTTCCAAGTAAGATATTGCAGGTTCGAGTCTTATACGAAGTAATTAGATCATGTTGAAATCTCATATATGAGGTGTTAATAGCAAATTCAGATGTCACTCAAAAGAATCTTTTGTCATTTAATTTAGCATGTTATTTAATTAATTTTATGGCATGTTAGTATGTCATATAAAGGAATCTCTTGCAACATTTTAACATCACTATATGCATTTTTTGTGGCACATTAGCATGTCATTTAAAAGTATTTTTGTGGCATTTTAACATGCTATTTATTGTATTTTTTATGACATGTTACCTTGTTATTTAAATGAACTTTTGTTGCGTTTTAACCTACCACTACATGCAATTTTTAGTGGCATATTAGCATGTCATCTAAAATAATTTTTAATAGCACGATAACATGTTCTTTAATGCATTTTCCTTGACATTTTAACATGTCATTCGATGCAATTTTTGTTGCATTTTATTAATGTCAAAATAAAAGTAATTTAGTGACATTTATAGTTTTAACTATACCACTATAAGTGGCACTTTTAAAAAAATTATTAAATATAAAATTACCACTATAATATTATGTAAGAGGTAATATTTAGTGTTTTTAATGCTTGATTTTGTTGTTGCGGCACATGCCAATATACATACACTATTGTGATCCGTTCCTATCGCTTCATTTTTATTTACCTAACATATAAAAGAAATAACGATAAACAGATGACAAAAAAGTAAAAGCTCAAAACCTCTTAAAACTATTACAAAAATGGCATGAAAACGCAAGTATTAAATACAAAGCACTCAGACCCAAAAATAATGTAAACATAAAATTTTTATTCCAATAATTCTACTAGGAAGTTATAATTCAAATACAAATTGATGTGAAATAACTCTATTCATCATAGAGTATAATTAGGGTTGTAAATGAATATTCAAAAATTCGTTTATCATTTGCATTCGTATCTGTTTATGCAAAATTTATCCGCATCCGTTTAAAGCGAATATTATTCGTATTCGATTAGTAGATATCCAATTATAAATAATATGGATATGGTAAATGCGTATCTGATTCGTTTAATATTCGATCCGAATATGTATTTTATTAAATAATATATTATTTATATTTTTCAATAAAAATCTCATAATCCATATATGTGTGTGTGTGTGTATATATAAATTATAATTGAAGAATTGAGAAGAAAAAAGAATAATTTAAAAAATTATTGAAATATCGAGAAATAATTGATGAATAAAGTTAATCAACATAATTATTGTTGGTTGACTTTATAATTAATATACTTAAATGTCATTATTATTACTAATAAGTACTAATAATCAATTATAAAGTTAATTATTAATTAAAAATTATGTTATTTGTTTGATTGCTTTTGTTTTAATGAAATATATAGTTTCTTTTATTAATTAAAATATGTATTTGCTATAGATTCATAAATTTACGTATTTGGATATTTATAAATGAATATCTAAATAATTATCATTGAATATGAATATAAAATAATAATTCGAATACGGATAAGTTTAATAAAATATAAATGGATTTGAATAATTATAATCGAATACGGATATATCCGAATCCGATCGATATCCGATAGATACGAATTTAGATATCATTTTTAAATATTCATCAAATTCGTATCTGTATTCAAATATTTGAAAAGTTAAATGAATATAAATATAAAAATAATGTATCGATCCATTTAATATCCGTTTACACCCCTAAGTATAATTTTCCTCTCAATGCACGGGACAGCTAATTTAATTAAGAACGTTTCTTTGGAATGGAGCAGCAATATACTCGAACACACTTTTTCGTAGATGCAACAATTGTTCATTGATTTGACTTTTTGAGCCCATATAAATTTATCTACGTAGAATTTTTTATATACTCAATACTAACCTAACCTAACAAATTATTTTTAAAAAGAAATCATCAAGAAATTCACTTTTTAAGTTTTAATAGCATAAGTAAATAATTAGAGAAGAATTTATGGAATTTATAGTTTTTTAATATATTAATTTAAATTGAATTTCATGTACTCCGTCTTCAGGAGATGTACCAATAAATTGCACTATTAAAGACACAAGAGTTTATAATGTTCTGCATAAGCCTACATCCACTACCTAAACTTTCTTAAGATTTCAACCTACAGTATTACTTTAAATATGAGCAAAATAAAGTACAAGGTGGAAAGGTAACACAATTGACCAGAAACACTGAGCTGAAACTTTCTTGCTTATCAAGCCTAAACAAGCGCTATAATTAAGACAATGATATTTGACACTAAAGCACTGATGGTAGTTCAGAAGGCTTAAACCATTCTGGCACAAGTTTTGCTCCTCTTCACTAACACTGGTAATTCAAGAAGACAGCTCCGTAAATGACTGGATTGTATTTCTTGGTTTACTAGTAGGGTCTTCATCTCTTTAAATAAAGGAGCTGATGGATATCTTTCCATCTTCATGTGATTGGATTGCTTAATGCTAACTTATTAAAGTAATAGTTGATTTGTGTTGCAAAATGAAGACAGGTTGTTTGGGATCTCAATCAAATCAACTCAAGCTTGATTAATGCTTGTTGCCAAAATTTGCCAAAATAATATATGATAATTATGGAAGAATGTCGTCATCATCAGAATCAACAGTTCGAAAGATAAAAGGTGAATGCTTAGCCCTAGAAGCCAATGTCATTACAACACTCGTTAAAGAGAGCAATTCCCAAGGCAAGGGTCAGCATAGTGCAAAATCACACTTAAAGAAATCTAAGCGTGCAAGTTGAGTCGAGCCAACTCGCGAGCAGGTTTAACTCGATTTGGAAAAGCATAGCTTGAGCTCAAGACTATTTAAGCTTGAGCTTGGAATTGAGCTAAGCTTGAGCTTTAAGATGGTGGCTCAAAGGCTCACAAGCCCTAGTATTTTTTAAAATAATATATATATAATAATAATAATAATAATAATAATAATAATAATAATTCAAAAAATATGTGCCACATATTGAGATAATTTTCAAACTATAATTCAATTATTCACTTATATATTACTTATTAATAAATAATAATTTATAAGATACTAATTTATAATTTATAAAATAATAAAAATAAATACCATATATTTGAAGAAAAATGTAAATTTTCTAATTCAAATAATTTTGTAAAAATACATAATTATATAATAAAATTTCATTGTATAATATATTATATATGATTACTGCATGTTTTTCAAATTTAATAATATAAGTATGAAATGGAAATTCATCATTATCTTAACAAATTCATTTTTATATTTAATGTTCAAACTTTAAAAGTCAAAACAATAATCTTACTTGAAATTTATAAAAAAATTGATTGACTTTTAAAAAAATTGATGATGCTATTGAAATTGTTAATAGATAATATTTCTCAAGAGTTTCACATGAAATAGTGAGGATTAAATTAAGCCCGATGAGCTTGAGCTCAAGCTCTCGTACGTTGAATGTGGAAGTTGTTAGATGAGCTCGAGCTTGGCTCAAGCTCGATTGGAGCTTGATATCTTATGAGCTCATCGAGCTCAAGCTTAAGCTTGATATTTATCAACGAGATCAAGCTTGAGCCTAAAATTTGAAGCTTGATGAGCTTGAACTCATGTGTTTTAAAATGAGCCGAGCTTGAGTTTAAAATTTTTGCTAAGCTCAGTTCAAGCTTGACTCATTTACAGCCCTAAAGAAACCATGTAGGAGGAAGATATAGCTGCTAGTAACTCAGCCCCCACATTAGAGCTAGAAAATGCCCCCTCAGTTTAAATAAGCACACCCCTTGCGGTGCCTTGAAGTTTCTTGCTTTTCCAAAGTTATTCCAGTAGTTAGGGTTTCTCTTTTTGTAGTTCCAAGTTTTTGTTCTAGTTAGTTAAAAAAGTTTTCTATTTTCTTTACAAATAAAAGACCATACTAGTTTAAGAGATGATATTTTCTTCTTTTGATTATTTTAATAAGAATATTTTGATGTGTCTTTACTGTCCATTCATTTACTACAAGATCACAACTTGTAGGAACACTTCACTTGTAGTAAGAACCCAAGAGGCATGCATACTACAAAAAACAAACATACGACATCAAATAAAAAACAAAAGTAACAATAATGACCCCATCTATTGGTCGACAAATGTGCTACATCAGCACCACTGTGAGACCCCAAGGGGATATGCGGAGAACAACATTAGCACCACTATATGACCTATAAGGGGGCACATGGTGAATGGCATCAGCATTACTATAAGACATCTAATGGGCCATGTGGAAAAAACTACTATATAAGACCCCAAGTGGCATGCAACATAAAGACTACTATAAGACCCCTAATTAAAGAATGTGTGGCAAACTCAGAAAGACCACTATAAGACCCTCAAGAAGCATGTGACAAACTCAAAATCCCATCATAAGTACCCCAAGGGAGACGCATGACAAACTCAAGAAGACCACTATAAGAACCCCAAGGGGGTGCATGGAAAATACCAAAGATTGCTATTTATAAAACTATTAAGGGCAGGGAGACAAATGACAAACTCAAGAAGACCACTATAAAAACCCCAAGCCCCAAGGGGGTGCGTGGCAAATACCAAAGATTGCTGTTTATAAAACTATTAAGGGTGTGTGACAAACAACAAAGACTGTTATCAAACCTCCAAGGTGGCACGCAACAATCAAGACTGTTATAAGACCCCTAAAAGAGCAATCAAGATTGCTATAAGACCCCCCAAAGGGGCACACAACAATCAAGGTTGCTATAAAACCCCCAAAGGGCAATGTAGTCATAACAACTATCTCAATACGCATAAGGAGGAAGTATAACAACAACATCACACCAAGACCCCCAAAGGGACACAAATTGTGAGCATCCCCAATGGGGTGCAATCGTGAATTCCATACTAAGACCCTTAATAGAGCATGATAAAAGAAGTGGGGTTACAATAGGACTCTATAAGGGGGGCTCCAAATAAGGAAAAAATAATAGCGAGAGGAAGCTAACTCTTTCACAGAACCCCTAAGGGGACTTGCAATTATTTCTTATTGTCGTAAATTCCAAAGAAGCAGACAAAAAAGTGAAATAGTTAGAAATGCAATGACGCTAAAGCATCATAAGAAACCTAAAGGACAAAAACATCCAAATGACTAAGTACAAAAAAGAGTGCAAAATTGATCAAATCTTTATAACAAAAAGCAAAGTCTAATAATGTTGGAATATGCAATCAACAATCAATATCTGGCCTAAACTAGGTCATCGAAAAAGAAACTAACTAGTACACTACTAAAAGAAACCAAAAGTGGAGCAGTCCTCAACAGACAAGAAAAGAAAAGACCATTTGCTATACTAATTGTGGAGCTACAATAGCTAAATTACTGCAACGACCCCATGGTCAATCTCTTACGGATGCATAGAATTCAAGCCTACTGCAAGACCCCCAAGTGGGACTTACAAGAATTAGGTCTACTAGTAGACCTTTGAATCATGTCTATAAAAAAAAAAAAACCCAATGAGGGCTTGTGAATATCAAGTCCACCATAAGACTCCAAAAAACTCGCAAATAGACATCCACATTAGAAAATCCAAGAGCCAAACAAAATGAAAATTTTTGGTTGAAGATCTTAAGGGACTTCCCCAAAAATTTAGCCTCACAAAAGGACTTAAGGAATTTTTGAAGAATAAAGCTCTGCAAAAAAATCCTAAGTCATTTGCTGAGCATAGATCCTGCCAGAAGATCCTAAATTTTCTGCAAAGCATGAAATTCCAACATAAATTCTAAGACATTTGCAAACTACAAAACTTTAGCGAAGACTATAAGTAGCCCTTGGAGTAACTTTTCAAACAATCAAGCTTCCACAAGGATGGCCTAATGGGTATCTCCAAATCACGGTCACCCAATGGGTAGCCTCCAAGTCCTAACTACCCTTTAGGTGGACCACTTTATCTAAGTCAACCTCCTAGCCACCTGACACCCAATGGTAGTCTCATATTTATTCTTAATACTCTATACTTAGCTTTAATGTACTGCTCGCATTAGACATGCTCCTCTCCCTCCCCAAAAGAACCTTAAGACAAATCAACATGCAGTTGCTCAATGAGCACTGAAAGATTTAAAATTAAAGAGAGAGGGTAGACAACACCCAAAAGGAGTTCTATATCATCTGCTGAACGCGATGCCCTACCAGCGATCCTAAAGAATCTTCTGAGTGCAAAACTCTATGAGAAATTCTAAGTCCTTCACATAACATAAAGCTCCAATAAAGATCCAAGGTAATCTCTAGAGACTGAAGCTTCACAAAAACTTCTAAGTCGTTTGCAGAGGGTAAGGCTCTACCAAAGGTCCTAGATGATCACCTACGAGTGATCCTCCACCAAAAAAAATTCATGTGATTCCCAAAGCGATGAAGTCCTGACATGACCCCCAAACTCAAACTTGTTAGAGAAACCAAACCTACACCTCAAAAAATTCAACTTCTTTGAAGTGAACAAACAAAGCAAAACTGCTTGTGCTAATGAGGCTTTCAACTAAAATAGGAGCACCCTCGAGCTTCTCCTTGAAAAAGTTCTCCTTTTATAACTTAGACTCTTAACTCCGCCACTGGATTTCGACTCTAGTTCAGACCCGCTGCTATGATCACTGCACCATATCTCACTCTCGAGTTTAGACAAGCCTCTCTCTCAAGTGGGATAACCCTTCCTAAAGGACAATTCCCCAAAAGTGACTCTCCCCAAGTTTAGTTATTTTGAGGAAAACCAAAAAGACTCAAGCAACATATTAATGTTGTGGCTCACAGAAAGTGTAAGTCGTCAGTAAGGCGCAACCTCCCTAAAGTGTCTAACTCAAAAGAGTTAAAAAATTTAAGTAATGGGAAGGAGTAAAATAAAAGACAACACGCCAGTCTTGAAAATTGTCCAAGTCCCTCAAAGGACATAAATCACTAAGCAAGCATTACTCCTTGAAGACAACAAGTCGAGGGGAGTTAACAATCTCCAAGTTAATCAATTATAAAATTATTTGAATCATTTGAAAATTAAATGACAGAAAAAATTAATATGAAAAAGTAAAATTAGTTATTAAGGTATTTAAAATTATTTTTTATAATATAATTTCAATATATAAATAAATTTTGAAATTGAAAGTAGTAGAGCTTGATGATATGAAAAATTATGATCCTAAGGATAAAAAAGTAAAAAGCAAATTAAAGGCTTAAATAAACGAATGAATAAGAAAAGAGCAAGTGAACCCAATAAATTAAGCCCTCCAAGATGGGCACCCAAAACCAAGTGGATCGAAGCCTATTAAGGACTTAATCAACATAAATACCAACTTCCGAAGCGAAAAAAAGCATTTGATCATTTTGGGTTGAGGCGGGGCGCGGGGGGAGGGGGGGAACTCAAGTTCTAACTCTATGCATGCGCATTTCAAGAGCAAAAGCTTAGTTCTGTTAGCTGATATTTGGAAAGGATTGGATTTTATTTCCATGCAGCATCAAAGGGCCTAAGAAAACTTTGTTCATGATAAAACACGCAGCATTCACAAATTTCCCCAAAAGGAATTATGGAGGCCATATTCATTTAGTATGGTACAAGTTGTTTCTTGTAAAATCATTTTTTTCTTTCCACTACACCTTTTTATTGTGGTGTTTCTAGAGTAAAGAAGTTATGAATGTAACCATATTCTTCACAAGATATGCAAATTCATTGTCATCAAATTCAGTTCCATGATTGCTTCAGATTGTATTGATAAGACATACTTTTTCATTTTGTAACCTTTTTCTAAGTGGTTTTAAAGAACTTAAGGCTACATTTTTATGAGTAAGAAAATGAAACAAGGTAAACCTTGAAAAAATTATTTACAATAACAAATTAATACATATTTTTTTCCACCTAGAGATACAATTTTCATAGGTCCAAATGTCCAAGTGAAGTAGTTCAAGAGGTCTAGATGAAGAAATATTATTTGTGGGCTTGAATGAGGATTTGAATTGGTTTCCTTTTTGGCATGCATCACATATTTTATCTTTCACAAAATCAATTCTGAGAATTCCCTTAATAAGTTCCCTTTTGACTAGATGATTTAGAAGTTTCATATTTGCATGTCCTAAGCATTTGTGTCATCTCCAACTAGAATGTTCAGTAGCAACAAGATATTCAACATTTTGATTTGACAAATTATCTAAGTTTGAGCAGTAGATATTTCTATTTCTAATAGCAACAATAATAGCTTCATCACCTTTAGTTATGACACAATTTGAAAGCTCGAATTGTACCTAATAGCCACTATCATAGAGTTGGCTAGTATTAAGTAGATTGTATTCTTAGCCATCAACTGGCCCAATATTTCGATGGAAGTTCCAATGCTTTTTCCAATGGTACATATACCAATCATTTTTCCTTTGGTATTGTCGGCAAATAGTGTACTTCTCCTACCAAAACTTTTCCAATTCTGTGAAGGCATCTTTATAGCTGGTCATGTATTTGGAACATCTATTATCCAGATACAATTCATCCTCCTGAATGATTTCCTTCCCTCTTTCTTGTAATAAAAACTTTTATTTTAAATACCCACATATTGCCGAATCCTTTTTGGTTAGATTTGGCCACCCAGATGATTTTTTCCCAATATCCTTCTTTATTTTGCATTTTGCACTTATATGATTTGTGTTCGAATCTTCCACATGCATTACGTGTTCCTTTTTTATGTTTAAGAGTAGATTTTAGTTTTTGAAGGAAAATAGGTTCATTTACTTTGCTTTTACCCTTAATAATTCTTTTTAGACTGTAGACTTCTAAACATACTATTTTTACTTTCTAAATTCTACTGACAAGTTTTTTTTTCCTTTTGTTGCAATCTCTTTTTATGATTGTATCATATTTCTGAACTAGCTCTTCCTTTTCTTCATAAATGACTGCAAGTTGTTCTTTGAGAAAAACTATTCCTTTTCATAATTTAAGTAATTCAAGATGAAAATTTTCATATAAATATGTGTGTTCAAATTCAAACTCAAAATCACTAGAATTGATTTCAGATTCTTGAGATACCTACTTTTCGGCATAAGGCAGTTGTCTCCTTGTTGAACTAGTCTGAATTACAATCATCCCATGTGATGGTCGTAGCTCTTTGCTTTGAATTTTTTTCTAGTCTGGAATTTCTTTGTACCTTTGGACAAACAAGCTTTTGTGTCCAACCTCATGATACAAATGACATGTAGTTTGATCTAATTTTTGTTGATTTGTATTATCTTGTTTGATACTTGTTGTGGTATCACATTTGAAGCAATTTTTCATCTGAGTGAGTTGTCTCAATCAGCTTGTGACAATAGTTATTTCTTTATTTATTTTTTCTTTATTCATTTTTCGGAAGTCTTCAATTTGATCAATTCGTTCTGATCCAAAGGCAATGTTTTTCTTTTCACTACTACAGGAAGTTTCTCTTTTCTCATAAGAGCTAGCTCATAGGAAACTAGCAAAGTAATAAGTTCCTCCATTGAGAGTGTTTCAAGGTTTTTTGCTTCATGAATAGTCGTCACCTTAGATGTTCATTCTTTGGGTAAGGGATGTAGGGTCTTTTGGATCTACTCCTTTCAGAAATGATTTTTCCGAATGTGAACATTGGATTTACTATATCCATGAAGCAGTCGTACATCTAGCTTATGTTTTCACCTGGTTTCATGTAAAACAATTTATATTCCACATATGTTTTTAGCTAGCTGAGATGTCCTCTTGTAGGTAACTTGGAGCATATTCCACATATTTTGCAATTGAGTTGGTGCTAACTTGATTGTACTCCTTTGTTAACACATAGGATAGTGTATTTTTTGCTTTTACATTCATAGCTAGATAAGATCTTCATACCCTCAAGGTCAGATGTTTTCTTGTTTTTGAAAGCATTTCTTTGTTGATAAGTATTAGAAGCCTATCAACAATACTACTCCACATATCGAAATCAAGCATGATAAAATATTCTTCAATCCAGTTCTTCCAAGTTGCATAACTTATTTCATCAAACAGTGGTAGGCGTGAGTGAGATTGCTCCCCTGCATAGACATCATAACTCATGGAACCCACTAGAATCTTTTAACTCAGCTTCGTTTAGAATCTTTATACAAGCATGAGGCTTTGGTACTAATTATTAGAATGTTATTGTCCAGGAAGTGGTGAATTGGGCTCAAGTTGATCAAAATATTGATAATTTTAATTTTTGAGAAAATTTGTTGATAAAAATAGGAATAATTAAATTGTATTAGAATTCCACTAGAACAAAGAAAGAAACAATAAAGTAAAGACACAAACATTTATAGTGGTTCGATAGAGACCTACATCCACTACCTAAACTTTCACTTAGGAGTTCAACTTACAATATTACTTTAAAGTTTAAATCCAAGCAAAATAAAGTACAAGATGATAGGTAACACAAATGGCCAAAAATACATAACTAAAACCTTATTTGATAATGATATTTGATACTAAAGTAGTTATGGTAGTTCAGAATGCTCAGATAATTCTAGCATAAGTTTCCCTCTTCGTCACTAAAACTAGTACTTCAAGAAATCACACCCTGTATATGACTGAATTGTATTTCTTAGTTTAGCTGTAGCTACATCTGAAGTTGCAGCATCTCTCTTACCTGGTACTCGAATTGCACATTTTAGATTTAAACTGCCATTGAAGAAAACACCAAAGCAAAAATTAGCAAACAATCAAGTTTGGCCAAAATGATAGGACTTGCAAAAGTCATTATTTGGGATGAAGCTTATATAGCAAATAGAAATTTAATAGAGGCATTTGATAGGCTATTGCGTGATATTGTGGGATCTTCATATATGCTTTTTGGTGGAAAAATAATTATTTTTGGAGGCGACTTTCGATAAACATTGCCTATACTACAGCAGGGAACAAGCCAACATATGATTAAAGTAAGTTTTGTCGCATATTCTATCTGGACAAAATTGAAGAAATTTAAACTAAATGTAAATAATAAAGCACAGGAAGATTCATTGTTTGCCTTATTTTTACTTAGAGTTGGTGGTGGTAGAGAATCATATGTTTTTGAAGATAATATACATATTCTTAATGATATTTTCATTCCCTTTGTTGATAGTAAATATTCTTTAGATAACCGCATTAATATAGTCTTTCCTTGTATTGAGTCGTTTATAGATAATCCACATTCATTAGCTAATAGAGCTATATTAATGCCTAAGAATGTTGTGTGAATGAAATAAACAATATTCTTCTCCAAAAAATACCTTCTGGAGAAAAACATTATATAAGTGCTAGATGGAGTTTATACAAATATGAAATTTTACTTTATTTAATTATAATAAAAATTAAATCAACTATTAGAGGAAGAACAAAATTAAGTAAGCGGTTTTAATTTAAGTTTTGAGAAAGTTAATTAATTCTACTAATGGAATTATTAAATATGTAGATAGAACTACTCGTAACAATCTAAATAATGGTTCGAAGATAGAGTTTTAAGAAAACGAAGGTCCCTTTAAGCCTGTATCAAGTCCAACAAAATTAATATCTAAAAAAAAGGCTCCAAATGGATCAAACCCTAACATGTTTGTGGCAAAACTCATCACAAAGCTGAAAATGGTATTATCAAAAATGACAAAAGAAAAAAAAAAGAAAGAAAGAAAGATAGCAACCATGTATGAAATAAGGAACTTATTTGCATGATTTCTAAAACCTTCATAATGGTGCAAATGAAAGATAGTGGACGGATTTGGGTGCTACATGCCATGTAACTCCACAGAAGCATATGTTCAATATATATATAAGAAAATAAAAGATGATGAAAAGTTGTACATGAGAAATTCAACAATAAATGACGTGGTCCCTAATGGGTGTCGAATCTAACAAAAATAATCTCCTACTCTAAAGATATGATTTGTAATCAGTATCAATAAGAATGAAATCTAACCTAAGGTAAAAATCTCAATTTTGTTCTCAGATTGGATCATTGATGCAAAGATTAATTCCTCTTTTCTTCAATAGACTGGTTATAGTTACTCGAATGCCCTAATAACCAATCTCTCCTTACTATCTCGATAACTAAGAGCAGCTCTTTAGTTATTTTCCTTGCCAATAAACAACCTTAAAGAAGCGCTCCTGGGATTTAATTTATCAACAGCATTAAAAGCTAGAGAGACTCAGCCCTAGCCACCAAACACACACAAACGGGGTTCATTTAGACTAGATTATTTATCCACATAACATGAATAATGCATATGGTCATCACACATAACTATGTTATTTGCGACAAATATTAGAACAATTAAACAATTACGAATTTAATGTTCTAATTGACAGGACAATTATTCTAAGCTATCAAATTTAGGCCCTAAATTCAATGAACCTGAATAATCATAATGAAAACGGAAGATAAATAAATACTCAAGAAATAAGAAAAACAAATTAAATCATTTAGATCTCACAAATACTGAAGAACCAAAACTTCGATAATTCCTTAGGCTAGAAGAAGAGTTTAGCAACTCATGGGAAGAAGAAAACGTAGGAAACTAAAAATATGCTAAACAAAAGAATGAAAAACAACTCCCTATGAAAGAAACTTAGTTCCCTATAAATAGCCTACTACTCCTAATGCAACTGGGAAACTAATAAGAGTCCTACCAAAATAGGAAAACTAAAATTATCCTAATTAAAGAAATAAAAATTAAAATATTCCAGAAATATACAACTGCCAAAACATCTTTTCACTCGAATTATTTCCTTCTTCCATTTCTCGTCTCCTCGAGAATGCAATCTTTGTCCAAGCACGTCAAAAACTCGATTTCCAATTGCATTTAGCTTGAATCTTCAATTTGCTTCACAAAACATAAAGAGAAAGTTAAGACCCAACAATTAAGCATTTTTACTATTAATCATAAGGGAAAATTATGTGAATAAAAAGACAAAAATGCAACTTAACAGTCGCAGTACAAAATAGAAGATGATGAAAAGTCATACATGAGAAATTCAGCAATAAGTGATGTTGTGGTCGCGGTACGAAAAATTTATGGTTTTCAACTCGTGAAATTCTTAAAGTACTTGTGAACACAAGATCACATAAAGACCTAGAATATGTAACTCTTTTAGTTCCTATTATCTGAATATGGTGTGAAAAAATAGTTCAGATAGTTCCTTGTCTACAAATCCACCATTTCATACATGTCCCAATGAGTTTATTAATAATTTTAAAAATAGACTCTTTCAGAACAGTACAACTCTCAAGAAAAGACATCAATGTGTTCTATAAATATTTATATACCACCATAAAAAACATATATTAAAAAGCAAGATAAAATATCTCTTCATCTTCTTTTTCTATAAAATTTCTACAGTTTTTATGTTTCTAATGTTCAAGAATAGCAATTGGTGCATCTATTTTTAGAATGCAATCTTTGATAGATTGTGATTTGGCTAAATAGATTATGATCGATCTTGGATCCTAGAAACAATTAATTTCTAAGGAAAAACCAACATAAATATGAACATTATTATTTTGAAAAAGTATCTTGAGTGATAAGGGTAGCTCAAATAAATTTCATTCAATATTCTCCAACAAAAATCCTGTTAAAGCATTAAGAACTTAATAATATGAATGTTGCATTCACTAATTGGTTAAGATTTTTGTGTTTTCTTGAGTTACTTTAAATTATTTTCTTCATAGATGACTATTGAGGCCTTGTTTGGTTTTATTTTTGGTATTTTAGAGAAAATATTTTGTAAGAATAAAGTTTGGGAAGTAGGATTGGAGAATTTGATCTATATTTAATTTTATTTTGAGAAGTGCTTAAACAATATTTTCAAAGGGAATATTGGTGTATGTGTTTTTATTTTGGTAGAAGACATTTTATACTATAAATGCTAAATTAGTATCTTTTTATCTATTTAGTAGGGTAAAAATATAATTTTATATTAATATTTTTATGCATAGATATAATTATAATATAAAAGGATATATATATATATGTAGTGATTATGTTTGATGTGAAAAATGAAAAAGATTATATTTTGAAGATGTTTTGTGGCATGCTTTGGTTAGCACCATTGAGAAATGAATCAGGGTGTTGTTTAGTTCCATTTCCTCGGGTGAAAAATACCTCAAGGAAATATAAAACCAAACAACGCCTGAAATTTTCTACAAAAAGCATTGGTAGAGACAACTAATTGGGATACCAATTGCTATAAGTAATGTAATCAAGAATTTGTTTCATTAAATATGTCGATGGCATAACCAAATTTTATTTACACTTAATTATTCAGTTTCCTCTTTTTTTGATTGAGTTATGGAGTTTTAAATAGAAGTTTTTTTTTTTTTTTTTTTTATGAAAGTGATGACATTTTATACCATAAGAACCTTAAGGTACAATGTTCAGAATTACATCAAAAGGGAAACATCACGATCAAACCTTGCCTAAAATAAATTACAACAAGCATCTGAGAAATCAACCAAAAATTGAGAAGCAAACTGCATCATTTCCAAGGTAGTCTGCAATCTTTTGCCATGAAAAACCTAGTTCCGCTGATACCAAATAGACCAACAATAGACAAGAAAGAGATCAAACAGGTGATTCTCAAGAGAATGGAACATATCACTGAGGCAACTCTCTATATTAACACCCAAGTTACAAAAAAACTCTATGCGGAATATTAGACAATGCCCACATTTGCCTTGAAAAATCACAATTGAAGAAGAGGTGGAAAGAGGTTTCCCTATAACCACCACATAAGAAACAATCTTTGTTAGTAATTATACCCATTTTCTCAAGATTATCACAAGTTGGTAAAGCATTTAAACACATTCGCCAAGCGAAGAGTTTGATCTTGGGAGGTAATTTTCGAGACCAAATGACTAGATAATTTCGCCTATGTGTGATACTAGAAGATCCCCTCAATCCCATCATTCGTTGTTTTGTAATAGTACGTGCCAAATAATATGCACTCTTCACTATAAAACTGTCAGTCTTACCATAAGGCAAAATCAATGTATCCTCCCTATCTAACGCATTCAGTGGAATGGAGAGAACATGTTTGATATCATCATCATCAAAATTAGCACGAATCAAATCCTCATTCCAAGTTGCATGTTCTCTATTAATAAGATCAGAAACTTTGCATTCCAAAGATAAAGAGGGACACAAGGAATAAATTCGAAAGGAGGAAGACCCAGGAATCCATGGATCATAAAACACACGAATATTGTGTCCACTACCCACCTTAAATCGCATCCCTTCTAAAATTAAGAATTTTGTGTCCCAAATGCTTTTCCAAGTAAAAGAAGTATTGGACCCACTAGCGGCATTAAGAAACATAGAATGAGGGTAATACCTTGCTTTAAGAAGCCTGCAGAGAAGAAGATGAGGATGATGGAGAAGACGACATCCCTGTTTGGCTAGCATAGCAATATTGAAACTCTTTAATTCTCTAAACCCGAGACCACCATCCTTCTTCTTATCCACTAGTAGTTCCCATCGAATCCAATGAATCTTGTTGTGTCCCCGGTTTCCCCACCAAAAATTGGCCATCATGGATTCAATTTCTTGAAGTAATGTAACTGGCAATTTTAAACAGCTCATAGCATATGTCGGTATACTTTGAACAACAACTTTGAGTAATACCTCCTTCCCCGCTCTAGATAGGATTTTTTCACTCCATCCCTGCATTTTGTTCCATACTCGCTCTCTCAAATAAGCAAAGATCTCCTTCTTAGATTTCCCAATCACTCCTAGAAGACCTAATTATTTATTTGGCTTGTCCTCCACGCGCATGCCCAAAATATTCTGAATGTAAGATTTTAATTCCGATGTGGCATTCTGGCTGAAAACAATGGTAGATTTTTTAAGATTAAAATGTTGCCCGGATGCCAGAGCATAAGTCTCCAAAGTCTCCTGAATGGCATAAGCACTATTCTCTGATGCATGACAGAAAATAAGTGTGTCATCTGCAAAAAATAAGTGAGAAATACCCGGTGTCCCCCGAAAATTTTTGACCCCCGTAAATCACCATATTTGCTCCTGATAAGAGAGAAAAGAACTCAGAGCCTCTGCACAAAAAAGAAACAAATACAGTTATAAAGGGTCTCCTTGTCTGATTCCTCGCTGAGGATGGAAGAAGCCATACTGCTCTCCATTAAACATGAAAGAATATGACATAGTTTTGATACATCACATGATAGTATTTATAAATTGAGGAGCAAAACCAAGCTTGGCCATTACACCTTCTAAAATGGACATTCTACCTTATCATAGGCTTTACACATGTCTAATTTCATAGCCATAAACGCTTGTATACCTCTAGTTTTGCATTTCAAAAAATGATTTAACTCATACGCAATTAAAACATTGTCAGTAATGAGTCTAGAAGGTACAAATGCACACTGAGAACTAGAGATGATGGAATCAAGAAATGGATGAAGGCGATTTAAAATGGTCTTAGAGACTAATTTATATACAACATTATAGAGACTTATGGGACAGAATTGATTGATATATTCAGGTTGAGCACATTTTAGAGTTAAAACAATATAAGTATAATTAAATTTTGGATAGTCAATACCAAAATTTAAGAAATCAAGCACATAATTAGTAACATCAAGTCCCACAATATGCCAAAAGTGTTGATAAAAAATAGCCGACATACCATCAGGACCACGAGATTTGAGATGGGCCATTTGTTTCATGGCTTGTGTTACCTCCTCAGCAGTGTATTGTCTTAACAATTCCTCATTGATTGTATTGTCAACTTTTTGTTTAATGTGGTCCAGAATGAAATCCATAGCTTCAGAAGATGGTCGAGAGGTTTGAAAAAGTGACTTAAAATAATCCAGAACCACAGTCTCCATCTACTGTTTAGCATTACACCATTGGTCGGTAGCATTCTTTAAACTGTTAATCTTATTAAATTGATGTCTGGATATTGCCTTTGCATGGAAGAATCTGGTATTTCGTTCCCCCTCTCAAAGCCATTGAGATTTATACCTCTGTCTCCATAAGATTTCTTCATGGTCCAAAAGCCCTCCAATTTATTTCTTAATTCTACTGCTTGCTGCCGTGCAGTCTCAGTAAGACTGCTAGATTGCATGTGTTCTATTTCTGCCTTTAAATCCATAATCTGTTTATTAACATTACCAAATGAATTACGGTTCCACTAAAGAAGACTAACACAATAATTTCCAGTGTTATTCCTCACAGTAGCAAACAGTTGTTAATCATGACTTCTTTTCCAACAAGTCTCTATAACCTTAGCACACTCAGCGAATTTGAGCCACATGGCTTCAAATCGGAATGGCCGCCTCTTCGACCCAAAAGGTACAAATTCTTTGACAGCAAAATTTAGCAATATAGCACGATGATCTGAAGCCCTTGCATGAATATGTTGAACCCGATTGTGAGGAAAACTATTAAACCATGAAGGAGCTGCACAATATATATCCAACCATTCTCTGATAGTATAAGGATATGTCCGGTTGTCACACCATGTGAAGGGATAACCAATGAATCCAATATCAGAAAGCCCAACATTACGATTGATGACGAAATGCTTGTAATCTCCAATTAGGCACCACAACTCCCCCTTATTTCTCGGAATGATGCAGTATCTCATTGAAATCACCGGCGCATAACCAAGGCATTTGTGACTGCGTACTCAAATGCTGTAATAATTTCCAAGAATCTTCTCGGAGACTAACTGAGGGATTACCATATAATCCAGTAAATCTAAATTGAGAATTATGTGTATCCTCATAGACCGTGACATCAATGTGAAATAGAGAGAACGTACGCAACAAAACATGAAAATTTTTATCCCACATCAATCCTAATCCGCCCGAACGTCCAACAGAACCAACAAAAACACCAAACAAACCAAGAGAATCACGTAACTATTCCATTCTTAAGACAGAAGATTTTATTTCCATTAAAAATATTATGTGGGGTTTATGTTGACGAATTAAACGTTTAAGCTCCCGAAATGCCCAAGGATGCCCCAAACCTTGGCAGTTCCATGATAAACAAATCATGATTTCCGGCAAGGTTGCAACGCAACCTCCGCTGATAGACAATCAGTAGAAGTGAGACCAATCTATCGTCTAGAATTTAATCTTTTAGCAGTAGATGGACCAGATTCAGCATAGTTAATATCAACAGCAGATATGAGATGTTTATTGGAGCGCACGGGGACTCGACGTCGAGTAGAAGTTAGAGATTTATATGGTCGCTTAGAACCCAAAATAGGACGGGCTATACCTTTATCAATTGCCAACAGAACTTCAACTAAAGACAAAGGGTGAGTGACTTCAATTCTGATATTATGAGAAGTTACTGGAAGTCGTGAAGCAGTAGCGTCCTCAGCAACTGATTTAGGAATGTCAACAGTCTGTGGCCTTTTATTGGGTAAATCAGAATCTTGTGTCAGAGGTGATTAATTGTGAGAGCTAGGATTCAGAACTGGAAAATGAGAAGAAGACTTAGACGAGGAGTTTGCTTTATTCTGAGGTGTAATATCTTTGGGGGCTGTATTATTTTGTGCATCAGCAATTGAGGGAGAAGTGGTAGGAGAATGCCCAAAATTGCCAAAAATTGCTGGACCACGTAGAGGATTCTGATGAGGGACTGGACGAAAAGAATTAGGCAGACCAAAAGGATGTGATCCAGAATTATAACCATAGTAAGGTCGCACCGTATTGCTCCAAGCCAAGGACCAAATTCAGGTTCTTTTCCAGAATCAAAATCAGCATAATACTGAGTGGAGCACTCAGTCATGATATGTCCTAGAATTCCACATAAATAGCAAAAATTTGGTAGCCATTCATATCGAAAGGATACCATCATTTTAAATCCAAGGGGAGTCACAATCTGAGTGAGGCGAGGTAAAGGCTTACAAACATCCAAGCTGACTCTGATCCTTAAATATTTTGCTTCAGAAGGTTTGAAGAATCCGCATCCACCTCAATAAAAAGCCTAATTTTATTACCAATAGATCTAGCAATATTGTATGAGCATTTGTAAATTGGTAACCCATGCACTTGTACAAAGAAACACTAGTTCAAAGGTATTGTTAAAAGGTCATCCCCAGGAAGAAAACCAGAGAGAATCAGTAAATGTTTATCAAAAGACCATGGACTCACTTTAAGAACCTATTCCCGATCTCTGAAATGATGAAACACAAATAAAAATCTCCTGTTACCAATCGATTTCACATCCAATCCTTTACCCAAGTTGAAAACTCTCGTAACTATACTACGAAATGCTTCAAAATTAAACAGCTTTGTCGTGAGAATTCTGCCAACTAGAGTAAGTGTAACACCCTTGAAAATAAGAATTTAGAAATTAAGAGAATTATTGGTTGGATTTTAAGGCCTGGAAAAGAAATATAAAAGGACTCAATTACAAGATTTTGGAAGTTTTGAGGTTAGATCGTAATTTTAAAGGATTAAATTGATCATTTTCTTGACTCAAGGGGCTTGATTAAGTCTTTTGGATCTTTTGGGACTGAATTGCAAAATTGGAAAGTTGAATTTTAAATAGTAATTTCTCTTTCATTCTTCTTCATTTTTCTCCTGATTTCCTTTCCTTTCTTTTTCTTCCTTTTTTTTCTCCGTCGCGGTCAACTCCAAATTGCTCCATCTCCAACAGCTATCTTCAACAATCAAACCAACCCTTTTCCTCTCCTCTTCACCAGCTTCCTGATGGTGCCACATGCACGACTGAACAACCACCAACGAGCCACCGCGAGAGAGAGACCGAGTAGCGTCTCACGGCAGGTGGTGGTAGGTTTTCAACTTTCTGGCGACCAATCTTGATTCTGGGGTGTGGGTTAGGTAGAGCTCAGCTGGAGGATCACTTTGGTACCCTTGCCTGGAAGTTTAGTGCGGCAGAGGAGGCGGATTCTGGTAGAGACCGCACGGTGGAGCAAGATAGTTTTAGGACTTTGGGGCAGTGTTTGAGGCTTTTCCAGGTCAAAACTCAGATTTGGTGGTGGCATTAAGTTCAGGAGGTTGAAAGGCTTCTGGTGGTGATGAATTTATGTTTTTCCAGCGGCACTTCGGCAAACCCAGACCAATTTGACCTCCTCAACACGATGATCGCAACCGTGTAATTGGTTTGTAGTTTTGATACTCCGGTGGCAAGCTTTGGCATTTGGATTTAGTTGTCCCTTTAATATATATATATATATATATATATATGTTGCATGTGTTGTACCTTTCCTAATTTAGTAATGTACCTTGCCAAGAATAGGAATTTAGGAAGAGATTATATGTTTATATATATGTATGTTGATCCCTATGCAAGAAGTATGGGATAAGTGGACCCGGACTTATGCAAAATGCCAAAACTTGGATTTAAATAGTATTAAGGATTATATTATAAGATTAAATGGCATTTGATTAGGAATTGATTATGTAAGGATTAATCATATTATGTGATTTAGGATTATGTCCATGACCTTGAAATAAGAATGAGATACCGTATTAATTGATAAATTAATGACTCTGGATTGTTAATGGTATAATTGTGATTAATAGGATTAAGTATGGATTTTGATTAAATATTACTTTTTGGTTAGGTAACAACGAAGTAGGTCCCCCGGACCAATAGGCTGTTGACTGTGATAGCACTTATGAGATTACGGAGGTGAGGGTCTGCCAACCTGGCACTCCTTTCAATTATATGTTATTGGGATAAGCCCCCGTATGGGTTTTCTGTTTCTGTACCGTACTCAATTATGTTTAAAATCTGAAATGTGTTTGAATTTCGATTGTTATATGTTATCTGATTTGAACACCCCTATGAGGATTATCTTTGATATCGATTTTATTTCTGTCTGTTCTGGCACCTAGAACTCCTATCCGTTATCTGTACCATTCTATTATCTATTCCATTTGTTCTATTATATGTTGCCTTGTCGGCATTTCTATACTGTTATGAACTATCTGTACTGTTAGCGATCTGTTATCTGAATGTATGTTATCTATACGATCTATTATATGACTGTCTGTTATATGTCCGTACGTTGGTATTGATTTGTTCTGTCAGTAATCAGTTATGTACCAAGATATGCCAGGGTAAGTTATATACCAAGCTATGCTTGGATAAGTTCTGTACCAGGTTATTGTGTTTGGGTAAGTTAGTTTGATTGATATGTTATTGAATTGCTATGTTGGTAATATGTTATGTACCAAGCTGATACGCCTGGGTAAGTTATGTACCAAGCTGATACGCCTGGGTAAGTTTTGTACCAGGTTATCTTGCTCGGGTAAGTTTTGTACCAGGTTGTTATGCCTGGGTAAGTTCAGTTTGAAAGTACTAGGTGGTTATGCCTGGGTAAGTTTGGTTTGATTGTATAAGTTTGATCTGATATGCTTAGGTAAATTTTGTACCAGGTTATCATGCTCGGGTAAGTTTTGCACTAGGTTATCATGCTCGGGTAAGTTCTGCACCAAATTGTTATGCCTGGGTAAGTTCAGTTTGATTGGTACTAGGCGGTTATGCCTGGGTAAGTTCGATTTGATTTGTATAAGTTTGATTTGACTGGTAAGTTTTGTACCAGGTTGTTATGCTTGGGTAAGTTCAGTTTGAATGGTACTAAGTGGTTATGCCTGGGTAAGTTTGGTTTGATTGTATAAGTTTGATCTAATATACTTAGGTAAGTTTTGTACCAGGTTATCATGCTCGGGTAAGTTTTATACCAGGTTATCACGCTCGGATAAGTTCTGCACCAGGTTGTTATGCCTGGGTAAGTTCAGTTTGATTGGTATAAGTTCCATACCAGGTTGTCATGCCTGGGTAAGTTCGATTTGATTTGTATAAGTTTGATTTGACTGGTAAGTTTTGTACCAGGTTGTTATGCCTAGGTAAGTTCAGTTTGAATGGTACTAGGTGGTTATGCCTGGGTAAGTTTGGTTTGATTGTATAAGTTTGATCTGATATGCTTAGGTAAATTTTGTACCAGGTTGTCATGTTTGGGTAAGTTAAGCACCAAGTTGTCACACTTGGGTAAGTTTAGTCCGTTTTATGTAAGGTTAAGTTCAGTACCAAGCTTCTATGCTTGGGAAAGTTTAGTCTGATTGGAAAATACGTTTGATCTTATTTGTTTATTTGAATGATTTTTGCTTTGTTCGATTGTCACGGACTGCGTGTCGGTCTTCTGATATGTTCTACCTGACTATTGAATTATAATTTGTTGAGTTGACTCTTCCTCAACAGATTCTTTTTACACTTACAATTATCCCTCACTAAGTCCTTTGGACTTACCCCCCGTTTATTTTGATTATCTCATATAGGGACTAAGGGAAGGATTTGGACTCCATGATGGTTATAAGTATATTTTGTAATAGATCAGGTGTTTAATGTATATATGGCATCATCTGATAGCTAAGTATGGATGCGAGATGTCGTGATATGTCATGTTGATATGGATGAATTATGGGATGTAAATATTTTGTTATACTAGAACATGAATCATGGCATTTACTTAATGATTTATCGAGTTAGATAAGTTTGAATTCCGCTGCTTCTGATAAGTTGACTTTGAGATTTTGTGGTAGGTACCATAGTATTATGTGTTATATGTTACAAGTTATTTAAGTTGGAATCCGCTACTATTTCTGATGAGCTTGAAATGTTCGATTATGGGCCTATTGAATTGTACTTTGGATTCAGAATAATTGATTGAAATGTTTTGATATCTCAGCTTAGAATTACCCAAAGTGGGGTGTCACAGTAAGATCAAGATCCAGGGTATTAGTCATCCAAATTTCATCTAACTTATGTGAAATATGTGAAAATTTTGATCATTTATACTCTAGTAAAGCACCAACCTGTGGAATTAAATTAGGTGTACTCTTCATATAATCTTATCAAAATACACTTTTTATTACATGTCGATCTAATCCTCATTTGCAACTTATTGATTTAATAACTGTCACTAGATAGGTTTTACTTACAACCTGCTGTTACCTCTTTATAATTTCACCATTGTTACTTTATAGTCCCACAATTATTTATGGCATTTTTATTTTTTTAAATTTTTGTTACATTTTTCAACTTCTTGCGGTTGATATATTCTGTCCCATCATTGTTATATTTATTTATTAATTTGCAAAAATTTATAAATCCAACAATAGAGATCTAAGAATAAATTAACATTGTTAATTAGTTCTATATACAGAAGTCGAAATTTTTTTAAATTTCTTTTTTTTTCCTTGCTTGCGATATATTTTTATATGTAAATATAGGCATAAACAGGGCATCACTCCAGTAAATATCCTCTTCTTTTTTTTCCTTTTGTTTCCTATGTATGTATCTTTTACTAGGAAAAGTATTAAAGATCTTTATGATGTTGATATAGAAGTGGCATAAATCAAATTAAAAAGAATGACAATTTCATTATTACTTCCATTTTAGTATTTCAAAAAACATGGAAGTCAGAGATAGTTTTTGTAAATTATATTTAAAATTCCATATATGATGTACTAAGCTACCTAAACATGATGTATACATTCTTAAAACTACAGGTCTCGTGACAAAGGTTTATTATTCAGAATTGTAGTTTACAACAAAACTTCTTTTGTACATAATTTAGTTACCAGTCTTCTTTATTGACATGTGTGCTCACATGTAAATTTGATTCACGGTTGTTCTATTAATACATCATTTATATATTGGCATGGTCTAAATAGACGTTTTACACATGTACCCATGCATGCATATATTTCAATTATATTTTAATTATTAAAAGTATATGCATCGAGTGTCCACCAGTCTTTAGTCTTTATATTGTTATTCTAAAGAATAGTGATTATAAAATAATAGAGGTAGTGTTATTTGCAGTCCAAATTTTGTTATTTGAACTCCAATTAATCTTTAATTTATAGAAATTGACCATTGTATCCTTTTATTTTAAAGATATGATTTAATTTAAGTTTTTGGACAGTGGTGCCCTTGATATACTATTCATTTATCTATTAAATATTAATCTTCACCCATTCTCAGCCTTCTTTAGAAAAGTATTGATCCAAAAAATTCTTTTTTTATGGGGTGAATTGTATTTTGCCCCCCTGTGTTAGTCATAAGTTGCAAAAATCCCCCATGAGAAAAATAAATAGGCAGTGACCCCCCTTATACTTTTAAAAAAATAGCAAATGATCCCCCTCCATCATGCGGTGCAAATCACGCGCTGGTAAGTGCATTTGGTCTTGAATTTTTGCTGTTGAAATGTCAAATTTACCCCTAAATATCAACAATTGGATCTATTAAAAAAAATTGACGGTTCAGATTATTTCTAATTATAAAAGATTATAAAATATAAAATATATTTATTTATATAAATACATAAATATATGTATATATACATACTTATATACACACCCACCCCCATCAACCCACCCAACCTTCCCCCTCCTCCACCCCCACCACCAGTCGTCGGGAACAGTGGCCGACTGCTCGCCGCTGCTCGCATGGCCGCCTTCATGGAGGCTGCCCTGCCCGAGCCCCCATGGCGAGTGGCGGCCATGGGCGCCGCTGGAGGCGCACTTCATGAAGGCAACCCGCTTGGCCTCTGCGAGCGGCGGCCAGAGGTGGCCTCCATGGCCGCGTTTGCAGCGGCCATGGTCGCTGCTCGCGGGTAAGGTGGGGTGGGGTAGGAAATATAAATAAAATATTTATTTATAAATATATACATAAATACAGTTAACTATATATATATGTATTTATATACATATATTTAAGTATATAAGTATGTATATATACATATATTTAACTATATATATAAATACAGTTAACTATATATTTATGTATTTATATAAATAATTATATAAATAAATATATTTTATATTTTATAATTTTTTATAATTAGAAATAATCTGAATCGTTAATTTTTTTTAATAGATCCAACGGTTGATATTTAGGGGTAAATTTGATATTTCAACAGCAAAAATCCAAGACCAAATGCATTTACCAGCGCGTGATTTGCACCGCACGATGGAGGGGGGTCATTTGCTATTTTTTTAAAAGTATAATGGGGGTCACTGCCTATTTATTTTTCTCGGAGGGAATTTTTGCAACTTATGACTAACACAGGGGGACAAAATGCAATTCACCCTAAATTAAGACTATGATGACATATCAGTAAAAGAACTAAAAAAAACTCGATGAAGTAAGTCAATTAATTAAATAGAAAAGGTCAGAGATCCCAAAAATAATGAAGCACTTAAAGAAGGGCAAGAAACCCGAATGAGCTCAAGCCTATCAAGGAAAAATTGAGAATTTGGATATAAGAAATTATTTACAAAAAAAATCATAAAATTTAAGAATATTTGAGAACTTAAATATCTCTAAACGCGTTCCAAAAAAGAAAAAAAATTAATACATTATTGTTTATTAAAAAAAACTCACTCCACTTCTATACAACATCGCTTATTATTTTTGCAACTTATGATATCACTTGATTTTATTGTTCTTGTGGCCATGTAATGGCTCAGGCTACAAATTAATTTAAATCGAACTTGTGCAAGTCGGTTGATGAAAGGTAAATTGGCGGTTTCAAAGTTCTTAAAATGGCGTGAAGTGCTCAGTTTTATTTTTCCAAGAAAATTAGTCATCGTAGTATGTTGTTTTTTTTAGAGTGATTAATAAATTTTTAAAATCAAATTAAAAAGTAAACATATTTCGTATTAAAACAGTATAATCTGATGCAACCCTCACTTTAAGTATATAAAAGATGTTTATATATATATATATGTATGTATAAATATAGTCCTGATTCACGATGGAATTGGGCGATTGGCTTATGGCTCGCCCTCTACGTGTTTGTGCCTATTCTGACAGGACACCAACCTCACACTGTACATGCCTGGTGGAATGGGGAAACACAAACACTGTCGTTTGTTTATATAAAAAAGAAAAACAAAAAATCAGAGCGGGCTGGCCACAGGCAAACAGCAAGTGAATCAGCCTACCTTTTGTTTTTATTTTAAAAATGAATTTCATTCTCTTAAATTAAAATTAAATATTTCTCAAATCATCTTTTTACCATAATTGTTACATTTTTTTTTAAAATTATTACGTTATTAAAAGAATATTTCATATATAATTCTAATTAGTATCTAATATAAGTGTTACTGTATTAGTGTCATACATTTGTGAAATAAATAAGTTGTGACCTCTATATATGATTTTGGCATCCTCACATCTTGAGCTAACTTTTGGGGTTGAATTAGGCCCAAGATCCATCCTTTAACATGGTATTAGAGCTATCAATTCCCAATGTTGGGCTACCCAGTGTTGTTGGACCATCTATTTCATGTTATTCCATGCTTCAAATGTTCATTCCTGCGCGTGCAGCGTGTTAGTATCTCACATCAGTAAAATAAATAAGTTGTGGTCCTTATATATGATTTTGGACAATTCTCATCTTTTGAACTAACTTTCGGAGGGTTGAGTTTGTTGTTTCTAGGATATGAGAATTATCAACATGCAACAGTGCAACTAGATAAATCGATAAACCAATTCAGATTGTCAACAAACAGATAATCAAGACGGCAAAACGTGCGTTTTTATCAAATGAAATCCAAATATATCAATTAGGCATAACATGCATGGTCCAAATTCAACATATTAAGCATATTCAAGGCAAAACAGAATTCATACACATATATTTAACCAAATACGAATCTAAGAAAAGCCAAAAATTACATATATCAACCAAGGCATTAAAAACAGTAAAGTATGCTGTCATATTTATAAATATAGATGGAAAATGTTAAAGAAAACTTAGCTTAAGGATTCTGTATCATAACAGAATCAATCAGACCACCAAATCACAGAATTCTGTTTGCCTTGAAGAAACGAGTGCCCCGACTCACCAATGCAATGGGTACAACGCTGCTCCTCCCAGGATGAGATGGTCCAGAACGATCAGGTGCACTCCATCTCGTTCACCGCGAACAGTACTCAATTGCCAGAATCAAATAGCCAAAAATCAGGATTTAGGGAAAGCCAGAGGTAAAATGAGAATATTAGGATTAAATGAGAGGAATAGAGGAATAACGTAAGACGTAAGCAGAGGGATGCTTTTTTTTTTTTTTTTTTCGTGTGTCTCTCAAGTCTGCCAGAGACAGGCTATTTATAGGAGTAATTAGGGTTAGCTGCAGTTAGAGTCTGCCAGTTAATGGCCTCTAACACGTCACCCATCCAGTAGTATTCTGCCACGTCACGTCGCCTTTACACGTCACGCTTTCCAGCAGCATTATGCCACGTCGCGTAACCACCTCTGCCAAATCCCAGATTACTAGGCTAAATCTCCAACGGATATATCCGATTACATGCCTCGGACTCTTATCCTCAAGCCCCCCCGGTTCGGTTAAGTATTTTTGAATTTTAAATAATTTAAATTCAAAATTTTGATTGAATTTTGTCCAAAAAGATAAGACTGAGACTGAGACATTAGCCCTAACACCCGCGACCCGGATCCGGAGCCAGGTTGGGTGTCAACGGCGACGACGCTTGCGTGTGATCCATTTATATGAACCCCTTAATGAACACTTTATCAACCACTCATTCTTAAGTCTAATACAAACTATTCATCACTTGTTTACAAAACCAATGTGGGACAAGTGAATGGTTGAAATAATCCTTCAACTCTTCCACTTGGTTTTATAAGGCACAAGCAAGTCTCTTCTTTCTCAAGGTACCAATGTGGGATAATTCAATATATAACACTTAACCATTTTTCTTTCTCCAATTCAACACTTTAATTATCTTTGGATTCCAACCATAATTGACATCCATCCAAATCTAATTAAATATGTAATTAGCTTATATTGCCAATTACTACAAAGTTAGGCCCAATGTCCATTTTTCAACAATAAGTATGCATTAATATTTTAATGTTATAAAAATTTGGCATAACCTTACAATCAAATAAAACATGTACACAAAAGAATATATGTAAACAAATTTAGGGCCCGTTTGTTTTCATTTTCAAACCCCATTTTCATTTTCTCCTCAAAATGAAAATAGAGAATTATTACTATTTACAACATTTTTTCAAACATTTTCATTTTCAAAATATTCTTTATTATATACTCTCTCTATTTTCATCCATTTTTCAACATCTATCATTACCTTAATCATTTTTTATCTTCTTAATACTTCTCATACATCATTCACAATAAAATTATTATAAATTTAAATTTAAATTTAAATTATAATATTTTTTTTCAAACAATCACATATCACATCATCAATTCAAATTCAAAAACTACACAACTTTTAATATAAAAACACCCAACATCTAAATACATATCATTTTTACACCTATATAAACCTAAAAAACTTATAATTTTCTACAACATATTTAAATAAAATTTTATTTTTAAATTCAACTATTTTAACTAACTTTTCACTAATAAATAAAAATAGCTCCAAAAAATAAAACCAAACAGGCTCTTACTTTTTGATATTACATTACAATTTTTAATTAATATTTTAAAACTCTGATGACGGAAGTAAAATTTGATAGCTGTCAGTGGTCAAATGTGATCCATTACCAGTCCGCATTCACATACTCTACAGATTAAGCCGACAGAGACCCTTTTTATGGTTCTTTATTGGGATAGCAGCACGCGGCCACACCTATTTCCTTTATTTCTTTTCTTTTTGAATTACATCCACACTTTTTTATAAAATTTGAGGAATCATTGCAACTGCATTATTAATTTATTTTTTGGAGGAATGGATTTTTGGGAGAAAATTTGAAGAATGTGACAAGTATTTCTTTTTGTTTTGTGAAAATATGAAAAATGATTTGAAAATGAGTTATTTGTTTCTTTATGTTTTGAATAGAGACAAACTTTACTGTTGATGTCAAATCAGTTGCTTTTGTGTTGGGTTTGTAGGGTAAAAGTGATTTTTTAAATAATACATTATATATGTATGTATGTATATTTATATTTGGTGATGTGTGTATATATATATATGTAATAATTGATATATTATTTTAATAAAATAATGCGTAATTAATTCAATTGGTGTTTTGTTTTAAAATTTATATTTTTATGAATTTATTAATAAATATTAATTATTTTTAATTAGTATAAATATTAATAATTTATGAAATTATAATTATATCTTAATTATAAACATAAGCTAATATCATAATTATATAATAATTGTTGGTATCCGCTTATTTAAAAAGGATTAATTATTGTACATTAATTATAAACTAATTATTATTTATTCTTAAAATATAATTATTTAAATATTTATTATTTATAATTTATTATAAATAAAACTTAGTTATTTATCTAAATAAAATAAAAAATATATAAGACTTAATAGTGATTCATCAAATTAAAAAAATAAATAATTTTATATTATATGAAACTAAATCATCTTAAATTATTTATTAAGAAATAAGCATAGTATTTAATCATACGTGAAATATGAAACATAATTAATATATACACAATAAGTTATTTAAAGAATTAAGTAAATTAATTTAATTAATTTAATAAGTTATTTATTTACTTTAACTCATTATTTAATTAATACATTATTTCTTAAATAAATTACTTAGTAACAATAAAAAAAATTACTTAATTTTATAATTTTCTCGATAATTATTTTAATTGTATTAATATTAATTTATTAAACTTAATAGATTATTAAATAAATATCACACTATGATTAATTTTTTTATTATAATTTAAAATAAATGTGAATATTAATATTTAATGAAGATTAATTTTTTTAAGAAGATTTAATTTATTTACTATATCAAATTAAAACATCTTAAATTATTTATTAAATGAGTAAATATAATATGTAATTAATATGTTAAATATTAAATATAACTAATACATTATTTAATTAATAAGTAATTTAATTAATTTAATATATTATTTAGTAAATAAATTATCCATTAAATTTAATTAATTTTCTCGACAATTAGTTTAATTAAATTTGTAAACATAAGTTTTAGAATTTTTTAAATAGTAAAATTTTAATATTTTTCATATATGTAAATATATGTGTGTGTGTGTGTGTGTATATATGTATATATGAGTGAAGTGAGAGAGTGAAAAATCAATGAGTGATGTAAAAGATAGAGTGAGAAAATAAGGAGGTATGTGTGCCTTTTAGGATGTAGGTTTTTTTGGGTAAAAAATTATAGTGTTTTGGGAGAAAATTTGAGAAATGTGCATGTGTTTTGAAATTTTTTTGGGAATTGAAATTTTTTTTCACAAAATATAAGACAACAAGCCCAAAGCTATTTCTAGTGGATAACTCTTCTCATTGCTAACAATAACCATATATACTGGGTTTTAAGATATATATATATATATAGAGAGAGAGAGAGTTTTGGTTTCAATTGAATACAAACTGTTGTATACTGGAACTTCAACTTTTTTAATTTGTATCATTTGTCATATTACACTTGTAATAAAAAATTTTAATTTATTTTTAATTTGAAATAAATTAACTTAAAAATTGCAAAATCATTCAATGATGCTTGAAAATGGAATTTTGGTTTTACATATAAAAAATAACAATTTCAACATTATCTATAGTTAGGGGTGGGAATTTCTGACCAGACACAACAAACGGATACCGAATTATTGAGTTTGGATTGTGGTTTATTAGGTGGGTTGATTTCGAATCAATTCAACTCAAAAAAATTGAGAAGTTGGGTCACGGATTGACTCGTCCAACTCGAAATTACTTTTTGAATGATTTATTAACCAAACCCAACTCAACCACATAACATAAAAATGAAAGAATTTTCAAGTGGCCTCTTTTGTTGCCTATATTTGCTTCATAAATTTTGTCTAATTTTAAACTAATTTTTTATTAAATTAACATTAACTTGGTGATTTTGAAAGATGGGATATCATTATATTGTGCTATGAATGTAACAATACAACAATTTATCACCAGTATATATATGTAGTATTTATCTATACGAGTGCCTTCTGCAATTAAGTTAGTATATATATATATATATTTAAAATAACATTTAAAAGTAATTTATACAAGCTTAGTTGACTATATAATCATTTTCTGAAATTAGGCTTGGATGTAAAAGCTAGTATGCTTTAAACTGCAATACATACTTTTTGTTTTAAATTATTTTAAAAAAAGAAAAAAAAATATATAGAGATTTTGACAAACATAAATATCATTTACATTTTATAAAGGTCTTTAATTTTCAAAATGCTTTTTGTATCAAGTGGTGTTAGGTGGGTTTCGAATTGGTGGGTCAACCTAATTTAAATCAGGTCGACTTGGTTGACTTAAGTTAGCTCGGGTTGGAGTTAAGTTTGAATTTATCAAGTTGAAAATTAAATTAATTGAGTTTGAATTGAAAAAAAAATTAAGTAATATTCCTGTCTTAGCCCATTTGAAATCCATATAATAAGAAAATTAAAAATAATTAAAAATTTATTAACAAAATAAACATATTTTTCCTTTTCTTTGGAAATCCATATAATAAGAAAAATATCAATTAGAAAGAGATAAGCACTATGCAATGATGTGCTGCTACTGCTACTGTTGCTGCTCCTCCAGATCTTGGACCACAGAACAAGCTGTCTTAAAATCTTGCGACCGCCTTCTCTCATTGCCAACTTAAATCCACATCCGCCATTTCATTTGCTTGTTTCTCTCCGTTAAGAGTCAGCAAATTTATTTTCTCTCTCAAAATTATCTTTTGAGTAGCATCATCTTCTGTTTATCCTATTCAACTTTTCAAAATACAGCAGGGAGCTCCTGTTTTTGACCTGGACCCAACAGAATGAATAAGCAAGACATGTTGAAGATTCAGGTATTTTCCTCTATGGTTTCTTTAGAAAACTGGTATCGGAGTTAGATTCTTCAGTAGAGCACAGCCGCCTTCTCATGTTGGAAAACCTTAGATTTACTATATATAAAACTGAAGCTTAAAATTTTTACTCTTAGTATAATAGTTTGTTTGATATAAACTGCAAGCTTCCGGAAATTGTTTCGATTCAAGTTCAGTCCAACTGCTTTTGTTTATTTTGTGTTGTTTGATAAATGAAAAATTGCAGACATGTGTTCTGAGAGTGAATATACACTGTGATGGCTGTAAGCACAAGGTCAAGAAGAAGCTGCAGAAGATTGAGGGTGAGTTGAGTCTTTGTCACCAGTTCTGGTCTGACTTATACTGTGTTTTGTTGCTGAGTAGTATATGATTGGGTTCTCTGTCAAAACAGGGGCGTATAAGGTAAGTATAGATGTGGAGCAAGGGAAGGTGACCGTGTCAGGAAATGTTGATCCAGCAACCCTCATCAAGAAGCTTGAGAAGGCAGGCAAGCATGCTGAGCTGTGGGGGGCACAGAAGGGCCCAATTTCCGTCATGAACAACAACCAGTTCAAGAACATCCAAATTGAAAATGGTTTCAAACATCAAAAGGGTGGCAAGGACCAGAATAAGGGTGGATTTCAAGCTCCTCAGCAGATGCATCATCAGTCAAAAGAGGTGAAATTTTTGGGCAAGGACCAAAAATCCGTCAAGTTCAGCTTGCCTGAAGAGGACGACGAAGATGATAATTTCGACGACTCGGACGAGGATGAATATAACGAGTTTGATGATGAATTTGATGAAGGTTTTGCTGCTCACAAGGCTCCTACCAAAATGGTAACTGTTGCAGGTCGTGGTGGCCATGGATGCGAAGCTAATAAAGCAACTTCAAATGGTAATTTGAAAGGCAATAATGGTGGGAAAGGCAAGAAAGGTGGTGGGATCGATGTGTTTCTTAAAGGCATCTTGGGAAAGGCTGGTGGCAAAAATGCCGGCAATGTAGGACAGAGTCTCAATAAGGCAGGAAACCAAAAAGGGGGCGGCAAGAATAGTGAGAAGAATGGTGGTCTTGTAGCTGGAGAAGGTAAAAAGGGGGCGACAAATGGCAAGGGCGCCGCCCATAATATGGGTGGTGGTGGAGGAAAAAACAACGATAGTTGGAGTAAGAAAGTGGGAGAGAATTTTGATGGGGGTCCAAAATTGGGGAGTAAGGGGTTCAATGAGATAAAGGGGAAGAATAAAGGAGGTGGTGGTGGTGGTAGGAATAATGCGGGTCTAACAGGCGAAATGGGGAACTTTGAGGCTGTGCAAGGGCTACCGGCAGCAGGTGGGATGAGTGTTGGCCATTTCCAGGGTAACCCTTACAGCCAGAATTATATGGCGCATATGATGGCAAATCATCAGCAGCAGCGCCAAGACGGGCATGGTGCCTACCATCCTTTGATGTACATGCGGCCGCAGCCGGCCATGAGTTATGGACCACCACCTCCTGGTCCTCCTCATCCGCATCCGGTGACTGATCAATACACTCATATTTTCAGTGATGAGAATACCAGTAGTTGCAGGATCATGTAACTTTGCCGTTATATTTTAGCTTGTATCTTGATTTTGTTAAGTTGTTGTTCTGTTTACCGGTGTAGGACAATATTGGGTTGAGGGTTCTTCCATAATGCTTATCCAAGTCATATCTGTCTATCTGTACTATTATATATAGCACAATTTTGTGGTTATTCAATTGCACAATTATAATCAAATGTCAGTGTTTTTAATTCAATTGAAAAAATTTCTTTAGTTGTTTATTTATTTTTATATTTTATTTTAATACAATCAATTATTTATGATAATTAAAATATCATGTTGTATTTATTCAAAATTGCAATAGAAAATTTTATTTTATAAGATAATTTCAAAAATACTTATAATAATATGTTTATCTCATTAAATAAGTTTATAATTACAAAAAAAGTATTATAAGCATGTATTGAGTACTCTTTATCATAAAATTCTATTTTATAAATTTGCACATATTAAATACTCTTATCACAAAATTTTATCATATAAATTTAATTTATCACAAGATTAACAGATAAAATTTTTATTTGTTTTACATGTAAAAATTCTGTTATACAATTATTCTTTAGGGAACTTAATTAAAAACACCTAAACCTATTTTTCATTTGGTTTTCAATCCCCACTCAAGCAATTCTTATTTCCAACTTTTCATGTGAAGTTTGAATTTAATCTTCACTGCCCAGGTACTTAAAATGACAGAAATGACCTCCTTTAATTTTTTTCCTTTTTCTTTTTCCCTTTATTCTTTTCTAAACCCTGATGTCCCAGCTTGTCTTTCTCACTCCTTTTCTTCTGTTTTCTGTTTCCTCCCACGGTGGAACACAATGTTTCTTCGCCCTTTTTTTTTCTTCATTTTTTGCAATCGGCTACAGCAAGAAGAAAGCCTACTTTGTTGCCATTGTTGCACAGTAAAGCATCATTGTAATCTTTGGCAAGCAACAATTATTTTAATTTTTTTTTAAATCTGAAAATCTCGGTTAGTGGGGAAGAACATCAAATTCAACTGTTAGGGAGTTGTATATATAATGGGGAACTCTATATCATGTCCATTTTTGAGAGCACGACTCTAGTGGGACTGTATTTCCAACTGGAGAAAAAATGGTGTGAAATTTTCCCTCAATTCCACACAGTGCAATGCCTTGCTCCCCATAAAAAAATGTACGTGACTTTGAATGCTAATGAGGATGTGTCCAACATGATTCGCCTGCATTTGCATTTAAAGATGACCTTAGTTGACATGATGGTTGTCTAAAAAAGTGAACTTAGTAGATGGGGAAGGTAAAGTAGCTATACAAGCAGGTAAATACTTCATATCTTCAAATTTGTACTGCCTTTATTATTTAGCATACTTGCATTGTCCCAATTTGTACTTGTCTACATTATTAGTTATATGTTGTTGTCTTACAGAATGCTTGTTGTTATGTTACTTGTTCATTTCAGTATCTGTAATCTTCTATGTTAAATACTGAATATTTGTGTTTTAGTATTTAGACCTTTTATATTAAATACTAAATTTGTTCATTTTAATAATAAGGTTTTCTACGTTAAATACTGGATTCAGTCATTTCAGTACTTATCTCCTCCATTTAAGTACTTAAATTGTTTATTTCAGTACTTACTTCTTCTATGTGAAATACTGATATTATTTACTTAAGTACCTAGTTATCTTGTTGTTAAATACTGAAATTGTTTAGTACTTATATGCTGATCTTGCGGCACTTTATTGACGATTATTATATATTTGACTATGTTATTTCTTTGCAATGAACACCCAATTAGGAATGAAATAGAGGATATTCCCTCCACAAGTGAGTCACAATATGATTTAGCATTACAAAGGAATTCAATTGATGCTTCGAGCTATTGCATCCGTGGAGAGGGCCAAACGTTCCAGGATGCTTAAGAGTTTAGAATTAAACTTAAAAACTATATTGTTGCTACTAGAAGGTCCTTTATATATAAGAAAAATGATTCAAAAAAGATTATAGCAATTTGTAGTAATGATAATTGCCAATGAAGAATATATGCCTCAAGGCATGAAGTTGACAAATTCTTTAGTATTCGAAAATGCAACTTGGAACATACATGTAATGAGGGTAGTCTTCGGACGAGGGAACATCCTAGAGCTGATTCTTCTTGGGTTGCTAATGTAGCGAAAGAAAAATTGAGAGGACAACCCTGTTATCGATCTATCAATGTGATGAAAGATATTCATAGAGAATTTGGCATAGAAATTCCATACCATAGAGTATGGTTGGGTAAGGAAATAGCTATGCATGATATTCATGGGGCGGGCATGGGATCCTTTGATAAGTTGAGATAGTATTGTAGGGCTGTGAAGGAAACAAATCCTGAAAGTGTTGCGGATTATGAGATTGACCCGGTGAGCCTAAAATTTCAGCGATTATTAACCTATTTCACAGCTTGTTTGGTTGGCTTTCTTAGTGGATGCAGACTACTGATTTTCTTGGATGGCACTCACATTAAGAATAAGTATAAAGGATGCTTACTTAGTGCTATCACCAAGGATCCCAACGATAATCTTTTCGCATTAGTGTATGCAGTTGTTGATGCTGAAAATGATACTAATTGGGAGTCGTTTTGCTTGAAGTTGAGGAGCATTTTATATTCTCACCAAAGCACAAGGTTCAGAAGGTTCACTTGTTTCTCTGACCAACATACTGGACTTCTTAAAGCCATCCCCATGGTATTTCCTGGTAGCTATCATGCATACTGTTTGAGACACTTGGTGGACAACTTCAAAAAGCAAGTAAGAGTTTATTGTATTTTATTGAAATCTATGTCTTAGGCTAAATTAATGTCCAAGTAATAGTTCAAGAAATCTAATGATCATATAATTTTAATTTCAGGTAATGAGAAAGTATCCCCTCCATAACAAGAAACATTGGGGATATATTTTCATGAAAATTGCATATGCTCCTACAAGACAAGAATATACTCAACATATAAACAATATAGTGGAGTTCATGCCTCTTGCTAAAGACTTCATCATGAAGTCAGTGCCCTAATGTTGGGCAAATTCTTTATTTGGTGGTGATAGATGGGGAGTAATAAACAATAATCAGGCGGAATGTTGGAATAATTAGGTTAAATCCGCACGAGTTATACCCATTGTAGCTATGGTGGATCATATACGCAAATGAATCATGGTTATGATACATGATCGACAAGAAGAAGGTAATAAACTTACTGGCGTATTATGCTCGAAGCAGAAGAAGAAACTAACAGTAAATCATATAGCCTCTTTTACATTAAAAGTCGAGAAATCTGGTGGTTGGAACCTTGAGGTCAGTGATCATGACAAATCCTATGTTGTAGATTTGTAGAGCTGGAGTTGTTCATGTTGGGCATGGCAAGTTAATAGAATGCCTTGCAAGCATGCTTATGCGTGTATTGAGTCTAAGTCACTGTCGATGTATGACTTTACTGATCAATACTATTGAGTTGAGATGTATTAACAAGCATACAAACTTATACTTAACCCTATACCTATTTTTAGCCTGAACACATTCGAAGCAGAGGAAGAACCAACCATTTATGCATCTGATGTGAGACCTCAACTAGGTCATAAGAAGACACAGAATTTTCATCTCAAATTGATGTTCAAGCAGTTAGGTGTAGGCGGTGTGGTAGAAGTGGGCATAACCGTTGTACATGCAAGAAGCTATGACTGGCTAGATTAGCTTGACCTTGGTAACGTATTTGTTTACCATTATGTTGCAAATGTATGTTTGATATACCTTCTGGTCATTACTATGTAACTAATATCTTTTCTTTTTTATTTATTATTAATCTACCGGAAGAGGGCGCATTAAGGGGATACAATTAGTGTAAGAAGGATTGCATGGTGCTCAGAGACTAATGACAGCTACTAATTTTTGCTTTTTGAAGGACATGCTAGATTTAGTCTAATTGGAGCAATATGTAATAATACCAGTTGACTTTTTGTTGGAATGTTTGGTATTCATGTAGTGTATATTGCATTTTTTCTGTTAATAATGATACTGGATATTCCAAGAATAGTACCCAATTTAGGCATATGAGTACTTCATAACTACATTTATTTACTAAAACTGCAATGGTTGTGTACTTATAATAAGGGGTTCTGTACTTGGTTTTCCAAAAAATGAGTTTAACCTCAATTCAAGCTGTGGAACAATGCATGAGTGAAATCACGTGTTGGAATGATAGGAGAAGCATGTAATGTAATATATCATGATTTTTGGATACTATACCAAATTTGCAAGATACCTCAAATGCAGATAAAAATAGCATTTTCACTTAACAATAATACTGGATATCCTAAGAAAAGTACCTAGTTTAGGCATATGAGTACTTCAGAACTGCATTTATGTACTGAAACTGCAATGGTTATGTACTTATAATCAAGGGTTCTATAGCTGGTTTTCCAAAACACGAGTTTAACTTCAATTCAAGTTGTGGAGCAACACATGAGTGAAATCACGTGTTGGAATGGTAGGAGAACACTAAGACCCATATCCTAGCACTTGTGGTGTCATTCCTACTAGTATAAAGCATTAACGCATGAGACAAATGAATTAGAATGGCACCCCGCTCCTACACTACCAAACCTATCATCACTAAACAAGAAATTAAGTTTTCAATTGAAAGTGAGGGGCTTGATAATATGGAAAAATAAGACTCTAACAGTAAAAAGTAAAAAGCAAATAAGATGCTTAATTAAATAAATAAATAGACAAGAAAAATAACAATGAGCTTAACAAATTAAACCAGCTAAGATGGATGCCCAAACCCAAGTGGTCCAGACCCACAAAGGACTTAATCAATATAAATACCAACTACTAAACCCAAAAGGCATCTAAGCAATTATTTGCAAAACTCGAGCTCTAAATTCGTGCAAGCGCGTTTCATGAGCAGAAGTCTATCATCACACTGATTTTCAAATAGAACTTGATCCCCATATCCGTGCAGCATCAGAATGAAATAAGTATAAAATGTCAATTCCAAACATGCATCTAATGATGGATTAGAGGCAGGGTCATCTATTATACATGACTATGGCCTTTGGTCCCTAAGCAGCCTTGTCTATGTGGGCTGTGAAAGACCCAGACCTACCAAGCACATCCTATAATTCTAGATAACCTCATCAATTACTTCTCAATCTCATGGATTGGTCAAACAAGATTACATCTAAATGTCGATTGTCAATAATCCTCTCTCAAGTCAAATCAATAAACACAAGTTCTAAACTAAGGTGATCAAACTTAGTTTGGCAATGGGCACAAGATGATTAATAATAAACCAATATTATCAACCAAAAAAAATTCATAAACATGAACATAAGATCTTCACTCAAAAAATCAAAAAATTCAAAGACATAAAATAAAAATAATCTAAATATAAATCTTGCAATCAAACAAATATACTTTACAAAGCAAATGTAAAATTAGAAGAGAAACATAAAAACTCCCTAAATCGATCAATCACCATCGCCTTTTCCAGTAACTTGGTGGAAAATAGGACTCAATATGAATCCCCACAAATCCCACGCTAAAACATTGATTGTCGGTGTTTAATTGGAGGAATTATGTCTAAACTAGTAAAGTAGAGAATCTAAAGAAAACCTACCTAAAAGCTAGAGATAGAGGCTAGAAGAAGAAAAACTAGGGTTGTGATTGCTTGTGGAGTTGTGTATCATGTTTGGTGATTTAAAGATTTTCGGGTTGTTTTGGTGTTTTTAAGATATGAGAATGAGATATGAGGCTGTGAATAATTGTGAGATAAAGTGTAATAATTATATTAATGTGATGTGTTGGTGTGATTTGAAGTTGTGAATGGTTGTGAGATTGTTTTTGAGGTATGTTTGAGAAATTTATTTGAGATAATGAAATTATTGTATGAGATTTGTTTTTTTGGGTTTGCTTGAGATTTAAAATAAATTTTTAATTTTAATAAATCAATTTTTTCCTTTAAGTCTTACCAAAATGTCGTCTATGAATAAATATATTTTTATTTTTTTATTTGTTTGGTAGTAATAATATATTAAAAAAATTAAGAAAAATTTATAAATACGTTAAACTAAAAATATTGTTTTTAAGCATAAAAAAACTATTGTGTATTAATAAATCAATTTTTGGTGTTTTGGGTTTGTTTGGATTGAGAATATTAATAAAAAAATTAAAATAATGGATAAATTTAATCATTTCATTTTTTTGAAATTTTTTAAACTTGGGGAGTAGAGAGAGAGATTTGGTGAATAATGAAATGAGTTTTAGCCTTTCCTTTATGCATGCCTTGCATCTCATAGACATGAGATGTGGGCAATGATTCACAAGTAATCACAAGCTAAAGTCTCGTCTACGTAATCTATAAATGGTTGTGATGGGACAACACTTCGATTGATAGTTGGAAGGAGAATAATTACCTTTAAGTGTACCAAGCTTCAACAGAGTTGGCGTCGCACGTTGAGACTAGCATTGCAGCCCCATAGTGACTGAGTCGTATCTCTATTTTGTTCAAGTACGGCAGGTTTAGACTTACATCATATACAATCAAAAGTATTTGACCTAAAAAATTCCTATATATTGATCTCTTTGAGACGTGCGACTCAGTAAAAAAATTTAAAATGAAATTTGAATTGGAGAGTGAAAAATATTAAACTTTAATCAGTGGATTACAAAAATAAAAGTAATTTTAGATATTTTCTACATCATCACCGGTATTATGTTACAAAAAAGATGTGAAAGTCGCTATTTATTACTACTTTATTTCTTTTGAACGCATATGGTCATAGGCTCCAACCGCCCCCACCGCCACCAGTCGTCACGATACGCGAGCAAAATAGCGAGTCCCCTGATTCAACTCCAGATTTACTTTTCACTTGGCTGAAAGGTGGGGAAATATTTTTGCAGAAAACACAATGCACTCTTTTGGGTACAGGGCTAATGCTCTTCTCACGTTTGCCGTCACCATTCTCGCGCTAATGTGCGCCATGGCTTCTCTCTCCGACAACTTCAATTCGCCGTCTCCTAACTCCCAAGTGCAAGTACGCTTATCTCTCTAGACACATATATCTTGTATGTATATATGTGTTTTTGTTTGTCTGTGAGAGGGTTTACTTGTTTTTTTTGTTCTCTTGATGATTATGCTGTGCTCTGTGTTTCTTCAAGCCCTAAATTGTCTAATACTAGGTTTTTCCTTCGTGGGTTATAGGTGTTGAATATTAATTGGTTCCAGAAGAAACCTGATGGTGATGATGAGGTAATTCTTTTCTGCTTATTTGTCAATAGATGGTAATGAGGTGCGCCCTCCGGCCACAAGTTATGTATAGGTTGATGGAATCATTTTCACTTTTGTTTAGATATATGTTTATGAGTTGTCCTGTTATATGTAAGATTTTCAGTGAATATTTTTGGCTTGCTATATATTTTTTCTGTCACTTCGTTAACTATACATGATAACTGAACTTGAAGGCTTTTGTTTCTTTCATTTTTTATCTAAATCTGTTTCTGATCTGAACTGATTTTTTCACAGGTATTACGAGTGTATTTTAATAATAGTTCATCCATGCTATAGCAGCTCTATTTCAGAATGTATAAATGCTACAATTAGTTGGTTCTTCTTCCAGGAATGTACTTAGGAGATGCCTTTACATAGTTCTGTATCTGTTTTGACCTAGAATTCATTTTTATACACCTGAATTCTATTCCTGTCAATTTTTGTGATAATACATTCTTGGATTATGTTGTCTTGAATCAAATGCTAATGCTGTCGCGTATGAATACATGTCATTCTACATCACATTTCTTGGTGGTTCTTTTCCTTTCTAAAAAATTACAGTTTACTATTGAATTCACACCTCTTCGTAATAGTAGGTGAGTTGGGTTTCTCAAGGAACCAACTTCAGAAAATACAAGAGATGGCGAGATTTTGCCAGATCTATGGAAGTTTGGGTTTCTCGAGGAACAGACTTAAAAAAATATGAGGGGAAAATTGGCTGGACCAACAGGAGAAATAAAATAAGCATGTAAAACCATAGTATTTTACAGATCGTTTAAACTCAAAATTAGGTTAAAACAATCTATTGGAAGGTATCCTGTGACTGTAGAAATTAATTAAGCCGTATGACAATTTTGTATTTGAGAAGTAAGTATGTAACCTTCATTAGCTATGAAATCAGCAAAACTTATATTGTAGTGGTAGAAATTAAGGATCTCAATAAATACCTGTATTTTCAATAACAAATACTGCAAGATCCAATCATGATCATGATGACCTTCACTAATAAGTGAGAATGTGAGATTACGTAAGATACATCCTCTGCAAGCCTAATGCTGCTATACAGATTATAAATGAAGATGGAATTCTCATACATCTTTCAATTCAGCTTCTATATTATTTGTATTCCAGATAGGATTTACCAGAAATACTTCCACTTGTGGCCTGGAAGTGAGTCCTCCCCTTACCAGGAGTCACATTGCCATAATTAACTGTATAGAGCTTCAGGTTGTTCTTTCCACAGTTTCTGCTGTTTGTATGTGCACATAGCTGACATCCCATGAGCACATGACTTTACCATCTTCCTAGGGTTTATTGGATTAGCAATGCAAAGATGATATATCAAATTTGCAACATTCAAATAACCTCCTGAAACTTGAATGATATTTATTCTCGCTAAGCCAACTGGTCCAACCAGATATTTGACAAGGGGATTTTATACTGTTATATGGTCTCCTGAAATCCACCAAGATTCAAGAAAGTGCTGATATACTCCAGCTCTTTTAAGAAGAACCTGAAAATTTTCTGCAACAGAATCCCACACCATTGACATGTGCTCTCGAAGGAACAAGTGAGCCCTACATTCCACATTTCCACTTCTTGGAGGCTGAAGCATTATGATGTTATCCAAATACCTCTCTTTTGTATGTTTCATCTACTGGTGGCAAACCTGTAAACACTCTAAAAACTAAACTTGAGATAGTTAAAAAAATATTTTTGCTCCAAATTAAGCTGAAATTTCACAGCAGTTTCCAGTTTTCCAATGTGACCCCATTGATACTTGATACTGATATGTGCACCAGTACACACCTTCCAGCAAGGCCAATCTCGCCTTTGTTGATCGAGCAGGATACTGATTCTATCCTTAATCACTGAAGCAATGAGAGAGATTTAATTTTTGGCATATCCATGAAATCATTGTGAATTAATCACTTTGGTAGACCAGCTATGTGTAATGGGAAACTGAGATATAATATTTTGTTACCAAACCACTGATCTCTCCAGAAGAAAATATCACCTTCTCCTAGGCCGAAAAGAAGTTCAGTCTCCAAAGTAGTTGTCATCTTACATTGTCTTTTTCATATGGCATGGCATCCAAAGATTTCATCTTTACTTCGCATTGCTAGACTTTACTTGTTCCTCATAGAAAAAACCCGTTGTGTATCCAAGTTCTGAAACAAAATCTATAGCTGTTATCAAATTCGTAGTGCATCTATCCAATTTATGGATCTAATCCCTATATCATCAGTTGGGAGACCCATTTTTCTAGTCCGATGAATCCTATTTTTCCGTAAAATCACCCCATGCTAAAACTGCTAAGTTGATTTCAATCTGTTTATGATCCACTCCAGTGATTGTGCTACTTTGAATAGGTTACGAAAGTTGATTAAGTACAGAATAAAGGAAAGTAACGCTTTCTATTTTTTTTTTTTTGTGATTCCTGATAATTTGGTTCTTATTTTCTGTATAAAGCCGCCAAACAATTCTGCTTTTTGTGGCTGTTTCTATAGAAGGAAGTCTTAGGTACATGAATTGCAAAGATTATAAAAAATTGAGTGACAAGTGGCAATACAAAAAATGATAAACTTACATTTATATTGACTGTTCAACCTTCAAAATCCAGCCTCAATTGATACCTAAATATTCCTAGCAGTAAAGAGGAATACCAATTCCACTAGTTCATATGCCTTGGCCAAGTTTAATTTTACATCCACGTTAATCACACATGCTTTGCTGTCATTGAATGTCAAGAGCTCTTATGCTAAACGAATATTATGAATAAAAACACTTCCATTGACAAAGCCCCTGTGTTAAGATTGTTATGCGAAGGAGGCATATAGCGAAGCAGTTGTTCGAAAATTTAGTGAAATTGATTGGGATGGAAGTGCTCCAACTCTTAGTAAGGAATAAGAACAGCCAGATTGGAAGTGAATACACTTGGTAAGGAAGAGCTGGAAAATATTTCGAAGATAGCATCATATAGATCCTAAAATTTCTCAGCACCTTTGGTAGATAAATGCTGAAAATAGTTTTGTCTCTTCGTAGTTTTTTGTACATGTCAATGTTGCCGCTTTATTATCTTCCAGAGTCAGCCACATATTCAGCAAATTGTGATCTTATGAATATGACCAAGGACTGTTTATGGAGGGCAAAGGTGCTCTTCCTTTGATATTTGTTTAAGATAAGCCAAAGCAGAATGTTTGGATACGTCTGATTATTAAATCAATTGTCATCAGGTTGCCGAATCCTGAAAGCTCTTATGCTTTGATGTTGCAATCATGTGTCAGTATTAGGTCTAATATTGCATTACACTTTTTGTTACCATTAGTGCACCAATTGGTACTAGAAGATTACTAATGAAATGGATTCCTTTTCTCATTCCCATATGGTGTTTGCTAGGACAACACCAAGTGGGAATGACTTTTCAAAGAATTGCAACATAAGTAGGGAAACTTATGTTGCAGATAGATTGACAAACGAGTTCTGTGCCACTTACTCATGTGCATTTGAAGACTTATTGTCCTTGTCCTTGTAATATCTCTTTTTATTCTTTATGAAATTATTTTTAGAATTTAAAATAAAAACCAGAAATAGGAAAACTCAATCCTACTTCTTGTGGAGGCATATGGGAATGGGGGGAAAAATTAAGAATAAACAACTTTTTTGCATCTTTGACGCACGTATATAGCTACAATATTATAATGTAGTATAAAAGCTTAATATAGTATCGCATATTTTTGTACAATATTAATAACAAACTTATGTTGTGTCATGCATGCATATGTTAATATGTTAATAATCTGCTGGCATATTTATCTAATACTATATTGTATGTGTAATAATGTTTATACAGACAAACATAGACACACAGACTCACACTGCCCTTGCAAATTTGAAAAAAAAAATATTATCTATTACTTCAGCAATATAAATTTTGTATCAACTTCTAAATAGAAACTTATACATACATGTATGCATTTGCATTCAACTATACTATACAGATTTTATACAATAATGTGGTGATATTTGATACATTTAATATTATATTATACTACATGACTTATTATATTATTATATTTGTATATTCTTATAAAATGTTTTGTTAATTCCTTACTTTGTCGTCTGTGAACCTCCTTCATGGTAGGACCTGATTTTACTGAATATTAGCTGGCTTAAATTCTTCTCTCCTTTGAGTAATTGGGCCCTGTTTAACATTAGATTCCTTAATTAAGACCTGATTCTCTGATTCTTTGACTTTAGCAAATAAGCCTTAGATGGCTTCTTGTGCCAATAGCTTGAGATTTTGTTTCACCCAACTCTGCTTCTTCCAAAACCAGACAATCCACCTTGATATGCCATGGATGGCATATTCTCTTAACAAAAGGAGTGAAATCATATGGTCTTACCCACTTGTGGAATTTCTGACTGATACAGGTCCTTATTGGGAATCCATAGCATGGAGATGAGGGAAATGATAAGAATAAAAAAGGTTTAACTTCGATGTCTGATCCATGTAATCCTCTATATTTGTGCCTAGATGGCTGAGTAAAACATAGAAGCAAGCCTCTGCCAACTTTATTATTTGACCACGTGAACCTGTTTTCCCTCAAGTCCAGCATCTATTAGACCAGCCTGCTATTATTGAGCTAGTCTTTCATTCCCCTATAACTCGCAGCGAACAGACAAAGGAGAAGAATTTCATCTCAAGGATATTGAAAGATCGATGGCGCTTGAATAAGTATGTAAGATTTGTCATTAGTTGACTCCAGGTCTGACTGAAAGGTGGCTGGCAATTGAGTATTGTTAGGTTGGAGATTCTATTTGTGGATTTAATATAGGGATATTGTATTCTCAGGAAAGAGTTGGAATGGGGCTTCTGGCAAGGTGAAGGGTGGTTCAAAGCAGCTGGGAATCTGACAGTGTTGTGATGAGATAAAGCAAAGAAACACAGGGATGGGTGTAGAACGGAAACAAAGAATCAGGAGAGAGAATTTGAGATTGAAAGATGAGAAAGAAAATTGTGATAGATGCATTGGCGTCAATGTTTGATAGTGACTAAGGACTTCACCTCTAAGGGAAAGCAAAGTGAAATCTTTTATCAATTCAATGAAGAATAGAGTTAGCTTTCATATTGTGCTCAAGTCTTCTGAATGAATTGAAGATGCAGGAAAAATACATAGTCTCTTATATAAAAACTGTCAAAGAAATATCCTTCATAAGCTCATCTAGAAAACTGTAGTTCCAGCTCATGGAAGCACAAGAAAGAGAGTGTGATGAGGAATCTACTAGTAAAGAGTCAACTTGCATGTGCAAGAATACTTTCACAGGGAGTTGGGTAATACTTAATATGTAGGGATATGTTGGTGCTTGGTTCCGGCTTGTGGACTTTTTTGAGGGTTTTTCAATTTTTGTTGAGGGCTAAATTAATGGTGTATAATAATAGGAAACAGCTGATGGTGAAAAAATTTCCATAAACCATCTTAACAGAAAGCCATCAACATAATAACTTTTACTTTATAATTAGCTTAGCAGTGTCCGTTTAACATAATCCATGTGCACAAGTTTTTTTAGACTTATGCTCTTGCAGAGTTGTGATTGAGCATGAGGATATAAAATATTTAAGTTGTACCGTTAGGCATGCCTGTCAGAAGATTTTTTGGCTTTTGGCAGCAGAAGCAGGGGGGAGAGTTTTTGAGTTGATGTTTCACTGTCCAGCTGCTTTTGGCTTTACATTATACAATTTGGATGATGATATAGCGTAAACCATCTAACTAAGTTGGAATTTGATTTTCCCATATGATTGGCAAATTAATGCGCCTACTTTCCTCTGTCAAGGTAATTATCAAGTTCCACTGTAGATAACCAATAAACCAATGGGAACAAGATACATGTTCTGGTGCTTTAGGAAAGTGGGTTTTGGAGAATTCTTGCTGTACTGATTTCTAAGTTCTGTCAGTAACATGCCAATCATGATGCCCATGTTCATGTTTTTAAAATTGAATGAAAACTGACACAGTTGTTATCTAATTTAGTGCATAATAGATGAGGGTTTGTTGATTGGATCTTCTCGTGTTATCTCTTACTGATTCATGATTACTTCCAGATGCATAATAAGCTTGATGCTTTCATCACTTTCAAAACCTTACCTCAACCAAAGGAAATTGGAGAAAAAAATAAATTACATATAAGAACTTTTTGGTTCTCTTCTTCTGGCTTCCCACTTTTCCTTGAACTAGCAAAACAATGACCCGTTGTAATATAGTTCAAAGGTCACATCCTTATAACTAATGCAATAAATATCCAAATTGATAATCGATTTCCTGCTATATTAGTATATTTTTATCAGGAAGAAATTTGTATTTTCAACTTTTTAGGTAAACAAATGAATTTTTATTTTTAAATTCCCAAAACATGCAAACTTGTGCCAGCTTCTGATTTCCCATTTAGATAAACAATTCAATAGAAAGCAACAGCACCTTCCCTTGTCCGAAAAGTAATTTGAGAACTGGACACTGTTGTCTGATGATTACTTTTTACATTATGCAGGTCAGCCTGACATTGAATATATCAGCAAACTTAGAGTCGTTATTTACGTGGAATACAAAGCAGGTTTGTCAGTGTGTACAACACTGTGTCAGCAATTTGCTCTGTGACTTCCTCTAGTCTGTTCTGTGTATGCTTTTGGTGATTTTTCACATTAAGAATAGGTCTTTTATTTTGTGTGAGGAACCCATGACTTTTATTGGCTTTATTTCTGATTTTTTCTATTTGATTCATAAAGATTGGTTTAGTAGCTGGTAGGATGCAAGACGCAAACATCATTATAAGTCCGGTTTTTATCCGCAAAGTTCAGTTGTTGGATGAGCACTGGACGTGAATATTAGATGATTTATTCTGTGGTTTATTTGTTTGGACAAGATTCAATATTATAGGCTATGCAACTAAGGGCACAAACTTTGATACCATATAGTTTTTGAACTTCAAGAGCTGGGAAGGTATATGTTTTGCACCTTCTTTCTCTACACTTCTTCTAGGCCTCCTTCATTTGGCAGGGTAAGAGAAATAAAAAGAACTTACTGTCAAATGCCTGCTACTTAATCTGCAAATATAGTTAGATTTTTCCTGCTGAACTTTATAAGACCTGTTTCATTAAAGTGTATGTGGATTTGATAAATATGAATATTGAATTTGCAGGTCTTCGTATTTTTAGCTGCTGAGTATGAAACCCCAAAGAATGTGCTTAATCAGGTATACTAATCCGTGAGTCCATTTCTATGCATATTGTAATTATTGTCCTATGACGCATTGTGTCTGTGTTTTAGCATTAACTATAGTTGGTTTATGTTAGTATCTTTATGGCTGTTACATTCTATTTCTCCAATGTGAATTTTCATCCAATTCTTTCTGGAGGTGGATGTTTTGATATTATTACAATTATGATGATGTTCACAAATGTTTTTCCTGTGTAATCTTTCTATTTCTCAATGCTAGCATGTGTTTCCTGCTCATGGTTTGATTGCTGTGGAAGGTGCTGCTCTAATCACAACTGTGTGGCTTTTGCCTTCTATGGCTAAAGAGTTCAACATATGTTCCTCAGATCTTTGTACATGTTCGTTCTGTTATATTCCTGTGAATAGGACTATTTCTTAATAAAAGATAAGCCTTATTTAGAGTTCTAAGAGCATCTCTCAGAGAAGCTACGTTGTATTGTTATCTCAAGGAACCCTTGATTTGTTCTGATAAGATTTGGAAGGTTAAAATGTTGTTGATTGTATATTTGCTTCATATTATATTAGGAAATTTTCATCTGTGACCTCTGATTATTACATCTTGTCAAACAATTGCCTTTTGCATTATCTTGAAAATTTAAAAATTTCACTATAATTTGCAACATGTTAAGGAATAAAATTTCTAGGACTGTGTTAAATCTTAAATTACCATGGATGAAAATGTTACCACATTTATTTAGTCTCACGTCCTCTTATTGTGTACAATGCCCTTTTACTTATGGTAGACAACATAGTCTGGCTTAGCACAACTATTGGAATAGCTGCACAAGCAACAATGTGCCTGATTGCTTTCTCTTTGTTGAAGGTAGAGTCATGCCATAAACCCTATTATAAGGAAATTAACGGAAACTGGAAATAGAGTGCATTGTTCTTGACATCATATTGAGGAAGGCTGGGAGCTGTCCGCATTATCCTCAATGTTGGGATCACCGTAGGACTAGGATTAATCATCCCAACTATTGAGCTTGGACTATAATTTTCCATATTTGAACACATTTTATAGATTCTAAGAATTTTATTTCCTCTGGATGGTTGATTTTCTGATGTTTCTGCTTGTTGATTGATGTTGTTTTCTGTCAGTAGCCTTGTATACTCCCTAATCCCTATATACTTCCCATAAAAGATGAAATCACACAAATTCCTTAATGACATTCTAGACGTTGACAACGAAGTATATGTGCTCTTAAATTAATGGGATTAGTTCAAGAATGGTTAATTGATGAATTAAATTAACTATTATGATTAGTTTGTTTAGATCAATTTGTTCATAAATTAAAGTGCAAGATGTTGCAAGCCTAATTCTAGCCAATTAGTGAAACCACGGGTCACACCTAGAAGTTGAATAAGCCTATCAATAAATGGAACAAATTAGTTAATTTGATTAATTAATCATGTGATTAATTTAAGGATTTAAATTAATCAGTTGAATAAAGTAGTTATTTAATTGAGCATTATTTGTAGGGCTAGGTCAAGTTGGAGAATTAATAAATTAGTTAGATTAGTTAATTGGGCTTAAAGGTAATTAATTAAATGTGCTTAACTAATTAATTGGATTATTATAGAGATAATAGTCTAAGTCCAATGGCTGGGATGATTAATCCGAGCATATAAGAATTCTAGAATCAAAAGAGGATAGAATAAAAATCTTATTAGAGTTGAAGAACTTTAAAAAATCCCCCATGGTATAGTAGCTGAGCACTGAAGGGTACTTAAATGAATAGAGAATATTGGCATAACAGACCCTCCCTCCCTCCCTCCTCAAATGGCCATCCTTTCTCTCCATCAGTTCTCTTGTGATCACCAGAGCCTTTTCAGTAGTCAAGTTAGATCTATTCATGTTATCTTGTAAATAAGTTTTACAAAATTCCATTGCTGAGAGGTAGTTCATTTTCAAGTTAGTACAAAAGACAATCTGCTAGGTGTTCGTTGTGTGAATCACTTAGAGGGTACACTTGAATTCTTTGGTGGACCATTTCCCACATCAAAGAATTGGAGCTTTTGATAGTGTTATGTATTCATGGTCAAGTCAGAGTTTTGATTCATGAAGAGTTCATATTTGTCTTTGAATTGGAGAGAGAATTTGGATTCACCATTATTATCACGTAAAGTGTCCTAACTTTTTATTTAAATTGGATTTTGGCACAATATATTCTTGTCGTGATAGCAACAGAATGCCAATTGTTGATTTTATCAAAGAGTTACTGAACTTGGATGGAAGTTGGGTGGACAGGATTTCACTTTCTAGATTTCAGTGTTGGGGGCCGTTTGCCAAGATGCCATCTTCAGGGGTTGATGCAAATTACATGTAGTTGGTTTCTGAAATCTAAGAACATAAAGTGAGCAACAGAGCATCTTTAAGTTTCTTGATCCATGAGTAGATGGGGGTGTTTACTGAAGTGATCTATTAAGTCCAGAGGTGTAAAATATGAAACAGTAGAACTTAAGAAACTCAAAATGAATGTGAGCCAAGAATTAGATTTGACACTTGGCTTCTTGAAAACTGGAAATGTTCACCTGTTTGCTTGTCCAAGTCTTCTGGATATGTTTGTGCACTTCACATAATCTACCATAAAGTGGAGGCCCCCAAATCTGAAGAAAACATGGCTGGAATTATTTGCTTGCTTTCCCATCCTTTACTTTCTATACTTCAACAAATACAAGGGAGCCTCAGCTGTGGTCCCAGTGAGTGCATTTTGTCCTAGGACATGGTTGTTTATGGAAGTCTCTCACAGCCCCACAATGCTGTGATCTTGCAATGGATTGCTTCATATTTGATTTGTTCTGACCTTCATCCAACATTATCAATTTGTACTCAAGTTTATGATCTAAAGTTAGTTGCAAGTGAAGCCTAGAAGCGAGTTCATCAAAATTGTCTTCTGCATTTACTGGGTTTAGCTGATATTATGTTGCGGCTCCAATCTTCGCTCAAGCATCAGTGCTTTAAATTGCTTAATGTGTTCCTATTAACAAATAAGACATAGCAAACTATCTTTTGAGGTAAAGCTCACAAGCTGTGTTTCTAATATAGTTATAAGCTTTTTGAATGCATTTTTTGACAGGTGTCCTTGTGGGATGGCATTATACCTTCCAAAGAACATGCCAAGTTTTGGATTCACACAACTAACAAGTATCGTTTTATTGACCAAGTGAGTAATTATTTACTAGTGCTTGTTTTTTCTTAGCCTAGTTTTAACTCTAAAGTGCTTTTCCTCGTTATTCATAGCCTAGTTTTAATTCACCTTTTATTTTCTTGTGTCTTCTAGGGAAGCAATCTACGGGGTAAAGACTTTAACTTAACGGTACACTGGCATGTCATGCCAAAGACTGGCAAGATGTTTGCTGACAAAATAGTGATGAGTGGCTTCCGCTTGCCGGAGGCTTATAGATAGAAATAGTATGCTCGGTTAGAGGTTTAAGCACCTAAGGAAGAAAGTCTAGAATAAAGGGAGTGGGGTTTTTGTTGGACTTGGGAAAAAAAGAAAAAGAAAAAGAAAATCTGTTGATTTTATATTTATGAATCAAATATTTTATATAAACCAAGTTGATCACAAACAGACTTCAGATGAGTTTCGTTGTTTCAACACTGTTGTTTTACTTTCTGAGTTGAGTTTGCTAAGAATAAGTGCTTCTACAGCTTTGCGTTTGCTCAAGCAAAGTTTGACAATTTACTTGCTGCAACTCGGTTGCATCCTTATATACCAACTTGAAGGAGTATGAACTCTCGGAAAAGTATCAATAGTGACTATGAAGATTGGAAAAAAGATCTTTGATGTGCTGTTTATAATTCAATTAGGGCCCGTCATGGTTTAAAAAATTGGACCGGACCAGTCGGTCGGACTGGTTGAAGTGTCGATTGGCCGTTGAACCGGTCCGGTTTTCTCATAAAATTGAAAAATAAAAAAAAGTTTTATTTTGTTAAAATTGTTCAGACTGGTGGTTGAACCGTTTGAATTTGTGAATTGTTCACGGTTTAATTGAATGTGAGTGGTTTTTTTCATTTAATTTTTAATGAAATAATTATTTTTTAAAATTTTTTTTGTCTAAGCAAACAGTTTTAAGGTTAAGGTACACATCCTTAAGTTATTTGAAAGTGAAAAAAAATTGTATACAAAGAAAAACCTTGTTTTGAGATATTTAAATTGTAGTGATCATATATAACATGAATTGTAAAAATTAGACAATACCATCTAAGCTCTTTATGTTTTATATTTTGGCATTTTATTAATTTTTAAGTAATATATATAATATAAATATATATATATATTGCGTAATTATGATGTCACAGTTTAATTGTGGTTCAATTACGGTCTGACAACGGTTGCACCAGAGAATCATGAACGCGTAAGTTTTTTAGCTCAGTGAATGGTCCGATTTTTTAAACATCGGTGCCCATTTGCTTTCATTTTAAAAGTTCATTTTTACATTTTCTACTGTTTCAAAAATAAAACACATTATTTTTACATATGATCATCCAACATTATTTTTATATTAATTTTTAAAACACATTCCTCAATAATATATATATATATTCTTCTAATAACCTATATATCTTCTTTTTCTATTCCAGTATTTCTATTTCTCCTCACTTACAATATGTTAAAACCAACACAATGATTACTTTTTCAATAATCTATCCAAGTACAAATTCATTTTCACTAATTACTTTCAACATTTTGAAAATATTGGAAATGAAAATAAAACCAAGCAAGTCCTAGTTTACTAACAATGTGAAATGTCTCGGCCAATTTGCTTTTGTTTTCTGAGTCAAATGCAGTTGACGAGGTGGCATTCACTTTTTAGTTTTATTTTCAAGACCCATTTTCATTTTCATTCATTTCCAAAAGTTGAAAAGATAGTCATAATTTTGAAATAGAAACGGAAATGTGTTTGAATGAATTGTTGGAAAGTAATAATTAGAATATGTATCGGGTTGAAAATATAGTTGTTTTATATTTTTTATGTTTAAAAAAATTTATTTTTTAAAAATATATGTATATTTTATTAATTTTAAAATAATAGTGAGTACTTTATATTAAATTAAATTTGAATTTGATTGATGTGATAATAGAATGATAGGATAAAGAGTTTGAAAATGAAAATAGAAATACTTTGAGTAAAAATAAGAAAAAAGTGATAGTCTACATTTTTTATCTCTGAGTGGAAATGGAAATGAGCAACGGAAATGAAACTAAACCGGCCATATGGGGTAGCTTTCAGGTGTACTTCTTAAGGTGTTGCATAAATTTAAGGGATAATTTCAGTGATCTCCCTTAAGATTTTGAGTAATTACAGGCGCACTTCTCGTGGTTTTGAAAATTATAATTATCTCTTCTAATATTTTGTTGTCGTTGAACAAATAGACCCAATAGTTAATCAAACTAATAGAGTCTGTTGATGTCAATGTTGAAATTTTTTTGAAAATTTGATTAATAAGACTAACAGAATCAAGATAGAAGAGATTACATTGGTTGAAGAGAGGTTAATTTCAAAGAGGAAAATAAGTCAAGTTTGGAGTTACTGAAAAGGGTTCCTAAGGGCTCTTCCCTTGTGCCTTGGGCTTAGAAAAGCCTTACAAGTTCCAGGTTAGGCTCCTTGTTGGAAAACAAGGAGAGTGACGGAAAGAATCACTCTTATGGCCCTTCTAGGCCTGTGAAGATTTCATCATTGAGATAAGCTTTGGATGATCAGAATCAAAGAAGTTTTTTGTTGATGGTAGGAGCTCTTTGGTAACGATTGTGCTTCAGGCATTGCAAGGAGCTTTATTTCTAATTTTTTTTTTTACCTAAATTCCACTGTTAAGACATGTTTGACAACATATGAATCCTGTACATAGTGCATTGCTTCTAGAGAAGAGTCAAACGAGTTGATGGAATTGAAACTCATATTGTCTCGTATTTTTGTTGGTAAAGGTTTGTGCTTGTTTAGGCTTAGAGGCTACTTATTAAAAAGTTGATGTGAGGGTGTAAATGTTGAATTTAGATTTATTATGTGAGGATTCTAGAATAGTTAAGGGCCTTTTGGCTTTGGTTAGTTGGCTTTGCATTGAGTGAGGGAGTTGAGATAGGTTGTGTTGTAAGAAATTTTGCCCGAAGTACGAATATATAAAGGTTGAGCTTGAACCGTATTTTTGCTGGAATGATTTGTAGAAACAAACCGGTTAGGGGTGCCCAAGGGATTCCAGCAAAAACTCTTTGATGCTTAAGTTAGTAGTAGGAAGAAATTATTTGTTAAGAATGCTTTTAATGAACAATGACTAGAAAAATTGAAGTATTGAGATAGTTATTTTATGTAGTAATTTTTCTTTATCATCTTACCTCTATTTTTGAATTCGTACTTTTGATAAGTTCAAGATTCATGCAAATCAAATTCTCCTAATCGCGCACCTATAATTCCTAAATCCCTTATTTTTGGGGTCACATGGAGGAGAAAATATAGGAATAGATAGCAGTAATCGTATTTGGCAGCCTAGCTAACTACTATCGGCTCTAACTGAGTGTTAGAAAGATGTTAGTAAGATGTCTAATTCTGGCTGTCCTACTAGGCTAATTGCTTAGATTCAGTCATAAAAATTAAAGGGGGTCTACCTCGGCTCTTCATTCTTTAGATGTGAACATTTTTCAAGCATTAGCACTTATGTGATCACCACTCCCCTTTCTTTCTGAGGAATTTTAGCGGCTTGATAAGCTTTAAATACCTCAATTATGAGGCATATCTTCATCATCTAGCCTAGAGCAGCACATTTCTTATTTCTTGCACCCTTTTAAAATGCCAGCTACATCTCATTTGTTCATCTGGACACGTGTTTAAGTGACACATTTCCCGCCTTTGTCACTAATTACTCATTAATTCCCCTATTTGAACCTATTCCCCTTTCTTGGTAATGGTTGCTTATAAATCTCAACATTTTTATGTTTCAGGTTTTCCATCTATGCTCCTTTGCCCAGCATGAAGTTTAAGTGCCTCTTGAGGGTTATCACCTTCTTTATTCTTCAGCCATTTCTAGGTTCCTACTGTGACTCTATCTCCTTAATCCATTTTTCTTTTCTGTTTCAACATTTGAGTGTTAATTTTTGCACTTTGTTCATATCTTCTGCCCCTCCTCCTGACCTTGCTTCAAGCTCCTCCGCCTAGACAGAGTTAGCACCTTATTTAGCTTCTTCTTCTACACCTGGCCAATAGATTTTTTTTGGGGAGGTAGCTTCCTCTGGGGATTATTTTTTTAAGTCTTATCGAAGTGAATTCAAGGAAAACATGCATAAGGTGCTTTGAGAGTTATTTGGCAAACTAAAGGACTATATTATTGTAACCTCCAAATCTAAAGACCATCTTCACAGGCCCCCTCCTAATTTTGCCACATTTCACATAGAATAGCTTAGGGCTAGCCTCCAATTTCCAACATATGCCCTGTTTTTGGGCACCTCTAAAGTTTATAGGATCTCTTTGTTGCAATTCACCCCAAATTCAATTTGCATGATAGTGGGGTATGCTAATTTGTGTAGGTGCTTAGATACTCAACCTAGTGCCTTAGGCTTCTACACTTTCTTTCATCCCAAATCTTTAGAAAAGGATATTTTTATCTGACTTCCCGAGGCGATGCTTGTTTCTTGAGGGGCTCATCCACCTCTATTAAGAAATGGAAGAAGAATTATTTCTTCATGTCCACCCTTGCTCTTGGAGAGTTTTCTTCTTGTTAGATTTTCTAGCCCCCTGTCTGGTTTTTTAAACTTAGTGATTGAGCTCTTAGCCACGAGGAACAATTTGAGCTCCTTAATACTCACAGTTCCAAAATTTTGTTCATAGAGGAGGTGGGACTTCAGACAAAATTTTGGATTAAGTCTTCTGGGTGAGAAGGTAGGAAAGTCTTTTGGTACCTCTACTTTTTCATTCTCACTCTTTAAAATTGTTAGGGTTTGCTAGTTTGCTAGCATGCCATGTTACATTATGATTCTATAATATTTATTGACTTTCTTTACTTTTCACCAGTCATATTGTTGCGGTTTTGAAACTTATCCCTTGTTGTGGTTTTATAGGTGAGATAGTCACGGACGCCTTTGTCCTGGACAAAGGCAAAGGTAAATAAGGCTAAAAAAATTGAACCCAAGAAGAAATAAAAACTAGGTCTAGCTCTTTCTGTTCCCCTAGCACCCACAACATCCAAACTCTTACCTTTTCTCTACTTAAGGCACATGCTCCAAAATGCCAACCTAAGTTTCCATTGACACTCATCCTAAGCTTTACCCAAGTTCTCATGATGATGAGGGGACTGGTATAAAGGAGGCTAGTCCTAAATAAGGTGAACTCATTCCACGCCTTAGGCATTCTTCTCACACTAGCGGACTAGTAGCTCATTCTCCCAACTCTCCGTTCATAACTAGGGGTTAATATTTGATGAAAAGACATGAGAATTGGTCGTGGCTGCATTCCTAGTACTACCAATGAGGCATATAGAGAGTGTTGCAGCCAGCTGACCCCTTTTCCCCAACAACCTAATGGTCCTCATTTTTGGCAAAGGTATACCTCTCATCTTCCTTGTTTCTTTCCATTCACACTTTACCCCATTTGAGTTAACATATTGCTTCATGACTGCACCTAGGGGTTTATTCTATTAAGCATCGTGATATCCAATGGAAACAAGATATGGAAAGAATGTCTCAGTTGATCAATGAGGAAAATACCGACTGAGAGCTTATATTTAAAAGGCTTTGTGGGGGTATGGAGTAGGTACTTTAGTTGAGAAGCAACTGAAGGTAGCCAAAGAGAAACAGGGAGGTGGTTGCTCAAAATGATAAGTTGGAAAGCCCAATTGGTAGGCATAATCAATCACATAGAATAGGAGATTGTACAAACCAAGGAAGAAGGACACCGTGAAGCTAAGGAGTACTTTAACATCTTTCTTTTCACTAGGGAAGGTCAAGACTACTTGGAAGCTTACTTTGAGAGCAGGCTTCTAGATTTTATAAAGCATAAATGGTTTAAAGAAATTGTTGCTAATACTACCTTGAAATACTACAATCATGGCTTTGATTTTTGTCATGACTAAAGGATAAAGCCTAGCAAGTTCATGGATAGAGGCAATGGGCTGAAATTTCTAGATAGGGATGGAGGTTTGTACTGTCTACCAGAGTATGGAAGTGAAGGTGGACAAGAGGTCGAAGGTGAAGCTGTGGAGGAAACTGATGATGTCGTTGCTCCTTTATTCGACCTACTGCTGTTGATCCATCCAGCTCAGCTCCACCTCTTACTAATCCATCTAGCTTAGATATGCCTCTATCTACATGAAAGACTCTTGATTCCTTCTTTTACTTTTTGCATTTATATTTTATTTATTTCTGTTGTTCTTCTCCTCTCTCTCTCTCTCTGTGGTGGAGGGATGTATCCCTCTTTTGCTTTCAATGAAGTGGAGCACTTCGGCTTAAGAAGTATCATTTGGCTTTGGTAGACTAGTTTGCATATATATTTCTCTTCTCTCAATTTTTGTTTTCTTTTTAAGCGTTTAAGTACCCCTAGAGAACACTCAATAAGTTGACCCTAACTTCACTTAAGAACTTTATGGTGGCAATTTAAGCCAATCTAATATTCTTGGATGATATAGTTAAGTCCATCTAATCTTCTTAGATAATGAGTTTGACTTTAAGGTTTTCCCATCGCTTCGTGTGTTAGCATAGCTCGTCTGGCTAGATCAAGTTTCAGCTCATGCTTTGTTAAAATGTTTTCATCAAAGAGAAGAGATGATGTTTTATTACTGATAAGGAAAATAGGAGTTTCTTACGAGAAAGGTAAAAAACGACGATAATACTCTTTTCAATAAACTAATAGGGAAAGAAAGTGGATTCACAATTTTAAAAGAAAAACTTCTTCAAATTTTGTATGTTCCAAGGTCTAAGCAACTTCTTGCTAAAGGCGTCTTCCAGCTTGTAAGCACCTTATTTCAGCAACTTGCTTACCTTGTTAGGTCCCTCCTAAGTAGGTTCAAGCTTTTCGATAGGCTTAGTTGCCTCAACTCTTCTTAGAACCAAATTGCCTTTCTTCAATATGCGGATCATCATTTTTTTTGTTGAATACTACTTGTATCCTTTAGTTATACCTAGCCATCCTTTGTGTAGCCTAGTCTGTTTTTTCCTTTTATCAAGTCAACGTTATGTCTGAGGAGTTTCTTGTTCTCACTTAGGTCATGATGGCATCGGTTCCAAATACTGTGCTGTGAGGTGTATAGCCAAAGTATACTGGGTAGCTCATCAACCTATCCTCCTCTTAGGCTCTCATGCTTCATCTTAAATCCATGCAATATCATTCGATTAGTAACTTCCACTTAGTTGTTGCTTTGAAGGTGCAAAACAAAACTTAACTTTTGTTCAATTTTCATCTCTTCACACCAGGTCTGCACTTTTTTCCCTTGGAATTCTCTCCCATTAAATATACAAGTTCTCTTGGTATACCGGATCTGCATACTATATTATTCCAAAAGAACTTTAGCACTTCATTTATCCGTGACTTTAGCTAGGGACTCTGTCTCTACCCATTTAGTGAAGTAATCCTCAGAAACTAGCAAGAACCTCTTCTGAGCTGCAACCATTTGGAGAGGTCGCACCACATCAATCCCCTATTTAGTGAAGGGATAAGAAGAGCTCATCATTGTTATCTATTCAACTTGTTGATTTATGGCATGGGCATTATGCTGACATTTGCCACATGGCCTAACAAACTCTTGGGCATCAGCTCAGGGTGTCGGCCAACTGAAGCTTGCTCTCAACATTTTTCCCTCCAAGGCTGCTCCTCTAACGTGATTTTCGTAGAACCCGAATTATATTTCATTCATTACTTACTTAGCTTCTTTTCCTGCCATACATCTGAGTGAAGATGAGTAAAGGATTATTTATACAAAATACCATCAATTAAGACAAACCTTACAACTTGGGCCTAGAGCTTTTTATCCCTAAGCTCTACTTAAGAGATAGTGGACAATATGGGGCTGCTATCACTTTCCTCAAAAGCGATCATGACCTCCTTCTCTAAGCTCAATCACGAATCTCGTGTACTTAGACATCCTTTGTCCTAATTCTTGACAAAGAACCAACTAACTTAGCTAGCTGATCTACCCTCTCATTCTTAGCACAAGGCACCTGCTTAAGCTCAAACTCTTCAAATTTTTTCATCAATTCTTCTATCTTCTTGAGGTACTTCTCCATTCTCTCATCTTTGACATCATACGTTCTCGACACTTGGTTCTTTACCAACTGTGAATTAGAGTATATAACTGTTCGATTAGCCTATTGGCTAACACCATCCTTAATCCCATAATGAGAGCTTCATGCTCTGCCTTGTTGTTAAAAGCATGGAATGCGAATTTGGCAAAGAAATCTAAGGTATCTCTTTGTGGGATAGTGAGGACAATTCCCATTCACTACCCATATTCGTCAAAGATCCATCCGCATCGAGAATCCATTCCCTCTTACTTTCTGGGGGAGTCACAGCTTTTGCTAAACCCATTTGATCATCCTTCGTCATACTTCAAATCTTCTCTGGAGGATGATGGCATGAGAGATGAAGTATAGCCTCAACTACTGGATATTAATGACTAAGGCCAATGTAAATTTCTCGACCCTTGGGTATTGTAGCTTAGCATCATGAGCACCTTACTAACATAGTTAATGGATATCTATATTCTTCCATCTTCTTTAACTAGAGCCGATCTAACAACATGCTCTGACACAACCAGGTAAAAATAGAGAGTTTCGCCTGTATTAGGCTTAAGGAGTAAAGGTAATTAGCTTGGGTAATTTTTTAGCTCCTCGAAGGCTTTCTGTGTTTCTTACCTAGTGCGAACTTTTCCCCCCTTCCTCAGAACCTTAAAGAAGGAAAGACTTCACTCCACTGCTCTCAGTATGAACCTATTCAGGGCTATCAACCTATCAGTCAAATGTTGCATTTCTTTGACAGAATTAGGAGGTACCAACTCTTGGATGGCTTGGATCTTAGTTGGATTAGCATCAATACCTCGCTATGTAACCATATACCCTAAGAATTTCCCGTCCTTTGACATTGAAGGCACACTTAGCAAGGTTGAGCTTTATATTGAAGCGCCTCAGTATGTCGAACATTTCTTGGAGGTCTGCTATATGATTAGTGGCTTTAGGACGCTTTACTAACATATCGTCCACATATGCCTCCATATTATGCTCAAGCTAATTGAAGAACATCTTGTCTACTAGTTGCTGATATGCGGCAATTGTATTTTTAAGTCCAAATTGCATAAGCAGATAACAAAATGGTCCTTGAGATGTGATGAAACTTATCCATTTTTGGTTATTCAGGTGTATTCAGATTTGATGATATCCTTGGGAAGCATCCATCTTACTAAAGAGTTCACACCCTGAGATTGAGTCTACTAGCTAATCAATCATGACACTGAGTAGAAGTCCTTGGGGTAGGTCTTATTCAAGTCTTGAAAATCTATGTGGACTCTCCATTTATTTGTGTTTTTAGGGACCAAGACAACATTAAATAGGCATTTAGGAAATTGGATTTCTACAATGTGTCCCGTATATAACAATTTTTTAATCTTTGCTTGATTATCATGTCTTTCTCAAACCCAAAAATATCTCTCTTTTTTTGTTTCATCGAGCGAGTAGTAAGGTTAATGTTTAATTTATGCTCAATGATCTCAAGCCTGATCCCTATAAAATCTCCTGTTGAGAATGCAAACACATCCGTATTTCCTCGCAGAAACTTAGTCAGTTATACAAGTAGGTCAATGATAAATGGGCACCCAATCTAGTAAGAGTTTTTGCTCTACCTACAACGATTTCGATAAAAAATAATTCATCCATTGGATCTACCTTGATATGTTCTCTGCCTTCTTCACCAACCTGCTAAACCACTTCGAAGAAACCATATAACGCAATGTCCATGTCATCCTTTTTATATACCAATCCTGACTGCCTCTACATAACACTTTCTAGTGGCATGTGGATCTGCACAAACTTCTCCTATCTGATTGCCCATCGAAAATTTGATTTTCATGTGATATATGGAGGCTACAACTTGGAAGGCGCTTAACACAAGTCTTTCTACTATCACATTCCAGGTCGATAGGACATTGATGACTAAGAATCATATCATCCTCATTTTCCTTACCCCACCACTTGCTAAACGGTAATGTGATTTACCCCAATGGCTGGACCGGTTCTCCCGTGAACCCCACTAGAGAGGTATGAACAGGCTCAAGACTTGCTGGCCCCAGATCCATCTGTTTGAACACATCTCAAAATAAAATGTTAACTGAACTTCCTCCATCTACAAGCAACCAAACTGCATAATAGTTGGCTATGTTAGTGATTATCACTAGGGCATCTTAATGTAGGGCCTGTCGTCTTGGAGGTCTTCCGGCCCAAAATATATAATTGTTCTGAAATCTTCATCCATTACTTCCACCATAGCTATTTCTTCTCCCTTTGCCACAAGAGTGTTGGCGTAGCTTTTACTAACCCAATTGAGAGTCCCCATCAATAGGTCCTCCCGAAATCATACTAATAATACCTCTTCTAGGCGATATGGGTTCTTCATCCAGAGGTTCTTCTCTAGGGATGAAAATGAATAGGTTAACTCGTGAGTTTGATGAACTGGCTTAAAAGGTATTCGAGCTCGAGCCAAATAATTCTTATTCATAGGCTCGCAAACTTATTTTTTTTCTAAATAAATAATATTTATATATAAAAAATTATAATAATATATTAATTTTTTATATAAAATAATTTTTACTTTTCGAACTCAAGCTTACATCTTTGATCACAAGGCTGAGCCTAACAAATTGAGTTAAGCCAAGCCGAGCCGAGCCCAAACAAAGGCCCGAGCCGAGTTGAGCTTCAATTTCATCAGCTCGTCAAGTTAAGAACTCGAGCCAAAAAAATGGCCAAAGCTCAGCTTGGCTCAACTCGTTTGAATCCGAAGTCTTCTCTTCTCGGCTTATCTTAAGCATGGGCAATTTCTGAAAACCCTCCCTAGTTTCTCAGCTGATTCTGTTTTGGGGTTTCCTTAGGCATGCCATGTGTGTCCTCCACCAAGAACTCCATCAGATACTCCATACAGACCAATCATTCTAGTACGCCCTTGAGATGTGTGTAGGAATTTATGACATGACCTTAGTCATTATAAAACTGGCAGAATTTGTCAGAGCAAGGTGGGGAAGGAGCCTGGCCAGACTGCCCATTTGAGGAGATCAGTTGATTTAATAGCGGCCAAAATCTGAAAGCGTGGTACTTTCAAGGGCGTGAACTTATCCAGATTTTGGGAGAAAGGAACAACTCTCTCGTTCCCTTTCTTTAGCCTCTGTCTTGACTTGCACTTTTCCCCAAGATCCTTAGCGGTTTCTACTTCTTCCAACTTTACGTATTTCTCTACCTATGAGAGTAGACTATCAAAATCAAGAGCTAGTTTCTTCACAATGCTATAGAAAAATGGCCTTTTTCTCCATCCTCAGACAAAAGCATTTGCTAGAATCTCTTGAGAGATAGTAAATACTTCCAAAGCTTTAGCAATGAATCTTTTAATATAAATCTGCAGGGATTTTTCATCCTCTTGGTGAATATTGAATAGACTGCGATAGGTCTTTTGTTAATATTTACTACTTGCAAATTGATGAAGGAACAAATTGCTAAGCTCCTTTAAAAAATGGATGCAACTGGGAGGAAGCAAGCTAAACTACCATGGAGCGGTCTCGGCGAAGGTATTAATGAACACTCTGCACTGAACACCATCCGTGTTGATATAGAAGTGCGGAATGTCCAAATTTGCAAAGTTGCTCTATCGGGTTAGACATACTGGTATAATTTAGGATACCAATGGCGCAGAAGTTTACAGGGATCAGCTCGGCCATAATCTCATCGCTGAAAGGACCCCTTAGTCCAACTCTTGCATGATTTCTTGCCATCGCCCTTCGCATATCTTCTACTTGCCTCCTTATCCCTACCATTTCAAAAGGCAGATCTAGTTGGCCCAAAGCGAGGTCTCGAGCGTCTCCTGTTCTGATGGAAAGAGAATTCTCTTGATCTGCATCAACTGTTACCCTAGGGTTAGGGGCAGCGGTCCTCCGGCTAATTTGACAAAATATGGTGAAAAAAGAAAAAAATTACAAAACTACCGTAAATTTAAAATCATTACAAAATTACCGTAAGACGTGGCTACACTATTTTTTTTTTTTTTAATTTCAGAATTAAGAGGCGTGGCCCCAGGCCACGCCTCTTAATTCATCTATTTTCCCCTCTAGAGGCGTGGCCACGCCTCTTAGGGATTTTTCCTTTTTTATTTTTTTTATTTTTTATTTTTAGTATTATTTTATATATATATATAAATATATATATAAATATTTTTTAATTTTTTAATTTTAATGTTTGATTTTTTTTTTCTTTTGGGAATAATATTAGGGTTGACATAGCATCATTTGTTTTATCTTTATTTTATGTAATTTAATATAGAATATTTTATTTTATATTTAAAATTTTAATTAATTGATTTTTTGAAATATTAAAAATGAGCCATAAAATATAGTATAAATTTTAAATTTTTTTATAAATGTACTATTTTATAAAATGCAAGTGATTGAAACATGCTTTTATAAATTTACTATACTCTATATTTTCTTCAATCGATGCAATATAATAATTCGTGAAGGAATGCTTGTAATGTTTGAACTTTGGCCAAAATAAGTATGTAAAATCACAGTATATGATTATATATTAATACATTAATCAAGCATTATCATACTTTTTAATCATAAGTGATGCTTGTAATTTCAAGGTATGTTATTATTTTGGCATATGAAACTGTCACATAATATTTTTATCTAATCGGTTCTATTTATCTATTCCACTTATAAAATCCACCATTCACATAACTTTATCATATATATATATATATATATTTCTATATATTGTCTTTTAGAATTAAACTCAAATGGGAGATGATTCATTTTTTTTAGCATGTATATACATGGTTATTAAGAGAAAAAAATGGTCATTGTTAATGCCAATATATCTTGAATGAAAATGATTAATATCATGTATCGTTTTATTTATTCTTAATTTTAAAGTCCCAATTTGCATTTCAACTATTGGGGTTTAGGGTTTAGGTATATTTAATTTTTATGCGTTTAATATGTAACACTTACTATTTAATTAAAAAATAACGTATGAGTTTTATTCTTTAAGTATGTAAGTGAAATATAATAGATTACAATTGTATAAAATTTTTGAGATTCTCGACCAAATTTATTATTCTTGAAGTTTGATACAAAGGAAAAACATAAAACATAAAACATAACTATAAAGTTGGAAGAATCAATGTTGTCGGGCTTGGGCTTGACGGTAGGCTTGTTGTCTTACATGTGCTTGGGCTTAGGTGTCGGCTTCAAAAATTTTTGATGAAAAGTAGAAGGACCAACGTTGGAATATTGATGAGATGTAGAACCACCACCATAAATATCACGAATTTCAAAATTTGTAAAGCCATCTCTTTTGGTAGGCAAGTCAGGAATCCCTGCCTATGTGTGTGAAATTGTATGTCCATATTTGCCACTAAATTAAATGGCATATTGGTTTCCTCCCAAGGTAATTTATTGAGATGTAAAAGTACTGCCCAAATGATATTGCATCAAAAATGACATGTAGGATCCATGCCTATTTTGCAATAACATGTCTTGCATATTATTAGGGCGTACTGATTCAACTTCGATGAACAACTCTACACTACTTATGCCAGCCCTTGGATCCAATAATTTTGACAAATTAATGTCATTTTTCACTTGCATGATTGTTGATATGCGAGTCTCATTATCCAAATGAAAGATATACGAGTAGTCATTTACAAATAAAATATTATTTATAAATAATAAATCTTAATTAACGTGTTAATATATAATCATATACTGCAGTTTCACATGCCTATTTTGGCCAAAGTTCTAACATTACAAGCATCCATTCAAGAGTTAATATATTACATCAACTAAAGTAAATATAGAATACAGTAAACTTATAGAAACATGCTTCAATCACTGCATTTTATAAAATAGTATATTTATAAAAAAAATTAAAATTTATACTACATTTTTATGGTCTCATTTTTAATATTTTAAAAAAATTAATTAATTAAATTTTAAATATAAAATAAAATATTTTATATTAAATTACATAAAATAATATTAGGGCTGATGTTAGCCCTAATATTATTCCTAAAAGCAAAAAAATTCAAACATAAAAAAGGAATTAAAAAAAAAAAGAAATTTCTAAAGAGGCGTGGCCTTCAATGCAATTGTATTCTCAATTATCTGATTAAAAAAAATAAAAAGATAGATAAAAGCCACGCCTTACCATAATTTTTAGAAACTTTCAAGAATTATGGTAATTTTGTAGATATTATTTTTTTCACAATATTTTTATAAATTAGCCCAAAATAATAACATATCTTGAAATTACAAGCATCACTTATGATTAAAAAGTATAATAATGTTTGATTAATATATTAATATATAATTATATGCTGTGGTTTTACATACTTATTTTGGCCAAAGTTCAAACATTACAAGCATTCATTCACGAATTAATATATTGCATCAATTGAAGAAAATATAGAGTATAGTAAATTTATAAAAACATGTTTCAATCACTTGCATTTTATAAAATAGTACATTTATAAAAAAATTTAAAATTTATACTATATTTTATGGCTCATTTTTAATATTTCAAAAAATCAATTAATTAAAATTTTAAATATAAGATAAAATATTCTATATTAAATTATATAAAATAAAGATAAAACAAATGATGCTATGTCAACCCTAATATTATTCCCAAAAGAAAAAAAAATCAAACATTAAAATTAAAATATATTTATATATATATAAAACAATACTAAAAATAAAAAAATAAAAATAATAAAAAAAAGGAAAAATCCCTAAGAGGCGTGGCCAGGCCACGCCTCTGGAGGGGAAAATAGATGAATTAAGAGGCGGGGCCACGCCTCTTAATTCTGAAATTTAAAAAAAAAAAAAAAATACAGGATAAGGCACGCCTTACGGTAATTTTGTAATGATTTTAAATTTACGATAGTATTGTAAATTTTTTCTTTTTTCACCATATTTTGTCAAATTAGCCCGGTCCTCCCCTTAGGAACGACTCCTCTTATGTTTGCTTGCCGTCTGTGAGGATTGAGGCATTACCTCAGGTCTCTGCACTCCTTGGGGAATCAACCCATGACCTACCAAACTAGCATTTACTACCACCATGGCAACTAGATCTGAGAACTGCTATACATTAACTTGGGCCAGGTTAAAATTCCTTGCCTGCCTCTCATTTGCCCGAACACTCCAGTTCACAGGAATTGATTGGGCATCATCCTCAAGTTCATGATGCATCTTGTTATTAGCCATCTCTTTTCCTCAAAATCTTAGTCTCAAACTTCCCACAAATAACGCCATTTATGTTGTAAGAAATTTTGCCTGAAATACAATATATAAATTAAGCTTGAGCCTGAAACAATGTGATGCTGTTGGAATGATCTACAAAACAAACCAATTAGGGATACCGAAAGGATTCCGGTGGAAAGCCAAAGCCAATAGCTAGAAGAAATTATTTACTAAGAATGCTTTCAATGAACAATGACTAGAAAAATTATAAGTATTGAAATAGTCTATATATATATATATATATATATAACTTTTATTTTTCTCTATTATCTTACCTCTATTTGAATTCATGCTTTCCAAAATTCATGCAAATTGAATTCTCCATATCGCATGCCCATAATCCTTCAATCCGAAATTTTTAGGATCACGTGGGGAGAAAATGTAGGAGCAGATACCAGTTTCCATCTTTGGCGCGGCCGAGGAGCTGATCAGTGTCGACTCTAATCGAGCTAAAGATTGCCACCTCCAGCCGGGCTGATTCGCACTGATGGGACTGTAGGAGATAAGTGAAAATAGTAAGACGTCTAAGTTTGGTTGTCCTGCTAGGCTGATAGCTCAGATTCAGTTGTAAAGATTAGAAGAGGTCCACCTCTCTCCTCAACATTCTGGCCTAAATATTTTTCAAGCGTTAGCAGCTATGTGAACAGGTCGGAAGTTGCAAATTTGAGAGGTTAATAAATAAAAGATTAGCCCAAGGATTGGGCAAAGGGTTTAGAAAATATGGTCCAATTCCAAAAGGCCCCAATAAAGAGCCAGATGGAGGCAGGATTTTGTTTCAGGGGTGGATTCTTCAGCTTTAAATGATAAAGTCAAATATGGTGAGAAGTCACTTTCTATCTTTTGAGGAGGACCCCTTGGGGAGACACAAAGGGCTAGTTTGGTTTGATTTTTAAGTTATCCCATGATTATTTATCATGTGATAATTTTGCGATTTTTTATCATTATGATATAGTTTAGTTGACATAATTATTTTTAAGTGAACTCACATGATTATTAGTTGTTGTATTTGGTTCAATACTAAAACATCTTAATTATAGGTATCAAATTACCATTTTGTTCCTCATTTAAATATTAATATCCCTCAATAAGTGTTGTGTGTAAAATTAACCACTGAATTTGTATTTAAAAATTAGCACGTCATTAAAAAAAAAAAAAAAAAAAAGCCCAAAATATGTGAACATGAAAGCCAAGAAATTTTATCAAACTTTCGGTCGGAATGAAAAGTTGAGGTATCTTGTTCAAGATTTACAAAAACACATTTACAAAAAACTGAGGTACCTCGTGTAGCTCGCTGAAGAAATCGCTTGAAGCTCTAGGTTGATAAACACCGATTTGGGGATTTGGGGAAGGCAAGAATAGAAGATAGATTTTTATTTGAATAATAAAAAAGGATACTATGATAAATTGGTTTTAAATTTAAGGGTAAATAGATAATTTCGGCATAAGGAGCAAACTCAGGGACAAATAAACTCAGGGAGGATGGTAGTTTAATTTATCATAAAAATTACACATATAAGTATGGACTTTTAGTATTCATACGGGTTTGAGTGTTCATTATCACTCAAACCAAACGTATTGTAAGGTGGAATTTCTCCCAAACTAGCCCAAAGAGATTAAGGACTTTAAGTATCTCTAAAACAGTAGTAGGAATGGAATGAGGAAAAGCCACGTGTATGGCTAAGCTTACATCTTCTCCAATCATTTTTTTCATGGGGGATTTGGGTTTAAGTCAAACACCGTACTTAGGCTTCATCGAGCTTGTTCCAATGTTCAAATTGATTGCTTCCTTACAGCTCTGTGTTTTATGTCCAAGCTTATCGCAAGTCTTTCATAGTGGATTTCTATCAAAACATCATACTTGTTGCCTGTGTCCTGTAGAAACTAGTGATGGAGAGATTTTGTAATGTCAATATCTACTTTTATATGAAGAGCAGATTTCCACACATGGGCAACAATACATAGATAGCTTTGACAAATGTCCCAAGTGAGTTAAATTTTTTCTAGCAATTTCAACATTGGTGAGCTGGACTGGGATGTTAAAGGCTCTTATTTAGAACCTCTTTAGACCAGCTTTCAAAAACCACATGACTGATACTGAATTCCCATGGAGATTGCTCCCTTACTTTTTCACAATCCTTTCCATTTGTGAAAATGAAAGCAACGCTGTTGCTGGCAGGTTGTTTGCCATCACCTATTCTTTGAGGTCCCCAGCCGGATCATGGTTCTTTTAAATTGCAAAACCGATACTATTTTCGCGGATAATTTGGCAGCAAGAGTGAGGTCTATTTTGGGATTTGGTTTTAAGGGTGAGGAATCAGTTGAATTGTTAAGATTTTGAGTTTGAGGTGTTGCTATATTAATGAGGGATTCATTGCTTACGTCCATGATTGGTAATAATTAATAAATGAAGGGGGAGGGGAAAATGAGGGAATAGTGGCATTAACTATCAACAGAGTAGTAGAAGGTTTGGAACAAGGGTAGACCACATACAGGGATAAAAAAAAAAAAGGGACCGCCCGCATTGGAGAAAAAGAAAATAGAAAGTGAGAGCAAAGGAAATTATGTCCAAGGGAACAACCACATGCAAGCAGAGAAGGACGGGCAAAAATTGAGTTCCCACCAAAGGATTCTACTCTTCTAGACGGAGGCAATTATGACAATCCCCTGTGCATGTCTCTGTATGTGTGTGAGTGTCTGTGTGCGGGCGATAGAATGCAGGTTTGTGTTTTTTTGTATAAAGGCTAGACTTTAGATCCATAGAGGAGTACCTTTACGGTGTTGAAGATGGAAGAATAATTCACTTAGAGCTAGAGGACAGAGGAAGAAGTAGAACTCCCCTAACTGATCTGAGAAAATCTCACAACTAAACAAACTTTCAACTGGAAACATGCTTTGAAGACACAATTTTATGAGATACAGCTCACAAGCAATCTTGCCGGTTAATATCCTATTTTAAGAATCTGTATATGATGTTTCAACACCCCTTTAAGTTGTAATCTCAAGTATAGATTTCTTTCAAGTTGAATTTTACTAGATGCAACGCTAATGCTCAAAAGTCAAAATTGTATAGTTCAGTCAACTTGTGCAGCTACACTGGTTGCATTCTTTGCCATGTTAGCATAGAATAGCATGAAAGAAGGAGCTGTTACAACCAACAAGGGCACTAACCATGTTCAAGGATTCCAACAGCATGCTTCGGTACTATGTTTTTAGGTCCTGAAATATATATTTAGGTTATAGCCTATGGGTGGTACACATCACATTAACGCAAGACTGCAAAACTAATATGAACCACGATGGACGACAGTAAATCCAACCATCTGATGATAACCAAAAGCATGCCACTAAATGGTAATATGATCATACATAGGGTGACATCCGGACGGAATGAATGAAGAGTGTTCAGATACATCATCCTTTTTGTCCATGTTTAATTTCTATATTTCCTTGCTTTCAGCGCTATTCCCTCAAGAATCCCATCAGTGGCAAAAGTTCCATGAAATTGCCGAGGATCAACTGGACCAGGCAGCTTAAATGAGATCGAGAAGGGCCCTGGCAGACAAAGATTCTGAGATCGCATCTCAAATGTCTGTGAGTATTTCTCAATTCTTCTTTCACCAGTCACTGTCACTCCTTTAATTATCACTGTACCGTCACTCTCAACTTCACAGCTAAAATCTCCTGTAAGATGTCAGGGGCAAACCCATGTCATTGAATCTAGCCAGCCCACATCTTAAAGAGAATAACAAATCAATATCCATTCTTTACATCAACAGAATGAAAGGCAGAAAAATAATCTTGCTAGAAGAAGGCAAGGAAAATAGCAATGCAAGGAATAAAAACTACTGAAGCACTGAATTTTTCTAGATTAAAGATGACAAACTCATTTTTGGGTTCAACAAAAATTACACAGATAGATGGTTTCAATATCCTTCAACAAGCAACATTAATTTAGAAATCAATCTTATATTTCAGGACATTCATATGCATGATCACAATCTGGCAAGATAAAAACATGTCCACCCCTCAGGACTAATACAATTAACAGAATCAAGAAATCAGTTTTGAGGTAGGTACGTACAAAGTCCACCAGGCATGTAACAGGGTTTGTTTAAGTTTCAGCACAATTACATTAAACTTACTTTCATCCCTTCTTACTCCAGGAAGGGACACACGGAAAAGATAGGAATCCACCGACTCCCCAATATCCATCAGTCCTAAAACTGGTCCCACATGTGCTCTTGCGGCACTTCCAGTCAGTGCAAATCCACATTTAATAGTAGCAACAAGGTTACTCCACTCTTCTCTAGAAGGGCAAGAGGGAAGGAATATCATTCCCTGATTGAGATCTTCCCCACAACCACTAGTCATTTCTGATGGCACTGTGGAACTATATGATACAGGACAAGCGTCACATGGAGAACAATTAAAAGGCATCGTAGAATTGGATGGCTCATTACCATCAGGATATGTCTCAGTGCATGGAACATAGTTGAGACATTGAGCATTGACATGCTGCACTATATCATCAACCTTTGACGCCTCTTGCAATTTGACATGATATAAAACCCTGCTATCAGCGAATGTGTGCAGCATTGCGCTCTCCCTATCAATAAGAAAATCTTCTAATCCCGTCAGCCTCTTAAACCTTTCAATATCCCCTGGCTTCATGTAATCAATTTCTGGGTTATTGACGAAGACAATGTTATCAATAGTGTTTTGTTGTTGAGAGCGCCTGTGCAACTTGGGAGGAAAGAGATCATCAAACTGAGGGTAAGTTGTAGATCCTTCAACTGAAATTGGAAGACTTCCATGAATATAATGGCGCAACAGAGGTTTCTTCACAACAACAGATTCTTCTGCCTTTCTTATTATATAGTAATAGACACTTTCCATTACCATTGTTTTTATACTTGAGCCAGCCAAGTCATTTGCATGGTATTGCGGCAGACCTTCAGCATGTATTTGTAAAGCAGACTTATGGAGTCTTCTGTCCTTGAGATCAGGAGCAAAATAGGCTCCCATGATAAGGTAGAGAAGGAAATACTGATCATCTGTCAACAGCACACCAGACACATTTTCCATTTCTCAACCTGCAAAAAGTGGATATCTGCCTTTCACTATAACTAGAAATTATGCAGTCTGTTACTATTTACCAAGACAGCCCTACCTACATGCAGAATAGTTGTGTGCAACCAATGCCGCATGAAAATGTACAGCATAAGATATAATGGTTAGCAGGAAACACAAACATGCAAGTCAAGATGATAACTTTCAAGCGACAATGGCATATGCACATCAAGTCTAATAGTCCTTTCGAAAAATGAGCACATTTGGTCTAACATTCTGAATAGCAGAACCTCACAGACAAGAATCTAAAGGAGTAAGATAAATCATATTAACTAGCAACTAAGGATGACAGATAAGATCTGTCACATGTATCCTATGAGCTTTATAATGTTCTGCTCAGAAGAAATTATGCAAGCTAAGTCCATTGAATACCTTCCCCTTCAAACAATTGAAAATATGACTATAACACTCTTAAAGTAAACCAGAACTAATATGTCTGCTATCTACAAAAAATAACATTTGAAACACTCTAACTGTAAAGCAGGAATTTGGACGTTAATGACTCAAACACCGAGTTCCTAAAAGAGTACACAATCTGATTAAAAACACCATCTGATATGGAAATCACTAAAAAAAAATTAATCTAATTGGGACCATTAACAGAAAAGTGAGGACATAGTTGTCTACTCTACCTTCCTAGAATAATCTTTTGTGACGTTCAATTTCCAAGGAACTATTTTAATAATTAAAAAAAAAAAGTTGCTTTTGAAAAAGTGATAATTCCTAGAGAAAGTTGTGTCAACAAAATGATTTGACTTTATTCAAGAAAAGCCATTTGTCAGCAAAAAGCATCTCCCTACGTTCTTCTAAGTGTTTAGCTTCTATTGACTCACTTTTATATCTGCTTAGCTTTACAGAATCAGGAGCAAATACAGCAAGAAGTAACATGTAAAAGTTGCTTAATTTTATCAAGAAGTTGAAAAGCGTACCGTGTTTTTTTTTTTTTTTTTCTCCCCACAAACACCACCTAAGTAAAGAGAAGGGATAAGTAAAAAGAAGGGCTGAAAGCTACCACCCCCAAGCTATAGGTCAATTGCATGTTCCCAAACCTCTCAAAACATGTGAATAACCCCCAACCTTATTTAAATTGCCTAAACACTCCCTAGTCTGATTTTTTGGTGAAATACTTCAAGCGGGTTGCAGTTTGCCACTCAAGTTCTAAAACTGTGCATTTAACCACCTAAAATATTTTAAAATATTTCACTTTACCTTATTTTTGAAATACAGTGAAATATTTCACCAAAAATAATGTCCTATGTTGTTTAGTGAAAAATATAGATCATTTGGAGTTTTAATTTGAATAAGGATAAAAGAAGCAATACTAGCTAAATTGTGGCAAAAAGAGTGGATTTTAGCATGCTTGACTCAATATTACCTCTCTCATTCATTCCTAAATTTTAATTGCAGATAGCACAATATTTGCATAAAGTAAAATATACCATAACAATGATTCGGAGGATAACCATAGAATAACTTTTATTTATCTCACGAACATAAGCAAATGAAAATATAACAATAATAATATATTTTAAAATAACTTAAGTTTCCCTCCATTGACAAGTGAATAGCTCATGAGCATATTGTTCATGAAATTCTCCACTTTATTCCACCAAAACAAGAATTGATGGTGAAGCGTAACAAGCAAAAAAATATATCGTTTCGAGCAAAATATGGCTGGAAAATGAGGTGTTGAGACACATTTTAATAAGATTGAGGGGTTAGCAGCACATTTTGAAAGATTGGACCAAATGCAATTGGCTGTACCCTAAAAAGAAGCCGCTAATTTGAATTTCTCCCACTGTTCCATTTCCTTCCTCCCCTTAACTACAAAACGTACCCTGATTATATATCAATTTAGTAAAATTGAAAAAGCAAAAAGGCCAAAAAAGATGAATGGATAGAAAAATCTTTGATCGAGTGATTGATCAATACCACAAAAAGCACGAAGAAAGAAGCATACTTTTTCCATTTTTCTTTGTGTTTTATTCGGAGGGGTTGGCAAAACAAAGTCATAAGTACTATTTGCGAAGTAACAAAGGCGATCTACAAACATTTGCACCAATACACAAACCCACCAAGAGAACAGCATGTAGAGGGTCATGCCCCCTCGGAGTTGCGCATGAAAAGCTCTTGCCGAGGAAAATATACACAAACAAACTGTAATTCCATGAATCAATCTACATGTACATGCATTGCGCCAGATAACTACGAAGATAAAATGGAGTATTGATGCAAAATTATGGCAATGCAACTTCCTCAGGCATGAAACGTACACCATAACAGTAACCCCCAATTACTACCTGATGAATGATGATTATTCTACAACAGAATAAATTTGACAAATAAAAGATCTAGCTTGACCTGAGAGAGGAAATAGCTAATTAATCAAGTAGCAAGTAGCAAAAGGATCGAAGAGCAAAATCACCATGTCAGGTAGGGCGGCCAAGTGAAGATCAGGATTAGATTTCCAGTTAGAGAGCTGTAGGGACGCGAGAGAGAGAGAGAGAGAGAGCGAGCAGACGAGTGTCGAAAGAAGAGAAGAAATTCCATCATGCAGTGCCACGAGACACGAGTGCCTTCTTACATTGTCAATTTGTCATTTGTCTCATGGGCGATGAGCCGACGATGAAGGTCAATATGGGCAAACTACCCTCTTCTTTTCCTAAAGTTCATTCTAATATAATCCAATTTTTTCGATATGCTACTTGAATTTAATTATTAATTATCAAAATTGGTTATTTGATAAATTACTTTTTAAAAAAAATGAAAAATAATAAAACACTCACTTAAGTAATAAAATTATAAGTGTTTCGATCTTTAATTATTACTATTTTAGTTATGGTAAGTAAAAAAATAGTAAATATAAAAATGTTAAATATTAAATATATAAATAAAAATAATTTGATATTCAATTTAATTTGATAAGCTGAAACTGAATTAAACATTGATTTTTTTTTAAAAAAATAAAAATAAAATATGAACATCAAACTAAAGTTTTTGATTGATTTCAGTTCAATTCGTTCATTTATCAAAATGATACCATCGGAGAATCTGAATTTCTCTAAGATCAACCAAGTGGCTTACAACAAAGGTCTGGTTTATTATGGTAAATCATTAATCTGATGTTATAATAATCTGAACTCTAATATTGTACGCATAACATTATTGTGGAAATATTCAAATCAAATATTATGGTGCCTATCTTTTAGTGTCCCATATATATATATATATATATATATTTGTTTATAAACCTTAATCAATTGAGATTAATCAATTATTTAAGAATAATTAAATCTTGTATATTAGAATTAATTTTTTTAATAAAAATTAATTAAAAAGAAAAAGAAAAAAACCTAGCAACTAAGTAGATAAGGATAAAATTTTCAGCACTTTTAGTCCTTCTAAAACATCTAATTTATTAGTCTCCTTCTCCATATCACATTCGAACAACTTCTTCTCTCTACAGCATACATTCAAACCTTCATATGCTCCAGCAAAATATTTTTTCTTAAAAAGTTTTCAACACATTCCTATCCTTTGAAGAAATCCCAAATGGTAGGCAAGAAAATGATTGCCAAGAAATCTCACTGCTGTCGACTCTTGTTCTCCCTTCTTCGTAGGTATGATCCCATATTTAAATTATGATATACACATAAGTTTTGGTTAAACTATATATCATAGTATTTGTATTTTGTATGCATTTGATAATTACAAAGTTTAATAGTTGATGTTGTTAGGTTTTGATTTTCATATTCTAAGGTTAGAAGTTTTACATTAGTTCCATGGGTCAAATTAATGTAATTTTATGTCAATTTTTTTTTTATCAAACTAAATGTGTTTAGAACATATCTGCAAATTTTCACATTTAAATAAGTTTTCTTGAATTTTATAAAAATCCAAAAAAATATCCTACCAAACTAAGTGGCGAGTCTTGGGCTAGTTTAGTTTAGAAAATTTTTTTCCCATATAAATGATAGTATCTTAAAGTGATAAATTTTATTAAGAAACTATAATGTGTTAGTAATATTACTGGAAAGTTTGACGGACTCAAGCCATGTAGTTATTTTTTTAAAATTCATCAAGTTTAATTATTTAAGTACATGTCGGGTTTGGATTGTTTTTAACTTGAGAGATTTATTACCATGACAAAGATGTGTTTTGATTTTTCCATTTTGTACATAAACTTGAAATTGTTTAGAAAAATAATATATAAAATATTATAACTTCATATTATTTATTTTAGTTATTGAAAGTTATGAAAATTTACTACTGCAAAATTGTGGCCTGCTTTTAGAACAACTTCAATTTCGAAAAATTGTGGCTAAGTTAATGATGTTTCTTTAATCTTTAATGCTACAAGAGTGTTATAACTTGTGTCTAATTTTTCTACTACTGTAAAAAAATTACTCTTAAATGAAGATTATTTATTTCTTGAAATCTTTAGAGGCCAATTGCTAATAGGAAAGTTGAGTATTGTTTTGAGCCTATAAAATCTTTTAAGTGATGCTTGCGAGTTCTTGATTGTGTAATGGATACTTCCGACGAGGGTAACAAGTAAGATTCCCATTAGGGTTTGATACAAAGAATTGCTCATGTATTTAGGACTTTCTAGGCATTCATCATAAAAGTGTTATATTGGTATTCTAGAATGAGCATGAAATTTTAAGCCCTTATTGAAAAGTTCATTAGATTAAATTGGTTTAATTATTATCATTACTTAGCAACTTATTGAAGCTAGTCCCTTGGAGATCATTGATCGAATGAATGTGGAGTATTGTGAGTGCCTATTCCTATATATAATATATAATAATACCTTTCAAAACTCAAAAAGGTTATATATTGTAATGCATGCCATGAAAGTTTTCTTCAATTTACACTACAGTATATTTATATTCCACTGTGCACATAAAATTTTCTTATTTTGTTACAAGTTAAAGAAAACTTGTTTTTTTTATGATATCTTTTAATTTAGTAATGTTTCTAGATTATCAGTTAAATTCGATGATCAACTAATGATTGAATTTATTGTTATTGCTATCGTTACTGTTTGTTGGATCCAACTTAGTCTAGGTGTGTGAGGGACTTTACCAAGCACCAACGGGTTTCTTGGATAAACCCCAAGCCCCCATGGCCTAATCCCCCAGCACACAACAAAAGCCATTTGTGGTTAAGGTTGGTCGCAGGATTTCTCGAGGACCTAGGCTCAGGCACTATTTGGTAAAGTCGTCCCTTACCCGAAGCGATAAAGGACTGTTATTGTGAGAGCTATAAGGTTGACTAGCTATATACTTGTCTGATTATCACATTTAATTGTTGGCCTATTAAAAAAATATTTATTGTTATTTTTCCATTTAGCTACTGCATAGCACACAATTGCTTATCATCGTTTTTCTCAAATATTTATCACTGAGCATCATTTTGATCATGATATGTTCTTTAACTCACATTGCACACACTTGATGAGAATCAAAGTTGAAAGTCTTTTGATGACGAATTAGCAGTATGTTAGTATATTATTGCCATATGGATGGATTATTTCTTTTCTTTTCTTTTTGTTTAATAAACTTACAAGTGGAAGATAGAGGATTGAGCATTTTGAGCTTTTTCATGTTTGGATTTATTCGGATTACTAAGAATGCTTGGAGTTTTACTTGAGGTTATAATTTTGATTGACGACTCATTTTTTTGGGATTGAGTTTCATGCCTTGATACTAGACTATATATTTGATTTTTGGGCTGTGACAGAGTGGTATCAGAGCCTAGGTTTTAAACTTAGGCTATGTTGCGATAAAATCCTTGGATTGTGGAATTTGGGCATAGAGTTCTTAGGAATTGATCTGACTATTTATGATTGATGAAATGTCATCTAATATTGTGGGTTGTGAAGGATTTTATTAGGTTAGCTAGCTGATATGATAGAACATTATTGGTACTTGAGAATAGGATCAATAATATTCTATGAGACTAGGATTTAGAATGCTCTAGAATTTATTGGTTTTCTTTCTTTAATTGTGAATCCTTGACTATCTTCATTTAAGACCCCTTAGAGTACTTTGATATTCTTTTTACGGATCTAGATGTATTTTAGTAAGATCGTGAGTCAAAGTCCATATCAGTCAATTCATCATTTAGACGCTTCACCCTACATGATCAAGGTTAGAGGAAGTAAACGATACATCCTAGCTACAAGTGACCCGTTTCCAAGTAATAAATTCAATACGCCTTGCAAGGATTACCCAAAACTTAGTCGTATATTGGTTTGAGGATGATAGGAACACCATAAAAGAGATCATCTTTAATATAAGAAGAGGTATGAAAAGTTAGGATAATATTTAGAAGACTATGGACAAAAGTTAGATCACCAAAACAATAAGTTGAAAGATCAACGTTGTCAAGGACAAAATGTGTTTAAGATAACCATGAGAGGCCTTAGAGAAACCAAACATTTATTAGCTTGTTTTATCAATGAGACCGAGGTAAAGGATTCAGAAAAACTAGTGTTAGAAGAGCCTAGTGGGAGAATAAAGAGGACCTTGAGGAAGATCTTGAGGAAGTTGGCTTGAATGAAGAAATTGAAGAGATAAATCCAAATAAGGCCAATGATAAAGATTAGAATAGGAGAATCATCATGTAAGTTTAGATAAGATTTTTACTTTGAAATTTTTATTTCTATTATTTCAATAGATTAGGTTTTTCATTTAGTAGCTATTATTCTATTTGTTAATAGTTAGTTCATTTGAGCTTGGGAAACCAATAATTGAAGTAATTGAGAAATGAAAGCCAAGTGGAATAACTTTTATTTCAAGGCACTGGGAACGGGTAAGATAGGATACTTAGCCTATGTTATCAATAAACCTAAGGACATGATTAAGATCAACGAAGTCCTTGTAGTTGCGAGTTTCCTCCTGAGGAATTAACTTTGCTACCCTAAATCATGAAGTGGAATTTGCTATTGAGGTGCCTTTAGTAATGACCCCAATATTTAGGGCATCATACAGGATGACACTAGTAGGCTTGAGGAACTTAAGGTCCAATTGCAAGATCTACTCGAAAAATGGGTTCATTTGGCCAAGTTAATCCTCATGGAGAGCGCAAGTGCTTTTTATTTGAAAAAAAAAAGAAAGAAAGATGGGATCTTGAGGATGTGCATAGACTATCGAGGATTGAATAATGTTTTGATTAAGAATAAGTACCGCTTACCTAGAATAGATAAACTCTTTGATCAATTACAAGGATCTTGAATCTATTTTAAAATAGATCTTAGACAAAAGTACTATAAACTAAAGATTAGAGAGAAGCATATGTCTAAGATGACACTGAACCCCCGATCTGGTCATTTTAAGTTCATGATAATGCCATTTGTGTTAACTAATGCACCTACGGCATTTATAGATTTAAATGCAACATGCTTTTAACCTGTACTTTGATCAACTTATAGTTGTTTTCATTAAAGATGTTTTGGTCTATTCAAAGAATGAGAAGGCTTATGAAGAACACTTGAGGATAGTATTATAAACACTTGGAGAACATAAACTTTATGCTAAGTTCAATAAGTATGAGTTTTGACTTGATAAGATAGCCTTTTTGGGTCATATCATTTCTAAAAATGAGATCATGGTTGATCCATCCAAACTTGAAATAATACTTGAATGGAAAAGGCTAAAAATGGTAAATGAGATAAGAAGTTTCTTGGGGTTGGTAAGTTACCGTAGGAGGTTTGGTATTTCTCAAAAATAGTAGCTCCGTTGTTTGGACTGACACAAAGAAGGTGTCATTTAAGTGGACTAAGAATGAGGTTAGTTTACAAGATGTTAATAAAGATTTACATCAGCACTATAATTGGCACTGCAAGATGGCATTGATAATTTTTGGTATACACTGATGTATGTAAAGAAGGCTTAGGATAGATGTTGATACAAAATAACAAGGTAATAGCCTATACCTTAAGAAAATTAGAACTACATGGGCAAAACTATCCAACTCATGAGTTAGAGCTAAGCAGATGATAGAAGAAGATTTTTGAAATTTAGTGTTGGGGATATAGAGTTTCTCAATTGTCACTCAAAAAAGGATCTACAAGGATTGGAGTAGTAGCTTATTTATTTCACTATCAAACTTTATGGGAATACATAATGTATTCAATGTGCCACAATTATGTAAGTATCAAGAGAATCCTTAGCATATCACAGAATATATGGATTCGTCACTTCTAGAAGACTTGACGTACAAAGAGCGACTAGTCCAAGTCCTAGATTAGAAATACAAAAATTATGCACAAAAGAGTATCCTAATAGTAAAACTTTTACAGAGGTGCCAAAAGATAGAGAATGTAACTTCAGAAAATAAGAAGGAAATATAGAAATATCACATGGATGTCATTGCAAATTCAAGTTAGAATTTGGGGACCAAATTCTTTAAGGGGGGAGGAATGTAGTGTTCCTTATTTTTCTTGTTTATAAACCTTATTCAATTGAGATTAATTAATTATTTAAGAAATAATTAAATCTTATTTATTAGAACTAATTTTTTTAATCAAAATCGATAAAGCAGAAAAAAAGAAGAAGAAGAAGAAGAAGAAGAAGAAGAAGAAGAAAGAAATAACAACCTAGCAACTAAGTAGATAAGGATAAAATTTTCAGCACTTTTAGTCCTTCTAGAGCATCTAATTTATTAGGTCTCCTTCATATCACATTCAAACAACTTATTCTCTCTGCAACATACATTTAAACCTTCATATTTTCTAGCAAAATATTTTTTCTTAGAAAGTTCTCAAATCATTCCCCTCCTTTGAAGACTTCCCAAATGGTAGGGCAAGAAAAGGATAGCCAAGAAATCTCACCGCTATCGACTCTTGTTCTCCCTTCTTCATATGTATGATTCAATATTTAAATTATGATATAAACATAAGTTTTGGTTAAACTATATGTCATAGCATTTGTATTTTGTATGCATTTGATAATTGTGAAGTTTAATAGCTGATGTTGTTAGGTTTTGATTTTCAGATTCTAGAGTTAGAAGTTTTACATTAGTTCATGGGCAAAATTACAATAATTTTATGTCAAAATTTTTATGTATCAAACTAAATGTGTTTAGAACATATCTAAAAATGTTCACATTTAAATAAGTTTTCTTGAATTTTATAAAAAATTGAAAAAATACCCTGCCAAACTAAGTGGCAAGTTTGGGTAGGTTTGGTTTCGAAAATTTTTTTCCTATATAAATGATAGTATTTTAAAGTGATAAATTTTACTAAGAAACTATGATGTGTTAATAATATTATTAGAATGTTTCATGAACTCAGGCCATGTGGTTATTTTATAAAAATTTATCAAGTTTAACTGCCTGAGTATATGCTGGGTCTGGATTGTTTCTAACTTGAGGGATTTATTACCATGACAATAGATGTGTTTTGATTTTTTGCATTTTTGTATATAAACTTGAAATTGTTTAAAATAATAATAAATAAAATATTAGAACCTCATATTATTTATTTTAGTTATTGAAAGTTATGAAAATTTACTACTGCTAAATTGTCGCATGCTTTTAGAACAACTTTGATTTCAAAAAAAAGAATTGCTCATGTATTTAGGCCTTTCTAAGCATTTGTCATAAAAGTGTTATACTGGTATTCTATAATGAGTGTGGAAGTTTAAGCCTTTATTTAAGTGTTCATTAGATTAAATTGGTGTAATTATTATCATTACTTAGCAGCTTATTCAAGCTACCCCTTTGGAGATCATTGATGAAACGAATGCGGGGTATTGTGAGTGCCTATTCCTATATACAATATATACAAATACTTTTCAAAACCCAAAAGGCTATATATTGTAATGCGTTCCATGAAAGTTTTCTTTAATTTACACTACAATATATTTATATTCCACTGTGCACATAAAATTTTCTTATTTTGTTACAAGTTAAAGAAAACATGTTCTTTTATGATCTCTTTTTGTTTAATAATGTCTCTAGACTAGCAACTAAATCCGATGATCAACTGATGACTGAATTATTGTTATTGCTATTGTTACTATTTGTTGGATCCCACTCGGTCTGGGTGTACGAGGAACTTCACAGGGCAGTAGCAGGCTTGCTGGTTGAACCCCAAACCCACATGACCTAATACCCCAAGCACACAATAGAAGCCGTTTGTGGTTGAGGTGGGTCGTAGGATTTCCCGAGAACCTAGGCTCGGCTATTGTTTAGTAAGGCCGTGCCTTGTTCGAAGCAATAAGGGACTGTTATTGTGGGAGTCATAAGGTTGATTGGCTACAACAAACACCAATTCGATTATCGCATTTAATTGTTGGCCTATTAAAAAAATATTTACTGTTATTTTCCTATTTAGCAACTATATAACACATGATTGCTTATCACCATTTTTCTCAAATGTTTATCCCTGAGCATCATTTTGATCATGATATGTTCTTAAACTCACATTGCACACACTAGGCATTCACTAAGTTTTTTACTCTCACTCCTATATTTTAAACTTCCTTCTGGTAGATTTAGACCCTAGTTCTAATGAAGATGTTGAACCTGTTTTTGATGAGAATAAGAGTTGAAAGTTGTTTGATGACCATTTAATAGTATGTTAGTATATTATTGCAATATGGACGGATTAGTTCTTTTCTATCTTTCTTTCTTTCTTTCTTTTTATTAATGAACTTACTAGTAGAAGATAGAGAGTTGAGCATTTCGAGATTTTCTATGTTTGGATTTATTTGGATTGCTAAGAATGTTTGGATTTTTATTTAAGGTTATAATTTTGATTAGCGACTCATTTTTTTGGGATTGAGTTTGCGCCCTGAGACTAGACTGTATGGTTTGATTTTTGGCGGGTGACACATCTATCAAAAGTCTAAACGTTATTTGCTTTTTTTTTTGAGCGTACGTTTCGCAAAAAATTATTTGAGAAGAATAAATTTTGGAGAGTGGGGGTTAAAGAATATAATGTATATAATGTATGTTCGATTTTATTTTGAAGAAAATATGATGTTATTTGACTTTGAAGTGAGGCATTTGGTATTATAAACGTCAAAGTGATGCTTCTTCTTTTTTTTTGATCAAAGCATGTTATGTTCAATCCTTCAAGTATTGAAATGTCTCTGGTTTTTTAGGAATGAAAGTAAATGTTGTTTTTCTTATATTTTTATTGTGCTTCGCAAGAAAGATTTACATTAAGCAAAGTCAAGAGATGCAACATTAACCAAGTGTTCGGTGAATTATAATTATGTTATTGATGTATGGTTGTATTAATATTTTAAATTAAAAGCTCCACTGCCTTTGCATATCAGAGTGATACAAAAACTAACAACTTACTTTTTGTTTTCATTTAGTTCTAACTCCCTCCAAACTAGAATTTGCTAATTGATTTTATTTCCTACCTTGAGAACATCCAATGTATTGATAAGCAATGGTTTGAAGCCACTATCACATAGATAGATTCACTTCTTTACCAAATTAAAAGAGAATAAAAACCACTCTCCCAACCCATGTTATATAACTTTTCTTTATTATAACTTCTATATAACTTCATAACACATCTTTTTCCCGTTCCTTTCTTCATTATTTTCTTTAACAACCAAATAAATTTTAGATTTTATAATTCTTTTTTTAGATTTTATAATTCTTTATTTTCTTTTCCTTTTCCCTAATATTTTTCTTTCCTTGTTATATCCTTAAACCAAACATAGTGTTAATGAAATTTCAAAATATCTATACAGTAAGTTGTACAATTCTATTTATTTAATTAATTTTGCATTATTTTCTTCTTTTATCTCTGTCTGGCTTGTTCCATGATAATTGTTTTAAAAAGAATAAGTTGGAAAACAAGAAAGGTCACTTTCCCCATCTAATCATAATTTTGAGTTTGTAGCTCTATCTCATATTCATTTTTGCAATATCCCAAATGCCCCATCAATCTGTTTGAATAGGATTTTGTTCTTTTTAAATCACTAACTATAGTTTTATGAGTATATCCATCCGTTAACTTCAACAAAAAATGTAATTTATCTTATATTAAGTTGGAAAAACTATAAGGTAGTTAGGATTGTAATAAATAAGTATTTTGTTTACAAATGAAAATCAATAGAGGATCTAAAGAAATGAAGATCAGGCAAGTGGTGTTGCTTCCACCGCAATAATGGGTACAACACAGAGCAGTGCAGGGACTTAAGGGATAAGATCAAGAAATTGATCCAGAAAGGATACCTTGAAGAATACATGAAGTGGAGGCTGAACAATCCCGATGAATGGTCAATGGCTGGAGGTAGTGGAACCATTGGCGATGGTATAATGAACAATCGAGGCCTAGAAAATAGCAGCACCTATGTGACCAAAATAGCTTCCCCACCACCAATGTCACCTTAGAGGTCTCAAAAGGACCATATATTAGAGACTCTACCGGTGTTGGCCTAACAACAACGTATATACAAGCTCATACTATGGACCCCAGATTGTAGACTTTTGAAGCTCGACCCTCGACACTCAACATTGTTCAATTGGAACTAAGACAACAAGAGCCCCATGAGTCATCAGTCTAAAATCCTCTTGCAACTTCGGAGAAAAAACCACATGCATAGGAAAAGACGAACTAGAAATAAGGTAGCGTTGATTTAAAAAATGCTAACAAACACAAATCATGGAAGGAATGTGCCAACCTTGGCAACAAATAAATTGGTTGTGGGCAGTACATTGAGTGAGCGACCTTCAAGTATATGACTCTTAAAGCCCCAACGATGAAGATACTTAGGATCCCTGCATTATAGAGCCTAATCGAATATCCCCTAAGGGTTATGGAGAGTTGGAGAGATGAAAGCTCTCAAAGTACACTATCATTATCAAGTATATGCCAACCTTGGCAACAAATAAATTGGTTGTTGGCAGCGCATTGAGTGAGCGACCTTCAAGTATATGACTCTTAAAGCCCCAACGATGAAGATACTTAGGACCCCTGCATTATAGAGCCTAATCGAATATCCCCTAAGGGTTATGGAGAGTTGGAGAGATGAAAGGTCTCAAAGTACACTATCATTATTATTGCAGGCACGCTACCGATGAATGATAAAACTTGAAGGATAAAATCAAAACGTTTATCCAACAAGGATATTGCAGTGAATATGTGGTCGAATGGTAAAATATCGCCAAGGGGCGATCATGATCTAGAAGAGACGATGCCCATCAGCATCCATCTAACAAATAGCCAAACCCAGAAGTAAAAGTGTGTACTAGCAATGAGTATAGCACCAATTCCTATAATAGCAATCTCTAGAGCAACTCAAGGAACACAGTTAGGAGTTTGACCAAAAATACCGCCACCCCGAGGAACATCAAGAATCCAGCCATGAGAGTTAACAAAACTAAAGAGTTATGTGGAAGCGAGAGGAAAGATGATTGCACAAGCACACTCCAAAACCCTCATGTTGTGGAAATGATCGCCTCAAAAGATGACCCCCACATTGCTTAAATATGCTGCCTGTTGCGCCCTCTATTATGTTTTGATTCCTTTAGAGTATTTTTTACTTGTTCTTAAATGTTATTTCTATTCTGCATAGGAAGTTGAATTTTTGTTTCAATTTGAATGGGGCCTATCCATTTAGGTATGGTACCTTTCTATTGCTATCATTTTATTTGAATAAATGAAGTTTTCATAATTCCAGTATATATTTTTATGACTTTGATTTATCTAAGCTTGTACATCACTCTTTGGAGCATTCTCGAAGACTCTTCAGCATAATCCTAGTAAGGAGTATGTTATCACCACCCAGGTGTAATCCTACTATATATACAACTTTTTCGGGGCAAGTGGTCACCAATGTAAACCCACCATATGGGGGAGGCACGTGGTTGGCACTCTAAAAAAACTTACTGTAATTCCTCTGGGTTGGTGGCAATGCTTTATCATAATCCTACTATAATACCCTTCAGAAGGTACGTGGTTGCCGCTCAAAATCCCACAATGATGCCTCCTTAGAGCAAGTGGCAATTTTTCAACGTAAGCCCACTACATGGCTAGGATACATGTGGTAGCCAAGCAGAAAAGCCAACCTTGAATCTTCTCTGGAGGAAGATGGCGACATCTCAACACTTAAAAAGTTAAACAAGCTACTACTTGACCTATCAATCATAAGCCCATTATGAGATCTTTCAAGAGGCACATGGTTGCACCCCTCATCTTAAACTTAAATATCCATGTGGAAGAGCCACTTGACTAAGGCTAGGGCTGTAAATGGATATTCGAAAATCCATTTACCGTTCGCATCCGAATCAGTTTATAGGGTTATTATCCGTATCCGTTTAAAGCGAATATTATCCGTATCCGATTAGCAGACATCCGACTGTAAACGGATATGAATATGGTAAATGCATATTCGATCCGTTTAATATCCGCTCCGAATACATATCCGTTGGATATATCCGTTTATATATTCGATTATCCGTAATTTAATTAAATCCGTTATTCGTATCCGATAAATAATATTTAAAAAATTATTATATATAATATACTATTATACATAATAAATTATTTTTATTTTTTCAATATGAAATTTCATAATATATATATAAATGAATATATATGTATAAATTAGTAATTAAAAAATTAATAAAGAAATTAGATGATAATGATGATAATTAAATAATATTAATCAAAAAAAATTGAAAAATCAATATGTAAATGATAAAATTAATCAATATAACATTATTGTTGCTTTACTTTATAACTAATTTATATTGGTGTCATTGAATTAATATTAATTGATCATAAAGTGAATCAATAATTATAAAAAAAAAACTAAATTAAGAATAATTAACGTTTTAATTCTAAAATAAAATAGTAAAATGAGTAAATTATTAACCAGCTAAGGGGACATTAAGATTTGAGAGATTGTTTGGGTAAGCTTATAAGCTTCTTAAAACATCTTATAACACATTTGAGATTTTACAAGATATCAAAAAGTGTTTAGTAAATTTTTTTAAAGGAAACTTATAAGCTCTTAAAATAAGATGTTAAAAGTTTATAAGTTCTTTTTATAAAAATTAGGAATTCCTAACTTATTTTTATGATATTAACAAACTCCTTTAATTTTAAGCATATTAATTATAAAATTGTCATTATTAATATCTTATAGGCTGCAAAATTTTATTTTATCTAAACACTTTCAGAACTAATTTTCAAAAAAAATCTAGCAACTTATAAGCTCGGAAAATATCTTATAAGATGTGAGAACTTATATAAGATCTTTTAAATAAGTTTAGGTATACACTCTCTAAGAAGGTGTTTGGCTAAACTTATTTAAAACGTCTTATAAGCTCCTACATGCTATAAGATGTTTTTTAATTTTCTGTATTTTGTAAGATATTTTTCGAACTTATAAGATGCTAGATTTTTTTTAAAAAAAAAAGGTTCTCAAAGTATTTGAATTATAAGATCTTAGAACTTATAAGGTATTAATAATAATAATTTTATAATTAATATGATTAAAATTAAGGGAGCTTGTTAAGATTTTAAAAATAAGATAAGAACTCCTTACTTTTTTAAAAAGTGCTTATAAGTTTTTTAATATCTTATTTTAGAAATTTTATAAGTTATTTTCTTAAAAAAATTACGAAACACTGACATCTTATAAAATATTTTGAGAAGCTTATAAACTCATATAAACAATTTTTAAATATTTTACAATATCTAACTATATACATGTAATATAAGATGAAAATATCATTTCATAATTTTATTTTTTGTAGAGTTGTACTATTATTAATTTAGAAAAGTAATAAAATTTATCTAAATATAAAACTTAAACTCTAAATTCTAAAATCTCATAATTTTATAAATTTTAAACCCCAAAATATTAATAATAGAGAATATTTTTATTGATTAACATTGTTATATCAACATATCTAAAATTAAATATCAATATTCAATAGCCATCGTAAAAACTAGTTTTTTAAATTTACATTAAAATATAATATACAAAAATATTAAATATCAAAATATAAATCAGAGTCCTATATAAAAAATTGATGAATAATTAAATTTAAAAATTAATTACTACAATAAAATAAAAATTATCAAAATAAAATATAAAAAAATGAAAAAAAAAAAAAAAACCAAACCACTATTCATTAAACCCTATCTCCCATTTTACATTCAATTTCACCTCATTCTTTCACTCTACAGCAGCCACACGGTACTCCTCTTCCCTTCTCTCTCTCTCTCTTTTTTTTTTTTTTTTGATTTTCATGTAGTTACCTCTCGCCAGCAAAAGCGCCGGCGAGAAGCTGCCGGGAGGCGACAGGGTTGGCCTCTCCTTCGGCCAGCCCCATTTTGTTTGCTAGCTCGCCAAGGTTGCGCGGCCAGCCGCCTCGGCGGCCAGTAAATCTGGAACCAGCAGAAGTTGGAGTAGTCCTTCTGGTTCCAGAAGCTGGAAACAGCTTCTGGACTGCTCCTTCTAGTTCCAAAAGCTAGAAACAGCTTCTAAGGAGCAGTCCAGAAGCTGGAAACAGCTTCTGTAACCAGAAAACTTCTGGTTCCAGACTATTAAACCCCCTCGTTTCTGGTTCCAGACAATTAAATCCCCCCTTTTCTAGTTCTAGACTATTAAACCCCCCCTCTTCCTATTTTTATTTATTTTTGTCTTCCACCCAATTAAATTATATTGATGTTTTATTTAATTGTGCAGGTTTGAAATTTTACATTTTTGGGCATTGTCAAAGGTAAATTATTTTAGTGTTAAAGTTATAATTATATAAATTGTGATTATGAATTATGTAGTTATTTTAGTGTAAATTATTTTTGGGCAATGTTTGATTATTTTTTTTATTGTTCAACAGGTTTTTGAAAAAGAAATTGTTGAATTATGTCACACACTCCAAATCTTCCAGTTAATAGTGCTTCTACACCATCTACTACAAGTTCAAGTATAGGTATAAATCCTACTACTGAACATGTTGATAATGTTGATTCTACACCATGTGACACTCAACAAATTGAAGTTAAGTGTAGAAAATTAACATCTGTCGTATGGGAGCACTATACTAGGGAATCAGTGGGGGTAAGGGCAATGTTACTGCCACTTGCATCTATTGCAAAAGAAAATTTGATGGCTCTAGTAAAAGTGGAACAACTCATTTGAAAAATCATGTTCAAAATTGTCCTCTTAAGAATAAATCAAGTGACATTTGACAAGCATTTATTGGTAAATCTAGTAGTAGTCTTGACCCTACTCCTAAGATGACAACACATAAGTTTGATTCTACAGTTGAGAGAGCTTTATTTGCTAAAATGATTGCGAAGCATAATTTGCCTTTTCTTATGGCTCAGTATGAGTATTTCAGATTGTGGATATCTTATTGTGTGCCATCATATAAGCATCGATCAAGAAATACTGTGAAAAATGATTTGGTGAATGTTTACAATGAGGAGAAAATGAGAGTTTATCAAGAAATTGAAAATTTAACTTCTCGAGTCACACTTATAACTGATGGGTGGACATCTGATCATCAGAATCGTGGATATTTTTATGTGACTTGTCATTACATTGATTCTGATTGGAAATTGCACAAAAGATTGATTGCTTTTCATGTTGTTCAGTATCCACATGATGGCTTATCTTTATGTGATTGGTTGAAAATTCGTGTTTTGGAATGGAATATTGACAAGAAGTATTTGCTGTGGTTGTGGATAATGCCTCTCAAAATTCTGGAATGTTGGATGGCATGAGAAAATGGTTGAATGATAAGAAATCACTTTTGCACAATGGTGACATGTTTCATATTCGATGTTCAGCCCATATATTGAACTTGATTGTTAAAAGTGGACTTGATGTTGTTCGTGGATTAATTGAAAAAATCCGTGATAGTGTCAAGTACATCAATCAATCAGTACAAAGGGATGAAAAATTTTCTCTTGCTTTGAGTTAAACTCAGTTTAATCCTAAGAGGCGTGTTAGTTTGGATTGTGAAACTAGATGGAATGCAACATATGATATGCTTGTGAATGCTTTAGAGCTTAAAGAAGCATTTAACCGTTTGACTGATTTGGATAATGATTATAAATTTTTACCTTCAAATGAGGAATGGGAAATGGGGGCAAAAATTTGTGATCATTTGAAAGTATTTAAGGATGCTACTTTAGAGCTTTCTGCAAGTAACTATCCAACTGCACCTGTGTACTTTACTAATGTTTGTTTGATTAGAGCGGAGTTGATGAAATGGAGTAAGAGTGATGATGAAAATATTCAAATGATGGCACTTTTGATGCAAACAAAGTTTGATAAGTATTGGGATGAATGCAACATGGTGTTGACTATTGCTGGAATTCTTGATCCTAGGTACAAGATGAAATTTGTTGAGCTTGCTTTTAACAATATGTATGGTGAGAGTGCAGATTTTTATGTAAGCAAAGTTCGTACTTTTTTGGTTGAATTAGTTTCGGAATATGAGGAAAATTCATGCGTCAATGCCACTGATGTTTGTGAGTCTTCGTCTAGCCATGTTGATTCTTCAAAGTCCCAAAACTCTCTTATTGCAATGGTTAAAGTGCTCACAGCTCAATCTAGTATGACAAGTGTTGCTAAAAAAAGTGAGATTGAGTTGTATTTGGATGAAGGGTTAGTCCCCTATAATGATGAAGAAAGTATCTCATTTGATATTTTGGCAATTCCATGTACTACGGTACCATCGGAGTCCACTTTTAGTCAAGCACGTAGAATTATTGATGATACTCGTGCCTCGCTAAATTCTGAAACGGTGGAGTATTTACTTTGTGTTAAAGATTGGTTGCCAACAATTGAAAATGATTGTAAGTAATGAGTATTTCTTTCATTTATTTAATTTTTTTTATTTATATATCAACATATAAATGTAGACTAATATATACTTTTTTATAGGTATAATTGATTGAACTTTTGGAGTATATGGTGCCAATTATTGTGATGCTTCAATTGTTGTTTTTGGTGTACTTTCTCTTTACTTTTTTTATTTTTATTTTTGAGATTATTTTTAAAGTATGTTATAAGTTCTTATAGAATATTTTTCCCCCCTTTAATAGATAATCTCTTAAACTTTATCAGTAATTTTTTTTTATATTATGTTTTGCAGTGTTAAACAGATGAGAAGTTCAAGCATGGTCGTGTTGTTGGATTATATGAAGATTTTTCTTGTATTGAAATGAACCTTTATTTTGTTCCTTTTGTATTATTGTATTATGTATTGAAAATTGTTATTTCCTTTGATTCTTGAGGAGATTTGTATGTTTGTTTGATCTTAGGAGTATGCTAATTTTATTGGTTGTGTGTTGTTTTTTTTTTCTTCTAGATTTTATTATGTTATTTATTTGATTATTTTTTAAATAAAATTTATTAGAAAAAAATATGCATTTTATTATAAGCTAACGGATTCGGATATTCAGATATTTATAAACGGATATTCGGATATTTATAAATGGATATTCGGAATAATTATAATCGGATACGGATATATCCGAATTCGAATAATATCCGGCGGATACAAATTCGGATGTTATTAAAAAATATCCATCGGATACGGATACGGATACAGATATTATAAAACTTAAACGGATACGGATACGGATACAGTCTATCCGATCCTTTTAATATCCGTTTACAGCCCTAACTAAGGCCTATGATCAAACTTTTATTTCGATGATTCCCAATAGGGTTAAGGTCGTTCAAATAAGATCCCCTATTAAGACGCCCTCGTGGTGCTTAATTTCTAAGTCTTCACCAGCAAGGCACACAATCATATTATAAGCTAAACCATTAAGTACTATAATGAAACCTTACTAATAAGGCATCTGGATTTAATTATTTCATCACCTAAGCATTTCAGAAAGACCTCGTGAAGGTAGCACCCGTCGAGCTTAACCGTAATCAAATACTTATCATGATATAAGCCTCATTTATGAAACTAACTCGTCTTCTTGCGTTCTACTCTATACAAGTTAATGATAAACCTTCCAAAGGACTTCAATGAATTTTGACTAAAGGAGGCTCCATACTTCCATAATACAATCTCATCATGCATTGTGCTTACATCAATAAGCAATTGCTTGAAAGTTGAAAAATTGGCAAAGTGCATATGTAAAGTTGTCAAAAATCATTCTAAATCTTTGAACAAGTACTAAAAACTTAGCACTCTCAATGATCCTGGAAGAAGTCTAGGCATCAAAAAAAAAATCGTCGATTGGGCACCCTAACATGGTACTCAAGACAAGCACCAAGACGTCAAGGAGGGTGCACTTTATGAGTGTCCCTAAAGCTTCCACAAGCACCTAGCATGAGCGCCCATAGGGGAAAGGCGCTCAAGAAGCCCAAGCAAGCACTCATCATGGGTACCCAAGATGGGCACCTAATTCGGGCGCCTCAACAACTCCGAATGAATGCCTAGTGTGGGTGCTCGAGAAAGGCACCCGATGAGGATGCCCAAGATAACCCAGACGAGCACCCACCATAGGCGCCTAAGGTGCTTAACACAAGCTTCCCCATGAATGCCTCCGCGGGTGCCCCTCTCATAATTCGCTCCTATCTTTCTTTTTTTTATTTTCTTGGCCTCGCACACAAGTAGCACTTAGCATGTAACAATGCGTACTGCACAATAAACTCTACATACATAACCCAAAGTTTTTAATTATGTTGGCAATACCATAGAGATAATAAAATCAGCATGAAATGCATCTCTCAAATGAGTTAGTGAAAAAAAAAGAAAAGAAAGAAAAAACATTATGATGCCTTTGATGGTCATTTATTTGGCCAAGTACTTGAACAAACATGAACAAGAAAAAAGAAAAGCTTCATTGAAATAAAGGAGCCAGAAATAAAATAATCTTACCAACTATAAGTCAAAAGGAGTGAAATATGCTATAATTTAAAAAGTGTGCAGATATAAAAACTTTAATTTATTTATTAAATAAAATTTACATTAAACAAGACGGGAGGAATTACAAGAACTTCTTACAAGACCAGAATGCATATAATTGATAAATATAAAGTTGAGAAAAAATTTACTCTGCCCCAATCTTATCTAAACATCATCTTTTATAAAGGAAAATCAAACCATGGAACTCAAAAATATAAAACTAACTTTTAATTATATAATGCATCTGAATCTAATAATTCCCCTTCAGAATAATGTAATAATGCTTTTTAGCTTTTGGCTTTATTCCAACCTTTAAGGACACCTCATGTAGTCTTCACGAGTTGCTATCTCCTAAGTGAGATGTGAGGTTAGCCATAACCTCATAAGGGTCTTGTGCCATGGGGCCACCAAAGGGGTCATCATCACTATCTTCCATTTTCTCTTTCCCCATCCCTTTCCCTTTTTTTGCCAAATAACTCTTCAAAGAGCTTCATGGCATCTTCTCTAGATAATTTAGACATGGTTTCCTTAAACGCTTGTCCTGCTTTAGTTTGAGGATTATCCTTTTTTGGGAGTATTGGGGTAAGATGAATAATCTGTTTCCTCACATAGGTACTTTCTTCATTGAAGAACTCAATTTTTTTCCACCATTAAATGAATACCCTTCTGAATAAGAAATTTTCCTTATGCAGAATCCCAAACTTGTCTTCTTGTTGGGTTCCAATTGCATAAGCCCATTTGAGAAACCATGGAACTCTATAAAGAGTAGCGAATCTCAAGAGGACTTCAATGTCATTTCCTACAAGCTTATTAGCTTCTCTAAATTGAGAAAATATTTTTTTAACATTTTTTGGCAAAATTATGGGGTTAATAATGTCCAAGAATTTTACTTTGTATTTAATCAATTATTTTACCTTATTTTATTTCATTTATAATTTAAAAAATGCAATGCCTTAAAATTCCTTTCCTATTTAATTAATTATTTTATCCTATGTTTATTTATTTTTATTTTTTTATTTACTTGTTATATTAGTTAGAAGATGAAATATATATGTGTATATATTAACTTAGCATTAGATTTATCTCTTGGTTAAATAGTGAGAATTACTATTTAAGGTCATAAATAATTGTATAAATATAAATAATATATAAGTTAATTTTTGGGAAAATAAGTTATAATTTTCTTATAATAATATTATATTATTATCAGGAATTAGAAATTGAGACATTTGGAGTTTATAATATAGACGTCATATTTATTATAGGGTTATCATATTCCTAGGAGATAAATAACCAAAGTTTTAATTGAAGTAAAAACTTATCCCATACATATAATCCCCCCATCTAAAATCCTAGCCACTCACTCAAAATACAAAAAGAAAAAGAAAAATGGAGGAACGAGAGAGAGAGTGACGAAAGGGAAGTCAGTCAGTTTTTCTTCCCCTATTTTTCATTCTTTTGTAGCAATATTTTGTTGATTCCTTCAATTTCATGCTAGCTTCCAAATTGAGTTTTTTTTTTAATTTATTTATTTCTGCATAAGGAAATTGCCATAGCCGAAATTGTTAACTATTTGCAATTGGAGAATATCAATTTTGGATGGGATTTAGTTTGCCATAGCCGAAATTCTTGACTATTTTCAATTAGAGAATATCAATTTTGAATGGGAATTAATTTGGCAACCATGAGTGCTGTCGGGTTGTTCAAAAGGGGGAGGATTTAATTAGGAAAACAATATGCATGTGGTTGTTTGGTAAGGACCAATGAATGGTGTTGTTATAGTTAACTTTCTGCTTCTTGATTAAGTGTGCCAAGGAAATAGCTTAACCAAGATGTTGGGTATCCTCAACTTAAGAAGTTACTGCATATTGATCAGATGTTGAGAATTAGAAGTTTCTGCTTGTTGGTTAAATTGTATGACTTTATGCTTATAGATAATGAGTATCCTAATTATTAAGTGTAAAAGTATAGTTAGGTATTATGTATTACTAAGATGTTGAATTCTTAATACCTATCACTTGTTTAGCAAATTCCAATTTTAGAAGATTTCCATGTATTCTGAATTTTTGTCTTATTTGATAAATTAAGAGGGATTAATATAAAGCTTAGAAAGATATACACTAGTAAAATACCAACCTTTTGACCAATTTGACTAATCTTGATTTAAGTTAAATGTTTGTTCTTTTGGGTAATATAGTTGGTCCTTGAGTTTGAATGATTTATTGAGGAGCTCAGAAATTCTTATCATGGAGTTGACAATTAGAGAGAGAAAGAGAGAGAGGAGGAAAGGAAATAGAAATTTTGTGGAGTAGATACTAATTAAGGTAAACATTATAGATGCTTCAACAGATGATCAAATACTTGACAGAATAGAATCGAAGCTTAACTAGACAGACAAGTACAATGAGTGCCTAAATTTAAAACTAGTATATGATATTACTTTTCAAAACTAGAAGGATATATGTATAGTAACGCATGCTATGAAACTTCTTACAAAAAGAAATATTTTCACTATACAAATAATTTTAATTCATGAACTCACATTGCACACACTAGGCACTCACTGAGTCTTTTACTCACACTCATTTTCTTCTTCAACTTCTTTCGGGCAGACTTAGATCTTAGCCCTAGTGAGGATGTTGAACCTGCTTTTGATGATAATTGAAATTGAAGGTTTTTTTTTTTTTTTTGAGATGAAGACTTTGCAGTAGCTTTATTTTTATTGCTGTGTTGGCAAATTAGTTATTTTCCTTTAATGATTTTCCAGTTGAGGGAAGAATATTGAACATTTTGAGTTTCTATGTTGTAAGAATTATTTGAATTATTATAAATGTTGGATTTTTTTTATTTAAGATCATGATTTTAGATAAGTGATATATTTTTATTTGGGAATGAGTTTCACGTCTCGAGATTAGACTGTATGGTCAGATTTTGGGGCGTGACAGGTTAATTCCCCAAGTAGCAAACCAAGTTTTAAACCAGGCTAGAAAAACCTTATAAGGATTTTTTAGTTGGAACATTAAGAACCAATTGTGTTTCTTTTGCATGTTCTCATATAAGAGTGATCCTTCCCAAGGTTTCATATAATCAAAATAATTAAACATTTTTGGGCTCTTGGTATGATATAGGCATTTTAAATACCAGACGTCTCAGGCTCGGATTCACCACTCAGTGAGTGTCATTACCTTTTTGATAATGAGTTTGCTATAAGCATGATTTATGAGTGATATTGAATCCTTATTTCATCCAACCGACTCAATAAGGACGGATCTTGTTTATGTTAAGATGGCTTAGTAATAATAAACATTTTTATCCCTATGAATGGAAGGGAAATGTTTATCAAGGTGGAAATCAGCTATATAATCTGGGTGTATTCCTTTAGGGGTTGAATCAATTGGATATAGATTGATCCAAGAATATGGAATAAAAGGAAATTTCCTTCCTTTAACATCCTTTGGAGGTGTAGCAAGCTCATAAGCATCTGCCGAATAAGCATATTCTTCTTTATCGAATTCATTGGCCTTATAAAGATCAGGTGCCTTAGGTCCTTCTTTTGCTACATTAGCAAAGGTCTTGTGCTTCTTGGACTATTTGGATTCTTTATCCCTAATAAGGGGTTTTTTGGGCATCTTTTTGTCCTTGTAAAAATTGTCGAGTAAGAAAATCAGCAACAGAATTTTTATAGCCATCAATATGCTCAATATCAAATTCAAAGCATGATAATAATGCTTGCCATCTGGAAAATATTTGCTTAGATGGGATGTTTTTAACATCTTTTTCAAGAACGCTTTTAGCAAGTTTACAATATGTTCTATTTAAGAACTTTTTATTCAATAAATCACTTTCAAATTTAGTAACACATAATATAATTGAAAGAATTTCTTTCTTAATAGTAGAGTAATTTTGCTGTGTTGGGTTCCACAAACTTGATGTATATAGAAATAATTGCTCAATATTAATTTCTAGGATTCGTTGCTTTAGAATTCCTCCATAACCAATATTTGAAGCATCAGTTTCAACAACCTTATAAAGGTTTGAATTGGCAATAGCCAAACAAGGAAGCTCTTCAACTTTAGTTTTGACTTTTCCAATCGCCTTAGAGTGTTCTTCCATCCAAGGTAATGGATTTTTGTGAAGCCTTTGGAACAGAAGCTTGCAATCTAAATCCATCTCTTTATAAAAATCTGAAATATAATTTAGACTTTCCAAAAATCTCTGTAATTGATTTTTATTAGTTATTTCATCTGGGAATTTTTCAGTAAATATAATTGCTCTTTCAATTGGACTAATAAGTTCATTTTCAATATAACATCCTAAAAATTTTATTTTAAGCTAGAATGAACTCATCTTTTTAGCAAAGACTGCTAATCCTGCCCTTTTTGTTACATCTAAAAATATTCTTAGATTTTGAAATGTTGATCAATGTCTTGGGAATAGACAAGGACATTGTCAATGTAAACAATAGTAAATTCCATATAAGGATTGAATATTTCATTCATAATATGTTGAAATTCTGATGAAGCATTTTTAAGCCCAAATGACATAACGTTCCATTCAAAATGTTTGAAAGATACAGTAAATGTCATTTTGTACCGATCTTTTTCTTTGATATGGATTTGCCAGCATCATGATTTCATATCAAAATTTGAAAAGATTTTAGCTTGATAAAGCCTATTGAGAAGATCCCTCTTATTTGGTAATATATATCTTATCCATTTTAATGCTTTATTAAGTGATTTATAATTAATGACTAGTTTAGGAGCTCCTCTTTCGAGTTCAATAGCATTTTCAAAGTAGAATGCTGGACAACTCCATGGACTATAACATTGTTTAATAAGATCCTTTTGTAAGAGATCATTAATCTCCTTTTTACATAATTACAAATAGCATTGACCCATAGCGATAGGTCTAGCTTTGGTAGAAATTTTCTTTTCATCAAATCCTTCTTCATAAGGAAGAGAAACAATAAATTTATTCCTTTGCCAAAAAGTATTAGGAACTTCAGCGCAAATTTGCTGTTGTGCCTGTTCTTGAAAAGATTTAATCTTTTCTTTAGTTTTTGGACACTTTGGCTTGCTTTTAAGCTATTTTATATTGACCTCATCCTTTAAGGATTTGAGAAAATTTTCTTTTTTCTCTATAAGAGAAGTTAATATATTAATGGTACGAAACCGTAGGGTAGTTGTGAAGGGAAAATATATGGTATTTCCATCCAAATTAGAAGTGATTCCCTTCTCATCAATTGAAGTAATTGGGAAAAGCAAATGTAAAAATAGATTTCCCAAAATAACTGAAGTAGATAATCCTTTGACCATTATAAATGGCATAGGAAAACATATTCTATTGTTGCATACCGCATCATCGGAAAGTTCATATTGTACCACAAGCTGCTATCTATTAGCAGCAATAACTACTTGGGTTGTTTTACTATAATATCTTGTTGAAATTATTTCTTCAGAAATGCTGTTAATATCTGCTCTTGAATCCACCATGGCTTTTACATCCAATGTGAATTCTTTATTTACTACTAAGGTAATCTTAGTAAACCATTTTTGAGATAAAACCCAATCAACAATGTTAATCCACTTGTATTTTTCGAGTTCTTTTCCAAAGATACGATTTATTTCACTGGTTTCTTTTTCTTCATCGTCTGAAGTATCAAATTCTTCTTTTTTAGAAGATAAAGCTTGATTTATTTCTAAATAAGAAACTTTGACTCTCAAGTCTGTTATTTCTGATTTAATCTGATTTATTTCAGTTTTAAGCTCTTGTATTATTGGTTCTTTAACCACTGGCTTTTTTAATCTTTCCAAATTTTTTTTTAAAAGAATAAGAATTGTCAATTTTTTTGAAAAGAATAAGTCTCTTTATTTTCTTTTGGTTTTTCAACCACATAGGTTTCCAAGGCTTTTCTTTTCTTGATTAGATCCTCTATTTGATATATAGGATCGAGGATAAAACTTTTATCTTTGGTAAGCATATTAATGCTTAATACAAATGCTTTTGTGAAACATTTATCGCATTCACATCCTTCTTTATAGCTAAGATGTTGTTGATCTTCTTTTTCTTCTTCAGAGGATTCTGAGGTTTCTTTAGAGAATCTTCTTCTTTTGAACTTTTGCCCAGAACTTGTACCTCAAAGTCTTCTCTTTCTTCACTTAGGAGAATTGCCTATAAGGCTTTCTTTAAATCCTTGCTAATATCTAGCAATTGGATTTTTCTTTTTACCCAACATTTGTTGGTGTAATGGCCAATTTTACCACATTTATGGCAAACTACCAATTTCTTTTCTTCTTATAAGAAGATGATGATGTTCTTGATGCTCAGTATCTTTGTATTCTTTATGTCATTTCTTTTTCTTTTTATGATGCCTATAAGGCTTTTCATTTTTATAATGTTGATTAGCATCTTTATGCCTCTTATGTTTTTCCCTTTTAGGGAATTCAATTGGTTGATAACTAATCTATTCGCAGAAGTTACCAAGCGTTTCTTTATTGTAAAGCGCTTGTTGTTCCAATGGCTGTTTTAATTTAATATTGTCATAGAGGTTGATTCCTTCTGCCATAACTTCGGAGGCAAGATCTCCATAAGTCATATTTGAATATGGAATTATTCCACTAAATTTAGCTTTAAGCTTGTTTCTAATCCTTTCTGCAAATAAAGGAGGTAGGCCTGATGTGAACTTTTCTTTCGAGAAGTCCATATGGCAATCAGCTATGGTCATAACCTTAGAAAAGAACATGTCCTTATACCGACAAAAATGGGATAAGGTAGGACACCTGAGACTCATCAGTTGTCCTGGCGTTTGGCCCTTTTAGAGCTCATTAGTTCCAATAAAATGAGACGCTATGGTATAAATAAGCATATTAACAACATCTGTTGTTTCTTCTTGGGTGTTGGGATCCCTTGTAATTACCTCAAAGATATCTCTTTTGGAAATTTCTAACATATAGAAATCCCACCAACCTTGAAGTTGTCTAGTAAATCCGGTAACAATGGCCATAACAATTTGCTTATCGTCATTACCTTTTAATCTAGTAGCTACTGCAAACATAAGCATAAATTTGATGGCAATCTTTATATTGTATTCTGACATACCATCTATATTCCATTTGACGATAGAAGTTCCGTCGAATTGAGCAAATTCCAATTTTTCTTCTAGCTGAAGAGCCATTGGAGTTGGCCTTGGATAAAACGGTTTAACCGTTGAGACATTCTTTTTGAATGCTCATCTGTTAACCTCAACTTGTTCTTTAAGATTAGGTTCTTTTAAGGGAATACAATTACTTTCCTCTTGGTTAAGAGTAGTAATAGTTTCCTTTTGTTTTTATTTAGAAACTTTAAGTTTCTGAAGTCTAACCATTAATTCTTCCATAAATCTGGAATCTTTTCTGATTTCTAAATAAAATTTTCCATCTTTAAGATTTTGAGGTGGTTTCAATGGAACGGAATCTACTTTTGCTGCTACCGAAGATACAACTTTGGAAGATTCTCCTTTTCCAACAATTTTTGTTGGATCATAGCTAATTTTGTCTACAATTTTTTCAATTATAGAGGTTTATTGACCAATAAATTGAAGATACATATTAGTGTAGTTATTTTTCTCAGCAAGATGATTAATATCTCTGTTTAATATCTCCGTTGAGCTTTCCCTTATAAGGAACTGCACTAGCTTCATGATTATCATGACATATTTTTATACTTGTACATGGAGGACGAATAGACCTTAAAGGCCTTCCATTTTATGTTAAATATGTTTGATAAGACTCTTCTAAAAAGTTTATAAACTTTTGTTCAGAGAAATCATGGAAAATTCTTCCTTTTCTTTTCTATGTTTCTTTAATTGATTCGAAGAAATCTTGATGGACTTGGTCTTCCATATAGTGCCTAATATAGCACCTTTGTTGTCTTGGACTATAATAGGTCAAGAACCATTTTTTCTTTAGCTCATTAGCTAGTTTATCAAGGCTTTTCTGAATTCTTCTAGGAAACTCAATTTTCTCAGATATAGTGAATATATTAAATCCCATATCTGATTCTGTTGGTGAAATTGGCCTAGGAGTTCTTCCTTGACTTGATTCAGGCATTTCAACCAAATATTCTGGTTGGCTTACTTGTTCTTCAGTTTTACTAACCCTAAAAATATTAGGAAGGGTTCTTTCCTTTTCTGATAATAGGACTGAAGAAGTAAAAAACCTTGCTGGGTTTTGTGGCTGAGAACTTTGTCCCACATTAAGCCTGACTTTTCTATTTTGTGAAAGTTTAATTTCCACATCTCCATCCACATATTGGATGATTTGCTCTACTTGTCTAGGCTCTGCCTTTTCAGGTTTAGTGATACTTTCCATCATCACAGAATTAGGAAGATTGATTTGATCCCAAGAAATAGTTTTGGGAGAACAACATTGCTTTTAGCATGATCTGTTATAAAGAGAGTGGTTTCTCTCCTTTTTGAGCTTATTTGCTCTAGATTAATCCTTAATTTAGGAATAATAGTGTTCATTACTTTATAATGAACTTGATATACTGAGGAGACATGGCTAGTAGCTTCATCCATGTCATACCCAGAGGTTCTAGTATTTAATACCAAGGCATAAAGTACATTTAAATCATGGATTGCCACAGAAAAATTGGGAAAACATCTAAAGTGAACTAGTCCTTCACATAAAGATGTTTCCAATACTCCTAATAAGGAATCTTCGATCACGAGTCATAACTAAGGCGGCTGCATTAAGCCCTATTTTTGTTAGAGGTTATAGTCCTACTTGGACCAACCTAATATGAAAATAGCAATGCTTTTTTCTGTGTGCCTCAATAAGGCTTTTAGAGAGCAAATAAATTGTATCATCTCCTCCTTTTAAGGAAATTCTTTTTTCTACTATTTTTATAACATAATCTAATTTGAAATTGAAAGATCTGATTTCATAGACCTGATTAGGCTTATATTTATGCAACTTCCAATGCTGGAGGTTTTTCTCAAAGCTTCTTGAGATAATAATCTCTTCATTCATTTTTGAGCTATTAACTCTAGAAGATTATTCCTTATCAGATCCATTAGATCTCCTAGACGCAGATCTAAATAATCTTTCCATAGTTTAGCTGTTATCACTGTCAATGATTTAGATGTCGTTCACGCCCTTCAACAACTTTCTACCAACACGGGCATTATTGTTTGGCAAAACGCGACTATGGGTTTCCTCGTTTCAAACAGTAAACTTTAGATTTCTAATCCAAAATCTTGTCCATAAGACCTTTATGAACAGATAAATCCTAATTTAACTTAGCTTTAATTCCAATATGGTACCATGAATAAAATAATCTTACCGACTATAAGTCGGAAGGAATGAAATGTGCTATAATTTAAAGAGTGCACAGATATAAAAACTTTAATTTATTTCATAAATAAAACTTACATCAAACATGGTGGGAGAAATTATATATGAACTTCTTACAAGACTAGAATCCATACAACTGATAAATATAAAGCTAATAAAATTTTTACTCTGCCCTAATCTTATCTAAACATCTTCTTTTATAGAGGAAAACTAAACTACAGAACTTAGAACTATAAAACTACCTTTTAATTATGTAATACATCTAAATCTAATAATTCCTCTTCAGGATAAGGTAATAATGCTTTTTAGCTTTTGGCTTTTTTCCATCCTTTAAGGCAACCTATGTAGTCTTCACGAGCTGATGTCTCCTAAGTGAGATGTGAGGTCAGTCATGACCTCATCAGAGTCACCCTCATAAGGGTCTTGTGCTATGAGGCCACCAAAGGTCATCATTGTTGTCTTCCATTTTCAAAAAGAAAAGCTTCATTGAAATAAAGGAAAAGATAGATATACGTAATGACAATAAATGTTCGACCAACACTTAGGCTCCAGAAGAAATAACAAAATCTAAAAGACAAGCAAAAATAGTACCACTTAAGCTAATTAGAAAATTCTAGGTAGTATCAAATTCGAAAAAAAGCTAGAACACATATTCACTAATCCTATCCTAGGAAAAAGTTGTCTCTACACTTGTGGAGCTCCTTCACCATTGTTTCTGCTCCAACCTTTAAACCTTTCCTGAACTCTCTAATGGAAAGATTAACTGGAAAGATGGGGTCTAAAATCAACAAATCCTCAAAACTTTTGAACTTTTCAACTTTTTAATTGTTTATGCTCATAGATCGCCATCGCCTCTATCTTAGCAGCCATAAAGAAATCATCAAAACTTTTGAACTCTTTGACCACATCCTCACGAACAGCATTAATGCAATTCTCTTAGCAGAAGAATCTAAAAATTTCTTATCAATCTTTACCTCTTTTGCATATAATGCTTTCAGTTAATCATGCTCTTTTAGTTAGCTCTTCCCTTTTTGACTCTACTGTCGAGTTGATTTGGCAACCTCATCCTTAAGATGAACCACCATAGTCACAGTCATCTCCACTCACTAAGACATCTATTCCACCAAATTCCATCCCTGTGCTAAAAAATGCTTATAAAGCAAAACAATGAATTATGCACTACTATGACAATAAATGACAAAAATAAATTTAGTGTAGGTAAACACTTACTCGAACAAAATCTCCAGCAGCTATCTCAATCGACTAAGAAGAGGAGTATAACCCTACCTTCTCCTAATCATACTCGCTTACTACACCTTGCATACAATCGGTGCTGAAGGCGGTCTCATCCACATCCCAATGAGAATCAAAATTGCAACTTTGGTGCAAGCCATAACAGAAAAATCCCTTACTCTTACCGACATGAAAAAGGTGAGTGGCTTGTAGATAAATAGTAAATACACACGCACGCTTCCTATTAGACTTGGAGGTACCACTTTAGACTCATCAACAATAGTAAGTGGCTGCACCACTGGAACTAATAGGGTGCGCGCTTCCTCGACTGCCAGCCCTGAGAGTTCAAACGATGTTTAGCTAGTGATGTCTCTCTATAGAGTTGCTCCACGACAAATCTCTCATGTACTCTTCCTTCCACTCTTCGAACGTGGATATTAGCAAAATCAACTTTCTTTCTTTCTAAAAGGTAAAAGGAAACAGAGTCAAGCACAAGTAACTGATAAGAATGCGAACAAGTGATAAGCTCATACACACCCATAAAATATAAGTCAAAAGTAAAATATGCAAAGTACTTGCTGGAAAACATATAAGTAACATAGAAAGAGGAATCAAATAAACCCACATCCATAAAGCATCTGCGAAGGTCACAACATGTTTAACTTAGATGGATCAAAGAAAGAAAATTGCTCCACTTATAAGGGATGTCCCAACCCTCATCACAAACGAAAAAATACCTATCTTTCCAAGGACCTCTTAATAAAGGTAATCCACTCAATTTATTGTTCGGTTTGGTGATGTCATGAAAAGTGGCTCGTTGGGCACCTTACCACTCCAAATAAGGCATGATAACTTTCTAAGGAAATCGACAAACGCTATTGAAACCTAGTGAAAGACCCAAAAAGTTAGGCACAAATTTGCTCAAACACACCCTATAACTCCCTACTACATCTAATAAAAGGGGCTTTGGAGAAAGCGAGAACTTGCAAGTAAAATAACTACTAAAAGCAGTGAAATATCCTATAGAATGTGATACCATATTGTCTCTATGTGAAGGAAAGATGAATTTAAATTTATTAGAAATGCATATCCTATGCCTCAAAATGTCTAATTCACTCTGTTTAAGTAAATAGGTAATTCCTACCACTCTAGCAAAACCACTGTCAACAATAAGAGTACCATTGAACTAAGCATGGAAATAGGTTACTCTAGGCTAGGCTTTGGCTTAAATAGGCTAGGCCTATTATGCAAATGACGAGCCTGAACCTAACATATTATCTATGATAGGCTTTGTTTTAAGGTTAGCCTTTTTAATAAATTCTAAAACTTTAGCCTAACTTGAAAGCCTACCTAAAAGCCTATTTTCTACTAAGGCTTCACTTAAGTTTAAATATCACATAAATTTAAATCTTTAATATGCTCAAATTTATAATAGACTTGATAAGAAATAATCAAAATGATAAATAACAAATACATAATTATGAAAGTTCAAATCTAATTAATAAATAGTATCATTTCAACAAAAAGCAATACTAAACAACATAATAGATTCCATAAAGGACTAATTTAAAGAAATCAAATATAATTAGCCATTTAATATTAATTCATTATTATTGTACTTCTTACATGAATAACGATAAGCGGACCGGCCTGTTAGGCTTTGCAAGCTTTTAGAAGAGTCTAAATCTATCCTATGTAGTTAAAAATGCTACATTTTGAGCCTTGACCTATCCTTCTTATTAAATAGATTTAGCTGAGGTAGGCCATAAGTAGGCTAGGCCATAAGCCCTAACGAGTAGCCTAGCCTATTCCCATCCCAACCTCAAACTCCTCATCTGAAGAACCTTCCTCCTTGAGCTCGAGTTTAGACAAAGAAAATAACTCATTAATTATACATTGACTTTATAAATTTTGAGAATCATTGCAATTTCCTAAGACTTGGTCTGATGACAGGCCCAATAAAGGATCGTCACATTTAGAATATGCCACAACACTGCAAAAAGGACAACCCTGCAAACATGAACTAGGATCGAAATCTACGGTTGCTTAAGGCGATTGCTCTCTATCTAGATGCTGCCATTATCGACGGCCAGTGCCCTAGGGACTCCCACCCCAAGTACCCAGCAAGTGCCCGTCCTTGATGATTGGGTCGCCCAGTAGGCGCCAACTCCGAACGCCTCACAGATGCCTCAAATAGTCACCTCAAAAGGTCAACACCAACCGCCTCACAAGTGCCCAGCGAGTGCCCAAGATAGGTACCTCGGAAGCGCCCAAGAGAGTTATCATGCGGGCACCTAATGTAGGTGTCATCAGTGCCCAACTAACACAGGTTTGCTAACTGCTCGGTCAGCCAGTGGCAAACAAACAGTAGCAGCCTCGCCGTTACTTTGCCCACTTGAATGCTTGTGGACCTCTTCCCAAAATTTGACTTAGAATGGGAACTATTCTTGTACATGTTTTGACTCAACAAGACCGTAAAATATTTTACTGACTCAAAAAAGTTAGGTAAAAATTTGTGAAATAAGAACTCGAAGCAAAAACACAATAAAGTGAAGAAGTGATGAAGCAAGAAGGAAGTTACTTTGAGGACTCATCTCATTATCTTTTTTACGCTCTCTCTTCCTTTTTCTCTCTTCTCTATCTAGATTAGAATTCTCCTTTTTTTTTTTTTGCTTAATCTTTGGGTGCTGCTAACACTACAAAAAAATATGCTTTTTACTATGCCTAATTATGTGTAGTAAATAGTTATTAAGTGTAGTAAAAAGTTATTAGCTACGCTTGTGCTACACTTTCTAGCCGTAGACATTGTGAGCGAGGTAAAAACTTCGCTACACTTTTTTAATTGTGGTAATTGACTTTTGCTACGAAATTATCGTCAATTATTACAAATTTAATGTGTGGTAAAAAGCTATCAAATACACCACTATCTTTTACTACAGTAAAAAAAGTGTAGTACATAGTAGTTAATTGCCACATTTTGAAAAGTGTAGTAAATACTTAAATTATTTTTCCACAATTAAATGTAGTAAAAACCAATTAATTTGAGGAGTTTACTTTTTCTTTTATATACACACAGACACTAGGAGTTTATCAGGATTCGAACTCTTAACCTCATTCTTATGTGTGTGAAAGTGATGCCACTACGCCAATGACCACTTTGTTATTAATTAGCTAATTTAAATATATTTGATTACTTAATCAACTTTTTCTAACAATAAGAGTTATTGGAGGTAAATATTTATTTTGCTTCCAAATTTTGGGTTTACTCACTATTTTAGAGGAACTTTGTTAGTTAGCTAAATTAAGAATTTGATAAATTAATCAAATATTTTTTAATAATAAAAATTAGAGGGATTTTTTTTACCTCTATTTTTATTAATTAAAACCATGAGTAGTTAGGAATTTTTTAGGGGTTTTATTTGTTAATTTAGTAATTAATTAATTAATATTTTAATAATAAAAATTGGAAGCAATTTTTTAATTTACCTTGAATATTATTTATTAAGCATTACTTCCAACATATTTTTCTTCTTTTCTAGTGAATTTTTTTTTATTTAAGATCTTAATCTTTGCTTTCAAATTTTCACAAGTTTCATTGTTTTTAGTTCACTAATGAAAAAGTATGGTTAATTCATTAATTTTTTGCTACAATTTATGTAAAATTGTAGTAAATGTACAATATTATTCACCTCGTATAAAAATTGTAGTAAATAAGTATATTTTTGGCTACGATAAGATGAAGTGTAGTATTTAATATAACTTTTACTACACTTTTGAAATTTTACACTACAATAGTAAAATCATAGCAAATAATCATTTCTTACTACATTATTTTTAGTTAAGTAAAAAATATTGTAGCAAAAAGCATATTTTCTTGTAGTGTAAAACCACCCTCTAAAGCACCTCTTAGAGATCTTGCGACTTTGAAAGCAAGTAGACCTCAATTTAGGAAAAAGTTGAACACTCGCAAATGCACACTTTGAAGTAATCAAATAAAAATAATCAATCTATAAACCTTATTTTATGAATTAAGGTAAAGTAAATATTAGAAACTGGACTTATAATATATTTTCAATATAAAGATAAAATTTTCCTATTAAAAATAGGGGGCTTAATGATGTGAACAATTTTTACTATAAGAGCAATTAGGTAAATTAATTATAAAAGATCTAATAAATTAAATTAACTGATGAAGTAAAAAGATCAGAGAGCTGAAGGACAAATTAAGCCATTGAAGAAAGACAGAAAAATCTTAATGGGCCTAAGCCCACCAAAAAAAACACTATAAATACCAAGAGCTAAAATGAATTTGGCCATAAGAAATCATTCGCAAAAAAATCACGAACCTTCAAGAACTTTCGAGAGTAAGAAACTCTCTACATGCATTCCAAAGAAAACAACCAACTTTCCTCTATCTACTGGTGACACAAAAATATTATCATAAAGCTTTATTAATGCTAGTCTATATTAAAAAAATTGTAGTAGGTGAAAATATTTAGTAGTACATTGATTTAAAATCTTAAATAGTCAAGTTAAATCATAATTAAAGTTCGACCCGCCAAAATCAAATTTATAATTGAATTTATTTTTGTCTAGGCGTGCCAATTTGAAATCAATAAAGACATGATCATAAATTTATTTTCAGTTTTTTTTTATTTGACATAAAAATAGTATCATAGAAACTTTGTTGATACCATTCTCTATTAAAAAAGATAATCAGACAAAAATATTTTTTAGTACATTGATTGAAGATCTTAAATATTAAGGTCGAGTTTTGACTTAACCATATCAAAAAAAAATTTGATTCATACCTAAATTCCAGTATGAAAAGAATGTTTTTCTTTCTTAGGCACTAAATCTAAATCAATAAAGATATATCATTAAATTATTTTTAATTTTTTATTTAACACAAAAATAGTATACTTTATTGATGCTATTCTGTGTGAATAATAATATTAACAAAGTTATCAATGCATTAATTAAAATCTTACATTGTCAAATTGGATTCAAATAAAATTTTGATCCATTAGCAATTGATAAAATATGTCACTTATCTTCTAGTAGATAAATATGCTGGATATACTATCTGATTTATGTATGAAATTCAATTTAAAAGGATTTTCATTTTCTTGAACCATAAACTCAAATCAAATAAAGATCAACAATCAGACTCTGATCCAAATATCATGAAATTATTTTTGCTCATTATTTTATATTTGCTAAAATTAGGAGTCATATTATAAAATATTAAAACTCATCATAATCATAATAAATTAGCACTATAATCATGCCTAAATATGTTGTACACGTAAAAATCATACTATAAATATAAAAGAAGCTTGTGGAACTCATAAAACAAATAAAGTGGGTAGTCCAAGCACCATACTACACATACTAGACACAAGCCCCCTTGTTCTTTTACATGCAATTCTCATCGCATATGACTAGCTCATTTATGTTAGAACAGAATGTGATCTCTAACTATGTTCGCTAGCATCCTTAAAAAAATTATTTATGACTTAATAAGAACTTTGTCGGCCATTCCTCGAGTTCTTCCCTCCCCCCAACAACCCAATATGGATAATAAGACATGTCTTAGGGAATTATAGACGTGCTTGGCCTCTTCTACCAGGGGAGGTGATAACCTCCCATTATTCATGGAAGCACAACCATGAAACATGCTATTTTAGTTTTCATTTGTCCATGAAGTTTTCGATGAAGCTGATAAGTCATAGAAACAAGTGACTCCTTCACTTGCAATCATTTTTTTTCCTCATTTGCAAAAATAAAATTTGTTGGAATTCATTTTGGGATTAAAAATAAAAAACAAGTCCAACTTATTTGACCAAAAAAGCTTAATTTAATGGCCACATGAGTGGCACATGAGTCGTACCATTAAGCTCTGGATGGAAACCCACTTCATTCTTCAAATTAAAAAATAAAGGTACTTATTGGGTGTAATGATAACTGATAAAGAATGGGACCAAAATTTGAGGGCCTAACTTATGAGATAAAAAATGCAATTTAATCATACCTATAAAGAACTTAAATATGACAGTGGTATGATAATACGCCTAATATTAGCTATAAAAGTTAGCTAATATGAAATAAATTGTGTAAAATAACATTAAGATATCAATACGAATTCATATTAGCCAATATTTAAGGTATTTAAATAATACAACTAAAATTTCAGGTTGATTTGAAAATATCATATAAACTTTAATATTTTTTCTAATTAGATCATGAATATAATATTTTTAGTTTATCAATGTATATTACATTTAACTAATTGATATTTCTAGATTGTAAATCAAATCATTCTTCTTTTATTGATTTGAAAATGAAAATGCATCAAACAATATTAAAATATATTGTGTATGAAAACTTAGAAATAATATTGATGTTGTATGGAAAAGGAGTTAGAGTTTTTTCTGAAAATCAATAACATGTGTTGGGCTTCTGCTCTTGGAATGTGCTTGCGTAGAGTGAGAGTTTGAGTTGCAAATGATTGCTCCCATGCCTTTTTGGTTTTGAAAGTTGGTATTAATTATACTAATTAAGTCCTTGGTGGGCTTCGACCTATTTGGACTTGGGCGCCCATCTTGGGCCTTAATTTGTTGGGCTCATTGGACATTGTCTTGTTTATTTATTTGTTTTAATTAGATTCCTTATTTGCTTTTTACTTTTTTGCATGTAGGCTCTGATTTTGCCATACCATCATACCTCCTACTTTCAATTTGAAATTTTATTATTTCATATTGAAAGTATAATTTTTAATTTTAATTTTACTATGTCATGATCATGTACTCATTTGATTTATTTTTGTATTAATTTTATCTTAACAACATTCAATTAATTAATAATTAAAGACCAAAATTTCCCTTGGGTTAGTAAGCTCAAATAGTTATTCATGGAGCACGGTTGCCTTGGGAGGTCATATTAGTGTTAGTATCACATGATTTCGTGGGGTTGAGTATCATAAGTGTGTTTATGAATCTTTAGTCATTAAGTGATCATATTCATCAAAGTTGGGTTCAAATCTAAAGTCTAAGTCTGGAGAGAGTAACCTTTTTTCAGAAGAGGCTCGGGGATCTCCTATTGTAGGTGAAAGCCTTATCGGTATTAGCAGTTTATCTTATTTGTCCACTTCAGAGGAGTTAGGACTTTTGAGGCATATGATTAGTTTCTTTGATGAGTTTGAAATTGGGGTCCATGTTGAGAATTAGCCATTTTTGTTCTGGACATCCTTATTTTATGAATTACTCAGGATTTCTATGGAGCTTCACACTCCAAAGACCATCTTGGATTCTTAGTGGAGCTCCACGCTCTATGAATGATATATAAATTTTTTGTGGAGCCTTAGGTTCCCAAAGATTACTTTGGATCTCTAATGGAGCTTTGCACCTTGCAGAGGACTTAAGATGCTTTGCGGAGGCTACTCCTTTGTTGTAGGTGACGTAGGTGGTACCGATTGTGGCTAGCTACAGTGAGCTGGCTGCCCATTGTTTATTAGGGGCATCCAGGGGCTCATATGGTAGAGCTTCACACTCTGCTAGTGACTTACATTCTTTTTGGAGCTCCATAACTCATAAATAACTTGGAGCATTTTTGGAACTTTATACTTTGTGAATGTTTTAGAATATTTTTGGAACTTCATGCTTTCTGCATAACTTAGAAATTTTCTTTTGAAGCTTTTCATTTCAAAGATTATTTATGTTCTCTAGTAGAGCTTTATATTCTATGAATGTCTTGGAATTCTTGTGGTGCTTTGGCTTTGGAGATTCCCTAGGATCTCTGTTGACTTCGCACTATGCAAACAACTTAAGATTTTTCAGGGTGTTCTTTGCCCTATTTCTTTCTCTTTAATTCTTTTGGTGCTCATCAAGCAACTGCATGCTAACTCATTCAAGGTTCCTTTAATGAAAAAGGAGAGCAAGTCTAGTGCAAGCAATACCATTGAAGCTAAGTGTAGGGTAGTGAGAGTGGGTGGAGATTGCCATTTGGCATTGGCCATCTAAGATTATGTGGCCGCCTTAGGACAATTAGGATCAGAGGCTGCTTAATGTGCAGCCAGGACTTGGAGGCCATCGCATGAATGACGGGGCCTTCGAGGCCATCCTATAGGCGGCCAAGCCTTAGAGGTTGCTTGTTAGGCAACTGGCACCTTAGGCAGGGCCGTTTGAGTTGCTTAGTAGCTACTTAGGGTCTTCAATATAGCGTTGCATTCTACAAATGCCTTAGAATGTTTGAAGGAGCTGTACTCTGGTTATTACTTAGGATCTCATGATAGAGTTTTACATTCCTCAACACACCTAGAATCTTTCATGGAGCTTACACTTTGCGAGTGACTTAAATTCTCTCTCAAAGTTTTATATTCTGGAGATCCCCAAGAATTGTTGGGGAAGTTATGCACTTAATGAATAACTTAAAATTTTCTTGCAAGCTTTACGCTCTAGAAATCTCTTAGGTTCTCAAGGTCTTTCTCTAGGGCCCTTTTGGGGTCTTCTGTTAAGTTATGTTATTTTTCATGACTCTTGGGATCTCCCACATAAGTGTTTTTTGGTGAGTTCTACTATCAAGGCATTTTGTTTACGAGCCTACTTGGGGATCTTATCATGGAGATATTCTCTTTGAGAGCCCCCCTCATGGGTTTTATTATAAAGATTTTGTTTCGTGCTTCTAAGGTATTACCATAGGGCATGCTTCGAAACTTATTGGTGGGGTCTCTTTTCACAATCCATTTTAAAGGGTTTTATAGTGAATGTGAGTTTTGGTAGGGGGGGCCTTTTAATAGACTTAATTTTTGCAAACCCCCTTAGGGGTCTTATACTAAATTTGATTTTTGGATGCTCGTCGAAGGCTAACCCTGAGACATGGCAGAGAATCTAACTTTAACGACTCGACAAACAGCTATGTAAAAGCTAAACTAGGACTTAGTCTTTTATTTTTCCTTTTTTTGAGGACTACTTTGTTTTTAGTTTCCTTCAATAGTATTCAGGCATTGTTTTCCTTTAGATGGCTAAGTGTAGGCCAAGAATTGTTTGCTACTTATGCATTCCAACTATATTAGATTTTATTTTTGTTTACTACTTATGCATTCCGACTATATTAGATTTAATTATAATAAATTTTATTTTCTTTAATAGATGGTTGAGCAATTTTTTATTCTTTTTTGCACTTTGCTATTGGGAAGAGTGTATGGTTTTGCTTGGCTTGATTTTCTTAAGCTTCTTGTACTTTATTGTGTTTTTGTGCTTCTTTAGTTTTTGCTTATTTCTCCAAACTTTACTACGATTGATTGCATGCCCCTGTAAGTGTCCTGTAATGAACTTGATTCTTATGAGGCCCCTTTGGGTTTTATCATAGCATTTGTGGTCAATGTGCCCCTTTGTTAGCTTGGGGAGGTGGGTCTTAATGTGTTGTTTGTCGTCGACGTACTTCCTTAAGGATCTTAGCATAGTTGTCGATGCTGCACACCCCCTTAGTGTTGCTATAGTCATCATTGCTACACGCCCCCTTGGAGGTCTTGTAGCAGTCTTTGTTGCTGCGCGCCGCCGGGGGCTTTATTATAATCTCTGTTACTGTATGCCTCTTTAGGTTTCTTATAGTAGTCTTTGTTGCTATGTGTCCCCTTAAGGATCTTATAGTAGTATCTATTGTTGTGTGCCCCCTTAGGGGTCTTATAGTGGTCTTTGTTGCTAGGCACTCCCTTAGAGGTGTTACAACAATCTATGTTGTTGTGCGCCCCTTATGATTCTTATAAAGTCTTTGCAGCTGCACACTCCCAAGGGGTCTTATAGTAGTTACATGCTCCTTTAGGGGTCTTTTATAGTAGTCTTTTGTAAGTTTGCTACATGCCTCCTTGGGAGTCTTATAGTAATGTTGATGTCGTCCTCCATATGAACCCTTAGAGATCTTATAGAGGTGCTAATGTCGTTTTCCATGTGCCTACTAGGGATCATATAGTAGTGGTGTTGTAGCTCGTAATCTCTCATGGATTTATTGGTGCTGCACTTTTTTTATTGGCCAGAATGACTTATAATAGAATCAATGTTGTTTATCTTGACGAAATGGGTGGAATAGCTATCCCAATGCCAAAAATATCCACAATGTTCATTAGTTTTCCGATGGCCTCCCTTGCATTACCAAGTATGAGTTACCAAAAGTAAAGTCAAACTTTCGCACGACAAACTAGTTTAATTAACTAAAGTTAATAAATCCTTTTGGAGCTTAATGGACATGCTTTTTGAAATGGGGGATGCTCCTAGCTTAGAGAGTCCCTCTTTCTTCTACTTTTTACAGCTTGCATGTGCTTGTGTTTGGGCTCTCTATCTTTTAGGATGGTGCTTCTTGTCCTACATCTAGCTTTGTGATGAGTCACAAAGCTAAAGTTTTCTCCTCTGCTAAGTTCTCGACTTGGAGGCTCTTCATGCGCACTTGAACTCCATGCTTCTCTAACCTCCTGATCTTGTGTACCTCGTTCCGAATATGTGTAGTATTATTTAATTATGGGAATACTATGGAGTTTGTCTGCAGATTTCAAAAACCTCAATAACCCTAAGTCTGCCTATTAACTTTTATTCTAACAGCCAAGCTAAGTGATGTCTCCTTCGTAGAAAGCATTGAAAAAGCCGCCCCGACCCCCTTCAACTAGGTGGTTAGGTAAGACTTGGGTAAACATATCTACCAATTGGGATCTCATTTTCTAGACCCTCCATCTTTAGAATACCATCTCCAGCCTTAGATATAGTTACTGGATTACTCAAGGCAACTTCTACCTCTTCGGGGGGTTTTTATAGCTCCAAGCTCGCATTCCTTTACCCTCTTCTTTTGGTAGCTTACCCCCATGGTTTCTCCATTAGATTCGGCCAAAGGTATTGATTTTCTATAACTAGGCATCAATCACACCTAGTTAGAGAGAGGCATCATAAAGTAAAGGTGCCCGTGGAGCTTTCATTGTCTATTAGGATCTTTCTCATATAAGAGTGAGAAAGAAAGCCATAACTATTAAGGCGTTAGTGTGTTCATCTCTTCTTAACTCCAGGTTTCCATCTTCGAGTGCGATGTCGGATAGCTAAGGGTGTATTTTGCACATACAGAAAGCCAATTCTAGTGAGAAGGCTTACTTTTACTTTGGGGCTTTCAGAGGGGCTTTGGGCACTTGTGGTGTCGTCTCCTACAGGTTCGTTGGAAATCATCAATATGGATCTAAAATAGGTAGATTATTACTGCTATGTGGTTGTGGACATCTTTGAAGTTTTGGTCTCTGTTCCATCATCTTTTAGAGATCTTCTATGCTGCGAGTTTAGATTATTTTTTAGGGTCACCTTTGTCGCATGGATACAACTCCTCAAGGTATCCTTACTGGATTGGTTTTTCAATCTTGCTTTTCAGGTAGCTATATTCATCAACAGTTTATCTTTATTCATCAACAGTTTATCTTCTATATGGAAGTGCTAGTACTTTTTCAGATCCTGCTTCTTAAGATTATCCGCTATATTTCTAGTTGTTGGACACCCTTGTGGTCGCCCATTATGGGGTAATTGATTTGCCTTTTGGAATTGTCCATCATCTTTTATAGTTCTCCACAAAATTTATTGTTTCTCTAGTATGGATGTTGTTCCAGGCTCAAATCAAGAGCTTCTTTGAAGTGGTTGGGTATCCGTGCTGGGTTTCTTGAACCTCATATGTCTCACGCCTTATTGTTTGATGCTGGATATGAGTTCTAGACTGAGTGAAGAATCTTACATACTGCTTGGATAAAAACTTTTGCAGGCTCTCTCTTCTTTCTGCTTTTTGGCAAACGAACGAGCCTCGATCTTAGGGTATCTCCAATTGGCTAAAGTGTCCAAGAGGCATCACACCGACCTCTCTAGTTTAGTGATCAGCAATAACTGGTTAAGCGAGGTAAGACCGCACGCCATTGAGCTTATAGCTTCAAGCATGCCATATTGTCATCTGAGTACTCTTAGGGGTCTCTAATTCCATAAAATTTTGAGGTGGTTGGTCACCTTGAATTCGTGATGGTGGTAGCAGCAGCAACCGCCCACAAATCGAGTTCTGAGAGGCTTCCATGAGGCCACCCCTTTCTCCGATTTAGCCACCACATAGGTGATTAGCCTTGGGGGAGGCAGTGATAGAGTTGCCCCCTCTCCTACTCCACGCACCAGGGGGCAGCCCCCCACAGGCATTATTGTGCGTCATACAAGACCATCAATTTTGTTGAGGCTAGCTTGTGCTGAGGCATCTCTAGTCATGCCATTGTTGCCTCTTTAGAGATCTCGGGGATCAATTCGAGTACGGAGCGTACGGCTCAAATGGTGCATCATAGGATTTATAAGTTGCTCGAGCATTTATAAGATGTCTAAATATGTTTGATAAAATTTATGAGAGATGAGTTTATAAACTTTCAAAACAAAAAATATTGGAATTTTATACACTCATTTGAGAAAAAAATAATGAACTCTTTAACTTATTTTGAAATTTTAACAAGTTTTTTACATTTTCACCATATTAATTACAAAACTTAAAAAACTTGTAAATTTCATGGTTTTATTTATTTGAATACTTTAAAAGTTTATTTTGAAAATAAATTTTAACATCTTTTAAACTCCAAAAATAGTTTATAAGATATAAAAATTTATAAAATCTTTTACATGAATTTAACAAACACTTAGTGATCTAGCATATAATTATTTGAGATTTTATAAAATCTTTTAAATTAATTATTTATTGTAGCATGCCATGTTGCATAAAGATTTTAAAAGAAAAAGGGTTTTAAGAAAAAATTGCATTTTTGGTCCCATAATATATATGGTGTTTTGCACTTCTCATTCCAATTTAATTAGTCCTACCATTCTCAATAAACGGTCGCGTGTATTACACATGGTGTTTTTAGTCAAGAAATTAATAGAATTTGAGACGATGGATCATGAGTGTTAAAAAATTAAAAAAATTATCCTATAATTGTCGAGCCTGATTAATTTGGGACCAAAAGTATGAAACACCCTATGCCATGGGACTAAAAGTATAATTTTTCCTATTCATATCTATACTATTATAAAAAATAAAAAAAAAAGAGAGAGAGAACATATTTTATGACTTTTGTCTTCAGATTGGATGTTATTTTATTTAATTTTACAATTTTTACGCTTTAAATTTTTTTAACATAAAAATAAAAATAGAATATTGAGGGTGAATTTGAAAATTCATGTACATTTAGGTAGTTATAATACCAAAATTTAAATATACTAAATTTTCCCTTCTACTTATCTCACCCATTCAATAAAACTAAGTTGTATTTGTAATATACCTATTCAAAACAACAACTAAACTCCCCATTATTTCTCTTACAATTACTGTGTACTTAAAAAACTTACATTATTTCTCCTACAACTATTTATATACTTTTTACTTTTATGTTCAGTATGCAATTATAGATACTAGCAACTTTGACTCTTGATGTGTGTTAAAATTTTATAGCATTTATTTATTCTTTAAATGTTACTCTAATTTTCAATATTTTTGAATGCATTTATTTAAATTTCTATGATATGTAAAAGAAAAAACCTAAGATAGAAGGGAAAACAAAAAATGAAAAATTGGAGAGGAAAAAAGATAACAACCTTAATAGTTATGATAATTAAAAGATAATATTAAGGATATTTTAGGAAGAATACTCAAAAAATAGATAAAAGGGAATTTGTGTTTTATTTATAAAATATAGATATAAAAATACATATAAATATTTTAAATGCATGTCAATCTTTAAATGAGATAATATAGATAAATAATATATATTATTTAAAAAAAATTATACATGCGAGAACCACGTGCAATTATAGTCAATATAAAAAAAAATATGTGCCATGATTTTTTATTTAATAGTCAAGAAAATATGACACCACCATATAAGTTGGGTTTAAAAGAATTTATAATATGCCATTGAAAATTTTTCCTCGGTAATCTACTGTAGTAACGTACCTCTCACGATCCCGTTATGAGGTACTAGTACCAAAGCGGTCTGTGGCCCCATGGTGCCAATGGCCGATCCATTTTCCAAGTGAGTATCCACACGACAAACCTGCTCATAGGAATTTTTGCACAAAAGGAGAGACAAATCTCTCACCGTCTTTCTCCGTATGGCGGAGGACGACGATGATGAGACGTTCGGAGAGTTCGCTTTCGCTTCTTTCCAATCGAAATCTCAATTCAACTGCCCGAATTCATTTGCCAACGTCGACGACGACGAATGGGGCGATTTCGTTAAATCCCCGCAGCAATCCAATCCTTCCAACCCTTCTTCCAAGGAAAATCATCCAGCAGATAATTCAGTATCACCGCCTCTATGGGTGAGGCCCAGTGGCGCTTTGCCGCTTTCGATTTTTGGGGATGCTGAGGAGGAGGAAGATAGTGTCGCTGTTTCTGGTGATTTCAATCAAGGGAAAACCAATACGGTTGCTGGGGATTCCAGTTCCACTTTAGTTGACAAAGATGTATCGAATTCTCAGATTCTTAGTATCGCCGATCTGTATAATCAGTATTCACAGATCAAGCTTGAAAACGGGCCGGGTTCCAATTCCAGTGGCATGGTTGATTCGGTTGAAAATGGAATTTATTCGAACTCAAATCAGAATGCAGCTGGATCAGCGCTTACTGAGTTGAAAACTGTGAATTTGAATGATACGGTTGGTATAAGTGATCGCAGTCAGCTGACTCAGCTCACAAATAAGATTGACAGCGACGAGTTTAGTTTTAGGTCATATGTGCCCGATCCAAGTGAGAATGGGGACCTTTTTGGCGGCTGGACTCCGGAATTTACTGAATTCAGCTCAAATTTGAATAGAACAATTCCAAATATGCAGACGGCAAGTTCAGATATATATATGGATGGTCAAAAACAACAGTTGGATGGTTTTGATGCTGTAATTGATGATGATGGTGATGACGAATGGGAATTTAAGGATGCATATTCAGAATTCCGGACTGAAGAAGTGAATAATAACGTAAGTAAGCATTCTCATAGTTTCACCATTATACGGAATTGCAGCTGTGAAGAAGTATTCTTTAGTTGTTTTATCATTTATATTGGTTTTAAGCTTATTGATGGAAGGCCAAGAGTTCCACTTCATGTGAAGCTACGGATGTGATCTTAACTTTGGCTTGGATTGGTGGAATTAATTGACTGTAGGCTATGCGAAAATTAATTGTAGCTTAATTCAAATTCAGAACATATGATTACTTGCTGCAGCCTAAAATATAAATTGGACATCTTTGAAGTAAAATATTTATAATCTTTTTCATTTGCTTTGTTGAATGTGATGAATTTTATCTGAAGGTTGACTTAGTGGCACATGAAGTTTCTGAAAGAAGTGCATACTCATCTGGGATCGGAAGTGGCTCAAGCACGACACTTGATTTGTTTGGTACTTCAAATGGATCAATCAATTTTTTTGCAGTGTCAACTGAATCAGCTGATTATTTTGCTACCTCTAGTGGTATTTCTGCCACTTCCAAAGAAGTGGATTTGATTGGTATTCAGCCAACAATAGGAACAATAAATGGTTTTACTACAGATACAAACTCAATCATAGAACAAAATAGCATTAAAGGTCTGTTGAACCATAGTACAGATGTTGAAAGTGCAGAATTCGACGAAGATTTTGGAGAGTTTACTGCTGCTTCTGCAGAAAATGGACCAAATCCATGGGTATGTTGCTATTTTGTCCCCTTAACTATTATCCTAAATGATTATGTCGCAAGATTGTGCCTGGTAACACTTCAATACTTATTTCAGGAAGTATCCACCAGTGATGTTCTTTCTCCCACTAAAGATGCAATAACTACACTGGATGGAAAAATCCAGGTGAAGTAATTAATTGTTTCACTTGAGAAGCCTTTCTACTGATAATCTCTGTCCTTGTTTTGTTCTCTGTATAGCTAGGGATTGCCTTTAATAGTGACATGAAACCTGCAACTCTTAAAAATAGAATTGGTTGATCTTTACCATGAACTGGTGGGTGGTTAGGCATAGATCCTAGGTTCATTAATCATGAGAGCACATAGCATATTCAATTAGGTACATCATACATGTGAAATATATCTCAAAGTGCTCCTTGTTTACTTTTTCCTGCTCCTTTGACAAAATGACGTGCTTTCTATTTTGCAGTATTGCCTTCTCAAAAATTGATTGTGTGCCCTCCAATTTTATTGGCTTTTGAAATAGGGTTAATTACTTACATCCTAAGTTAGGACTATTTACAGAGAAACCCACAACTATGACAAATTTACAAAAAGTTGGCCATTAAAATTGATGGAATTGGTAAAATAACCATTTTATCCATAACTTTTAACATTGAAAAATATAGCAACAACATAGAGAAAAAAGACATAATTGATCTTACTTACTGGAATTACAAAAATACCATAAAGCTCATTTATAAAAAATATGTATTAAAAAATATTTATATATTCATATATATATATATATACACATATATGTATATGTACACATATACATATGTACATATGCATATATACATATATACACACACATACACACCCCAACCCCCACAACTATGACAGATTTACAAACAGTCGGCCGTTAAAATTAATGGTGTTAAAATTAATGGAGTTGGTAAAATAACCATTTTATCCATAACTTTTAAAATTAAGAAAAACTATCAACAAAATAGAAAAACAATGACATTATTGATCTTACTTAATTGAATTACAAAAATGCCCAAAAGCTCATCCATAAAAAATTTGTATTAAAAAATATTTATATATTCATATATATATATATATATATATTATAACACACATATATCTATACATATATAAATACAATATGTACATATATATATGTGTGTGTATATATATATACAAACAACCCCACCCCAAGCCCCACCTTCCACCCCCATGGTCATGGCAGCCATGGAAACTAGCCAGCGGTCGCTGGCAGCAGCCACTGCTGCTATGGCAGTGGCTGCTGCCATAGCAGGGAGGCGGGGTGGGGGGAGGGGTCTGAAGAGTGTTGCCATACATACATCATTTGAATTTTTTACTCTTTAACTTTTAAAAGAATCCTTATCTACCTAGGAAGCTGTTACATTGCATATCAAAAGATGCTGCTCCCTTGATTTGGCTGCCGAACTTTCTTCTTTTTCTTTTCTTGTGCTGAGTATGATTGTTCACTTTATAGGAGAAGGATACAAAGTTGAATTATAACAGAGGTGCAATCCCGCTCTCTATATTTGGCAACGAAGAGCTAGAAAGTGGTGGTTCTTCAGATGTTCAAGATGTGTTTATGCAGCAGTCTGCTTCTGATCAAAGAAATAGCCGTACTCCTTCCACAGTTACTTCTATCAGCGATCTGATATCAAGTTTATACAGCCAGGCTGAGCATACTTCTCCCACAAACACTGTCAAAAAACCAATGGAAGATGAGTTGAGCCTATCCGACATGGTTTCTAGTCTCAATCTGGTAAATGATGATGATCATCTTGATGATAGTTCATGGGATTTTAGGGATGCCTCACAAAAGAGAGTTGACAATGAGGCATCTCCTTGTAGTAATGGATGCACACATCTGAGCATCTCTTCGAAGCTGAAGCTGAACAACTTTTTAGATTTCTATTCTAAACTAAGTGAAGAATTATGCTTTGTCACTAAATGCCATCTTGAAAGCCTAAGGGTATGTATGACAGCGAAGGCAGATTCTCAGTCCTCTACTAATTGTAATTAAGTTTCTAGGGTAGCATTAAGAAAATTTTACCAGAAAATTTTACAGAACTGCATGCTTTTTTACCAGTCCTTTTGTCACAGCTAATTTACCATAATCTGTTCCTTTTTATTAGCAAGCTCGACATAATGCTGCCCTTTCTGGTGATGATGAAAGAGCTGCATCTCTTGATAGTGAATTCCAGGTGAATCATCTGCTCATACTTTTCCATGGCTGTTTTTTAGTTTTAGATTTTTCTCCCCAATTTAAGTGAAACAGACTATGATTTTACCTCTGTGGTTCTACTATTATGAGTTGTGATCATCATAGCTCTAATATTCTTACTTTTAGAATTTTTATAGAATATTTGACTGGTACAAAATATAGAACACGGGATTTGTTTAGATCCAAGCATAACAAAGATGTGAAACAAGAAATTCAGAACTATTATGACTTGTGACCGCCATAGCTCTAATATTCTTTCTTTTACAATTTTTAGAGAATATTTGATTGGGATGAGATATGTAAGACGGGATTGGTTGTTCTCTATGAGACTTCCTTGAGTCCAAGAAAATCAAGGATATGAAACAAGTTCTGAATTTCTAGTCTTCTTTACCTCAAAAATATGATCTAATACTAGTTCTTTAATTTAGACAATGATTAGATCTGCGCTAACTTTCTGGTCAGTGTATTGTGATTGCAAAACAACTAGCTTCTATAATATCTATTAATTGCATAAAATGTGTATCATTTCCTAATTTCACAATTTCCTACCTTTCTCTACCTCTTTCTATGGGTTTCTTTAACACAATGTTTTGGACATTTTCAGATCAGGGGCTTTTGTGTCTACAGAAGGTCAAAACTTTTTAGATGGAATACTTCGAGAAAATTTTACATTGAAATCAATGTCATACAGTGATGTTCAGCAAGCTTCAAAAACTATATCTTAATAGCCCATTGGAAAGAACCTCATTGGAAAGTTAAAGCACTTCTAGTGGAACTCCTTGCTGCTGGATTAATCTTCAGAAAAAAGCTCATTGGAGTTCTGCATTTTTTCTTCTTCACAGAAATAAGAAATATGTGCATCCTCAATTTCTTAAATCATCTTCATCAGAGATTTGCCAAACTTGCTCTGTTTCCTTTTCGGTGGTTAAACCATAAAGAAACTTCAATTTGAGCTTTGTTCTCTTTTGTTTACTGAGAGAATTCCAATTCAAACTTCAATCTACTACCATTTCTTTTCTCTTATCCTTTTTATTCTTTCTGTAGCCTAAGGATTGTGTTGTAGTATAAAATTAGTAACTTGGCAAAAATGGCATAAATTGTTAGTCCTTATGGTTATGGTTGCCACACCATGGCAAGAAAACATGCATTGGAGAACAGAAATAGAAAGGAAAAGGTGATAGAATTGCTTGCTGGTTTGTTTGCTGCTGTGGGGGAAAAAAGTGCTAAAGAACGCACAAAAGAGATAAGGAAGAAGAGAGAAAACTGAGAAAAAAATGATCTTGATGGTTCTATATAGGAGCAAAGGATTGGTTCATTTCCTTTTAAAAACTTTCTTTGGAATGAAAAAGTAAAATCAATATGAAGGATGCATCCAAAAGAACAGGCATTTAGTTGTAAAAGCCAAACCAAGTTGCTGATGGAAGCAAGTGCAGTGTTTCAAATATTTCACCAAATTTTTAGATGAAGGATTATCTCATTAGTTTCATTTGTTCACTTTGATAAGTTCTGCTTCTTTTCATTAATTTGTGCTGAACCAGGCTGTGGTCACAAGCCAATTCACCCCTATGTGAAGCCTTGTGTTAAAAGTTACAAAGATGTATTTCCTTCAAAATTGCAATTAGCTGTCTTATTGTGTTTGATTTTCCATAAATTCTTAATATCCTTTGCAAAGGTACATACTTTGTATAACTATGAGAAGGTATTAGCTATAAAATTAGTTGAGGTGTAAGATGTAGGAACCAATAAAATATTAACAATTTCTCCTGTGTCATAAAAGCATCACTAAATTTCTCAGATTCCCCATTTGGCTATCATTTTCCTTGTGAAGTAATGCAATAGTCGTTCAACCATATGGAAGTGAAATAAATTGTTTTAGTTAGTCATCAAGTTGTGGGTAAGCTGCGCGTTTCTTGATGTAAATTTTCAAAATTTTGATTCAATATTCTAGAAGTGCCTTTTCAAGGTTGCACTTTGTGTAAATAAATTTTATTTGATTACTTAGTTATGCTCTTGTGCCTTGCCTTTCCATGTGCATCAATTAATGTTGTCCTCAATCTTATGTAGTGGGTCTGCAAGGAACTTGAACAAATGAACTTCCTCTTTGAAGAAAGCAATTTGCAGGATCACCCTTCAGGAGATAGTTATCTCAGTGAACTTGTTGAAGTTTTGCTGGAGCCACAGTTTCAAATACTTGAGTCAGAATATCACTTATCACAAAAGTTGTTAATAGTATGTTGTTTGTCCCTTGATCTTTCACCTGATAGTTATATGCTTTCTAGTACGAAAATTTTAACTTGTTGAAATTTGAGTTATTGATATTATTCCACAAGTTTATTTTACATATTATATCTGACTCTCATCATGTGGCACAAACAGAATACTTCTATTAGTATTCAAATCTATCCTCTAATGGAAGCATTAGTTTCTACCTTTTCTGAGAGAAAATGAAAACAAGCATTGCCACTTCTATTAGAGTTTAGAATTGGCTTACTTGCCTTTTCCTTTTGTCTTTTCATTATCTTGCTTTCTGTGTGTGCATGCTGGCTGTCTTGCTCCTTATGATGTTGTATTTTGGTGGGCAATAGGTGGAGAAGGATCTGAGATCAGCTATGGAACTTATAAGACATACAACCAATATGCTTAAGATTTTGACAATAGGAACATTGGAGGAACAGAGGGTGTATATTTCCATATGGTCTGAGATGATTTCTGTCTGCACTCAAGAGTTAAAACATGGTGCCTCGATTTGGAATCAAGCGGTGCAGAAGCATGTTCAAAGTCAGTTATTATCTGAACCTCAAGGTACTGCACCTTAAAGTACTTCGTTTTCATGATGAGAGGAACCAATAATATCTATGGTAACAGAAATGTATTAGGTGAAGCATTGATGATGAATTGGAAGCATGTTATTTTACTGCCTACTTATGCTCCATTTTAATTCTCTCTAAGATCATAATAATGATTGCAGGAAGGAAGTTTGTTTTAGCCCTTGGAGAGATCTATAGGGTGGTTGCGGTTCTTGGAGCTTCAGCCAAGCTTTTCAAGCCTTGGATTTTGTCAGGTTCGATAGATTCACCAGCCATCTATATTCTTCTAGAGGAATGTCATGCTGTATGGTCAACTTCAGGACTTGAAGAAGCTCTTTCAAGTGTATCAGCAGCAACCGCTTTGGATAGTACGTCATTAATCAAGTCCATGAAGCACATTGTTGATCTTGATGCACTTACGCTTCAAAACTATGTTTTCACAGAACAGGAATCTAGGTGTCGGCTGTCAATCCTAACGGCAGGAGTGGCTCCAGGTAGGCAGATTTCAAATAAAATAGCTCAAAATTCTTTCTTGTTCCCTGAACTGATTAGTAGTCCATGAAATATGACACTGTATTTTGTTGCCAGATATAGATGAATATGACAAATTGAACTTTGTGATTAAATATGTTCATCTTTTTAGCATCTTTAGGATCCAAAATGTCAATTAATTGGAAGAAGATAAAATTCATAGGAAAGAGTGTTGTAAGCATTGAAAGAAGACTAACAATTTTGAAAAGATTTTATTAGAACTTAAAATTGTCACTCAGATACTACTGGTTATGTGTTTAAGAGCAAATAATGGATAATGACTAAAGTTATCAATCACTTTCCCATGATGACCATTGTTCTATTTTCATCCACAGCCAGACATTAATGGCCCGTTTGTTTTTGTTTTCTAGGCTCATTTTCATTTTCTGCTGAAAATAAAAATAGAGTCATCAGCTTATCCCCCATTTTCACAGATATTTTCATTGTCAAAATATTCTTCTTCCAGACAAACTCTTACACTCTCTCTCCATTTTCACTTTTCATTTTCTCCAACTCACATTTGCGCGATTTTTAATACAAAAACACTACATTTTCGATGTACAACTCATTTTCAGCCCTACATAATCATTAAATTTTAAACAAAACATCCAAATAACATTTCATTTTCAAAAACACATCTATAACTAACTCTTCACTATTCTTTTTCACTAGAAAATGAAAATGCCTCTAGAAAACAAATCTAAATGGCCCCTAAATTGAAGTTGGTTGCATTATACGATCTATCTCAGATCTTGTAAATTTCTTTGCATGATGTTCTGTTCATCATATTTTCCTTCATTTAACATTTCTAAACCAGGCATGAAGATGGTGATGTGGGGAAATGAGCAGTGCTTTCTCACACTTGCAAATCTGTGGGCAAATTTGATAAGCCGTAATCCTCCAGCATTGCCACAGTTAAAACTTGGCTGACAAGGACAAATGAGTGTTACAATCACTGATAATGTGTCTAGAAAGCTTTTCTAGATCGGTGCTGTGGCAGTCCATACAGGCAATACCGAGCATGATTGGATCCGGCTTCCAATGATTAATTCTTCCAGAACAAAACAAAGATTTTATTTATTGGAGCGTATATCTGCTTGCCTGTCAGCATTGCACTGCATTGAGTTGATCAAACTGCAGAATCAAGATTTGAGTTGATGCGATGGTTTTGTCCAGAAAAATGATTCTTTTGTTTCTTCTCTATTTGAGCTATTGCTATCAGTTTGAAATTTTTTCTTTAGGAATTCTCTTCTATAGGTTTTAATAGTATTGTGAATGTAGTGTTTTTTCATTTTTTATGTTGTATCAGTGTTTAGTTTCTGTATAAGTTGACTATGGGTAAAATTCCCTTAAAACATTTTGTGCCATTGCTGCACACTTTTCCTCAGAATTGGATCGCCAGGTTATATTAAGTTATGCTTTTCTACCACGAAAGCAGGGCAAGGCCGTGCATATTTTTTATATATATTTTGCCGTAATTATGTGTTCCAATTTCTCTATAATCTCTCTCTCTCTCTCTCTCTCTCTCTCTGTGTGTCTGTGGTGCGTGTCTATCTTCCCTTGTATGAATGAAGGTAAGTTATTTATCAACTGAGCTATTCTATATCTGGTGTGCAAGATTTCTGCTAAAGATCTAATCCCTTCTGCTGGTTTTGGCAATTTTGGTTTCTAACATGAAATTAATGTGATATTTTGTTTCAGAGATGGGATAGCGCGCTGGTAGGAGCTGATTTCCTCCTGTCTTTCAAGTTTTTTCTGTGGATTGCTATGAAATCTCTAGGAGACTTTGAGGTTACTCCCTCCTCCCTCGCTCCCTACATTAACAACTGTTTTCATGCATAGCATTCAATCAAAATTCAAAATGTGTCTCTTCAGTTTTGCTGTAGTGTAGTGAGTTTTGGAGAATTAAACAAAAGTATGTATATATATATATAATTAAAACATGAATTCACAATAGTCATATATAATTACTCACCAGTCACCACTCCAATAATATATAATCAATTAGGTTTAAACAGGTCTAATGGATACGTACGTACCTCCACAAGACTATATGTGAGTTCTTTTATTGCAAAAATGGCTGTCGTTCGGTTCTTGTTGCATCTATACGATATAAAAAAGAAGGGTCATTTACACACTCAAAGTGGCGATTACGCCATGCTACACCAAAATTTATTTTACCAATTATACCCTTAATTTTTAATTTAATTTTAGAAGTGAAATTTTCACTTAATTTAACATTAGAAACACAAATAATATAGTGAAAACATAATTAACAAATTTTATGGAATGTATAGGTAGATATATTTAACAATTTTAAACTTTTTGATGTAGAAATAATTTGTTGAATATGAGTTTATATTAATGGATATTACTATTATATTCTATTGATGCGATTATTGTTAAAATTATATTATTAATAATGTATATTGTAAACAATTGAGTGCTTTATTTATTAATATAATTTAATATTAATAGTATGATAAATTAATATGCACGTAGGACGGCGTGCCATGAGCACTAGTTTTATAAAAGGGAAAGCGGAATGTTTCAAGTGCGGAAGGATTCTTCAACAGTCACTCTTACTTGTGGAATTTTCAACTTAGAAAAAACAAACAGAAAATAAGCATAACAATTACTGAGGATCACAGCGGTTTGGCTGCCACACTTCTCAACTCCCTCAAAAACCAAACTATGGCATGACATATTAAATAATAGTGCAATAATGATCATCAATTAAGTAATAAATAATTTTATTTTTATAAATAATAACTTTATGGTAAATTAAATATTAATAAATATTGTCACCATTGACAAAGTGATGAATAAAAATAAAAATTTTATTGCAAAACACAATAATAATTTCCATATGTCTCACTAATTATATCAATAATGATAATTTAAACCACTAATTTTGTCCACAAAACAAAAGGTAGTATTACTTATTACACATAATTAGTGACTAAACAAAAATGATTGTATCTATATTATTGATAACTTCCAAAATATAATTTAATATTTTGTCATTATTGTTTTTTTTTTTTCAAGCGCTCAATTGTTAAATGGATGCAAACAGAAATTGAAAGAAGCTTATCTATTTCTCAAGCCGGGTAAAAGCAATTCCAAATTAGACCAAAATTAAGGAATTTGACCAAGTTAGGTAGTGGAAAATATGACCTTAGCAATACACCTCTAGGTTTATGTGGGATTGTCCTAATCTTCTTCCTTTCCCCATTCTTCAAGTAGCATATCAAATATTTCTTCAGGGAGATACTTCTTCATGCTTTCTTCATTTATCTCCCTCTTTAATACCTTATCAGGCAAGTATTCTTGGAGGGTATGCCTCAAGCAGAAGTCATTGAGAACGTCTCTTTCTTTGGCCCCTCTTTTGGACTGAGGAGCGAATCATCATGAGTCGGTCCTTGACTCCAGTCCCACCATGCTTCTTCTCTTTTTGTCACAGGTGGAGTTGTGGCCCTTAGATAGATACTCCAAGCCTTGCTCTACGCTAAAGACAGAATCTCTTATCGGTTGAGGAAATAGGTAGCCCCCACCCATTTTTCCTCACCTTATTTAACAAAAATTGAAATTTGATTTTGGCACATTTGGATCCATAAATTTAGCTTTCAGTATTATCAATCACACTTGATCATCTGATTGATTAATGGCTATATCTTCAAATTTATTTACTGTGGAAATTTTAGATACATAATTGATTTGATAGAGAATATAATAAAACTAGCATGTGTCCAGTTAGAGGTGTCTAAACGGGCCGGGCAGACCGGCCCGGATTGAAAAAAAAAATCGGCTCAACTCGGCTCGTTTAATTTTTTAATATGGGCTAGGTTGGACCGGCTCGCTTGAAAACCCATCTCTAGCTGAAATTTTGAAACCCAGGATCGGCTCGGCCCACGGACCGTGAAGGATCGTGGGCTAGCCCGCTTAGCCCGCAATATTTTTTAATTTAAATTATAAATTATAATTTTTAAAAATTTAAGAATTTATAATTTTTAAATTATAAATTATAAATTTATAATTTTTAAATTGCAAATTACAAATTATTAATTTTAAAAAATTATAAATTTATAATTTATAATTAAGAATGTATAATTTATAATTTATTACTTTATAAATGTATAAATCAATAATTAAGAAATTTTAATTTTTAAATTATAAATTATAAAAAAAAATAAAAATTGAGAAAGGTGAAGACCATATTGCCTCAATTTGAAGAAGACGATGAAGAATGGCTTGAAACCGCATCCACCATCGCATCTCAATTCGAGAGCGATTTAGATCACTTGAGTGAACGACCGGTTTATCATTGAACATGTTTAGATGTTTAGCTATTAAAAAGTTTTTTTTTTTTTTTGTTATTATTATGTACTTTCATTTAGAGGTTTGGTCAAATCCACCTCTATGTAATTATTTTTTCTAAATTAATGATGGGTAGAGAGGTCCATGCCAAACCCCTCACCACCTTATTTGAGGGTGTTTTTGAAAAAATATAATTGATAAAAAAAATATATAAGTATAAATTTCTAAGTTTTTATAAAAATTTAAGTGTTGTAAAATATTAAAAATCACATAAGTATAAATTATTAAGTCTTTTAAAAAAGTATAAGTGTTGAAAAAAACATTAATAATCACATAAATATAAAAACTTCAAAATTTTAAATTCATTTATAAAAAAAAAAGAAAAAAGAAACTCTCGGGCCAACCCGCGAGCCGGACCGCCTAGCTCGGCTCATATATAAACCGGCTCACCTATATAGTGGGTTGGTTTTGAGCCGAGCCAGACTTTTCCATTTTCAGCCTGTCACGGTCCGGACTGTGAATGGCCCGCTAGCTGGCCCGACTCGGCTCGGGACCGCCATTAACCGTTTTTCGGCCCGGCTCATTTGACACCTCTATGTCCAGTGCGATGCACTGAAAATGGTTATATAATTGAATAATTTATTTATATTTATTTTACTTTATGTGATTAAAACATGAATTGTAATTATTTTTAACATTTTATGTAAAAAAGATCTATTACTATTTAAACAAAATAATATGAATATTTCAATTAAAATCATTATGTTTGAAGATAATTTATACTTTAATAAGTTGTAGAATATCAAGAATTGCTCAATTGAAGTTTATAAATTATACAAAAATTTATAAAATGATAAAATTTAAAAAACAAATAAAAGAATTAAGAAAATAAAAATAGAGCACAATATTTTACCGAATATGCTTTTTAAATTAGATATATATTTATACATACATATTTTGATATGATAAATAAGCAAATAAATTTTTTTATAATATAAAGCTTTTTGTATGATTTCTTAATAATGTGAAAATTGTACTTACAATTTTCATGACATTTGAGAATTTTAAATATTAAATATTTATTGTTAGAGTAACTATATAATATCTTTGTACTTTAATCTATGAAAATAGTTACATTAGGTTGTTAATTATTTGATAACTAATTCAATGAGTAGTTTGTAACATATAATTTTTATAAGTTAAAATATCTCTTAATATTAAATATAACTCTGATAAGTAAAATTTATTTATTTTATTTATATATGTAGTTATTTTATTATTTTTGAACGTATTAATTAACATATATTATATACATAAATAAAATAATAAGTTAATTTTCTGTATTCAGTTTAAAATAAAAATATCAGTCTCTCGTAAGTTTCTTTTATAATTAGAATATAAAATTACAAATAATTAAATGGATACTTATTTTCAGTCAAAATTTTCTGATCTCACATCATTAATCTATGTAAAAATATTTTTATGAATTATTATAAGCAAAAATATTAAAATAAATGTGTGCGATATATAATTATAAATAGTGTAATTAAATATATTGAAAAATATAAAAATTGGTATCATTTGCTATTTAAATGGTCATTTATCGAACTTTTCAAAATTTTCATGAGTTATTAATAATTTTAAATTTGAAATATACATTTTGGGTTTTAAACATGTCAATAAATTACTGGTTTAAAATTCTTTCAACATATGAATTTTAGTATATGAATAATATATTAAAATACGAACATATATTTTTTTATTAATTAAAAAAAATTCTAAACTTGTTGCTTAACTAATATTGCATGCTAAATTGCCAATAGTAAGATTGATATGCAATTCATATAATATAATTCTTGAAAAGTTGATCAAAATTAATACATTTATGATTAAAATTTTGATATACATTTAGTGATGCAACAATTATGCAATTTTCTTTAGAATTATCAATTCTGTTATGAAATGAAGGCTACTCATAATTAATTTTTAATGCAATTTCATATTACAAAAAGATTAATAAAATAGTACATAATTTAATAAATCATCTCATTATATTATAAAATTATATATTAAATACGGTGTAAGAGGTATATTAATATTGCTACTATCATTTTAATTGAATTTTTAGAATAAATAAAATAAATCAATTTTTATTGAATAAATATTGAATTCAACCAACTCACTTTAAACTCAACTCAAACTTACTTTGAATGCAATCTGCTTTCAGACCACCTACCTCAATTCACATTGAACCCAACTCATTTTAAATCTAACCCATAAAAAATTCATATCAATTATTGTGTTCAATTTTACTAGTGTGGCTCATGTACTATATAGGGAAAAAGATTCTGCTTTCATAGAAAACGCAAAAAGAGAGTAATTTAGATTAATTATTCTAGAACTTATATATTTTTTCAATTATATGAAAAAATATCTAATTTACTCAAAATTTGTTGGATGCGATTTTTATTTTTTGTCTGATATGCCATTGGAAGTGCCATCATTTTTTATTTTTGTTTAATTCATGGATACATCAAGTGGTTTGTCAGACATGTATCTAAGGCTTGTTGACATGATATCCTATATATGTCCGACATAACATGAGTGATTTTTCAATTACCGATACATTATAGCCACGAAATTGTTAATATATGATAAATATTTTTCATATTTGTTTTATATAGTTCATTACATTTATATTTATATGGTATATTAATTATTTTAAGAACTTATTTGATATGGGATAGCCCAACAGGGCCCAGCCTGCTAACACTCGACCGGAGTGAGAGCTGGCTTGTAGCGGCCGAATTAGCTACAGACCCAACTTATCATTGGCTAGACAGACGATCGACCGGCATCTGATCTCACGATCCTTATTCGTCATGGCGAATATTAGCGCTCCCCGGTCAACCAGACTATGGTCGATCATCTTCAGAGTGTGGCCTTTATCATTCGACCATGAAGGTTCAATTACAATAGCGTTACATATTTGTAACAACAAATTTTCTTGTCTGCAAAATTTAAAATTACAAAACAAGAAAAATTGTACAAATAAAATTAAAATCAAAATCAATTAATCAACTGTTGATTCTATCTCTAATCTAATCATTTGATTCTTCCCTTCCAAATATAATTTTGAATTTGATGACGCGAAAAACGTCTTAAACGCTGTGGATCGCCTTTAAACTTGATTTTGAATAAAATAACATCAATTCAAGGGCTTCGCACCTTAATCTCGAATCAAACGCCAGAAATATATGAGTTTCGCGAAGAACACCTTGAACGTCGTGGATCTCTTTGAATAAAATTAACGTCAATTCGAGGACTTCACACCTTAATCTCGAATCAAACGCCAGAAATATATGGATTTCATGAAGAACACCTTAAACATCGTGGATCTCCTTGAATTTGCTTGAGAGAATTACTGGACTCCTTCAAAGTTTCTCTCGTCTGCTGGAATTTTTGTGTTGTGTCAAATGAGCTAAAATCACCCCTTTATATAGGTGCTTGATGGAAGACTTGTAGATTGACTTGAACTCCTTCAAAGGTTATCCTTTTGATAAAATAATATCAAATATCAAGAGATAATACCAAATATATTTGATTTGATATTATTTAGTATCAAAAGATAATATCAATATCAAATATCTTTGATTTGATTGGTCCATAGATGCAGACACTCCATCTTTGACACGTGTCAATGCTTGATTTGAATATAAAATAAATATTAAATTATTGATTAAAATTAACTATTTATCTTCTGGAATTAAATTTAATATATCCCAAAATTTAAATAGAAAATTTTAAATTAATATTTAATATATTATTTTACATGTGCCACTTCTTAATTGGTCAAAAATTTAATATGTTTACAATCTTGTTGACCAGAATATGAGGAGATGTCTTGTAAGAAGCATTGATCTCGACCAAAGAGGTCGAAGAGAGGCGACAACCTCTCGGTCGCATGGGATGACCTACCAGGCGGTGTGCCTCCACATTAATTGTATGCTACTATTCATACCATCTTTTCCAGCTGCGTCAGGCCATCGCACCTCCAATGTACCACCTTGTCCTAGGCAGCGCCACCTGAAATAGTACGCAATCTGGAGATGACTCAAAAGACCTCAAGTAAGGACAAAATCGTTCCTACCCAATAAGGGCACCATTGACATATCAACCCCACTAAGAAGGCTACAAATACCCTATTATCAGCCTTCAGTAAGGTATGCCATTCATCACTCTAAAGCCCTCACTCTACTACTCAATTTTCTAGTCGATATACTGACTTGAGCATCGGAGTGCGTTAGCCGAAGGTACCTTGACTAACCTGACGTTTGCTATTGATCACGGGACTCGACTCTATTACATCAAAAGTACTCTCCTCGACCTCCACCAGGTTGATCATATTGGATTTCAGCACAATATACTCATTAAACGATTCTTCTCCTCATCAATATTTATAGTCATATATTTATTCGTGGTGGAGAATATAGCACTTTCTGTTAATTTGGTTGTTAAGTTTAGCTGGGATTTAGTGCATATTAGTATTGGGGAAATGTTTATTGTCTGTGATGATAACTCTTTATAAACTATTTTTAAATTCAACCAAGATGTGAAGCAAATAGATGTCGTGAAAAAACAAGAGGCACCTCCTCTGGCTATGGACTATTTATTAGAGAAGTTGCTGGAAGTTGTTCATGTTGATGAAAGCATTAATACTGATAAAACTAATGGTAGAGAAAGGAGTAGTCAGATGGTAGGGGTGAAGATGATATGCTTGGTAAGAAGGTTGAGACTTGTAAGAATGGCAGTGCAAGGTTTATTTATTTATTTATGTACTGAAATTTTAGTTAAATGTCAGAGTTATATTAGTTATTTATTTGCAACATGATGAGGGTTTATGCAATATACCTACAAGTTAATGGGGTATGCTGAATTTTGATATAAAGTATGAAGAGTTATTTAAAATTTGTTATGTATGTTGCTTTGTATTAAGTTGTTGATTGTAAGGGTCTCGGAGATCCTGTTAGTAGGGGTGAGACTATTGAAGTTATGGTGGAACCTGTTAGTGAGAGTTCAAAAGTTGTGGTGGAGCCTGTTGATGAGGGTTTAAAAGCTGATGACACTAGAAATGAAGCAATATTGGAGCTTATTAGTGAGGGTTGACAAGTTGGAGACACTAGAAATAAAGTCGTGGTGGAGCCTATTGGTGAGGGTTTACAAGCTGGTGAAACTACAAATGAAGGTACTGATTTTGATGTTGGTCATCAACCTGGTCATGATAATGACAATGATGATGCTACTGCATGCCAAGGTAAATTTCAACGCTCTTTTTTCTTTGTGCATTTTGGTCTAAGTTTATATATCTAGCATAGACTTAGTAATATTTCCTTATTTGTTTTAGATTATTGAGGAGACAATAAAGGACCTTGTTGATAAGAGTTTAGACTTGGCTGAGGATGTAACAAATGAAATACAGAGGGATAGGAGAATGTTAATGAAAATGAAAGGAGTTGAGGATGTAGTAAATGAAACACAGAGGGAGAAGGATAATGTTAATGAAAATGAGAAGGGGAATGCTCATGCTGACGACACAAACAAGGTAATTTAACTGCATTTTCATGTATTGTATGAAGGTACATTTGTAATTTTTGCATAAACTTAGCAGGGTTCTCCTATGATGTTAGGGAGCTAATTATAATGTGTGACATATGTGGGTGGTTAGCTAGTAATATGTGTGATGTTAAATAATCAAATCGCTACATTTTTCTATGTAATATTAGGGTGCATTTGTAATGTTTGAATAATTTTAGTGTGATTTCTATAAAGTTAAGATAAAGAGTATGGGGTTTATTATAATATTTGGTAGAGGGGAAGGGGGGAAAGGTTAGTTATGTTAAATACTTAAGTCATTTATACATTCTGAAATGTTTCTTTTTCTTTTTGTTATCTATTTTAGATTGCTAAAGAATTCATGAGTGAGGCTATTGATATCTTTTATGGGGATCGGAGTTTGAATAAAGACAAAAATAATGATGGTGAGGATGAGGATGATAGTGGTGAGTCAGATGAAAGTGAGCCAAAGGTAAGTGAGTTAAAGTCAAGTCAGAGACAGGAAAGTGAGGGAGAGGAAAGTAAATCAGAGCCAATTGAAAGAGAGTCAAGTGAATCAGATGAGGAGTTTGTAGTTCGTGCTTTAGTATCTGAGCTGTCACACTGCCAGTTGGATGACCATTGTGAGGCTCAGAACTCATCAGATGAGGAGTTTTCAAACAATCCTATGGGAGGTGTTGCAGTGGTCATGGATGAATTCATCATTAAAAATCAAACTTTAAAAGGGAATGATGTTCTCTAATGTATATGCCCTCAAAGATGCATCGTAGGAGTACGTCACAAGATTTGGTTTTGAGATTAAAAGGATGAAAAATGATAGAAATAGAGTAACTCCCAAGTGTGATGATGTAATTTTTGTTTTCTATCGAAACAAAAGTGCTAGATCACACACGTGTTAGAGTTGATTGCTCTAAACAGGCAACTACTAAGTTGATGCCTGAGAAGATGAAATAAGTTCTCTAAAATAGTCCCAACATAAGGCCTAGAGGACTCATGATAGAGTTGAGAAAATATGGGTTGCTTCTGCTTATATGCAGTTTTATGGAGTAAAGAGAATGACAATTAGTAATATTGAGGGTAACCACTGCAAGTCCCATTCTATGCTGCCTCTATATGGCATTTTGGTGATAAAGAATAAACTTGGATCCATATTCCATACTTATGATGCAAATCCAAAAGGAAGTGAGCCTGAAGATTGTGTTGGAAACAATTCAATACCATGTGAACCTACTTTTAAGAGATACTTCATGGGATTATAAGCTCTGAGGGATGGATTTCTCAATGGATGTGGTCCTTTTTTAGGATGCAATGAATGTCACCTGAAGGGGCCTTATGGAGGAGTTCTACTGGAAAATGTGGTTCTTGATGAGAACAATGAGTTGTTTCTAGTTGCATTGTAGTAGTTAAAACTAAATGTAAAGAGAGTTGGGGATTTTTTTATTTTTTATTTTTTGAGTGCTTATAGATTTCTTCTTTGACTTAAATGGTTCTTTTTGTTAGATCTGTAAAAGTTTAGGTGGGTAAATGTAGGACCATAATTAGATGAAGGTAGTACTTGTTAATTTTTGCAAAGTTAAAGGTTTTCACTATTCTATATTTAAAAAGTTATAGGTTTTCCTATAACCTGTTATTTGTGTAAAACATAGATTGATTTTTTGTTGGCATAACTATAAGATTATAATCACATGAAGGTTATCCTTGTTATGTTTTTCTTGTTCTATATTTAAAAAGTTAGAGGTTTTCCCAAGTGCTATTATTCATCTGCGACTTAGATTTTTTTTTTTGTTAGGTCTATAAAACATTGGGGGGGGGGGGTGTAAAGGCACAATTATAATTATATGAAGGTTGTCCTTTTTTATCTTTTTCAAAGTTAAAGTTTTCCTTTGATATGTATTTAAAAAATCTTAGGTTTCCTAAGTTCTGTAATCTATGTGCAAGTTAGATTGTTCTTTGGGTAGGTTTGTAAAATAGTAGGGGTTAATGTAATATTATAATTACATTACGGTTTTCCTTGTTATGTTTTGTAAAGTTATAAATTTTCTATGTTACTCTAACTTTGTGATATCTATTGTAGGGTGTTATTGAAGCTATCAATAAGGTTGCTCCCAATGCAACGCCCACCGTTTCAATTAGCAATGTATGAGATCAAGAAGCATAGGCAAGCTGCACATGACTGATTGATGGGAATACCTGTTCTGATGTGGGTAATGCATGTTTATATATAGAGTAAATTGCAAAAACTCCCCCTATGAAATGTCTCGTATGCAATTACCCCCCTTATGTAATTTTAATTATAAAAAAAACCCTTGTGTTACATAGTCAACGGCATTTATGCCCTTTTTGGCCATTTGGTGTTATACACGCGCTTGATATGCAACTGGTAGTTGTATTTATCAATCAAAAATTCATTTTTACCCTTTGCAAAAAGCCCCTTGTGTTATTTCGAATTGCCAACCCCCCCCCCCTTGAGTTATGAATTTAAGCAAAAGTTGTCCTCAAGTAATTTAAGCTTGCAAAGCCAAGTGGAATCTGATGGCTCAGGCTCACTTCATTTATGCTAGAAGTTATAATAATATTTTGTGAGGAATTATTATTTTCTATGTTATGGATTTTTTTCAAATTAAACTCATGTTTGATACTTAAAGATGAAATTTTCTGATAGGAAACAACTAGCAATTAGATATCTTGATCTCAATGAGGCATTGCATAAAATGTAGGGGTGTTCGCTGTTTGGTTCGGATCGATTTTAGGATAAAAAGCTAATCAATCCAAACTATATAATGTATATTGGATCGGTTTGGATCGGTTAAATTTTTATTGTAAATTCAATCAAATCCAATCCATTTTAAATCGGTTTGAATTGGATTGGTTAATTCGGTTTTTTAATTTAAAATTTCAATTGAAATATTTGATAAGTTACTATTGATAATTAAATTAATTTAATCAATCGATTTGTAAATTTCATTTAACTATCATATCATACTAATCTTGTGGAATTAAGTCAAATTATGTAAGTAACACGCAACTATAAAGTTATAAGCCCACAATAATTATTCATATGTATTTAATTTTTGAAAGTGAAAAAATTCTAAGTTTATTTTATTTTAATTTATTTGTGTATTTTACAATTAAGATATATATTTTTTATATTATTAATATATAAATTTCGGTTTGGTTTGGATTGGATCAATTTTTGAGATTAAAACTGAAAATCAATCCAATTCGATTGGTTTATAGAAAACAAATCCAATTCAATCCAAAAAAGTTCGGCTTTGATCGGTTTTCGATTTTTTGGATCGATTCATTGGTTTTTTTTTTTTTTTGATTGGATTGGATTTGAATACCCCGAATAAAATGAGTTTCCAGTGATGAGTGTACAATAAAATATTGAATTGATATTACTATTGGAATGATTTGTATTCCTACCTGACATTTTGCCATTCTATTGGCAATTTTTTATTTTTTATTTTTTATTTTGTTTGTAATTTCAATATGGAGAGACAAACACAAAAATATATTGCTTAGAAATATGGAGATTGGAGACAAATACAGAAAAACCTATTATGAGATTATTGATTCCACCAAAGAAATTATTAGTTGACCATGAAGTAATTTTCTATTGCATGCATTTACATTTGATAAGTATACAAGGGGTATTTACATCAAGTTACACCTAGTCAATAGTAAAACATAATTGGGTGCAGTGAATAAAGAAAACACTAACACAAGGGTTTTTTTTTGCTAATTTCAATATCAGGAGGGGCTTTTTGCATAGGGGTATTTTCGTCAAGATGCACCTGGTCAACGGATAAATGGCTGTGGGGGGTCGTGAGCAATTAATATTGTAACATGAGGGGTTTTTGACTTAAATTCATATCTCAGGGGCTTTTTTGATAATTAGAAGTAATACAGGGGTTCTTTTCGCAATTTACTCTTATATATAAGATTGAAGAATAATCATCTCACCAATAACATTTTTGAATCTTTCAACCGCTGGATAGGTGATCAGAGGTTAAAGCCAATTTTAACCAAGCTAAGGTTAACGTTTGAGAGAGGGCAGAGATGGACTAACTATGTGTATAAGAGTGTTGTTGCTAAGATTAATAGTCTAAAGGAGGATGTTGTAGTCAGTTGACAATCAGTAAAGCACATGAGTTTCAAGGTGTCAAATAAAGGGATGCACTACATTGTCAACCTAGATAGTAGGAGTTGTGATTATACATAGTAGGATATTTCTAGCATTCCATGCAAGCATGCTATATTAGCTATATCCATTGGAGAGAATTAGTTTATGCATATATTAGCTTCTACAAGACTGTTTACTCGAAAGAAAGACTAACATTGCATAACAATGAAACCATTGGGCAATACTTTTTTGGCCTTCAAACTTGAATCCACAGCCAACAAAAGTTCTTTATCCAAAGAAAAATAGACTGCCAGGTAGACCAAAAAAGAGCAGAAGAAGAGAGCTATGTGAGGCACCATATGTTATAGAAAGTAAGAGATCATGGTCTCTTAGATGAAAAACCTGCTAGTCCTTTGGGCACAATAAAAACACTTGCAAACAGACATCTCAGTCCACCTCTTAGAATACAAAGAAGGTTTGAACTCTATGGCTGATTACATTGAGGCATATCTAAATTTTAATACTTCTTGATTAACCTTTTTTTTTTCTTTTTTTTTTTTTGCTGAGAAAAAGTGATCAATCCATCTAGTTTGATGCTAAAACTCCTTTAGTTGAAATATTGAGACAAATGAAGAAGAAATAGAAGGCTAAAACTAGCTCCACATCTGCTGAGGAACCTATGCTATTGGTGTGGAGAGGGGGGGGTGAAGGGTAATATGGAGATGCTTATTTTTGTATTTGTTGTTTCTAATATTGCTAAAAAACTATTATGATTTTTTTGTTTTGTTGGGATTGGGATGGTTCTATTGGACTTGAAAGGCTATTTTTGTTGATTTTATATGGTTATTGTTGGATTGTATGGCTGTTTTTGTTGCCTTGAATGACAGTATTTATAGAGTTTTGGTGGATAGCCTACCTATATTTTGTAAGTATTTGGATGATGAATCTATCAATCTTTTAATATTTAAAGGATTGAAATGTAAGGTTGTAACAATATTTATCATTGTTATGCAATGTTAGTCTTTCTTTCAAACAGATTCGATATTTTCTGCAAATCTCGGGGGGGATTTGCAATGTTCCAAAATTTTTATTTGTGAAAGAATTGTTATATTCAACTTATATAATCTTGTGGTTTTTCCCTGGGCTAAAATCAATGTTGTATTTTGCAATTTACCATAAAAAAAAAAAAATTACAATTTGAAATGCAAAATCAAACATAAAAAAATTCAAATTTATTAAAAGAATTTGTCAAACTGCCAATTGTAATAGCTTACAAAAAAATTAACAAATAAAACCTTATAATCTCAAAAATATTACAAATAGATCAAAGGCCATTTTTACCATAATAGTAACCAAAGGTCATTTTTTAATTTTCATGTAAATTTTTCAATAATGTCACTAATTTTCTTAATGGAGACTAACATATTTTGAAAAATGTAAGGTGGAGCAAAGCATTAAGGGGTATTTATAATTTCATCAAACATGTGAGTTTTTGGGTAATTCAAGTGGAGTCTAGACAAATTATCCCTAATACAAAATATTCAATTGGGGAAGGAAGGAATTGAGATTCACCTAGTTTAAAGTTTCAACAAGAAAATGCTATTGATACAATTGGATTGAAGTTTGTAATATAAAACAATTGAGCCAAAAACTTAAATTTTTATGCATTAATTAAGATTAAGAGAGTATTTTGATGAGCTTTTAAGCTTCTTAAAACATCTTATAAGATGTTTGAAAGTTTATAAGATGTCAAAAAGTGTTTGATTAAATTTTTAAAAAAAGATCTTATAAACTCTCACAATAAGATGTTAGAATCTTATAAGTTATTTGAAAAAGTAAAGGATTTCAAACTTATTTTTAAAATTCTAAGAAACTCCTTCAATTTTAAACATATTAATTACAAAATTGTTATTATTAATATCTTATAAACTCTAACATTTTATTTTATTTAAATATTTTGAGAGCTTATGTTTAAAATAAAATCGAATATTTTAAAGGCTTCAATAACATATGATAAGATATAATAGCTTATAATATTTTTTAAATAAATTTAGATAAACATAGTATAAATTTAAGTGTATGATGTGCCAATTGATAAGTTCCACTCTCTACCTCATTAAAGGTTATATATATAGCAGGCATAAGTCCTTTTCAATACTTACTTGTATAGTCTTTAGTTACCAAATCTATTAGTTACCCCATTTCTACTTTTTGCATAGAAATTACTTTAAAATCAAATTCAAAATCAAGAATATGAAAAATCCAATCCTAAATTGGTTTGAGATTTAAATATGGTATCATATGTTTTAAAGAAATATTTACAATCAGTGAATGATTGAATTCACTTTCAATGAATAATATTCCTGGTATCCTAAATTTATCAAAATAAAATTTTATTTCTTTAAGTGAAAAAAGAAATTATCTTCGCAATAAAAAGTATTAATGTGATACTATTAATTAAAAATCATTAGTTTTTAAAGCAATATCTGAAAATATGTATAATTTATAATTTATCAATATTATCTATAAAATTTTAGAAGAAGAAAATATGAAATAGTATAAATGAAAATAAAAAGGGAATCATGAGAAGAAATGAATCATATCTTAAAACGCATTCCCACGTTCTAAAAGTATGAATGAGGCGAAAATTAGAATAATATTTTAAGAATAAAATGAGAAGATAGCCGTTTCCGTGCGTTTTGTCTTTCCGCAATGGATTCGACCGTTGGAACAACTACACACATACTATCCGTTACACAAAAGCGAGTGCCCATTACTTGTTGACCTTTTCACTTCACTTCTTGAGGCAGACTGTCTCAGTCTGAGAGAGAGAGAGAGAGAGACCAAAACACACGATCCCTTAAGCCCACCAAAGCAGATAAAAATGGTTGCAAGAAGCCCACCAAAGCAGCAGAGGAAAATGGTGGTGGTGCCGCCTCTCAGTCCCACTCTTCTCAGAGAGACGGTTAAGAAGGTGAATAAATTCTAATTGGGCCCTTTTTTTTTATTTTCCTTTTGTTTTTCCCCTTAAATAATAACAGAACAAGAATCGATCACTTCAACTGGTTCTTGATTGAATTTTAATTCCATAACATACAGAAAAATGGTAGGAATTATTCTGATATGGTGTGTGCGTGTATATTTTGAAGGTGGACAAGTGTATGGCTCGATTGCAGGAGCTCCAATACACAGTCGCTGGTGGAAGTGGGAGAAAAATGATTTCTGGTGTGAACCTCAGTCCGTCTCGCCGTAGTGGCAGCTATTCGCGGACGAGTTTCCGCTATAAACAGGAGTCGCTCAGGTATTTTATTATTTAGTCCAATTTTGTGTGAAATACATGGAGATGGAGAATAGCGTAATTCATATCTATGTTAGCTAATCGCTCGGTCTGGTTCAAGCTGAAGTGTTGTTTATACTTTTGTACAATTTTACTATTTTTTTTTTATAATATTATTTGGAGTATTCTACAACACTTGTTGATATTCCCATGGGTTTATGGAATATTTATATTAATCGGGCTGCTTCGGCGTCTGTGAAAAATCTTACTTATCAGATTTCACTGGAATAAAAATGACTCATGATTGGAAATGGGATTGTGAATGCTTTTAAATGCAAAATAAAGAAATCTAGGGAGAATATAGTCAGTCTTCTTTGATTATAGAACCTGTACCAGACAGAAATCGACGAGATGGATTAGTTTAGTTTGCCATGCAAGTCAAATAGGTTGTCTGATGATATAATGTTGTCCACTCCTCCTTGTTGCTTAATCTGTATGATTAGAGCAACTTAGATTGGCTTCACATGTCAGATATTGTAAGAGATGAAACAAACAGAAGAGAGAAAATGGAAGCCTGTTAATTTTCGGTTGGAGAAGCAGCATTTTGCCCATCCTTTTCCTTTCTTTGTGGTTCAGCCTTCTTTGTTTTATGCCAATTGCAAATCATATATTGTCATTTGTATTACTCAACACCAGCCCTTGTGATTTTGAAGGATTAAGAATGCTAATTCTCGGAGGTCTCCACCTGGAAAATTGCCAACAAACACAGGTTGGTTATCGTTTTTTTTTCCGTCATATATGTAACCGAAATCCGTTTGCTAGTTAGTATATTTTCTGACTTACATGGGGCGGCACTGCTGTAAAGAGGAATGGCGGCGAATGTCATTGCCAGCAATGCTCTTGGGAGAGACCATGGGAGAAATTTTACAAGCAAGTCAATTTGCAAGAAACATAGTGGAAGCAGTGTCTTCCAAGGCCTACAAACCAACCACCGATGACCCAAGAACTCCAGTGTCAGAGAGGAGAAAGCAGAAGCCAACTATGCAACACTCTGAACTTCACGCACGGAGAAAGAGGGAGAAACAAGTTGTGCTACAAATAATACGTTCAGAATCTGATATGCCATCTGTTCAGCGAGCTAAATCGCGAATAACCTTCAAGGCTTCGCCCGTGCAGGACAGAGATTGTGGCAAAGAGAATTGCAGGTATATAGCTAACAGGATTTCCCCAAGGAATAGGCCATGGGTTAGAAAGACAGTATTATTTCCCAACCCACTCTTTCATTCTTCACCTACATCAAAGCATCAAAAGTTTTCCAAGACTAAGTCGCCAGTGATTGCAAGAAATCAGCAAACTCCACATAAGTTCTTGATAAAGTCCCCTCCCTCTGCCTCAAAGTTCCAAGTGAAAATCAAAAGCCATCCACTTTCTATTTCTCCCACAAGAGCAATAAGCTTAGGCAAGAAATCACCGAAGGCTTCAGCTGCAGCAAAGATGAGGAGGTCATTTTCACCGGCAAGGCTGGCAAATAGGTTAGTGTCCCCACTGAGAAACAAGAATGCTGTGCAGAAGAATGATGAGGGGGCTGCTGTAGCAAAGCTGAGAAGGTCATTTTCGCCATCAAGGCTGGCAAACAGGCTAGCATCACCGCTGAAAAGCAGAAAATCTGTACAGAAGCATGGGGGAGTGAACATTATGAGTGGACTTAAACAGCGTCCAATGCCTTTGTCAGATGAATTCTCTCATCAGAGAATTTGAGGAAGCAAGTTTCTTGTTTGCTGTAATAAGATTTAGATTTTCTCAATGTCCATGTTGAATGTGATATATTTGATTGATAAATATATAGATGTGTTTTCATCTTTTGCTTTTCCAACTTCACATAGATTTACATTTGGTGCATGTTTCGAGTCTATTTTCAATTAATGTGGTTGTGGTTCTGCTACATTCTTAGATTAGATAAAAGTATTTTCCTCTTTTCAGTTGGCTTCTTTTGGTGGTGACCGATAGTCACCTGTAGCATATTGATTTCATTGCTCAATTGTCTTATCTGGCTGCAGTTAGCTAAGTCTTACACTCTGAATATTTGGGAGTTTTGCAATAGAAGAGATCAATATGGTCCAAAAGAAAATCTCTGCTAGATCAGTAGGATATATTTCTAAGGTAGCAAGTGGGCCATGGAAAGTTCAAAGAATGTCGCCTAGATTTATATATTTTGATCTGTTTATTTATTTATTTTATTTATTCTCACTATAACTATAGTAATTTGGTCATTTGGAGTAAGACAAATAGAATGCAACTTTCAACAGAAAAGAGGAGAAGAAAAATGAGTGAGATCAGCATTTATATCAAGTGAAAAAATAAGCTTTTTCCTTGCTCACTCTCTACATAGAACCAAACCAGGACAACATTAGCTGTCTCACAAAATAATTATAGATTTTGCTTCTAGGTTCTCTCTGGTCATGCTAGCTTTTCTCTAGATTTTAAAGTCATGGGTTTTCTAAGAAAAAACATTTTTTAGCTAATCACATAACCAAACAATGTAAGCAACTGTCTCAAATCGTTATACACATATGATCAAACATCTTAAATTTGACCATACTAAAAAGAATACAATTTGACAAAGCAAAATAGGGAAGTGAGGAATCAAGTGAACCAAAATCCTTTTGCTGATAAATTGTGTATTATTAAAAGAATAGCATGCCATACACAAGCAGCTTTATACATGGATATTGTTGATCATCAGAAAGAAGGATCCACTATCATCAGCATACACTTGCAGAACCTATAAAAGCAAGGAAATTGAAATATCTAGGAGAAACTATACAAGTTCAAAGCTGTTACTTCAAGTGGACAACAATGACTTCCTGTTATTTTTCATGCCTCTCAACTTCAGCGGACTCCAGACCAGGTGTTTCTTCTGTAGTGCTACAACTGTTGGATGCTTGGGCCTCCATGAACCTGCCTGTGAAGGAGGACTTCCTTTAAATTTACTACTTTGTGGGCCTACAGGTGTTGCTTCTATTGTTGCAGTTGACAGTTCCCTTGATTGTGGCAATGGAGAAGATACTCTTGATGTCCTCCATACTCTTTGTGGATCCCAGACAAATGATTGCCTACCCATGACAAGGCCATCCCTTAATTTAACAGTAGAGCTGCGAAGTGGAGTTGTCATGTCTGTGTTAGATTCAGGGCGGAGAGTTGCAATGGAAGCCCTTCGCTTGGGCTGAAGGACCTCACTTGTGGGCTGAGGAGGTGGTCTTACAGCAATAGAGCCTCGTCTTGGCTTCAAAATTGGCCTTGCTTTTTTTCCTTTCATTAATGTTCTTGATATATTCTCTTTATCTTCATCCACAACTGGGAGAACAGACATCCTGTTTTTATTTGAGGGAACAGAAGGAGGGATGGGCATAAAGTTAGTAATTCTTCGAAGTGGCAACCTAAGTTTTGTTGGAGCCAGAGGTGGCTTTTTATCCATTGAGGTCCTCTGTGCTTGGTTGGATGTTGACAAAGCTGACTGAGAGTGAGTAGAAATTGAGGCCAACACTCTGTTTTCCTGTTTTAGTCTTGTTTTCCTTTCTTCTGCTAATTGGTTTTCAAGATCCCGAATCTGTGGAGCATTTCAAATAATCTCAGCAGAAAGAGCAGACAGATTTCCAGTTCTGCTCGTAATATAGATAAAACTGTGATCAATTGAAAAACTGTGCAGTATAAGGCCATTTCTACCTTTTCTTGAAGATTTGGGCATATATGTTCTCTAGCGGCAAGCCTTAATTGCAAAGACTGCAAACCGTCCTGCACCTTTTTTGTTTCCTTCTCATCTTGTTTTGCTTTTTCTGCCTGTTCATGCATGCATAAAAGTAGAAAAAACAGAGATTAGTTGGAAGACTTCTTAAATCAATATAGCATGGATTCTTGGACTAGATTTATGCTTCATACAAGCTGCTTGTATTTCAAAAGCTCTGTATGATCTGTCTGTCTCCGAGCAGGCCCATGTTCAACTCCTCGCACACGACTTGCAAAATTCAAGGAGCAAAGAGTTTCTCCTAGATCAGCCATATTTGGGCTGATTTGGACGAACATCAAAGTCTTACAATCTCCTCCTGCATTAAAGTCCCCTAGCGTTATTGATATTCAAAGCTATAAGAAGTAACCATTAGTCTCCAACCACAGAATGTTCGACCAAGACAGCATTTCTATAGTGTCATAACCATAACAATAACTAAAACAATTTCAACTTTTCCCATTGTCTTCTTAAGGGTGATTTAACGCATGCTATTTATCAAACTTCACATTACCATAGCAACACAATAAACCAAATTGCAATGGAAAAGTGTGCTTGCCACAACTGAATATTGTTAAAACACTAGGCAACTCACCTAGAGAACTTTGCAGTATATGAGTGAGTTTCGAATTCCTGATTTGTCAGAAAAATAAACATAGTAAAAAAAATGTTGGAATAGTACATAGCCACATAAATAAACACACACACAGAGAAAAAGGAAGGGATACCTGTATGGAACATGGGATGTTTTGGAGGCAAGAGCAGAGATAACATCCCCCAGAGCTGATAACGATTTATTTATGAACTGAGATTCCTTCAACCTATCACCATCAACTTCAATTCTACCAACACGCTCGCTTCCTGCCAGATCAACCAGCCACAAATGGCTTCTTGTCCTTAGTCCATTTATTAAGTTCTCTCCCACAACAGTCACACACAACAAGCTGCAATTATATTAAGAAATAAAAAGGACAGTTATTGATTCCTTTTCACCGAGTTTGCCTTAGAACCATTAGTCAGTTCTATATATATAATATATGTTGGATCTAAATCAGAATCAGATGAATAAACCAAGAAAAAGTAATGCAGATAGAAGGAGCTCATAATTACCAGTGAGAACGGCTACTTAGCTCATTTGCGTTGGTTGATCCAACAGATCTTACTCGACTTCCTGATGAGAGCAAACCCCAAACTTCATCCGTACCATAAACACGAGTCTCAACAAGTCCAGGGACTTCCTGAGTACCTTCAGCTGATTGTTTTATCTCCAACCTGCATTTGCCCATAATTGACCCTTTTTTGTAAAAACTATTTGATGTTCAAGTAGATTTGTTCTCATTATATTGAGTCCAGTTTTAGTCTTCATGGTCAGTACTACAGACTATTCTATAGACCAAGAGTTAGAAAGATCAAAAACTATCTCAAGCACCTTAAGAGGGCTCCATTTGTCAAAAACAAATGGGAAGGGTGAGGAATATGGTATACATTTCCAAATGTGAGAAATTGGTTGCTCGCATAAGTTACCCTATTTGCACACTGAGGTTAAAGAGAGAGGGCCTGGGATGACGGGAGGTGAATAACATATAGAGTTTTGAACGAATAGCTCCGACTGACATCTTCTAAGCTACTAACATCAGATAAATGCAGTAGGACTGGACAATTGGGCAACGGAAACTTAGAAACCTTTCTGACTTATTTTACTTATCTCAGTTTAATATTCCTAAAATATTTCCAAACCATTTAAAAGAAGGGTCAGAAGTTGTCATCTTAGAATAGTGCTATTCTTGTACACATTATACATCCTAAGCAAATCTATTTCCACAATTTTCATACAGATGATACATTACTTTTTCTTGATAAATGTCTTAGAGTAGAATGAAAATGTGCAAATCATGTCGGGCGAACACAACTTCGTAACAAAAGCCTTAACCAATTCATCTCCATAACTAAATTTAGATAAGTGAACACTTCCGCGACACTGTAAAATTGTTGAATCCTTTAAAATATAAATGCATTGTTTACCTAAATCTGTAACTAAATGAAAATCTTTTTCCACCTCTCACGGATTCCCTTTAAAATTTTCTTTACTAGATGCAACTTCATGCAATTATTCGTTTTAATTTGAGATTTCAGAAACTCTCTAGCATACTGAAGACAATAGAAAAGGCAAGCAGGCAAAGATTGATGGAAGCTTACTTCTTCACTGGTTGGTTTGAGTTCTCAACCAGGAGATCCCTTATCTTTTCATTGTAAACCTCTAGCATGCTGACAAACAATTCATATCTCATAATACTGCTCCTCTCATTAGATATTCTAAAGAGCTCCTCCAAAGTCCTGTAATTCACCCCCCTATTTTCTGGTGTTCCTTCCATTGTGTATGTCTTGCCGGTGCCTGTTTGTCCGTAAGCAAATATGCACACATTGTAACCATCCAAGACAGAGGTCACTATAGGCAGAGTTTGCACAAAAATAGCCTCTGCATTTAGAAAATCATGGGTTTATTAATGTAAGTGGTCCAAGAATAATCAAAAGAAGAGTCGAACAGCTTACAGAATATGGTCTGGTTTGACATTACCTTGGTTGTCCTCAGGTCTGAATACATGATCAAACTTGAATAGCTTTCTCGAAGAATCAGAGCAAGTGATCTGTAGCTCATTTTCCTGAGATAAGTCAAAATTGACGACTGAAGTGGAACCATTTGCAATCTCATCTTGTTTCAGTGGCCTACACCTACAAAAGACTCTAATATTTCCTTTAAGTTCAATCATTTCATTGTAAAATTTCTTTCTTTCTGAGCATTCTTCAAGATACTTCTTCCTCAGTAATTCACATTCCTCATGGTACTTCTTTTTCAGAAGTTCATGCTCTTTGCCTAAAATTGAATAAAATACATCATACGAATAGTCAATTATAGACCAAAAATCCTTCAAAAATCTCAAAAGGCTGCAAGACAATCCATAAGAAGTGACGTACAAAGATTCTGAAGAGCAGAGAAAGCTTCGGAGCCAAGAAAAGAATCAGCAGTGATGTCCTTTACTTCATTGCATACAAGTGCATGCTCCTTCCTAATAATCTGAAAGTAATGTAATACTTAGAGTCAAATACATATAAAAGAAACCTTTGAGCTTAAACAGTCCCCATCATCAACCATACCTGTACTTTGTTGCTGAGATTGTTGATTTTCTGAAAAATTGGTAGAATCTGCCCCTGATAAGAACATGTTTCTAGGGCCTCATCAAGGGCACAATTGGTATCCACTATATCACCATTTTCTCCAAATTGCCCTGTGCACAATTTCCACAACCAGAAAATCGGTTCTTTAACAACAACAACAACAACAACAACAACAACAACAATAATAATAATAATAATATATCCTCAGGCTTCAACTTAACTTCCCGGAGTCATCTTAATAATATCTTAAATTTTCTTGGGGAAAATGTTCAAGATTCTCCGGTAAGTCTATGGATGGCATGGAACTTAATGCCAAAAGGCAGAAATCTGAAATTCTAGAAAATGATTTCCACCAAATGAAATCTTTAACTTGGGTTCTTCTGAGGTTGGGTTGGGGTGGGAGGGTGGAAGGAGCACACAGTACAACTCCCTAGAAGGGAAAAAGGAGAGAAAACTACAAGACACAAACCAGCGTCTTGTTTTGGAGTCTCTACCATTTGATCTGCGTTAAATTTAAGGTAAAGAATATATGAAAATGGCATCAACGATCACCCTCTGTAAACAAGTTGGTAAGAAGTTAAAACATGAAAAATAAAAAAGTTGCAAGAACAGGAATAGTGAATGCGAACAAGTACTCCGACCGAAAATAGTGAGAACGTGATCGAATCCGAACATAAAGCTTCTGGATTTTGATCGTAAAATTTCATACATACCACCAACACCAGCACAACCACAATGTTATTATACGGCACACACACATATATGCACCTGCCTCTCTTGGTGTGTGCCAGTGCGTGTATCTGTGTGTGTGTGTGTGTGTGTGAGTGAGAGAGAGAGAGAGATACCATCCATTACTACGGCGAAACAGGTGCTCGTTGCTTGATTGTGTAATGATCGGCGAAGCAAAAATGAAAATTTCAGAGCTTAATTGAGAGAGAGAGGGAAATAGAGGAAGGGGGTTGTATTTGATAGAAATGGCGAACGGTGAGGGCAACGGGTTTTGCGAGTTTGAAATTGGAGCAATCTTAGCCGTCCATATTAAAGAGCTCCCTGTAACGGCTATAATCTTTGTCCTGGGACTCGGCCGGAGCGTCCATCGGGTTAAATGAGACCGACCCATTTTGTGCTGCGGTTTGAATCTCATTTAGCGTTTTATTCTTACTTAAGCTTAATTTGAATAGGCAAAACAGTATAGGCAAATCAAATATTAAGGGATTGTTTGGTTATGTTTTTTTGTGTGATTTTATTATATATTTTGAGAGAATGAATTATTGAAGAATGTTAAAAATTATTTTTTAGTATATTCGTTTATGTTTTGAGGAAGACATTTTTTATTGTAGCAGTCAAATCAATATATTTTTGTTAGATTTTTGGAATAAAAATGAAATTGAGTGATTTTTTTAATATTAGAATAATAATATTATATATGATGTATATAATATATATATATACACACACTGAAAAATGTGTGTTTTGAAGGGAAAATGGGGATATATTTAGTTATGTTTGTTTTGGGGAAATATAACCAAACCACTCCCTAAGTTTGATTGATAGTACTGTCCCTCATTAATCCACTACTTAATTGATTGGCATCTGATCTCTCATATGTGTGCAGAAGGGGTGTGAGTGATGCCATAGTGACAGTTCTGCACAAGTTCGTTAATTAATAGACTATAATACATTTTGCATCTTTAAATTGCACTCTATTTTCTTGTCTGATAAGTGTAATAAGATTTTATTAAGTAATAGGTATTTTGTACCTTTAGATTGCATCTATATTCTGGTGCAAATTTTGGATTTATCTTAACACTTGTCTTTTAATTGAATTATGTACTAGTTAATATTGTACTTAGCAAGATTGTGTTTTTCTCTTAATTGAATTGTCTGGTCAATTAAATTCATATAGTTAATAAATATAATTTGTTGTTTGGTAAAGTAAATATAGCACTGATTATTTGGTTTATTGATCATATTAAGTTTTCATGAAATTTTTTGTATGTATTTTTGTGATTGCCATATATAGTAGTTTTTTGGCGAATTAAATTGTTAGCCATGTTTTTAATTGGGAGAACTACTTAATTTATATGTAAGTGGTTTAGTCTTACCTCTAAAAGTACAATAAGTGGAAGAATAGTAACTGGATTATGAATTCAAAATCAGCTTTTTGGAGAATAAAATATGATTTTATTATGAGTTTAAAGACTGAACAGGAAGTGATAATACATAGTTGGAAACTAATTTAGTCATACTTTGAGCTCCAATGCTACTAGCCTTTCTGGTAGGTCATGTTTTGAAAATCCGACCGGTGACCGGTGGCCAGTCTGGTTCAATTGAGGCCTGAAAATCGGTGCCGATCAAAACCAGTCAAAAACCGGTTGAACCACTGGTTCACTCTTCTTCTTTTTTAATTTAAAAATTACTTTTTTTTAAAAAAAAGTTAAAAAGAAAAAGAAAAATTATGAATTGAAGATGATAATTAAAGATTTTGGACATGTAATTTTTTGAAATATGAATTTATTTTCTTGAATTTTAATGAAGTGGTAGTTATATGTGAATGCTTATGTTTAATTTGTTATTTTATTTTATTTAATCTCTCTTAAATTATATTGAATATTTAACATAGAAGAATTTATTTGTACTTGGAGTTGAAGCATGAAACGAATGATTACTTATATTTATGTGAAACGTTATTTTTATTTATTTATAGTTGACTAATTGTGAAATAGTATTATTTTCTAAAAAGCATACTTAAAAATAAGTAAGTTGAAATTTTTTCAAATAATATTCTTTCTATATCAATTGGAAGTTTTATTTTTTATTAATATTAGAATATTATATATTTTTATAAAATTAAATATAATTATTACGTCATTATGACGTCATACCGATCGAATCGGTGATCCAACCAGTTGAACCAGTAACCAATAAGATTCCTAGTTATTTGTTCGGTTCGATTTTAAAAACATTGCTGGTAGGTTAACGAAAAAGGGGTGGTCATCAATCCATTAAAATTTACTAATGTAGAATGATGAATGGGCAGAGAGATGGTTTGGAAGAAAGTGAATCAATCAGTCAAAGACGATATGATGACAACTTTTATATTTGTATATATGGCAATAGTTATATGTTTGTCAAGTGCATTTACTAAGATATAGTTTTTGCCCTTGAAGGACAATAAGGTGGTTGTTCAACTTCAAGAATTTATTGTATTTGGATCTTTCAATATTATTTCTAACAATTTCCCTCTAATTAGCGATTGCTCCAGTTTGCAACACCTAAACTTAGCTTCCAATCAATTCTTTGGTTGATGTTGGGACTTACTTTCGACATGTGGGAGGGAAGCTAAGTTTAATTAACCTCAATGATAAATTGATAATCGGCTCACAGATGTTCCAAAAGCTGCCAAGTTGGAATATAAAGTTTCTATATCTTCAAGAAAAGCTCACAGATTTATATGATTTATGCAGAACCATTGTAGAATTGGATAATTCTTACAATAATTTGACAAGTTTTGTGCCAGAAAATATTATTTCTTGCTTTGCTTTAGAGCTTCTTGATTTATCTAACAATAATTTCTTCTGTCAGTTGCCTACAAACACACTCTTAAAATTGAGCAATTTAAAGGCTTTGGTGTTATCTTTTAATAATAACTCCATCAATAGGTTGCATTATTCTTTGTCAACGTTGGAGACTTTAGAAGTAAGTTCCAATAATATTTCTAGTTTGTTTCCTGCTAGGGTTAATCACATATAACCTCCTGAGGTTTGGTCTATGTACAACAAGGTCCAAAGGTTTCACGAAATTACAAATATCCCCCTCAGGCTAACGGTCAACCGTTAAGTCAAACGATTTTTGTAAAATGACTATATTATCCTAGACTTAATATATCAGGAAAAAAGGCGGAAAAAAAATGAACAAAGACTAATATAATCTTAACATTACGAAATAATAAAAACACCCATAAAGTTTTATGAAAATAACAAAAGTAACCTCAGGTAATAAAATTGCAAAAATACACTAAAATTATTAATAAAAAATATAAATTATAAAATAATTGAATAATTATATATATATAATACAATATCATATATATTAGTTAATATATATACATATACATATATATTTATATTTATACTTAATACATATAATACACATATATATAGTATATACATACACATATACAACTACATCCCATCCCTACCCCACCGCAACCCCCTACTGACTAGATCTGGCCATGGTGACCGCTGCCATGGCAACCACCATGGCAGCGGCAGCCATGGGCTGACTGCTACCATGGTAGCACAGCAGCGGCCGCCTGGCCATGTCGCGGCTGCTGCCACAGGCAGCCACCACCGACCAACCATGGTCGGTGAACAAAGGAGGGGTGGGGTGGGGTGGGGTGTATTTTTATAATATAATATTTATTTTTATTAATTAATTAAAATATATAACTTTTACCTATTTATTCTAAATTGATAAACTATTTTAAATTTTTTTATCTTATTTTTAATTAGATATATTCGTTATTTAAATAATTTATTTGTTTTACATATGATTATTATTTTAATAATTTATTTGGTTAAATTATTTCATATATGTTTATTATTTTAATATTGTATAATATGTAATTCAATTAATAAATATATTTTTCATTTAATATAATTAAATCAATTAAATTATGTATATAAATTATTTTAGATATTTTTCACTATTTAATATTTTTTAAAATTTTAGATTTTTATTATTTTTTTAATTAATTAATTAATTATTAGTATGTTAGATATTAATTTTTTTCATTTTTTATTTTTATTAATAAATCAATTCAATTAAATTTAATTATATTATTTTAGATGTGTTTTTATTTTAATATTATAGAATATATAATTTAAAATTATTAAAATTATGGTTATAGAAGATAATAGATTTAAATTTTATTTTTTAATATTTTACTTATTTTATTTCTTAATTAATAAGTAATTTCAACTTAATCTAATTCAATTATTTTAATTATAACTATTATTTTGGTATCACTAATCATTTTGTAATCTAAAATTATAAAAGCTATTTTATGTAAGAGATGAATTTAATATTTATTTTTCTAATTTTTCACTTATTTTATTTTTTAATTAATAAATAGTTTAATTAACTTAATTATATTATTTAACTTAAATTTAAAGATTATTAAGTATTTATGAAATTTTATTAATAATAAAATATATTTAAATTTATTATGTGTAATTTAAATAATGTTAAAATTACATCCTTATGGTATGAAAAATATTACAAATAGATCCAATGGTAATTTTGTCTTACAAATAACCATAACAGTAACTAGGGGGCATTTTCAAATTTTCATGAAAAAAATTTGATGACTTCAGTATTTTTTTGGACGGAACTTGACGGACTTACAAAATTGTAAGACAAAACAAAACCTCAGGGCGGTATTTATAATTTCCCCAAACCTTTGGGTTTATTTGTACATAGACCAAACCTCAAGGGGTTATATGTAATTATCCCTTTCCTGCTAAGTTATGTTAAGATCCTAGGAACAACTTCAAGGTATTGCATCTTCAGAATAATACGTTCACAAGTCCAATAACTGGAATTCTGAGTAACACTTTACGGATGGAGTCACTTGATCTCAAATTCATTTATTTGACTAGAATAATCTCATCAAGTTTGGGGTCTTTGTCCAAGCCAAAGGATGGCGTCATATTGTTGAATCAGTTTCATGGGCAAATCCCTCATGAGTTTATGTACTTCCAAAGTTTGTAGAACTTGATTCTTAGTTTCGATGACTTGACACGATCGATGCTTGCTAGAACTTGATTCTTAGTTTAAATTGGATGTTATCGTCAAATAATCAATTGAGTGGGGAGATATTGACTTCTGCGGACCAATTACGGGATCTAGTTATTTTGAAGCTTGGAAATAATTCCTTATCTAGGAGTATTGGCAATGGAAAGGGTTGGGGCAAGGATCACTACTCCCTGTCCCCATCCCTGCTTTCTCAAATTAGTCTCTACACCTAGCTCTATACCTGATCAGGAGATGAATTTTGTACATCTCCTCATCCAGTGGATGCGGGAACTTTCGTGGGTGCTCTTTATTCTCCATTTTCATTCTATTTTTCAAAATTGATTGAACAAAATATATAATTAATTCAAAAGCTCATAAATTATAAGATTAATCAAAATAAACACAATTCAAAATTTAAAAAAAAAAAAAAAAAAAAAAAAAGCAACATGAGATTAACCTAAATAAATACGATCTAAAATTAAAAAAATAAATAAATCAACTATAATGACAAACAAAATAAATTCATAAAAAGTTACATGCATCAATTCCTCACCCTCTTCATCATCATTTATCTAAATCACACGTGGTTTTCTCTATGCCTGCCTTCATACTCAATCAACAACTAAAATCCTCAAATCCATTGAGTCGGAATGGGTAGATACCCATGGATATCGGGTTGGATTACCATCCCTAGTTCTAGCAGGGTTAGTTGATTGCCATACCCAAGGGTAACGAGGTAGCATATTGTCATGACTCGACTAGAGACGTTGTGAGGAAGCAAGAAGCTAGAGGTTAAGGAATGTTTCAATTTTTTCTAGAATGTTGTGGATACTTGTTTTGTATAGAAAATTCTAGAGTAGATTTCTAGATTAATCTAGTCCATAGAAACTTTTGGAGATGTAATCAGAATCGTAGAATCAAACAAATCTCCACTGTTTTTCAAGATGTGGATAGCATAAAAAGGTGATAAGAACTCAATTGTAACCATATGAGAATCAAGCTAAAGTAATATAAGTTCTTCAGAGTTTGTCTCTCTAAAAAGCTTAGCCAACTCACTTCAGACACACACACACACACAACACTTCAAAGAGAGGCTGACTTAGCTAGTATTGCTGGGGAGGGCTCCAAACCTATGGGGCAACAAACCAGTAACGGATAGAGCGTTGGGTCGAGCGGACTAGGAGTTAAGTGACCCGTGTGAGCTTGTAAGAGACAAGTTCGGGACAACATGCTTTAGTTAAGATAAATGCTTTTATAAAGTAAACATAAGTTAGGCTTTCATCAATAGGAGAAGAAGGACGCCCATAACTCCTTAAAGTATGATAGCTTTCAAAACTTATTATCTAACTTAATAACATCTTACGATCACTAATCTTAAATTTTTCTCAAATAATGTCTTATTATTTTGGAACATGCAGACAATAATATAGTCCGACAAAAAAAATTAGGAAACTAAAATATAGGAATATGTATTCCTAACAATATCTTTTTATTTTTTTGCTCGAGTAAAACTAAGTCTCTCTACAATTTCTAAATGATATTTAAAGCATTAGGTGCAAGACATATTTAACTGCACAAGTAGAAAATTACAATAAATTCAAAAATTATATAAGGAACCCAATGTAAAAGGAAAAAAATAATATGCAAAAGTAAATTCCTCTTTTCTCTCTCTCTCTCTCTCTCTCTCTCTCTCTCTCTCTCTCTCCATTTAGGAAATGGGAAGGTATCATTCTTGAAAGAGTGGCTTCTTGACTTCTACAATAAATAACGAACATCTAAAAAGTTAGAGACTGTTGTGGTAAGCTTAGAAAAATATGAATCTTGGTAGTGTAGTTGCTGTAATAGTTGAGAGACCCTTAGCCAGATTATGCATCTTTGCTCTAAAGGTTATTTATGCAATACTCAGCATAGGTTGCAGAATTTATGTCAAGAAGGAAAGCGTGTAATAGGCCTTTGGTTCTTGTCATTAATGTATAAAAAATCGAACCGTTCATTGAATTGAAAAACTTACCGATTCACGGTTCACTGGTTCAATCGTTGGTCGGACCGTAATTGAATCGCAATTAAACCGTGACATCACAAAATGCCACAATATAAAACATAAAGAGCTTAAATGATATTGTCTAACATCACAATCCAAATTTCACAATTCATATTATAAATTATCATAACAATTTAAATATCTCAAGTCTGAAGTTTAAAGTTGAGAGTGTGTGAGTTAATAATTCTAAAGTCTAAACTCTAAACTAAGGGTCTTTTTTTTAACTTTTAGATAACTTGTGAGGTGTACTTAGCCTTCAAACTTTGCACTTAGATAAAAAAATTAATTTCATTAAAAATTAAATGGAAAAAATGGGTCCAGTTCAATTGAACCATGAGCGATTAACCAGTTCAACAATCCGACCGGCTGGTCTGAACGATTTTAACAAAATAGAGCATTTTTTTTAATTTTCTAATTTTTTGAGAAAACCAGACTGGTTTGCCAGCCGATCAATGGTCCGACTGGCCAGTTTGGTCCAATTTTTTAAATAGTGCTTGTCACTTGGAAAGACCATATGGTGGTTAAAGGACCATATAGCGGTCAACTGATGCATGTTCTAGCAAGGCTGTGAAAAGTAGACGTTTGATTAGCCATGGTAGAGGTAGAAGCTGAAAATAACGACTCATGGACTTGATTCTTGAGTTTGCCCTGTGATATCATAGGTAAAGTTGAAGAAATGGGTTGGATTTACATCTATGATAGGCAACATGTACAGAAATTGTTTTGATTTGTACGTCTTATTAAGTTATTTCATATATAATGCTATCACTAATTATTTATTTATTTTTAGATATAACAAACTTAAAGGGTTTGATTGGGACTTTCAAGAGCATTACGCCTGAAGCTGAACACAAATTTTATGTGAAATGCTTATATGCAAATTTTAAGAATTTGTACAAAGAAGAAGACTTGAAATAGGTACGGAGTGTTACATTTGCCTATAGTCTAGAGCAATTCAAGAAACACATGGACGAGATTAAAAAACAAGAGAGCTTATGAATAGTTGATAAAAGAGCATCCTTCTAGCCAAGTCATATCACATTTTCCTACTAATGCAAATTGTGATATAGTAAGTAATAATTGCCACCCTATAGTAAGCTGGATTAATAGATAGTCACGATATTTGTTGCTATCCTAAAGTCATGATTGCCACCCTTTGTGCGGGCACTAACAGCAAATCATGACTACAAAATAAAACCTCATTAACTCTCAGCGGTTTCTCATCTCATATTCACAACCATGAGGAGACTAGGAACCAGTCTATGATCATGTTGCCAAAACACAAAAATTCTTACGACAGAATAATAAGAAAGACTCTAGAAGTCATCAACTCTATGTGCCCAAAATGAATTATGGTCCTTTTATATAAGAGTAAAAGTTTGACCATTAGAAAGGATTAATGGCCACTAAAACACCATAAGGACACCATAAATCCAATATAAATAAGCCCAATAATGAATAGAAATAAAATGGTCAAACATTAGAAAATCATAATAAAATAATTGATGAGGCCATAAATATAAAATAAATCAAAAAATTTATATCAAAATTAAGGGGCACATTAGTTGTGATATTAAAATACATAATAAAAAGATTATTTGCTGGAAATAAAATAAAATAAATTGAAGAAATTTTAAAGCTTATTTTCAACAATCCCCCACAAGGTTTAAAATTTCTGAAATCAATATATTAAAAAAATAATATGATGGCAACTTATACCGTGCAATCGGTGCATGTCTTCCAGGCTAGAACATGCACTTAGTATCGGCAATATTTGTTTGAGGGAGTCGTAATGGACTTAGCTTTGAATTAGGTCCCTTGAGCCAAGCTTCAATTACCACACACACACGATATTGACTTTAGGATATGGTTATAGAGGGTTAATGCATTAATGGCCCTACGCTCAATCTTGATTCTCGTGAGGTCTCTAGGGTTAGCCCAAACCCATACCACGGCCTATGGCAACTCTCACTTAAGTGAGCCCTCCAAAGGTATGTGTGATCCATACCTCACGGAAATCCCGCTTCGGTCTCACTAAAGGTCAAAACTCAGCCTAACATCAAATTATCCTAGCACTTCATCTTAGGCATGGGAAGGAGGTATCTCATGCACACTCTCCTTAAAATTAATGCTATATACGAGTCACGCAATATAGGTTGTTCCTACCCATTGAACCTTCTTTATGGGTCTACAATCACAAAGGTTAGGTTACTCCTGGAGGTGACTCCCTAATGGGCTTAGCCCATCCCCCTCGATGATTAAAGGTCTAACCTCTGCGTTCCATCTCATGAAAAATAAGGTCACATGCCTCTTATTTCATTTTCTTTTTTCTTTTCCTCCTCCTTTTGTTTACCCAGTCATGCACTTGCACCTATTTTATAAGATAAAACTCGACAAATAATATACTATTAGATCCATAAAATAAATCTAAATATCACCAGTAAATTCTTTGAATATTTCGGAGTCCAAATTTTCTTCTAGGACCATTATTAGTTTGGTCATTCTCCATCTATTTGATATGTATTTTCTGCACACTTACAAACTCAAAAAATAATATTATTTTCAAGTAACTCTCAAATTCACTTGACCACCCTCTCCCCCCCCCCCCCCCATCCCCCCACACACCCACATTTTTCTTGTAATTTGAAAAAATTAAACAAGATAAATAATCCCAGTATCTTATCAAATAATAATAACCATATCCAAATTTTCATAATTAATAGAATAAAATGTACCCCAACATTTCTGGTGAATTGGAGAAATAAACACTAATAAGAAATGAGAACAACAGTATAGTGTGCATTTCACTAAGATCACATTTCATAATTTACATAACTAAAATGAACCCCCACATTTCCCTTGAATTTAGAGGAAAATTATCTTTTTTTCCTTTTCATTTACATAACCAGCATCTTAAAAAAATTAAGAATTAAATTACTCATGTCTCACGTATATAAACATTGTTATTTCGTGAAAAGAAAAATTAAACATGAATTATTTATCAATTTTGGGGATCTTAAGACAAAGCTTTGGCTTAAACTTTCTATAGTTATCAAATTATATAACACCTAGAAGAATTTTCAAAAGCACACTTGAAAATTTTGGACAATATAAATAATTCTCTCTCAAAATATTTATAGACTAAATGATAGTGTCAACTCACAAATAACAACACCTCATTAACCTGTCCTAGGAATTACTTATGACAATCTTTAATGCACAAATTAACCATTAGAAATATATTACGTACCCACCTTGACTGCATAAATTGCCCATCAGAAATATGTTAGCCAACATGTTAAATTAATAATTAATTTTCTTTCTCACTAATTGAATCATGGCAAAGTTTCATAAAACCATTCTCAGTCTGCTAAGTATTTATGTGAAAATATTTTTTTTCTTACTTCCTCTTGCACCAACAGAAACAAAACCTTTTATATTTCTAACTTTATTGATACGCTCCCAGTAGCACTAATCATTTAGCAAAGAGATGACACAAACCATCCACATAAATGCATTAATTATATTTAGTTATTTTTTAATAAATATTTGTCCAACTAGCGGCTAAGAATTAAACATGTACACACCAACCAATTTATTATAATTCTATAATCTTGAGTTTAAATAGCATTCATAACACAATTATTACAAGACTATAGCAATTACAATGGTTTTTTCAATTTTATTTTTTTTTATATATTCAGTTACTTTAAGAAAAAAAAAAAATAGTCTTAGTGATTGAGCAAATATAATATCAACAATTATAAAGCTAAATCCAACATTTCAAAACAATACATATAACTAATTTATCTTATATTCTATTTAGCATGCAAGGAAAACATCAATATTTGAAAGCCATGCTCTATCGGTGTCCCATTTTTTATTTTTTTTTTCCTTCTTTGTGTTGAAATTCCAAAACTTTCATATTTCTAATTTTATCAGTAAAGAGAGCTATATCTACCTATTGCTTATGTTATAAGCTAAGTGTTATGCATCACTGATCTCATACAAGATAAAATTATCTCTACAAAATAATGAATTTTCTCTTTTTATTAACTATTATTGTGAATATTTCTAGTTTCTTCAATTGAGACAATAAAAAGTAACTACATTTTTCTGGTTGCTTTTGTTTATAAAATGTAACATTCAAAATATAATGTCTAACAAATACATAACTCACTAATATTAATCATAAACTTTAAACAAAATTCTAATAGAAAACTAGCCGTTAGAGTGATTAGCACCACATATTATTATGATTAAATAATTAATTAGTCATTTAATATTAAATTATTGATTTCATATCATAACTCCTTTTCAACAAATCTAACCAACCACAAAGCAAACAAAATCTTCAATACAGATGCTCAGATTAGTTTTACATGAAACTGAGAGCATGTGTATTTCATCATATAGAGATTATGCAGTAAAATTTCTAAGCACTTAGAAATCAGAATAATGGTTGAATAAGAAAACTAACGCAAGATGCATGGCATACTCACCTCAATTGAAGAAAAACTATACTCGTAATCTTACACATAACATGTGATCGATCCTTCAAGAGTAACGTTAACTGAGCAATGTCCTTATTTGATTTGTCCAGTTCTCGAACATCGGCACATATGCAAAGGAACATCAAGTACAAATTAGAAAATGAACATCAACTACAAAATTATATACTAAAACACAAATCAACTCATGGCTTTAGCTTGTTGTGGATATTGTGTGATTTGTGTTAAAATATAAAAATAAGATAAATATTATTTTTTGTAATCAATGGAGAGTCACGACACTTGTCACTGTCCTAAAGCTATAACTGCCTCCCTTCGTGATGGTACTAATGGCTGATCATGACTTCAAGATAAAACTCCATTAACTCTCAGCGGTGTCTCATTCTATGTGCACAGCCACAAGTAAGAACCAATTCATCATAGTCATGTTGCCAAAACACAAAAATTCTTGTGGGAGAATAACAAGGAAAACTCTAAAACTCATCAACTCTTTGTGCCCAAAATGAATTGTGGCCCCTTTATATATATAAGAGTAAAAGCTTGACCATTAGAAAGGATTAATGGGCCACTAAAACACCATAAATCCAATATAAATAGGCACAATAATGAATAGAAATAAAATGGTCAAACACATAATAAAAAGATTATTTGTTGGAAATAAAATAAAATAATTTGAAGAAATTTTAAAATTTATTTCCAATAATCTTGACCTTTCTTACAATAGATTAGATGGTGGCATCGTAAACTAGCGTGGGTCCATGTTCTAGTCGTCTACACTTAATATGAGACACAATAATCTCTTGACTCCAATTGTCAAGAGCTTGGGGGCTCGAAGAATCTCACAATTCTTGATTTATATACAATTCTCTCGACTGGATGGGATCGGACAATTCCACAATCTTTGACTAGCCTTAGTTGCTTGGAGATTTCAGTCTCTCCGGAGCGATACATTATTAAAGTAATAAGCAACTTTTGTCAAAAAGGTAAATGATACATAAGTTCCAATAATTCGAACTTGCTGCACATTGTTAAGCTTCATTATACTGAAGGAACAAATTGCACATAGAAAACACGAAATTAAAGAGCTTTGAAGTATTTGGCTATTTTAAATTGAAAGAATTTTGAGAGAAAATTTTGGATTTTATTTGCAGGCCCTCAAATTATAATAGATAATTAAATGGATTTGCAACAAGGATTATTTGCTTGATATACAAATCACGAGAAGACTCTTGTGATATATTGATCGGTCACAAAAAGACTCGTAAGACTTCAATCATGAATTCAAACATTACGAGCAATCTTAGAAGTTAAGACCTGAGGAATGGGCTATAGGCAACATCTAGAAGGTATAGAAGCATGATACAAAGCAAAGAAAATGGACCACAGGATTTGATTATGTGAAATTAGAAAATAACAGAATAGAACAGAACAAAAGATTAGATTCGAGAATCCGTTAGTTTGCTCTTCATGTGTGTGAAAATGGATTTGGTGCTTTTGTTGGGTGGGAGATTCACTTTTTCTTTAGCAACAACAAATAATCATATTTCAACTTTTATTATCCTCCTCAACTTTAGGACACCCAAAGGTCATTTGCTTGAAATTTTCAACCAACATGACCATAACTGAACTTTTAAAGAAATAAAAAACACAAAGAGGTATGTAAATTATGGTCACGTAACTTAAAAATACCAAAAAAAAATGGACATTAGAAGTGAATATGCTACGCTACTGAGGACAACCACTATTCAACAAATTTTCAAACTTCCTCTCCCCTTTAATCCATCTAACAGTAACCTCATTTGTTGACCTCAATGGGCATCCATCTTTAGCTTTTGCCAATGGCTTCAACTTTTTCTTCCTACTTGAAATCTATCACCACCATATTTCTTCTAACTGTTGTTACCGTTATTTTATCTTTATTTTATTTGCTTGAAGCTTCTTTTCCATCTTTTCCTTCTCTTCCTAGACCAAATCATGTAGCCTTTTTCTTTGCGCTAAATCATTCTTCTTCGATTTTTTTTTCTTCTGTCTTCTCATTCAATTAGGGCATGAATTAGGAAATTATTATAGAACTCTCTAGCGGTGTAATTTAGGTGGTCTTAAAGTTCTCCTTTTCTCATGGATGGGAGACACACTTGTTTGTACAATTGTCAAATGGAAGGACAATTTCATTATTTAAACTATGCAACTAATATAGAGTTTGAAAGATTTCTCTTGACAAATTTGTCTAGCAAATAGCGAAACTCCTCAATTGAGTCATTTTTAAGATTAAAAAGGTATAAAATGATACAATTAAAATCAGTAGGTAAAGTGATCCCAAACTAGAATATAAGGGGCATTGGGGTTTACTCTTAAAAACAAAAAAAAAAAAAAAAAATGAAGGTGAACATGAAGAAATAACCCCCATATTGAACATTAATGCATGGGAAGATGGCATCAGACATGTCCCTAAGATGCCCTGTTCTTCAAAATAATGAAAGAAAATAATCAAAATGAGGGCCCCAATCGCACAATTATAGCAAAGCTAAAAAGGGGTGAGAGTTGGCACAGAACGTATCTATTGAGCGGCCTGCGGGCTCAACCCTCACTCCTTGGGGACAAGGTTTGCAAAGTCAATATCCTTTAACTTTGGAGGCTCAAATCATCATCAATGTACCTTGTGAGATCTCCCTTCTTTGAAGGGTCTAGCTAGGACAAATTAAAGTCAAGCACCAGCCTGCCCAAGTGTATGATTTGGTCTTTGCACTTCTTGAAGCTTTCTAGCATCTCATTTTTTTTTTCAAGCAAGACCGACCAACTTGTAGGCTTTTGATTTGACGAAGTTGTTTGCACCCTTGAGGCGATGATAATGCATTAGACTCCAAAACCTATGTAAGGATAGGAACTCTTCCAACCTTTCACATTACCCTACTCTGAAGGATTCTGTGGCCTTTTGACCTAAAGACTCACTCAGTTTTGCGCGTAATCCTTCTTCAACATGCCAAGGTTGGTCTTTGGTAAATTATGGTTGGCCCTCAGGATGTTGTGGTTGTACTAATGTGCTGAAAATTCATTGCACATAGCATTAACACGTGCTGAAGAGTTTTTATCTTCTTTTTGAGCTCCATGCACTTAAGCCTTAGGACTAAAATATTTTTGCAAGGAATGATGTATATATAGAAGGGTGCAAATGAACAAGGAAGTCTACAAAAAGGAAGAAGAAGAATAGAAAATGAGAAGTTACACTGTAAAATAACTCGCTTTTTCCCACATAACGTTTTCCTAGAAAATTTTCTAATGAAATTCCATGGGATAAAAGATTTGTTGGAAATCCAACAAAAATGCATCGGAAAATTTGGAGGGAATTTGGCAGGGGCTTGGCGCGAACATATACAATGGTATTTCCATTAGATTTTCGATGGAAATTAATGTCTGACCCCGACAAAAAATTGAATTATATTTTTTGAGAAGGTTTCTAACATAATTTCTGAAAATTCCGTCAGAAATTTAAATAACGTTTTTTAAAAAAATTCAATTTTTTTAGAGAAAGAGTTGGTTTCCAACAGAATTTTTGTCGAAAATTTGAATAATTTTTTTCTTTAAAAAATTCAATTTTTTTAGAAAAAAGGGTTAATTTCGATGAAATTTTGAATTATTTTTTCCTTAAAAAGTTTAGTTTCCGACGGAATTTTCATAGGAAAACTTATAAAATCATCCGCAACAGCCTTTTTCTCCATTTTTTTTTCTACTTTTCTTCCTCTCCTCCCCCAGAATCTCCAATCTCTGTCGCTTTCCCACTTATTTTCGTCGTTGTTGTCCCTTCCCCGTCCATTTTCGCCGTTGCCGCTTGTTCTCCGCACCATTCTCACTATCACCACACCATATCCGCCAATTTTTCCACCATTCCTACGTATCTCTACTGTCATCACACCTTTGCCTTCCCCGTCTCGCCGCTGCCGCTGGGTCAGTCTTTGGTTGATCAGTTTCTTTATTAATTTTTTTCTTTGTATGTATTATGTATTATATTATCTAATTGAGTTTATACCCAATTAAATTATTTTCATGTTATATATTGAATTTTAGGTATGTTAGTTTTCATGTATGAGATTTTATATTAAATTTTAGGCATGTCAATACATGTGCAAAAATTATCATGCCATAAGAAACTTTATGTATAATGTTTCCAATTGTTTGTGAGCAAATGTGTTTTATACTAAATTTTAGGGATGTTAGTGTATAGTAATTTTATTTATGTAGCTATTTTAGTTAATATAGCATTTTAATAGAATGAATTAGGGTTTGAATATGTTTTCAATTGTGAGGGCTAAATTTAAGATTTAGATTTTTGTAAACTATTCAATTAGTTAGGTTATATAGTTTAATAAATATATTATTAGGATTTAAATTTATTTCAACTAGTTAGGGTTCAATTTAGGATTTAAATTTTAGCAAATTGTTCAATTAGTTAGGTTATGTTGTCCATTTAATGTTTTATTAGGGGTTTGAATTTATTTGAAATAATTTATGATTTCTTTTTAAATAATATCCATTGTGTTACAAATATTATATGTTATGAACATTAAGCATGTGCTAGGTGCGTAGTTTAGGTAGAATTGATGTTTAGGAAAGAGAATGGAAATTGGAGGAAGTGGTGGAGCCTTCCCGTTTGTTGCTGTTGGTTTCTGATTGTTTGCCTTAAAGTTATAAGGAAATGCCATGTATTGTATGGATATGTGGTTTTATTTATTTATTTGATTTTTTGTTTGTTTTTTTTTTTTTTAATTTTGAATTCATATATGTAAAGGGAAAACTCTATTCGATTTTTTCTCTTATATGCTCCTCATGTAACCCATATTAAAGGAACTTAAATACCTTGAATAAATGTTGTTTTTTGTTTTATAGATGGCATACCAATTAGGTATTCGCCCCCCACCGACCGAAGTTGGGATTCTGGCCGAGTAGGATTACCATGGTGATGCTGATGACTATTTTGACTTCCGTGGTGATGCTGCTAGCTAGTAAATAAGATCTTTTTTTTTATATTTTTGTAATAAATGTTTATTACTTTTTGAGATTTATATTTATAAAATTATATTTTCCAATTAAACACAAATTTGTTGTTTTGTACTTTTATGGTATTTTATACACAAGGTATATCAATAGTTTAGAGGTGTAATCAAATAAAAATTTAAAAATAATTAAAATAATTTAAACTTCTAACCAAATTCCTCGAATTTCCATCAAAAACTAGTAATAAATTTATTAATAAAAAATGATAATAATAAAAAAAATCCAAGTCTGCCCAAAAATCCATCGGGAAATTTAAATTTTTTTAATGGAAGTCTTTGTTGAAAATGCGTTGGAAACTAATTTACGACGAGAGTTTTTTGACGCGAAAAAATTTATCTAAAATTCATTGAAAATTTATCGTTTCATCATAATCCGTTGAAAAAAAGCGAGTTTTTTTAGTGTTAGGACATTATTTCAATGTTGAGCATGTACTGAAGCAAAGTCAAAGGAGCAAAGCTGAGGTATTAGCCTAGTGGTAGGTTGTTCATCAAGCTTGGGGATTGTTTCCTCGGTTAAGGGGACCACAGGTATTAGCCTAGTGGTAGGTTGTTCATCAAGCTTGGGGATTGTTTCCTCGGTTAAGGCGTGCTGGTCCCTTCCAGCTCACAATCACATCATTATACGTATATCTCATTGCCATAGGAGGCCCCCCAGTCTAATAGAACAAAATGATGGAATCCATGCTAAGGTTGCAACAATTGGTATGGGGTGAGAACCATGTAGCTCAGGGCGAGGGCATTTGTAAGCAACCTACATTTCACTAAGTGCTCGATCGAGGTCCGGTTTAGATTTTCCCGTGAGCCACTTCAGCATCATTGATAAGCTCGATAAAGCCTCCTGAAAGAATTAAACATCTGAGCCTCGAAATCCAAAGGCTTTGGCATGGGCTCATCCACCAACACCAAATGTTTGCATAGGGCTTTCGTGGGAGCGATCTCCTTTCCCTTGTGCTTACCTTACCAAGCAACTGGATTAGGCTTGGGTTGGTCAACAGTACTGCGGACAGGAGTTGTGCTCATCACATATTCAAACGGAATCCTTAATTAGATTCTCATGAATGCCTTGGTTTTCTCGTGATCTGAGCCACCTTGCCATGCTAAACATCGAAGCGGAGGGCCATGCATGCCCTCTACGTTCATTATATATATTGGAGGGGATAATGATCTTGAATTCATGATCAGGTGGAATTAAAAAATTAGACTTAGCTAATCCAAGATACAGTATTAGCTACAAAGGCAGAGTACGTGGATGTCTCAATGGGTTGGATCTCTAGCCTAGGCATTGCTTATTCAATCTTACTGTTTTGAACAGAGGAAAGAGAGCTCGATTCAATGAGACCATCATTGCTTAGCTGCTTAGTGTCTCCGCTGTTGCCATAAAATCTCACAGATATGACGAAGAGGATCGAAATACCGAAAAGCAAATGAAGGAATGAATGAATAGGTTATAGGTGTACGTACGTACGCCCGCCCTTGAAGTTGAAGTATAGATAACATAAAAATTTTAATTAGTTGTCGGAATAATATTCTTGGCAAATTAAAACTTTCTGTACAAAGAAAGGAAATATAACAAAATTAATGCTTAAATAAATGGAGGTTGGCTTGGGCTTCAAAATAGCTAACTGTTCCTCCGATGCTATATATAGTTGCATTAATGACATTTTGGAGGCATGTAATTCTTGTTGAAATTCAATTATATGATCCTTACCAATTTGAGTACTCGATGGTTTTTGCGAAGCAACCCAGCAATCAATGTGCTTGTGATTTTAAAATTCAAGACGCTCGGATCTACTAACCCGAAGACGATGAAATCTGAATCAATAAGAAACTTTCCTTACTCATAGGAAACATATTTACAAAAATTTGCATATTTTGAAGATTGAGAAATGCTTTCTCCAAATTTGACCATAAAAGAACATTGTTTACTAAAGAAAAACATGGACAAAGCAAAATACAATTCAAAATAGAGAAAAGAGGAAACAAGTGAACAAAATACTTTTCCTAATAAATTGTGTATTGCTAAAAGAATAGCATGCAATGCATAAGCAGCATATACATGGAATCTGTTGATCATGAGATCCATTATCAGTAAGCAAGAAGCATACGTTGACAGAACCTATAAAAGCAAAGAAATTAAAATATCTAGGAGAAAGTATACAAGTTCAAAGCTGTTGCTTCAAGTGGCCAACAAGGACTTCCTGTTATTTTTCATGCCTCTCAACTTCAGCGGACTCCAGACCAGGTGTTTCTTCTGTAGTGCTACTACTGTTGGATGCTTGGGCCTCCATGAACCTGCCTGTGAAGGAGGACTTCCTTTAAATTTACTACATCGTGGGCCGACAGGGGTTGCTTCTATTGTTGCAGTTGATAGTTCACTTGACTGTGGCAATGGAGACAATAATACTCTTGATGTTCTCCATACTCTTTGTGGATCCCACACAAACGATTGTCGGCCCATGACACGGCCATCCCTTAATTTAGCAGTAGAGCTGCGAAGTGGAGTTTTCGTGTCTGTATTAGATTCAGGGCGGAGAGTTGCTATGGAAGCCCTTCGTTTGGGCTGAAGAACCTCACTTGTTGGCTGAGGACGTGGTCTTACAGCAATAGAGCCTCGTCTTGGTTTCAAAATCAGCTTTGCTTTGTTTTCTTTCGTAACTGCTCTTGATATATTCTCTTTATCTTCATGCACAACTGGGAGAACAGACATCCTGTTTTTATTTGAGGGAACAGGAGGAGGAATGGGCATAAAGTTAGTAATTCTTCGAAGTGGCAATCTCAATTTTGTTGGAGCCAGAGGTGGCTTTTTATCTGTTGAGGTCTTCTGTGCTTGGTTGGATGTTGACAAAGTTGCCTGGTTAGAAATTGAGGCCAACACTCTGTTTTCCTGTCTTAGTCTTGCTTTCCTTTCCTCTGCTAATTGGTTTTCAAGATCCCGAACCTGTAGAGCATTTCAAATGATCTCAGCAGAAAGAGTAGACAGACATCCAATTCAGCTCGTAATAGACATCACACAGATCAATTTTAACACTCTGCAGTATAAGGTCATTCCTACCTTTTCTTGAAGATTTCTGCAAATATGTTCTCTAGCGGCAAACCTTAATTGCAAAGACTGCAAACTGTCCTGCAACTTTTTTGTTTCCTTCGCATCTTGTTTTGCTTTTTCTGCCTGTTCATGCATGCATAAAAGTGGAAAAAACAGATATTAGTTGGAAGACTTCTTAATCAATATAGCAAGGATTCTTGGATTAGATTTGTGCTTCATACCAGCTGCTTGTATTTTGAAAGCTCTGTATGATCTGTCTGTCTCCGAGCAGGCCCATGTTCAACTCCTCGCACACGACTTGCAAAATTCAAGGAGCAAAGAGTTTCTCCTAGGTCAGCCACATTTGGACTGATTTGGACGAACATCAAAGTCTTACAATCTCCTCCTGCATTAAAGGTTCCCTAGTGTTACTGATATTCAAAGCTATTAGAAGCAACCAATTAGTCTCCACCCACAGAATATTCTACCAAGACAGCATTTCTATAGCATCATAAAGATTAACAATAACTAAAAACTATTTCAACTTTTCCCGTTGTCTTCATAAGGTTGATTTAACGCTTGCTATTTATCAAATTTTATATTACCACAGTAACAGTACACCAAATTGTAATGGAAAAGTGTGTTTGTCACAATTAAATAGTGTTAAGCCAGCAAATAAAACACTGAAGCAACTCACCTAGAGAACTTTGCAGTAAATGAGTGAGTTTTGAATTCCTGTTTTGTCAAAAAAAATAAACTAATTAAAAAAAAATGTTGGAATAGTATATAGCCACATGAATAAACACACACAGAGAGAAAAAGGAAGGGATGCCTGTATGGAACATGAGATGTTTTGGAGGCAAGAGCAGAGATAACATCACCCAGAGCTGATAACGATTTATTTATGAACTGAGATTCCTTCAACCTATCACCGTCAACTTCAATTCTACCAACACGCTCGCTTCCTGCCAGATCAACCAGCCACAAATGGCTTCTTGTCCTTTGTCCATTTATTAAGTTCTCTCCCACAACAGTCACACGCAACAAGCTGCAATTATATTAGGAATTAGGAAATAAAAAGGACTTTTATTGATTCCATTTCACTAAGAGTATGCATTAGAACAATTAATAGTTCTACATATATATCTTACTGGATCACATGAATAAACGAAAAAGCGATGCAGATAGCAGAAGGAATCCATAATTACCAGTGAGAACGACTGCTTAGCTCATTGGCATTGGTTGATCCAACGGATCTTACTCGACTTCCTGATGAGAGCAGACTCCAAACTTTATCTATACCATAAACACGAGTCTCAACAAGTCCTGGGACTTCCTGAGTACCTTCAGCTGATTGTTTTATCTCCAACCTGCATTTTCACTGATTATTGACCATTTCTTCGTAAAAAGTATTCGGTCTTCAAATAGATCATTAATTTGTTGTATTGAGTCCTGTTTTAGTCTTTATGGTCACTGTTACAGAATATTCTACAGACCAAGAGTTAAAAAGATCAAAAACTGCTTCAAGCGCCTTGAGGCCCCCATTGTCAAAACTCAAAACAAATGGGAAGAAGATGTGGAAACGCAGTACATGTAGTGCAATTAACTAAGTAAACAACAAAATTGGTCATGGACGCACAGTAAGTTGGAAGGAAGCATGATTCAGATTGGCAAATAACTCAATATAGAAAAGCTTGCAAATGTGAGAAATTGGTTGCTCGCCATAACTTACTTGCACAGTACAGTTAAACAGAGAGGGCCTGGGATGAAAGGAGGTGAATATTAACATATAGAGTTTTGAACGAATAGCTCCCACACAGACATCTTCTAAGCTACTAACAACAGATAAATGCAGTAGGAATGCACAGTTTTGCAATGGAAACCAGAAACCTTTCTGATTTATGTTATTCATATTAGTTTAATTATTCCTAAAGAATTTCCATACCATTTAAAAGAAGGGTCCGAAATTGTCATTTCAGAATAAAGCTATTCCTGGACATTATATATCCCAAAGAAATCTACTTCCACAATTTTCATACGGATGATACATTACTCTTTCTTGACAAATGTCTTAGATTAGAATGAAAATGTGCAATATCTTCCAGTGAATAAATGATTTCACTGATAAAAAAGTAATTTCTTGTCAAGCAAATAGAACTTTTTAACAAAAGCCTTCACCAATTCATCGTGATAACTGAATTTAGATAGGTGAATGCTTCTGAAGCAATGTAAAATTGTTCAATCCTGTAAAGCATAAATGCACTATTTATCTATACCTGTAACTAAATGAAATTCTTTTTCCACCTCTCAAGGATTTCCTTTGAAAATTTCTTTACTAGATGCAATTTCATTCAATTATCTTTTCCAATTTGAGATTCAGAAACTCTCTAGCATACTGAAGACAATAGAAAAGACAAGCAGGCAAAGATTGATGGAAGCTTACTTATTCATTGGTTGGTTCGAGTTCTCAACCTGGAGATCCCTTATCTTTTCATTGTAAACTTCTAACATGCTGACAAACAATTCATATCTCATAACACTGCTCCTCTCATTAGATATTTTAAAGAGCTCTTCCAAAGTCCTGTAGTTTACCCCCCTATTTTCTGGTGTTCCTTCCATTGTGTATGTCTTGCCCGTACCTGTTTGTCCATAGGCAAATATGCACACATTGTAACCATCCAAGACAGAGGTCACTATAGGCAGAGTTTGCAAAAAGACAGCCTCTGCATTTAGAAATATAATGGGTTCAATAATGTACATGGTCCAAGATCAATTAAAAGAAGAGTCAAAAGGCTTACACAATAAGTCCGTTTTGACATTACCTTGGCTGTCCTCAGGTCTGAATACATGATCAAACTTGAATAACTTTCTCGAAGAATCAGAGCAACTGATCTGTAGCTCATTTTCCTGAGATAAGTCAAAATCAACAACTGAAGTGGAACCATTTTCAATCTCATCTTGTTTCAGTGGCCTAGACCTACAAAAGACTCTAATATTTCCTTTAAGTTCTATCACTTCATTGTAAAGCTTCTTTCTTTCCGAGCATTCTTCAAGATACTTCTTTTTCAGTAATTCGCTCTCCTCATGGTACTTCTTTTTCAGAAGTTCATGCTCTTCACCTAAAATTGAAAAATACATCATACAAATAGTCAATTATAGACCAAAAATCCTTCAAAAATCTAAAGAAGTTGCAATACAATCCATAAGAAGTGACGTACAAAGATTCTGAAGAGCAGAGAAAGCTTCAGAGCCAAGTAAAGAATCAGCAGTGATGCCCTTTACTTTGTTGCATAGAAGTGCATACTCCTTCCTAATAATCTGAGAGTAATGTAATGCTCAGATTCTAATACATAATAAAGAAACCTTTGAACTTAAACTGTCCCCATCATCAACCATTTACCTGTACTTTGTTGCTGAGATCATCAATTTTCTGAAAAACTGGTAGAGCCTTCCCTGGATAAGAACACATTTCTTGAGTGTCTTTAAAGGCATCACTGTTATCCACTAAATCACCATTTCCTCCAAATTGACCTGTGCACATTTGCATAACCAGAAAATCAGTGCTTGCACAGTAACAATATTTCCTCAAACTTCAATCTAACTTCCCAAATCAACTAACTATTATATTTTCTTAGGGAAAATTTTCAAGATTATCCCTCAACTCTACGGATGGCATCAGAATTTGATTATGCCAAAAATGCAGCAATCCAAAGTTCTTAAAAGTGATTTCAGCCAAATGAAATCTTTAACTTGGGTTCTTCTGGGGGTTGGGGGTCTATGACTCTCTAGAATTTAGTCATGATTTATCGATAAAGGAAACCACAATTCCACAATTTCTGAAATTCATAGCTAAAAAAAAAATGTTAGAGAAAGAGAAATATAAGACACTAACCCGCGTCTTGTTTTGGAGTCTCCACCATTTGATCTGCATGAATTTTAAGCAAAAAAGAATTTGAAATGACGTTGAGAAATTGTGAAAAATCAAATCAGTAAAAAGAAAAAAATTAAAGAACATGAATAGTGAATTCGAACAGTATTCCGACCGGAGATAGTGACAAGATGACCGAAATCTGAACATAGAGCTTCTACCACTTGATCTGTAGAAAGTACGTATAAACCACCACCACCATAATGTTATTATACAAAGACACACATTTGACCCTGCGTCTGTGTTTGTGTGTGTTGCGCGTGTATCTGTGTGTATATGTATGTGTGTGTGTGTGTGTGTGAGAGAGAGAGAGAGAGAGAGAGAGAGATACCGTCCATTTACTACAGTGAAACAGGTGCTCTTTGCTTGATTGAGTAATGATCTGTGAAGCAAAATGAGAATTTCGGAGCTCAACTGAGCGTACGCGGTTGTGTGTGTGTGTGTGTGTGTGTGTGTGTGTGTGTGAGAGAGAGAGAGAGAGAGAGGGTTTCAAAGAAATGTTGAACGGTGGGGAAAAGGGGTTTTGCTTTCTTTTTCAAACCAAGTTCGAAATTGGAGCTATCTGAACCGTCCAATTCAAAGGGCTCACCATAACGGCTATAATCTGTGTCCTGGGGCTGGGACTCCGCTGGAGCGTCCATCGGTGTGACAAATTGAGGTCCATTTTGTGCAGCAGCTTAAATCTCCTAGTTTAGTGTTATAATTTATATTTTACATTATAATTACAAGACAATTAAGGCAAATCTTTCATTTATCTAGTCTTATAAGTACAACATAGCAAAAATATATTAGGTTAAATAGAAGAAAAACACCAAATTGAAACAAAAGATTCAAGACATTTTTGGCCAAATAATCTTCCATAACAAGGTATAATAAACACATACAACTCAAGTTCAATTGAAAAAAATCTCATGCTAAATTCATTTCATCTTTTTGTACTAATCCCAGCATAAGATTTAACTTTTTATATTGTAAGGGCTTGTTTATTTTTATTAATTAGGCTAGATATACAATTTATGTGGCCCAACCCAATATTTACTTTCACAAATTCAAGCCCGTTGATTTAGAGTCGGCGAACATGAGAAAGGTAGGGCTATCTATGGAACGGATTTTAATCCGAATTTAATTCGAATTCGATCAGATTATTTAGGATTTTTAACCGATAAAAGATTCGACAGATATGATTCGAGTAAAAAAATTCGTAATTCGAAATAAATGAAGCGAATATGGATATGGCTCGATCCGATCCATTAATAATTCGAATCCAAATATATTTAGTATTATACATATGTATACACGGGGTCCTATAATAATGCCAATGTGGATATTAGATGAAGGAAGTAATGAACTCCTATGAATATATCAAATTAGGTGATTTTCATATAAATTGTTAGATTTTGATCTTATTTACACCATAATTACATCACTTGTATCTCTATTTTTATAACAAAAAATAATGCGGGAAAAATAATGAGTAAAGCCGAATGCAATAATATGGCAAGAATGAAATGCAAATCTCGATTTGATCAAAATGAGTTTTTTTTTTAATAAAACTTTGGGTCTATAGTTAGTTGATTGAATAATCAAGTATAACTATGTATTTATAATGTTAAATAAGTACTATTATTAGCAACGGAACCTAAAATGTAATGATTTGGTAAATGAATGTAATTAAATTAAATTCTATTGTTGCTTTTAAGTGATCAATAGACTTGAAACTTTATACATTAATCTATTTTGTATTTTTTTTAAGGATGATTGTTTTGAATTTAGATTTTACTAAATTTTTAGAAAAATAATAAATATATGATGATTTTTGAAATATTCAAATTTGGATTTTTTTTGGATATCCGACGGATATAAAACTTTTATTTAGATCCAGATGTGGTTATACCAACTACAGATCCAATGAATTTTGGATCGAATTTAGATCTGACATATTACTTTATGATTTGGACTTGGATCCAACATGATCCGATCCGAATCTGACCCATTGACAGCCCTAGAGAAAGGCTTTTTGGTTGATAATTTATCAAGCACCAAGGGTTATGATCCAATAATCCAACCCAGACTACTATTTTTAATTGAAAATAAATTATCTTAATTGCGCTTAAAATGTTAAACTAAATTACACTCATGCTCTTTGACATTTTTTTCTTCTTTATCTTGCATCTCTTTCTCTATCAGACAAAGACATAAACTAGGGCTTTTGGGTGAGAAAAATTGTCCTTAATCCCGAATCTAGTAAGCTCGTCTATATTTTTTTGTTGTTTGTTTCTTTTGAAATGTTGTAAGTATGAACTTTTTGTCTAGAAATGGCGCATTGAGTAGCTGACTTATGTTTTTTCTTTTTTTGAGTTTCTATTATATCAAGATCAATCAGCAAGGATGGGGTTCCTATGTTGGTAGTGCTTGTGAGTCGATAAATTGAATGTTTGGCTATCTCTTTGAAATATTATAAGCATTTCAAGGCAATGAAGACCCTGATTTGTTTTTTTATTTATTTTTTTTCATCAAAAGATTATTTTTATCTTTTGAAATATCTATTCCCTGCAATTTTTAGATCATATAATTTTTAAATTCTTTTTGTTCTTTTTTCGTACCCTTGAAATATATATACACATATTGTTTCTTTTGAGGTACATAAACCAAGCCACAAATCAATTGTAATGCTTTTAAGTTTACATATCGATAAATAATCAAAGGGTGACGAATATGTTAGTATCATTGGCTACCACAAAGTGAAGAATTGAAGTAAGTCTTCAGTAAGTAAGATTCAAATTTGAAATTTCAGCTGATTAGCAATATTAGTATCACGGCCAATTTTGTTTTATTCATATAGTGGGTATATTTTGTGAATTATCAAATATTTCTTAACTTCACCATATTTTGACAAGTGATATGATAGTATTGTGTTAAGATAGATATTTCAAAAGAGAAAGATGATATATGTGTTGCAATCCAAGAGGTTATGGTGGAAATTGTAAAAATTCTAAATGTCATGTATCATGTCTACCAAAAAGTTAAAAATAGACAGCACATAACTCATAGATTATGAGCATTGCAATACAACCTTCAAACTAGAATTCCTAACCAAGTAAAGCATATGAAGAGATTAATTGAAATAAGTGATGCAGATTGCATAGACAACCTAAGGATGAGAAGGAACATATTTGGAAGATTATGTTACATTTTAGAAAATCTAGGTGGACTTAGTGACACAATAAATGTTTCTGTTAGAGAACAAGTTGTCGTATTACTTAATGCACTTGCCCATCATAAAAATAATCATATAGTAAAATATGACTTCATACGATGGGGGTTGCACGATCAGTAAGCATTTCAATATTGTCCTTAATGCCGTAATATAACTTCATCATATATTTCTTACTGAACCAGTCCCAATTTCGAAGGATAGTCAATGCCTGCAGTGGAAATGGTTTAAGGTACTTATTTGTTACTCATTAATAATTAATAATTAACTTCTATGGAACTTATTACCTTTTATTACTTATTAATATTATATGTAATTTGTATTAGAGTTGTTTAGGTGCATTAGATGGGACATACATCGAAATAAAAGTTTGAGCATAAGAAAAAGCATGCTATTGAACATGCAAAGGAGATGTTGTTAATGTACTAGGTATATGAGATCGAGATATGAAATTAATATATATGTTAAGTGGTTGGGAAAGAAGTGCTACTAATAGTAGAGTTTTGCATGATGTTATTTCCATATCAAATGGTTTAAGAGTACCATAGGGTATATTACTTTACAAAAAAAGCAATTGTAGAAGACAATATATGCTACTAATATGAGCTAGTAACTAAAATATTTTTTTTCTTATCACTTTTTCTAGGTAATTACTATTTATATGATAATGGCTATACAAACGGAGATGGTTTTCTTACACAACATAGAGGAGTCAGATGCCATATTAATGAATGGGATAACAGACCATTCAGGCCTCAAAATTGTGAGGAGTTCTACAATTTGAAGTACTTTTCAACCCGTAATGTTATAGAGAGGTCATTTGGCCATCTGAAAATGCATTGGTCCATTTTGAGAAGTCTATCTTATTATCCAATTAAGGTCCAAAATGGAATCATGATAGCTTGTTGTTTGCTGCACAATTTTGTCCACATTGAGATGCCAGTTGATCCTTTAGAAGCTTTTCTTCTTGACCATATTGAAATAAGTGATAGGCACCATGTCGAGTGCGTAGAAACCATAGAGACATCACAACAATGGTTGACTTGGAGAGATAATTTGGCAAGATCAATGTATAATGAGTGGAAAGAACGTCATAGATGAATTACATTGCGTTGTTGTAATTTTCTCTTAAATTATATTGCTTTATACTAAGTGATTTGTACTTTTCTAATTGCACAAATCATAGTATTTAATTCATTTGTGGTGTGTTGCAAGACTAGGATAATTTGGGATTACTATTAATTATTGTCAATTATATTTGTACCCATACTAATGATGTTTTTCTTAGTTATTGTTTTAGTGAGATTGTTGCTATTTTAATGACTTTTTTTTTTTAATGTTACTTGCGAGTTATCCGTACTTAATCTACCACTTATTTGGCTAAAATGTGAATCTGATTATTTTGTTCATAATAATGTATTGATTAACTATTTGGTTATAACAGAGTGATGGATGTTGGGGACATAAGCAAACATGGCAAACAAAAAAAGAAAAAATTTGATAACAAATGCCACATATAGTCAGTTAAAAAAGATGAGGTGCTCATTGCTACTTTTAGAGACATAGTAATTGCTGGTTGGAAGTGTGAGAATGGTTTTTGTACAGGATACTGCGAAGTTCTTAAGAAGCACATGCTCAAAGTATTTCCACAAACTAACATACGTGTTGATCCTCACATCAACTCCAAGATCCACGTGTGGAAGAGAAAACATATCTCTTTTGTTAGCATGATGCCTCTTACCAGTTTCAGATGGAATGATTCTACAAATACCATTATTGTCGAAGACTCTGTTTAGGAGAACCATGTGAAAGTATAAATTATAAAGGTACTATGTACAACACATATTTTAACTTAATTTCATGTACTAATTGCAGTATCATTTTATTACTTCTAGGCTGATCCTAATGTTAGGACCATGCATTACTAGTCATTTCCATTTTACCCAGCATGGTGTGAGATATTTGGCAAAGATAGGGCTGCGAGTGGGAATGCTAAAGACTTTTATGATACTGCACAATCGTTATGTAATAATAATGAAAAAACTCAAGATTATGTGCCCAGTTGTTTTGATACTAACTTTCAGCTTTTGGGGGATGAAGATGAAATGATGTCTGTATCTCAGCCTGAGGGTAGTGGCTCAATGAAGTCTAGATCTATATTTAGGAAAACAAAATCTACAGACACTTATGTTGATGACCGATTCTTTGACATGATGAATAATTTCTGTGGTTGAGTTGATTCCCATCTTGGTGACATTGCCAAGGGAATTGGATAACAGTATGATGTCTCAAAAACACTAAAAGTTGTTTATGATGGATTAGGAAATATATCAGGTCTTACTATAAGCTGGGAAATATTGGTTGCCAAGCAACTGGTCAACAATGGCAAGGATATGGACTTGTTCTTTAGTCTTCCAGATGAAGCCAAAGCAGAAATGGTCTATATGATGCTAGGTGGAACATTTTGACTCTTGTGTTTGAAGAGTTGAAATCTTTTGCCAAGATAGCTTCTTTTGTAAACAACTAATTGACTTATTGGCATGCTTTATGTAGCAGTAGTCCCTAGCATAAATTTGAATTAGCTTGGACTGAATTGATGATTTAGACTGTAAAATAGTTTGACCAAAAAATATAGCCTGTAGGTTGTTTTTGTCGAACTAATATGAAGTATTGGGATGATTTAGACTATTATTTTTGTCACAGATGACTGATTGGCATGCTTTGTTATTTTTGGTGGCTAAATACTAGTATCCTATATTTTTTTTGTTGGATGGCTAAGTAGGAAGGAGATGGACGATATTATTGTTCTCTGATATTTTTGAACTCCTAAATTTGATACAATTGCAAATAGCTAGATTACAATTCAAATATTTCTGTTTCGGAATTGGGTTCTGCAAAAAAGCAAAAATTATTGGATGGAGGAAGTAGAAATATGGATGCCTTTGTCAAACTTCTATAATTTGTAAGATACTTTTTTAGAATCAACAAATGATTGCTCCATGATATTAAATTAACAAAGAAATAAAATATTACTCCTAAATTGATCTACTGAACTAAGAGTGTGCAACAAGAAAGATCATCATACCAGCAAGAAATTTAAATGCGAAAGAGTAAAAAGAAATCAACTTTGCGGCCCGATGCAAAGTTACTGCCCAATCTGGTGCGAGGGTATCTAGCGCAAAGGCAATAGCCTTTGTGCCGGGGTGCAAAGGCTACTAACTGCCTTTGTGCTACTATATTTGCACCGCGGTGTAATTTGCACTATGGAGCAAAGGTAATTGGCCTTTGCTAACTGAAGAGAAGCTAGGATTTTATTCATTTATTCACATTATTTTGTGCATGAAATCCAAGACCACTGGGTTGTTTGTTCTGATAAAATGGCTTCCATGATTGTACCTTATCTAATTTATATTCTGCACTAGATGCACATCTACCAAAGGAGAACTGCATAATGGCACAAATATATCATTGGAATTGCACTAAAAGAACTTAGATAGAGAAGTCTTTGCTTTATAACATATATCAACTATTTTCTTTAATATAGTGTTGCATTTTAAATTGAACTCCAATGTTGAATCATCTAAAACATGAACAAGCCAATTATCATGTACATTTACCTATAATAGAAAACCTTTTTAATATTCTGCTTTAATATTTTGTTGCATTTTAACTTGAACTCCAACGTTGAATTATCTAAAACATAAACAAGCCAATTATCAAACACATTTTTGTAACAATTTTTTTGTTTTACATTGAACCACTACTACTGAGTTTAAGTGCTTATTCAATTGGACTGATATAGCATAATTCTTCCAATGACATGTTAAAACCAGAAATACCATTGCATCATTCACTATCAGTAACTACTATCAATTACTAATTTCAAAATTATTCTCCTAAAACAATACTTGGTAATCAAAGAACTTCTTATCCATGAATGTTCACTTGAGCTGGAATTGAAGACTTCATCCAATTATACTCATAAAATAGCAGCTAACATAGATTCTTTGAGCTTAATATTACTATAAAAAAAATCCTCTGCATACCATCCATTTACAGTAAGAAGCCAGCTTTCCAGATAATGTCATCTCAACACTCAGGTTCAACTCTGATCATCCCACCTCAGTTCATTTTTCAACACAACAAAAAAGTTAACTTAACATGTAACCAACAATTTAAGCTGCAACACACGTTTTAATTACTTTCAAACACCAATATATAGCCGAAAACTCATCAAATCATACAAGAAAATTTGGACCAAACTATTGATCCTTGAACATGAAACACATGACTACTACGAAACTTAAGATAGACGATATCGACATACAATATCTTCATCATAATTCTACATAAGCATATTACAAACCTATACGTATATATTTAACAACAACATATAATATTAGATAAGCTAATTCGGAAACTTTTCCAAACTAAAATACATAAACAAAAAGTTGATTCGTGGGAACTTGGCAAGAGAATTTGATGCAGTGGAACTAGGCTGCTCAATGCTATGTTAGCTGCTGCTTGAGGTGGTTTTGGATGGTGAAGCACGACGTGAGATATTTTTTTCCCTTATTATGCAAATTCACAGCTTGTGCTTCCATTGGATCGTTCTCAAAACAAGATGCTTTCAAGCTACTATCAGATGCATAGCCACCTATGTAGGTCTAAAATGAGTTGTTGCTATTCTCTTCACTCATCTCTGAGATGTTGATAATAGGCGGATTTGGTTCAGACTCATCATTGTCTTCAAACCTTACCTCATTGTTCTCCACTATCATGAAATCATTATCATCCACAAAATCTCTATCATCTACTCTTCCCAAATATAACACATAAAGCCTCCCACTCAAGCTCCAGAGCCTCCATATATGCTTTGCCAAGTTTTTTCTCATGTACCACATATAAATGGTCTTATATTCAATTCAAATAATTAAATATTACAGTTTAAAACATCATATTACCTTGCAACTGATCTCCCAAATGCATTGATGAGCTTAAAGTTGTTTGGTTATTACTTATTAGGTTCCATGCAGCTCCCAATAACTGTATGATCCACTTGAAAACTTCATATTATTTTCGAAGTTTCTTGACTCTCTCAAAGCAAAACCTATAGTAGAATTTAGTGTTAAAGTTTGCATTAACTTCAAACATGGCACAAAGTATGTGTATTTGGTTTCCCTATTAGGAAAACGTCCTCCATTACCTGTCCAACTAGCACCTCTAGAAATTTCCTTTCCATTTCCCTAGTCCATGTAGAAGAGTGGAAAGTCTTTATTGGATAGAGTTATTATTTGAAGCCATTTCAAAGGCAAATGATAATAAAAATATTTTGAGATAAATTTAGGGCATGACTAATGTGTAAAGAGTTTGATTTATGTAAGAGTTGTTGCTAGTGGTAACCGTGCCTGGAAATAATAGTATCTTGAAAGTTTAGTCACAACAATAATGCTACTTTTGACTATAGAATCAAGTATGAATTCAACAATTGGTTGCAAAGGCTAACAAAAAAAAAATCTCATACGCTAGATATTAAATAACGAATCTTATTTGGATTAGCAAGATCAGAGATAGAAGACTATATGAGTGACCCCTTACTGCACTTATTAGGCTAACAAAACACTGGGAATAAAGTAGAAGATAAAGGATTAACCTATGAAGTATGATATGCTTTGCCAGAAAATCTTCTCCTCACATCACAATTATTCCGAAGTCACATAATTGCAATGTGATAAATAGGTTTGGTTTAATTTTGCATCAAGTCGGCAAAATGAGCAAACACCTATAAAAAATAACGATTAATTTAACAGGGGTTCAATTTAATTTTGCATCAAATCAGCAAAATAAGAAAATACCCATATAAAATAAAAATATATATTACACAAACACATACCTTCAACACAGTGGTCTCTTAAACATGCAGTAACCACACAAACCCACTTTTATTTCCTGATGATATGGACAAAGTATTTCTTCATATCATAATATTCAATTCAATATTTAGAATTCGATTTATGTGAATATTTGAGTAGGACCATTTGGGGCCTTTCTAATTTTGGGTAGATTTTAAATTATTTTCAACCATGAATTTTCTACATATTTAAAATAGAAGAGAAACAATTGGGGATTTGCTTCTAGTCAAGGTTTTCTTCTTAAGAGGGTATATTTGATAGTTTATGTTTATCACCCAATTTTATCCATCGATGTAAACACTACTCTGAATTTATCAAACTTATATCGTTCAAATAATATATCAAAGTAAAGACACTATTATTATTATTATTATTAGTAGTAGTAGTAGTAGTAGTAGTAGTAGTAGTAGTAGTAGTAGTACTACTACTACTACTACTACTACTACTATTCCTATTATTATTACTATTATTACTATTACTATTACTATTATCTGCGTCCAATCATACAATTTATTAATCCATCATTCATCCCATCCATAAAAGTAAATGGTCCCTAAAAACTTTTGTTTACATTACACATGTAAATAATAATTAATTAAGTGCATTACTTTATCGAAATGCTTCAAGTACTAGTTCAATACTCTTGAAATTGGATAGGCAAAATTATAAATCAAGCATTAAGCTTGTTGACATTGGCCTAGCAATAGTATCCAACAAGTCAGCCTATTATGAAGTTTAACTAATTGGCTACATTTGGTTGTATTAATGAAATTGTATATGACAAGATTGAAGGATATGTATGGCATATTATATATTAATACTATAGTAGGTTTAGTTGCTAGTTTTAGAAGTATGAATATCTCAAGGAACATAAACTTTTATTGGCCTAGCAATAATATCCAACAAGTTGGCTCGTCATGAAGTTTCACTGATTGTCTACGTTTGGTTGTATTGATAAAATTGTATATGATAAGATTGAAGAATACGTAGGCCATATTATATATTGATAGTATATTAAGTTCGGTTGCTAGCTTTAAAAGTATGAATATCTCAAGTAACACAAACTTTTATTGTTTGGTTGGTCAATATTGATAGTATAGAACTAGGTCAAATTTACTCAAATATCCTCATTCTTGTGTTACGATTTATGAAAGTATTTATGTCAAATAAAAACAATACATTACAATCACATAAATCCATCTCCACCTTCTGTTCTCCATTTGTGCTCATTAAACCCTTGCTTCAATAGAGAATTTCTCACCATTGTCATCTTCTACACTTTGGTTCTTTTAACTCCATTGTTCTTCACCTATTTGACCCACTTGAGGTATAAAATGTTTGTTTTTTATTTTTAAAAAATTTTCCATGCCCAATCATATTTGATTTTAGGATAGTGTTAGAACCATCATCAAGGTGTACCAAATTAATTTGGTGTTAATTCAACAATTTATCATCTATACAATACTTCATAATCACAAATGATCAGAAAAATGTATAATTTGGGTTGTAGCAAATAACAAAACAAAAAACTATCATCACATTTTATGTTTATCTGAAATTAAACTTTATGTATCACCCTACAAGTTGCCTACAAAATGAACCAAGCTGACTACGAAATAAACTTACAGGAAATGGCATACAAATATGGAATTCAATTACTAGATCACTATCCTAGATATATGTAATGCATGAGGTACCTTGTAAACAATAGGCATAAAAAATGAACAAGTAGACTACTAAAAAGGGATGCAATTTGACAATACAAGAACTCAACAATTCCATCATAACCACAATGCTAAAATGAGCAAAGTACCATAAATTAGGGTAGAATAATGACTAAATATTCATGTAAAAATAATGGAGTCATTCATGTAGAACATATAACACTAGTTTCTTACTAATGCATCAACTCCATGTTAAACTAACAATGTCCTAATAACGCACATGAAGTAATTTAAAAGAAGAGGTGACAAATTATACAAAAATGAATCAACTAATAATTGACATAATGCATTACCAGCCAACGTATAAATTCTATAGGGCTGAAAATTAAAACAAACCAAAACAATTGCCAATTACAAGTGGCATATGAAAAGCTGTCATATCCGTGTTCATATATCTTTCAAGAGATATAAACACCTTTGAGCAAGTAGGGAACTAATTGTGTCCAAAATGCAAGATGTCCTAAATAATCCAACAAGGGCATGACTTGTTTCTCTGCTCATGGTTGGAAACACAAGCATATGACATTTTCTAATATAGTGTAATTATGAGAACTAAATCAATCCAAATACATCAAGAAAGTATGTGAATATACATTTAAGTAAGCTTTGCATAAGCACCTAGGAGCTAAAAATTTGCCTAACTGAATCTAGGCTAGTTTCTTTATCCTTGCTTGCATGAGTAATTGCCGACTAGTAGACAAGAAGCGTCAACTAGAAAGTTGACAAGGGAATCAATAATAATAATAATAATAAGCAAAGCCGCATCCCGGGAACTACAGTTGACCGAGCAGGTGGCAGACCAGCTAATGCTAACACATCCTTAGTTATAAGTTGGGTAACATAGATTAGGCCTTCGTTGACTAAACATTGGACAAACATGTTATCCTAGGTTGGCAACCCACACCTACTTAAGTTAATCTATCTAGTTAGCCACCCCCTTAGAATCCCAAAGCCCTAGCCCTCGGGAGCTCTAACATAAAATCATTTGTTCTTAATTTTCCATAAGAGGACAAATTCAAGTTTAAGACTTTTTGACCTATTTGAGCCATGATGAAGTAAAATCATGTTTTCGAGGATGTGGTAGATTTACTAGAAAAGAGGGTGTGGAAAAAGGAAGTAAAGTTGGTAAACGAAGACATCTAAAGGAGCCACCTCATGAGAACAATGAAAGTGTAGATCAAAGAGTAAAAGTTGGGGACAAACTGAGTAGAACACACTCTAATCCCATTTAGAATATCCCTGACCTCGGGCGCAATCTAGAATCAGGGCCCGCATTGCAAAGATGCCAAGTGTATAGCCAGACAACTTTCAAGAGGTTTGTGCATCTTTTGATAGGGTTCAGGATGGATGAGCTCAAAGTTAGAAGGAATGTGAAAGGCTTCTCAAATGTATTTTAGCTTGATAGGTTCAATAGTAGAACAAGTCCTCATATAAGGGGTTTCTATCTTATAGGAATTCCTTTTCTTAGGTTGGGCCGACAAACCAACCCCTCTATCTCCCTGATCAATCCCTCGATCAGAATTAGAAGACTCTTCTACTACACTTGATAGAAACCTGAAAGGCACTAGAAAGGCGAACTGGCCCTCAGTATCTCCTCTTCATTTACTAAAGCCTCAATAAACTCAACCCAACCTACCTTATCTCTCTCGATATCGACCTTGGTGTCAACTATCTAGACCAAGTCAGCATTCTTAGTACTACTAGCCTCACTCGGAGGACTTGAAATGTCCTTGACTTCCATGTTACTGTCCCTACTAATTCTCCTAATCTCATTATCGACTCTCGGAGCTCATGGCTGAAAGTGAAAAAGAGAAAAAAAAAAGGAAAAGAAATATGAAGTAAATTAAGGAGAAGAGAAGTTACCTAGGGTGTGCGGGCTCTAAGGGAGAGTGTGTTTAATCGATCTTGGGCTAACGTTCCACTTGAAGCAAAAGAAAGAAAAGAGATACTGAAAGCATGAAGGTACAAATTGCCACCCCCAAAATCTATACTAGTTCCCACAAGGTAGGCAAAGGAAAAGGAACATGGGTAACTAGCTAGGTGTGCATCAATTAGCCGATTGTTGGTCATCACGACTATTGAGCTTTTTAATTACAAGCTCGAGAAAAAGCAGGTTGAGATCCAATACTTTTAAGGAGCTTGACCCCCTTGAAGTAGGGGACTCATGATGTGTATGGTTGATCCCAACCCATCAAGGATCGACCTAAGCCTATGACTCCAAGAACAAGAGCTTGACAAGAATAAAACTTCTGACCTTAGACTACTGCTAGAAAGACGTGCAATGAGAAGCTCGACCTCTGCCTCTTCCAATCAATTTTGTAGGTTAGGTAGAGTCGAAATTAAGCCCAAGTAGTCCTTTCAACCCCAATTACAACAAAACTCAGCCGACCAAGTTTGAGGTCGAAATTGATGGTCAGACAATCACTATAAATGTGCTGTAAAGTTAATGTCAGTCGTACTCTATCACATTAAATGTTTCCCCATGCATCTCTTCTATATTTAATGTATCACCTTGTGCCAAATGTTGCAGCTTTCTCAGCGCCCTAAATATGAATAAACTGGTCGGTGTTAGTCGATTGGGTCACCTAAAAGACATGTCTTGGCCTCATGAAAAAGATGGACACTTTACCTTAGATTGGGGCAGTCTAGTCATTTCAATCCCAACATTGGTACCTATAAGTATTTGGTCTAAAAAATAAACTCAGGTATGTATTTTGGACATTCTCACTTACCCTCTCTATTATTCCTTTAATGTTCTTCAGCTTTGTACTGACTTAGCATCGCAGGGTCTTAGTCGAGAGCCACATTGACATATCTAATGTGTTTCCTTATATTGTAAATTGACCCAGCCAGTATATTCGATCTTACCAGTTTGACCCCAAACTCTCATCCTCACCACATGAAAATTTGCTTTTATCATCACAAGTTTGGTTAACAAGCAAACATCACCTTATATTGTCTATATTCATATCTAAGAGAGTTTATGCGCATATTTAGAAACATGTGAGATTTTTAGACTAGAGAGCATTACCCTCGTCATTTTCATTAGATTTGTAGGTGGGATTTTTTTCTCTATTGGCCCAATGCTAAGTTTTCTGTATATATCTAGATCATCAATTTTTTAGAACATTTTTACTTTATTGCTTGAAGGATGTAGCAAAGTTCTCAATGCATAACTTGGATGTATCTCGATGATGAAAGTTACACATAGTTGATCATTGTTGTTGGACTTGAATTCCTCCATCTTTTAGCATAATCAATAATAGGTTTGTATGCTCAATGACTTGTATTTTGATAGCTCCACATGTTGGCAAGTTTGTTGGGTGTTGCATAAGTATTGTGGAATTATTTAGGCATTTGGTCCTAGCTATCAATAGACTCACTCCAAGTCAATACATCAGTTAAAAGCATTACCTTTCAATGAGTACAACTATTTTATAAAGAGATCACCATCAATCCTGCCAATTTTGCAAGTTTCCCTGAAATAATCTCATTCGATGTTGCCCTTCCTGACAAATAGTTGAAGTTTGGGTAGTTTATACACTGGTGGCACTCTCAATTTATCAATTTGCTTCGTATATCATCTCAAATATATGAAAAGTTAGGTTAACATAGACATTGAGATACATTAGCGCAGCAAAAAATTAAAATTTGAACTTAAAACAAAAATAATCACATCACATATAAGAAATTAATAATTAATCACAACACTTGTAATTAAGAAACTCATATATTTCGTTGCCTCACAATGATTGGTATGCATAATCCAATTTGATTATAAGAAAGCAATTAAGATGTTACCTCTTTTGCTTCCAAATGATGAAGCTAATTGATCACGTAAATCAAATCATAATTTATGAATTTAGTGTCACGAATAGCCCATTAATTTGGTTAGCTTAAGATACCAAGTATTTTCCTTTAAGTAGTGATTGGCATGCAGGAATTGAATTAGGTAGGAATGGAAATGACTTTAGGAATGGAATGCAGATGGGAAAGGAATGATGTTAGTAATACTTATCCTATAATTAGTATGCGCAAGGAATAAGAAAGGAATGAGATCCTCATTCTTTTCTTGATTCCAATCTCATGATTGGTTATTAAGAATAATTGATAGGAATAAATGAAATTATTTTGTATGACCAAGTTACCCTTTTATGAAAATTTATTAAAATAAAATTATTTGTTCACAAAAATTCTTTTATGTATTATATTAAATATTCTAGTCAAAATTAGATATATTACTTCTCTTCAAATACACTTTTTTCTTCACAATCAAACAATTTTAGTACTTGAATCTACAAAAAAGTCCATCAATTGATTCATGTATTTTGCACCAATTTTTAGTCGAAGGTGGTTGCCGCTTGGATTTAAATTTCAAAGATGAATTTTGTACGGGACTAGGAAATGTAGAGGGAGAAGGGGGAATTTAGAGGGGGATTCGTAACCACAAATATGGGATTTAGTTAGGTAATGTAATAACCTCAAAAACTATACATATGTATATGGACATGCTTGAGATTTTGTAATATTCTACCATTTGTATTATGCTCTAATGTAATATTCTACCATTTGTATTCAGCAAAACCTAGGAAGAGAAACAAGAGAATTTACCACCAAAAGGAAGAAACTCAAGAACAAAAAAATAATAATAATAAAGAAATAAAAATCTTGGCAGAAGAAAAGACTAGAAAGGGATAACACTTTCTTTTGCAATGATCAATGCCAGAAAGATTTCCAAAATATTGAAGAAGAATCCAAAGAATGAATCGTTACTTTAAGCTGAAGAACTAAATGTGTGTAGAAATATGAGCTTTGGATCACTCAAACCAAGAAAAGGGAGCACCTTGAGGAAAAGAAGCACAAAAAAATAGCAAGAATATGATTGAGAAAAAGAGCACAAAAGTGAGAAAAATTGCTTAGCAGAGGCTAAAGGAAAGAAACTCATCCTCCTTTCTTCCCTTTGCTTTTTCAAGCTTTTCTTTTCATTTTAATTTAATTTGATCAACATGTGTCATTCACCATAAGTATTTGATCAATATGTTTATGTAAAAGAGCCCAATAAGCAAATGTCATGCTTATTAAGAATTAAAATGATTCAACAAGGTATCAAAAAATAATATAACCAATTTATTTAGCTAGAAATTGTTCCTACCAAAAAGAAAAAAATTAAACTTAATATAAAATAAGTATGCATAGGCAAAAACTTTAAACATCACCACTTAGAATAGTTATGACCAATTGTTCTTTACGCTCATCAGTCATGCTAAAGAACACATCAGTTAACTCGTGGTCACATACAATATTTCACATTGCTTTGATAACTTTAGTTGTAGTAAGGTTAGGGATCTTCCTTATCTCGGAATCATTTTTTGTCTCTTTTTTGAAATCTCAGCGTTAAGCCCAATTACTTTACTAAAAACTTGGCTAGCTTTGGCAATTTCATTTCCAATAACCGAAGATGCATCTCCAATACCATATATCATAAAGCTCATATTATCAATACTTCTACTTTTTTGCTTCTTTTGATTGTGGCCTCCTTCATTTCTTGGAGATTGCATAAGAGAGAATGATATGGAAGCATCAATATCCTCAAGGCCATTTTCATATTAGAATCAATGTTATTATAAGTATCATCATTAACTTCTTCTCTTTGTATCTCTTCCATCATATCAACAGGACTTCAGCATTGATTCACGTGGCATGAACTTTTTGAAAATAACAATCAAGTCTTCATAAAAAGGAAATGACTTCTTTTGCCTAGTTGAATGTGTAGGATGACTTTGCAAAAGAATTTCAATATCAATGTGTTAATATAAAATAAAATAATTAACAGTATGAGAAATAATAAATTAAATATGCAAACCTGAAGATATGAGTTCCATACAGGTTTTTCTGTAGTAATGCATTTTTTTAATTGGATACATCCCAAAGCCACTTGTATTGGGGCCATTTAACATATCATACACAAAATGAAAATCCCTCTTTATGGTTTTAATTCTTGACACAATATGTGGCTTAGCCTTTAAACTCGAGTTTGACAAAGAATTTTGCATATTTCCCCTACAAAATTTAGATAGCCAAGCTTAAATCCATTTTCAACTTTATATTTTTCAAGATTTATCATATCGAGAAGTGCTTCAACTAGCTTGGCATCTTCTTCATACTTCTATTTTATTTTATTCTTGCCACAGTCTCTCGTATCTTGATTTACATTCTCCATTCTTTATAAGATTAAACCATACAAAAAGATAACAAAAGATAAACATAAATGTTAAAAAATATTATGAAATTATTATCATCGCAACAAAATTAATGAAAAAAGAATAATTAAATATCAATCAGTTAGAAAAATAATTAATTAATAAATATTGCATCCAACAAAATATTATTCATCTATAATATTTAAAAGTTACCAATGAAATGGTTTACAAAATAAATATAATCATTGATAATAAAAAATTAAATAAAATTTTTCAATAAAAAGTCATAACAAATCATCTAGAATTTCTTTGTGCTCTCCAAGTGTTAAACACGCTAAGTGCAATATTTTTTCGGAAGTGGTCCACTCATCAAAAGATTCAATCATAGCGACTAATTCTTCATCTTCATCAATTTCAGTATTATATAGGTGTTCCCCTTCTCTTTCTTCACCATCTTCTATATTGGTCTCATTATCTATTTAGTAGGTAACCATATCTTGTCTTATAAAATTATGTAGACAACATGCCATAATAATGCAATTTTGAATTAATTGAAAAATATGGACTTCTAAGAATTCCTCAACGGCTCTTTAATATGCCAAACAATCTATGTATAATGTTTCTAGTAGACAAATGATTCATATTAAAGAATTCTTTAGCATTGGTAGGTTGGTGTCCTTCACTCCAATCATCCAAATGGTACCTTTGACCTCGAAATGGTGCAAGAAATCCATCACAATTAGTATATCCAACATCCACAAGATAATAAGAACCTTAAAATTATATAAAGCATATGAGTTAGTCTGGAGTATATTAATAATAATTTATTTCTTACAATTTTAGTAAAAGTGCTTTTTATGATCTTACAGTGAAGAATTATCGGACCATTTCTCCTACTTATTGCATCTCTTAAAATTCTACCATCAGCTGTTGATCCTTCCCACGTTGGTAACATGTAAATAAACTGCATATCTTGGTGGCAAACTCCTAATAAGTTAGTAGCAATTTTATTTTCTCGTGTTCGATATCTAGGCTTGTCTACTGCTGGCACGCAAACTTTGATATGGATACCATCTAGAGCTCCTAAGCAACCTATTATTAAAATTTAAAATAAGTATATTGTAATACATAAACCGTCCATAGGTAAATCAAATATCTTACCTTAAACTACTTCCATCTCTCATATGTAGTGTTATCAAATATTGCCTCTGGTATCTTGAGTAATTCCACTTGAAGCCTAGTAATAGCATTTATCACTTTTCTAAATTGCCTACTAATTGTTTCCCCAGAACGTCCAAAATTCACATTTATAATTCTCTACTTTTGATGGTGAACCAAAATATGAACTGTCATTGCCACTTGTTCATCTACTAGCATATTTTTAGTTGGGGATATCGTCCTAATTGTATTTCTACATCCAATATCACTTGTATAAATTATTTTATGGATGTATTCTTTTTTTCTATGATATTCTATAAAATCAAAAACAATTACAATAAACCAGTTTACTAAGTGCATTATGTTCAACCATAATGACAACATTGCCATGTTTTTCTTTCTCATTGTCAATTTTTTTGTCACTACACTTAACCTTGCCATAGCTGCAAATTTAATACAGAAAAGCACACATTAGTAGGTTTTCAAGCACCCAAATAGCAAAAGTTGAAAAACAAAGAATATAAATGTCAAGGTATTAATATGTCCCATGTGAGCATATGATAAATTTTCTGAATTGAATGAAAAGCCATACTTTAAAGAAACAATTTTGCTACATGCTTAATTATTTGATCAAAAAGAAAATATATCACATAGAATGGGACAAAACATGCACATGAGCCTATCAAAACACTGAAACCTCTATGGGACAAAACATATGTAGGGGAAAGTAAAATTTTCACTAGTATATATAAAATAAAGTTATTATATTCTAACTTAATAAATAATAAGAGTTGAATTGAATGTCCTTTACTTTAAAATGGAAGATGCATAAAACATTATATCTCTTGGTTCTAAAAATAAAATATAACATGCTTCTGATAAGGAGGAATTATTAAAAGACTAAAACACTCTTGCTCTTATCCAAAACCTAAAAATACCCCCAGGATCCGCGTCTTTTTAAACGAGTCCACCCAACCACCCGACCTGGGTCCGTAACCCTGAAAGATCCTGGCCCTCCAGGGCCGCCACCTGTATGCTCAGAAAGATAGACAAGTGGACGCAATAGTACTTAGCCAGTTGAACCGTTAGCTATAAATATCCTATCATTTATTGCAATTGGGGGTAAGTAATGAGATCAGACACCCACCTATACACTATATTCTCCTACCTAACGACCTATGCACATTTACCTGGACTAGCCCTTGAACCTAGAAAACGCTCACCCGAGCTCCCATCTTTGGTCGATCTCTCGACCATCGACAAATATACTATTTATCATTTCTTGCGACATCAGTAGGCGTCGTCTGTGGGAAATGTGGACTAAGTGTTTCGAACCCTGGGTTAGGTTGGGCACATGACAGCAACACCTAACATAGAGACGCCAGAAATCCAGACCAGTTCACCTTAGCTACAGCAAACACCTTCGACGACCTAATCTGAACTGATAATAGATATTACACGGTCAGAGTTGCAGGCCTTAATTGAAACAGTAACCAATAAGGTTGTAAGCGGAAGGTTAACAGGCACAACATCCGTACCACAACCTCCATTCCCGAGGCATGTATTCCGAGAGGACCAAGACCGGGGAACGGAGGTAGTAGGGAGTGAAGATAGTTCTAGAAAGGATGAAAGTTATCAGAAGGGGTTAGAGGAAGAAACTACAAATACGCATGTGAATAAAGGTACGAGGGTGATGGGAAAACATTCCAAAGGCAAAGCTGCAAAGGCACAAGAGATCAGCGACCAAATGGAACAATTGAGTAGGAAGCTAGATGAGATTAAGAAAAAATAACAATAGGGATCCACTCTGCAAAAGATAGGCTCTCCCTTCGGTACAGAGATCTTAATGGAAATTGTGCAAGTGGGATTTAAAATACCTAAACTTTCAAACACGTGATGTAACTGTATGGGTTGTCGGATGCCATCAATTGCAGAGTATTTATTACAACTTTATATGGCAGAGCACAAGAATGGTTCACGTCCTTGGTACCAGGGACCATAGTGACATACGACTAGTTATGTAGGAAGTTCTTATACCACTTCGCCAGCAGCAAGAAATCCAATAGACCAGCTACATACCTGTTCACCATCAGGCAGAGGGAAGATGAGACTTTGCGCACATTTATGAGCCGCTTTAATAATGAGGTCTTAGAAGTTTCCGACCTCAATGTGGACATAATGGTCAGTATTTTAATTCATGGTCTTAAAAAGGGGGCCATTGGCATCGACTTTGGCCAGAGAATCTCCCCCTGATATAGAGACCTTAATGGAGGTGGCAGAAACGTATGTGCATGAGGAGGAGATGAACACGATGAAGGGTAAAGAGTGGTCAAAGGTCGTATCGGGAGCGAGATCATAGAAGAAGGAGGAGATGGGTAAACCTCGATCTGAAAAAGACCGTTGGAGGTCCCACCCCAACCAAGGTTCGACCACTATATGCCCTTGCAAACCACTAGAACCAAAGCCATGTCGCCATTGCTTCGTCAGATATCATAAGGTGGCCAGCTAAGCAACGAGACACACCCAATAAGAGAAATTCAAAGCAGTACTGTGCATTTCATTGGGGCAAACGGCATGATATAGAGAACTGCCGTCATTTGAGGGATGAGATAGAAAGATTGATAAGGCAAGGGTGCCTGGAAGAATTTGTGCAGCATTCACATAAAGATTCCCAAGAATGGCATCTACGTAATGATGGGTCTCGTAGTAGGTCGCACAGCCCTTATAGAAGGTATAAGCAAGGGAAATACCAAGATACAGAGAAGGATCGAGACCCAAGTCATGATGATAACCTTTTGAGGAAATGATTTATAAATATGATAGCTGAAGGACCTATAGGAGGTGATACACGCAACGCTAGGAAAAGGTATGCCCGAGTAGACCGGAGGAACCCTCATATTTACATCCTAAAAAAGGACACAGAACCTATATCTTTCGACCATAATGATTTAGAAGGAGTGTTGCAACCGTATAATGACCTTATGGTGATAACTATTGACATAGCAAACTTCTCGATGCAAAAGGTTTTAGTAGATAACGATAGCTCGGTAGATATCATATTCATGAGCATGTTGAAGAAGATGGACTTAGACATCACGACCATCAGACCAGTAAACACTCCGCTGGTAGGCTTTGGAGGGTCAGAGGTCGTGCCTCTAGGAACCATGGACCTCCCTACCTCTCTGGGAGTGGAGCCAAGAAGGAGAATAATTGTGTTGAAGTATCTGGTGGTAGATTATCTGTTTGCTTACAATGTGGTGTTAGGACGTCTGGGCCTCAACCATTTTCGAGCCATTGTGTTGACTTATCACCTAAAGATGAAATTTTTGACCAGAGCATGAATTAATGAGTTACGGGGTGATCAAAAGGCAGCACAGGTATGTTACAATATCTCATTGACAAAACCCAAGCTGGAGCAGAATGAGGGAAAAAAACATAAGAATCGAAGTGGGTCAGTAGTTGGAGCTACCTATGAGTGTTGACCAGGAAGATAGTAAGCAAAGGAGGATGGAGCCTTTCGACCACAAACAGGTAGAGCTCTGACCTGAAGACCCAAGTAAAACCATGAGGATAGGTACGCAAATGAATCCCCAATCTGAAACTTTGATAATAGAATTTCTCAGAGAAAATGTGGACATGTTCGCATAGGGACCAACGGACTTCAAGGGTATAGATCCAGATGTCATAGTCCATAACCTCAATGTGGATCTCGATGCTCGACCTATTCGATAGAAGAAGCGTAGTTTTGAGGTAGAGAGAAATAGGGTAATTGAGGAAGAGGTCAATAAGTTGTTGGAAGCAGGCTTTATCGTAGAGGTGCAATTCACTAAGTGGATGTCTAATGTTGTGGTGGTCCCTAAGACAAGTGGGAGATGGAGAATGTGCACGGATTACACTAATCTGAACAAGGCTTGTCCCAAAGACTCTTAACCTTTACCCAGGATAGATACGTTGGTGGATTCTACGGCAGGACGCATCATGCTGAGCATGATGGACGCATACTAGAGCTACCACCAAATACGTATGGCTCCTAAAGATATGGATAAAACGGCCTTTGTAGTAAAAAATGGTGTATATTGCTATCGGGTTATGCTGTTTGGATTGAAAAATACATGGACGACGTACCAGAGGTTGGTAAATAAAATGTTCAGAGATCAGATAGGTCGCACTATGGAGGTCTATGTAGACGGCATGCTGGTCAAAAGTGCACGAAATAAAGAACATATAGAGCATATGAAGGAGACTTTTAGCATCATGCGCTGATATGGGTTGAAGCTGAACCCTGCGAAGTGCACCTTTATAGTTAGAGGTGGGAAGTTTCTGGGATATATGGTCACTGAGAGAGGAATAGAGGCCAATCCAGAAAAGATAGAAGCCATCTTGAAAATGCCATCACCCAAAAATGCTAGAGAGGTACAACAATCAACAGGTCGAATAGTGGTGTTGGGAAGATTCATAGCGCATATGGCAGAAAGACGTTTACCTTTCTTCAAAACTTTGAGAAATCTTAGAGAGTTTACATGGACAGAGGAATGCGAGCGAGTGTTTCAAGATCTAAAAGGTATCTTAGCTCTCCACTTCCTTAGGAAAAACCACTCATAGGTGAAACATTGTATTTGTACATGTCTGTGACTGAGGAGGTCGGTAGCTCGATATTGTCGAAAGCTGTTGGGAAATAGCATAAGCTGGTGTACTACATCAGTAGAGTGTTGCAAGGGGCAGAGAAAAGATACAACAAAATCGAGAGGTTCGCATTAACGTTGGTCACAACTGCTAGGAAGTTAAGACCTTACTTTCAGGCTCATCACATAGTGGTTCTGACCAATCAACCTCTGAGAGAGATGTTGCACAAACCAGACCTATCTGGAAGGTTAGTCAAGTGGGCCATGGAACTAAGCGAGTTTTCGATAGAATTTCAGAATAAAATAGCTATGAAGGCATAAGTATTGGCCGACTTCTTGATAGAGATGGGAGAAGAGCGTATCGAATGACCCCTCGAGGTGAACGCTTTAGCGACAGGTCGTTGGATGGTGTATGTCAATGGGTCGTCGATGTCTCGACGAGGAGGTTCGGGAATTTGGTTCCGAAGCCCATCGGGTGATGAGTTAGATTTTGCCTTGAAGTTACAGTTCCATGTAACGAATAATAAGGTAGAATATGAGGGCGTCGTAGCTGCACTAAGAATAGAAAAAGAGATGCAGATCAAGGACCTCATCATATACACAGATTCTCAGCTCATAGCAAACCAGTTTGACAAGATATATAAGGTAAAGGAAGAAACCATGAAGAAGTATCTAGAGAAGGTAAGGGTCTTGGCAAAACAGATGGAAAGGGTGCAGATGGTACAGATACCGAGGGCTAAAAATGAAAGGGTTGATTCCTTGTCCAAATTTACCAACATGATCAGTGGGTTGTGAACCAAGAAGGTGACAATAATCACAACAGAGGAGCCAGCTATTTGCGACCAAATGACCTCTGGAAAAGAAGTCATGGTCACAGAGCTAAACACTTCGGAGCGTGATAGGTGGAAGAAGGAAATCTTATCTTACCTAAGAGGTGGAGTTATGCCAATAGAGGCGGTAAAAGCAAAGAGAATTCAAAGGCAGGCATCGGGTTCACGGTATGGAAGGACGAGTTGTATAAGAAGTCATATGGCGGACCGCTTTTGAGGTGTCTTGATGCAGATCAAACGAAATACTTCCTAAGGGAGATACATGAAGGAAGCTACGAAAACCACTCAGGAGGTTGAGCTTTGGCGCAAAAGGTCACCAGGCAAGGGTACTTTTGGCCAATGTTGGTCAAAGATGCTATTGAATTTGTTAAAAGATGTATGGAGTGCCAACTATACACCAACTTGATTCACAAACCTGGTGCAGAAATGAAGTCGATTACAATCACCTATCCATTTGATATGTGGGGGATAGACATCGTTGGGTCCTTTCCTCCCGCTAGAGGTTAGAAAAAATTCGTTATCGTCGCGATCGAGTACTTTAGCAAGTGGGTTGAGGCAGAAGTTGTGGTCAAGGTATCGGAGATGGAGGTCATGAATTTTCTCTGGATAAACATTGTGTGTCACTTTGGAATACCAAGGATCCTCATCTCGGATAATGGTGCTCAATTTCAGGGAAAAAAAGATCTTAGACTGTTGTAAGGAGATGAAAATACAACAGAACTTTACATCTATGGGGCACCCCCAAGCCAATGGTCAAACGGAAAAGACAAATAAAACTCTCTTGGACAATTTGAAAAAAAGGTTAGATGGTGCGAAAGGCGCATGAGTAGACAAGCTGCTGGGGATGTTGTGGGCTTATAGAACAACCCATAGGGTTTTAATAAGTGAGACGCCATTCAATATGGTCTACAGGTCAGAAGCAGTTATCCCTGCAAAAATTGGGTTGGAAACTTTTAGATGTGGCAGCAAGAAAAATGTTGTTATAGAAGAGGTAGATGGCGAGAGCTTACAACAGAAAAGTGAAGACAAGGCGAAAAAGGAGGTGGAGAGTTATTAGCCATGAAAATTGATTGAATGATCAGTAAAAATAATAGTAAAAAATAAATAATAACACTTAAAAGCAAAAGAAAAACTAAGGGGTCAAGAGATCGGCACCTACTTACTAAGTAACTGTTATAGGTTGGAAATTAGAGAACTACTGGTAGGGCGGTCGAGAGGTCGACACCTAATTGGTAGAGGGTTATCTCGAATTGAGGGAGGACAGGTGTTCTTTTGGTCGTCAGGTCGAAGTGTTCGATCAAGGAAAGCGATATGGGAGCAGGGAAATGAAAGAAGCAAATAGGATTGAGGGTATCTATTTATAAGGGTCATACCCTCAAAATACGTGAAAAGATCCAACGGCCCCAGATGGAAGACTTTTGAGACCAACGGCTTGGATCAACTTCCTCATTTATAAGTACCCCTCTCATAAATGAGAAAGTTGGGGGGGGGGGGGAATGATAAGGAGGAATTATTAAAAGACTAAAACACCCTTGCTCTTATCTAAAACCTCAAAATACCCCCAGGATCCACGTCTTTTTAAATAGGTCAACCCAACCACCCGACCTAGGTCCGTAACCTTGAAAGATCCAAGCCCTCAAGGGCTGCCATCTGTAGCTTAGAAAGATGGACAAGTGGACCCAATAGTACTAAGCCAGTTGAATCGTTAGCTATAAATACCCCCTCATTTATTGAAATTGGAGGTAAGTAATGAGATCAGACACCTACCTATACACTATATTCTCCTACCTAATGACCTACGCACATTTACCTGGACTAGCCCTTGAACCCTGAAAACGCTCACCCGAGCTCCCATCTTTAGTCGACCTCTCGACCATTGACAAATATATTGTTTGTCATTTCTGGCGACATCAGCTTCTATTTTAAAAACTTCTCATCTCTAGGGTCATTATTTCTCAATAAAATATAACATGACCATGTTGAATAAAAAGAGAAAATAAAAAAGCATATCAAGCAAGCAAGCAGAGGGCGCATGAAATTCCAAAATCAAAAGCCAATTAATGTTATCATCCAATTAAGGGAAATAGGGGGCAAAATAAATAAAATAAATTCATGAAAAGAAAATTACACCAAAATTGATCAATATCTAAATTATGAGATCAGTTGTTTTTAAATTTTAATTAGTTGTGGGGTTTTCGAATCCAACTAAATTTTATTTTATGATGGCAAAAAATAGCACAAAAAGGGGCAGGACAGAAACCACAGGATGAGGCCATGGGGATCAAAATTCTAGATGATGTAATTAAAGATTCATAATCCCTCTTTCCCACCATAAGCACTCTTGTTTTTACAATTTTGTCTTCAATTAAATCTCAATTTTTCTGTCTTTCTCTATAAGCCCTTCCTCAAATCTATATAATAAATGCATTTCATGCTAACCACTTCCTCAAATCCAATAGGTTAATGTTCATGCCAATGAATTAGACAAGCACAGGGATTAATTCTCAATGTAAACTCCCTAGTGCCCAAAAGTTTCCACCATCTTTGTAAAAAATGTAAAAATTCCAGTTCAATAATTTCTCTAGCAAGAAAAAGGATTTTAGATTTATAACAAAAAGAGGATAAAAAATAGTTGAATTTAATATATTCAAACTTGGGAAAAAACTTTTCAAGATAGATGACGAAGCTCTGCAAAATCTTTTGAAGAGAATGTGAGTGATTTAAGAGAAAATGAAGTTCCTGGGGAATATATGAGGCTAATAAAGGATATAAGAGCTAATCAAAATATAATTGAGAGACATGATATGTTGGGATTTGTTGAGATTTATCAAATCTTTTCTTTTCTTTTTTTTAATTAGAGGGTTATTTTGTCAAACAAAAAACATATATGTATTCCTAATAGATTGGGAATAGTTAAACCCATTGGGGGTGAAAGGAATGATTGATTTACATTTGGGAAAAAGTATTCCTATGGGAATGAAGACTCCCATCACTAAATTATACCAATCAAGTGTTTAGAAATAAAACTTGAGAATACCCATTCCATCCCACCTCGTTCTCATATACCAATCATACCCTTAGAGTTTAGACCACTCGCTAAATGCCCATGAAATTATTCTTATATTAGTTGGTTCAATTAATAACTCAAATTAAAAAAAAATCACAATTTTTTTAAATGTTTATAGAAAAACTCTTAAAACTCTTATAATTTTGATTAAAAATGTCTGGAAATACTTTATCAAATATTTAGTCAAAACTGTTAATATGATATTCTTTTTGAAATAGCATAAGTCTCTTAAATTAACTAGAAAAAACTAGGATGAGATATAAGAGAGGAAGAAACAAAGATCGAGTGCCAAACTCATGTAATTAGCCAAACAAAGATGGGGCGTCAAAGTAGCTAACACCCTTATGGCGGTGAAAAACCAATAGATCACCTTTCTAACCCTCCACATGCAGGACAAGAAAACCCCAGAGGTCGCATATCAGCCGCCTCTGAGATAATGGACATTGAAGGCAACTCAACGACGTGGATGACCCCCATCATGAAGTATCTCTGGGATGACATTCTCCCCGGCAATCGAAGAAGGCCAAAGTAGTCTGCCGTAAAGACAACAAAATTTATGATGATATGCAAAGACTTTGACAAATGAGGATTCCCTCGATCTTATTTGAAATGTACACCCTTAATGAGAGTCGAGGATGTCATGCACAAAATTCATAAAGGTATCTACAGAAACCACTCGGAGTAAGACCCCTGACAAAAAAGATGCGACTAGGAGACGTCAAAAGGAGCCTAAGTGGAAAAACTTCTCACACACACTATGTGCCTACCGGGAAGAGGTGCACAAGATGCAACAATCTTATTTTGAAGTTTCGAAAAGGCAAAACACAAGCACCAAGATAACCAAGCATCCACAAGAGACCCCAAAGGGCTCTTAGAATGACATATCTACAGAAGATCCTAAGTGGTTCCTAGAACAATATCTTTGCAGAAAATCCTAAGGAGCTCCCAAAGTGACACCTCTGTAGAAGCCCCTCGCCTCGGAATGCTATCTCCAAAGAAGACCCCAAAGGGAATCCAAAGCAACACCTTCGCGAGAAATTGAAAGGGGCCTTGGGAATGACAAGATTCCATGAGAGATCTCAAAGGGTTTCCAGAACACAACACAATTCCCACTTGAGATTCTAAGGCACCGTTTGGTTTCATTTCCACACCCCATTTTCACATTTTCTATTATTTCAGAAATAAAAACCATCACTTTTTACATATTTTCACCCAACATCATTTTCATTTTCAAAACGCATTCTCCAATAACCTATATATCTACTATATCTATTTCATTATTTCTATCTCTCTCCACCTACAACCTATTAAAACCAACATAATCATTACATTTCCAAATATTTCATCCAAACACATTTTCATTTTCACATCACATAACTAATTTTCATCAAAATGAAAATGCTGGAAAGTGAAAATGAAAATGAAAATGAAACCAAATGGTCCCTAAGGGTTTCTAGAACAACTTAACTCCTCATGAGATCCTAAAGGATCACCAAAGTTGCGAGCTACGACAAAAATTCTAAGTCATAGAGCGTAAGGCTCCGCAAAAAAATCTAAGTGATTCAAGAAGTGTAAAGCTCCGCCTGAGGTACTAGCTAACTAATTTCTGGAGCAGAGAGCTCAACCAAAAATTCTAAGTTACTTACGAAGTGTAAAGTTGCACGAAAATTTTAAGTCTTCATTGAGCATAGAGCTTCACCAAGAATCCTAGGTGATCCCCATAGCATAAAGCTCCACAAAAATTTTTAAATTATTCACAGAGCGTGAAAATGTTGCAGAGCCCCCAAGATTCCCGGTGCGACCACCCAAAAAAGAAGGTGACCTCGCGACATATTCGCTCGGCCAAGCACCATCGAGGCAACACGCAGTTGCCCTCAAATCTTGTTGCCTCCCAAACGGCCATCATGATGAAAGGGAAGCCACACTCAACAGTCGATAGGCGGCAAGCCGCCACTGCCATAATAATAATAATAATAATAATAATAATAATAATAATAAATAAATAAATAAATAAATTTTAGTTAATTATTAATTAAATTAATGAAAATTAAGTTAGTTAATCCATGATAAAAATAAATGAGTTATTATCACTGCAAGGTGAAATTAGAAATGGTAATCGAAAATAGAAATCATACTTTTAATTTGAAATAAGCAATTTTTCATCGAAAGTAGGGGAACTAGATGATATACTATACTTATGTCCTAAAGGTACACAAGTAAATTTATAACAATCTTAGTATGACTTCATGAAATGAGCCACTAATCCAATGGGCTTGACCCACCAAGGACCGAACCAATATAAATAACAACTTTCATAACTGAAAAAGTAGAGAATCACACATTAATTAACTTGAGTATTATCTCTACGTGGGTGCGTTCTTGAAATGAAAATCCACAACTTAACAGTTTCAAAAAGATTCTCATATTCGATTATGTGCAACATTAATGATCATTTGTACATGCATCCATATTTAACATGAAAATTTCCTGAATGTTTATTATAACGTTAGACTAATTTTAATATTGACAATATTTTTTTAGAAAAAAGTATGTATATGTGCATAACTTTTGAGTTTAATACACCAACATTAAGCTTTGATTAAATACGTCAAATACAATTTATAAATTTTAAAAAATGATAATTAAATTAAGTTGATCCACAAAAATATTTGTGTTGTGTATTTTATAAAGATATTAAATTAAATAAATATAATAATTGAAATTAGTTCAATGTCAATTTTTTTATTAATTTATAAACACTTTCTACCAAAAAATACAACACCAACTCTTACAAACGGTCTTCTTCTTATAAACATATTTCACAAAAACCTCACAATCAACCATTACCTCATATACACATTACTTTGTTAGATCAACTTTTATCCAAGGACGGATGCAAGGGGGGGACAACAGGTGGCCAACATTTTGTACAGTTTTTTAATTTTTGTAATAATTTTAGGTTATATATTAATATATATTTAAAATTTTAGTAATAATTTGCTCTCCCATGATTATATATATTTATATTTAATTTTCATAATAATTTCTAGTATATATATCTTTGAAATTTTAATAATAATTTTTAATTCTTTATTATTTTAATTTTGAAAAGTCTGAAATAATTTTTTAGGCTCATATTTACAATGAAATAATTTACAATTAAGTAAGACCTATTAGAACACTTTTATTTTATTTGTTTGAAAATATATTTATAGGAATATGGTTAAAGAAATCCTTTACGATTTTATAGAAACTTACAAAATAATTAAATCTCTTTTTTGACTTCAATGAGATTAAGAAAAAGAGACAAAAACAAGTGAATATTTTTTTTAGAAAAAAGCTTTTTCAAATTTTCTTTGCCTCTAACATGTATTTATCTCTTTTCTTGACTGAGAATAATATATGTTGTTATCTTCATTTAATTTTATGATATATTTTGTATGTTTGTTTACATATATCATAAAATATGTTACCGATTTATTGTATCTTTTAATTAAAAAATAATTTATATTTAATTTTTTATATTTTATAATTTTATCCCCACAATTTCAGTTTTGAATGCGTCCTACATTTATCATTACATTATTTTCTACAACCATCACGTATGAAGAAACTACTTCTCAACACTTATATTTGAAAAACGAAAAATGGGAGAATTGTTCCAAAGCATTAAGCAATGGTTAATTACTCCCTAAAAGGTCTGGTTTGGTGGACATACGTGGAACAACTTGATTGGCAGACAGCACTGCTGCGTGCATACAGCATTTGACACCGGATTACTCCGTGCTATCCATCTTGTGGAACAGTTTGAGGTGTGTGACTGTGTGCGGAAGGAGAGAGAGAGAGAGAGATGGCCTCTGCAACATATTCGAACGTGACTGGCTACAAGGCCTCAATTCCAAGGCTACCACCCACCTCCCATTTTTCCTCATCCCTCAACCCGTCTGGTGGAATTTCACGTCTCAAACTCATTTCCAACTCAAGAACACATGCCAAGTTCGAGAAATTCCAAGGCCAAGAGAATCTTGAAGATGATGACCCACTACAACAAGCAGAACAAGCTCAACAACTCCAAGAAACTGAAGAGGATGACAGGTGCAACTTTTGGTTACCCTTTGTTCCCTTTAAGAGTTAAAGTCAGTGTTATGATATTCTTATCTATTATTGTGGGAATATTGCATTCTTGGAAGCAATTAACTGCGACCCTTATTGAAGTTTAAGTTTGTCGCTTATATGCTTGAATGATTCTGTGTGCTTCGGTGGGAATTGGCATGGGCTCAGATCTGTTTACTAGATTTAGAAGCAAGTATATGGTAGCGGGTGGTTGAGGAGCTCGTGAACTTCCCACTGCCATGTGCACTGCCCAGAACAAACAAAACTCTTGCCATGTCTTATCCGCAAAATGGAAGGTAGAAATATCTCAGTCAATCAATTAGAAGTTGTAGAATTACATTTGCAGATTCAGAGTTATTCCGGCGCCACATGTGGATGTTTGCTTATGAAATCCCGGTGTTTTTTATTTCTCATTGACATATAACCTTTGGCCATGTTAGAGAAATCATCATAACAGGGATCCAATTTTCTAAAGCTTATAGCAAGAGTCCCATGGTATAATCCAATTCAAATATACCAAAATGAAGGTGGAGCATTCCTCAAGTTGAACAAAGAGACAGAAAAAGAGTGGGCATACCACTCAGAGTGTCAAGAATTTTATTTATGTATCATTATTTCTTTTGTTGGTTGGAGGGGAGGGAAGCTCCTTCGTGGTGGCGCAGGTAAAATCACCTAATAATGTGGCTACAACAGTTGTTCCTAATCACCTAGCACGATTGATTATAAGGACTAGGCCTATAAAAAGCGTGCAATACATATCAAAAAAATGTAGATGCTCTAAATATTTTCTCATTTATTTTTTATTTTTTATCCTTCCTGATTAGTCCATGCTGGATTTTGGTATTTACTAAGTCAGCTAGGGCCTAGGAGCAGTTTTCTTCTCATGTTATATGGCGAAGTTTGCTTGACCTCACTTTTGTTTAATTGCTCACTAGGTTCTGCAGGGTGAGACTTCTTGTCGTTCAATATGGTTGGTTATAATTTTATGATCTGACTAAACCAGGTGCTACTATGAATTAGTTTCTCCGGCAAGCAAGTCATAGTGTATTGACTATAGAAAAACTTCATTATAATTTTAGGTAAGCAAGAGAAAGCAAGTGAACATGGGTCAAATTCTTGATGTCCATAGACCTGAATATTTTGAGTGTGCAGGATCACTCATCAGACTTTCTTCATTCATTTAAGGAATCCTCTTGAATGCTTGAAGATAGCAGATGACTGGACAAATCGCCAGTTATCCACAACTGATCTAGTGTGGCTGTGACGTCTCATACCCAATCATTGATTTGAAGTCTCTCCCCTTCATGAAAAGAAAATCATTATGTTTAACAAGCTGTTTGTAATGAAATGATTAAACTAATTTTGAGCTTGAAATTTCCAGCAAAGCTTTCTAATACCAATTTTCACACTTCAAAATTTAGCAAACCTTCAGAGTTAATAAGTTCAGTTATCAAAAAGAATTTTATGAAATTCCTACCTATTTCACTGCTGCATTTCATAAGATGAAGGCTTTGAATGGGGAAATGTGAGAAGTATTCTACTAGTGGGACAATCAATTTTGTTTTCACTAACAGGACATGGAAGGCATAATTCTTCCTGATTGAAATGAAGATATTCATATGAACTATAGAATCATTCACTTACTTTTAATTTCATATATGCCTCTGTATGAACTTGTATTCTTTCTTGGTACAAAAAGTACAATAAATCAGCACTGCAATCACATTTAGTTACAAGATTATATAAATCTTGTTTTGGTATTATTCAAGATATTTGTAAGTATTCCATCAATCATGCTCTTTTGGATAATTTAAGTTGTAGACTTTTTATTCAAAAAGTATTCTCACAAATTTACAAGCTATACTGTATGTCGGTACAATAGGGTGGCATAATTCACTGTGGAAACCCTCCAACCCCTCACAAGTTTTCAGGTTAGGTCCACACTTATATCAAGTCATTTCTTGATCAGTTAGATGCCACAAAAGTAAAATTTGACTTGTCACCAGCCTCATCAAACTTTTCTTAATTCAGTGCTATTCCATGACCATTTTTAAGTCCATATCCGTACTTTTCTAGGTTACTCAGAGCATCATACCTATCCAGGTTTCTACTGCTTCTATCTAAACAGTTTGCAAAAACCTGAGTTCCATAATATTTCCATGGAAGTTGGCCCCAGCAGAATGTAAACTGTGTATTTCTGGTGCAAAATAATCACTAAAGCGTGACAATTTTTCTGGCACTGGTGATCTATAAATTGAAAGCATGAGTGAAATCAGATGGTTCCTCTCTTCTTACCATATAAATTTTGAACTTTTTGATTAGTTATGACTAGTTTTGTCCATCCCAAAAATGCGTTTCTACAACATTAGTCACAACAAAATGCTTTTAACTGGAATTTTTTATTATTTGTTAATTCTTTGATGCAACAATATTTAAATAAGTTCGCCCTCATTTCGTTCATTTTCTGTATCAGTTGCCTGCCGTCTGATCTGGAGGGTGCAGTTCGTCAATCAGGCCAAGCAAGTTCAGAGTTTGTTTCCTCAGGGGGAATGAGAGCCATAGTAAGTATTTGCAGATTCTGAATACTGTTTCAGTTGGTTATGATAGATGAAATGATGGACAAGGGCTTGTCGGTGACTATACGAAAAGTAATTCCAAGGTCAAAACCTTATACTTGTGACATTGTTGTAACTTAAGACAAATTGCTGTCACACATTTTTTTTCCTATGAACTGGCTTTTTAAATTCTCAACCATATAGAATGCAGATTAAATAAGGGATGATGGTATTTTTTGTTCAATTGGAGCCTGAATCAGGTTTCTTACTTCTGAAATAATTAAACTGAGTTTTCAGTTGTTTTCAGTTAATAGGAAATCTTCTCTGGGAAAAAAGAAGAGAAAAGAAAAGAATAAAACTACTCCTGACCATGAATAATTTATGCTGTTTCATTTTATATTTATGTGTAACTATGGTAGTGTAAATTGCAAAGTGTCTGTGATTGTTTTATATCTTCTGATTTTCAACTCTCTCTCATTTCAAATTTTCTGTAGGTGGAGCTATTAATTCCGCAGTTGCAGTTTCTTGATGATGAAGGGGCACAAGTTGAGCTTTGGGAGCTGTCAAAGATCTTCTTGGATACGCTTATTGAAGAAACAAGAGGCCAGGTTGATTTGTGATGTTTCTATAATTGTAGTACTAGATTGAGACTCACAAGGTGATAGATTATAAGCTTGTGTACGAATATTGTCGTTTGTTAGCCGAAATAAAAGCATACATGCATGCATACATACATACATATATGAACATCATCATCTCTCATGAGTGACAGTATGGAGAATGAAGGATCTTTTATGCCATTTTATCCATGTCCCAGAATACCTTTATGTTTTTCTTTTTTCTCTGCAAATTCATCCACCTCTATCAATGGAGGTTCTATACATAATTGTATGGGTTTGCATAACCAATTTTATGTAGTCAAGCAGTGCATTTTTTATTTAGTCCCGCATGGGCATGCAACATATTTCCTAATTTTTTATAATATCAAATATTAAGATGTAAAAGCTTTTTGGTTATAGAGAGTTAAAGCCATATTTCCAGATGCTGGTGCTGCTGCACTATTAAAATATCAGTGGAAAGATGCTGCATTTGGTTTCTCCAGGTAAATCATGCATAAGCATTTATTTTTCTTGTCATTAGTTGCAATTATTATGAATTATCAATTTCCATCTAGTCCTTGAATCAATCTAGTTGCAAATCCTTAGGCCTTTAATCAGCTTTAAATACGGTTGTCCTATATGTTTTTCATAACAGTATCGGTGATCTCTATTTTTTGATAGCAAATGGACAATGAGTAAAGCCATTTGATTCCTTTTGGTATGAAAAGTGCATCTTTTTTATTGAGAATGGTTGATTTCTGAGATTAGATAAATTCATAATGGATTTCATAACATCGGTTCCATGGTGGAGTAACAGGATAGAATTCCCCCATTATTTAGTTTTTCGAAAGGGGTTCACAAGGATTGTATCTTAGATGCAGGTTAACCAATTTGTTATGTTCCATGACTTTGAATATTTACTTGACATGAAAAAGTAAGCATTCATTCTCATCAGAATCTTGGAATAAAAGATTTTTAGAAGAGTGTGTGTGTGTGTAATCTATTGATTTTGCAAGGATTTTCTTGGCATGATTGCTTAAATATTCGTGTATCACTAAAGAAGTGTCATTAGCCGTTTATCTGAAGAAAAAGGTAGTGGGAGTTGTGAATCTAAATATAAAGTACTAAGTAGCAGCATCTATAACTTTCTCTTCTATTTCTGAAGTGTTTTTACCTTTATGCAATACTAGTTCATCTTATTTATGCAGTCTAGGTGACCGAAAGCCTGTTGATAGTGAAGACGAGATTGTTGTGATGGTGGTTCCTGATTATCAGATGTTGGAATATGTGGAAAAAATTGCATCTGACCTCTCAGATGATCCGGTACTGGTGCATCCTCATTTGTCATCTCGATTTGTGACATTGAATTATGCATCACATTCTGATTAAAAAAAAATGGAAGAAAGAAAAAGAATTGTGCGTAGCATTAGCACACACAGTGACAAGCACAAGTTCAGAAGGGGAAGGAAACAGAATCTTTGGGGATGGGATGGTTTTCTTTTGCTGTTTTTCTGGTTAGGAAGTATAATGAAATCCCAGAAGTAACCTTCATGCACCGTTTGATGGCTTTTTTAAGTAAACTCATGAAAGATAGATAAAATTGCTATGATAGGCTGCTCCACACATCCCCTTCTCGCACTGTCTGGCTATGTTCTTCTAACCACATAAAAAAGACTTCCGAAGCTAGGTTCTTCAATGAATTAGTGCAGGAGAGATTCTCTCTCTAGCCATATGAAACCATACTGCCCAAATTCATTAACTTTCATAAATTGTTTTCCCGTTACAAATTAAAATGCCATTGAACCTTTGACATGGATTCAAGCTCTTAATGTCTGACATCTTTGCCATAATCTCGTATCATGAGCCTTGTTTCAATAATCACACATTCAGGACTAGGTGAATTCACCAATGGTATTGGTGAGAGAATGTAATCTAGTGACATGAGAATGTAATTTAATGATATTTTTCAATGGTTAAAGACAAGTTAATCACTAAATTACATTCTCTTATCATCATGAAAAATATTATTAAAGATATTTAAAATCACTTAATTACATGCAATAGTTACTCTAATATATAGAAGCATTCCATGGTGTCCAAACAAGCATTCTATTATTCAACTTGGTCTCTGTCAAGTATGGTCAAGCTAAGACCATTCATTGAAATAAGTTTACATAATATTGTTAGCCTAGGCCTCTTATCATGTGGAATCCGCGCCTTGTGAGTGAGGATGTTGGAGTTGGGATCAATGTTCGCCGGTTACGGCGCAACTTTTTAAGGTACTTCAAGTTCTTTCAGCCAATATATCTTTATTATTTCAATTTAATTGTGTTTGGATTAGCATCAGAATATAAATTATTTTCTCTTCCTCTTTCTATACGAAAACAGAAACATACTCTAATGTGTCATGTTACTATCTATCTGCTCTTTTGGTTCATTTATTTCAGCGTCTCTGCAGTTACTATAGTTACTAGCATGTATTAGAAAGGTTTGGGTAGGAATGGTCCATCCTAAGTTGTTGATTATAGAAAGTATTAGTGTGTCTAAGTTTTGTGCTGATGAATGATTTATATACAGCACATTTACCGTTGTGTACTCAATGAAGCCTCTTCCGTCCGGCGCTGTGTTCCGATGTTACCCAGGGTAAGTACTTACTTTAACTATTTCATGACATTTTCCATGTGCCCAATACGAGAATTTTGTGCTCAAAACCATGTTATAATATAGAATTTAAGTAAACATGCATTACATAGTTTACTTCAGTTGTTGAAGCAAACCACCCAACTTCACATGGTCACTTTACTCGTTAGTTCTTACATTGGAATTGAGAGTATTTGGTTGCAGTGAAGTACATCTTCTAAACTTAGACATAATTTTAGATAATTACTGTTGGAGGATGAAAGAGCAAACACTCTATAAACTGACTCCGTTTGAGACAAATTATTCTTTAAATGAATTGTGAATAGAAAGCATACAGTTAATCCTTACCAAATCCATGCATCAGAGCCTAAAGGTTGGATAGATACATGTAAAAATAAGCCCTGACGATTAGTATTATTGGGAATAGGCAATGCCTTACCCAAACCTAAAAAGTCATATACCCATACCCATTCTTAGTAAAGATACTGTATGGGTATGGATATGATCTATACTCATAAACTATCCATATATCCATACCCAAAAATTATCTATCTCGAAATTAAATATATACTAATGATAAACTTTTTATATATAAAATTTACAAATATGTGAATGAACAGTACCAATTGAACAAGTTTTTCATAAAAACATTAAACTAAATTAACAAAGTTAATATAGTGAAATGGTCTTTTTTTTTTTTTTTTTTATAATTGGAATAGCAACAATGACAACTAAACAGTTTTCTTTCATAAAATTAACAATGGTATAAACATCGTTAATAAAAACTATTAACAAAATTAATTTTATTAATCAATAAACTGTTATAAAAACTTTATTAATAAATAAAGATTAACTAAATTAAATTTAATGATTAAATTAAATTAAATTAAATATTGAAAAAGATTTTTTTTTATATCCTATACCAATATGTATTGAGAAAATTAGTCTATATATTAAAAATATAAGTCCAATAAACTAGACACAGTGGGTCTTAGATTGAGTAGGATAGGGTAGGGTTAGGGTCTTATTGTTTTGGGTGTTTTGGGTATGGTTGATATAGGATATTTTTATTTAGGTATTTTAGGTTATGGGTTTGGGTAGAGTGAAACCCTACCCATTGACAGGCCTAATTAGAAAGAATATGTATTGTAAGTAAATCAACTTTGAATTTTTCTATGCAAAATTTATAAGTTATACACCTTTCTGGAATTTTTATACACACTAACAAAAAGATACATTCTACCATCTTCTTCTCCGAAAAGAATGGAATCACTATGTTGTTATGTTGATGAACCACTCTTTGCCTTAAAATTTGATTCAATAAATTCAAAGTAATTATCAATATAAATGAAAATCATGATACATAAACTTATTATATTGATGTGGCAAAAACTTTTTGTGTATTGAATAATTGTCTTATTTATTATGCTATACATGTAGAAGAGTGTATAAAATATCCATCATCACTAAGTACTTTTGTTTGTCGATTGGAGCCAAATCAAGCGACTTGAGTGATTAGAAGAGAGATTCTTGGTGCGTTTGCACACGAAGCTCATTGATTATTGAATTGTGTTTTTTACATTTTCAAGTGCATAATTTAGGCAATTATTAGGTACAATGAGTAATTATCTAACAAAGGCCGCCCAACAGAAAGAAGTTAAACTTATCAGCGTTAAAACACACGCTTATGGTGGGGCTTATAACTGTAGACTTATAGTCATAGAATTTTGGAGTCTCAATCTTTGCAACTTATGTTAGATCATTTTAAATTTATTTTAATCAGGAAAGTCGATATACCAAATCAACAAAACTTACATCCTTCAATTCTCTTTTGTAGCACATACATCCATATTTATATAATATATATGTGTGTGTGTACTCTAGAATAACAATCTAAACTAAATATAATCATCTTGCATTCAAAGTACCATGTACATTTTGTAAAAAGGTGCTTTAGATATGCAACAAGCAAATCATTTGTGAAAGCTTTATATAGTTGAAGTGTAAGAGTTTGAATGTCAAGATAAAATATTACTTTAAGACAATTGTCCTCAATAAATGTGAAATAATGAATATTTTGATGCATGTTGCAATTAATGTTTTGCATACTCTAACAAAGAAAACATGTGTTTCAACTTTCAACCAGAATGATTATTCTTTTGTTAATTAATACTAGAGTAAGAAGAATAGATCGCAACACAAGGGCAAATTACAAAGGAATCACCTCTTATTCATGCTTATTGATATTTGCATTATTGGATATCAATGTGCATCCATATGTGTTGCATGTGACCATTCCTGGTACTACTAAAGCTCTTGATTGACTTATAACAAAATCAAATTTACTTGTTTGTTCTATGAGCGTATAAAACTATCTGAACAATATAATATTTTTTGGCCTTACATTAGGCTATGGAAAGTGTTCTATGATGATAAGGAGAGGCCCAATAGGTATCTGCTTGCCAAGGAATTGATACGACGCCCTGACATCGAAGAACTTGAGGTTAGTTGCTCTCCCAAGGTGAAAGTTGAAAACCATTGGATAATTAGGCTAAATTAATTTTGGGTAATATTCTTTTATTTCCTCTTAATTCCTTTTTGTGACAGTAATAGATTTATTAGTCAAGTTCCATGCTTCCAGAAAAAAAGGGGAAAACAAAAAGAACTAATTAGAAGTAAATCTTCCCATAATAGATAAATGAAAACAAAATTAATTGATTAATGAAAGAAATGCAAATAAGTCGTGCTTTCTTTTTCAGTTCTTTGGGATTATGAAAATCAGCATATGCATAGGGATCGAATTTGTTAAATGTGGAAGTTGCATTGCAACTGTTGGGTTGAAAACATATATTTGTGAGTTTAAAAATTTGTCATGAAAATGTTGATGGTATGTTGTTGTTGGTGGTGGTGGTGTTTTTTTTGTTTTTTTTTTAAATAAATATTTTTTTGTCAGATTATTTTTGGTGGGCAAGAAAAGTCAGAGAAGGGAACATCTTTGTTTGATCAAGCAGCAGGCATATTCTCCTCATTGAATCGTTTCATGAAAGTCATTTCAAGATGAATTTCGTTCTTTCTTGTTCATATTTGCATTTCAAATGAGTATCAAAGTCAATTTCAGACATCTACTTGTATTAATACCACGCATAACACTTGTGCATAATTGTATATTTATCACACATTCCTATAAAATGTTAGACAAGCTTTGTTGCTATGTAAAATTTATATTGCATACCTATGAAATCACGTCCCTGAATATATGTAAGAACTATTGTAATAGTTCCTCTTCATGCCTATTTTACCTCTAATTTCGGTGCAGTTACTTTTCTCACCTTGCATTGTGAAATTCTTTGTGCAAAAATGTCAATATCCTCTATTACAATGTTTGCTTCTTGAATTCTAATGAGGAAAACACAAATAAAAATATCTACCTTGTTTTATGATTTAAGTTATAGTAGTAATAGAACTTTATGCTTCACTTTTTTATACTTATCCTTTTCCTCATCTTCACCAAAATTCAAGATCCTAAAAGAGTTGGGGAAAAAGATTGATGGTTGGCATTTTGAGCATAAGCTGCAGTAGCTGATTTAGGAAATAAAACATCTTTTTTGATATTCCTAGTGATGTATACAATTCTACAATTAGCTCATTCTTTTCTTCAATGGGAAAGCAAAAGTGATTACTAACATGGTTTAAGCTGTCTCTGTAGAAATTCTTTCAAATTCCACCCTCTTAAAATTCTATTTTCTAAACTGATAGTCAGTCACCAAAAGTGAAGTTCAAGTTTTTGTTGGTGCAATAATATTAACAGAGTGAATCATAGACCATAACTGGAATATGCACAATAATAAATATGGGTATACAGGAGGACAAGGGACTAAGGAGTAAACAAAGCATACAAATATCCATACAGGTGGATATTAGTAGCTAAATTGTTCGGCTGCACCACCAAAAAAACAAAAAGAAAAAAGAAGGCTTTGCTCTACAAAGCAGACCGAAATTCTGGCATATTACAACTATTTCCTCAGCAAAATCTCTGGTGTACACTTGTTCCACTTAAATAAGGCCTGCAGTACAGTTAACCAATATTGAAATGGCATCTTATCTGTATCTTTCCAAATGAATAGCTGCCCCATTCGTTTTCTTGATTTTAGAGATTGAGCTCCTTTTAGAACCAATCAACATGCTTGGTTGAGGCCTTGGCATTCTTCTTAGGCTTTTGGTAGCGATTATTCTCATACTGGGCTTTAACAATGAGAGAATATAGTAACTCGGCCTCAGCTGAAGTATCGTATGGCATGTTCAGGATGCTGTGAGGAATTTCTAAGAAGATTAAAAGAAGAAGAAGAAAGGAAAGGTTTTGGAGAGAGAGAGGAACATAGTTAGTAGTTAATTTAGTTATATACCTGTGAAGAAGCTCCTCCAGAATAATTCTCTGTGATGGTGTAACATAATGAATACAACTTCTTGGACACTGACCAACTGCAAGCTGAACTTGATAGTCTTCACCATGCCCTGGGGCAAAGGAGAACGGATCCATTAGAAAAACAAAAATCTTTTGTTGTGGCATACTCCCATCCCCCTTAGATCACACTCAAAATTGAAAATCTGACTAATCAGAAATAGTAATTTAACAGCTCTTCTCTTTCTTCTTCTTTTTCTCTTTTTCCTTGGTTGGGCAAATTCCAATCTAGAGTTTTTTGTACTTATCACAATAATACAGAGGACAGAATCAACCTTGAGAAGTTGCACGCGCAGTCCCAGTTACTGAAGAAAATTTAAAAGCATGAGGTGCCGTATTTACACATGAATATGGACAACCTGCAAATTTGAATGAGTTTGTGAACAAAAAAAAAAAAAAACAAGTCTATCATTTCAGACAAATATGGAGTTTCTACATTTCCTGGCATTCTTTAGGAGGGTTAAGGCCATGATGCATCATGTGCTATGGATAGGAAACTATTCAAGGCATCAGAACTTTATGTTTTTCATTTTTACTCATTTAAATGTTCAATAAAGAAATGTACTGAGAAGATGACAATTATGCTTTTTCAAGCAAATATACAGGTAATATTTAGGATTAAAAAGAACTTGCAAAATAGGCATTAAGACGATGCTATATATAAGACCAGTTATTCAGAATGATGACATTGTCAGGCAGCAATTTATACAGATATGCACTATTAAGCCCACTTCAATAAAACCACCGTACAGTGATGGTGCCTCAGATACTAATTGTTACCTCATTTGCAGCAGCATGCTTCTGTTGCATAATCGTGATAACAAATATCACATCACATTGATATTCTAGAGATATAGAAATCTTATCTTGGGAACCAGCTGTCTGAATAAACTCACAACTCTTTAACATATTTTATAAGATGTTTGAGAACTTATAAGACGTTTTAAGGTGTTTGGTAAATTTTTTCAAAGGAGCTTATAAACTCCAATAAGATGTTGGGATCTTATAAAAGAAAACAACTTTGTGGGTAAATTCTGACAAGTGGCAAGAAAAATACTTAGGTAATGTTTGGTTATATTCTATGTTTGATTTTGATATGTGTTTTGGGTAATGAATGTTGTAAGTGGGATTGGAGAATGTGAAAGTTTTATTAGGAAATGTGATAGAACTTTTGTTACGTTTTAGAGAATAGTTAGAAATTTATTTTAGAGAGTTTTGGTATGTTTATTTAAGTTTTGAGGTTAGACATTTTTTAATGTAGCAGTCAAATCAATATTTTTTAGTTGGGTTTTTGATAGGAGTATTAAGATAAAACCAAGACTGACCGAACCGAACTGAGCCGAAGTAGGTTCGGCTCGGTTCGGTTTTGTATTTTAAAAAATTCAGTTTTCGGTTCAGTTAGGTGTTTTTACTCAATTAATCAAAACCAAACTGAAAAAAAAATCAGTTGATATTTCAGTTTTTGGTCGGTTTTTGTTTCTTCATTATTATTCAAGTGCTAGTAGTTTTAGTTTTATTTCAAATTTTTTACTAAATTTTTTAAGTTTAAGATAAATAAATGTAATCTTTCAAATAATATAAATGTTAATGTATTTTTAAGTTTTTGGGATAAATCAAAGGAAATTTTTGATAAGGTGAAATAATTGAGAAAAAAAGAAAAAAAATTGGAGAAGAGAAAATAAAATTATATTGTCTTTATTTTATAAAATATAATTGATATTATCATCTTATTACTATATATATCAAAATAGTTATTAAATCCCTACGTTTTATAAATAATATAGATATTAATATATGACATATAAAAACATGAATAATTATGATACAAAGAGGGGAAAGAAAAAAGATATTTTTTCTAAACTCAAACGGTACAATTGTATAATATTTTTTATTATACAAACTAATACCTATTACATATAAAAATAGATGATTATGATTTAAGGAGCAAAAAATGTGATATAAAAAGAAAATTAAATTTTTTTAATTAATTAATTAACTTATATATATTATAAGATATGTTGATGAGTAAAATTGAAATTTCAATTTAAATTGCAAACTAAATCCTATTCCTATGGTAGTACTAGTAGTGCATTGCATCTGGTGGCCAATAAAGATTCTATATTATTATAAAAACAAAGACTGTTTTGTGTCCAAAGTAGAAGTTATTTTTGTTCATTTACATAATTTGTCATTTTAATTATTCCAACAACAAAAATTGACAATATAGTTTGAAGGATAAATTGGAGAATTCATCATAAAAAAGATAGTTTTGATACCAATTTCATCAATATTCCAAATAATTATCCTTTAGAAATGATGATTTAATAAGGTTATAATTGTATTTTTCAAAAAATTTACAAATCCACAATCCATATTATAATGTCATTGAATTAATTAGCTATTTAACTTTAATAGACCGAGTTTAAGATCTAATTAGCTATTTGACATTGGCAATTAAGGTTTGAATATACAAAAATCATGTGCTTCTGCCTTGGCAATTATAAACATTTTTTTATCAAATAAAAAAAAAAAAAACAAGTAATCTATTTCAAAATTTTCACCTGATACCAAATATTCTTTGTCAAACAAACTTTTTGGTACAAAAAAAAGTAATTTAATTTAATAATTTCACATAAAAATAAATATTTTTGATCAAACAAAGAAGTGACCCATTTCAAATTTTTTATCAAACAAACTTACTTATATCAAACAAACTTTTATCACACTTTTTTGTTTTTATTTTTTATTTTTTTATTTTTGGGACAAACCTTGAACTGGTTCGGTTTCTGTTTTACCGAACCAAAATCATAAAACCAAAACCGAACCAATTGTGACCATTTCGATTTTGGTTAAAACTGAAACCAAACTGATCACAATCGATTAAAACCTAGTTCGGTTTGGTTTTTGGTTATGCATTTCGAAAAATTGAAAAATTCGGTTAACCCACCGAACCATTCAATTCGATTGGTTTTAACCGAATGCACATCCATAGTTTTTATGGTGAAAATGAAATTGAGTAATTTTTTTATTGTAAGGATAATAAAATATATAGGATGAATTACGGCTACTATTCCTGATGTTTGGCGTAGAGGTGTCAAAACGGGCCAGCTCGGCTCGTTTAATTCTTTAATAAGGGTTGGGCTAGACCGGTTCACTTGAAAACCCATCTCGAGCGGAAATTTTGCAACCCGGGACTAGCTCAGCCAACAGACCATGGGCTGGCCCAGCTTGCGAGCTAAGCTAGAGCTGTCAAATAGGCCGAGCTGGACAGAAGCTTCACAGAAGTCTCAAGTTGAGCCGGGCCGGCTCGCGAGCCGTTCACAGTCCGGACCGTGACGGGTTGAAACTTGTAAAATTCAGCTCGGCCCAAAACCAGCCTACTATATAGGTGAACCAATTTATATATGAGCCGGGCTAGGCAGGCCGGCTCGTGGATTGGCCAGGGTTTTTTTTTTTAAATTTTAAAATAAATTTAAAATTTTCAAATTTTTACCACCAAATAAGGTGATGAAGGGTTTGGCATGGACCCCTCTCTACCCGTCATTAATTTAGAAAAAATAATTACATAGAGGTAGATATGACCAAACCTCTAAATGAAAGTACATAATAATAACAAAAAGAAATAAATAACTTTGCAGTATCTAAACATCTAAATATGCCCAATGATAAACCGATCATTCACTCAAGTGATCTAAATCACTCTCGGATTGAGATGCGGTTTCAAGCCATTCTTTATCATCTTCTTCAAATGGAGACAATATGGTCTTTACCTTTTTCAAATTTTTGTTTCTATACTTCTGGTCTAGCCAATCCTTTCAAAGAATACAAAATTTGATCGAATCGGATTTTAACCGCGATATTGTATCGGTCAATGTGTGTTTGCCAGCACTAAAAGCTCTCTCGAATGCCACCATCGACATTTGAGGTGCAAGTACATGTCGAGCAATGCGTGAGAGAATTAGATACACTTTAGCATTATTCTTCCATCACTAACACATCGGATCCTTCATAATCTTCTTCACATGCGTTCTGTAAAATATGTCGATATCTCCGTGCTACTTTTGGGTCTTGAGCTTGACGTTCTTTCATTAATCAAATTACCTAAAAATGCAAACATTCCTCCTTTGCTAATAGATGGCCGTTGCGTAGCTACATGCACTTGTCCTATCCTACAATTTTAATTATAAACAGTATACAAATTTTTCAAAATAGCTAAAATTTTTATTTTTTCTTCATCATAGTTAAAATGTTCATGAAATATAAAATCATTATATTTTTGCATTAGTACAACACACATATCTAACTTTAATGTAGGATCTAAAATACTTGCAATAATTGCTATGTAGGGCATTTTTTCATAATACTTAAGAAATTTTTGTTCCATTGCATAAATTACTTGACTTAAATGTTCATCATATCTATGATTATCAAATAATTGAGCAACTTCATAATGTGTATATAATAACAAGTTAGATGTTGGATAAAAATAACTGAATATAATTTTGGTTTTATCATTAAATGTTTGAAGAAGTGGAGCAAGAGCTTCCACAATATCCCAATCCGCATCATGCAAAAATAGTTCACCATAATCATCAAACATTTCTTTATTACAAAATCCACTAATTATATGATGATAATGTATTGTTTCACTAAGCATTCTATATGTAGAGTTTCACCTATGTTGAGTATCTAAGTAATGAATTACAAATCTTGTCCTACGGTCTTGACAAAATCTTTTATATTCTTGTGTTCTAACTGATGAAACCATAATATGTGTTAAAACACTTCTAATTTTACCTACCGAAAGACCAATTTTTTCTAAACCATCTTTACAACATAAATAAATAATATGACAAAACATCTAATATAGAAAAAAAAATACCATTTTCTAAAGGGTCTATTAATTTAACTAATTCCCTTACGACAAATGTATTATCAAAAGACATAGACGTAACTTTATCCATTAATTTCCAACCCTTAAGGCAATCTCTAATTGCTTCATAAATATGAATACTCGTGTGGGGATGATCAAGTTGTTGAAATCAATTATTCTTTTTTGCATGCACCAATTATCATCAATCCAATGAGCCGTAACACATAAATAGTACAAATTACCTCTACCTAACCACATATCGAATGTAAAAGAAACTTTACATTTCAAATTATCAAAAATTTCAGTTAAATTTAAAATTTTCGCTAAATATTGTTTATACCCATCATCATAGCAAGTGTTACGTGAAATGGGTTTATAAGCCGATTTTAAATACATTTGATTATATCTTATTACTAAGTTATTTTCAGCATAAGTAAAATGTAACTCGTTTTGTACAACTAATCTAGATAAGCCTATTCCCATATTTTCTTGACTATATCTCCACCTTTGTAGCACATCCGATTCATCTCGATAAAGTTGTGATTAACCCTATACGCCCACACCCTCTTCATTCCAACCCGAATGATGAGTTTCTAAATGTCTTTTAATTGTACTTATTCCACCTCCTTTTTTATGTTTATAAACTGCACGACAAATTTTACAATACACCAAACCGGGTGGGCCAACAACTATACATTTCCATACATCACTAGTTATTGAGTTCAAGTTATGCTGTGACAGTAAAACCGTTGAAAATTCCAACAATACAATTCCCATCTTCTCTCTCTCTCTCTCTCTCTCTCTCTCTCTCTCTTTCTCTTTTAAATAGCAAATAACCACTATAAATAGTGGTCATTTGTAATAGAAATGTTTATTATCAAATCTCTTAATTTCTCTCAAATCTCTCAAGCCTCAAGTATTCTAAAATTTTATTTCAGATTCTACAATTTCTCAATTTCTCTCAAATCTAATAATTTATAAATAAATTATATCTTTTATTTATTTCGTATATATTATTAAATTTATCTAGTACATATTATTTGTTGGAGCTTTGAATAGAGGTGTACCAATTTGCGACTTCGTGAAGCCGTGAATAGTGGTATATCAAATTGCGACTTCTTAATTGTTATTACATCTTTTATGGTAACATCTATCCTTTTTCGACAATTTAATTGGAGTGTTAATCTTTGTGAATTTTATTTGTTAATTGTTCATATTTAGTTGATCAAAAAAATGAAGAAATTTTTTAATCTTGCTAGTAATTCTAAAAATAAATCAAACTAGTAGTCGCTCTATGGCCCCTCTGAGGGTAGACCAACATTCTCCTTTAAATGATCCCTCAATTCGTCCCTCCGCTCAACTCGCTAGGCGTAGTACTAGTCATCAATTTATAGACCTGCCCCTAAGACCTACTACTACCCCTCCTCCCTCTTCTTCTAGTTCTACGGCCCGATATCATATGAAATGTAATTTAAATGCGGAATAATATAATTTTATTGCACAAACACCCGTATCTTTGCATAATACCGAATCACAAGAACAATATCATCTCACTACCGATAGAATAGATGAAGAGAACCCCCTAAATAATGATGAAACACAAGCACCCAATGATATTGACACACAAGATGATACACATGGGAACAAAAAAAGAAGATTAACTAGTGATGTATGGAAATGTATAACTATTGGCCCACCCAGTTCGGTGCATTGTAAAATTTATCGTGCAGTTTATAAACATAAAAAAGGAGGTGGAACGAGTAAAATTAAAAGACATTTAGACACTTATCATTTGGATTGGAATGAAGAGGGTGTTGGGGTAGACGGTCAATCACAACTTTATCGAGATGAATAAAGCGCGCTACAAGCTGGAGGTATAGTCAAGAAAATATGAGAATAGACTTATCTAGATTAGTTGTACAAAACGAGTTATCTTTTACTTATGCTGAATATGAATTAGTAATTAGATATAATCAAACGTATTTACAACTAGCTTATAAACCCATTTCACGTCACACGAGCTATGATGATGGGTATAAATAATATTTAGAGAAAATTTTATATTTAACTGAAATTTTTTATAATTTGAAATGTAGAGTTTCTTTTACATCCGATATGTGGTTAGGTAGAGGTAATTTGCATTATTTATGTGTTACGGCTCATTAGATTGATGATAATTAGAGCATGCAAAAACAAATAATTGATCTCAACAACTTGATCATCCCCACACGAGTATTCATATTTATGAAACAATAAGAGATTGCCTTAGGGGTTGAAAATTAATGGATAAAGTTACGTCTATGTCTTTTGATAATACATCTGCCGTTAGGGAATTAGTTAAATTAATAGATCCTTTAGAAAATGGTTTTTTTTTTCCATGTTAGATGTTTTCGTCATATTATTCATTTATGTTGTAAAGATGGTTTAGAAAAAAATGATCTTTCGGTAAGTAAAATTAGAAGTGTTTTAACACATTATGATTTCATCAGTTAGAACACAAGAATATAAAAGATTTTGTCAAGACCGTAGGACAAGATTTGTAATTCCTTACTTAGATATTCAACATAAATGGAACTCTACATATAGAATGCTTAGTGAGACAATACCTTATCGTCATATAATTAGTAAATTTTGTAATAAAGAAATGTTTGATGATTATGGTGAACCATTTTTGCATGATGCAGATTGGAATATTGAGAAAGTTCTTGCTCCACTTCTTCAAACATTTAATGATAAAACCAAAATTATATTCGGTCATTTTTATCCAACATCTAACTTGTTATTATACACACTATATGAAATTGCTCAATTATTTGATAATCATAGATATGATGAATATTTAAGTCAAGTAATTTATGCAATGGAACAAAAATTTCTTAAGTATTATGAGAAAAAAAAAACCTACATAGCAATTATTACAAGTATTTTAGATCCTACATTAAAATTAAATATGTGTGTTGTACTGATGCAAAAATATAATGATTTTATACTTCATGAGCATTTTAACTATGATGAAGCAAAAACAAAAATTTTAGATATGTTGAAAATTTTGTATACTGTTTATAGTCAAAATTGTAGGATAGGACAAATGCATATATGTATGCAACGGCCATCTACTAGCAAAGGAGGAATGTTTTCATCTTTAGGTAATTTGATGAATGAAAGACCGTCAAGCTCAAGACCCAAAAGTAGCGCGAAGATATCGTCATATTTACAGAACGCATGTGAAGAAGATTATGAAGGATTCGATGTGTTAGAGTGATGAAAGAATAATGCTAAAGTGTATTCAATTCTTTCACGTATTGCTCAACACGTACTTGCACCTCAAATGTCGACGGTGGCATCCAAGAGTGCCTTTAGTGAAGGTAGCGCACATTGACCGATATAATATCGCGGTTAAAATCCAATTCGATCAAATTTTGTATTCTTTGGAAGGATTGGCTAGACCAAGAGTATAGAAACAAAAATGTGAGAAAGGTGAAGACCATATTGTCTCCATTTGAAGAAGACAATGAAAAATGGCTTGAAACCACATCCACCACCGCATCTCAATCCGATAGTGATTTAGATCACTTGAGTGAACGACTGGTTTATCATTGGGCATATGTAAATGTTAAGATATTATAAAGTTGTTTATTTCTTTTTGTTATTATTATGTACTTTCATTTAGAAGTTTGATCATATCTACCTTTATATAATTATTTTTTCTAAATTAATGACAGATAGAGGGGTCTATGCCAAATCCCTTACCACCTTATTTGGTGGTGTTTTTGAAAAAATATAATTGATACAAAAAATTAATATAAGTATAATTTTCTATTTTTTATAAAAAATAAGTAAGTGTTGTAAAATATTAAAAATCACATAAATATAAATTATTAAGTCTTTTAAAAAAGTATAAGTGTTGAAAAAAATTAATAATCACATAAATATAAAAACTTGAAATACCTATATATTGGACTGGTTTTGAGCCGAGTTGAATTTTTCAAGTTTTAGCCCATCACGATCCGGACCATGAACGGCTCGCAAGTCGACCCTGCTCAACTCTGAACCGTCGGAACCATTTGTCAAATGGGCCGGGCTGGCTCGGCCCGGCCCATTTTACACCTCTAGTTTGGCGTAGTTACAAAACTGTCATCACTTTTTCAAAATTACAACCCCCTAAATCAACAAACCTATTTGTAAGGTAGACAAAAATGTGAAAAGACAAAAATGTCCAAATAGCATGACTATTAAAAAAAATAAAAAAGGCTGAAAATTGATGAAATGGCAAAAGACCGGAATGACCCTCTACGTATTATGGCATCTAGAAATTTTGAATTATATTGAGTAGTATATATATATATAAATTAATATATTTCTATAATTAAATTTATTTGATAATATGAAATTAGAAATAATATTTATTAATTGGGTTACATATTAAACAATATTAAACTAAGAAGCATATCTAAAATAATTTAATTAAACTATATATTAAAATAATAATTATATCTAAAATAAAGATATTTAAGATAATTAAATTATTTATTTAAATAATTAAAAAAATAAAAAAAATACAAATCCCCTTCCCCCCCCACCTCGCCCCTCCCCCCTTCTTCTCTCCAACCGGCCATGGCCGGTAGCTACTCACATGGTAGCCAGGTGGCCACACCATGCTATTGCTTCCATGGCGGCCAGCTGCTAGCAAGGCCAGATCTGGCGAGGGGAGGGAGGAGGTAGTGTGTGTGTATGCATATATATGTATACATATATAAATCTTTATAGTTTTCTTACAATTAACTCCTTATAGTATAGTAATATTGCTATTTAATTCTTACATAAATTCAAAATATGATGATACATCCCTCACGGGTATTTTCGTTCACAAATTCGGGTTAGACCTGGTCAAATTTGAGGCTTTAAGCTGAAGGGTAATTTTGGAATTTCACTTACCATTTTTAACGGCATTTTTCAAAAATCCTAATGACAACTAACAGTTGGGTCAATTTGTTAGATGATGACAAACCTGAGGATGATTTTTGTAATTTTTTTAAGAAGCGAGGAACGTTTCATAATTATGCCATACGTCAGGGGCAGTAGCTATAATTCGCCCAAATACATGTGATATATAAATATAATATATATGTAAGTATATATTGAAAAATAGGGAAGCTTTGGAAGTAATGAAAGTAGGAGAGGGTATTTTGGGAAAACTTATTTTAATATTTTGGAAGAAAAATGAGTGTATCTTTGGTTATGTTTCCCCAAAACAATTTTTTTCTAGGGAAACATAACCAAATATTCCCTTAAGAAAGGGCTTGTTTGTTTACAAACTCTCAATTCATTTTCCAACTCCCAAAACTTAAACAAACAAACACCACACGTTCTCCAATTCCACTCCCAAAATACAATTTATTCCCAAAAAATCCCTACTATTTACACTATAAACACAATCCCCAAAGTTTCAATAAATTGTCTCATTATTACAAATATATACACATATTACCACTTATACAATCTATATATACATTTTTAAAATACTCATTTTACCCTACAAACCCAACAAAAAAGTTATTGATGTGACATTTTGTCCCCTCCCCAAAACACAAACAAATAAACAAACCATTTTTTCCCAATTCATTTTCCACCTACCTCTCAAAATACAAACAAACAATCATCACATTCCCCAACCCCACTTCCCACAATCCATTCTCCCAAAAAAAATTGGGAGAATGCCCCAATTCACATCCAAACAAAGCCAAAGATCCTTGTTTCAAACAGTTACCCTAGTTGCTAGGGTCAATTACATCCACCTCCCATGAGGTTTGGCATAATTACCAAAAAATCCTCGTTGTATTGAAAATTACATTTACCCCCCTAAAATTTCAAACTAAAATGTAATGCCGACAGAAAGTGTAAAATAACCAAAATGCCCGTCCATTAAAAATTAAAAAATAAAAAGAAAAAATGAAAAAATTGATAGAAATATCAAAAGACATAAATACCCTTGGACCTATTTGTAATATTTTTGAATTTATGAGGGTTTATTTGACATATTTTTATCACCTTCAATTTTTTAAAAATATATTTATATATTTATATACACACATATACATATATATTATATATATGTTTATGTACAAACATATATATAAGTATACTATATGTATGTGTGTGTATGTATAACACTCCACCACCAACCCCACCGCTACCATCATGGCCAACCCCCCCCCCCCCCAAAATTCCCACCGCAGCGGCCCACTGTTGCCATGGTGGCAACAGGTTGTGACAGTGGCAGTAAATTGTTGCTTGCTGCCCAAGCAAGCGGAAGAAGGAGAGGGGGAGGAGGTGCACCGGGTAGGGAAAGGGGATAGGTGGGATAGGGTTTTATTTTAAAAAAATATATCTTTTTTAATTAATAATAATTTAATTAACATATATATTTAATTTTTTATTTATTGTGTTTTGAATTAATTAATTTATAAGTTTTTTTAGAGAGATTTATTAGTTGAATAAATATTTTAAATACTTTTTAATTTAGATATGATTATTATATTGGTAAATAATATAATTAAATTTAAAAAATTATCTTTTTTAATTACTAAATAACATAAGTTAAAAATACATATATTAATTTTTTATTTTTAAATTGATAAATAAAACTAATTAAATTGTAAATATGTTTATAATTTTAATATTATTAACTATATAATTAAAATTATATTTTTAGATGATAGATTTAAATTTTTATCCTTTTAATTTTTAGTTTACTCTATTTTTAATTAATAAAAATGTTTAATTAAATTATTTTAGATGTCATTATTATTTTTTAATTTTAAAAATTATTAAAAATATATATCATGATAGATTTAATTTATTTTAATTTTTTACTCTTTTTACTTTTTAGTTAAATTGAATTGAATTTAATTAAAATATTTTATATATATATTAATATTTTAATATTATTAGATTATTTTAATAATATAAATTTATATTTAACATAATTTAATATGTTATATTTTAATGATATAAATTTAATTAAATTATTTTATATATGCTTATTATTTTTAATATTATTGAATATATCATTTCAATTATTAAAATTATATGCTCCAAGATGACAGATTTGATTTATATTTTTAATTTTTCTTACTTATTAAATTGTCTTAAATACATTTACTATTTTAAATTCACCCTGGATTCTTCTTTGTTTTCTTACATTTAAGACCTCAAACAAAAAAATAATAACAAATACACCCTTAATTAATCAAAAAATCTTACAACACCACCCCTAGGGGTATTTTTGTCCACTAAAGAAAGTCAAACCGAGTCAAAATGTAGTCAATGACCCTAAGGGCATTTTTGAAATTTCACTCTAATTTTTTAACGACGGTTGGTCAAATCCTAACATTGACTAACGGCTGGGTTAAAATGTTGGATGGCGACAAAGTTCAGGGGATAATTGTAATTTTCAAAACAATGAGGATTTTTTTATAATTACGCCAAACCTTAGGGGAAGTGGATGTAATTGACCTCTAGTTGCTATTGTCAAAGAAGACAAGTTTAGCAAAATAACTAGGAATTCAGATACTAACAGTACTACTTGAATCTCATAAGGCTAAGATTTAAAAATAAAAACACACAGACACTCACAACACAGCAAACTAGCATAAAAAATCCAATGCTTAAATTTGTCATATTTGTAATCAGAAAGAATAATGGAAGAGTTGGTACCTTTGCCAATGCAAAGAACCTCATTGACAAAGAGATCAAATGCCTCACATTCCGGTTGTTCAAATGGATCCATACATTCTCTACACATGTGAAAGATTAGGTGGATGCAGGTAATAATTTATCGAAATAACAACATTTACCAATCATCAAACAACCTCCTGGCCAAATGTAACCTACTATGAAAATGTGCATAGTAAATGCGTTTAATCCAATTGTGAAAGGACTTATTTATCCTTAATTTACCATCCATAGTTAGGAAGGAAAACAACATTCCCAAGTCACATGATGTCAAGACTCAAGTTCCCTCAAAAGTCAAAACTAAGGCTTCCTTCTAGAATTCTATTTTCTAGAATTTTCCAATTATTTTCTATTTTCTCTACTCTGCCACTCAACTAGCCAAATTTTCAATCTTAATCCAGATACACATTGTTAAGATAAAAGTCCACCATTGTGGTAACAGGTAAGGTATTGTGTGTGGAAATTTCATTTGCTTTGTTTCTTTCAGTTACTCTTAACATAGGTCGATATATCACATAAAGATTTTTGTGAAACAATGATGACAAGCTTGCTTTGGTTAAGGATTTTACTCATGAAAATCATACAACTGTACCAACAACACACAACAAGAATGCTGGTTATCTTTCATCGATGGATAATTGTTATTCAAGATTTCTCAGAATTAATTTTATGGTTATATATATTTATCTTATAATTGATTGGTTAGAATAACAAAACTTGAATTTTGGGAGAATAGGAGATGTTTTATTGAGGAAAATTAGAGAAACGTGAGTAGACTTCATCAACTACAAGTAATATAAAATCATGCATGAACCATGTTCTATAAATTTAATTGCTTAAATGAAACTCTATGATATATTGGTGCAATAGGGCTACACAAGTTGCAAAGAGGTAGAAAATGCAAAAACTTTTGAGAACAAGAGTGGCATCGGCACATTAACGAGGTTATTTAATCTAGAAATTGAAGAACAATTTCAAGTTGCCACCATAATAACCAAAAAGACTAGAGCTTATCTTAAGAAAATTTAGAATCAAAGCATCAAAATCATTTGTTGCTGAACTAATAATATCATTACATTCGTACATGGAAGTTTGTATAGTGTGCAATCATTTCAAATGAAAAATAAAGACTGATTAATTTCATTATCAACTCAATTAGATCTCCAGTTATTCATCAATGTATTTTCACAATCATTTTTTATTAGAAATTTGGGTCAGGAAATTCGTAAAAACCAAGGCTATGTCTAGTTTCATTTATATTATCAGAAAACTTATTTTCAAAATTTGAAAATAAAGGTCATATTGGGGTTCATTTTTGAGAAATTCCTCTGGAAATATTTCATGAAAAATGAGACAATAAGGTTTCCTCAATTTGCGTCAAATCAAATGAAAATGAGTAAGAAAGAGTATTTCCCAAAAATGAGCCTTGATTTTGAAGAAGCACTGTAAGCTTTGAAAATATAGTTGAAAATAGGTGTTTCTTCTGAAAATTATTACAGAAAATACTTATACAAATGAGAAAAACAAACATGTTTTCAAGGTAAAGACGTGAAAATTTTAGGGGAATGACTTAAAATCCAAGCTCAATGCCAGAGGAAGGATTGGTACCTATCAAGCAAGTAGGTGAATCTGTTGAGTCTTACTGAAATGAACTCAATGGAGTGAGCTATAATGATCTTGCTAACATGAAAAAACAACGCTAGCTAGGCTCAATATGGGGAAATCAACATAAGCGTTAACTCAAAAAAAAAAAAACTGAAGATAAATCATAGTATGACATTCACAGACACAAATGCACGATAGACTCCGAGAAGTGTCAGGTAAGACAGTCATTTGATACAAATGCAGTTTCTATTTCCACATTTGGCGAATTTTGATTATTATTTAAAAGTCAATATTTAAGAAAATAATTTAGCATCTCAAACTGAACTACACTATGACCACAGAACTAAGTCTTCATTAATTTTTTAATAAGTTTCAAATATACATTTCACACATCATCTTAAGAGTCACTGCCACCACATGCAGCTTCATGATTTTTTCTAGCGCCTTTAAAAGAAGATACATTATATCATTCAAAAGAAATTTCTGAACTGGATTGTAACAAAAACGGTAAGCAAGCATAATTGGTACTGGCTCACAAACAGCATATACTATTCTAAAGGATCATAATAAAACTGACGGATCTAATTCATATACATACATCTCCACCAAATGACTTTTAAGTCCATATTATAATTATGGAACTGCAATATAAAATAATTATGCCATAAAATAATGCTCAACAAGGAGAAGCATTAGATTGCTCTGTGTACCTCTCAATAATTTCTGATTTGCTGTAGTTGGATAAAATCTGTTTGATATAGCAAATTATTGCCGGTTAGCCATTCTCTAATCAAGAAATTTGAATAAAGTGGTAGCCTTTTAGCCAAGGCCCAAAGCAATGGAGAGAAATAGGAATAGCAGGTTGCCTGTTTCGTTTTTTGTAACTTGATTGAAGTTAGCATGGTGAAGGGTGACAGGATAAAATGCATTTGGCACAGTGAAAAATTTAGAAAAACAGAAATCGATATTTTTGTGAAAGAACGGCTCAATCATAAGTTGATGACTTTTATAGCTACAAGTTATAAAGTTCCAAACTGCTTTCAACAAATCAAAATCAATATTACCGGATTCATAAGAGCAATTTTAGCCACACAGGTGCCCTTGAAGCTAACGGAAATTCTTCTTGAAAATGCATTCGGATACCAGAAAAAGAATTGCTAAATGCAGTATGCATTGGAAAGGATGAAATGGGGTATGATTATACAAAATATTGACATGACAAGGAAATAAAAATACTATTGATCCTTTTATTCTAGTAGAGCAGATTCAATGGGAAAAACAGATTGATACAAACAATTACCTCATATGCTAGAATCACATGCCGAATCATTATATCCGAGTTTTGCCCACCGCTTGTTACATCTGGGTGAAACTGCTTGACCTGCAACCCCACCCCCACACACAAGACAGAAATCCCACCCAAAAGAGAGAGAGAGAGAGAGAGAGAGAGAGGGGTAAGATGGAATTAGAATAAAAAGTAAAACAAGTTGTACTATCCTGAAGAACCCATATAAATCGAAATTTGAGACCTCAAGAATAACCAAAAGAACATAATGGAAGAATTTTGAGAAAGGGGAAGAGGGTTATTGAAAATGACTAATTACTTTGGTTCGAAAAGCAGCTTTGAGTTGTGCAGATGTGCATTGAGGGTCAAGTCCCAGCACACTGTACGCCCAAGAAGTGGTGAGGGGTTCATCATCTGAATCGCTACTCTTCCAATTATCATAACTGCAACGAACTCTAAAAGAAGAAGAAGAAGAAGAGGCAGAAGAGACTGAGGGTTCGAATTTGGAAGCAGAAATAAATGGGCAGCAGGAGGTGGTGGTGGTGGTTGGAAAACTTTGATTGTTTTTCCTGTGAAGGGTATTGAAGAATAGGAGCGGTGAGGTTCCAACCTTACTACAATTGCAGACTGAAATGGGTTCCATTCTTTGTCGTCTCTTTCCAATAACAATCAAGAAGCAGAAGTCGGCTTCAGTTGGGTTCGTTATGTATATGTTTTCCTTCTTGTCTTATGTTGGAAATATGAGCAAAGAAGAATAGACAGAGCGACGAGGGGCAGGTGCCCGTGCCGCCCCCACCCCATCCAAAAAATTGTGAAATTCGATTTTTTGTATTGAAAATTTTAAAATATTATAATTTTGTCATTTCTTAAATTATAAAATGATCATTCCTTTTATCGACGACATACACTTTGTCATTGTTCTTTTTTATCATTTCAAATTATAATATATTATATTTTTAGTAATTCAATTACGTCCCCTATAATAAATATTTCTAGATCCATCCCTGCAAAGAAGGCTGAGCACACATTTTATCAATGAATTATTGGCATGTCCACTTCTGCTTCATTCATTACAGAGAGATGAAAGCGAATACGACATGGAAATTATTGAGGGTTTGTTTGGTTACATGTTCCCGATCCATTTTCTAACTCCCAAAACTTAAGCAAATAAATATACACATTCCTCAACCCTACTTTCAAAATACAAAATTCATTTTCCATAATATCCTTATTGGGAAAATTACACTTTTAGTTCCATAATACTACTGCGTTTTCACTGTTGGTCCCAGAAAATCATGCCTCAACACTTAACGTCCATTTTTAATAATTTTTTTCACACATTTAGCCATGCGCCCATTTTTCCGTTAACTTTGGTTAGAAATAGCCACATGCTTTGCACATGCCCGTTTAATAAGTTAAGTTGGAGGGAAAATAGTGACCTGTAATCGACCTGGCCAACGAAGGAAGGAAAATCTGGCTCTTACATTTGGAAAAAACAAAAACAAAAACAAAAACTTGAAGAAAAAACATTAAAAATTAGTTTAACCCACTGGCCCCAAATCCCAAACCCTAGTCTGCCCCCTTATTCTCTCCAAATTCTCTATGTAATGAGGTGAAAAATTTTGCGACATTACAACAAATTTGAGCATTTTTGGACTTCCTAAGGCTTTCCACCCAAATGGCTCCAAGGATACCCACGATGAGCACGCAGGATTTAAAGAAGAGAGGCACTAACACAATGTACTTGAGGAGTCCGCACATGACGCACTTTTTAAACCCAATTTATGGTAAGTTTTCTTGACCTTTTTTTATGTTTAGTGGTGTATGCTTTAGTGAGCAGCTTATCTGTGTTAGGGTCTGTTGACACAGTGTTCAGTGCTTCTGTGGGTGTGTGTTGTCTGTCAAGGGACCATCTTTTTATATGCTTTTGGGGCCCAATTGTTTGTATTCTCGTGTTGTTAACGGGCTATCATAATTTATGTGCTGATGGGGGACAACTTTGGATTTGAATATGTGGTCTCTCCCTTGGTTTGTTTGTTTGTGCACTTGTTTCTATAATTTTATTGCTTTTGTTCTTTGATTGTACTTTTTTTATTCTCTTAAGTACAGTTGTTAACTTTAGGCTTTATTCTTGTACTTGTATTTGTACAATTAGATAAATTCTAGTGCATTAGTCCAAAATATGTTGATTGTATTTAAGTTAGGTCTTCAATTAATTAGTATAAATTGTCTAAATTAAGTTAGCTATTCAATTAATTAATTATTATATTTAAGTTGCATTAGTCAAAATTGTATAACATGTACACTAAGTTTAATTCCTTTTTGTTGTTTATTTTATTCTCTAGGTGAAAAGACAAACTTTGTGACAATTAGAATCTACCATGGGGTTGAAGTAGTACATAAACCAAGGGAAGAATACGTTGGAGGGCATGTTGGTGTTTATGACTATGTGGATCTCAATCAAATATGTATTGAGAACTTGGACCAAATGTGTATGCAGCTGGGATACAAGGGGCAGAAGAAGTACTACAGATTAGTGAGGGAGAAGTTTAGACAAGTTCAATACATGATTGACATGTTACAATTGTTGGATGGTTTTGACCTAAAGAACAGAGGGTTCATCCTATATTTAGATACAGAGAAAAATGATGATGTGGATCCATATCAAGCATGGTTAGAAGTAAAGAGTGCATTGGAAGAATCTGTACTTAGTGATGATGATGAAAAGCAACTGTTGCCATATTGTACTTTTGAAGAGGAAGAACCACAGCATCAGGCTAAAGAGCAGCATGGAAAGACCACAATAATGAGGACCTTAAGCATAAGGTTCAGGGCATTCAGGAGTTGGTTGAGCAAGAAGTCCAGTATGATATAGAGGTGAATAAAGACCTGTTGAATGAGGACCTTCAGCACAAGGTTCAGAGCATTGAGGAATTGGTTGAGCAAGAAGTCCAGCATCATATAGAGGTGAATGAAGACCTGTTGAATGAGGACCTTCAGCACAAGGTTCAGAGCATTGAGGAATTGGTTGAGCAAGAAGTCCAACATGATACAGAGGTGAATGAAGACTTGTTGAATGAGGAATTGGTTGAGCAACCTGTAGAGCATGGTGAATAGGTGAATGAACACCACCAGAATGAGGACTTTGAGCATATAGATTTGAATGATAAGGTTAAAAGCACTGGGCACTTGGAAGAGATGAATGAAGACATTCAAAATGATTATATTGAGGACCAAGGGGCAGGTGATCCTGTTGATGAGTAGGATGAAGTATTCAAAATTGTGGATAGCTATGCTGATGAATATAAGAAAGACAAAAACCTGACAGATGAAGATGTAGAGGAGGGTGAGGCACAACAAGATGATGAATGGCATGATAGTGAGTTTGAAATAGCAGAAGAAGCTGAGTTGGAATGAGATGATTCAGAGGACTTAGCAGGTTGCAGGCCACTAATAGGGGTTGATGGTTGTCACCTTAAAGGCCCTCATGGTGGTGTGTTGCTCACAGCTGTTTCTGTGGACCCCAGCAATAATTCATTCCCTATACTTATGCAGTAGTTTTTGGGGAAACAAAGGAGGCATGGGAATGGTCTCTTGGGTTGATCAACGAAGATTTGCAAATTGTCAGAAATGATGCTTTTACATTTATCAGTGACAAGCAAAAGGGTCTGGTTCCTGCATTTGAGAAAGTTTTTCCGGGAGCGGAGAATAGGTTATGTGTAAGGCACTTGCATGGAAATATGAAGATAGCAGGATTCAGAGGATTAGCATTCAAGAAAGCCTTGTGGAATGCTGCAAGAGCAACCACCATACTTGAGTACAAATTTAGAATGGTGGAGATGGCTAGCTTGGATGAGAAGATTATAGCTTGGTTTGAGGACAAGCCACCATCTCAATGGAGCAGGTCACACTTTAGCACATTCCCTAAGTGTGACATGCACCTAAACAACCTATGTGAGAGCTTCAATAGCATTATAATTGAAGCTAGGGAGAAGCTCATTCTTACAATGTTAGAATAGATAAGGGAGTTTATAATGACTAGGCTCACAAAAATGAGAGATAAAACTAGGAAGAGATGGAATGGGAAGAAAATCTGTCCAAAAATAAGAAAACAAGTGGACAAGAATCTTGAGAAGGCTGCAGACTGTATTCCCATAAAAGCAGATGATTTTCATTATGAAATTCATTGTTATGATGGAGCTAGGTACTCAGTTAACTTGCAAAGTCACAGTTGCAGTTGCAGAAAATGGGAACTCAGTTGCATTCCATGTAATCATGGAATGAGTGCCATTTGTAGCCAAGGTTTTGATCCAGAAAGCTTTGTCAATGAATGCCACCATGTGAGTACTTTTCTGGGGATCTACCAGCATGCTATACTACCAGTTAATGGCCCTATGTAGGGCTGTACATTCGGTTTTAACCGATCGAACCGAATGGTTTGGTTGGTTAACCGAAATTTTTGATTTTTCCAAATGCAGAACCGAAACCAAACCGAAATCAAAAAAATCAAAAAAAATGGTTTTGGGTTTTTAAATTTTTTCGGTTTTTTCAGCTTTTTCGAATCGAAGCCGAACTGAGAAAAAAAATAGAAAGAAAGAAAGAAAAACTTATTTTTTTACCAAGAAAGTGTTATAAAAGTTTGTTTGACAAAAGTAAGTTAGTTTAATTAAAATTTGAATTGGGTAACTTATTCTTTTAGTACCAAAAAAAATATTTGATAAAAATATTTGTTTTTAGGTGAAAAAATTGATTTAGATTACTTTTTTTTTCTATATTGAAAATATTTGTTTTGACAAAATTATAATTTATCTATTCTAAACAAATACATTTAAAATATTATAAATTTAAGAAGATAAATAAATATTTTAATTATTTTATGTTATAAAAATTTTAGTATACACATTGAGTATGCTAAAATTGCTAGCTTATAATCGCCAAGGTAGATGCACGCGATTTTTGTATAATCAAACCTTAACTACTAAGATCGAATAGCGAATTAAATCTTAAACTCAATCTACTAAAGTTAAATAGCTAATTGATCCAATGACATCATAATATAGATTGCGGATTTGTAAATTTTGTAAAAAATACAATTATAACCTTATTAAATCATCATTTCTAAAAGATAATTATGAAATATTGATAAAATTTGTATCCAAACTATCTTTTTTATGTTGAATTCTCCAATTTATCCTTCAAACTATATTGTCAATTTTTGTTGTTGAAATAATTAAAAGGACAAATTATGTAAATGAACAAAAATAACTTGTATTGTAGATACAAAATGGTCTTTGTTTTTATAATAATATAGATAAAATATTTATTGATCAGTAGATACAATATACTACTAGTACTACCTCAGGAATAGCCCCGAATAGGATTCAATCCCTTATCCCTTAGTTTGCAATTTAAATTGAAATTTCAATTTTGCTCATCAACATACCCTATAATATATATAAGTTTAATTAATTAATTAATTTTCTTTTAATATAACATTTTTTGCTGTTTAAATCATAATCATCTATTTTTTTTATATGTAACGTGTATTAGTTCATATAATAAAAAAATTATGTAATTGTACCATTTGAGTTTAGAAAAAAATATCATTTTTTTTTCTTTTTGTATTGTAACTATTAATGTTTTTATATGTCATATATTAATATCTATATTATTTATAAAACATAGGGTTTTTAATAACTATTTTGATATATTATTTACTTCTTTTTTTCTCAATTATTTCACTTTATCAAAAAAAAAATTATTTATCCCAAAAATTTAAAAATACATTAACATTTACATTATTTAAAAATTTATATTTATTTATCTTAGACTTAAAAAATTTAATAAAAAAAGTGAAATAAAACTTAAACTAGTAGTGATTGAATAATAAAATTTTGTATATAAAAAAATAAAAAAAAAATCGGTTTTTTTTATTTTTCTATTCGATTTCGATTAACCGAATAAAAAAACCAAAAATTGAACCAAACCTCGATTTTTTTTAACACCCCTAGCCCTATGTTGTGGGCTAAAACAGGGTTGATCCCACCACTGCCACCTAATCTTGGAAGGGGATCTAGAAGGCCTAGCAAAGCTAGGAGGTTGGAGAAGGATGAACCTGTCAATAAGAGGAATAAAACTGCTAGGGGGGGAGAAAAGGCCAATTAAGATGAGAAAGCAAGCATATAGAGTTAATTGTCGCTATTGTGGAGAAGTTGGGCATAATAAGATGGGGTGTGAAAAGAAGATGATTGATGATGTATACGTTGAGGGGTTAGGAAGTGCTGAAGAGTTGAATATTGTTATTAATGGAACAAGTTCTGTTCTTGAGGATAGCAGACTTGCTCAGGCTAAGAAGTTGAAGATGACAGTAAGATTGTGTACCTGCTATATTGTTACTTTTGTTAGTTTGATTTATGTGTATATCTTAATGAGTTAGGTTTACATATACATGCTAGGAAAAGGACTAAGAAGCAAGATTCAAGGCCAAGCAAGAGGCACCAAACAGAACCTGTTATTGCGCCAAGCCGAGATGTCTCCTAACCTCAAGCTAATCAAATTTTAACTCAATGTTCAATAATTAGTCAAGCATCTAGAAGTGCTGCCACTAAGAAGAAGTCTAAGGGCAAGGGCAAAAAAATGTAGAGTTGAATGATGGTGGTTGTCATTTTTTTGGAATGTGATGAAATTCCTAGGGTGTTGTAAATGTTGAAATGGAACGGGGATGTTTTGTGAATGATGATGGGGGTTTTTGTACATTTTTTGTTGTTGGGAATTCTACTGCATGGATTTGGTAAATGTTTAATGGAATGGTTGATGAATCAATGTTCTTTTTTCCTTGTTCAATTGTGCTTGTTTGCAACAGTTTTTTTTCCTTTTTCCTTGCTCAATTGTTTGTAGCAGTTTCAGATTGGCATTGGCATTGAAATGAACTAAACTAAACCAAATTGGCATTGGCATTGAAATGAATCAAACTAAACCAAATTGGCAGTTTCAAATTAGCATTGAAGTGAACCAAACTAAACCAAATTAGCATTGGCATTGAAGTGAGCCAAAATAAACGAAGCTAAACTAAATTGGTCACATTTCCAATAGGCATAATACCATAATACATTTTCCTCCAAACTTATACACCTACATACATGTGCATAATGCGAAAATACCATAATTCATTACATTCCAGCCTTCCAGCGTGCATAATACATACAATACAAAATTAAAAAAAATAAAATAAAATAAAATAAAAAGCCCTAACTGCCTAATACACCTACACACAACTGGATTGTCCCTTCAAACAATTGCAAGCAAAATCGCCAGGAGATAGAGGAAGCGCATTATCATCTTCGTGGTTTTCATTCTCCTTCGTAGCCCAGCAATTTCATCTTCTTGCTTGTTCAAACGGCGCAATAGGCCAGGGATGATCACTGTAGATCTTGCGCACATTGGTGGGTCTACCCACAGGAAGAAGCTACATCCTCCTCTCGCCTTCCTCAAATAGCAAGCACGAAATCTCCGTCCAGGATTATCATTCGTCCATGAGGTCTTAAGTTGCACAGTCCAACCACGATAACATTCCACCATGCTTGTTGATGAAGTTTCTGAAATTTGGGACATGTTCACTACTGGGTTTCTTGTTTTTTCGCTTTCTGGTGTGGAGTGGTATGGAGTGTTTCTTTTTGTAGGTTTGTGTATCAATTAGGGGGAAATGGAGATATTTACTTCGTTCTACAAGGGAAAAGGGTGCTAGATTTTCCCTTCTTTGTTGGCCAAGTGGATTACAGGTCACTATTTCCCCTCCAACTCAGCTTATTAAACGGGCATGTACAAAGCACGTGGCTATTTCCATCCAAAGTTAACAGAAAAATAGGTGCAGGACTAAATGTGTGAAAAAAGTTATTAAAAATGACGTTAAGTGTTGAGGCGTGATTTTCTCGGACCAACAATGAAAACGCAGTAGTACTGTGGGACTAAAAGTGTAATTTTCCATATACTTACTATTCACACTCCAAAACCATTTTCCAAAGCACCTGCATCTTGTCATTCATTGTCCCCTCTAATTATTCTCACCCACACCTGCCACTTCCCATCCCTATCCTGATGTCTCTCAACTACTCCTCAACAGACACAATCTCCTCTTCTCTTCCACCATATTCTACCCTTTTTCTACTATTATTTTTCACTTTGATGGCAAAATTTTTGCCTTTTCATCTGAATTTGCTTCTTCGCACGCAGTTGATGTTGAATCGAGTATGATTATTTTCGGATCTCCTTTATATGTCATGGCTTCAATACTTTTTGAGATTCTTGTCGTGAATCTGAATATATTCATGGGTTTCGCTTATTGGTCTAGGTTTTCTTGAGAATATGTCACGGGCTTGAATCTTTTTATTGTTTTCGTATTTTTCGCTCAGATCTACACATGGGTCCTAATCTATTTCATGTTTTATGTGGTGTTTTATCTGTGTAATAGGCATGGATGTGCGGAACAACTTTCTTTATGCCCAAATTTGAAATAAAAAATGGTTAAAGGTTTTTAATGCATTTTTTTACTGTATAATGAATGCTTTCATATTAGGTGAGCACATGGACTCCTGGAAAAGTGGTTTCCCCTATAGCTTTACTAACTTGTTTTCATTTTTCTTGTTGATCAGGCATACAGTGATGATGCAACAAATACAGTGGGTTGGACTAGTTCACAACCTTTTTGGTTCGGACCTGGTGTGGATTTTTTTATTCATAATAACACTTATTTGATTTATTATATGATGGGGTGTTAGATTGAGAAAAATTATTTGTATGGAAAGATTAAAGTGCATGGTTTTAGTTGTTTAGGCTTTATCTTACACTAGGCATATTTATTACCTTGGGTGATTAGGATTTTTGCTTTATGTGTTTGGTTTTACTGGTACTGTGTGTTCACTGAATAAGTATACTTCTATTGTTGTTACTTCATGTCTTTATACCATAATTTGATTATTTTGTATAATCAGTGTGTAAAATATTCTTAATATGTTATTATTTTTATTGAATTGTTATGAATCATATTAGGCAATTGTTATTCATTTGCTGGAAAAATGTGTCTGTTTCTTTAGGTTACTTCATTTCATATGTTTTTTCGTATGATCAAATGGCAGGCTTCAAGCCAAATTAGGTAGTCTTGTCACATATTTTTTGGACATGAATTGATGTATGCTTTTATTCTTTTTCATTTAAGGCTGCCAAATAATATTGAACACATCACATTAGACCACTAGAACCCCAATAATGACAACTACCAGCTCTGCATAGCATTAAAGACTTGAATATGGTTAAAACTTTTAGTTATATAATAGTTTGGAGTTCTTTGAACATGTCTCAAAACACTCACTGATAGCATAGTTGTTACTACTATAAAAAAACTACTCAAGTTTTTCACGGCACACAAGCACAAGGGTGGAAGAAAATATATCTTGTTTGGTGGACAATTGGGTTGAGCACTAAGTAGGAGGAGAACCTTGTGAATGAGAGGATTTGACTATGTCACACTCTACTGTTTGAGTTCAACTGTGAGTGGCCAATTGTTGTTATATATTTAACCTCTTTACCTGTTGTCTGTTGTTTCATTTGGTATTGCTTATAATCTAAATACATGTTTTACTTACAGATTATATGTTTTTGGAGGTTATTTCTGGCTATAGGATTATGATACTTTTTTAAATTGTTTGTGATGTACTTGTTTTACTTGTTGCTTATGATTATGCTCATGTGTTCTATTTTCCATTGCATTCTACTTTAGTAAAAGCACCATGACTAGGGTTTCTCCACCCAATGAGTGGAGAAGTAAGTCCATACATCCATGGTTGCTTATAGGACATGTGGTTGTTGAAGAACATCATGGTTCACAAACAAATAACCCCCAACTCACATGTTCCTTGTGAGATAAAAATGTTGCTATTCTAAGCTTAACTTTTTTTTTTTACTGCATCTATTGATGCCTGTAGTGTGCAAAATCCATTTGCAGTTGTCAGTAAGTTTTGCACATCATTTGGATAGTTTTTTTAGGGACTATGATGTGGACATAGTTAGGGCACAGTCATGTTGTACTAACTAGTATGTGAGATGTGCTATGTAGTCGCCCGTGTCTTGTTATTAACATATCAAAAATAGTTTTTTGATGTTTTCCCTTTTTGTTCTAGTTTTGAGTTGCATATATTTCTTGGTCTAGATTTAAGTTCATAAATATTCTATTTAGGGCCTGACTGGTCTCTATTCTAATTTTAAGTTGCATATACAGTGAGAGTTTTAGGTCTTTTATGGTCTCTGTTCTGGTTTTAGGTTGTGCCTCAAGTTGTGCATTCAGTTGCAAGGTAATATGTCGTATGTAGTTGACATTCTATTATGTCATTATCCAGTTTCAAGCATTCATTACATGCATTTTTACTGAAATTGTCTAGGGTTCCTACATCATGCAAGGGGTCTTTTACTGCATCCAAATTGCACCTGATTCTTTGGATACATTAGGGGGTGATAACTACAAATTGTTTAAGGGATTAAAGCCATGTTTGGCGTATGACTATTCTTTGTGTCATCCTCCTAGATGCTTGAATCCCACATTTGTAGCTAGCATTTTCAGTTGCTTAGTTGAATGTATTATGCTGAATTGAGCTGTGATAAAGGCCAACTATGATGATGTATGGAGATTGTGGGAACCATGCTGTATTATTTAAAAGAAAATCTTCAAACAGGTAGCAGATTATGCTTTAGTTGTTTACTATTCCTGGCTGTATCAATCTGTATCATGCTTTGAACTTTTTTTGTTATGGCTACAGATTAGAACTAAATCATTTAAGCTATTTTTTGGTAGCTATTTATATTTGTAACATAACTTATTTGCTTTAGCATAATGAATTTTCTTCTGTATCAAAATTTCCATATGTTAAGAGTGAAAATAAATTTATAAATGTTATGTCAAATTAGAATTGCAAAAATAGGATGTTCTCATACTTTTAATTGCACATGATTTTGAATTTAAAATTCATTTATCTACCACTTAAATTAGGCTTTAATTAAATAACAAAATGTTCAGCTATTCTTACTTAGATCTTGATTATGCTTTATGATAGATCCATTCCACTCTATTCAAGAATTGAACCATTGTACCTGTCCATCAGATGCGCTACTTCTACATATCATAATTGAATGGACATATTAGTAAAATAAAAAGTTTTCAAAAGAAATTTGAAACAAAGTCTAGCGAATTACACTTTCATGATAGCTTTTTTTATTTTTAAGAGTTAATGTACAAAAAATTATCATTTAGACTAAATCTAAATAGGAACAATTTTTTAATGTTAATGATCTAAATGATATCTTTTACATTGATAAAGTAATGAGTTTCAATTAAAATTTAGTACAGATAGATTATTAAGTTTTTTCATCACAATAAGACATATCACAAATTATATATGCTTCCTGGTGACTTATAAGTAGTCTCATTACCACCTGGATGAATTTATAGAAAATGCAGTGTATAACAGTCCAAAAGAGATGTTCAATCATGCATATTCTAGATTAGGGAATGCAATTGAGAGATGTTTTAGGGTTTTGAAAAAGCAGTTATCGATTTTCTCATGGGGAATGCCAAATTACTTTGCCTATCGTCAGACTGACCTAGTAATTACCTGTTGTGTTCTGCATAATTTCATTAAAAAAAAAATCAGCAAGGATGATAAAATATTCAGTGAGCCATTGACTCATGAAGAGATAGATTGGCAAACTTTTTACCACAAAAAACATCCCACTTAGGCGGAATTAAACACACAGATGACAATTAGGGACCAAATAGCGCAGTCAATGTAGGACGAGAGCATGAACTAAGATCGATCTGTTTGTTTGCTTATGTCGTGTTTCATTTCTAATGTACCTCTCTCATTGTCCTTGCTTTATGTTTTATGCAAACTTGTCCATATGTACTAATGTATATTTATGTTCTTTTAGACTATATTTACGTCATGTACGTTTGATATTTATGGTAATGATGTTATTGTTGTTCTTGTCCGAAACATTCTTCATTTTATAAGTATATGAAAATATCGTTTACATTTAGTAGTACCGTGTAGTTTTTGTGACTCATGCCAACTAAGATGGGAACCTAAAACTTGCTGATGTGCGCATGCAGGGCAGGACCTAGGCACATGTTCATGGAAAAAAACTCATATAAACTACGGAAGGTACTTTTATAGGTGTCCTGTGGGTAGGAATCATCTTAGATCCTTCTTGTGGGTGGATAGTTCGGGCCAGCACTCACAAATTAGTAGACAGAGCAATGCATCCATGATTCCTATTGTGCACACTGATTCGGATACTGGTAGTTCTATTCCTTCATCAGTATGAGATGCTTCATTTCATGTAGACCCTTATGGTGGAGATAAGCGTGATAGGAATAAATATTTTCGTCATGATACATTCAGTGATATCAACAATAGATCGGTTATCCTCTTGCTCCATGGATGCGTACCATTTGCCATATTCAACATTCTGATACTTGTTATGGTTGTACTAGTGACATTACTAGTATCTTGATTGTTACATACATTTGAATATCTTAGTCGTATGTCTAGTAATATTTTGAAAAGAATTTGATGATATTCAAACTCAATGTATTAAGTTATGTGATGCCATGACTATGATCAATGCTTTCCGTACTTGTTTTACTATTCTTTTATATAATGCATCATTATTATAATCTAATTTTGCAAATGTAGGTCTCGACATGAGTAGATGTAGATCATTATAAGCTATTTCTAGTCAGCTCCCCAATGTATGGGGACCAAAAGTGGATGAGCGTTTTATACTTGTGTTGTCAGATGCTAACACCATAGAGTCGTTGACTAATGGAGTCTATGCAGCGGCTTGCATGCTAGATTTGGAATATAAGTTGACCCAACAATTTGAGCACCCTTACACTGAAGAATTCATCACTTAGAAGTTCTATGAGTTAAAGGAAAGGTACAACACCATGGAAGTGCTAATGAAGGACCTCGATGTGTATTGCAATTGGGATTTAGGAGTGATGTATGTGCCTGCTAGAGCATGAGATTGATTGATTGAGGTACTTACATGTCTTATTAGTATAAATTTTATTTATCTTAGATCAAATATTTCAATTTAGTTGATACGAAAAAATAACTATTGTAAATATTTTTGGATAGATTTTGCCACTGGTGCCTATGTACTTAGAGGCAGAGAAACCAAGATTTGATCTCTTACGTAAGATATTTACTAAGCCTGTACCTATGGACCACCTTGCTATTTTTAGGAGTGTTGGAGCTAATCCAGAGCATCCCATTGTCATTACTGACTCGAATGCATCTAGGAGCTTGATCCATTTTTAGAACTCTAGCCGACATGCTATCTCCACTGTTTCTACACGTAGAGTTCAGGCACATTTTCATATTGTTGATACCGCTCCTGACCATCATAGTATTGACAGAGGATCAACAGTTGGAACTATCAGTACTTGGCGCGATATCCTCCATAAAATGAGGAGACCATGACTGTCATCATCCACTAACACCAATGATCTAAGTACTGTGCGGTCAAGAATGTGCAACTTTCCCTTCCCGTAGCATTTATCATCATGCATGAATTTACTTATGTCACATGATGGATTACATTATCATGTTTGTAGGAGACTATTTCCATGTACTTGTATTACTTTATCGCACATATTTCTGATGCTTATGGTGTACTTCCACTTGAACACATTTAGTCATGTAATATGTTGATTGCGAATATTTTATCATAGTGCATTACTTTATTTGTCCCATAAATATATGTCACAAATATGAATTGAAAATTAATAAGCTAGTTTATTTAGTAATTAAACCATAAAATTCATGTTATTTGAAAAAATTTTAAGGAATAATTTTCACTTGAAACAATATGTTAGATAATATAATATCACGTCATACTTGAAAAAATATTAAACTTATAGTTAAATTTAATTTTTTTTATAATTTGTTTTCATAACCAAAATCAAAAAATTCCAAAAATGAAGGTCTGAAAAAATAATTACAAGCTTTATTTTCTTATAATTCGGCCAAATTGTGTTGGTTTCTAATTTAAACTTGATTATACAATTAGCGATGTTAAAATTTATATTTTATATTATTGTTATTAAGAGAAAAATATTCAATATATTCAAAAAAAAATTATAATTGAAAATAAATAAATAACCATTTTTTAATCAAACCAAATTATTATCCGAAAAAAATTTCTTATTAGAAACTAAAACTATTAATTTAATTTTTAAAATTTGACAATATTGTTTTGGTTTCTTATTTAAACCTAATTATAAAATTTGTTAAGTTATTATTAATATATAAAAATAATTATTATCTTAAATAAAAATCATTATTATCAGAAAATTATTTCTAATATCATTTTTATTATCATAAATTATTCTCCAGAAATAAATAATTATAAAAAATTAAATTAAATTTTTTTTCTTAATTTGACGAAATCTATATTCTAATTCAAACCATGTTATAAAATTTTGTATGTCAAAAAAAAATATTCAATGTCCTTTTTTTATTGCATATGAAGAAAATATCTCATATTTCTTTCCAATAAATTCAACATAATTCTCTTCCAATCTTTATCTCATCATTAGAAATATATACACATACTACCAATTATTCAATCTATATATACACATATATAATTTTAAAATAATCATTTCACCTCACCAACCCAACAGAAAAGTTATTAATATGACATCTTGTCCTATCCCAAAATACAACCAAACAAACAATTTTTTTTTCAAAACATTCTCCACATGCCACCAAAAACACAAACAAAAAACCATCACATTCTCCAACCTCACTATTCAAAAACCATTTTGCCATTTCGGCAAAATGCTCCAATTTGCAAACAAACACAACCCAAATTACACAATCAACTTTTTCTTTATTATTTATTTTTCAAACTTTACACTTATATATATAAGAATGCCAATTGAACTTTGAGCAATAGTATTCCACATGCATTACATTTAGTTTATTATTAAAAAAAATTGTCTTAAAGTTGTCTTTAGAATTTTATGATATTATGATGGTGTGTAATAATAACATTTTAATACAATAAGAACTCATATACAAGCTATTTCTCTCATTTCCATCAAAATATGTTTAAATTTTTGCATGACAAATTCAAAAAGCCTTTGAAGTTTGATTCAGTGTTTGAAAAATCAGACCTTTCATTGAACTAAAAAACTTACCATTTCACGGTTCATTGGTTCAACTGTTGGCCACATTATAATTGAATTGCAATTGAACCGTGATGTCATAATGAAGTAATATATATATATATATATTATTTAAAAATTAATAAAATACCAGTATAAAACATAAATAGTCTAAATTATATTGTTTAACTTCATAAGTTAGAACTTATAGGAAGAGAGTTAAGGGCACCTAGGTTGGGTAAGGGACTAAGGGTTTTTACCTTCTAACCGAATTTAAAAATTAGAATTTTAGATTTGATTTGGGGCTTTTATTTTGTAGATTTGTTTGAATGTTTTAGGGTTTTAGCATTTTAAGATGTCCCTTAGTCTTGGAGGTTCGCATATTAGGCCAAAAAAAATGTTAATTATACTAATAGTTAAAGGGAAGAATAAAAAATAATTGAACCTGATATGGGTAACCCTACAAACCCAATAAAGGTGCAGGCTCAATAGCAAGTCCAATCAAACTGAGTAGAAGGCCCAAATAGAACCATACGCGCCAACATTTCAGGAAGCCCAAATTGACCTCTGAGGTCAAGTCTTCCCGACTTGGAGAGGTCAAAACTGGCAGGTAATGTAATAGCAGCCTAGCCGCAGAAGCATTAATGGCAGCATCTGGGACCAATCGCATTAGCATTAAATGCATGTGATGACACATCACCTCCGCATTAATGATGGTAAGGGCTCCCTTTCCAACCAGCCGGTCATTAGCAAAGTTTTGGACTAGGTCGCCCCTATTCAAGAAGAAGAAGGTCTAGATTATCTTAGGGAGAAATTAGTCTTTTTGCCCCTCACCTAACATAATAAATATCCCTCTTTAAGAGATAAAGGTACGCTTTTACACATTTCCTAAGCTATTAATCTGTCAAATTATCTTCAGGTCGAAAACCAACTTAAGCATCGTAGGATCTTAGCCAAGGACCCTCTTGGCTAGTCTAACGTTTGTTCATTGGCTACAGAATTCGACTCGCATCACCCCATTCTCTATATTTTTTGGACGACTTGTATCTTATGGTCAGAATCGAAAAGCCCAGCTCACTAAATTGACATCATCATTTGGTGCCGTCTGTGCAATGTGGAATCTATAGCTAAAAAATGGTGAACACTAGATTAACTACTTTCGAAAGACAGAGTGACCGTAGATCACTACTACCTCCCCTACCGCAACCACAACTTCAGCCGGACCAGCAAGCTGAAGGCCCACGCACTTAGCCAGCTTATGCAAATGATTAGTTACCAGATATCTGCTCAGCTTTCTGCATAGTTATCAGCCACCTTGCAAAGGCATAACAATAAGCTAGTGGCCACAACCAATGCCACACCACACCCCTCCCACCAAGAAGAAACACCACCATGGGAGGATAAAATAAGAAATGAAACTTATCACAACCTTAGCAAATGAGAATTGAGTTCTGGTCATTTTTGACATGATGAGCCCCATTATCAAAATCGGGAAGAGGTAGCAGATTCAGCGGAGCACTTCGTTCGACCCAATCAAACCCAGTAGCACGAGTAGGTCGAGCGCCAGAGAGTTCAGCCCAGTAGGGACCTATCTAGAGCAGATAAAGACGAATAGGAGGAAGTGTCACACCAAGTCTAACAATTGAACAGACGATTGGAGAAGATATCAAGGAGAAACATTGAAAGAATTCAGCTTGACAATGCCCCCAGACTTTAATGAGAAAGAGAATCCCGATTCATCTAGGAAATAATTAACGAACGCATCGCGATTGATGCAAGAATCTTAATCGAATTACCTAGATATGATGAGTCAACTGACCCCAACGAGTACCTGCTTTAATTTGAGCATATGATGTAGCTACATGACCACAATGACCATATTCATGCCAAAATCCTGGTCACCACTTTCCAAGGAGTGGCGCTAGAATGTTTTGTCAAGTTAGAACCTACATCCATATTTTCCTATGACCAACTCTGCAACAAATTCCTTCATTAACTTGCTAGCAGAAGAAAAGTAAAGTTGCCACACACTCACCTCCACACAGTCAAGCAGAATGAAGATGGATCTCTTGGGATTTCTTTTCTAGGTTCAACACCGACGTGCTGAAGATTGACAACCCCATGATTGAATTTTTGATTGATGTCCTATTCCTGGGGCTTACTTTCGATTCAATGTGATTAGGTTATCCTTTTCTTGATTTATCTTTCTCGAGAGATAAAGGGACATAGATAAGAGCCAAGGAGGGAGTGGAAAATGCAGAACAATAATCAATTTACTAGATGGGTGGGCTGTTTGGAAAAGCTTCTTCTCTAGGGTTTCATAAAGTGAAGTTCTTTTCCATAGCATGACTCTTCCCATTTTTTGGTAGTTCCACTTCTTCCTTTATGAAGTGCTTTGCGAATAAAAGAAGTTGTTAAATAAGATCAGGTCTTTCAAATCCGCGACCTTGGGAGCCGGTGATCCGTTTGAGATCCTCTTTTGTTTGAGGCATAAGGAATGTACTAATGCTTTGATCATGGAGAGACCGCGAACAATGGAAGAGCTCTTCAACCTTGCAGAAAATACATAACATAGAAGGACATGAATAAGACGGAATATGGTGGTGGAGAAGGTGATAAAAAGAAAAGCAAGGAGAAGGATTACAGACACTAGAAAGATAGTCATCGATCTTCGATTAAGAGATTTCACAATTATACACCACTCAATATTCCCAAAAAAGAGGTCTTATTTGCAATCCAAAATGACAATATTCTAAAAAAACCAAGGAAGCTCAATGAGATAGAAGCCATGAAAAAGTCGAAGAAGTACTGTCATTTTCATAGACAAAAGGGCTATGACACAGACAATTGCTTTAATCTCCAAGATGAAATTGAGCGACTCTGAAAAAATATGTTGATGAGAAAGCTCGATAAGCAATGGCTCAACCCGACTGACTCCCCGTAGAGAATGGTTGGGCAGCCTAAGAATGGATGACAAAGGAAAGAAAAAAGTCAAAGAAAAACGCTCCCCTTAAGAGGCATTATTGACACCATTGCAGAAGGACCAACAAGAAGGCAAGCATATAGATAACTTGAATCCGCTAAGTCAAGGCAGGCTAAGACAGTCTACTAGTTTTCTACCAGCATAGATCCCATATCCTTTTCTGATTCCGACCTCTCACACTTGGGAGGTCAAGGGGCGGAAAGCAAATTGGATTGGCCCATGGTAGTTATCGTGGAAATAGCAAACTTTGAGGTCAAGAAGATCTGGTCGACAATGGTAGCTCCGTAAACATAATTTTCTTGTCAACATTGGAAAGAATAAAGATAAGAAAATTGAAGTTTGAGCTAGTTCAAACCCTTCTGGTCAGTTTTGGGGGATCAAAAATTTTACTTGTGGGTTCCATTGACTAATCCACATCTCTTGGAGAGGCATCAAAGTGGTGTACACTTATGATTAATTACTTGATCGTTAACACAACCTTTGCTTATAACACCATAATCGGGAGACCAGCACTTAACAACTTTAGAGTGATAGTCTCGACCTATCATATGAAAGTTAAATTCCCGACAATGGTTAAAACTAGCGAGTTGCTCTGCAACATTAAAGAAGCATGACATTGTTACACCATTTTAGTCGAGGTGAACGAGCAAGAAACCAGACCAAAACTAAAATCCTTGGGAGACATACCAGTAATGGAACCCGAGAAGGGATAGACCAGCAAGAAGAGGAAAAGAGAAGACACTAGGGTCGAGCTAACTGAAGAATTCAGAATCATAGAACTCAAGCCTAGAAACACCGACAAAACAACAAGGATAGGGACAAGCTTGGGAAATGCATGCTGGTTGATTTTCTTAGAAGGAATGTTGATGTTTTTGCATGGAAAGCAATCAACCTCCAAGAAATTGACCCCTAGGTTGTTGTCCACCATCTCAATGTCGACCTATCTTTCAAGCCGGTCAAGCAGAAGACCAGAACTTTCAATGCCAAGAGGTGCCAGATCATATAGGAAGAGGTCAACAAGCTTTTAGAAATAGGCTACATAGTTGAGATACAATATCTTAGTTGGCTTTGTAATGTAGTCCTTATCCTTAAAAATAGGGAAAATAGAGAATGTGTAATGATTCACTGATCTTAATAAAACATACCCCAAGGACCTTTACCTACTGCCTCAAATCGATTTATTAGTTGACTCAACAATAGGTTGCTACCTTTTGAGTATGATGGATGCTTTTCAAGGATACTGCCAAATCTTCATGCCTCTTGAAGACAAGGACAAAACCCTTTTTATGGTCCCCAACAATGTTTTTTTTTTTCTAGTCCTGCCATTTGGGTTGAAAATACAGGAGCAACATACCAAAGGCAGATCAATTTCATGTAAGAATGAGATTGGCCAATCTATGGAGGTCTACATGGATGATATGATCGTTAAAACAGAAAATGAATTAAACCATCTATTGGACCTCGACCATATATTTTCAATATTAAGAGCATTTGACATAAAGCTTAACCCTAACAAATGCACATTTGGAGTGAAAGTTGGAAAGTTCTTATGCTACAAGATCAGTCAAAGAGGCATCTAGGCCAATCTACAAAAGATACAAGCAATACAAGATATCCTACTACCAAAGACAGTAAGAGACGTTCAAAGGCTGGTCGGAAGAATCATTGCTCTAGGTCGATTCATTGCACGGATGGAAAATAAAAGTTTGTCATTTTTTAATGTCCTCAAGAATGTAAGGAAGTTTCAGTAGACAGAAGAATGTGACTAGGCTCTAGTCGAACTTAAACATTACCTTACTACACCGTCGTTACTCGCAAAACCTGTTAGTCGAAGAGGTATTGAACTTATACTTGGTGGTTTCAATGGCAGCTATCAGTTCAGTGTTGGTATCCACTCAGTCGGGCTTGCGTAGGCTAATATACTATGTCAATAAAATCCTACAAGGTCCTGAGCACAATTATCTAGAGATCAAAAAAATTGCGTTTATCTTGATCACATCAGCACATAAGCTAAAGCCTTATTTCTTGTCACATGCTATTGTTGTTTTGACAAACCAACCGCTGAAGCAAGTGTTCTCCAAGCTCGATAGGTCGAGAAGATTGATCAAATGTGCTATTGAGTTAGGAGAATCCAATGTCAAATTTTAGCCCCGCACAGCTATAAAAGCTAGGGTGTTAGCTAATTTTGTAGCAGAACGTGTCAACCTCCCCATAGTAATTGAACCACAACAGCAGATCTAGTTCTTGCACATTGATGGATCAGCTGCAAGCATCGGGGGTAGAGCAAAAATTTTCTTACGTTTTCCTAAAGCTGAGGAATATGATTTTGTAATCAAGCTTAACTACCCAGTCACAAACAATAAAGCTAAATAAGAAGCCCTCATAACAGGAATAAGGATGGCCCTTGATAAGAAGGTTGAGTGTTTAGCAACTATTACAAACTCATAGTTAGTCATGGAGGAATTTGGAAGAAATTTTGAAGCAAGGGAAACGACCATGAATATCTGCCTAGTAGAGGTCAAAAAATTGGAACAACAATTCAAAAAATTTACACTCAGTCAGGTACCTAGGTTGAAAAATGAAAAAACAGATGCACTTTTCAAGTTTGCTAGCTCGACAAAAGGCACAAAGGAAAGGTCAATAATCTTTTTAATCTCAGATAAGCCTACCATAGGTGACTCCCATTAGAGTTAGGTATTGATCTTCGAAGAGATGAGCCAAAATTGGATTGATGAAATAAAATCCTACCTTAGAGAGGGAAAATTACCAAAAGATAAAGTGGAGGCCAGAAGGTTAAGGGGACGATCAACAAAGTTTGCTCTAGAAAAGTTTGGCTCGCTGTATAAAAAGTCCACATCAGGCCCACCATTAAAGTGTCTGACATCAAGCCAAGGACAAAAGGTCCTATAGGAGATCAATGTTGGTATTTGTGGAAACCATTCAAGGGGCACGCATTAGTTCACAAGGTCATCAAGTATGGATATTTTTGGCCAATCTTGCTCAAGGATGCGGTTGACTTTGCACGTAAGTGCCCATCTTGCCAAGTACATGCCAACATCTCGCATCAACCAGTTGCAACCCTTGTCCTGGTGCAGATCACTTGGCCTTTTGACTAGTTGGGGGTCGATATAGTAGGATCTTTCCCAAAACTACAAGGTAGAGAAAGTACATGTTAGTAGCAGTGGAATATTTCACTAAATGGGTCGAGGCAGAAGTCGTACCCATGATAATATATGTCGCAATAAGGAGTTTTTATGAAAAAATGTCATATGCCATTTTGGTCTGCCTAAAGTGCTCATATCTGACAATAGCACCCAATTCCAAAGTAAGAGGATGAGAGAATAGTGCGAAAGCCTTAGGATCAAACAACAGTTCACTTTGGTGGGAAATCCACCAAATGGTCAAACGGAGGTCACCAATAGAACTATTTTGAGTCATATCAAAATTCGACTGAAAGATTCTAAAGCTAGCTAGGTAGACGATTTTCCATGTGTCCTTTGGGCTTATTGGACCACCCTAAGAACAGCAACGGGGCAAAGTCCATACAGTTTGGTTTATGGTTCTAAAGCAGTTGTTCCCACAAAGTTAATCTAACATACAACTCGAGTTGTACACTATAATTGGATCAGAAATGAAGTAGAAAGGGATTTTTGACCTTGAGACAATAGACAAGCTCCGTTAACAAGCCTTTACTAAAATGCAAAGGTACATGTCAATCATGGACAAATATTATGACACAAGTGTTAAGCCAAGATGTTTCAAAGTCGGTGATCTAGCCCTTAAGAAGGTTGAAGTCTCAAAGAATGTTGGAAAACTCGACCCAAAATGGGAAGGCCCATACTCCGTGGTGAAAATAGCAAAGTATAACTCCTATTGACTAGCTGACATGAGTGGAAATAAGCTGCCTAGACCTTGGAATGCAACTAACTTGAAGACGTTCTATGTGTAAATTGAAATTTGAATGTATGAAAGGTGCATATATTATTAATAAAAGCTTAAGTCGACCTCGTAGTCGTATGATCAAAGTTGCTTATGATTCAATTATTAATGGAAGATCAAGTTGACCCCGTAGTCGCATGATCAAATTCGCTTATGATTTAATTATTAATGAAAGATCAAGTCGACCCCATAGTCGCATGAGCTAGCTTATGCTTTAGTTATTAATGGAAGATCAAGTTAAAGATCAAGTCAACCCCGCAGTCAAGTGATCCAACTTACTTATAAATCAATTATTAATAAGAGATCAAGTTGATCTATTAGTTGCATGATCAAATCTGCTTATGAATAAAATTTGATTTGAGCCTACAGTGAATCGACCAAAACTAGCATGATATTTATAAAGTAAATTATCAAATGCAAAGCACATTCGACTAAAACCATTGAAATTTCATAAAGTCGGACAATATTGTTCGATGTCCTGTTTGGACTTTACACCATTTTAGAAAAAAGTAACACAAGACAGTTACAAAATGAAAACTTCCTAGCTAGAGCCAGTACCTTCTCCTCGACTTCCCTAAGCAGCAGCCTCCGTAGAAACCTCGTTGACGGCTTTATTGAGCTTATCAGTTGTGGTAATGCTAACATCTAATGGCAGGACCTTAACCTCCTGCTAAGGTCTAAATTGGGGCACTCGAGCTAGTCGTGATGGCCCAGCTTCTTCTATCAAGAAGACACGTTCCTCAGCAGGGAAGAAGTCTGCCACATTTACTTCATCATTCTTAGTATCCAAAGCAAACTTGCTGGCAAAAGAAAATTTTTCCCCTCACTGCAATAACTCGAGGATGATGAGGAAATGTAGTCTCTTCGACGGGAGTGTTCTCATTGTATATCTTAAGGCGCTCATTCTTCATAACGTTGAGCTGAGCCTTACCTTTTGCTCAAAATTTGTAGCTAAGGAACTCAAGTTATTTCACTACCTTTTTGAACACTTCATTGGTGTCATCCAAGCTGAATGTCATACTGGTGTCGGTAAAAGCCAAGCTAAGCATAAATTGTTGCACGGCCTCCTTCCAAATGCCAGGCAACGCCTTGAAGAAATTGTCCAGTGTATCACAAGCAATTGTCATACCCATGAGCTAGAACTGACAACAAAGTCTTGGATCGAATTTAGCGACTTCTTTAATTGCTCATCAGCCTTGCTCTCTCATTAACTGTAGCTAAAAGTTCGACATCTTTTTCTTCAAGTTGCTTGGTCAGCTCTGCCACTGTCGACTCGAGTGATGCGACCGTTGTCTTGTTCAAATCATTCTATTCTTTCTCCAGCTGCATGTGCTTCTCTTTTAGCCTCTAGCAATTAGTCTCACAAAGTTCATATCTCCGGTGGAGGTTTTATCCCCATTGACTAACCTGCAACAAAGTAAATTCATCAGAAAAGAAATTTTCTGGAAATCGACAAAACTGATCAAACTATAAGTTGAGATTTTCACCATGATTGCATGATAAGCAAATGCTTTCAGAGCATCTAGCTGCTCATGATAGAACATCTCGACCTGGTCCTTTTAAAATAGACCAACTGTAAGAATGGCAAAAGCAGTTATTGTCATCAGACTCGCACCTATCATGCCAGCAGTATTCGACACCCTAAATTTGGGGCCAAAATAGGGTAAACATCTCATAAATAGTCACATCGGGATCTATAACTTTCTTTTTTCCCTTCTTAGCTATGTTTTTCTTAACAGTACCTTGAGTTTTGACCTCAGCCACTTTTTTCTTTTGTTGAGGAGTAGGGCTGCTTGCAACTTTCGTGCTCTAAGCAACAGGCAACGTAGTAGGTTCGAGCACATGCTCAACCTCAGTGGTCAGGGGTGCAACCCCCCGACGAGCTGCCACAGCTTTACGTCGTTCCTGTGCCCTTTATTATTTTTGCATCACAATCTACTTGCGCGATTCATGACTGGTTGACCTACAGCAATTACTAATTTTTTATCAGAAAGATGTCTTAGCAACTAGTGATAACAAACCAAATAAGTTAGATGAGTTAGTTCTACCTAAGCGTGCGTTAGCATGTAGTCTTAGTGGGGCAGTCGACAATCCCGCCAGGACCAAGTTCTTCTCTCTTATAAACTCAAAGGCCTCCATCTCACCGAACTCACCTCGAATAAAAATGTTGTTCCACGATGGGTTCTTGTTGATGTTCATCTCGACCTTACCCATCATCCACCCTCTCCGAATGTTAAATCCGACTCTACCTAGTGATTGTACATAGAAGTATCTTTCCTTCCATTTTTGGCCATGAGAAAAGGATGGGGTTCCAAATTTATGGGGTCGAGCAGTCAAATAATAAAACCCCAACTCCACCGTAAGACCCGACTTTTGAGATATCAGAAGATAAAACAAGTTACTAAAGTTAGCCCATAAAAGGGGCTGGTCATGAATCACCATCAAAATAATAAAACTACATAAAAGGGAGAAACAATTGGGCAGGAGCCGAGTTATGCAAACTTGAAGACCTCTTACGAAGTCGACTATGGGCTTAGCGAGGGGAAACCTAAGCCCACACTTCATAGCATCTTCAAAGATAGTTATGTACCCTTCGGGAGACGTGTGCATCCTATCCTCTGCCCTCGGTTTAATTAACCCAAACTCATATGGAACATGGTATTTTGCCCTAATCGACCTGAGCAAATACTTTAGACACAATCTCACTATAATGAGCGGTAGTAAAAAGCCTACCCTTTGGCCTGGAAAGCTGGTCCGCCTCCCCCGATGGCCCCGCCTCCTTGATTGAGGGTTATAATGGCCCAGCCTCATCATCAATTGGACTAGAGGGGCCCATTCCTCATCAACCTCTGATGTTCTCTCAACCACGCCCACTTTAGGTTGATCACTAGGAGAACCCGACCCCCCACTTGATAACTCACTCGTACGTGCCTTGCTAGTTGAGGTGTCTAAAGATCATGTCGCCTCGGATTCATAGCTTGAAGACATGCTATAAGGATACATTAATACAAAAACTAAAATAAGAGAGGAGAAAGACTTACGAAGAATTGCTGTAGAAAACTAAGAATTGAAGACTGTTCAAACTCGACCAGAAAGGCCCAGAGCTCGACCTCTATTCGATGCAGTAAAAATAGTAAATGGGCAGTGAAAATGACTATTTATAGGCAAGGCCCAGAATGTCAACCGGTGAAAATGACCGTCAACCGGTTAATAAATACATACCTACCGGTCAATCGTTCACAAATACTAGCGTAATCATCAAAAATGGATCCCACCTTTTAAACCCCATTGAGATTCAAAAACATTTTCCTCATCGAGCTACAAAACAAAAATTTTAGTTGACATCGCAGCAAATCAAAACATTACTCTTTACTCCGACCTCTTCATGGCGGACTGTGGAATGGAGGGAACTCATGATATGGATAAGCCCACAAACCCAATAAAGCTACAGGCCTAATAGCAAGCCCAATCAAACAAAGTAGAAGGCCTAAACAGGCCCATATACGTTAACATTTCAGGAAGCCCAAATTGACCTTTTTGGTCGAATTTTCCCGACTTGGAGAGGTTGAAACTAGCAAGCAATGTAATGGCAGCCTGGCCACAGTAGCATTAATGGCAGCACCTGCCACCCATCGCATCCGCATTAAATGCATATGAACCACTTTTATGTCCACATTAAATGGCTTTGACGGTGCATCACCTCCTCATTAATGATGGTAAGGGCTTCCTCTCTAGCTAGCCGGTCATTAGCGAAGCTTTAGACTAGTTTGAAAAGACCTAAGCTACCCCTACTTAAGGAAGAGAAAGTCTGGATTATCTTAGGGAAAAATTCATCTTTTTTTCGTCCTTCATCCAACACTATAGATATCCCCTCTTTCAGAGACAAATGTACGCTTTTACACATATCCTAAGCCATTATCTTTAGGTCAAAAACTGACTCAAGCATCTGAGGGTCTTAGTCGAGGACCCTCTCGACTAGCCTAATGTTTGTTCATTGGTTGTAGGATTCGACCCGGATCACCCTATTCTCTATCTTTCTAGTTGACTTGTATCTTATGGTCGAAACCAGGAAGCTTAACTCACTAAAATTGACATCATCAAAACTGCTCCAGTTTTAATAAACCGTGAATGGTTCAACTATTTAAATGATCCGATCGCCAGCTCAGATGATTTTGACAAAAATAGGATGGCTTTTTTCATCTATTGATTTTTACCAAAAATCAGATCGATTCGTAGGGTAGTCGATGGTCCAACTAGTCTGACCATCCGATTTGATCCGATTTTTTAAACAGTGACTTGATTTTTAAAATTAAAAGAGTTGGATGGAACCATTAACGTACTAGTTTCTTTTCATGCTTTTGTTGTTACATGGAAGAGTATCCCTAATTTCACATATTTCCCCCCTTTTTTGGGGGGAGTATTTGACCGCTAATATAAAGTTATCTGATATATTAGAAGACTACAATTATCTTTTTAAATATATTCTTCTGGATTCACACTTAAGGGTAAGGTAAGTACCACTCATTATTTTTAATATATTTTCATAGGTTCATTTAAATAAAGAGAAAAAAAAATATTGCTCAAATGATATTTGTGATTGGTTGATTGATTTTAATTTAATTATTATTATTTTTTATTCAGTTTAATTTAATAGTTAATTAGAAAATAATCCCTAACCCTACTTTCAATTTAGTGTTCAGTCCCCATTTGAATTTTTACACACTAAACTCCCTACGTTTTCACAAAAGTTAGGAATCACTCCCCATATCTTTTAGAAAGACCTATATACCCTTGCAGCTGGAACAAAACGACAAAAATACCTAGGAAATGCGTTCTATCTCTTGAAGAACGCTTTCCTTTTTTTTTTTTGCCTGAAATCAACTTCTCTAAGCACCAAAAGAAAAGGGCGCGAAACCATTCCTCTGCCATTGACGCGAGAAGAAGAAGAAGAAGAAGTGAAAAAAAAAAGACATCAAAATTTCTGCCATTTTTCTACGACAATGGAAGGAAAAATAGCTGCAACAAGAAGCAAAGTACAAAAGGTAGTGATCAAAAGAAACAAAGGTATGTTTTCTGCATTTGCAATTTCAAATGTCTATGATTTTTCAGTGTTACACTCATTTCTTGTCTATTTTCTCATGTTTAGGGTTTTTATTCCTTTTTTAGTCATTAAACACTTGAACCCCTTTGATATATATATATATATATATGATTTCTATTGTGAGATGGGAAGTTTCTGATTTGTACTTGAAGGGCATGAAAGTTGCACTTCACCTTTTAGGGGTTTATCCTTCTTTTTAACTGAAATTATATGGTGAAATTATACGATAAAACTATCTGAAAGTGGTAGTGTGTTATCTGTAGTACAGAACATCCAAGCATGCAATATGCATTAGCAAAAGTGTAGTATATAATTTGGGTAACCGCAGTACATTTTAGAAGCAAATGTAATATAAAACATTCAAACTTGCAATACACATTCGTCAAAAGGGTAGTATAGTATATAATATGTATAGCTGAAGTACATTTTAGGAGCATCTACAGTACACATTAGGCAAAAGTATAGTACATAATCTATGTAGGTGCAGTATATTTTATAAGCAAATGTAGTATAAACATTCAAGCAAGGAGTACACATTAGGCAAAAGTGTAGTATATAATGTATAGGTGCAGTACATTTTAGGAGCATCTGCAGTACACATTAGAAAAAACTGTAGTATATAATATGTGTAGCTGTAGCACATTTTAGAAGCAAATGTAGTATAAAACATTCAAACTTGTAGTACACTTTAGGCATAAGTGTAGTATATAATCTATGTAGCTGCAGTACATTTTAGAAGCAAAGTAGTATAAAGCATTCAAACTGGCAGTACAATTTAGGCAAAAGGGTAGTATATAATTTGTATAGCTGTATTACATTTTAGAAGCAAATGTAGTATAAAATATTTAAGCTGCCAGTACACTTTAGGCATAAGTGTAGTATATAATCTGTGTTGCTGCAGTACATTTTAGAAACAAATGTATAAAGCATTCAAGCTACAGTACACATTAAGGAAAATGATAGTATATAATCTGTATAGATGCAATATATTTTAGGAGCATCTGCAATACACTTTAGGCAAAAGTGTAGTATATAATCTCTGTAGGTGCAGTACATTTTAGAAGCAAATGTAGTATAAAACATTCAATCTGGCAGTACACTTTAGGCATAAGTGTAATATATAATCTATAGAGCTACATTACATTTTAAAAGCAAATGTAATATAAAACATTCAAACTGGCAGTACACTTTAGGCATAAGTGTAATATATAATATGTGTTGCTGCAATACATTTTAGAAACAAATGTAGTATAAAGCATTCAAGCTTGCAATACACATTAGGCAAAAGGTAGTATATAATTTGTATGGCTGCAGTATATTTTAGGAGCATCTGGAGTACACTTTAGGCAAAAGTATAGTATATAATCTTCGTAGGTGCAGTACATTTTAGAAGCAAATATAGTATAAAACATTCAAACTAGTAGTACACTTTAGGCATAAGTGTAGTATATAATCTGTAGAGCTACAGTACATTTTAGAAACATCTTTAGTACATAAACATTCAAGCCTGCATTATACATTAACTGAAAATGTAGTATATAATCTTTGCATCTGCAGTACATTTTAGAAGCAACTGAAGTATAAAACCTTTAAGCCTGCAATATACATTAAATGAAAGTCTAGTATATAATCTCTGTATCTGCAGTACATTTTAGAAGCAACTGTAGTATAAAACATTCAAGCCTGAAGTATAGAATAACTGAAAGTGTAGTATATATTATGTGTTTCTGAAGTACATTTTAGAAGCATCTTTAGTACAAAACATTCAAGTTTTTAGTACACTCTATCTAAAAGGGTTAGTTTATTATTTGTTTATATACTATTTTTTTTTTCTCATTGTAGCAAAGCCAAGACATTGTGAGGTCTGCTCTCGTTGCTCCCCCCAATATTTTCAGAGTAAATTGGAGCTTGTGAAGTCCAAGATGGGGTCCAAACATTTTGATACATTGAAGAAGACCCCTTTCTATATATACATGGATATGCCAAAATTAAGTTCAAGCTTCATTCGACTTGAAGCTATACTTAGGAGGTTTGACCCAAAAAAGTTGTCATTTCATTTTGTGGAAGGGGTTGAGGTTCCTTTTTCTGCAGCTAAATTTTCTATGGTTTTAGGGTTGCCACATGTGGGGTAATCTGTTGATATAACATTAAAGATGAAGTCTTCAACCTTTGACCGCCTTTTTTCTAGAAAGCTGTAGAATATAACTTGATTTGAAATAGCAAAAAGTTTGAGGAGTATGTATATAAGGATAGTGTGGAGGACTTGAATAATTTTTGTAGGTTGTACATACTTTTTGTTTTTAATTGTATTCTGTTTCCAACATCTAATTATTGGACTCCACTATTTCTCTTACCATACTTGGATAATTTGTCTAGAGTTGGTCTGGATGCATGGGCATAGCTGCATACAATTTTCTTATCTAAGATATGATGAACCATTTAGGAGTAGGTGGAGAAATAACCAAGAAGTACATTGATGGGTGTACAGTTGGCTTGATGGTAAGTGTTTGCTTCATTTTTCTAATAACATTGATTATATTTATATTCAAATAAGTATAATTTTTTGATTTATGAATGACAGGCATGGGTTTATGAATACATCCTGTTATTGGCTTCACCAGTGAGTTTGTTTGAGTTTCCACGCTTTTACCAGTAGAAGGATAACAAACTCCCACATAATGTGGAGCAGACAGAGAATAAATTGAAGCAAGTTACAACAGATATGGTAATAATTGTAATAATTCATTATTAGTTTTTGTATAATAATTTGAACTTGACAATTATTTCCATTGTAATAGGTTGTAGCCCTCAATCCTGCTTCAAATGAGTTAGAATTGGTAGTTTTGATCAAGAAATCAGAGACTCACAATACTGCCATTAGTGAAGACCATGTTTGTGATATATATGAAACAATTATTGCAGCGAAAGTTAAAGAAATTAAATCATTGAAAGAAAAAATTACTTCATTCGAATACATGGCAATGAAGGAGCAGGGTGAGGAGGAGCTTCTAGCTGAGGACAAGATTGATGGGGTGGAGCTTGAGCAGGAAGCTGGTGAGTATGTGCATGAGGGGGGACTTGATTTGGTCATGATGCACAGAAAGAAGGGGATGATTCTGAAGACATGGTGGATGAAGAAAGTCGAACAAAACACCGTCATGATCCTTCAGATTCCCCCATATCTTTGAAGACAAAACATTATATACCAATTCAAGCGACTGAGTTCGAGGAATCTAAGATTGAAGTGGCAAATGTCATGTCCTCGATTGTGACAAATGTGCGCAATCGAGAAGACAGGAAGCCAAAACAGAAATCTCCATATTTTGTCAGCCCCCCGAGCACTACACTAGCCAAAAGAGCAAGACAAGTGACAAAGACCTATCGTGTTCGTCCTCGTACATGAAAAAACAAAGAACAAGAAGAGAAGAAGGTGTTGTACACTACTTAATGTTTTATTTTTTTGCTATTTGCATTTCATTTGTAAACTATCTGTTTGTAATAAATGTAATGATATCTTATACTTGATTGGTTGATATTTGCACTTAATAGATGATATCTTATACTTCATGTTGGTGATACTTATACTTAATGTACTAATCTTTCGTACTTCAATAGTTGATACTTTATACTTAATGTGCTAATCTTTTGCACTTAATATTAGCGATATTTGTACTTTATGTGCTAATCTTTATACTTCAATAGTTGACACTTTATACCTTATGTGCTTGAGATTTGTACTCCATATTGGTGATATCTGTACTTCATATGCTAATCTTTTCTACTTCAATAGTTGATACTTTATACCTAATGTGCTTGAGTTTTGTACTTTAATAGTTGATACTTTATACCTAATGTACTTGAGTTTTGTACTCCATGTTGGTGATATATGTACTTCATGTGCTTATCTTTTCTACTTCAATAGTTGATACTTTATACCTAATGTGCTTGAGTTTTGTACTCCATGTTGGTGATATCTATACTTTATGTGCTTATCTTTTCTACTTCAATAGTTGATACTTTATACCTAATGTGCTTGAGTTTTGTACTCTGTGTTGGTGATATCTGTACTTCATGTGCTTATCATTTGTACTTCAATAGTTGATACTTTGTACCTAATGTGCTGTGTTTTGTACCCCAGGTGGCAATGAAGTACAAACCCGGAACAAAGAAAGTTTAAAATGTGTTTTGCTGAAAAACACTTAAATTCAATTGAAACTGGGCAGGGAACGTAAGTACAATTCAGGGGAAATGAAGTACAAGCTTAGTACAATTCTGGAGAAATGAAGTACAAACTCAGAACAAACCAAGTATAAAATATGTTTTGTTGAAGTACACTTATTGCAATTGAATAATTATTCTCCAATAATTGTAATGATGATCAAGTACAATAATTTGAGATTATCGGATCCGGTGAAGTACGAATTTGTACCTGTGATAGGTTGGATATCATCGTCAGATTCTCATTTGTTTACATCTTTGAAAGCATAAGTATTCTTTCATTACTGCGATTGATAGCATTCATCCGTTGAATACTAGTGATTAACAACTCAAATTTTTTAACATTATTTTATTCATATGATAAATATTAGACACATATTTATAGTTTGGTTATTAATTACCACGACTTAAAAGGCAAATCTTTGAACAAATTTCAATTCAAAAATATTAGTAAAAATATTAAGATATTAAGTACAAAATTGCCCAAGTGAGGTACAAATGTGAAGAAATCAAGTACAATTGTCCCAGATTGAGGTACAAAATTTAACTATGTCTCAAACAACATGCAAGAATGCTAATTTCACGCTAAATCACCTGCATCATTGCCCAAGTGAGGTACAAATGTGAAGAAATCAAGTACAATTATCCTAGATTGAGGTACAAAATTTAACTATGTCTCGGACAACATTCAAGAATGCTAATTTCACGCTAAAACACCTGTTTCATTGCCCAAGTGAGGTACAAATGTGAAGAAATCAAGTACAATTATCCCCGATTAAGGTACAAAATTTAACTATATCTCGGACAACATGCAAGAATGCTAATTTCACGCTAAATCACCTACATCATTGCCTAAGTGAGGTACAAATATGAAGAAATCAAGTACAATTATCCCAGATTGAGGTACAAAATTTAACTCTGTCTCAGACAACATGTAAGAATGCTAATTTCACGCTAAATCACCTGCATCATTGCCCAAGTGAGGTACAAATGTGAAGAAATCTAGTACAATTATCCCAAATTGAGATACATAATTTAACTAGTTTACTGATTCTTTGCAAGTTTGATGATTATGCCCGGTTCTACCACACCTTTTACACTTAATTACACATTTCTCAATCTGTGATGGAATCCTCTGTGTCCTTCTACGCCCAGGCTGAGATCGGCAGTTAGGTGCATGAATGACGACATCATCATCTAGAGGGAACATATGCATATCAAACGTAGGAATAGGGTTTATCATTGCTTGGTATGCTTGTTGATACATCTCAACTCGATAGTATTGATCGGCGAAGTCATACGGTGAAAGTGACTTTAACTCAATACAAACACAAGCATGTTTGCATGGTATTTTATCAATCTGCCATGCTCTTCACGAACAAATCCTGCTATGTAAATCTACAACATACGATTTATATTGTCCAATCACCTCAAAGCTCCAACTGCTAGACATGACAACTTTTAAGTTACGAGAATGCATATGATTGATTGCCAACTTCTTCTCTTGCTTGGGACATAATTGACCAACCATCTTATGAGATTCTTCTAGTCAATCATGCATTATAACCATTATTTGCATGCGTATGTGATCAACTATGGTTGCAACTAGCATAAATCGGGCTGGTTAAACCCAATTATTCCAACTTTCTGCTTGATTATTGTTTATTACCCCCCACCGATCTCCACCGAATAAGGAGTTTGCCCAACATGGTGGGTCAGATGCATAATAAAGTCTTTGGCAAGCGGCATTGACTCCAAGATGCTGTCTATATGTCGGGTATACTCCTGCCTTGTAGGCACATATGCAGCTTTCATAAAAACAGAACACCAATGATTCTTGTTATATAGAGGGTACTTCCTTAATACCTAAATTTAAAATAATAGAACAGTAATGTGCTAAATGTTATGAATTAGAGTTTATTTCACATAATTGTCTCACAAACAAGATAAAGTACACTTACTTGTTTCTTAAAGTTATCCACTAAGTGTCTCAAGCAATATGCATGGTGGCTACCGGGAAATATCATGGGGAGGGCCTTAAGAAGACCTGGATGTCGATCGAAGAAGAAAGTAAACCTTGATAAGTCAGGGAGATATTCAGAATCTAAGACACTTCTTAGCTTAAAGCAGAATCACTCTCAATTAATATCATTTTCAAAGTCAACAACTACATATGCTAACTTGAATAAGTCATCATTAGCATCCTTATTGACAGCGATGAGTAAGACTCCTTTGTATTTATTTTTAATAGGGGTACCGTTTAAGAATATCAACAGCCTACATCCTCTGAGAAAACCAAGAAGGCAGGCACTGAAACATATAAATAGCCAACAAATTTTTTTACTAATTAGGTCAATCTCACAGTCTGCAATACTTCCAGGGTTTGTCCTCTTCACAGCATCGCAGTACTACCTCAACTTATCATAAGATCCCTTCTAAGCTCCATGGATGTCATGCATAGCTAATTCCTTACCCATCCATGCTTTATGGTACCTAACTTCCACACCGTATTCTCTGTGGATATCTTTCAATATGGTAGAGGGCCGATAACATGGCTCTGATCTCAATTTATCCTTCACTACATTAGCAGCCCAAGCGAAATCGGCTTTAGGATGTCCCATTGTCCGAAGATTAGCCTCACCACATGTGTGCTCTACATTGCATTTTTGAATGCCAAATAATTTATCAGCCTCATGCCTTGATGCATAGATTCTCCATTTGCAATTTTCATCACTGCAAACGGCTATGATTTTTTTGCTGTCATTTTTCTTGTATTTAAATGACCGCAAAGTAGACACTGCATAATTCTGAACTCCTAAGCATCCTTGAATGTTTGACCCTCTCCATATATGTAATTCCTCCATGCATCAATTGAGTTGCTAATTAAAGTAAATTCATTGTGCGATGCATTGGTCGAACAAATTTCCTCCTTGACTGCATCCCTTGAGGTTGACAACTAAAGTACAATTTTAGGTCAAATAAAGTACAATATGTACAATAATTCAGCATTGTGGTATAATTTCAAATAAATGAAGTACAATTTTAGAACAATAGAAGTATAAAACGCAAATAATTGCAGTACAATTTTTGATAATCAATAAGTAAAGCACTTTAAGTATAGAACTTTAGGTAAAATGAAGTGCAAAATTAATAGAACTTTATAAACTTAAATAATGGAGAACAATTTTACATAAAAGCTTAAGAATAGTTTTATATAAAAAGAAGTACAATTTTAGAACGCATGAAGTATAAAACCTTAGCAATTGCAGTATAATTTTTGGATAATCCATTAGTAGAACACTTGAAAAGTAAATAAGAGATTCAGAAAACTGAAGTACAAGTTAAGATAAAATGAAGTACAATTTGAGAACACCTGAAGTATATAACTTCAATGTAAAAGTACATATTTAGGTAAAATGATGTATAAAACGAAGTATAATTTTAAGAAACAGAAGTACAACTTTTGATAAAGTAAAGTACAATTTTAGAACACTTGAAGTATAGAATTTCAATGAAAAGAATATAGATTTAGGTAAAATGATGTATAAACTGAAGTATAATTTCAAAAAATAGAAGTACAATTTTAGATCAAGTGAAGTACAATTTCAGAACGCGTGAAGTATAAAACTTTAGCAATTGCAGTACAATTTTTGATAATCCATTAGCAGAACACTTGAAAATTAAATAAGAGACTCAGAAAATTGAAGTACAAGTTTAGATAAAATGAAGTACAATTTGAACACACCTGAAGAATAGAATTTCAATGAAAAGAGTACAGATTTAGGTAAAATGATGTATAAAATGAAGTATAATTTCAAAAAATTGAACTACAATTTTTGATAAAGTAAAGTACAATTTCAAACACTTGAAGTATAAAACCTTAGTAATTGCAGTACAAATTGGATAATTTATTAGTAAAAAGCTTGAAATTTTAATAGTAGATTCAGATAACTAAAGTACAAGTTGAGATAAAATGAAGTACAATTTCAGAACACTTGAAGTAAAGAACTTCAATGAATAGAGTACATGTTTACGTAACATGATGTATAAAATGAAGCATAATTTCAAAAAATAGAAGTACAATTTTAGACAAAGTAAAGTACAATTTCAAAACACCTGAAGTATATAACTTCAATGAAAAGAATACAGATTTAGGTGAAATTATGTAAAAACTGAAGTATAATTTCAAAAAATCGAAGTACAATTTTAGATAAAGTGAAGTACAATTTTAGAACACCTGAAGTATAAAACCTTAGCTATTGCTGTATAATTTTTGAATAATCCATTAGGAAAACGCTTCAAAATTATATAATAGGTTCAGATAATTGAAGTACAAGTTTAGATAACATGAAGTACAATTTCGGACACTTGAAGTATAGAATTTCAATGAATGGAGTACAAGTTTAGGTAAAATGATGTATAAAAATGAAGTATAATTTCAAAAAATAGAAGTACAATTTAGATAAACTAAAGTACAATTCTAGAACACTTGAAGTATAGAACTTCAATGAAAAGAATGCAAGTTTAGGTAAAATGATGTACAAAATGAAGTATAATTTCAACAAATATAAGTACAATTTTTGATAAAGTGAAGTACAATTTTAGAACACTTGAAGTATAAAACCTTAGCTATTACAGTATAATTTTTGGATAATCCATTAGGAAAACGCTTCAAAATTATATAATAGGTTCAGATAACTGAAATACAAGTTTAGATAAAATGAAGTACAATTTCGGACACTTGAAGTATAGAACTTCAATGAATGGAGTACAAGTTTAGGTAAAATGATGTATAAAAATGAAGTATAATTTCAAAAAATAGAAGTACAATTTAGATAAACTAAAGTACAATTCTAGAACACCTGAAGTATAAAACTTCAATGAAAAGAATGCAAGTTTAGGTAAAATGATGTACAAAATGAAGTATAATTTCAACAAATATAAGTACAATTTTTGATGAAGTGAAGTACAATTTCAGAACACCTGAAGTATAAAACCTTAGCAATTGCAGTACAATTTTTTGATAATCCATTAGTAGAACACTGAAAACTTGAATAATAAATTCAGATAACTGAAATACAAGTTTAGATAAAATGAAGTACAATTTTGGAACACTTGAAGTATATAACTTCAATGAATAGAGTACATGTTTAGATAAAATAAAGTATAATTTTAGAAAATAGAAGTACCATTTTATATAAAAAAAAGTACAATTTCAGAACTCTTGAAGTTTAAATTCTTAGCAATTGCCGTACGATTTTGTATAATCAATTAGTAGAACACTTGAAGTATAAAATTTACATAATAGATTCAGATAATTGAAGTGCAAGTTTAGATAAAATGAAGTACAATTTGAGAATACCTAAAGTATAGAACTTCAATGACAAGAGTACAGATTTAAGTAAAATGATGTATACAATGAAGTATAATTTTAAAAAACAGAAGTACAATTTTTGATAAAGTGAAGAACAATTTCAGAACACTTGAAGTATAAAACATTAGCAATTGCAATACAAATTGGATAATTTATTAGTAGAAAACTTGAAAGTCAAATAATAGATTCAGATAATTGAAGTACAATTTAGAACACTTGAAGTATAGAACTTCAATGAATAGAGTATATGTTTCTGTAAAATGAAGTACAAAAGAAAGTATAATTTCAGAAAATAAAAGTACAATTTAGATAAAGTGAAGTACAATTTCAAACTCTTGAAGTATAAAGCCCTAGCAACTGTAGTATATTTTGGATAATCGATAAATATAACACTTAAAGTATAGACCTTCAATAAATAGAGTAAAGATTTTGTAAAATAAAGTATAATCTAAAAAAATTGAAGTATAATTTTAGATAAAAAAAGTACAATTTGGGAACACTTCAAGTATAAACCGCTACAAGTTGCAGTACAATTTTAGATAATCTATTAGTAGAACACTTGAAGTATAAAACTTACATAATAGAGTATAATTTTTGTGAGATGAAGTACAATTTTAGATAATTGGAGTACAAATTTGTATAAAATGAAGTACAATTTCCGAACAATTAAAGTATAAAACCTTAGCAACTGCAGTACAATTTTGGTAAAATGAAGTATAATTTTAGAAAATCAAAATTATAATTTTATATAGAATACGTACAGTTTGGGAACACTTCAAGTATAAACCGCTACAAGTTGCAGTACAATTTTATATAATCCATTAGTAGAACACTTGAAGTATAAAACTTACATAATAGAGTATAATTTTTGTGAGATGAAGTATAATGTTAATTGCAATGAAGTATAATGTAGAACGCTCCAAGTAGAGAATTTTTTTCAAATAAATAGAGTGCAATTTCAGAACATTTTAAATACAAAACTTTACAAACTGCAGTACAGTTTAGATTCTGTAAAAGTATTACCTTAAAACATCATTGCTCTTTTTTGCTCTGCTGCTTGATTCACCCTTTCGGTTTACCAGGATGTCAACAATGTTCATCTTCAATGTCAAATGCAGTAAGACTATATTCATGACACATCGTCATCAGTTAAACTCACGTACAATCTTAGATGTGGAGCTATATATTGCAAATTGAAGTGCTCGGTGTTGATTTCACTCCATTTTCTTGCGAGATTAATATACATGTCCATTAAAGTCATATTATGCTTAATTGACATTATATGGAGCTGATATTTGTAGCGGCAGTTCCCCAACACTTGATTGAACACACTTGCTTCACCATTGGTTGACATTGTTGGAAAAATATAAGAAACTTAGAAGCAATTGAGAAGAAACTGAGAAGAAGATAAAACCCAAAAATGATGAAAATAAAAAGAGAAGAACACAATGCAGATGTCGGGTTGGTGGTTTTTGGCTCTAACATTATTCTCGTTCCCACTGTGGAGCTTGTTGCGTTTTTTCTGTTATTTCTGTTTCTGGTAATGAGCGTATGACATGGTTTACTGTTTGCTTGTGTGAATGAAAAACAAGTGAGAAAAATGAGTGAAATATATTATACTTAAGGGCATTTTTGTCAAATCAAGTGAGTAGAGAGTGATTTCTAAAATTTTAATAAAACTAAAAAATTTCTTCTAATAAAAATCAAGTAGGGACTGAATATGAAATTGAAAAGTGCTTTTGATACTTTTAAATAAGTGTCCTTAATTTAATGAGATTGAGGTAGATCTCATGTTAAAAACAAAATAAAATCGCAATGTTCATGGCCGCACAATCACACGCGCAATTGCCTACTCTAGAGAGAGAGAGAGAGAGTATTGAAAAATAAATAATAATTTAAAAAGTCATTCTCATTCATTTATTTATTTATTTATGCGTTTTAATTTGAAAATTGGTCCACCAAATATATATATATGTACCCGCGGTGCCTCACACAAAATATATATAAAAAAGATTATTTATTCATTTATTTATCTGGCAGCAATGGCCCCTAAGGCATAATAAACCAGTTGTTTTTCAATTTCCTTGTAATTGTTCCTCCAGAGGCCAAAGCCGAAAGAGATATCAACCCCACTCTCTCCTCCTCTTCCCTCTCATGCCAATGCGATGTGAAGCTGTCATCATTCAACATTGCATCTGCAAATTTGCCCTTCATATTCTCTCTCTGTAACTTCTCTTTCTCTCTAAATTTTCTTCAGGGTATAGACACACAGACACAGACACACAGACACACACTCATTTATATATATAATAATTTACGGCCCATATCCCTACAATCGCCTATTCATCATTTTGATGTGTACTGTTCTTTTCTGTTTCCAATTTCTTCAGCTTTCTTTCTCCTAAATTACTGATTTCTTTATTGCACAAAACTGGGTTTTCTTTTCTTCTTATTCATTATTCAAGTGATTTACTCAAGGTCTAACCTAATTGTTTTCCCAATTTTCTTTTATATTAGGGTTTTTGGAGGTATTTGGACGCTCTACTCCGGAGATACAGCAAATATAAACGTATAGTGTGGAGCATTTTTGGTGCCAGTGGGGTTGGTATATACAATGCGATTGTTTCCTATTTCATCTAGCTCAGAGAATTCACCCGTAGAGCAGAGCAATTCCGAGAAAAGTCGGGCGATGCTCTACCTCAATGTATATGATCTCACTCCTATAAATAACTATCTTTATTGGTTTGGATGCGGAATCTTTCATTCTGGTATTGAAGGTACAATTGACTATGCCTTTTCAATTCAATGATTGACTATCTTGTTCTGGCGTTTTCACTTGTATTAGGCTGAGTTTAGAAAAGGTCACTGTTTTACTGTACAGTGCAGTGTAAATTGGGTAGTTAGTCTAATAAGGTTTGCTGACTGTTTGTGGGTGTTGACTGTTGATTTTAGAGCTCCTATTTTCTGTCCCTGTGGCTGCTAGTTTATGCTAGAAGCTGCAGTGGTACAATTGTTTCTTGGATATTGGATATTGATGAGACGCACTGCTATGGTCGTAACATTTTACCAAAGAATTATTCTTCTTGGGAAAACTAAAATCATACTATAGAATTTTCCTTGCCCAGCCATAGTTGGACACTGGCAATGAAGAAGGAATGTTCGCCTGCTGGAAGAGTTTGTATATGTTGATTTCTGATAAGTTCTGCAGATATGGAATGCTGGAAATTGTTTTTAACTTTCTTCCTTACAACAACTTGAATATCTGATAGGCTGATTGGTGACAGCTCAATTAGTCTAGCGCAATACTAGATGATAGCACAACTCTCCTCAGTACAAGTAAAGGCTTAATTTATATCTCGGCCTGACTAAGGTTAAATGCTTGGAGATTCTGATGCATCTAGTGATGTGACTGGGCAGCTAACTGTTTGAAAGGTCTCTCAAAGACTGGTTTTCCATTTGGATGTTAAAGGGAGGTTAAAATGTAGACAAATAAGAAAACAACAAACATTACATGCCACCAATCTACGCTAATTGGAGGGCCATGATTGGTCTCTTTTCTCTGTCACATGACAACCAGTTGAATTACGATCATCTGTTAGGTGGTTTTGATTTCTTATCCCCATAACTCTTCTCCCCTAACAAACCCCAGCACTTCACAGCTTTGATAAATTCTTTTTCCTTGAAAACTGCCTTAGATGATAAATATTTGCCATCTTACTATAGAAGACCATGATTGATTAGATTCTAGAATCTCGATATTAACATGTTCCTTCAATAAGATCCAAGCAGCTTCAAAGATGATGTCCAGAACTCAAAAGTTTGATGGTGTTTCAAATTCATTGCCTTCTTTCCCTTATTTGAAGGAAAAAAAACCTCTAATGCCTAATTTGTCTATGTCCATCTGATAAACATTACAACTGTTGTTTGAGTTCTTTATTTATTTCGACTGCAGGAATGAATTTGGATTTAATTAATAACATGAATTAGTTATAGTAGTTTCACATATTTTAGAAACTTCTATTTTTATCATATTTTACTTTTCATTTCTTCCTTTTGGATTTAACTTTGATACAATTATTTCTCATGCCTGATGGAAGGAAACTTCTATTTTCATCATTTTCATATTGATGTAGGCTTCAGTGTTAACATTACATTTTTTCACCTATCTTAATGTATCTTCCATATTGTGTGTGATACTTTTTATGACAATTTTTCTTTTCCTACACGCGTCGAATGTGCTTTGGTTGCTAGTATATAACATAATTGGTGACCACCTGTGTAGGACAATACTAGGTGATACACCAACTCTTCTTGAGATTAGGAATGGCTAGGTTTAGGTCTCGCATGACTAGGGTTATATGTTTGGAGATTGAGATGCATCTGGCAGTGTAACTTGGCAGCTATTGCTTGAATCTTTTCTTCAAGCCTTGATTGCCGTAAAGATGTCAAGGAAGTTAAAAACCAAAAAGATAAGAAAATTAGCAATATTTGCACCAATATTAGTTTTAGCGAACGCATCTTACATTTTATAGTACTCTTTCTGTTGCTTAAAGCAGGGATTAATGTTAATTCCCGTTAATTACTATGTGTTTGTCACTCTTGAAAAGAGCTTGTATTAGAAATGTTATTATGTTGCGTGAGGAAAAATGATTACCTCTATTTTTAACGTTGATGCCTAATTTTCTGTTTACATTGATATGCTTACTTTCATCCTTTGATGCTTGATTTTTTAGAATCTCTATGAAGGGTTCTGGTTTCTTTGTGCAATATTTCAACTGTGTTGATTTTGAATATCAAATATGATGGATGATACCTTGATTTTGAATTGTGCTCTCTTGCACATCAATGATTAAGTTCTGATAAATGATGTTTCAAAGTTTCATCACTATAATTTGTGCTTGTGTCCTATACAGAAAGTAACTTTAGTATATCCTTTTTGCGTTTAAATTTTGTTAATTGCTGAGAGATTAGTTATGAAACTTGCTTTGATGTCTTCATCAAGAGGATGCCCAATCTAGTTCAGGGTTATGGAGCTTTGTTGAATGCTTAAGCTTTGGATAGAACTTGCTTTGAATTTCCTTGCAGGTTTTAATTTATGTTGGCTCATGGAGCTTTACGATGATCCTTGCATTGAGTCATCATCAATTGTCCCAAGTAAACTGTTTTTCCTTAATTCTTAGCAGAAGAAATATCACCTCAGAATGGCTTCTCCAGGACTCCGTGTTAGAACTTGTTAACTTAAAAATTCCCATGGTAGTTACTTGTATTATGAACCAAAGTGCATTACGATGGTTGCACATTGGTGATCTACAACCTGATTCATCTAGATCCTATTCTCATGGAGGGTAAGGTGAAATTGCATTCTACAATAGGATTCCGCCACAACCTTGGGAATCAACATCTCCATGCCCCCTTCCCTTCCTAGTGGTAAAAAATTACAGTGTTAACCAATACTCTGAGGGAATCTTGTGCTTGTTACCTTGGTCATCTCCCAGTCAACCTCCATCGGCATTAGATGCAGTTTAAGTTCTTTAAGTGGCCTTCTCCACTTCCTGAATCCCACTTTGAGAACTTAACAAACCAAAAGTCTTTGGTTTTAGTATGATTCATTCACTGTTATAACAAGTGTATGCCTGGCTCGCTTGAGGCGACCAGCCGTGGCTGGGCGAGGCGCAGTCAGTGAGGCGGGCTGCCTGGCCTGCCTCACTGAATGTGGGCTTTTTTTTTTTTTATAAAAAAAAAGGAAAATTAACAGAATTGCTGTTTTTTGTTTTTAAAAGGAAAATTTCTTAAATAAAAACAAAACCCTAGCTAAACTAATAAAATAAAGTAAAGTGGACCAATTTGCACACAACTCCCAATCGGCCGCCCAGACCCCACCCATTCTGCTGCTGTCGGTAAGCCGCCCCCGGGGCCAGTCGCTGGCCTAGGTACCATTTTTTTTTTTTTTTAAATGTAGAAAATGTAAAATTTTATGTTTTTAATTCCATTTAACTTATTTTAAATCATTATTTACTGTTTTTTCTATTTTCTCTAATTTTTTTTTTTTTACTGTTTTAAGTATATTTTTTGTAATTATTTTGTTTATTTTTATTTTTTTACTGTTTTAAGTGTATTTTTTGTGATTATTATTATTTTTTTTCTGTTTTCATTTAAAAATTGTACAATGTTTCTGTTTTTAACTTTTTATGTTCAGTTTTTTCTTTTCTTTTTTCCATTTTGCCTTTTTTTTTAAATAATATTTTTTCCTTTTTTTTCATTTGTTTTGATTATAGATTATCTATTGTTAATTGACTATAAATTAGTATTTTTATGAGTTATGAATGAACTTTTGAAGTGTGAATTTATATGTTTTTAACATTATTTATATGTCCATATGTTTTTTGTCATCTAAAACATTTTTTTGGAATTTTTGCACTATATATATTTATATATATTTTTTAGATTGTCGCCTTGTTCGCCCACCTCTCGCCCAGAGTTATCAAAGGCAGTTGCCTCACTCGCCTTAGGTGAGAGGTGAGGCGAGGCGACACCATGTAGCCTCTTTCTCCCTAGGCTAGGCGAGCACCATAAGGCCAGATGAGGCGACCGCCTTTGTCGCTTTGGTCGCCTCAGTCGCCTTGGACACCTCAGTTGCCTTTGGTTCAATTTTAAAAAAATAATAATAAATGAGCTTCCTACAAGAATCCTTGACTTTCTGTAATAAATAACCCACAATTAAGTAGCATCCAAGCCTTTTCCTACATCAAGGCATTTCTTCCAACACTTTGATTTTAGCAACCTAGATTCCAAGTTGTCTTCTTTCTTCTCTTACATCTTCTGTCTTTTTTTTTTTTTTTAATGTTCTTTTCTCATACAGACAACACTTTTGATTTTTTTGAATCTTTCTTTTTCAATTTGTTTAATATATTAATACTTAAACTAAATCTTAATATATTTAATTAATTTGCTATTTTAATACTAAAAATGTTTAATATGTTAATATGCTAATCTATTAATACTTAATATATTTCACTTAATTTAATTTGTTGTACTATATAAATATATTTTAACTTTTTTTCTTAATTGTCGCCTCATTGGCCTTTTGATCGCCCGGCTCTCGCCTCGCCTCGTCTTAAAAAAGTAACTCTCGCCCGCCCCTCGCCTCACGCCTTTAATAACTATGCTCTCGCCTCGCCTTGCCTCTCCCCTTGAAAATGGGCCTCTTGCCTCTCGCCTTTAATAACTATAGATTCATGTACTTTACAAGGAAAAGTTTGACTCTGGCATGATGGATAATTTTGATTTAGTGTAAGTTCAGAAGGAGAGAATATTTTCCAATGAATCTCTGTTTCCAAATATGCCATGTAGTTAGAGGTGTCAAAATGGGCCAGGCGGACCGGCCCAGCCCAGCCCGGAAAAAAACCCGACCCAACTTGGCTCGTTTAATTTTTTAATATGGGTTGGACTGGACCGGCTCGCTTGAAAACCCGTCTCGAGCTGAAATTTTGCAACCTGGGATTGGCTCGGCCTGCGGACCGTGAAGGATCGTGGGCTAGCCCAGCTCGCAGGCTAAACGAGTCGGTTCGCGAGCTATGCGGGCTAGCCCGCTTAGCCCGCAATATTTTTTTAATTTAAATTATAAATTATAATTTTTAAATTAAAAATTAAAAATTATTAATTTTAAAAGATTATAAATTTATAATTAAGAATGTATAATTTAATTTATTACTTTATAAATGTATAAATCAATAATTAAGAAATTTTAATTTTTAAATTATAAATTATAAAAAAAAATTTGAGAAAGGTGAAGACCATATTGCCTCAATTTGAAGAAGATGATGAAGAATGGCTTGAAACTGCATCCACCATCGCATCTCAATCCGAGAGCGATTTAGATCACTTGAGTGAACGATCGGTTTATTATTGGACATGTTTAGATGTTTAGATATTACAAAGTTGTTTATTTTATTTTTTTGTTATTATTATGTACTTTCATTTAGAGGTTTGGTCAAATCCACCTCTATGTAATTATTTTTTCTAAATTAATGATGGGTAGAGGGGTCCATGCCAAACCCCTCACCACCTTATTTGGTGGTGTTTTTGGAAGAATATAATTGATAAAAAAAAATTAATATAAGTATAAATTTCTAAGTTTTTATAAAAATTTAAGTGTTGGAAAATATTAAAAATCACATAAGTATAAATTATTAAGTCTTTTAAAAAAGTATAAGTGTTGAAAAAAACATTAATAATCACAAAAATATAAAAACTTCAAAATTTTAAATTCATTTTCCAAAAAAAAAAAAAAAAAAAAAAAAAGAAACTCGCGGGCCAACCCGCAAGCCGGACAACCTAGCTCGGCTCATATATAAACCAGCTCACCTATATAGTGGGTTGGTTTTGAGCCGAGCTGGACTTTTTAATTTTCAACCTGTCACGGTCCGGACCGTGAACGGCCCGCGAGCCGAGCCGGCTTGGCTCAGCTCGGCTCATTTGACACCTCTACATGTAGTTGCAATGCTGAGATATTGGGGCAACAACATGGAGCAGAGACTTGGTAAACGTGTACTTTTAACTACACCTCTACAGCTGTTTGGCAACAGGTGTAACTTTGATCCACTTCAGAATTAGATTTCCTCATTTTTGGATGATCTGTTAAAAACTCAAAGCAAAATCTCCTCCATACGACTATCTTTCTGATGAAGCTTTCTCCTTCACTTAATTTTCTAGTTTTCTAATGTTTCCAGTAACTAATTATGTTGGATTAGTCACAAGAAAATTAAGCATTTTGGCCCAGATAAGTGACCAAATCCAACTCCATATTCTAGCTTCCTCCTTATAGCCAGAATGATGTGAAATGAAATGCCGAACAGAGGTAATTTTAATTTGTCATTGCTGTTGTTTGTTTTTACTATGAGAAACAGGTACACCATGAATTATTTGCTTTAAAATTTGTGCTTAGTCATCTGAAAAAATTCAGTTGGCATATGTTATTTGTGACTGAGAGGCTTTGCTAATCTCCTCTGAAGTGGATTCAATTAGTTCACAAAGGTCATGTTTACTTTCTTATATGGGATGGAGAATGATTGATAAAAATCATGGTTATTTGTGGGATATGATATTATGCATCATCTTTATTTTCTTTTTACATTGCTGGATTAGAAGCTGGATTTGAAAAAATTTATTTTGTGAAAGTCATTTACTTTATTGGATTATTATGGAGGACAATGACGAAATTGTAGGATGAAAGAAAATTACCCTTAGTCAGCCACCAATCAGATGAATGAAGCTTTATGTTCCTGACAAGACTAAAAGAATACAAAAATTATTTTATTTAGACACTTTACATATGTAATTCTATTTTTATATAAAGAATGAAAAACCTCTTAAATGAAGTTTTTGAAATGTTTGATCTCTGGCAAACAAATTATTTTTTAGATCCATTTTACTGTGTTCATGCATATGTCATCAACATCAATGACCCACCTGTTTAAGTGTCAACCTGTTTTCCATTTTTCTTTCCAAGATGTTTCTACATATTGCTAGGTGGAATTCCACACTACTGCCTGCCCCACTTATGGAAAAATACTATACTGACATGTAAAACAATTAACAATTTTGAGATTCTTACAGCACAGAGAGAAGAACATAAACATTTGCTGTGTGGAATACTACATCATTTGTGGCGGACGTGAGGGGTTTATATATCAGACTCGGGTTCCTGAGTTTCTTGCCTAACTCTATAAGCTTCTTGACTCAAAACCTTGCTAAATTTCTTCACAAGCCCCTGCTAATTTATGAATGGAGTAGCAAGTTATGGGAGTGCATTCTTACAGCTGGGAAATCTATCAAATAGGTCTTCACAGCTAGGAAATCAATCAGGAGTTTGATAAAAGCAAACCCATAAGTGAAATTCACTCTTTGAAAGTGAGAATGTCGTGGGCTATTTTTGAAGCAGCAAGCACAGGTAAAAATTTGGGGGAACTATGTCTCCTCAACACACTCTTAATCTCATGGGGGAAATAAAATTTTGTGAAGTAGCTTGCTGTGAAATGATATTTTGTAAAGTATCAGGGCAGAAAAGTAATTTTGTGGGAAAAATGAGGGGCATTTTGGACATTTTACTTGGCCTATTAAATACTAATGCTGCTAGGATTGGTGAATCACGCCAAACTCATGTACTTGTCATCCCAAATTTTGGTGATTTGATACCAGGCTGAAACTTATTCATGGGCCTTCAACTAACAAGATAAACATGAGTTTAGGTGGGACATGGTGTTATATCCCACTAAAACTTGCGAAGTAACTATGGCCAAATAGGTTCATGTAACATCCAGATTGAACCATAAAGAAAACTGACTGCGTTTCCTAATTTCTCTTCTGAATCCATATTTTATTTGTAGAAACTACACGATCTGCCATGTTGGGGAATATATGACTGACAGATGTTCTATATTTTTCATAGACAGCAGAGGCTATCCGAAAGAGTTTGATCCCATTAATCCTAGCAAACTACCTTTGTTTCTCCAGAAACATTACGAGATCTGTCCTTGTTCCTCTCGTAACACGTCAACAGTTGCTTAAGAGATTGGTATATTAATGCATACTGTAGATCAAGTTTGTTTTGGAAGGTCGATTACATGACTGCACCAAGCTGCTTCAATTCCAAGGGACTATAAGTTAGTGATGTACCATCTAGCAAAAAGAGTAAAGATTGGGATGGCGGTGTGGATGAGTACTTGGGAGACGTCTAGTTGGAGCAATCAGTGAATATCATATCTCATGAGGTATTGGCATTGTGTTTGTCTATATATATGATCTTTTAGTTCTCCAGTATGCTCCCTTTGGTGGCCCACGTGAAAGATAGCCCTTGAAGATTAAGGAAATGCATTATTCATGAGCTCAAGAAATTATTCGAACCCTTCAACTTTTGTTGAAAAACACTTTTCCTCATTAGATTGGTTATAATAGATTGCTAATTGACCACAGCTTTTGCTAATTAATTTCTACTCTTACTGGTTCTGGTGAAACCTATTCTCTCCCCTCACGCTGTAGGTGGATACCTGGATCCAATTACCCACATGCTTTCCAATCTTTTGCATCTATTGAAACTCAAGCCCTGTTTACTTCTAGTGATTTGGGTAGATGAAGGTCCAGACTCCTAGTTATCTATTGCTTATTTGAAGTGATGTGAGCCTCGAAAAAATTCCTTGGCCGCCACTGTTTAGGATAAAAGGAGGATGAGGAGTCCTGCCCAATAGGTGGGGTGCAAAAATCCTAAACTTTAGGCTTGGTGGGATGAGATCAAAAATAACTAATAAATCCTTATAATTTGCATCCCAATTACCTATATGACCCTAAAATAGCGAACGCCATATGAAGAATTAAGATACTTGTTCTTCTTTATTTTCTCTCCCAAACTATACACCACATAACGTACTACAGTAAACCTACCATGGTGGAAACTTGATTACCATGCATGAACTCACCAATTCATAACGTTTTTTCAGTACAAATCTTCATTGCCATGGGTCCATGTTTGGCATGGTCTGCTGGGGCTTCGAGATAATATCGTAATACATTTTTGGGATGTAAGAAAATGTACTTGAAAGAGATTGGAGGGATGATGAGTAGGAGTTCCAATCTTTGTGGGTTTTGGAAAGATTTACCTAGTTAAATATGAGGTTTCTCCACATAGTAAGAACTAAATGAAACCTCAATTTTTTTTTGGCATGTTGCATAGAAGTTTTTGAGGTGTTCATGCTGCAGCAAGCAAAAAAAAGTAAAAAATTGTCACCACGGCCACATATATGCAGCAAACTAGAACTATTCGAAATTAAGAATAGAAGGTAATGAGACACTTTGAAGTGGCAACTAATGAGGAGTACGTGCAAGCTTCTTGGGTTGAGAAAAGAGTTGAATAATGCTGAGTATTAGGGCTGTACATTTGGTTTTAACCGACTGAACTGAACGGTTCGGTCGGTTAACCGAAATTTTCGGTTTTTTCAAATGCAAAACCGAAACCGAACCGTTTTTTGTTTTTTTTTGGTTTTTTCGGTTTTTTTTTTGGTTTTTTTCAGTTTCGGTTAAAACCGAAACCGAACTGAAAAAAAGAAAAAAAAGAAAGAAAGAAAGAAAAACTTATTTTTTTTACCAAGAAAAGTGTTATAAAAGTTTGTTTGACAAAAGTAAGTTATTTTAATTAAAAATTTGAATTGGGTAACTTATTCTTTTAGTGCCAAAAAAATTATTTGATAAAAGTATATTGATAAAAATATTTGTTTTTAGGTGAAAAAATTGATTTAGATTACTTTTTTTTCTATATTGAAAATATTTGTTTTGATAAAATTATAATTTATCTATTCTAAACAAATACATTTAAAATATTATAAATTTAAGAAGATAAATAAATATTTTAATTATTTTATGTTATAAAAATTTTAGTATACACATTGAGTATGTTAAAATTGCTAGCTTATAATCGCTAAGACAGATGCACGCGATTTTTGTATATTCAAACCTTAACTGCTAAGATCGAATAGTGAATTAAATCTTAAACTCAATCTACTAAAGTTAAATAGCTAATTGATCCAATGACATCATAATATAGATTGCGGATTTGTAAATTTTGTAAAAAATGCAATTATAACCTTATTAAATCATCATTTCTAAAAGATAATTTGAAATATTGATAAAATTTGTATCCAAACTATCTTTTTTATGTTGAATTCTCCAATTTATTTTTCAAACTATATTGTCAATTTTTGTTGTTGAAATAATTAAAAGGACAAAATATGTAAATGAACAAAAATAACTTCTATTTAGATACAAAACGGTCTTTGTTTTTATAATAATACAGATAAAATATTTATTGGTCAGCAGATACAATATACTACTAGTACTACCACAGGAATAGCCAAATAGGATTCAATCCCTTATCCCTTAGTTTGCAATTTAAGTTGAAATTTCAATTTTGCTCATCAACATACCATGTAATATATATAAGTTTAATTAATTAATTAATTTTCTTTTAATATAACATTTTTTGCTGTTTAAATCATAATCATCTATTTTTTTATATGTAACGTGTATTAGTTCATATAATAAAAAAATTATGCAATTGTACCATTTGAGTTTAGAAAAAAATATCATTTTTGTTCTCTTTGTATTATAACTATTCATGTTTTTATATGTCATAAATTAATATCTATATTATTTATAAAACATAGGGTTTTTAATAACTGTTTTGATATATTATTTACTTCTTTTTTTCTCAATTATTTCACTTTATCAAAAAAAAAAAATTATTTATCCCAAAAATTTAAAAATACATTAACATTTACATTATTTAAAAATTTATATTTATTTATCTTAGACTTAAAAAATTTAATAAAAAATGTGAAATAAAACTTAAACTAGTAGTGATTGAATAATAAAATTTTGTATATAAAAAAAATAAAAAAAAGTTTTGTTTTTTGGGTTCGGTTTCGGTTAACCGAATAAAAAAAACCGAAAACCGAAATTTTTTGAAATGAAAAACCGACCGAACCGAACCTTAGGTTTTCGGTCGGTTTCGGTTTTGTTTGAACACCCCTACCGAGTATGGCCCTTTGAAGTAAAAACCAAATATATATTTCTTTCTTTTTTCGTGAAGGTTATTTTAGTTATTTGAATATTTATCCTAATTTTATCATCCATCGAAGTAAACAATTAATAAAAATATCAACTTTTATCAGTCATCTTGTCCCATAAAGTAAATATACTTTTTAAAATATAAAATTATTCTAATCCTTCACTTCGTCCCATCACACATCATCTCATTCCACCAAGTAAATGGACCATTTACTCCAAAGCCTAGTATACTTGTTAACTCTTAAGTGTTATCTGCAGCTACATTGGTCTCAATGGTAAAGTCATATTTGATACCATTATCTTTACCTTCTGGAAGTTAATTTATTCCTTGAAACCCATCATACTATTAGCACCAACTTCTCTTACCTTACTTTCAATTATATTTCTATATTTGGTTGATGGCTTATTCTGATCCCACAAAACATTTATCTGAAATTTCTGTTCCTAGTTTCATGGCATATCATAACAGAAGAATATTTTGAAATGTTGGAAACCCCTTGAGCATCTCACTTCCTCCTAAGCACTGAAAAGTTCAAGCATTTTGTGCACAAGATGGTAAGAGAACCATTTTCAATTAATTAAGGAGAAGTTGATAATAGGTTTTGCATCAGTGAGGAAGTTGCTTTTCATAACAGAGACAGGACAACAAATGCTCAACAGGTTTGAAAGGGTAGTTTTGGAATGGGAGATGCAAGGAGAATTCTTAAATAGAAAATCTACTGAAAGTTGATGCATCTGCGCAATGAGAAAGGTCTGGTGCTTTGGGGTGGTTAGTGAGGATGTGCTCTTTTGAAAGATATGCATACGGTAAGGATGGTCTCTATCTGCAAGTGCAATGAGGATACTTGAAAGATCTGTGACTAAATTCAATGAAAAACCTCTAGAACTCTGGTGTTGTGGCAAATATTTTAACTGGAGAGTAGAGCTGTTGATTTATATGGTTGAGAGCATCAGAGAGTATATTTATGCTATTGTTAATGTAATTCTAGATTCTTCAGCCTCCTCTTCCTTTATCCTTCCATACATGCTTCTGGGTGGAGTTGGTGCCCATTTTCTCATTTTTATTTCAACTGTCACTGAATTTGAAGAAAGTAGATCTGTCTAACAATGAAGTGAAAGAGAGTATCCTTTTAAACAAGGTTGTGCAAATTGAAATTGAACATGGACAATCGAGCAAAATAATTAACTGCACTTCTTAATCTCTCATATAATTTGTTTCTTTTGATTTGCCAATATCAACTACAAATTTTTGCTAATTTCTTATGTTTGCAGCAAATTCTGAAATTTGTATTGCACCATACCACTTCTATCTTTCACTCACGATCTCCAATCTCTGTAACTGTTACGTTCATTAACAGCACTGCAACACCAAATTCAAGAAACATAAATTTCTGAAATTTCTGAAAAAGATAGGATGACAAATGGAAATGTTTGTTCAGCATAAATTTGGAAAGCATGTAGGCATATTCTTTGCCAATACTTCTGTACCTGTGCAATACTTGGGCCCATAATCTACAATGCATCATAAATGTGTCTAGAAATTCTCTGTTCATAATCATCACCTAATCGACTCCACACTCTTTAACACTAGGATCTGTTTCTTGATGAGGTCTTGAATCTACAATTTTCTTTTGTTACATTTGGGGAAATTCTCATGGTAATAAGAACATATAGTTTACATTTTTTTTCCCTTTTTTTTTGCCTTTTTTTGCCCCTTTTTTGAAATACTAGGTAGCAGCTAATTGAAAACTAACATGTGTGTGTAAAAACGAAAAGAGAAACAACAAGATTCAGCTCTTCGAACTATAAAGAATAGAAGAGGGAAAATTTTCAAGATCAGGTATATGTGCAGCTCATTAGGAGAGTTTGTTCTTGGACCGTCTAATTCCCTTAATTTTTGTACTAATATTCTAGAAAAGATAATATCTGAATTTTCCTCTGCTACAATTTTCATTATGTTTTGAAGAAGCTTTTGGCTGTGCAACTTTTTCCAGGTTATTTAGATATGCTCTGCCTGTTCTTTCCTTTTACTTCCTCAAGAGAGAAGAGTGTGTAATTTCTTCTGCTAATGATGCTTCCTGTAATTTTTTTTAAGTTTCCACCACCTATAAAATCTATCATCCAAGAATATAGATATCATCAGCCTGGCAAGCCTAATTTTGTGAAGAGAAACAGCATGAAACTAATCTATCTTATTAACGCAAGCATGCCTTCTAAAAACTGCTCATCATCATGGGAAACCTTATCATGACCGCTTTCTGTATGCACCTGAATATGAACAGTAGGATCATGTGGTCCCTAAGGCTTGTGAATTACACTTTTTTGCCTGCTTTGGATCAGGTAATTGAATTTGGACATTCTGTGGGAAAATAAATGGATTTCTTTCATATGCTTATTCTTTGCTTTGATTATTATATCACATGACTGGCATCTTAAGTCAGATTCGTGCATTTTAAATCCTCGAGATCTACTCTTCTTTGTTTAGTTGGAGAGAGTGTAGTACTGACATGATATTCACATACGAGTTCACTAGATTTCTTTAAAGAGTTAATTGTGTTAAGTTGTATGTGAATCCTCATGCAGCCTTGGTTTTAGACCTATGATATTTGTCTCCTATAGAAATTCATATTATTCAATTATTTATTTTCTCACTAATTAAACCACATAGTGTGAGGTGTTATATCTGATGAACAACTGAGAATCAGTGTCTATGTTAGTCTGGGTGTTCTGGTATATTTTGGGAGAAATCTGTGTTTTTTAGTTCCTCAGTTTAATACTTGGTAGAAATTTCCTTTCTCTGTTAGCTTGGTAATTTGCTGCTTATTTTATTTAGTTTATGAAACAAAAGTAGCATATATCGGTTGCGGCTGTTCTTTGTGTCTAAAGTGAAGTACATGGTTCATGCAACTATTATAGTATTATATTACAGATATCGTATCTAAATTCTTAATAATGGAATTGCATGTCTGACATCACTATGGTGAGTTAATTTTATAGTTGTATACTGCCTTTATCGTTTTATATTAAATTATTAATAATGTGTGAGCCATCTCTAGAGGCTATAGCAAAAGAACAGTATTTGGTCTTAAAAGGGTGAATTTACTAGCTATATTTGGTTAATAATTTTTGGCTGTTGGATACAATCCATTATGAAGCCAACCACTTCATACCGTTCAATCTATTTTCAGCTTTTCATTTGAAATGGAACATAGCCTTTCTGTATGCACTTTCTTGAAATGTTTGTTTTGTCATTTTATGCAATGGCCCTTTTTGTTAAATGTTTCCTCATCCTGTTGAACTTTTACCTTTAGTAATCAATTTTAGAAATTTTGTGAAATAGCACATGGCCTGGAATATGGCTTTGGAGCTCATGAGTACCCAACAAGTGGAGTATTTGAAGTTGAACCCAGAAGTTGCCCTGGTTTTATCTTTAGGCGCTCAATCCTTTTGGGAAGCACTGACATGTCTTGTTCAGAATTTCGGTCATTCATGGAGCATCTTTCCAACAAATACCATGGGGATACATACAATTTGATTTCTAAGAATTGCAATCATTTCACTGATGAAGTTTGTCGGCATCTCACCGGAAAACCTATACCTGGATGGGTGAATCGACTGGCTCGATTAGGTGAGGAGTGAAATCTTTCCTTGCATTTCTTACATCAATTTTTGGAGCTAAGTTGTTTGATGTAATGCCTATCCAGGGCCGAAATGATATCCTTGCCTTATCAGGGTTTAAATTCTATTATTTGTCAGTATTATATGATTAAACACATTATCAAACTTCTGAGCCTTTACGGTCCAAGCATATATGATTAAGTGGTTATGCCCCATAGACAGGTATTGCCCATTTTTTAACACCCCTTGCAATGAAATACATGTAAAATTGAAAAGAGAAAGGGGTGGGGGGGGGTTTGGAGAATATTTAGTTTGAGTGCTGATGGTCTACACAGTCTCCTATCTTCCTCTGTCTTAATTTATTTATCTGTAATTTCAGGTTCTTTCTGTAATTGTCTGCTGCCTGAAAGTATCCAGGCTACATCAGTCACGCATCTTCCTGATCTTGAAATGTATTCAGGCAAGTTATTTTAGATATGGACCATATGGTATATGTATTTTGTCATTTAATTCATCATTTACTGTTAATATGGGTGTTCAAAGTTTGGAAGTCTTCCTAGTGAAATTAGAAACTAAAGTTGTTTGGGAGATATAGATAATCCTGGCGTCTGTTGTCTATCACGAGTGTCACCAACTAAACTTAGAATTTATCTAGCATTCTTCTTGATGGATATGGGTCATACAATCATGACACGTGTAAAAGGTGTTTCATTTTTCTCCTTGACCTTTATTGTTATGGTACGTTCTTCTTGAATAATTATGAATAACAAAACTTTAGGTGTTTTCTTTATTAATGTAAAAGTTGCTAATTGGTGGTAAAAAAATCTATGGCTTACTAGTGTTGCTTTTTAAGGGTTTGTAGTCCAACAGTGTGATCAAATACCAGATAGTGAATATGTGTAGCTCTTTGTGCAAATCCATCAATAATTTGGTCGAATTAAAATTTTACTGCAACTGTTTAGATATTTGATGAAATTTTGATTTTTGTTGAATAAATATGAAGAAAGAGCAAAAGGTTTTTTCTTTGTGATCTATTTTTGAAACTATTCATCGTGACAATAAAAATTTGTTTCTGGAGCTGTGAAGGTCCAATAATGTGTATCTGTAAACAGATTTCTCATTTGTTTTTTTTTGATCCAGCAACAGACTTTGCATTTGGTGTAGGTCTTTTTGGATAAAGGCATTAATGATTTGGTCAAATAAAATTTTTATCTGTTTGCAATCTTGTTTTTACTTTATGTTTAGAGGGACTTATTATTCAATATTTCCAACTTAACCTGATTTACTTGTAATATTTTGTATTTTGGAAAGCAGAAGATGGAGGAGTGGATTCTGGGGCATCATCTGCAACAGGAGAAAGCGAAGATGAGGATGTAGGTCATCATCTGCTTACAACACCAAACAGTGATGTGGCATTTTTGAAAGACAAACCAGTGAGGCTAGCAAAAGATATTCTTTGACTTTGATTTCTGTTTGCCCTAGCTACAAATTTCTTAATTATATTTGGTGTTGGCTGTCTTGTTTGAACAAGTAGCGTGTAAAAGGAAAATCTCCATTGTATTTTGTTAAGCATATAGTTATATCTCAATCAATCCGTGTGTGTGTTTTTGTTCTTTGGCATTATTGTATATGCTTTTTATCAAACTTTGGTTTGGAAATGTCATCTAACTAATTGATTGCTGCTCGATTTTGATATGGACTAGTTGGCAGGGGGACCCTCGTTTCTCTAATATTATTCATCAGTTCATGGCAAACTTAGATCTCAAGAAAGAGGAGAGGAGCCTTTTCTGATACTCCATTTTGCAATTTCAAACATTTGGTTGTGTCAACAGTTGACACCCTTCATGTTTTCATGGATGTGAATAGTGTTGTCTGTCTTGTCTGACTGGTTTGTGGAAATTCCTGTATGTCCTCTTGTTTGAGTCAGCTGCAAAAGCTCTCTCTTGGTTCATGGAATTCTGTTCTAACTTATCCAAAACCCCTGAAGGTGGATTGATGGAAATATGAGTATATTACTTACTTCCAGTTCCAGCTTAAGATTCTATATCATTATTTGAGCCCTACCATATCAATGTAATGTAATTTATCAGATGCTTCAAAGGAAATTAATTTTAATATTAAAGCAAATGAGGTGGTGGATGGCAGATATTTTTTTGTATTACTCACACTGCGACCCTTCTTTGTGGCTTCCGACTGGGTTCAACCTAAGCATCGGCATCGGGCCAACCACCTGACCTGTAGTAGGTCCAAGTCCAACACCATATATTTCAGATGCGTATTCCAGTGTGTCATTTGATGCGTTTATGAATTAAATAAAAATAAAGAAAAGGTTTCCAACACTTCGACCGCGTGTCCAACGTGTTTTGAGTGCTATAGGGATACTTTTCATGTATCTTGAGAAAGTATGACTAATAATAATAATAATAATAATAATAAAAACAAAAACTTTTAAAACTGTTTAAAAAATTAGTGCTATCTCATCTATTTAAATAAATACTGCTATCTCATTTAAACTTTCTTTTACACTTTTTATGTTTTTTATGAAAATTGAACTTTCTCGTGGTTGGGGGATGGAAACTTAGGTCCTGATTGGATGTGTTTTCATTTATTTTGCACTTTGAAACGGTTTTTAATGTGTTTTAATTTATTATTGTTTATCATGTTAGAATAAAAATGTGATTGGATTAATAAAATAAAAAAATTGAAAAAAGTTGGATGAAAATAATATTTAATACAATAATATTAAATATTTTAATATAACAATATTATTAATTTCATTCTGTCTTATTAATTAAATTAAGCTGAAATTAGAACAATTATTATTTAATTTTGTGTAGCTCTCATTGTCTTATAGAGAGAGAAATATATTATTATTGAATTAGTTAATGGATTATATTGAAATAAAAAAATTATCATATAAAATGTAGAATGGGATCCATTATCTTGGGATGATAAAAAAGAAATTATTATTTAATTAGTTAATGGGTTTTAATTATTTTTTAGTTAGTAGGTATTTTAGATTTAAAAATGAAAGATATTGTAGTGCGCTGCTCGAGAGGTGCTTGTTTGCCGAGGTGTTACTCATTCTATACCACAAGTTTTCTGTATAAAAGAAAATAAACCTTTCAAAATTCAAGAGATTTAATTTCCATAAGTAACATGCATGAACAACTAAACTTATTACTGAGAATACCATAGATCATACTTAGCATTTTCAAACCTATCTATTATACCAATCTCAATAACTCAGTATATTATAATCTGTATATTTATATAATCATTTAGTTTATTACCTCATGTATCGCGCGGTTTGGGGCTTTCTTCGTCAGATGTTCTTATTTGGGGTAAAGAACAAAAGAAAACAATACAAACATCATAAGTTCGAGTGACTTAGTGAGTTATCAACAAATTGATAACACGAATATATAGTATAATTAGACATGGGGCTAATAAAGAACATTCAAGACTATTGCAGAGGGGTACACCGTACATAAAGAAGTACAATTATCAAGGACAATCAATTGATTTCAAAGTAATAATCACTTTTGCGATTCAGCTATCGTAGCTCTCCAACCTTGTGACTCCACTTTCGAAAATACTAAAATCCTTATAGTGATAAACGGGTCTAACGAGAATTCGATAAACTATCCGAGTCGATTTGGCTCAAACTCGATAACAATTATAGTTGTAAATGGGTGGTCTAACTTGACTCAAACCCAATTATATTTTACTTTTGATTATCTAATTTCTTTACTTTTAATATCCAAGTATCTTTTATAAGTCTAGGAGCAAATTAATCCTTAATTACCCAATCCTATCTTATTCTAATTACCTTATGCTATAAGTATAATCATATAAGATATTTAGTCTTCATAACCTGGGGTCTTGTGTTGGTTTAATTGTAAGTTATCAAATTTATGTCTTGAGTAATTGTTCCCATCTAGCTTCACTCGTAAATCCTAATCTCAATGTGATACATCATCATAACCTTGGTTCATGACCAACAAGACCTTCAAGTCTTATCAATTCTGAATTATCAATAATTTTCATCCACAACACGAGTCAATCCAAACTCAAAAATTTAATTGAATAAAAATTTGATTGAGAGTTTTTACCCAAATTAGATCAAATCTGGACCCGATCTTAAGTCAATAATAGCCTAGACCAACTCAGATGCAATTTTTGAGCCTCATGTCTGAAAGCTGTCGGTTGCCGTGCCGCCATGGGCAGAGGTGAGCACCCTCCCACCAATCTATATATCTCGATGCAAGAAGCAAAACCCCCATGTCAGTTTCAAATTTTGGCATCAGCAAGTCAGTTAATTGATCGTTTTAAATCCCTGCAAGCCCTAACGCCACTCTACCGCCACCATACTTCTTCGCCACCACCTTCTGTTTCATTGAATTGACACTACCATTATTCTACCACATCATTCCGACCCCAAACCCTCAAAGCCCATTGAATTTCCAACGTCGGAGGTGGCAGAACCGCCACCGCCACCACCACCATGCGTCCACCTTCACCCTCAATTTTTGGTGATTTATTTGGTTGTTTCTAAGTGTTTTTGGTATGGGTGTGTTCATCTCATTGAATAGAGCAAGCCTATGGTGTTAGATTTGGATTTTACGGTTGGGTTTGGGCATGGGTGAGTAGGGTAGAGGTGGGGGTGAGCAAATGAGAATTTGATAAAGTTCCATCCTTAACCCCCACATATATATATATATATATATATATATATATAAAGGCACTTTTCAAAATTTTAAACTGACCCCTAAACCTTTGCACCGCTTTCAAAGTGGTCCTTTGGCTTCCAACTGCCTCACATTCTAGCCCCAGACTTTCAATTTAGCCTCTCAACTTTTGTTTCTCATCTATTCATCCCCTAACATTTAGAACTTCGCCCCTTTCTTGTGTTACATATCCCTGCCTTGTTTTCAATTCAATCCTCTAATTTTTAATAATCATGCTCAATCCCTAGTTATTTTAATATATTTAAATTAAGACTATTCCTTTTATTTTCTTTTTATCAGTTATCAGTTAATATTCAATCCATTGAATCTTTAATTACTTTCCTTATCTATTATTCCAAAAGTTGGGGTGCTACAAATATAGGTGTGAAAAATAAAAAAAAATATAATATTTTTACTGAAAATAAATTTAAACAATTGCATTTTCCTATTTTGAAGTGGTATAAAAAATGAAAATAGCTAGGATAAAACACAAAAAATCAGAGCATTATATTTCTATTTCAAATGGTGTTCCCAACTCTGACCTCCATTTTCCATAATTACATAAAAACCTCCCACCTAAATTTATCATTTTTACCAAACATTCTATATTGTGTTGGTTTTAGATGACAAATGATGGTGTCGACAAACAATATATAGCGAATTTTCTATTTTACCTCTGAGTTGCCATCCCTTTTATCCACTAAAATATCCTTGACAAGTTTTTCAACTTGTGTAAATGTCATATATATTGATCAAATTCTAAATTTTTAGAATTTTAAATTTTTAATGAAATTAAAAAATCTTCTTAATTGGTATTTTATTTTATTTTATCTAAAGGATTATTTCAGATATTTATCATTTATTTTATCATAAAAGTCCAAAAATGCATACTCATATAATTAATATTTTATCTCATCACTTAAATTTAAAATTCAAATGTGTTTGGTTATTGAATTTGTATTTTACTATTTTTTTATTGTAATTTTGTTTTATTTCTCTAGATAAAAAATTATTTATGTGTGTTTTATATTTAAATAATTTATCTAAAATAGTGCGACTTTTTGAAATATATTGTTTTGGTAAGTGGTTGAAACTAGGGGTGTAAGTTGAGCCGCCAGCTAGCTCAACTCGATTTGAAAAAGCTTAGTTTGAGCTCGGACTATTTGAACTTAAGCCAAGCTTATTGAGCTTGAGCTTGGAATTGAGCCAAGCTTGAGCTTTAAGATGGTGGCTCTAAGGCTCGCGAGTCGACTCACGAGCTCTAGTATTTCTTAGAATAATATATAAAAATAATAATTCAAAAAATATGTGCCACATATTGAGGTAATTTTCAAAACATAATTCAATTATTCACTTATATATTACTTATTAATAAATAATAATTTATAATTTATAAAATACTAAGAATAAATAGAATGATATATTTGAAAAAAATATAAATTTTCTAATGCAAATAATTTTATAAAATTATATAATTATATAATAAAATTTCATTGTATAATATATTATATATGATTACTGCATGTTTTTCAAATTTAATAATGCATGCAAGTATGAAATGAAAATTCGTTATTATCTTAACAAATTTATTTTTATATTTTAATGTTCAAACTTCAAAAGTCAAAAAAATAATCTTACTTAAAATTTATAAAAAAATGATGCTGCTGTTGGATTTGCTAATAAATAGTATTTCTCGAAAATTTCACAAAAAATAGTGAGGACTAAATTGAGCTCGAGCTCAAGCTTGCACGTTGAATGTGGAAGATATTGGATGAGCTTGAGCTTGACTCAAGATTGATTGTGGTTTGATATCTCGTGAGCTCATCAAGCTCAAGCTTGAACTTAATATTTATCAAAGAGCTCGAGCTTAAGCCTAAAATTTGGAGCTCAATGAGGTCGAACTCAAGCTTGAGCTCGTGTGTTTTAATACGAGCCTAGCTTGAGCATGAAATTTTTGCTAAGCTCGACTCGAGCTCGGCTCGCTTACAACCCTGATTGAAACCAAACCAATTTTTGTGACAAATGAAATGATTAAAAAAATTATGTATATCTTCACGTGGAATTTACTTAATTTGATTTTTTGAAAAAATTGTATTTCAATTATTTAATTATGCATTTTTATGTGGAATTCACTTAATTTTACTTGGTATATATATTTCGATTAATTGAATATTAACTTATTTATAATTTTTCTTTTCTGTTTTCCTTTTTTGGTAAAAAGTTTTTCATTTCTCTATCTATAGATGATTAAAGTCATACATAAATTATTTATAAAAATTCATGTATAAGTGACTAGAAGCTTAAGATTCATTATTAAATCAAATACTATTTTATATAATATGTATATATTCCATATTCTAATAACTTAGGACTTTGAAAATTTTAGTGATTAAAAATAATTTTTCATATCTTGAGATGATTAAAGTTGATTTTTGATGCACAAGGTAAACATATTGAGACTATATAATAAATACATATTTAAAGTTGAATAATATAATTAAATAAAAATGTTAAATTAAATTTGCACCAAAAAATGTTAGATACTTGTATTTTTAATTTAACATTATATTTTTGTTCCAAGAATAATATAAAAATTTGTATAAACAAAGTATTTGATAATTTAAGTTATGTCAAAATAAAAAAACTAATTTTTCTAATCTAATAATATTTTTTATTTCAGAAATATAATTACTTTATTTTTAATTGAAATATAATTTTGAATTGTATATATATCTTAACTAAATAATTACCTCCTTAACAACTTAGAATTTTAAATATATAATTTTTTAAATAATTTATATTCAATAGATTTCTCAAGTAAAAAATTATAATTCGCGTAAATTTTTTTGCGACTTTCCCATTTCTTATGAGAAGAATAATACACCAACTTTTACAACATATCAAATTAATAATTATTTTCTTGATAAAAGAGGTAAAACTTTTATAAATGAATAAATTTGTATTGGTTGATATGTAAGTTCTAAACTCATCAAAAGTTTGTCAAATTTAATTGTTTTAAAGATAATCTCTTTCAACTATGCAAAAGATATCTTTATATATGATCATAAATCCAGAATATAACTGATATTTTGATTTGAATTTTAAGTATAGTATAAATATGAGAGGATACTTTCCACAACTTCTATAATCTCTCAATTTTATTTTTATCATCATAAAAAATTTCAATTAAAAACTTTTTAATTGTTCAATAATTAACAAAACAATAGGCAATTCATTCTCAAATATCTAAACAAATTTCTTGTAGGATACATAAATATATTATTGGTATAGTTGAAATTTTCAAAAGCTTGATAAATGAACACTTAAAATAGCCAATAACGTCAATTTTTGTTTTTTTGAGAACATTTATTTGCATACTTTTCAATATTTATATCAAATACATTTGTTCAAACATTTGTATTCAATAAGAATTTACAAAAGAATATTTTATATAACATAATATTTGGTAGAATTAGTGTGAGATCAATAAAAAAAATTTTAAAACTAAGAATTGTATTAAATTATTTTATATTTTTCTTTTAATGATATATCGATAAGTGTTATATATTTAAATTAAAGATTAGAAGTTAATTACTATTTTATGATATTTACAAAATATGTTATATGATAATCTTAAAATGATAGAACAAATCCATAAACAAAAGTAATAAATCTTACTTTGTTGACAAATAAGCATTTTAAATCTTCAAGTCATGTTATAAAAATTGTTACTATGACTCTGCATTATTATATCAAAGAATTTTTATATTTCAAAAAGTAATTTGTATTATTTTAAAATATATTTATATTTTACCTAAAAATATTGTGCTCTATCATTTATTCCTTTTCCCATTATTACTTTTTAATTTTAATAATTTTAAGAATATATGTAATCTATAAATTTAAAGTGAGCAACTCTTGATACTCTACGATTTTAATCAAGTTATATAAATTATATTCAAAATTTAACATTGTCAGATGAAATCCTCAATTTTCTGTTATTAGATAAAAAAATTCAATTTTGAAATATTAAAAATATATTTTTTGTTATTTAACTTAATAATGTAAAATAAATATTATTAAAAATAAAACTATTTAAATAATTAAATTTATTTCCAATGCATTTGCACATTTTGAGGGATTTTATTTTATTTTTATAAGAAGAGGCTTCTCAATTGGTGAGACAATGGAACAATTTATAAATTATTTTAAAAACTCTGGTGCAATCAAATACTTCATGGTTCAGTTAATTTTTTTGTTGTCTATTCAAGTTCTTCATTATTCATCCATCAAGACATCAAAATCTCAACTATTTCTTGGATCATAGAATATGATGTTTAAGCTCTTGAGAGAAGTAATGAGAAATGAGTTGACAATAAGGTGTATATATTTGTAATAAAAAATTTACAAATAAAAAAAATAGATTTATATTCCTAGTTTTATTTAATAAAATTTATTTTGGTACATTTATTTTAATTTTAATATTTATCTTATTTGCACAAAATTTTCGTGAATACTCATTATTTGAACATGCAAAAAATAAATAAATAAAAGGCTACATTTTTTTTAAATAAGAAATGCAATGGGTTGTAGATATGACCAAAAAGTTTAAAAATAAAATAAAATAGTGAATGGATGAAACCTGAATAAAGACAACAATAGTTCATAGAAAATAATAGATTAGAAATAATAATATATTTGTTGCTTGTAATATGCATTCGTGAAAATTATAATTTTTAATTTTTATAATCAATATTTTGGTTTGAGATTTTAATCTTTTCTTCTTTTGTTTAGTTTTTTAATTAGATAATCCCAATAAGAATGATTTATGGAAAAAAATAATATCTAATCATATTTTTGTCTATATATGTAAACTATTTTTTATTTTGCCTAATGCTTACTTTCTAAAATAAGTAAAAAGAATTTTCACCTTTTGTTTGAGTTGATATTCTATTATTCAATAGGTTTTTATCTTTCAATGTTCATCATTTTTCATTTTTCAGGTGTTCTATTTTTATTATGTTGCTTGAGTTGCCTTAAATTTTTTAGTGGTTGTTTGCTATGGAAAAATCTAAGTAATCTTTTTTTTTTTTTTTTACATTGTGCCTTTATAAATTTGATGATGTTCTAACAAGCATGACTTTTTTATTTTTTTTATTTTTTAATATACATTGTAATTTTATGGAATTTTTTTTTATTTTTGTACCATGTATTTTATTTAAAAAAAAATTTGTGAATTAATTTTATTTTTACATAAAATTAGAACAATGTATATAAATTATATTTTTAGTTATAATTAATTTAATTCGCACATAGCACGAGGACATCTTAGTAATTAATATATAAAAAGAAGAATAAGTAACAACGTAAAAGTTAATTTAAGTAACAGTCTGAGTCGATTACTCATAATTCTAGGGGATAAGGATTTCTATTTTATGCTAATTTTGGGGATTATAAAGTTGGAGACCTAAACTTAATTGTGAAAATTACAGATATATTGTATTATGTGAATTTAAGTTTTCGATATCTCAAATGAATTTAGTTATAATCTAAATAATGTACACAACTCTTTTTAGAGTCTTTTATTTCCAGAGTATTTTTTCTTGTTGTATGTATACAATATTCAATAAATATCATCAATTGTACCTTATTATGATATTTCACTAAGTTATTCAAACTTACACCTTCTTGTACTATATCTTTTCATTCTTGTCTAATTAAGAGAATGGAAAACACCATAAGTGTAGGTCATACAGTACATAATGTAAATAACTTTGTTTTCACATCTACGTGAAAGGTGAGGACGATATAACTGTGATTTGTAATGTACATAGAATATTTGGATTTAGCTTCTGTCCTTACTTACTGACGATATGCAATAAGTTGGAGTTAACGATAAATAACATTATTAATTGTTTTATAACTTTCAGTTTTTGGTGATAATAACTTGCTTATGAAATTTTGCGTTTAATTTGAAATAATGCAGCATAATGAGTCGACCAAGGTTTTTAATAAATGATCTAGTTTTGCTTGTCATCTGGGACTGAGTGGTATTGGAAATTGAACATTTTGGAAATATATATATATATATATATATATATATCTTTCTTGAATTATTGGGTTTCATTGGAGTTGGAGGGGCAGCTCTACTCCAGGCAGGCAGACACCTTCCATTGGGTGTGCTACATAACCCCTACCAGAAGAAGGCCAAATTCCCACTCCAGGAATTCGGAGAGGCACTAAGAACGACTCAAGAATGTTATACTAGCACTCTAAAGAGGCAGAATGACAATCCCAGGTCCTTAAGGCCTAAATTGGTGAGCAAGAGAAATGAGGCAGTTGCCGTGGCCTATCTAATTGGAAAGAAAGCTCTGAGATGGGTATTAACCATAAGAGAAAGTGGAAGGTAGAGAAGATTTGGCTAGATTAGATAGAAGAACTTAAAGAGATAGAGCTCGTTGAGGGAAACGACTAGAAATTCACATAGTTCATAGCATTGAAACAGAAATTTTATTTCCATAGCCCCTTTTTTTATTTTTCACTATTTCAAAAATGAAACACATCACTTTTTACACATTTTCACCCAACATCATTTTCATTTTCATTTTCAAAACACATTTTCCAATAACTTTTATATCTTATCCCAATAACCTATATATCTTTTCTCTCTATTCCATTATTTCTATCTCTCTTCGCTTACAACATACTAAAACCAGCATAGTCATTACTTTTCCAACAATTCATCCAAATACAAACTCATTATCAACTTATTTTCACTAACTAACTTTTCAAATTTTAGAAATAATGAAAATGGAAATTGGAAATGAAAATGAAACCAAATGGGGCCTATAGACTACTGTTTAAAAAATCTAACCGAATTAAGCGATTGGACCGTTGACCGTATTATGAACCAGTCCAGTTTTGATTAAACACTGATAGAGGAGCAAATCGTTCTATTTTGTCAAAGCCGTTTGAGTCGGTAGTCGGACCGTTTGAGTCATTGAATTGTTCACGGTTTATTAAAACTGGAGTGGCTTATTTATTTGCTTTTCAACTCTTTAATTTTTGGCATAGCTAACACTTTTTTTTTTTTAATTTTTTTTTGCCTAATATATGAACGGTTAAGGCTAAGGTACAACTTAGAAAGCTAAAAGCCTAAAATACTCAAACAAATTTACAAAATAAAAGCCTCAAATCAAATCTAACATTCTAATTTTTAAATCGAACTAGAAGTTAGACACCTCTACTCTCTTACCCAACCCGTGTGCTCTTGGCTATCTCTTCCAAGAAGTCTTAACTTATGAAGTTGAACAATATGTATTTAGGCTCTTTATGTTTTATGTTTGGTATTTTATTAACTTTTAAGTAATATATAAAATATAACATATATATATATATTACATAACTATGATGTGATAGTCCAATTACGTTTCGATCAATAGTTGAACCAGTGAATCGTGATGTTAAGTTGCATATTTATCATTTAATTCGTATAATTTTTCTTTACGGTTAATAGTAAAAATGCTTAATTGTTGGATTTTAACTTTCATTTTATATTTCGTGAAGTAAATCGAAGATTTGAGCTAAATGCAGTTGAAAATCGAGTATTTGTCATGCTTGGAGCAAAGATCGCATTAATTCTGGAGGAGTTGAGGAATGGAAGAAGAAAAAAATGCGAGGGCAGACGAATCTTGCTTCCCAAGACTCTATGCAAATTCAATTATGAAGCTTTCAACCCCTCTTGGCAATTGTATATTTTTGGAATATTTTAATTTATGTTTCTTTAATTAAGAGAATTTAAGTCTCCTTATTCTAGTAGGACTCTTAATTAGTTTCCTAGTTACATTAGGAGTAGTAGGCCATATATGGAACCAAGGATCTTTCATCCTTTATCTTTCATTCAACATATTTTAGTTTCCTATGTTTTTCTTTCAAGCATGAGTTGCTAAACTCTCGTTCTAACCTAAGGGATAATCGAAATTTAGATTTTTCAATATTTGTGAGATCTAATTAATTTGATTCGTATTTCTTATTTCTTAAGTATTTATTTATCTTCTGTTTTCATCACGAATATTCAGGTTTATTGAATTTAGGACACAAATTTGATAGCTTAGAATATTTGTTCTGCCAATTAGAACTTTAAATCCACAATTGTTTAATTGTTCTAATGCTTGTGGCGAATAACATAGTTATGTGTAGGAAGATGCATAATTTATGTTATGGAGATAAATAATCTAGTTTAAATAAACCCCGCTTGTGTGTGTTAGTTGGCTAGGGCTGGATCTCTCTAGTTTATAATGTTTTTGGTAAATTAAATCCCAGGAGCGTTTCTTTAGGGTTGTTTACTGGAAAGGAAAATAATTAATGACTTTCTCTAAGTTATTAGGATAGTAACGAGAGATTGGTTATTAGGGTGTCCTGAGTCATTGTAACCAGTTTATTCGAGAATGAGGAATTTATCTTTGCATCGATGATCAAATCTGTGAACCACACTAAGATTTTACCTTAGGCTAGATTTCATTCTCATTGATTTCTTATTTTATTTATTTTACTTTTGAAATTATAAGTTTTTCGTTTCATAAAACCCCTCCTTATTTCTATTTTATTTAATAAATTTGAAAGAAATAAAATTTACCAATCCCTATGAAATATGATCTTACTCATTGCTAATTACAAATCATATTTTAAGAGAATTTATTTTTGTTGGATTCAACACCCGACAAATTTTGGCGCCATTGTCGAGGATTGGTGTCAAATAATTTTGTTTCTTTTAATATCTTGATCTTCTCGTACATGTGAACTTCAATACGATCCAAAGATTTAGAGGATTTCTTGTAGATTGCGGAAGGAGATTAGAGTGCAAAAAGAAGACAAATCGTCGCCTTCGGATCTCGATCTAGATACACACAGCTTAGTCAATTTTAGCAATTTGGAACAAAAGGAAACAACGGCTCATGAAAGAATTTTAACAGAGTTAGCTGAACTGGATTTGACTCGACAACTGCTTTGTATCAAATATTCAGAGTTGAAAACACCTTTTGAGTTAAAATCTTGGTTAATCCATTTACTATCCATTTTCCACGGTTTGGAGAATGAAGATCCCTATAAGCATTTAAAGGTACTTCATATTGTGTGCTCGACTATGAAACCCTAAGGAGTGTCTGAAGAGCAGGTTAAGTTGTGAGCTTTTCCATTTTCCTTAGTAGATAAAACTAAGGTTGATTGTTTTATCTATTCCTTGGCTCTGTCACTAAATGGATGAAAATGGCAAGATTGTTTTTTGAGAAGTTTTTCCTTGCTCACGTGCTACTAGAATTTGAAAAGAGATAAGGGGGATAAATAGAGAGATGCGGAGAGTCTTCATGAATATTGAGAAAGGTTTAAACAACTTTACACAAGATGCCCACAACATGGTATTATTGAGCAACTTCTCCTTTAGTACTTTTACGAAAGACTTTTACCGATGGAAAGGAGGATGATGGACGCAACAAGCCAAGGAGCCACAGTGAACAAAACTCTAAGCAAAGTTAGATAATTAATTTCTATAATGGCTGCCAACTCCCAACAATTTGGATACTCTTGGGACCCTCCTGGAAGGGTCAATGAGGTAAGTAATTTGTCTCTTGAGCATCAGATTCCACTTTAACTTCTCTTGTTTAGCAATTGATTGTAGGAAATATGCAATAAATAAAGGCTTGTGCGATTTGAACTAATGTTGGTCATCCTACGGATATGTGTACTACGCTCTAAGAGGATTCCTACGAACAAACTAATGCAATAGAAAGATTCCCTGAACCGTAACAAAGAAAGTACGATCCCTACTCAAACACCTACAACTCAAGATGGAAGGATCACCCGAATTTTAGTTACGAACGGAGAGCACAGAACTACCAACACTTCCAACAAAAATTTCCCCCTCCACAGCCACCATCCTCTTCAAATACAGATATGTCTCTCGAAGAGATTGTTAAATCGCTTGCGACTAACACTCAGCAATTTCAACAGGAAACACAAGCAAGCATTCAAAACCTGGAGAACTAAATAAGTCAGTTAGCCACCTCAATGAGTAAGATGGAATCCAAAGGAAAGTTGCCCTGTCAGATAGTTGTCAATCCCAAGCAGAACGCTAGCGTGATTACTTTGAGGAATGGAAAGAGCTGAAGGAACCCAATAAGAAGACACAAGAAAACACCATTGTGGAAGAAGTGGAGATAGAGATTGTCGTACTCTAAGATTTGTTTGAACATTCGCATGAACCTAGCAGTAAGATGACAAGCTCATTGGTTATACACCATCCCTTTCCTGAAAGGTTCGCTAAATCCTAAAAGCATGAAGAGGAAAAGGAGATTCTTGAAATTTTTTGTAGGGTCAAGGTAAATATCCCATTACTTGATACAATTAAACAAATACCTCGGTATGCTAAATTTCTTGAGGAATTGTGTATAAACAAAAGAAAATTAAAGGGTAATAAAAGAATAAGTATAGGGAAAAATGTCTCAGCAGTACTATAAAGGAAATTGCCCCCAAATGCAAGGATCCATGTATGTTTACTATCCCTTGCAAAATTGGCAATGTTGGAATTGAAAAGGCCATGTGTGATCTTGGTGCTTTAATTAATGTCATACCTCTTTTTGTTTACTTTTCTTTGAAGGTTGGTTCTTTGAAAGAAAAGAGAGTAGTTATTCAACTAGTTGACAGGTCTTTTGTATATCCCGAGGGAGTCCTAGAGGACATGTTAGTACAAGTTAACAAATTGATTTTTCCTACTGATTTTTATGTACTTAACATGTCTGAAAATAACTCTCCTAATTCATCACAAATATTGTTGGGAAGACCTTTCCTTAGAACCTCTAGAATGAAAACTAATGTGCATGATGGTATATTCATTATGGAGTTTGATGGTGATGTGATTAAATTCAATATCTATGATGCCATGAAATATCCTGATGATGAGTCTTGTATTTTTGTTGTGGATATTACTGATACTTTGTCTCACGAAACCTTTGATTTGAATGATGGTGATAATTTTGTGATGTGAGGAATAGCTACATCTAGTCAAAGACGTCAAAGAGAGGCGCTTTTTGGGAGGCAACCCAAACTTTCAATTTGTTGTTCATTTTTCTTAAAAAAAATTATTTTTTTAGCGTCTTTAATTAATTATTTTTTTAATGCAGAGACGTCTTAAATTAGCCTGTGGATACAGACATTACTTTAGACAGAAAAGCTCTTCAGTCTACCCATCCGCATGCCTTGTTCAAGGACCTCTTCTAGCACATTTGAATTATTTGATAGAAGAGCTCTCCAATCTACCTGTGCCCACGCTTTGTTTCACCACCTTTTCTGCCATTTAGCTCATATTTACTACTACTACTACTACTACTACTACTACTACTACTACTACTACTACTACTACTACTACTACCCAAATCCAATTTTGACCAACTCAATCCCCAACAAACCCCATCCCCAACCCGCTGCCACCATCTCTACCCCGTTGCAGCCATCTCCAACCAACTCCTCCTTCATTCACCAATCACTACGACTACCACATTCCTGTCACCATCTTCAACAACCATTTGCCACTATCCTCCTCCACATCCACCACCACCGCCGCTGCTAACCATCACAAACAACCCAACTATCACTGCTGCCACCACCATCACCGCCGTCAATCGCCGCTGTTGCCAATATCCACCACCGTTGGCTACCCAAAAATGAGAGAGAAACAATTAGCCCAATGTCCTCCACGGGCCAAGCATGTTCGAGTAGTACATCCACGTTCAATTGAACCTCTTATGGAAGCATCTCAACCGCCATCCACTTCTACCGTTAACGCCCACCCACCTACTTCATTTGGCTTTTGATATAGTGCTTAACTTGCTAAAGGGAAGACTGTCATTCCAACTATAGAGTCTGACTTGCACGAGTCTCTATATTTCACCACATCTCATGAACGGAATAGATATATTAAAGTTTGCTCTAGACCAATCCTCCCCTCTGAACCACGGACACGTGACGATGATCTTCATGCTCGCCGTCAGCTTTCATGCATAGAGACCAACCTCATGGCCTATTTTGCTCATATTAGTTTCACACCCCAGCTCTACTCAGTCTTTGAAACCATGCGGGCCTTGTCTCCTTAGGGGAGTCCTTCTTCCACTTTTCTTATGCATTTGCCTTCTTATTTTGAAACAAGGCCAGTGTTTGGCTTAAGTGTGAGGGAGAAAATTTTGGTTTCATGATTTAATTTTTCTTCAAACATGTATGAAATGGCTTTCTATTATTCTTAATTATTTCCAAAGTATGCGTTAGTTCTTGATTTGTTAATTTTTGTCATAGACCTTTTGCTTCTTTTTGATGCCTGTCCCTCAGGTAACGCGTAAAAAAATGAGTTGAATTAGGACACATTATAAGAATGAAAAGAATGGTTGAGTCCTTGTTTATTACACTTTGACTTGTTGCCTTGTTGGTTGATTTGGATGAAAGATGTATGAGGGAATTTATACATATCACCTTAACAATTGTCATGCATAGTGGGTCAATTTTTCTAGAACTTGCTTTGATGAGCATATTTGGGTTGAATTGTCAGTTGAATGTACTAAGGCGATGAAGGTGACTGGGTTTGATCATTTAACCCATTTTCAAGAGAGAGAGAGAGAGAGAGAGAGAATGAAATGTGCATTGGCTTGATTACTCCGTTAATCACTAAAATAAAATGATTATGAGTAGGGATAATAACCATCTAGGTTTGTGACCAGTTGAGTAACCAAGTGCATTCATCACCAATGTTTGTATTCACGTAAAAAGGTCGGATGACATTCTAGATAAATTGTGGCCGGCTGTGTAACCTGGTGCATTCATCACCAATGTTTGTATTCGTATAAAAAGGTTAGCCCATGCGCTGAATTTAGTGCAAAAAATGAGATCGAATAAGGTTTTTCCTTTCATCCTTTATGTTTTCTTTCATTCGACTTGCTATTTCTCCCTAAATATGTGATATCATTGCATGTTTTTTTATAGTTGACCTTCTATGTCTTGACTTGAAATGAACTTAATGAAGAAAGCATTAAATCCCTTTTTACATTTCGAGTTTGAAGAGATTGCCAGGGTGGCAGGTTATTTGTGTGACTTATAAGAGCTCTTTCTATGAAATGCATATTCCTACTCGTATCTTGATTCAACCCTCCAAAATATGATAATTTGAACTATATTGGGGACAAGCTGAGAAATGGGAACAAGGGATAATGAGAAAGATTGATAAATTGGGGCTATTGTATACTTGAGGACAAACATTGTTTAAGTGTGGGGGAATTTGTTAAGTTGCATATTTGTCATTTAATTCGTATAATTTCCCTTTACAGTTAATAGTAAAAATGCTTAATTGTTGGATTTTAACTTTCATTTTATATTTCGTGAAGTAAATTGAAAATTCGAGCTAAATGCAGTTGAAAATTGAGTATTTGACATGCTAGGAGCAAAGATCGCATTAATTCTCTAGGAGATGAGGAATGAAAGAAGAAAATAATGGGAGGGCAGATGTATCTTGCTTCCCAAGACTCTATGCAAATTCAATTATGAAGCATTCAACCCCTCTTGGCAATTGCATATTTTTGGAATATTTTAATTTTTGTTTCTTTAATTAAGAGAATTTAGGTCTCCTTATTCTAGTAGGACTCTTAATTAGTTTCCTAGTTACATTAGGAGCAGTGGGTTATATATATGGAACCAAGTATCTTTCATCCTTTATGTTTCATTTAGCATATTTTAATTTCCTATGTTTTTCTTTCAAGCATGAGTTGTTAAACTCTCATTCTAGCCTAAGGGATAATCAAAATTTAGGTTTTCCAATATTAGTGAGATCTAATTAATTTGATTCGCATTTCTTATTCCTGAAGTATTTATTTATATTCTATTTTCATCATGAATATTCAGGTTTATTGAATTTAGGGCACAAATTTGATTGCTTAGAATATTTGTTCTGCCAATTAAAACTTTAAATCCATAATTGTTTAATTGTTCTAATGCTTGTGGCGAATAATATAGTTATATGTAGGAAGATGCATAATTTATGTTATGGAGATAAATAATCTAGTCTGAATAAACCCCGCTTGTGTGTGTTTGCTGGCTGGGGCTGGGGCTGGGGCTGGGGCTCTCTAGTTTATAATGCTTTTAGCAAATTAAATCCTAGGACCGTTTCTTTAGGGTTGTTTACTGGAAAGGGAAATAACTAATGAGTTTCTCCTAGTTATGAGGATAGTAATGAGAGATTGATTATTAGGGCGTCCTGAGTAACTATAACCAGTTCATTTGAGAATGAGAAATTTATTTTTGCATCGATGATCAAATATGTAAACCAAACTAAGATTTTACCTTAGGTTAGATTTCATTCTCATTGATTTCTTATTTTATTTATTTTACTTTTGAAATTCTAAATTTTTCGTTTCATAAAAATTTCCCTTATTTTCTATTTTATTTAATAAATTTGAAAGAAATAAAATTTACCAATCCATGTGGAATACAACCTACTTATTGCTAATTACAAATCATAGTTAAGAGTAGGAATTTATTTTTGTTGCATTCGACACCCGACACGTGAATCAATAATTCTTCCAATTTAATGAACGATCTAATTTTTTGAGCATTGAGTTAGTCATCGAATATAAATTTATCGGGCTTCCTCAGGATATATAATGCAAAGATAGGTGTTCGTTCACACAGTTGGTGGTGCATTTAGAGGGGATATCCCCAGAAGTCATCACTCAACTCAATACTAACCCTAATGTGAGGTGAGTGGAGTAGAAGAGGATAACACTATACTTGGATATATTGAAAGGAGGTGATAATTAAAGAAGTGGGTAAGCTACCGGAGTTAAAACTTAAAACACATAAAAGCCAGTGTAAACGTAAAATGGTTGGCAAATGTGGTGCTAATTAATCCCTAATTAGTCTAACGGAAGTGTAGTGGATACCCCACTCTGGGTAACCCAAAGCTGAGATATCAATACATTTCAAGCTTAAATTCTGAACCTGTAATACAAACACTAGTCCCAAAATTTTCTTTCCAATTCCAAGTCATATAAAGAAATGACAATTTCAAAAGTAGCGGAAAGATATCAACTTAAATAATACTACCAACCATTAACATTCATGCCAAGGTTCAAATCTTAGACGTTCAGCAAAATTATGTACACAAGCTCAAGGTGGCCCTGTCAACTCTGACATATCTCAACATCTCTATGTTACCACATAGCATTCTAATAATCCTTGTACAAAAAGGCACCTAACTATTACAAAAGAAACGTTCCTATGCTTCAAGTCAGAACTTTCCATTCTTAGGCCACTCTGTCTGCAAAAGTAATGAAAACGGGGGGTAAGTCCAATGGACTTGGTGAGGGATAATATATCAAACGATAATAGAATCTGTTAAGGAAATAGCATCTCAACAGATTTATTGTCATTAAGCAATATAAGTACGGTTACGATTCAATCAAGAACGAGAACAGCAAACATGAAACTCTCCTGCCTTATTGCTCCAAGAACAGAATTACAATCAAGTAAGAAACAAGTACGAGCGAGCAAACCCTTATAGCATATGCATTCCAACAAAACGAGTTAAGATACGTATATCAGATCACCTTATACCAATCAAGCAAGTACTTCCATAGCGTGACAGCTTGGCATACAATTGGTGTGCCCACATGGACTGTATGGCGTATTGCGGATACCTAAGCGGACTGCTTAGCATATTGTGGATACCTATGTGGACCGTATAGCATATCCTGGACACCTAGGTAGATTGTAAGGCGTGTCCTAAGTATCCCAGCATTCCGCGTAGGATTGGCACTCGACACTATCTCCAAGCAAGTACAACAAGTACGAATCAAGCAATTAGAGTTGCCGATGAGGCAATATGTGAACAACAAGCAAGTACATACAAGCCAACTGGCTAGATATCAAGATACAGACAAACGAGTATGCCGGCAAAGCATTTGATAACAATTCAAGATAGGAACAGACAAGTACGATCAAGACAAGTACCATGCATGACAGATAGGAGTTCTGGGCGCCAGAACGAACAAGAACAAGGGAAACAAGTACTAACCAGCACCGGGGGTATACAAGCCAATAATAGATAATGAGCAAGCCCGATCAATTCAGATTCTAATAAATGAGCAAGTATGAATCAAGTACAACAAGTGGGAATCAAGCAATTTACGAGTAGGTACAATTAAGCAAATTAACCCTTGCAGGGGTTATGCCACAAAAATAGATAGATATATCGAGGCCATATTGGTAGACCCGCACAGGGGTTTTCAAAAAGTAATAAGAAGCTTATACAAAGCAATAACCCAAAGTAGGAGACCCTCACCTCCGTAATTCCAGATGATACAAGTCCTGCATATTGTCTATTGGTCCTCGCGCCCCACTTCGTCGTCACCTAACCATAATGATATATTTATAGTCAGAACCCACTTTAAATCCCCAATACATCTTTATCATACTTTGTTCTAAATTCTAAGAATTACTAATTAACCTATTAACATGATAGCTTAAAAATGACAATATTGAAATAATTCCAAAAATGGCTATAAAACTAGTCTTGCCACAATAACCTCAATTCTTATATTGTTTTCTCTTATCAATATAGTCAAGTCCTTAATCACATGATCTTCATAATGTCACTTTAAATCACCAACTTGTTTAATGTCTCATACATAGTCCCAATAATTTCCAATTTTGGTCCTCAATTCACAATTTGATGTTAAATTTCTTGTCAAACTCATAAATTCCAAATTTGGCATATATAGTACAACATATCTAGGTCCACAACATAACATATTCCATCCATGCATGATCCAAGAACCTAAATATAGAATCCATGCTCTCATTCTTGCAATACTACACAACTAAAAAAAATACAACATATCATATATATATCCAATTCCTTGCTAACTATTTACCCATGAAATACCAAATTGAGACCTCGTATTCAGCAACCAAGGCTACCGTTACGATCACCGTGCCAAGGAGAAGATTTTGCCTTAGCTTCACCGCCGGTCGCCGTGCGCTGCCGTCCGCCGCCGCCGGAGTTGCCCAACGATCTCACTAGAATGCTATCCTAGATCTCCTGATTCTAATGGTACAATTATATTCGAATTCCACAGCCCAGAACGTGGTCAATTGAGCTCGACAGTCTCAAATGGGTTTCTCGCCACCTTGCTCCGATCACCCTCTTCTGTCGTCGTTAGCTCACCGATCGACAATGCAAATACACTTTAAGCTTTCTCAAGTTGAAAGACACCAAACCCGCTACCTAGAACCCCCAGCTCAGCCCTGCTCCACCGTCCCCCGCCATGGTCAACTCAATCTTCATGTTTTTCGACGAAACGAGGGAGTTTTGGTATGTATGAGGTATGTTTATGGTGCTAAGAACGTAAGGATGAAGATTATCGAAACAAAAATGGAAGAAAAATCACGGCCGGAGAGATCGCCAATGAGGAATGGGTGGTGGCCACGGTGAAGAGAAAGAAAGGAATGGGGTTATTTTTGCAAATTTTGGCTATTTATGTAAGGAACTTTCTTGGGTTCTCAAATTGACCCCAAAAGATTTTAGCATGCCTCAATTAAGTCCCTCTAAGTTAGCCCTCCTTCAATTAAACCCTCAGAAAAACTGAGTGCGTGAAATTAAGCCCTTTGACCGCAAATGTCTTCCATGCAAACCCCAAAGTTTGAAAATGTCATCCAATTGAGTCTCGCCTAATTACAATTTGACCCCAATACTTCCCATTTTCTTGCAATTAAGCCTTTTATTATTTTCCGACCCCTAAAATCCAACCAATCAATATCTTGAATTCTAAATTCGTATTTTTCTAAAATACCAAATTTTAGGGGTGTTATATGTAGGCTTTGCAGCGAATCCACTAGCCTAAAAAAGACCTGACCTGACCTGAACTGCCCTGCTCATAGGAGTAAGGAACCATCACCATCAGTTCTTGACAAGTCAGGAAAGTATAAGAGCAAATTAATAAAGAGATCATGGCAAAATATCGGGCCCACATGAATTAATTAATTAAACCGAAGAAAATTTTGAAGAGTTCATTTTAGCTCACGTTGTAATTAATTAATACGCAAGAACAAATTAAAGTAGTTGATTGATAACTACAATAACAAGCTTTTGAGTTAATTTAAAGTCGCAAATATCCATAAAGCTATAGAATGAAGAGATGCATGGGGATGGAAATCTTTTGATAGAACTAGCATTGCGAGTATGCTATTTACCCACAATGAAGTACCTCGCTGAGGCAACTCTCCCCAAATATCCTAAAGAAGCAAGAAAGGTGAAGGCATAGGCTCCCTGTTTCGTTATGGTAAATGCCGAGCTCTATAAACGAGGATTAGAACTACAAACGAGTCGAGCTTGAGCCAAGCTTGGAATAAGTCTAGGCTCAAGCTCTGCTAATCTATAAAATACGTGAGCTTGAGTTCATGCTCAAGCTCAAGCTCATCGATTTTTTAATTTTAGGTTCAAGCTCAAGTTTGTTGTTGAATTAATTTCGAGCTCGAGCTCAAACTTGATAAGCTCATTAGATGTCGAGTCATGATCAAACTTGAACTTGAGTTTGAGCTTATCAAACACATATGCTAGCATTCAATATAATGCATATTTTTATATCTTAGAATATAAAAGTGAATTTGTAAGCATATGATGAATTTTAAATTAGATAATTAAATTTAAAAATGTGCACTAATCAGTTTAAATTGTATATATTGTATATATAAAGTGATAAAAAATAATATAGCTTTGGAATTAATATATAAAATATTAGAATGTTTATATTTCTTCTACATATTAATATTGAGTCAATATCATTAAAATATAAGAAAAATAATCAATGACTTGTCAATTGAGATTATAATTATTTTTTATAAAGTAATCATATATTCTATAATGATGCAATTTACTAAAAATTTATCAATTTTTATAAATTTTAAGTTATTCTTTTGATTTTTGAAGTTTGAATTTTAATATATAAAAATGGACTTTTTAAGAGAATGATAAATTATTATTTTGTACTTGCAGTATTAAATTTGAAAAATATACATTAACCATTTATATATTATATTAGATGTCGAGTCATGATCAAACTTGAACTTGAGTTTGAGCTTATCAGACACATATGCCAGCATTCAATATAATGCATATTTTTATATCTTAGAATATAAAAGTGAATTTGTAAGCATATGATGAATTTTAAATTAGATAATTAAATTTAAAAATGTGCACTAATCAGTTTAAATTGTATATATTGTATATATAAAGTGATAAACAATAATATAGATTTGGAATTAATATATAAAATATTAGAATGTTTATATGTCTTCTACATATTCATATTGAGTCAATATCATTAAAATATAAGAAAAATAATCAATGACTTGTCAATTGAGATTATAATTATTTTTTTATAAAGTAATCATATATTCTATAATGATGCAATTTACTAAAAATTTATCAATTTTTATAAATTTTAAGTTATTCTTTTGATTTTTGAAGTTTGAATTTTAATATATAAAAATGGACTTTTTAAGAGAATGATAAATTATTATTTTGTACTTGCAGTATTAAATTTGAAAAATATACATTAACCATTTATATATTATATTAAATAGCTCAGGATAATAGGTATCATGTCATATATGTAACGAGAATGGACATGACATAGCAAGTCGCTAGTATAACTAGCTCGCATAGGGGTATAATTATTTTATAAACTGATACGTATTTTTGTAAAAATATTTGCATATATATATATATATTTATATCAAACCTATCATGCTATTATCTTTTACAACTTATAAATTAGTATTTTGTAAATTATTAATTACTATTTAGTAAGTAATATATAAGTGAATAGATAAATTATAGTTTGAAAATTATTTTAATATGTGGGATATACTTTTTAAGTATTATTTATATATATTAGTTAATTCTTGTATATTATATATATATATTTATATAAATATTTAGACTCACAAGTTGGCTTGCGAGTCTTCGAGCCACCATATTAAAGCTCAAGCTCAATCCCAAATTCAAACAGTGTCGAGCTCGAGTTGACGCTCGCGAACTGACTTGGCTCAACCTACAAACCTAGTGAGAACACTCTTTGCCGACAGGCTCAAGGCTAATATTATTGACCCTGGTAGGAATACACCAATATACTTGATGTGGCTCGGGATCTTAGGTCTTGACCTCGAGCTGAATTTCTGAAGTTGACCTTGCTTTTGACCTCGACCTGGACTTGGATCCGCACAAGTGTTTTTGGGTCTCTGACCTGACCAAAAGAGCACACGTTAGGTTAGTTGAGATAGCCCTAAACTAAGGCTCTCCGATGCCTAAGTTAGTATATTGCTGAGGTCATCAAGTAAGCTCAAAGATAAAGACAAGAGCTCATATAAGAGTGAGTGAAGATGACATGACCTGGTACTGTGTGATTCCTTCCTTTTATAGGTGATCAACTGTTCTTGTCTATACGGATCATGGTAGTTACTGTGTGTCAGATCTTTAATTGATCGATGGCCTGCAATCTGGGTTATAATCGGAGGCAGTTTACTTCCACCGAGTTATGACCCGACCTAGATAAAAAGACACAGATCCTATCTTGTATAGGCATTTGACAAAAAATAGGGGCATAAGGGTCTTTCACTCTTTTTTCATTAATTATTATCATCATTAACTCCCCCACTTTCTAAGTGTATTGGATCTTTCCTCTTTTTTGGGGATGAACCTATATACTCTAGAAAATAGGCATTGGACTCCATCAGCTGTCCTATCGAATGCAGTCAATCTGGGCTGTTGATGCCACCTCCGGAGGTGAACCCTCACCTCTAGTTGTCTATAAATACCATTGGACTGCCCCATAACTTTATTTTATTTTCTTTCCTTTCATTGCTTCTTCCAGCTCTGCTAGATCTCGACCTCCAATTTCTCGAACCACTTCCTCGATATCAATCTCTTAGGTTTGTTTTCTTCTAGTTAAGATGAGATCGAGTTCCTCCTCCGAAAAAAGGCCTAGCCTTAGTCAGTTGGGATCAAGCGAAAGCATTTCCCCTTCCTCGAACTTCGAGAATGTGACCTCTTTTGAAATAATTCCTTTTATAGGTTCGACCACAATCCCGATTCCTGTCAAATCGTGGGATCCCGATCTATTAGTAGGCTCGCCCTAGGCTGGTCCTTCTTCTACCTTGGTGGATGAGTCATCCCACGACCCCGAGATGGACGAATATATTCTTGCTACCTCACCCTGGCTAGTTATAGTTCCCAAATTAGGGTCTCTAGTGGTCTCTGAGGTCAGGTCGAGGTTCTTTATTCCTCAAGAGTACGAAATAATTTTTTCTATAAATCAGATCGGATGTATCTCCCCCCTGATGGTTGTGCCACTTTCTCTATAAGCATGCTAGAAGGGGTTATGAGATTTCCCATTCCGATCCTATAGAAAACATCATGTTAGGGCTAGATGTTTGTCCTGCACAACTCATTCCTACTGCAATAAGACATATCCTCTGTTTCTTCATCATAATGACGTACTTCGGGGTCGATCCTTCCTTCACTCTTTTTTGGTCTTTCTATTCAATAATGACCTCGACCCAATCTGGGAAGCACTGGTTCTATTACCTTATTGTGAGGCCCATGTGTAAATTTTTAGGTAAGGTCCCCACTTCTTTAGGTCTTTGGAAAGAAAGGTTCATCTTTGTTCGAGCTCCTGCTAATCGTCCTTGGCGATTTAGATCTAATTGGAGGCATAGTAAGCTTAAGCCCTCCATGTCAGATGAGGTTCAGATGAGGTCACTTAGGGAGAAGGTTTCATAGATACCCTAATTGACCACTTGTATAAGGTTGGCGAGCTCCTAAAGGAGGAGGTCCTCAGGATCGCTGGCCTCTCGCCAGTTAATATCCAAGTTTGAAGAACTCTTCATGATGGTTCTTTCCTCTATTCACCTCTTTTTGTTCTCCTTTTGAGGGTTTGAGTGTTCAAGTTAGCAATTTCTTCGACGGAAGTGACGATCGCTTTCTTCCCCTTCGACCCCAAACTCTCCATTTTGAGCCTCTTTTTTAGAGACACATGATAGCATTCTCTCACCTCTTTCTGATCACAACATACCTCCCATATTCCTCTTTTCATTGGGAATTCCATTTTCAAATGGAAAATCGATGCTACAGCTTGAAATTGATTCAATCCAAGTCTTCCCAATACTATATTATATGCAAATAGGACATCCATTACTAGGAATTTTAGCATGAGAGTCCTCCGACAAGGTTCTATTCCCAATGAGACTAAGAGGTCTATAGTCCCAACAGACGTGACCTCGGCCCCTCCAAATCTTGTCAGAGGGGTGTACACAGGTGTGATTCTTGTGAGCATGAGCTCTATCTTTTTCAAGACCTCTAGAAATATTATATCCATAGAACTCTCATTGTCCACCAATACCTTATGCACAGAGAAATAGCTATGTCCATCGTGATGACTATGGGTCATTTTGCGGTCCAACGACCCCTTGAGAGTCCCTGCCATCAAAGGTGATTATGGGCTGGTCAGTAATATTCAGCACATGATTTATTTTTTTCTGATTTACTTAGTTCCTGATGAACCTGACATGTTTCTTTCTCGCACTATGAGAGTCTTCTGAGGTCGGACCTCCTACTATCATATATATGACCCCTCGCCGTGGCAAGTTATCCCCCATGGGGTTATTTGTAATTTCCTTGCCCTCGTCTTTCTGCTGTGGGACCTACTTCGGGATTGGGATCAATTTCTCTTCTTCACGTGCTCCTCTTCAGGCTTCTTCCCTTTGGACTTGAAGTCCTTGGCAATGAACTCCTTCAGGTACCCTTGTCTGATGAGCCTCTCTACTTTATCTTTTAGCTGAATGCAATCCTCAGTGTTGTGTCCTTGATCCTTGTGAAAAAGGCAATATTTATTCAAGTTTTATCTTGCCGGCATGTATCGCATCTTCCTCGGCCACTGCAATATCTTAGACCCCTCAATGGCCATAAGTACATAGGACATCTTGGCCTTGAGCGGGGCATAATGGTTGTACTTTCGGGGTGGAGAGCGATGATGATCATTTCAGATCGAGATTTGTGAGGCCCTGGATCTTTTTTAGATCTACGGGGGGCATTTTTGGTCCATTCGTGGTCCTTTATGGCATTGATCTCTTCCTCATAGATGTAACGCTAAGCCATCTCCATTAACTACTCTATGTCTTCGGAGGTTCCCTAGCAAGAGCCGAAGTTAGAGGTCTTTTTTTGAGCTTGTGGATGAGGATGCTCATGATCATGTCGATACGCAAGTCTTGCACCTCTAGCATATCATTGTTGAATCTATTCATGAACCCTCTCAAGGTCTCATCTTTCCTCTGCCGTATGGTCAATAGATACGTAGTTGACCTCTTAGACTTTTTCTTACTAGCAAACTGACACAGGAATTTACTTATGAGATGATCATATGACATAATAGTCCCGAGAACCTGCCCCATAAACTACTCTTGAGCTCTCCCACTCAACATCGTCACAAAGATCCTGGAGTTCATAGCATTAGACTATCCATACAGGTTCAAGATATTTTCAAAAGCCATTACATGTTTCCGCGTGTCCTTACTTCATCATACTTTGGCAGATTTGGGAGCTTAAAGTGTGAGGCCATTGACTCAGCCAATATTTCAGCGAAAAATGGTGAATTCCTTTTCTTCAATGCTGAGGTCCCTTTCTTCTTGAGTTCATCTATCTTTCTACTCAATTGTTCAACATGATCATTGATCTCATTAACCTCCTTCCTTGAGAGCGATGGTTGGGGTCTTTTATGGGTAGGGTTATCCCAATTCAATGTTAACAGCTCCAACCTCGACACTTCTTCTCTTCTGTAAATATTTGGTGGGTAACTTATCCTTTGCGCTGCTTTGCTTCCCACCTCATTCAAATCGAACATCTCTTCACCTCTTGAAATCCTCAAGCCTTGCACTCTTTCAGCTAGTGAAGGACCCAACCTCCTATCTTGAAACAAGGGTCGGTTCACTAACATGGGGGCCACTTGAACGGGAGCCATTGCTATTGCCCAGTTTCTACATTCATGCTTATCCCAGAACCTTTGGCTCATCTAAAAAACCAGCCATTCCAGACCCCCCAACTAAGTTGAACTATTTAAGCTCCACTGGGATCTTATGTCACTGTCTCTTGCTCCATTTTAGCTCGAGTGTTCTGAGGTATGGCAATAGAGAGAGGGTTGGGGGATGTGGGTGAGATGGTTGGCGAATGTGATATGAGCAATATGGGGATGGGAGTATCCATAGTTCATCCCGGAGTTTTGTCCATCACTAACTGCTTGCTCTCACAATCGATGAATCAAATCAGAGTTCCCACAGACGGCACCAATTGATGTGGCTCAAGATCTTGGGCCTCGACCTTGAGCTAAATTTTTGAAGTTGACCTTGCTTTTGACCTCAACCTCGACCTCGACCCGAATTCGCAAAAGTGTTTTTGGGTCTCTAACTTGACCACAATAGCACATGTTAGGTTAGCTGAGATAAGGCCCTTCGATGCCTAAGTTAGTGCATTGCTGAGGTGATCAAGTGAGCTCAAAGATAAAGACAAGAGTTGAGATGAGAGTGAGTGAAGATGACCTAACATGGTACTATGTGATTCCTTCATTTTATAGTCGATGAACTGTCCTTATCTGTACGAATCTTGGTGGTGTGTTACTGTGCATCAGATCTTTAATTGATTGATGGCCTACAATTCGAGTTATAACCCGGGATAGGTCGGGTTCCACCGAATCATGACCTGACCCAGATAAAAAGACGGGAATCTTTCCTGTATAGGTATTTTGACAAAAAATAGGGGCATAAGGATCTTTTACTCTTTCTTCATTAATTATTATCATCAATATTATATAGCCCGTTGAGCTATTAAGATAGTGAATAATGGAGTCTACAAGCTGTAGCATTCAGATGGCAGAGTGGTGCCTTGTACTTGCAATATTGCAAGCCTGTTAAAGTTATATATTTGAATAAATGCAACGGCTATTGCTTTAGTGCATTGGTTTTCTTAGATGAAGATATTCGCATTTTTCCCTTGTAGGCAGTAACAAAAATAACAATTATTGTTAACATTATGTCCTTATTTTTTCCCCTCCTATTTAAGTTAGTAAAAGTAGAAGGGAACTTACCACGCATGAGACTCCTTAAAGCTGAGAAGGGACTCTTAATGTTGAAAGATCACAGCTACTCGGGAGTGCCATATAATCCACTAGAGTCGCCAAATTTTTTCGAAAGGGTAGATACTAAATGTCTTGCTCTGACGAAAAATACAAAATAAACAAAAAGAAAAAGAGAATATATATAAGCAATTTCATAATAAGCAAAAAGAAAAAGTAAACGTGAATGCCAGAGTAAAGAAAGAACACAACTATATATACATATTCTATTACAAAAAGAAAATGGGGGAAATTACATTTTACCCTCATAAAAAAGGAAAAGAGCAAAAAAGACCCCTTATGAAAAAACAAATAGGAAACAAACCTCCTTGTGATTTTAAAAAATATACACACTGCCTTCCCTTATGATTTGCAGCAGTTTAGCCCTAATTTTAATATATAAAGACTATACAATCCCTAGTTATTTCATATATTTTCAATTTTATTTAAAAATTATTTTTAAATATATTTTTAATTTAATTAATTTATTTTTTTAAATATATTTTTATATATATTTTTTCATCTCTATCGTACCAAATTTTTTATTTTTAAATTTAAAAACTATTTTTAATTTTTTCATTTTCATCTTTCTAATTTATTCTACTTTTTTCATTTACATATACATATATATATATATTATATTCAAATATATAATATACTATAAATATAAATATAAAATATAATACATTATAATTATATAATATATTTATGTATGTATTTATATATAATATATATTAATAAATAAACATAAATATATAAATATATTATATTTACCTACCCCTCACTCCACCTTACCACCCCTATCCCTATCTTACCTGCCATGCCCGCCACTGCTCACATGCCTAGTCGTCGCTTGCAGGGGGCGGCCTTCCACGAGTGGCGGCCACGGCTGCTCCTTGCAGAGGTAGCCATGGCTGCTGCTCGCCGCCGCTCGAGGGGTGGGAGAGGGTTGGGAGGGTTGAGGACGGGCATGAGTTTTATATATATATATATTTATATATACAAATATATTTGACTATGTATAAATATGTCTATACTAACTATATATTTAATAAATATATACATATATATGTATGTATATAAATATATTTATATATTTTTTAATTTTTTTATAGGTAGAAGTAATTAGAGTCGTCAATTTTTTTCAATACATCAAACATTGATGTTTAGGGGCAAAATCGATATTTTATCGATTTAACAACAAAATATCAAGAACCAAACGCATTTACGGCGCGTGAATTACACTGTAGAATGCATGAGAATAATTTGCTACTTTTTTAAAAACATAGGGGGAAGGACAATGCCTATTTTTTTTTATAAGGGAGTTTTTTGCCATTTTTTACTTTCACATGGGGTAAAACCTAATTTGCCCAAAGAAAATGGCTAACAACCTCTAATGTTCAATAAATTAGTAAAGATAAGGAAATAAGAAGATCACTTTCCCTAAAAAAACCAATTCATGAAATCATACATATATGTCCTAAGCAGTGGGTAGAGCCAAGTTGCCACTTGCCTCATGAGGTAGTAGTGCCCTATATATTTTTCAATGCTAGCTAGAATCACCTTCGGTCCACTGCTACTTTAGTACGTAGGGCCTATGGCTATAGCCAACGAAACATCCTTCTAGAGCTCCAGAACAATGAAGTCTTCCTCCAGAAATTAGCTTAACTCACGCAGTGTACAAAGAATTAAAAAGGATATATGCTCTAGTGATCATAAATGAACATGCATGGATTGTCCATCACGACATCTAATGTCGAGGAGCCAGCTTTGAAATGAGTCACGAAATTAATCCTCCCTTATGCTCGCCAGCCACCAACGCATTGGTTGTCTTGAAATCGAGGTTATTACCATGAGAAACTCCCAGTCATAGTGACCCTTCAATTCATATAAATGAGTTCCTTGCTCATCTGCTCGCACTCTTGCTTTGCTTGCTTTTATTCTCTGTAGGCAAACCGCCACCTCCCGTAGTCAATTAAGCTTCGTGATACCCCTCTTTAATTAGCCACCTCTAGATGATAAACCTTGTTGTAATGGTGAACTGCTTGCTAGGCACAATACATTAGAGATATTTGAGAATATATATGCATTAAAGTAGTCAAATGAGAGACAAATATGCTAAGTTCACAAAGTCATAGAGAATGTAACTTAAAAAAACCACTTTTGCAGTAGTGAACTCATCGAACTATTTAAGATAAAAAAGATATTGACATTTATGGTCATGATCATTGATTATGGACCTACTCCTACAGCTTAATTAAGGGACTCTCGGACATATCCCAGAAGGACTTAATCCTCTCATAGTAATTCAACCCGTATCCCATGACCAACTCCTTGATAAGGACTCTCACTCAGACACTCATGACCCTCTTGGTAGTGCAATAGAATCGGAGAGGAGGAAGGACAAGTTGTTGAGAGGATGAGTGTTACCACAATGTGACAAGGAGATATAGACTGATCGGGAGGACTCTTGAAGTGCCCCTTCCACTATTCTTCCCAAATAGCTAATTGGCACCATGATGTGGCTCAAAATCTAAGGTCAAGACCTCAAACCTAATCTTCCAAAATTATCCCTATTTTGGTCCTCGACCTCGACCCAGATCTCGATCCGCACGAGTGATTATGGATCTCCGACCTGATCACAAGAATGCACGTTAGGCTAGCTGAGATTACCCTCAACTATGGCCTTCCAATACCTAAGTTAGTTCGGTACTGAGGTGATCATCTGTGAGCTCAAAGTAAGGATAAGAACCCAAGTAAAAGTGAGTAAAGATAACTTGACCTAGTACTGTGTGTTTCTTCCCCTTTATGGTTGCTAAACTGTCCTTGTCTATAATGATGGAGGCGGCAAGTTACTGTGCGTCAAATCCTCGATTGATCAATGGCCCATAAATTAGGTCATGTATCGGATCGGGTCAGGCTTATCCTGGTCATGACATGACCTGAATAAAAGGATGCGGATCCTATCCTGTTTGGACATTTTGGTTAAAACCCAAGGATAGAATGGTCTTTCACCATATCTTTATTAATTATCACTATTATTAGCTCCTTCACTTTCGATGTGCATTGGTTCGATTCTCTGTTGTGGGGAATAAACCTATACACTATTGAAAGTAGGCGCTGATCCATCTCAACCGTCCAATTAGGTGCTTCCAATCTGGACTATCAATGCTGCCTCGACAAGCGAACCATCTCATCCCATATCTATCAATACCTCGGGACTGCCCCACAACTTCATTTCACTTTTCCTTCTATATTGTTTCCTCACGTGCAGCTAGACCTTGAACCTAAGCTCCCCATCCCTCTATCAAGATCTTGATTTTATAAGTCTATTTTTCAGTAATAATGAGCTCGATCTCGAGTTCCTCATCTAAAAAGATTTGCAGCCTCAGTTAGTTGGGGTTGAGCGAAAGTGTCTCCCCCTTCTTAAGTTCGAAGGATGTGACCTCACTCCAAATTATTCCTTTCCAAGGCTTGACCCTGACCCCACCTTCCGCCGCTCTGATATATCTTGAGCCCGAAGTGGGTTTTCCCTTCGTTGATTCACCATCTACATTGGGGGGAGAACCTTCTGAGGATTCGAATACCATGGAGTACATCATTGCCACGTCCTCGTGGCTAGCTATCGTCCTAAAGCTTGGATCCCTTGTAATCTCGAAGGTCAGGTCCAATTATTCATACCTCCTGAATATGAAATTATTTTCCAAATAAATAAGATAGGATGCATCTATCCCCAAATAGCTGTGCCACTTTCTCAATAGGCATGCTGGAAAGGGGTATGAGATTCCCGATGCCCGACCTCATAGAGAACATCATTCTTGGCTTAGATATTTGCCTAGCTTAGCTGATTTCCAACGCCATAAAGCACATTCTCTATTTTTTATTGTAATGTCTCACCTTGGGTCGAGCCATCTTTTGTACACTTTTGGTCCTTATACTCAATAAAGACCTCGATCCGAACCGAGGAGCGTGGGTTTTACTACCTCACCACGCGATCCGTGTGTATATTTTTAGATAAAGTCCTTACTTCCCTAGGTCCTTAGAAGTAGCATTTTCTCTTTATTCGAGCTCCTTCCAATCATCCATGGCAGTTTAGGTCCTACTGGAGGCACAACAAACTAAAAATCTCTGGGTCTACTGAGGTCACTTAGGGTGAGAATTTTGTGGATTCCCTAACTAGTCACTTATACAAGGTTAGTGAGCTCTTGAAAGAAGAGGTTCTCAAGATCGCTGGCCTCTCGCCAACCAATATCTAAGTTCACAGAACCCTCCAAGACGATTCTTGCTGTTATTAATTCCTTTATCTTCTTTTACTTAACGCATTGAGCTCGAGGTCTAATATCTCTTTTTTTATTTTGTTTCAGTCATGTCGAGCAAAAATCTCGGCATAATTAACAAAATGAAGACGCAGAAGGAAGCCTTGTTGGCAAAGGCTCAATCATCTGGGCTTATGTCAGGCTCTGCTTCCCCCGTTATTACCTGGACCCCGAGCTAACCCCTTAGCACGTTGGTTCAGCTTATAGAGGTAGAGCAGCCCTTACCAATCACTTAAGTCCCCATGGTCGAGGTCATCGTACGAGTCCTCAAGGTTACTTCTACAGCGAAAGATACTCTTGAAAGCAAGGGAAGAAACATAAACAAGACTCTAAGAGCAAGAGCCTAAAGCTCTCATCCCTGTGCCATTCAAGCAGAAGCAAGGGTAAGGGCTCTAGTGGGAGCCACTCGGAGAAAAAGGTGCGATCTTAGCCCAACCTTGCCCTCGTCTCACCCCGCGACCTCGATATCATTGCACGCCATGAGGCCTTGTTGAATGATGCATGTAAGAGTTACAAGACTACTAATACAACATTTACCAATGACTCTTCACACCACCTCTGATCCCCAATTGGCATGTCACAAACCAATGCATAATACTCTAATCCCGTCCTGGAGAGATCTCCTTTGAGCGAAATGTCACAGACCAAAGCACAGTACTCTAATCCCGACCTGGAGAGACCTCATTCAAGCTCTATAAAGATGTATGATGACCCAGGATCAAGCTTTCTTGGACTATATGAACTTCACCAAGATCGAGGAACATGGTGCCCACGCTATGATGCAAGTAAGTCTCTTATCGCTATCCCCTTCATACTTATGAACTTTCTTCTAAATGTCACTTGCTCCTAAACTTAAATCTTTCCTGCATAGAATGATCTCTATGCACCAGCTCGCCTTGCATTGTTCCTAATGGAGAAACTGCTTCATGACCCGGGACAATGAGGTCATGGAGCTTAAAATGGCCAAAGAAGAACTCAAGGCCAATCTGAAATCAACTTAGGAGTCTATTGACAGTAAGCTCGCCTCACATAAAGAGGAATTGGCCAATCAAGATCAAAAGATTAAGGATCTGGAGCAGAATTATCAAAAATGAAGAAGTCCTTGGCCTTGAATAATGAGGTGTCCTATGAGGAGGGATGATCGAAGGGTTGCAAGGAGTTCGAGAACTCTTCTGAGTTTAAGTAGTTTATCCAGAATACCAGGATGATTGGAGCTTAAGCCTTTCCGAGGTTCGGCACATTTGAGTCTATGGTGGATGAAAAGACAGTTGAATATGCCTACATGAGTTTCCTAAAGTGCTAGGCTCAGCTGAAGAAACTAGGCGGGATCATGGAGGGGTTCAACTTTGAATAGCTAGATCCTACCAAAGATGTAGACTTGAAAGATTATCCCACTGGTGGCCTCGAGAATGAACAAAAGGAACCTGAAGATGAATTCGTCTTCCTCGCTCTGGTGAAGGAGGTAAAGGCCCTTCAACTTGCAGCTGAAGAGCGCGAGATCTAGTCCAGGCTCATACTGGAGCTGGGGGTTCAACATAGCGAGCTTTGATCTCACAGACTTGTTGTTTCGTAGTAGTAGTTTTTTCTCTTTTTTTGGTATTGGTTAAGGGCCCTTTTGATTTGTTTCTCTTGTATTGTGAACCTGAACCGCTAAATCCATGTAACTGAACTTTGATTCAATGAAGTACAATTTCCTTTCCTCAACTAAAGTGTCAGAGTTCATATCTAAATTTATTCATTTTTTCAAGGCTTTTTCAAGAAGTTTTTAGCACAAGTGCCTCGATTTTTTGTAGCGCCATATTAGATCCCGATCCCACTGACTTGGGATTTTATTGGAGTTAAGGATCTTACTCAGATCCTGTATTAGATCTCGATCCGATAAACTTGGGATCTCCTTGGAGCTAAGGATCATGCTCATATCCTATATTAGATCTCGATCCCCTAGAGTTGGGATCCTCATGGAGTTAAGGATATTACTCAGATCCTGTATTAGATCTTGATCCCATCGACTTGGGATATCTTTGGAGCCAAGGATCTTGCTCAGATCCTGTATAAGAACTCTATCCCCTAGACTTAGGATCTTCTTGGAGCCAAGGATCTTGCTCAGATCCTGCATAAGATCTCGATCCCATAGACTTGGGATCTTCTTGGAGTTAAGGATCTTACTCACATCCTATATTAGATCTTGATCCTATTCACTTGGGATCTTCTTGGAGTTAAGTATCTTACTCAGATCCTGTATTAGATCTCGATAATCTCCTTGGAGCCAAGGATCTTGCTCAAATTTTGTATAAGATCTCGATCCCCTTGACTTGGGACCTCTTTGGAGTTAAGGATCTTGCTCAGATCCTATTGTAAACATATTAAATGTTTGACCAATTGAGAAGTGACACATGTAAAATAATATATTAAATATTAATTTAAAATTTTCTATTTAAATTTTGAGATGTATTAAATTTAATTTCAGAAGATAAATAGTTATTTTTAATTAATAATTTAGTATTTATTTTATATTCAAATCAAGCATTTACACGTGTCGAAGATGGAGTGTCTGTATCTATAGACCAATCAAATCAAAGATATCTGATATTGATATTATCTTTTGATGTTTGATACCATCAAATCAAATATATTTAATATTATCTCTTGATATTTGATATTCTTTTATCAAAGAGATAATTGTTGAAGGAGTTCAAGTTAATCTAAAAGTTTTCCATCAAGTACCTATATAAAGAGGTGATTCCAGCTCATTTGACACAACACAAAATTCCAGCAGACAAAAGAAACTCTGAAGGAGTCCAACAATTCTCTCAAGCAAATTGAAGGAGATCCAAGACGTTCAAGGCGTTATTCGAGGAACTCATATATTTCTAGCATTTGATTTGAGATTAAGGTATGAAGCCCTTGAATTGGCGTTAGTTTTATTCAAGGAAATTAATGACATTCAAGGCATTCTTCGAGGAACTCATATATTTCTAGCATTTGATTCGAGACTAAGGTGCGAAGCCCTCAAATTGACATTATTTTTATTCAAGGAGATCCACAACGTTCAAGGCATTCTTCGCAGAACTCATATATTTCTAGCGTCAAGATTAAGGTATGAAGCCCTCGAATTGGCATTATTCTATTCAAATCAAATTTAAAGGAGATTCTTGGCGTTTAAGGCTTTTTTTGTAGAGCTCATTAAATTTAAGATTATATTTGGAAGGGAAGAATCAGAGGAATAGAACAGAGATAGAATCCACAATTGATTGATTGATTTTAATTTTAATTTTATTTATATGATTTTTCTTGTTTTGTAATTTTAATTTTTCCAAACAAGAAATTTATTTTTACAAATTTTGGCACGCCCAGTGGGATTATCTTTATCTCTCATCTCTTTCATTCATCAAAATTGAAGTATCATGGCTACCAACAAGACTGCTACATTGAAAATGACTACTTCAAATTCTACAAATGCCAGAGTAAGAAGTGTTGGCGTCACTACAAGGAGTATCCAAAAAATCGCAATCATCTTTGGAGGTAAATCCTTCACTTGAAGTTGTGGAAAAGACATTATTGCATGCTATTGATACTAATGAAGGTGGTGGAGAGCATCCACTCATCGCTCAACCTTAAGTTCCTCAAGCATAGCGCCAGTGATGGTGACAAGTGCTACAACTTTGGAGGAAAAAATTGCTAATTGATGGAGATTATTGAAGGACTAACAAAACATGTCCAAGAGCACGATTCTCGAATCTCTAAGTTAATGAACAGGGTGGATAATGCTAAGATTAGTCGCTTGATGGAGAAACAAATAGAGGATCAAGATGAAGGCTAAACATCCACAAAGAGACAACCAATTGAAATTGAAAAGCTTTCAACAAAGAAACTGCAAGTTTCCACCGATGGACTAATTGCTATTGACCAGCTGAGGGAGTTTATCATGGGAACTATCAAAGACAAGTTTGAAGAAAGCTTTAAGTCATTTATGACTTATTCCAAGCTATATACTCAAAGGATTGACAACTTAACGGTGCCGACTGGTTATCAGCCACCAAAGTTTCAACAATTTTATGGCAAAGGCAATCCAAAACAACATGTGGCTCATTTCATTGAAACTTTAATAATATTGGGACGTATGGAGATCACCTAGTTAAGCAGTTTGTTCAATCTTTGAAAAGTAATGCTTTTGATTGGTACACTAACCTAGAAGCATGCTCAATTGATAGCTGGGGGCAATTGGAGCAAGAATTTCTCAATCGCTTTTATAGTACTCGAAGGAAAATCAATATATTGAACTTACAAATTCTCGCCAATGGAAAAAAGAACTAGTCAACTATATCAATCGCTAGAGAAACTTAAACCTTAATTACAAAGACTGATTGTTTGAGGCTTTAGCCATCGAGATGTGCATTTAAGGGATGCATTGGGGACTCTGATATATTCTACAAGGAATTCAGCCCAAAACGTTTGAAGAGTTAGCTATGGCGTTAAGCATATTTGCTAGCGGAGTAGAAGGGCCGCCAATTCAGGAGCCTCGTAAGTCTAAGGAAAAGCAAGAATTCAAGAAAGAGGGCAAACCTCTTCCTAAGGAACAAAGTAAAGAAGCTATAGCGGTAAATGCAACAGCCATCAAGTTTCGTACAAAGGATGAAAAGAAGGATGTCTCCCAAGAAATAGGACAAAGAAAACTAACTTTAAAGGAGATGCAGGCTAAGGCATACCCATTCCTCGATTCTGATGTCTCTGGAATATTTGATGATTTGCTAAATGCAAATCTCATTGAATTACCTGAAATGAAGCAACCTGAAGAAGCTGGGAAAATTGATGACCCAAAGTATTGCAAGTACCATAAGTTGGTGGGTCACCCAATCTATGACTGCTTCGTATTCAAAGATAAGATGATGCAATTGGCTCGATAAGGGAAAATCTCACTTGAAGAGGATAATGCTGCCTCAAATCATGCTACTATCGAGATTAAAAAGGATGTACTTGGTGATCACGGCAGTAACATTGCGTGCTACATGATAAGTGAAGAAAATATCTCATCTAGTTAAGCATGTTTATCTGATGAAGAAAATCATGATGTGACTGAGGAGTGCATATTGAGAATGACTTTCACTGATGAAGACTTGTTGCTTGGCTCCAAGCCCCATAATAGGCCACTGTTTGTAACTGGCTATGCTCGTGAGCATAAAATAAATAGAATTTTGATTGATGGAAGCTCTACAGTCAATATCTTGCCATTGTATGTGCTAAACGATTTAGGAATCTCCACAGATGAATTGACAAACAGTCGTCTGATGTCCAAGGGTTTAATTAAGGGGGGCAATGGCTCTTGGAATAATAAGGCTAAAGCTATTAATGGACGATATGTTGTCAATGACATTGTTTCATGTCATAGACGCTAAGACATCATACAATATACTTCTAGGCCGACCTTGGCTATATGAAAATGGTGAAATTCCCTCTACTTGGCACCAATGTTTTAAGTATTATTGAGAAGGTGTGGTGAAGAAAGTGCTTGGAGATGGCAAACCTTTCACTGAAGCTTAATCACACTTAGCAGATATGAAATACTACACTGAATGTATGAAAACTGTCAAGGCTAAAGAACAAGAAGAATCTAAGCAACAAGATGATCTTGATGGAAGAAACAAGGTTAAAGACTTGACTCTAGCATACAACAGTAAAGATCACATAAAAAGAGAGTTACATATGGTAGGATCTGAATTATTGAAAGAATTGACATTTCCTCTAACCAAGCTTGATGTGAAAAATCCATCCCTTCAGCCACTGAAAAGGTTTGTTTGTTGGAATAGTATCCGGCAAGTCAATTAGATTGGCCTTGTAAAACTATTTCCTTGTAATACAATCTTGATTGAATGATATTCTTTATATGGCCATCTTTATCTTATGCTATTTATTACTTCACTTGTATTTGGATGAAGCCCTTAGATCACTCTTAACTGTGGGACTTAGTTTGATGACCATAGAATAAGTCTCACACGATCGTGATCTTAAATCTTCTAGATCCGGATAGACTTGCATTAACGATATATGAATCCAAGAGTTGGATATTGCTCTGTTCTATGAGCAACCGTATGAGATATGAGTGCATGTTAGTGGGTGCTTGTTAGAGAACAAAGCACTGAAGGCCCATCGGAGAATCCACTAGATAGCTGTAGTGGTTAGTCAGTAGTGGCAAATTCTCCAGCTAACGCTAGTGCATATTATTAGTCCTCTGACTTGAGGATCCATGGTAACCTTGTGTTTGGTCCTCATGATTTGATTCTTCTTTGACCACTTAGTGGGTCTTTTGGGTTGATGTTGGGTATGAGCTACTTGGCATGGTGGTTTGTGAGATCTAAGAAGTAATCAACTCTTTGCTTTTGTAAAGGGCGAGTGTATCTCCTATGTATTCTATAATAATCGATTCCAAGAAATCCTTGCGCAAGGTGGTGTGATAATTTAGAAAAGGAGTTTTCCAAAGATGAAGTCACACAAGAGAATCGAACATTGGGAATAGAGACATAGTATCGAAGCTATTAGGGAGCCGACAAATATCTTATCGTAGGCCTCTTTTGGGAGATAGGAGACGGAAGGATCATATTTGCATGGTAAGCATAGAGCTATAATGGTTCTCCAAAACATTCATTTTGGCCAATTAGTTGGGCTCCATGGGCTTGAGGTTGGGCATCGACCATGGAGATTAGGTACTCTTCAATTAATGAGATTAATTGAATCGAGTCGATTAGTTTAAAAGTGTTTTAAACTAAAATGAATATATGATATTCAAAAGTCACAAGGAGTTGTGAGCCCATGTCCAATAAATGGTAGAACCTATTGGATCACACACAAAATCCAATTAGCTTCCTAGTTGATGGAGCAATTTTCTAAGAGTTAGAGAATTCTCTTAGTGGACTGATTTTTGAGGTATCTAATTTAAAGGTCAATTTTGACTTGATTAATTTTAAGTGTTAAATTAATCAATTAATTTAAAAGGTTAAATTAGGCCAATAATTAAGGAGTTCATTATTTGGTGCCAAAGTGACCATCAATTGGTCAAGTTAAGTAAGATGCTCATAAAATTCAAATTACATTTGAATTTGCATTTGCCACCTTGGCAATGCAAGTTGGCCGCCCAACTTGAGAAAGGTGTGATGCCAACTTGGCATCACACCAACCTCACCCTATATATAGATATAGTGGGTGTGAGGATAGGTCATTGCTGAAAGTGTGAAAGGATTAGATTCTTTTCACAATTCCCTCCAAAACACCTTGCAAGTATTGCATTCATATGTTGAAAGTTTTGCTCTCTTCTTCTTCTTCCCTACCTTAAATCAGCCTCTGCCATTGTCATTCTCCTCCCTTATTCTAGCTTATAGTGAGGAGATTTTGGAAGTTTCAATTGGTATGTGGATCATATCAATAGAGGGGAACAAGTTAGTTTGCTATGGTTTGGAGATCCACTTAAGCAGAGCACCGATTTGGTGAATTTTTCTAGGGAGATTTAGAAACCTTTTTGATCTAATTTTTTATTATATTTCCTCCAAGGTTTTGAGAGGTTACAGTATTTTTTTTCATGAATTTTGGAGGAGTTTTAACGAGGTTAAAAATCGTTCCCTTCATGCTGCGCGGTTTCTGACATATTCTAGATTGGTGAAAGGTTCACCACTTTCTCATTGGAAATTAGCATTTCAAGGTAACACTCTATCTAAATCTAGATTATAGGCATGGTTTAATCCTTGCTTTGTTGTAAGCACTAGTTTATTTAAGCTTTTGAAGTTTTATAATTGGATCCTAGTGCCTTACTTGCTTTCAAGTGGTATCGGAGCATAAATCATGCTTAGATTTGGATTTTTTGTTTGATGATTAATACATGTGATGGATTGATCATAATCACCAAATTCTTGATTCATATGATGGATTGGAGTGTTTGGATGATGTTGTGTGTGGCTCCTTGATTGATGAATTGAAAGCATGCTAATATATGTTTTAAGTGTTGATTCATATGATTAGTATGTTTTAATTCATAGCTATTAATGTTGAATGTTGATTTAGCATTAATTAATGTTATATGTTGATATAGTATGTTAATGATTGGCTAAAATAGTTTTGGTCATTTTTGGATCCAATGTGATTGGAGTTTTGTTGGAGATTTTTTAAGAATGCGATTCTTACTTAACTTGATTTTTGAAGCTTGATTGAGCACTTAAATTTTCAGTTTTAAAGTGTGTTTTAGATCTGAAAATTGGTCCATAATGTGTGATTTAATGTTTAGAAAGAGTTTTAGAATTTTTGGTGCACAAAAGTTGAGCTAAAAATCGACTTGACTAGCTTTTACCCCGAAACATGGGTTGCTGGCCAGCCTTGGCGCAAGCTGGTAGGGCAGTGGCCGAGAGCCAATGCCTAGCTACGCGCATGGTACGGCCAGCAGTGCCCTGTTATGGGTTGGGCATGTTTTGAGCTTGATTTTTAGCTCCTTTAGTCGCTCGAAATGATGTTAAATCATGTGTTATGGATGCACAAATGCTGTGCAAGTTCTCAATATTATGTTTGTCAATTTTCAAGCTCCTTAAATCTTGTTAAAGTCACTCTCCAAATGTTGCATAGGTGTTATGCATGTCCAATTATTTGTTAATTTGATTAGCATTTAATTGTTGGAATTAATTGTTAATTCTAGATTTGTTTATTGTTCATTTAATTGTTGAATGGATGATGAATGAATGGGGATGATCGTGAGCCTTTAATATTGATTTTATTTATTTTAAGTTGTTGAAATGGGTTGTATTAAATTGGGGCTTGCATGCCTCTTTATTTCTACCTTGTAAATGTTATGAGAGTAGAATCACTAGGAGTGAGGATTTCTTTCTCATGTAAAAATTACATGGAGCAAAGGAGACCTTGGAGGCATGGACACTTTTGAAGATCCATGAATGTATGTGATACACTCATGTAATAACTAGATTTAATCAACCCACCTAAAACCAACTAAGTGACCACCTATGGCTCTAAGTGCACCACTTGGTTAGGCTCATAGTCATCCCACCCTATGCTTTCCATATCCTATTGATGTATGAGATGCATGGTTAGGATATAGAAAACCTAAATAAGAAGATAAAAATGATGAGATCCTTGCAAGCAAAAGTCCTCCACTTAGAATGTCTAAGTGCCTTCAAATATTAAGTCGAAATGCATATAAATTAAAAGAGTTTTGATTAATCCAAGCCTTCTACCAATAGTATGTGGCATGACGATGGTACTATTATTTATGTGATGTCTCACGAGTTGTGGGTCACACTTATAATGGAAAGCTATGACCATATACTTCGCATATGATGCACCTTTGATTTAAGAATACCCATGCATTGTCACACGAGTCGTGGTGCCCATCTTGAATCAAAGCTTAATTGGTAGGTTCAACTTAACACCTATTAGTGTGGATGTCTCACTAGTCATGGGTCCACAAGAAAAGTGAGACAAAATGTATCAAGAGTTGCATGAGATGCAATTAGCAAAAGTTGCTTACCTTTCAATTATTTGTGGATGTCTCACGAGTCATGGGTCTACTTGCAAGTCCTTGGGTTCTTGATTCTCACTAGGAAATATGATTTCTCGAATTCTTCTTGGGGGTGAAGAATTTGATAAAATAGTGGGAGGAAAACATACTTGAAAGACTATGAACATGTTTTTAAATATCAAATCCAAACACATGCTTATACTCTTTTTTTTGTCTCTTGTAGATTTTTGAATTTTTCAATCAAAATGGCTAAAAATCCACTCGTATCAATTTTGGAAACCAATAAACTCATCAGGCCTAGCTTCCAAGATTGGTTGAGAAACCTTAAAATAATTCTTGACTCTGAAAAGCAGACTTACGTCCTTGATCAAAGTCCCGTGGACACATTTGGTGATGATGTCACTTACCATCAACGTGAAATGTTCGCAAAATTTGTAGATGATGATCTACAAGTTAGATGTGTCATGATGGCCTCCATGTCTAGTGAGCTCCAAAAGTCTCATGAGCACATGAACTATGCTCGAGAGATCTATGTATACTTATAAGAGTTGTATGGTGTACAAAATAGACACGAAAGGTTCGCTTTGTCCAAGGAGCTCTTTATGACAAAGATGAGTGAAGGGTCCAACGTCCATGATGACAGCTTCAAGATGATTGGACTTATCAAGAATCTTGGACAATTATATGTGGTAATGGACAATGACATTTACGTGGATTTGATCCTACAGTCATTACCACCGTTTTGTGACCAATTCGTTATGAACTTCAGTATGTCCAAGCAAGAAGTAACAATTAATGAGTTGGTCAATATGCTTATGACCGTGGAGGCAACTATGAGAAAGGAGAAGTCCCAAATGCTTGCATCCTCCTCCAAGTCGAAGGGCCCTAGGGGTCCTAGAAAGGGAGGTAAAAGGAAGAAGAGTTCTTCGTCAAAAGGGAAGCAACCCGAGAAGAGTTTTGGGAGGGTTAAGAAGAAGGCTAAAACCGAAGCTAGTTGTTTCCATTATGGTGAGAAGGGGCATTAGAAGAGAAATTGCAAAGCTTACCTTGCAACCTTTGAGAAGGGTATGTACTTTATTGAAGTGCACATGATGACTAATTCTTCCACATAGGTATTTGAAACTACATGCGGTTCTCACTTTTGTAATTCGTTATAGGGGATGGACAGAAGAAAGAGTCTCGTGAAGAGGATATCCTCCGCTTAGGAAACAGAGCAAAAGTTGAGGCCACTTTCCAAGGTGTCATCAAGTTGGACTTGGGGAATACTTGCATTGTACTTGATCCCATTTATTATGTACCCCATGTTGTTAAGAACATTATTTCAGTACCCGTTCTTGATAATGAAGGATTTGATTTTTTTGTATCGAATGGGATGTTGAAAGCATTAAAGAATGGTCCTTTAATTGCTAAAAGTACATTAATTAATGGAGGGTACATACTTGATTCTCAACCTTCACTAATGCATATTCAATCAAGTAAAAGAAAGTTAAATAACCAAGAAGATGCCAGTTTATAGCATGCAAGACTTCAACATATTTCTAAAAATAGGATAAACAAGTTAAAAGCTCTCAAAGTACTAAATGTTAATGGCATTGAGGATCTTCCTACTTGTGAATCTTGTTTAAAAGGAAAAATGACCAAGGCTCCCTTTGTAGGACAAACGGAGCTCTCCATAAGTCTCTTGGATTTGATCCATACGGACGTTTGTAGACCACTAAGAGTTAGTGGGATAGGAGGCTATTCCCACTTCATCACCTTCACTGATGACTATAGTCAATTCGGACACATGTTTCTTATGAACAACAAGTCCAAAACCTTTGAAAAGTTAAAAAATATAGGAGTGAAGTGGAAAAGTAATATGGGCTAAGTATTAAAGCTCTTCGATTGAATCAAGAGGGTAGAATACTTGAGCACCAAATTCTTGGATTATCTAAAAGAGAATGGGATTCTCTCTCAATGGACTCCACCCAGCACACCTCAACATAATAGAGTAGCCGAGAGGAGAAATTGTACCTTGTTGGACATAGTGCATTCCATGATGAGCTTTTTTGATGTGCCCATATCATTTTAGGGATACGTCTTATTAACGGCGGGGAAGCTACTAAGTATTGTACCTTCAAAGTGAGTGCCCAAAATACCATATGAGATATGGCATGGCAAAGCACCCTCTTACCAATATCTTAAGGTTTGGGGATCTTCCACCTACATGAAACAAATAGTAGGAGATAAGCTGGATAGTAGATCCACTTTGTGCAAGTTTGTGGGACACCCTAGAGAGTCTATAGGTTACTATTTCTATGATCCCTCGAAACAAAATGTGTTTGTTTCGAGGAACGCCACCTTCTTGGAAAGGCAATTTCTAGTAGATAGAAATGGCGTTGTCGTTGAACTTGATGAAGTTCAAGATGATCAAGAAATTCCACAAGCGATGGAAATAAATGAGCAACAAGAGCCTCACACACAACCTCTAAGAAGGTCATACCGAATCAAGAAACAACATGAAAGGTTCAGATTCTTTCATGAAATGGGCTAATTGGATAGTGATCCGAAAACTTATGAGGAAGCTATGTTGGACATAGATTCGGGACATTGACTTAAAGCTATAAGATCCAAAATGAACTCCATGTACTCAAACAAAGTATGAACTTTGGTAGATCCACCAAAGGGAATAGTTGTTGCAAGTGGATCTATAAGCAAAAGCTTGAGTAGATGGAGAAGTAGTGACTTTTAAGGCGCGAATAGTGGCAAAGGGTTATACTTAAAGACCCGGTATCGATTTTGAGGAAACCTTTTCACCAGTCGTAATGCCTAAGTCCATTCGGATTCTACTTGCCATAGCCACATATTATGATTTTGAGATTTGTCAAATAAATGTTAAAACCATTTTCCTCAATGGAGATATTGAAGAAGAAATCTTTATAGAGCAACCACAAGGTTTTACATCCGAGGGGAGTGAGCAAAAAGTTTGCAAACTCCAGAGATCTATTTATGGACTCAAACAAGTGTCCCGAAGATGGAACATACGTTTTGACAAAATGGTCAAATTGTTTGGCTTTGTCAAAAATGTGTATGAACCATGTGTGAATAAGAAGGCTAGTGGGAGTAGTGTATAGTTTATTGTGCTTTATGTCGATGACATCCTTCTCATTAGGAATGAGGTAGGAATGTTAGAGTGTACTAAAGTGTGGTTATCTATACAATTATTCATGAAGGATTTGGGAGAAGCATCCTATGTATTGGGAATATGTATTTATAGAGATAGATTTAAGATAATGCTGAAGCTATCCTAAACCCTGTACATTGACAAGATACTACAGGGTTTAGTATGGAAGAATCCAAGAAGGGATTTCTTCCTATGTGACATGGCATTCGTCTCTCCAAGTCTATAGCCCCCAAGATAGAGGAAAAGAAATAAAGGATGTCCCATATACCTTATGTCTTCACTATTGGTAACATAATGTATGCAGTTTAATGAACAAGACCGAATGTGGCACACTCGCTAAGTGTTAGGAGTAGGTTCCAATCCAACCCTGGTGAGAGTCATTGGATAGCTGTAAATGTAATCCTCAAGTACTTGAGAAGAACTAAGGGCTTATTTTTGGTATACGACAATGGAGAATTGAAACTAGAGAGGTTTTCGGATTCAAATTTCCAATCCAATGTAGATGACCTAAAATCTACCTCTGGATTTATATTTTGCCTTAGTAGTGGCGCGATGAGTTGGAAGAGTTCCAAGTAAGACACCACGGTTGATTCTACCATGGAGGCAGAATATATTGTAGCTTTGGAAGCTGGAAAGAAAGTTGTTTAGATGAAAAACTTCATTTAAGAGTTGAATATAGTGCCAAGCATTGCTGAGCCAGTGGTTGTCTATTGTGACAACAATGGGGCAGTGGCACAAGCCAAAAAGCCAAGATCTCATCAGAAATCCAAGAACATTTTGAGGTGATATGATTTGATCCAGGAAATCTTTGATAGAGGCGACATCTAAGTGGAGAGAATTGCATGTAAAGAGAATATAGCATATCCACTAACAAAACCCTTAATGCAGAAGTCTTTGAAGAACATCTTGAGAAAATGGATCTCAAGGCTATGGGCAATTGGCTTTGAGGCAATCGAGAGATTATTGGAATAGAGCCCAACAAGCCAATTAGATTGACTTTGTAAAACTATTTCCTTATAATACAATCTTGATTGAATGATATTTTTTATATGGCCATCTTCATCTTATGCTCTTTATTACTTCACTTGCATTTGAATGAAGCCTTTAGATCACTCTTGACCGTGGGACTTGGTTTGATGACCATAGAATAAATCTCACACGATCGTGATCTTAAATCTTCCAAGTTATAGGATCTTACGAGACGGGCCATCTAAGATTCGGATAGACTTGTACTAACGATGCATAAATCCAAAAGTTGGATGTTACTCAATTCCATGAGCAACCATATGAGATATGGGTGCATGTTAGTGGGTGCTTATTAGAGAATAAGGCACTGAAGGCCCACCAAAGAATCCACTAGATAGCGGTAGTGGCAAATTCTCTAGCTTACGCTAGTGCATATTATTAGTCCTCTGATCTGAGGATCCATGATAACCTTATGTCTGGTCTTTATGCTTTGACTCTTCGTTGACCACTTAGTGGTTCTTTTGGGTTGAGGTTGGGTATAAGCTACTTGGCATGGGGGTTTATGAGATCCAAGATCGAATGCGACTCTCGCTTTTGTAAAGGACGAGTACATCTCCTATGTATTTTATAATATCGATTCCAAAACATCCTTGCGCAAGGTGGTATGATAATTTGGAAAAGGAGTTTTCCAAAGATGAGGTCACACAAGGGAATCAAACATTGGGAATAGAGACATAGTATCGAGGCTATTAGGGAGCCAACAAATATCTGCCCTAGGCCTCTTTCGAGAGATAGACGAATGAAGGACCGTATTTGCATAGGAAGCGTAGAGCTATAATGGTTCTCCAAAACATTTATTTTGGCAATTAGTTGGGCTCCATAGGCTTGATATTGGCCATCGACCATGGAGATTGGGTATTTTTCAATTAATGAGATTGATTGAATTGAGTCGATTAATTTAAAAGTGTTTTAAACTAAAATGAATATATGATATTCAAAAGTCATAAGGAGTTGTGAGCTCATGTCCAATGAATTGTAGAACCTATTGGGTCACATACAAAAGCCAATTAGCTTCCTAGTTGATGGAGCAATTTTCTAAGACTTAGAGAATTTCTCCTAGTGGACTGATTTTTGAGGTATCCAATTTAAAGGTCAATTTTGACTTGATTAATTTAAGTGTTAAATTAATCAATTAATTTAAAATGTTAAATTAGACCAGTAATTAAGGAGTTAATTATTTGGTGCCAAAGTTATCATCAATTGGTCAAGTTAACTAAAGAGTTAAGTTAACAAAATTAAGCTTAAAAGTTAAACTTGTTTGACTTAAGAGTTAAGTCAAAGGTTAATTAATTAAATTAAAGTGTTTAATTTAATTAATGGGAAGAATACATTTTTGAGGGAAAATTCAAATGAAATGTTCATTTGAATTAGCATTTTAATTAGCTTGAAATTAGATTTCAAATATAATTAAGATGCACATGAAATTTAAATTAGATTTGAATTTGCATTTGCCACCTTGGCAATGCAAGTTGGCCACCCACCTTGAGAAAGGTGTGATGCCAACTTGGCATCACACCAAACTCACCCTATATATAGATATAGTGGGTGTGAGGATAGGTCATTGTTGAAAGTGTGAAAGAATTAGATTCTTTTCACAATTCCCTCCAAAATACCTTGCAAGCATTGCATTCATGTGTTGAAAGATTTGGTCTCTTCTTCTTCTTTCCTACCTCAAATCGGCCTCCACTATTGTAATTCTTCTCCCTTATTCCATCTTATAGTGAGGAGAGTTTGGAAGTTTCAATTGGTGTGTGGATCATATCAATAGAGGCGAACAAGTTAGTTTAGTACGATTTGGAGACCACTTGAGCAGAGCACCAATTTGGAGAATTTTTATGGGGATATCCAGAAAGCATTTTGATTCGAATTTTTTATTGTATTTCCTCTAAGGTGTTGAGAGGTTTCAGTATTTTTTCGTGAATTTTGGAGGAGTTTTAACAAGGTTAAAAATCGCTCCCTTCTTGCTATGCAGTTTCTGGCAGATTCTGGATTGGTGAAAGGTTCACCACTTTCTCTTTGGAAATTAGCATTTCAAGGTAATACTCCATATAAATATGGATTATAGGCATGATTTGATCCTTGCTTTCTTGCAAGCACTAGTTTATTTAAGCTTTTGAAGTTTTATAATTGGATCCTAGCGCCTTACTTTCTTTCATTGTTCACGTAACTCAAGGAGTGGAGAAGGAACATGGAGAATCTCTGCAACTTCAAAATGAGAATTGCTTTGATCCAAAAGCCTATAAACTTTATGTCAAAGCTGTATATAATCCACAAGAACGTACCATCTTGGGAAAACTTCCACCTAAGGCTTTTGGCAAGCAAACGTATGGACGTAATACTACCCAAAAGATGTTGAAGGAAAAATGTTATGGTGTTCAAAGCTCTCGAACGGGACTTGGATTTGTTCCTCATAATCCTATTTGCATTACGATTAGGAGAGCCAGCAGTAATCCTGTAGTTGAAGAAGAATTTTCGTCAATAAGTGATATTTTTGACGAAAATGGGAAAAAAGTGTCGCGAATCTCAGTTTTCAATAAACTTGAAAAGTAGCAGCATAAAAAAACCTGTAATCGGAGATTAAATTCATCTAAAATGGCAAAGTACTTGAAGTGGGTTAGCGAGCCAAAAAAGCTTAGGCGTTCAATTCTTCTCGCATGAAGCCGTGCTCTATTTTGAATATATCATGTGGTAGAACCTTGAAGGTCAAACTGCGAACCATTATCTTCACACAAACTCAAATGGACGAAGAAAATGATAGAGAAAGCGTGGCTTCTTCATATCATATTATTGCTAATAGTCGGTCAACTCGTCAAAGCACTACAAATCATCTTTCTAGGCAAATCTCTAAGCTTATCAACAGTGGTTATATAAGTGAGAAATATGGTGTAATGCAGATGGTCCATATAAGAAGAAGGGATGGACAAATAAGACCATGTATGAATTCAATAAAATTGAGCTCGTGGAAGAGGATATTGTTCTAGCATATCATATTACTTTGAGTGAAGAATTTTTAATTGAAAAAGAAGATGTTGAAACTGCTCTTCCTGAGTTTGAAGAAGGTGTGAAGGCCAATGTAAATGAATTGAAATAGATTGATTTAGGTGATGCCAATGACCCTCGACCTATCTATATTAGTACTTTGTTGACTATTTAGGAAGAAGAAGTATATGTTGAGTTATTACATTGATTCAAAGATGTGTTTGCATGGTCGTACAAAGAGATGTTTGGGTTAGATCCAAAGGTGGCAGTCCATCATCTATCAGTAAAGAAAGGAACTCGTCCAATCAAACAAGATCAACAGCGGTTTCACACCGAATTAGTTCCTTTAATTGAAGCTAAAGTGAACAAGCTCATCGACGTTGGGTTCATTTGAGAAGTTAATTATCCAACATGGATCTCTAGCATTGTCCCAGTAAGAAAGAAAAATGGTTAGGTTCGAGTTTATGTTGACTTTAGGGACTTGAATGGTGCATGTCCTAAGGATGATTTTTCATTGCCCATTGTAGAACTCATGATTGATGCTACCATAGAGCATGAAACACTATCATTTATAGATGGATCATTTGGGTATAATCAAATACGCATGTCACCAAAAGAAGAGGAGTTGACAACATTTCATACCCCTAAGGGAATATATTGCTATAAAGTAATGCCGTTTGGACTAAAAAATACTGGTGCCATATATCAAAGAGCTATGCAGAAGATCTTTGATGATATGATTCACAAGAATATTAAATGCTATGTTGATGACGAATTTGTCAAGTCCAAAATGCGAGAAGATCATCTTAAAGATTTGAGACAAGTCTTTGAGCACTTGAGAAAATATCAACCCAAAATGAACCCATTAAACTGTGCATGTTGTGTAACATTAAGAAAGTTTATGGGATTCATTGTTCGTCATCGAGGCATAGAAATCGAACAAGCAAAGATTGATGCAATTCTGAAAATGCCTGACCCTCGAGACATCCATGAACTCAAAAGTTTGCAAGGGAAGTTAGCTTATTATGGAGATTCATATCAAATTTAGCTGGTAGATGTCAACCATTTAGCTGTCTCATGAAGAAGGGCGCTCCATTTGAGTGGGATGAAACTTGTAGTAATGCTTTTAAAAGCATAAAAACTTATTTGATGAAACCTCCTGTGTTAGTCGCATCAGTACCTGGACGTCTACTGATTCTTTATATTGTTGCTCAAGAACATTCTATTGGAGTTTTATTTGTATAGGAGAATGATAAAGAAAAGGAAAATGCATTGTACTACTTGAGCAGAATGATGATTCCAAATGAGTTAAAATATTCGCCGATTGAAAAAATACGTTTGGCTCTAATTTTTGTAATTCAAAAGCTGAAATAATATTTTCAAGCTCATACTGGCCGTCTTATCTCAAAAGAAAATCTATTAAAATATGTCATGTCAAAGCCCATCCTATTTGATACGATCGGAAGGTGGTACCTTCAGTTGCAACAATTTGAGATTATCTATATTTCGCAGAAGGCAGTAAAATGACAAGTTTTGGCTGACTTCTTGGCTGATCACCTTATCCCTGCTGAGTGGAAATTATCTAATGATCTATCTTATGAAGATATCTTGATAGTTGAAATTATACCTCCTTGGAAGATGTACTTTGATGGAGCATCCCATAGAGAAGGAGCTGGTGCTGAAGTTGTATTCATCACATCTGACGATTAAGTATTACCATATTCCTTCACTTTAACTGAAAATTATTCCAACAATGTTGCTAAATATCAAGCTCTTATTCTTGGGTTGGAGATGGCTATTGACATAAAACAGTTGAGCCTTAAAGCCTATGGAGATTCTAAGTTGGTGGTCAACCAGTTGCTTGGATCATATAAAGTTAAGAAGCCTGAATTACTCCTATACTTTAATTACACAAAAAGACTCATTGGATGGCTTGGAGATGTAGAAATTGAACATCTGCCAGGGAAGGAAAATAAGCAAGCCGCTGCGTTAGCTAAATTGGCCCCTTCACTTGCCATTCCTAAAAATGAAGTGTGTGTTCCAATATGTAAAAGTTGGGTTGTACCACTAATTTTCAAGGATGAGGATTGTGAAGAAAATGAAAGCCATGTTGTTCAAGTATTTGAAATAGAGAAGGAAGATTGGCGCTAGCCAATCGTGGACTACTTGAAGTATGATAAGTTACCCAATGATCCATGTCAAAGAGTTGATATCCGATGTCGCACAGTTTGCTTTATCTATTATAAAGGTGTGCCTTATAGGCGGTCATTTGATAGAGTCTTCTTATGATGTTTAGGTGATGATGAAGTTATCCAAGCCATGGAAGAAGCTCATTCTGGAGTTCGTGGCGCTCACCAGTCAAGTCTAAAATTACATTTTTGAATAAAAAGAATGGGCTACTACTGGCCAACAATGGTGAAAGATTGCATGGACTATGCACAAAGATGTTAAGCTTGCCAATTTCATGCAAATTTTATTCACCAACCACCTGAGCCATTGCATCCGACTGTTGCTTCATGGCCGTTTGATGCTTGGGAATTAGATGTGGTTGGACCCATGAAAAAGTCTTTTGCTGGGCACTTGTATATATTGGCTGTAATAGACTATTTCTCTAAGTGGGATGAAGCAGTACCTCTTAAAGAAGTAAAGAAGGAAAATGTTGTTGACTTCATCCGCATCAATATTATATATTGCTATGGAGTTCCTCGATATGTAATCACTGATAATGAAAAGTCCTTTAGTAATAGTCTGATAGATAAACTTTATCTGAAGTTCAATTTTAAGCAAAGAAAGTCTTCCATGTGCTATGCTGCGGCTAATGGTCTTGCTGAGGCATTCTGTAAGACTCTGTGTAATTTGTTGAATAAAGTAGCCTCAAAGTCAAAGAGAGATTGGCATGAAATAATTGGAGAAGCTTTATGGACATATCAAGCTACTCATAGAACACCTACGCAAGCAACTCTATATTCATTGGCTTATGGCGTTGAAGCTATTTTACCTCTTGAACAGCAAATTCCATCATTATGGATAGCTATACTAGAAGGATTGACTGAGGAAGAAAATGCACGCTTACGTCTTGAAGAATTGGAGGCCTTTGATGAGGAAAAGTTGGAAACACAGCAAAGACTTGAGTGTTATCAAACTCGGCTCTCTATGACATTTAATAAAAAGGTGCGATATCTTTTCAAGTTGGGGATTTGGTGCTTGCTGTGAGAAGGCCCATCATCATAACTCATCAAACTGGAAATAAGTTCACATCTAAATGGGATGGTCCTTATGTTGTCAAAGAAGTCTATACAAATGGTGCATATAAGTTGGTTGCTAAAGATAGATTAAGAGTTAGCCCTACAAATGGGAAGTTCTTGAAGCGCTACTATGCATAAAGTTGGGGAAGGCTTCTTGACGCATGAGCCTAAACTGCATATTGCTCCTAAGCGCACGAGCTTAAACGGCATGTTGCTCCTGACCTGCATGAATATAAAATGTGAACGGTGCACACCAAAGGTAGTGCATGTAGTTAAACAACTAACTTTCCTCACCAAAGGTAGTGCATGTGGCTAAATTGCTAACTTACCTCACTAAAGGTATTTTATGTGGTTAAAATATCAAAACCCCACCTAGTCCAAGGTGGTTAAGCAATGGATACTCCTGGCCTGTGTAAGTATAAACTGTGAATGACACCCGTTCTAAAATAATGCTTTCTTTGAACTACGTTATGACTTGATCCCTTTTTTGGGTATGTAGGCAGCTTAGATATTCTCTAAATTCAGTCATGAGTTTATTTTAAATATATTTTCCTTTGTTTCATAAAAAAAAAGTTAAAAAAAATGTAGTTTAGTTTTTTTTTTTATTAAGTTCTAGTTTTAGTTTGTTGAGTTTATAAAAAAAAAGTAGTTTAGTTGTTTTTTTTTTAAGTTTGAGTTTTAGTTTGTTGAGTTTATAAAAATAAAAGTGGTTTTTTTTTTATTTTTATTAAGTTTGAGTTTTTAGTTTGTTAAGTTTTTAAAAAATAGTTTTAGTTGTTTGAGTTAATCAGTTTGTTGAGTAAAAAAAAAAATTGGTTTAGTTGTTTTTATTAAAGTTTGAGTTTTTTTTAGTAGTTTAATTGTTTTATTAAGTTTGGGTTTTTAGTTTGTTAAGTTTTCCTTAAAAAAGAAAAGTTCAATTGTTTTTATTAAGTTTGAGTTTTAGTTTGTTAAGTTTAAAAAAAAAGAAAAAGTAGTTTTAGTTGTTTGAGTTAATAGATATATATATATATAGTTTAGTCGTTTTTATTAAGTTTGAATTTTTAATAGTTTAATTATTTTTATTAAGTTTGAGATTTTAGTTTGTTAAGTTTAAAAAAAAAAAGTAGTTTTAGTTTTTTTGAGTTAAAAAAATCAAAAGATTGCAAGATAGAAAAAAAAATTCTATTATGTAATCTCAAAAAAGAAAAAGCAGCATAGTTTATTAAAAAAAAAGAGGGGGCAAAAAGTTCTAAGCAACTTTTAAGTAAAAGGACTCAAGTTCTTCAATTCTTCCTTGACAACCTCCAAGTGTTCCATTGAAGTCTGTAAATTCTCAACCACTTTATTACTCAGTGGAGGAGTATCCTTGATAGCAACAATTTCCTCTTCCATCTCATAAACTTTAGCTTGAGCACTTTGAAGAAGTTGTTGTTGGCGATTTAATGATGAAGTCAAATTCTTCGTGCATTCCTTCAAATCAAGGTCCTGCCTTACACATTCCAGCTCTTCTTGGGTGGATTGAATATGATTCATTTCTTTGCTTTCTCTAGTTTGAGCATTATGATGACTTTTGGCCTCATCTAGTTGTTGTACAAGAAGCTCATTAGATGCTTTCTCAAAAGATGCTGACTTTGACTCATCATAAGCGTTGGCCTTGTCAAACAATACTTGCAATAATTCTTCCACATTGGGGATGTCGAATTTGCTAAAGCCTCTCATTGATTTAAGCACAAATTGAACACTATCTTTGATAGATGAGATGGAATCAAATTGAGTATTTGCTATTCTTTTGCGAAAGTCATCCCACAACATTTGAAGATACATTTTTTGATGATTAAGTACAAATTTCTCACCTTCAAATACTGAGACAGGAGCACAAGGAGATGGTTGTTTAGCTTCATACTATGAAGTACCTCATTTTGCATGGTTGTGTCAATTGGAGTGCTCATGGCCAATGAGTTAGGTCCCATGATTGATCCTCGGCTACCTTGGGATGTCTCATTTTCATAAACGTTAATAATTTCATTTTCCAACTGAAATGTTACATGATTTGAGTTAGCAAATGACCAAAATAGGGCTTATTTAGATAAGAAAAAGACGATGAAGAAAAGAAAATAACCTCTTTGGCAAAGTTCTCTGTTGGCAAAAGATCACTAAGCTTTGGAGATTTTGGACCCTTTTTAAGCCTTTTCCAATGATGATCTGTATTACTACTACTGCTCATTTCTAAAGGATAAGGATTCCTTCTCTTTTCTTTTGGAGGCTCAATGTTTTCTAAGTTGGGAGGATTTTGAATAACTTTAGCAAGTGGTTTATCCCCTTTATCAGCATCCTTGTCCCTAAGGGAAATTTTGATTGGCCTCAAGTTGATTAATCTTGTAAAATTTTCCTCAAAGTAATCTCCATGAATTTTGGTCCACTGTTTCTTGTAAGCATCCGAAGAGAACTTTTTTGCATTTGGGGGCACACAAAGAAACCATGTTGTAGACATAGAATTATGCAAAATGCATAAGCGCCAATAGGGAAGTCCTTCATCCAAATAGGATGAAGCGATGAAGACTTAGCTGATTCCTTACCCATCCATGCTTTATGGTATCTAAGTTCCACAACATATTCTCTGTGGATATCTTTCAATATGGTGGAAGATGATAACATGGCTCTGATCTCAATTTATCCTTTACTATGTTAGCAACTTAAGGGGAATTAGCTTTATGATGCCCCTTTGTCTGAAGATTAGCCTCACCACATGTGTGCTTTAGATTGCATTTTCGAATGCCAAATAATTTATCAGCCTCATGCCTTGATGCATAAATTCTCCATTTGTAATTTTCATCGCTGCAAATGGCTATGATTTTTTTGTTGTCATTTTTCTTATATTGAAATCACCACATAGTAGCCACCCCATAATTCTTAAGCATAATTATGAACTCCTCAACATCCTTGAATATTTGACCCTCTCCATATATGCAATGCCTCCGTGCATCAATTGAGCTGCTAACTAAAGCTAATTCATTTTGTGATGCATTGGTTGAAGCAATTTTCTCCTCTAATGCATCCCTTGGAGTTCACAAATGCAGTACAACTTTATGTTAAATGAAGTATAAATGTAGAATAGTCAAAGAAAAATAATTTAGCATGGTAGTATAATTTCAAATAAATGTTACAATTGCAAAACAATTCAAGTATAAAACACTAGCAATTGTAGTAAAATTTTGGATAATCAATTAGTAGAATAGTTGAAGTATAAAACTTCTATAATAGAGTACAATTTTAGGTAAAATAAATTATAAAATGAAGTATAATTTCAGATAAATGAAGTACAATTCTAAAACACTTCAATTATAAAACATTAGCAATGCAGTACAATTTTAGATAATCAATTAGTTTAGTAGAACACTTGAAGTACAAAACTTCAATAATGCGGTACACTTTTAGTAAAATGAAGTAAAATTGTGGAATACTTGAAGAACATTAATTCAGCATGGTAGTATAATTTCTAATAAATGAGGTACAATTGCAGAACAATTCAAGTATACAATACTAGTAATTGCAGTACAATTTTAGATAATCAATTAGTAGAATAGTTGAATTATAAAACTTCAATAATAGAGTACAATTTTAAGTAAAATAAAGTATAACATGAATCACAATTCAGATAAATGAAATACAATTCCAGAATACTTTAAGTATAAAACAGTAGCAATACAGTACAATTTTGAATAGTCAATTAGTTTAGTAGAACACTTGAAGTATAAAACTTCAATAATGCTGTACAATTTTATTAAACTGAAGTATAAATGTAGAATAGTCGAAGAAAAATAATTCAGCATGGTAGTACAATTTCAAATAAACTAGGTATAATTGCGGAACAGTTCAAGTATAAAACATTAGCAATTGCAATACAATTTTGGATAATCAATTAGTAGAATAGTTGAAGTATAAAACTTCAATAATGGAGTACAATTTTAAGTAAAATAAAATATTAAATGAAGTACAATTTCAGAATACTTTAAGTATACAACACTAGCAATGCAGTACAATTTTGGATAATCAATTAGTTTAGTAAAACACTTGAAATATAAAACTTCAATAATGCAATACAATTTTAGTAAAATGAAGTAAAAATGTGGAATACTTGAAGAACATTAATTCAACATGATAGTATAATTTCAAATAAATGAGGTACAATTGCAGAACAATTCAAGTATAAAACATTACCAATTGCAATACAATTTTGGATAATCAATTAGTAGAACAGTTGAAGTATAAAACTTCAATAATAGAGTACAATTTTAGGTAAAATGAAGTATAAAATATAGAATAGTAGTACAATTTTAGATAAATGAAGTACAATTCCTAAACACTTCAAGTATAAAATACTAGCAATTGCCGTACAATTTTGATAATGAATAAGTAGAACACTTGAAGTATAGAACTTCAATACTGCAGTACAATTTTAGGTAAAATGAAGTATAAATGTGGAATACTGAAGATCAATAATTCGGCATCGTAGTACATATTCAAATAAATAAGTACAATTCCAGAACACTTCAAGTATAAAACACTAGCAATGCACTACAATGTTGGATATTCAATTAGTAGAACAATTGAAGTATAAAACTTCAGTAATGCAATACAATTTTAGGTAAAATGAAGTATAAATGTAGAATAGTTGAAAAAAAATAATTCAGCATCATAATATAATTTTAGATAAATGAAGTACAATTTCAAGTAAATAAAGTATAATTGCAGAACAATTCAAGTATAAAACACTAGCAATTGCAATACAATTTTGGATAATCAATTAGTAGAACACTTGAAGTATTAAACTTTAATAATATAGTACAATTTTAGATAAAATGAAGTATAAATGTAGAATAGTTGAAGAAAATTAATTCAGCATCGTAGTACAATTTTAGATAATCAAAGCACAATTGCAGAATACTTCAAGTATAAAACACTAATAATGCAGTAAAATTTTAATTGCAATAAAGCATAATGTAGAACGCTCCAAGTATAGAAAGAGTTTCAAATAAATTAAGTACAATTGCAAAACATTTCAACTACAGTTTAGTTACTGTAGAAGTATTATCTTAAAATATCACTACTCTTCTTTTGCCTACTGCCTGATTCATCCTTTCGATTTATCAGAATGTCAATAATGTTCATCTTCAATGTCAAATGCAGTAAGATCATATTCATGACATGGTCGTCATTGGTCAAAGTCATGTACAATCTTTGATGTGGAGCTATGTATTACAAAGTGAAGAGCTCGGGGTTGATTTCACTTCATTTTCTTGCAAGATTAAGGTACATGTCCATTTAAATCGTACTATCCTTAATTGACATTATATAGAGTTGGTCTTTATAGCAGCAACTCCCCATGACTTGAGTGAACACTTCACCTTAACTACTTGCTGACATTTTCGAAAAACTACAAGATAGAGAGAAGAAGAAAATATGGTGGTCAAGATGAGATGAAAATAAACTGAGAAGAAACTCAAAAGAAATTGAGAAGAAAAAACCTGAAAATAATGAAAATAAAGAGAGAAGAAGAAAATGTGGTGGTCGTTGGCTACGTTGATGTTCTCGTTGGCTACGTTGATGTTCTCGTTCCCGCCAACGAACTTGATTTCCTTCTGCAATTTTTCTTTCTATTTTTGGTAGTGAACGTACATATGCTAGGGTTTAGTGCTTGGTTGTGTGGATAGTGAACAAGTGAAAAAAAATGAGTGAAACATATTATACTTAAGGGTATTTTTGTCAAATCAAGTGGGTAGTGAGTGATCTCTAAACTTTTAACAAAACTAGGGAACTCATTCTATAAAAAATCAGGTGGAGGTTGAACACAAATTTGGAAAGTGCTTTCAGCACTTTATAATAAGTGGCCCTAAGATAAATAGTTTTCATATTAATTTTCGTTTAATTAATAGCATCATATTGAGTTTTTACATTATTATGTATTATTATAATAGAGATAATAATTTTTAAATTATATATATTAAAATAATAATTAAAAGATGTACATGAATATTTTTAATTGATGCAATAATTTTAAATGATTAGGAATTTTTGTAAAATATTTTAAAGAAAATATCTTTAAAATATTTACTTTTATTCTTGAAAAAGAAAAACATTTTTGGAAAAATGAACTAAACACGGCCAACATTTCCCAGACATCTGAAGTTGCAATTCGATTTTCATTTTCCCCTTGGAATTTCATTTTGCAAATGCTTAGAACAAACACTATATGCCTGTGAAAAGAGATCAACCTATGCGAATCGAAGTGAAGCTTGACTTTATAGTGGAAATCCTTCCTTTCTGGAGCTCTTTCCTCCGATCTGCCCTTCGACTGAACCTCTGTCCATGCCAATTTCCATCGCCCCAGATCCCTTGAACCACTACAACAATGGCTATTATAACTGAAGAACCAGATTCCCCAAAGCCACTGCTCCGCAAATCCAAACCAAACCCCAAGTCTAAGCCCACCTCGCCTCCCTCACAACCGGCATCCACTTCCACTCCCACCAAATCCATCCCCACTACGGCAAAACCATTTCACTTCTGGTTCTACTTCACCCTCGTTGTCTCTTTCATCACCCTCTTCTGTGTTCTTCTCTCTTCTTTGTCTCCGCAAGACCCCAAGGCTTGGTTTCTCAACCTTCCTCCTATTCTCCGCCACCACTACTCCAACGGCCGCACCGTCAAGGTTCAAACAGCCCCTAATCACCCACAAGTTGAAGTCTTTTCCATTCAGCAAGGGCCCACTAACTCGGGTAGCCGTGTGCTTATCGTACATGGCATAGGGTGCAGTTCTTTTGCTTTTCACAATGTTGTTAAGTTTTTAGGCCGTAAAAGTGTTCTTGCCGTGGCCATTGATCTTCCCGGATCCGGCTTTTCTGATAAATCTGTCGTTGTGGTTGAGGAGAATTTGGGTGGGATTGGGAATGGCCTTTTCGGCAGATTGTGGGAAGTGTACGAAGAGATTAAAGAAAAGGGTCTGTTTTGGGGGTTTGATCAGCTTGTTGAACAAGGGTATGTGAATTTTGAGGAGAATAAGGTGCGTGTTTTGAAGAAAGAGAGCATTAAGGCCATTGAATTGGGTAGTGAGGAAATGGGGAGAGTGTTGGGGCAGGTAGTGGATTCAATGGGACTGGCACCTGTGGATTTGGTCTTGCATGATTCTGCATTGGGGTTGAGCGCCAACTGGATTTTGGAAAATCGGGGATTAATTAGGAGTGTGGTAGTTCTTGACGGTGCACCAAGTGGAACAGCATTGCCGCTTTGGGTGTTGGAAATTCCTGTGGTGAGGGAGGTGGTGTTAGGGTTCAGGTTTTTGTTTGAAAGGGTTCTTGCAATGTGTTGTATGGCATCAGTTGGTGGACCAGAGGCTGAGGCCCATAGGATTCTATTGAAAGGAAGGGATGGTGGACGTGCAGTTGCCGGGATGGGGAAGAAGCTGAATTTTAGTTTTGATTTGTCTGAATGGAGCAGTCTGGATGGGGTCAAAGGTCTGCCAATCCAAGTGATATGGTCTGGTGGATGGTCTGATAAATGGACTACTGAGGGCCGCCAAATTGCTAATGCCCTTCCCCAGGCTGCATTTGTAACTCATTCTGGTGGGCGGTGGACCCAGGTGAGAGTCAATTCTCATTGTGAACATTCTCATAATGTTTACTGCATTAGTTATTTGTAAAATACGTCCCACAATTATTTGGTTTCCTCTTGTCTTTTCACTGAAATGGTTTCATTGTTGTGGATTGACATTCTTATTCATAGACAAGTTTATTGTCTATTCTTTCTGATATGAAATAATGAATTCGAGTTCTTGACAGTTGGAGATAGAAAGTTGACAGCTCAAAACTTGTTGAATCACTTGAAGGGTTCTTTCAGTAGATATAAGACGAAAATTTGTAGCCATGATTTATAACGAATCTGAGTTCTTGATAGTGGGAGATAGAAAGTTGACAGCTCAAAGCTGGCTGAATCGCTTGAAGGGTTCTTTCAGTAGATATAAGACTTAAATTTGTAGCCATGATTTGCAATCGATTTTTGATATCAGAAAGAATAGACAATAAACTTGTCTATGAATAAGAATGTCAATCCACAACAATGGAGTAGAGTATTTAAATCGACCTTCCTGAAGATTCAGCATGCCTGAAGATTCAGCATGCCTGGGATGGACTGTATATAGTAGTAGATGTTGAGAATATGCACCGGTGAACTTCTACACTCTTGTATCACTTCCTCTACTGCCATAAATATAGCCTGAAACTCCTTCTCATATATGGGCAGGTCATAACAACTACCTTCCCTCAGTGAAAAGCAAACATTAGATAAGAAATCCACTGTTTCTGCTAAGATTCTGAGTAGCAATCCTGAATTCAAGATAATTCCATTTTGCCTCTTTCTTTGAGAAAGAGGATCAAACAATTCCTAAGTTTAAGTTAGAGATCCTTCATTAAAGATGTGCAAGGTGTTGAATTGATGTTGTCTGTCCAAATCCATGCAACTTAACTGAAACAAGTGAGAAGTGTGGAAGAGATGTGGAAATAGAAATAGTTTCAGAAATGAAGGGGACTAAACAAGAACACAAGGGGTTGTCCACCCTTCCCCGACATTACTTATTTTTTTATGTTATTTTTCAGAAATCAAGGTGGAAGCTCCTTCATTAAAGATGTGCAAGGTGTTGAATTGATGTTGTCTGTCCAAATCCATGCAACTTAACTGAAACAAGTGAGAATTGTGGAAGAAAGAGATGTGGAAATAGAAATAGTTTCAGAAATGAAGGGGACTAAACAAGAACACAAGGGGTTGTCCACGCTTCCCTCATGTTACTTATCTTTTAGGTTATTAGTCAATGGCTCCGTGGACAGCAAGGGTATGGATAAAGTAAACTTCCTTGGCATCGAGAAAAAGTATTTTAACAATATTCTTGGTAATATTAGTAAATGGTACGCACTTCCAACATGTTTTAAGGTTGTGTGGCCCTCATTCAGCTGGAAGTAGGAAATTAATCCTGGCACAACCAATAACATGAATTAACTCTTTTTCTATCTTTAGCATTTCATATAAAGGTTATTATCTCAGTAATAGTGTCTGTATCCATGATGAATAGGTTTTTGCTTGGTAATACAAAAGAATAGTTGGTTGGCTAGAATGCCTTTGTTTTGTTTGAAAATCGATTTTTATTAAGCTGTTCCTCTTTCGTGATCCTCAATCAAAGCTTACTTGAAAGTTTGAAAAAATTTGACCTCGACAAAGGACGAATATCACCAAGAGCATAGGCCTCAACAAGATCTGGAGAAATAGGTTACTCATGGCATAAAGTATAAGGATTAATTACTGATTCTTCACTTTGTTCTCCTTTTTAGAAGCGGTCTGTTGCCTGTAGATAGGGTCACTTAATTTGTTTTATTGTATATAGTCCTCCCTCTCTTGTATGTGTACAAACAGATATGGTAGTATATATTAGCGTTGATTAGCGGAATTTAATCACTGGCATGCACTGCGTCTTTTTGGAGAGACGGGTCAAAGTTTCTCTTGAAGTCGTCTTTACTATTGCGTTAAGAGAAATAATGTAAATAAAACCATTGCTTAAAGAGTTCCATTGGTGAATTGATCTTGAAATTGAAACCCAATAGTTGCTGCTGCCTAAAGGTGGGGTTCATAAAAAAAATTTAGCCTCTTGAAAGGCATCAACAGCCTTCAGTGTTTACTGTCAAAATTTGTATGCCAGAGATGACCATTGTATTCTTTTATGTGTTTTCAATTGATACATAAGAACTGTATCAATTATCTATAATGGAACTCTAAAAAAGTGTCCTTCCTTCCCCTGCTGAATCCCTGCAAAAAGAAGACAATCTTGGTGGAGCAAAGCTATATGCAAGCCAGAAGGAGCAAAAACATAGCTTCATCATTATAGTGACATTATAAACCTTCTTCTTGTGATTTGACTGTTTTTAGTTGGCTATCAAACTTGAGAACAAACAGCAGTTTTTTCTCTAAATTTGTTCACTTTTGTCCAATAGTAATCCTTGCCAAATATTGGAAGAAAACCCTATCTTGATGCCAAGAGATGCTTCCCCTGTATTTATGCAATAGTCATGTCAGATCTTCTTCTGGGCTACTTTCAAACTCCTTTTAGATTTGTTTTATCATTTGTGTCCATGCATCACTTCTGTGATGAAATTTCTTGAGCCAAGCCTAGAACATTTGATTTCATTTGTGTCCATACATCACTTCTGTGACGAAATTTCTTGAGCCACGCCTAGAACATTTGATTTTTCCATTAAGTCTTAAGCTGGTGAATCTCTACCATATGAACATAAGTACTAAATCTGTCCAGTAAGATTCTACCATGCGCCATTAGACATTCTTGCTTGAATGTAGCATATCATCATTTATTAATTTTTTTGCTTGTATTGCTTTGAATTTTAGTTTACGATAGAGTAGAATTTTCTAATGGAATATTTTCTAAGGGTCATGAGACCTGTTTTCAGTTTGATCCATTATTCTGTAGCACAACTACCCACTAGCTGTATTCAATGATGTGGATATAGCTAGTAATTTTAGTGACTTCTTGCCATGAACTGGAGCTTGCGTGGCATATCATTTTCTTCCGGAACCAGTTATTACCCTGCATGAGGAGTGTATTTATCTATAGTATCTATAAATTTATGAACACATAGTAGCTTTTTTTTTCTTTTTTTTTTTTATATAAATAAATTTGAGGATAAAAATATTCTTATCTTATAAAAAAAGCTTCATATTTTGAGTGCCATTTATCCAGACAATTTTCTTGATCGGCTATAATGTTATTGGGTAACTTAGTGCTATATAGGAGATAAGCTCTTAGCTTGCTTAAGTTAGTTGATAATGATCGCTAATGTCCTATATAGGCATTTGGTCTTTCTATGTGGGAGATAAGCTCTTAAAAGCTTAGGTTATTTGAGTGCTAGTGTCCTATATAGGCATTTGGTCTTTGTTTGATGGGGTTTGTCCAATATATTTTATTAAAGTAGGTGACCTAATTATGTTACGAATTAAGATGAGGGTAAGGGATGACCCCAGATGCTGTATGCATGTCTGTGATTAGAAAGGGTTTTATCAAAAACTGTACCTGCAAGTTGATATTTTAGCTTCCTTAATTTTTTCTCTGAGCTTGGGGGTGATTGCTGATGATGTGTCTATTTGACCAACTATTCTTTGTTGATATAGGAACATAATGCTGAGGAGGTAGCTGAAAGCATTTACGAGTTTGTTTCTTCTTTACCGAAAGCTACTAGACAGGTTGTAGAAGAGGAGTATATACCTCAACATTTACAGGGCGGTGATCACCACCACCACCATGATGATGGTCATGGTCATGATGGATACATGGATGCATATGGTCTTGGACACGGGTGGGTCATGTGAATCTGTGATTTCATTTTACTTTTGTCTGAACACTAGGGGATTCTTATTGCCTCTGATGAGCGAGTTTCCTCTGATACTCTCTTTTCCTTAGCGGTTGAATCATGGCATTGGCATTATTACCTTGTTTTGTTTGGTGTTATTGCTGTAGAAAAATGTCTTCCCACCTCCTCTAAACGAGTGTATGTATAATACACGTTTTGTGGTAGGCTAGCTATGTTGGAAAATTTTTAACTACCAAGTTTATTTATAAAGACAATTATTCCATACAATTTGCCATTTTGATATATTATTATGCCACACACACACACACACAGTTTGTAATATATGGTAATCTAATCACTTGAGACATATCATTTTCCTTTCACATCTTCGACAGGAAAAGATTTTAATTGTTGAAAGCGGCATTTTTAAGAGTCTTCATTTGAGATTTGTTGAAGTTCAAGTTAGTGGTTATTGTCTGTCATTTGAATTGATCGACAGAGCTAAAGAGCAACTCATAGTGATAGGTGTAGGAAGATGCGTAATGCCTGTCCCTAAGGCCCGTTTGGTTGTAATTCCCATGACTTTATTTTTACATTTTTTATTATTTGAAAATTAAAACACAACAATTTATATATATTTTCATTTGATATTTATTTTTATTCTCAAAAATAATTTTTTAATAATTTATATATTTTTTCCCTCTACTTTTATTATTACTCTCTCTCTCTCTCTCTCTCTCTCTCTACAATCTACTAAATTCTATATAATTTTTAATAATATATTCAAATAAAAATTTATTTTCAATTTATTTTCTCTAATTATCTTTTCAAATTTTGAAAATTTTGAAAATGAAAAATGAAAATGAAAACATAACCAAATGGGCCATAATTTTTATAAACTTAGAAACTGCTTATCAACTTAAAAAACATGAGAAAAATCAATATATCCATTCATCAAACCTCTTGTCTATTATAAAAGTATGAATATTTCATAAAATTTTTCAGAACTTTTTTGACATACATTGAAACCCTAATTAATAAAAAAATTAATAATTGTGAAATAGGAGTATATGAGACGCCAGTTTTTAACTGTCATATTTTGAATAGGATACTAAGTTTTCTTTTTGCCTTGAATTCTTTTATAAAAAGCTGATCATTTGTATTCTTTCTATCATAGCTTTCTACTATTTTCAATTTTAAAAAGTAGGTTAATTTCATATTGTAGACATATCAATTTTTGTCCAATTGAAGAATGACACATATAAAATAATATGTTAGTTATTAATTCAAAATTTTCTACTTATATTGGAATTTATTAAATTTAATTTCAAAAGATAAATGGTTAATTTTAATTAATAATTAGTATTTATTTTATGCTCAAATCAAATATTGATAAATATCAAAGATAAAGTGTCTATGCCTATGGACCAATCAAATCAAAGATATTTGATATTATCTCTTCATAATTGGTATTATCTTTTAATATTTGATATTATCTTATCAAAGAAACAACACTCAAAAAACTTCAAGTCAATCTAAAGGTCTCCCATCAATCATCTATATAAAATAGGTGACCAAAACTCATTCAACACACAACACAAATTCCAACAAGTGAGAGGAACTTTGAAGCAGTCCAGCAGTTCTTTCAATCAAATTTAAGGAGATCCATGGCATTCAAAGCATTTTTTGCAGCACTCATCATATTTTGGCATTTAATTCGTGATTAAGGTGCAGAGCCATCGAATTTGTGTTATTTTATTCAAATTAAATTCACGGAGATCCACGATATTCAAGGCATTTTTTGCAGAGCTCATATATTTTGGTGTTTGACTCGAGATTAAAGTGCGAAACCCTCGAATTAGCGTTATTTCTTCAAATCAAATTTTGGGAGATCCACGACGTTCAAGGCATTCTTTGTAGAGCTCATTAAATTCAAGATCATATTTGGAAGACAAAGAAATTTACGCTTACAAAATTTTGGCATGCTTGGTGGGACGATTTCTACCTCTCATCTCTATCCTTCATTAAGATTGAAGTATTAAATGGCCGCCAACAAGACTGCTGCATTGAAATTACTACCTCAAATTCCTCAAATGCAAGAGCAAAAAGTATTAGCGTCATCATAAGAAGTATATCCAAGAAGTTGCAATCATCTTTGGAGGTGGCTCCTTCGTTTGCTATGAAAAAGGTGTTGCCGCATTTTATTGATATGAACGAAGATGGTGGAGACTTGAAGGAATAATCCGCATCTTTCATTCCCTACTCAACGTCAAATTCCTCAAACACAGCGACGATGATGGCAACAAGTGCTACAACCTTGGAGGATTGAATTGCAAATTTGACGAAGGCTATTGAAGGACTCACGAAGCATGTCCAAGAGCGAGACTTTCAAATCTCTAAATTGATGAGCAAAGTGGATAATTTTGATGTAAGCTACATGGTGGAGAAACAAATTGAAGCTCAAGACGAAGGCGAAACATCCACAAAGAAATAGTCAGACGAAAATGAAAAGACTGCAAATAAAGAACTATAAGTTTCCACTGATGGACTAGTTCCCATTAACCCATTGAAGGAGTTTTATCATGAAGACTATCAAATACAAGCTTGATGGAAGTTCTAAGTTGTCTGTGACTTACTCAAAGCCATATACTTAAAGAATTGACAACTTAAAAATGCCAATTGGTTACTAGCCCCCAAAGTTTCAGCAATTCATTAGCAAAGGCAACCCAAAGCAGCACGTGGCTTATTTCATTGAGACTTGTAATAATGCTAGGACATATGGAGATCATCTAGTCAAGCAATTTGTTCGATCATTAAAAGATAATGCTTTTGATTGGTATACTAACTAAGAGGCAAGCTTCATTGATAGTTGGGGGCAACTGGAATAAGAGTTCTTCAATCGTTTCTACAGCACTTGAAGGACAATCAGCATAATTGAACTCATCAACTTTCGTTAGTGGAAAGAAGAACCTGTGATTGACTACATAAATTGTTGGAGAAATTTGAGCCTTAATTGCAAAGATCAATTGTCGGAGGTTTCAGCAATTGAGATGTGTATCTAAGGAATGCATTGGTGTCTTTGCTAACATACTTTAAGGAATTAAACCAAAAACTTTTGAAGATATGGCAACTAGTGCGCATAATATTGAAATGAGCATGAATTTTGATGAACAAGAAGACTTAAGTGATTCCATGATGATGAAGATGTTGGGGGCAATTAATTTTCATCTCCAAATTCCAAATACTCTTTAATAAGAGCCTAAACTGTCAATAATGCTTTCAAATAAGAGCATAAACTATCTAAAATTTTCAAGTCTCCAAATCTCTAAATCCACGACTTAAGTCTCTAGATCTTTAAGTCAAGGCTTAAGTCTCTAAGTCTCCAAGTTCAAAACTCAAAATTTCAAGTCTCTAAATCAAATAATCAAGTCTTCAAGTTCAAAGTTCAAATCTCCAAGTTCTATGTGCTCCTTGATAAGAACTTAAACTATCAATAAAGCTCCTAGATACGAGCATAAACTATCTAAATATTCAAAGTCTCCTCATGTGCTCCTTGATAAGAGCTTAAACTATCAATAATGCTCCTAGATACAAGTATAAACTATCTAAATATTAAAATTCTCTGCATGTGCTCTTTAATATGGGTTTAAACTTCCAATAAGGCTCCTAGGTACAAGCATAAACTATCTAAATATTCAAATTCTCCCCATGTACTCCTTCATAAGAGTGTAAACTGTCTATTAAGTCAAACTTAGGTAAACTCCTTCACATGAGTATAAACTCCTAGGTACGAGCATAAACTATTTAAATATTCAAAATTTTCCCATGTACTCCTTGATAAGAGTGTAAACTGTCTATTAAGTCAAACTCAGGTAAACTCCTTGACATTAGTATAAATTATTAACCAAATTCAAGTGAACTCCTTAACATGAGTATAAAATGTCTATTCAAGTTAGATATGCTCCTAGATGCACAAGCTTAAATTGCATTTTACTTCTGACCCGTATGAGTATAAACTGTGTACGACACTCCCCTCAAAAAGATATTTACTTTGAATTATATTATAACTTAACCCTTTTATTGGGCACCATAGCTCAAGAAATGCTTGGAAGATGTTCTTGTCCCAAACATATGTGAAAAAATTGGGAGAAAAAGAAAACTTTTCAAATACTTCAAACTTTGCATCTTTCGTGGATGATTGGCACATCTTTCACCAAGTCTTGAAGTGGGAGCATTTGTAGACATATCAATTTTTGCCCAATTGAAGAGTGACACGTATAAAATAATATGCTTAATTCAAAATTTTCTATTTATCTTGGAATTTATTAAATTTAATTCCAAAAGATAAATAGTTAATTTTAATTAATACTCTAGTATTTATTTTATGCTCAAATCAACTATTGATAGGTATCAAAGATAAAGTATCTATGCCTATAGACCAATCAAATAAAAGATATTTGATATTATATCTTGATATTTGATATTATCTCTCATACTTGGTATTATCTTTTGATATTTGATATTATCTTATCAAAAAAATAACCTTCAAAGAAGTTCAAGTCAATCTAAAAGTCTCCCATCAAGCATCTATATAAAGGAGGTGACCAAAACTCATTCAACGCACAACACAAATTCCAACAAGTTAGAGAAACTTTGAAGCAGTCAAATAATTCTCTCAATCAAATTTAAAGAGATCCACGGCGCTCAAGGCGTTCTTTGTGGAGCTCATCATATTCTGGCATTTGATTCGGGATTAAAGTGGGAGCCCTCTAATTTGTATTATTTTATTCAAATTAAATTCAAGGAGATTCATGACGTTCAAGGCGTTCTTCGTGGAGCCATATATTTTGGAGTTTGATTCGAGATTAAGGTGTGAAACCCTCGAATTTGTGTTATTTCTTTAAATCAAATTTAAGAAAATCCATGGCATTCAAGGTGTTCTTTGTGGAGCTTATTAAATTTAAGATCATATTTGGAAGACAATGAAATTTACGCTTACACATATAAAGTTAAAGTTCGAGAGCTTTCCAACCGTGTATTATGAATTTATAGAGGACTTCGTATGGCAAGATTATAAATCCTTAAATTGATCATATTATACAACCATGGATCCGTGGTTTCTTTTTCATTTATTCTCACCAATTATCCTATTCCTATTACAATCATATAAAAAAGAAATAAAATATTTACAATTAATCAACAAATTAAGATACACCTATGGGAGTGAGAGCTATTGGAGTTGAAATTTATATTGTGAGATTTTAAACTTCATTTCTAAAAGTTGACATTAGAGAGAGAAAGAAAAATTCTGAGAGAATTAAAAAGATATTTGTTTTGCTTTTACTTAATTTTTGAAAGAGGCTCAAAATGTTTTTTTTATTAAATTTATTTTTGATGCTGTACAGAATTGGAGCGAGATCCTTTTCGCTGGACAATAATATGTTGGTTTGTTTTCTCTAAAATGCATTTAGAGAGAACTCTAGCTTTCAAAGGTTTTAGAATGTTTGTGACTTTTTGGCGAATGATTTTCTATACCTAAGTTCTTTATAGGGATTGGTATTTACAATCTTTTCTTGATGGGCCTAGGTCCATTACGATTTAGCCACCCTCCTTCATACGTTTAATCTTGTAAATTAAGTCTCTTGGTCCTTTTTCAGTTATCTTTTACCAAATTGCTCTTTGATTATTGATTTCCGTATCATTAAACCCCATATTTTCAATTTGAAACATTTCTTTTTATGTATATTGAAAATATATCATAAGTCTAAATTCTAAATTTACCTTATCATAATATGATTAAAGAAGGTTTATTATTCGACTGATTCACTTCAAAGAGGAATCCTGAGCCTGATGGGTTATTCTTTTTTTGATATATGAAATAGTAGATTGTACCAAGTCGATTCTTAGGAATTGTCAAATCATACCATTTGCCCTTATTTCAACAAAGGAAGCACGGGCTTCTTGACTAGAAGAACTTTTTTTGTCTTGGTCCGAATTCACTTAAAGCATGTGTCCTTGAGCATCTAATTTATCTCTAAGTTGATACCTACTAGGTTTTAGAATCTGTAGGATTTTTAAGAGGTGCTTCATATGGTTATTTTGGCATCAATTCAAGACTTAACAAAAATTTCAATCAGATTCAAGAGAGATAAAAAAGGAAGGAAGCTCATAAGAGGAGTATTTATATGAGTACTCCAAGTAACTTCCTCTTCACTTCATGATTCCCTTGTTCTATAGCACTTTTTACGGCCTCTTTATGTCACTAAAAATTATAGAATTTTGATGAGTCAAAACATATCTGAGAATGGGTCTTGTAATGGATCGAGTTTTAGGAAGGGGTCAAGAAGTTGTTTAGTGAAGGGAGGCAGTGACAGGACAGTCGCCGACTAGCTAGACAACCGATGGAGTTGAGCCAGTCCAATGCTGGAGGTGTCGACACTAGGTGGCTAAAGCTAGCATCTGCATGGTGCCAATTCTAGCGTGCTCAAGACAAACGTCTTGGGTGCCCTTGTTGCACCCAAGGTTAACCCTTTGGGGGCAATTGCTCGGGGAGCCTGCAGGGCGCCTAGGATGGACACTTGTTGGGCACCCAAGGCTGATAACTTCAGGGCACTAGTCGCAGGCGGTAGGTCATTGACAACTATGGAGATCGAGGAACGGGTAGTTGCCCATGTCATATAATTTTGTTCTCATTCACGGGAGTCATCCTTCTTGTAGTGTTGCGGCATATTCTAAGTCTGTGAAACCTTTATTGGGTGCATATCACATCGAGTCTTAGAAAAATTTGGTGAGTCACATTAGTTGCATAGTTAGTATGTTTAAGTCTGAGTCCAGAGAGGAGTGATCCTCTGATGAGAAGCCAGAACATGCCCTTATTATTGGTAGTAATTTTGCTAGAGTGGCGGATGTCAAGTCTTTACTTCAAGTAAAATAGTTAGATGTTTTGAGATGTAGGATATGTGTTTTTGATGAATTTGAATTTATTTTTCCTTCACCTAAAGATAATATGGTGTTGTCTCCTGGGTAGTACTATGTTGTTTTTAGTAGTTACTTTACTTGCGGGTTCTCATTATATCCAGATCCTCTTTTGTTGAATATAGTGAGGAGTTATGGATTATGTTTGAGTCAATTTGTGCTTTATTTTTAGCGTCTTTCATGGGGTTTCAACAGCATTTGTCTGATTTGGGCTTGCTAGTCTCCTTAAATAGTTTCCATGCTTTGTTTGGGGTGCGTAAGTTTCCTAATGAACCTTTTTTCCTTGTCTTCCCTAAACTAAATAGTAAATTCCTGAGTGGGTTACCTTTGTTGAAAGGGCCTTGGAAAGATAGATATTTCTTCATTTATGATGAGGATTGGGGCATCCCTTATATATGGAGTAGTCTCCTTTGTTCATCCACTAGGCCAAACCCATCGTAAGCTTCGTAAGAGCATGACAGAGGCATGGTTATTTGATTTCCCCTTTAGTGTAACTTATATGTTTTCAGTGATTACTTAGCATATTTTGCTTTTAATCAATAATTCATGTACATGTATGATTCTTTTACTTGGTTGCATCTTTTTCAGTATTCGTATTTAGTCTTGTTTCCCTTTGTTCATTGGTAGAAAAAAGGTTGATTTCACTAGGATCAACGCTAGGAGGACGGAAGGAGGAGTTCATCAGATGCACATTGTGGAGCAGTGTCATAAGGATATGTCACCAATTGGGAGTTGTTCGAGCCCCCCAGGCCATTAAGGTGCTTACTCCACCGTATCTAGCAGCACGACCACCATTGCTATTGATGAGCTTGAGACGGTACCGAAAGGACTTTCCGGTAAACTTGTGCATGTATAGACTACTTGTCTGTAGGCAGCTTGCTCTTTTTATGTTGGAGAAGGTAAGAGACTTCTTCGCTATGGTTTACACTGAAGTTGCGGCGTAGACTCTCATTGAGATGTAGATGAGATTGTCTTTAGCATTGATCACATGCAAGGTGTGGTGAGTAAGTATGATTAAGAGAAGTTGGTGTTATACCCCTTTTCTCTGCTGTCTGAGGCAGTTGATGGGATTTTGCAAGTAAGCATTCGTCTCAACTCTTAGTTTATTTTTATCGCCCTTTCTTTCTATGCAGCAATGTACAGATTTTTTACCTTTATTTTTTGTACCTGGTTGAATACAGGGTTCGAACTTAGTAAAGTAGATATCTTATTAGGCATAGGGGCCTGGGACGATGGTGACTCTACTCAATGAGAAAGTTGTTCAATCAATTCAACGATAAAGTTAAAAGAAAGAGGAGTTAACAAAGTTACAAAAGAGTATAGCAGTTGAAGGCGCGGTATGCTAAGGAGATGAAAAGACTGGGAAGAATTTTTTGGATTCTTGCACTAGAAGGATGTTGATCAATATTACTCACGAAGACGAATTTAAAGAGTTTAAAATCTCCGATGAATTTTTTTTGCAATTGATGTAGAGGCAATGTCAATCTATGACCATACTATCTAGAGATGTCACCGTATTTTTAGTAAGACCAAATGATATCCTATCGAGGACTTATTGATGTTAGACCCGTCATTCCAATTAACCGTCCACTGGGGAGACTGAAGGGGCTCCTGAGAGCAGAGTGGAAGTAATGGTGGAGGACATAGTTGAGGTCTCTCTGCAAAAATAGAGATATTCATTTAGCATAGGAGTAGTGGTAGAAGTTTTTATTTTTTTGTTTAGTATTTGGTTTTACTTAGCATTTTTTGACTTGCTTGAGTAGTATTATGACATCTCTTCAAGATTTTGTAATCTTTTTTGGAGGTAGTGTGTTGGCTAGACATTTTTTGCTATTGCAAGTGTTTGCTTCCCTTTTTTGTCTATGGAAGTTTTTTATTCACATTTGGTCAAGAACTTGGCTAAATAAATGACCATCAAGTGATATTATGATTCTTGTTCTCCTTTTTTATTTTCTTGTGCATCAATACTTTCAAGGGACATATCTTATGCAAATTTCTTTGCTTTTGTAATGTAGTCTGTGCATTTCTGAATTTTTGTAATTCATGTGAATCCCATCAAGTGGGTACACCGCCGCGTCATTTGGTGTCGAGCACTAACAAGGCGATGATTCTCAGGCTTCCATGTAAGGCATACAAGTTGGGCTCATTGGGCACCCATTTTAGGGCCAACTTAGGGGTGTTGTTAGCACCTATCTCAGACGCTAAGCGCCACTAGGTGCTTATCATTGGCGCCAGCACTGTATGCTATTAAGCGCCCATCTTGGGTGTGAGCATTAGGCGTCGCTGGGCACTTATCTGATAGAGGTCCATATGGATGCTGGTGCTTACACTTCTCTCTTTTATTTTATTTTTATTTTTTTATATCTAAACCTTTTCTCAAAGATTGTGGCCTAGTTTCAACATCCAACCTAGGAATTGAGAAAATTTTCAATGGATTTTGTTATGAACTTAGTCAATTGTTAAGTTGTTAGGGGATTTCAATGCATTAATGGAACACATAAAGGAGATACAGAGCCTCCTTGTATTAAGTTATCTTATCAGTCCCTTCAAAGGAATAACCTTAACTAGTGTAGGGCGGTGTATGAAAATGCAAGTGAGTTTTGTTAAGGAGATCTCTTCGTAATTGATCACTTGATTGATGTTAACTTGTTAAGTACCTTGCTGATGAGGCCTTATTGCTATGCTTATTCAATATCATCAATTTATGATGGACGCCCCAGCGATGAGATTTCATCGCAATACGCAATGGTTTGCTTAGAACATAGTTGTGTGCCTCATTAATGAGGGCTTTAAGGCTGAGTGTTATGATGGTGTCTTATAATGGATCCCATTCTAAGGATCTTAATCTCATTAATGATCACAGTGATTAAGTTTAATCATAGGTCTTCGTCTGTGTCATTGATACTTAAGTGTTGGGTGATGTCAAGGGGCAAGCCTCGTTTAGAAGGTTTTATCGCTGATTGTAGAGATATTACGAGGAAAAATAGCACATCGCTATACTTGAGAAAGGTTCAATAATTGAGGTGGGAAGTGTAGCCACAAGCCTCTTGGAAGACTTTGTAGTGGGCTCATGTTTAATTGCTTAAGTAGTAGTGTGTCTTAATTTTTGAAGTGTCAAGGTGTTGCCACCTTCCTCCTAGGAGGATTCAAGGTGGGTTTTTTTACTTAGCTAACACATGCCTCTTGGAAGGTCATATAGTGGGATAACACTGAAAAATTGTCACTCACATCTTGGGAGGTTTTAATGTGGGCTTTCACGTGACAACCAGGTGCCTCCCAGACGACTGTATAGTGGAATGCTATGCTAACATTTTGAGGAAGGCTATAAAGTCCTCAAAGAATAAAGGGATAGTCTAGCATGATAACTAGTTCTCAAGTTCAAAGTAGTGGAGATATCTAGCTTGAAACGACTATCCTAAAAGAAGAAAGTTGAGGAGCTTAAAGTTGAAACTGTTGAAGAATGCAAGATTTTGGAAATCATTTCTGGAGATAGCTTCATAGTCAGAGAAATGGGTCATCAATCAACTTGGCAATAGAGGAATGCAGAATCTATTTCTTGAGAAGAAACCCTAAAGTATTCACATGGACTATAACCAACCTTCAGGCTATAACTCTAGAGATAATGAATTATTAGCTTCAAGTAGACCCTGTTGTAAGACCAGTAAAGCAAAAGATGAGAAATTTCAAATTAAAGAGGAACTAAATAATCAAGCAGGAAATTGATAATCTCCCAAAAGCAAGATACATTCTGCCAATACCTAGAATCGTTAGCCAATGGGTCCTAGTTCCTAAACCAAATGAGAAGTGGAAACTTTGCATTAACTTCACTAACTCGAACAAAGCATGCCTAAAATGCCTTTTTCAACTTCCCTAGATTGACACCCTATAGACTCCACAACAGAGTCCGAACTGCTAAGCTTCCTTGACACATTTCAAGGATATAACTAGATTAGATTAGCACATGAGGCAAGAGAGAGCGAGTTTCATGACGACGTATGAACTATATTGCTATGATGTACTGTTGTTCGACCTCAAGAATATGGGAGCCACCTACCAAAGGTTGATTAACCACATGTTTGAAAGCATGATGAAAGAAACATAAAGGTGTACATTGATACATTTTGGTGAAAAATAGGGAGCAAACATTCCACTTGCATGATAGAGATGAATATTTCTCTATCCTAAGAAATCTTAATATGGAACTCAACCCCACAAAATATGCCTTTGGTGTGAGAGGCATAAAAATCTTAGGATAGATGGTCTCCAAACGAGGCATAGAAGCAATTCGGCGAAGATAAAAGTAGTCTTAGAGATGTCTTCCCTAGATTCCTTTATAGAAGTCCAGATGTTGGCAGGATGCCTAACAGCCTTGAGTCAATTTGTGTCAGAGTCTACAAAAAGAGGACTCTTCTTTCTTCAAAATCCTCAGAGGGATTAAGAAACTCAAATGGTGGTATAGTACGAGTGAACCTTTCAACAACTAAAAGAATACTTGACTTTTCCCCCTTACTTAAAAAGTCTAGGACTGGAGAGACAATATTTGTATAATTAGCCACCACAGAGTTAGTTGTAAGCTTTGTCTTAGTTAGAGAAAAAGAAAAAGAACACCAACTAATATACTATGTTAGCCGTTATCTGTAGGGCCCGGAACTAAAGTATTCCACGATGAAGAATATAACATTATCGCTGTTGTATGTAGTGAGAAAGTGAGTTCGTATTTTTGGTGCACCAAATCATAATGCTTACTAATCACTCTCTAAGAAGATACTAAAAAGTTTAAAAGCCTCTCCTCAAATGATAAAGTGAGAAGTGGAACTGAGCTAGTACCAGTTGGATTACCACCCTTTGCTAGCAACCAAGGCCCAAGTACTAGCAGATTTCATAGCCAAGGGGTCAAATGATAAGGTGATGACTCAATTCTCACTTGATGCTACATGCCGATGAACCATCCAATAACAATGGAAGTAAGGCGCATCCTTTTGGAGAGTCCTCAAGGAGATAAGTTCAAGCATGCGGTAAGGTTTGAGTTCCCAATCTCTAAAAACACTACAACAAATTACACTTTTAATAATGAGGAATTTTGTTACATTAATGCTTAAATTTGTTATCTTATTATATAGGTAATGAAATTTTCGTTACTAAAATTTCGCGTGTTAAAGCCTGTCGCTAAAAGTATTTCTCACGAACTTTTTGGTTCATTACGAAATATGACCTTATGAGGACAAAATTTGTCGTCACCAAAAATTTGGCATTAGTAACAAAACAATGTTAGTTACAACATATTTCTATAGCATAACCAAATATTTAGTTACCAAAACATTAGTAGTTTTGTCACGTTTTATTTTTTGTTACCAATGCATATTAGAATAATATTATTTATTTAATTTTGTATCGTTAAAAATTGTTTATGTAACAAAATATTTGGTCATGACTAGTTAAAAAATATTTTAATTCGAATATAAACTTCTCATTACTAATAGAATACATAACTAACAATTTCATTATAAAAGATATTAAGAGTTTTGTTATATTTAGTACATGCAACTAAATGTTTTGTTACCTATGACTTATAAGATTATAATATTTTGTTACAAATAAGCAATGTATTGGTTACAAATAATTACTTTCTTAATTAAGAATGACTAATTATTTGTTATGAATTAGTAAATAGTTTGTTACAGATAAGTTAAATAATTCATTACGGATACGTCAAATTAGTTGTTACGATTAAGAAAAGTGACAAATAAATTTCATTACCAATAAATTATTTTTGTAACAATACTAATTTTGTTACAAAAGTGTTTAATTTTTCCTATTCAATAGCTCAATTTGGATATAATATTGCAAAAGAAATTCAAATTTGAAGTATATCAACATCATAAATAGAGATAATTTATATTCATTCCTTCAAAAACAAAAAAGTTAAGCACATCCATCAATCCATATACATAACACTAACCACATTCATCTATCATCAATTCCAAATTCAAACTACCAACCAAAGCCATGATAACCAAATGAGTATATCAATCAAACAAAAGTGTTAAGTTTTCAAGAAGTGTTATCATTCAAGTAACAAAAGAGATCTCCAAAAGATGTTCTTTAATTCTCGTCAACATCATTACAAAGGGGGTTGCTTCCAACAATCTACAAAAAATAATTCCACAACACACTGTAACTATGAAGAACATCAACTTAGATATTGCATTTGTTTAACCAGTCACTCCTACATAATAGATGGACAGTCTAGGAATGATAAAAAAAAAAAATACATTTGAAGAAAAAGGTCCTATGGAACTTAAAAATCTATTCTTCTTACATAGCTTGCTTGTTTCTAGAACAATTTTTAGATTAGAAACATCAAACACCTATAAATAAATGTACATTCAAAGCACACACATAATATCAAAAACCAAACAGGCAACTCAGAAAAGATAGCAGAAAACTATAAGGCCCTGTTGATATAGCGTACACTATCTTCTTGGCACATAAGTTAATTGTACAATTTCCTTATGAACATTTTCCAACAACATTACAAGAAGTACAAAAAATCTAAAGAGGACAATTTATTTCAATATGGATTGGAATTTAACCACTAAAAAAGGATATAAACATTGATTTGAACATACCTCATATTAGCATAGCTAAACTACCAAAAACTAAAATGATATATGAAAAAATAAAGTTAGTAATTCATGCAAAAGTTGGATTGAATGTATGGCAATGTGGCAAAGAAGATAGCAGCAGTGTAAAATTCACTTAAAATTGGCCTTGTTGTTTTGTTATTCTTATAGAAACTTGCCACATGAATTTGCCACTATCAATGGCAGTCCCAAAATTAATCATCATTGTCATATATAAGACCTACCATTTAGATAAATCCTAACAAAAGAGTAACACAAAAATCATATTTCCATTTACTAAAAATTCAGTCTGATAAACATATATTTGTATATAACATAAACTTGGTGAGTATCCTACCACAAAATCACAACTGATAGAAACAATGGCGATTCTCTTTGGATCTTTTATTTGAAAAATATGAGATTGCTTTAGAAGGTATGTTCTTATTGCAGCTCCTAAAATTCTTCCATTTGAATCAAATTACATCTCAACTGACTTGCCAAAGCAACTGCGAAGCAAGCAAAGGAGTAAATATCTATTTTGCTAGTCTCATCTTTATATAAAATTCAAATTCTTTCCAACCCAATGTTGAGAAAATTGGAGGTATATATAAAGAAGTCCAACTGATAATTCAAGAATCATATCATATGCAAGACAACATAAGTATTCTAAATTTTGACAGCATTTAGAATCATCGATTGAACTAACTAATACATCATAGCCTCATACTTCTTACGAATACAAGAAAGCACCAACACGTTAAAGCAACGAGGATCAAATTAAATAATGTGAATAAACTATGGGCTTCAACACTAGTGCATAACATCTTTGCAGGACAAATTTTCACGTAGTCATAATTTAACTTGAACTAGGAAATTTCCTATACTTCAGAGCCATCTAAGATCAAAAGTGTTTATTAAGCCATTTAATCTCATAAGAGAATGCTCACATCAAATTTTTAGTCCAAAATAACATAAAAAGTTGCACTTCTTTACTATATCAGAGGAACATCAAGGATATATGCATTACAGAGGTAAAGAAAATTATGTAATACCTGGAATTATTAGTCCTAACGGTTCTCACATTGCCAAATGCTTCCAAAAGTGAGCTGGACTAAAATAGAGAAAAGTAGGTGGACTAAAATAGAGAAAAGTAGGTGGTTAGCACTTCTATTAGGTTGCTCACTGGTTTCAAGGTATGAAAGAAAACAACTTTGATTAAAGAACTAATGGTTACAACACAATTCTTATCTAAAAAGAAATTTAAGTATAGTTATAACTGATTAATTTAAGACAATAATCCTAACTCATATGTGCTTTCCAATTGGTTAGATCTTTAGATCATATACAAAAAGCTACTTTTTTAATGATCATTTCCTTTTAATCTGTTTAGCTCATATATAAGAAGCAAAACTGATTCCTAATTGAGAATCATCATCAACACTTTATTGTCCTTACCACCTTAATCTTAGCCCTTGTCCCCACATGCAAACAAATTAAGAGATTCTCTTCTTAACTAGTGATTTTGGCACACTCAACGTGGATAAAGGATGGGAAGATTCTCTTCTTAACCTAACATGCTCCAACCCATAATTAATTGAAAATGTTATGGGGGCAATAAGATTAGCACTATGTCTTGGGATATAAATGTTAGAATAATTGCCTGCAAGCCAATTAGATTGGCCATGTAAACTATTTTCTTACATGACAATTTTGATTAAATGATATTCTATAAAATGACCATCTTCATCTTATGCTTATGTTTACTTCACTGGCATTTTGTTGAAGCCCCTAGATCACACATGATTACGGGACTTGATTTGGTGATCATGGAATAAGTCTTACATGGTCGTAATCTTAAATCTTCCATGTCATAAGATCTTATAAGATAAGGCATCTAAGATTCGGATAAACTTGGACTAACGATGCATAAATCCAAGAGTTGGATATTGCTCTGTTCCATGAGCAATGCCATATGAGATATGGGTGTATGTTAATAGTAGGGGTGGGCATTCGGGTCCGGGTTTCGGGTACCCGAACCGGTCCGATTAGGTAGTCAACCGATTAAACCCGGTTGACCGGGTTTAATCGGGTACCCGGTCCCCTGAAATCGGGTCGGGATTCGGGTAATGAATCCGGGCCCGATCGGGAACCGGGTACCCGGTTTACATTAATTAAAAAAAAAAAAAAACCTGAAACAGTGAAAATTAAAAACTTGAAAACAGAGGTAGAAACTTATTTCTGCCTCTGTTTTCAGTTTTCTCTCCCGCCCGAGTCCCGCCCCCCTTCTTTTCTTTTGTCTTTCCAACTCCATTGCCCGCCACCGCCACCGACCGCCGGCCACCACCACCGCCCCAATATAGGTATGTATTAGCTAGGTAGAAGATTTAATATTATTTACAATATAATAAAACTTTTAGTTTAGGGTTTCTTGATAAAATTTAGATTTTTTAGTTTTTCACTTTTCTTGTAAATTTTTTTGTATATTCATGTATATTAGAATCTATTATTATCTATTATATATGCATTTGCTAATTATTTAATTTTTTAGTTCATTGGTTGGGACTTGGTCTAACAGAAAATTCCATCAAAGTCAGCACATAAAATCCAGGAGGTGAAATAAGTATCAGAATAGATTGCAGAAATTGAAAATTGACAGCTATTTGAACCTGAAGTTTGGCAGGTTGATTTCATCCATTCTAAGCATCGCTAGGACTTTGCGACGGATTTGGTGGCTATCAAGAACAGAACCTGAAACCACCTGGCACGCTTCTTTGGCAAGAAAATCAGCTGCAGAGTTGCCTTCCCTGTAGATGTGAGAAAATGACACATTCATCCACTGTAGATAGTTTTTTTTTTTTTAAAAAAAAAAAGACTTGGAATAGGTTTAGGATATATTAATAAGAAAGGGAATTACAAAGATACAAGATCAAAATGTTTGCACCGAATTAAATAAGTACTTACTTCCCTTGCAACTTTCCAAAATGTTAAATGAATAAAATCCATATGCCAAGTTGTTTGTAATTGAAATGGATAATGCAAAATAAAATCTCCAAGCAATGTAATCCATGTAATATAATACATGCAATTGAGTCCAGGCAAAAAAATCCATCTGCCAAGCAATTGAGTCCAATTTCACGAAAGTGGGCTCACTATAATCGGGATGTGTTAGTGAGCTAATTTAGCACCAATTTAACTCAATTCCAACCCCACAAAAGACTGGCAGCAGGGATGGCATGCTTAGCTCATGGAGGTGCTGAGATCAAATCCACGAATCAGCAAAAATTAAACTGGGTTGGCTGATTTCCATGTGCAAGTGGCAAAGGTTCGAATCCCCCTTGGAACAAAATTAAGCTCACTAGATTTTAGCTAATTTTCATGCTGGAATTGAGACCAACTAAACACAGAATTCAAAAGGCTGGGCAAAATGGTAAGGATCAACTCCTGCATCCATCAAAGTTCCAAACCCCTTTCAAAGCAAAATCAGCTTGAGACATTGTCTATTAAACCCATGCAAAGGCAATCAAAATAAGCACAATCCACGCATCTGATTCAAGACCTATTACCAACAAATTTGCTATACAAAGCATAACTCAAAGCCCAATGCAGCAACAAAGCCAAATAGTAGAGTTTGCACAGCAAAATTCAAAGCCCAACAAGTGCAAAAACATTTAAGAGGTAACCAAACAGTCCAATCAGCTCAAAAGTTCTACCCTGAACAAACTGTCCATATGTCTAGATCATCAAATCGACAGGGACAGAGTATTGTGCATTACATAGCAAAGGTTGATAAAGGATCAAGTCCTCGCAGCAAAATCCAGCAAAATATTTCAAGTCATCAACAAGTGCAAAAACATTTAAGAGGTAACCAACCAGTCCAATCAGCTCAAAAGTTCTACCCTGAACAAACTGTCCATATGTCTAGATTATCAAATCGACAGGGACAGAGTATTGTGCATTACATAGCAAAGGTTGATAAAGGATCAAGTCCTCGCAGCAAAATCCAACAAAATATTTCAAGTCATCAACAAGTGCAAAAACATTTAAGAGGTAACCAACCAGTCCAATCAGCTCAAAAGTTCTACCCTGAACAAACTGTCCATATGTCTAGATCATCAAATTGACAGGAACAGAGTATTGTGCATTACATATCAAAGGTTGACAAAGGATCAAGTCCCCGCAGCAAAATCCAGCGAAATATTTCAAGTCATCTGCTCATTTCCATCTCCTAATGGCTAAAGGTTAGGTTGAAACACAAAAATTTGTAGCAAAAGCCACTGATCACAGAAGAAGTCTAGCAAAAAATAACAACCTGTTTTTTAAGAATTGTGCTTCAAAAGCAGCAGCAGACAACTGCACTTTCAAACAATACTTCCCATCAAGTAATTTGAAGCCCAAATCAATACTCCCAGATATTAGCAAAATATCAACAGCACAAATTCAAGCATAACAGCCATACAAAACTCAGAAAGGATGAGAGTTTAATAGGCCATTACAACAAAACGCAATAAAACACAAAGTGATCAAATTTTGAATTTCTCTGGCAGCAAGTTCTAGTAATAAAGGAGAACTTAGTGACCATGATTAGCACTTAACTGAACATTCCAGCAGAAGCAGACCACCTGACCATTATTTCTCTTTAAATTCTTCCTAAGCTCCGAATCAAAATTTAAAGCATGCCAACAATAATCATTTCAACAGAAACAAACACCAAAACAAGCAGCAACGACATGCTATGCAGTTGGAAAAGAGCAGCAATGATGGGATAAGTTGAATGATTATTAGTGATAAGTTGAATGGTAGCAATGACATCCACTTTCACTACAATATTCTGAATATGTTTCTCATGACATAATTCCAACCCTTTCTGAATAGCAGCCAATTCAGTAAATATGTTAAAAGTCTGACCAAGTGGTTGCATCGCTTAATAGAAACACACTAAGCAGAACTTGATCGGAGCTTTCTTGATTGGAACTTCCTCAGTGCTGTAGCTCTCAAAAAGAGGCTGAAATTTTTTTTTTTTGGACATGAAATGAATTCATTATATAAAAAGAAACAATGGTGTTTGACTAGCTTAGACCTACTTTTAGATATTTGCAAACCTAAAAATTCATCAGACAAAGTACCAATAGCAAAAGTACCAAAACTAATTTTAATACAATTTAAAACAGTGCATAATCACTATATAAAAAAAAATAAGATCTGGATAACCACATACTAAGTAAGCCATAAACAAAAAAATTCCCAAGAAAAACAACTGAATCATTGAAAACACACTCGTATGAAAGATTTAAGGGAAAAACAGGGGCATACATGGTGTTTGGTAAGGCGGAGGTAGATGGCACGACTCTTCTTAGAACGGAGATCAAGTCGCAAGTACTTCTTACTCTGTACACTTATGTGAGAGCGAATTTCTGCTTCTACAAAACCACAGTCAACACCACAGTTTTGTACCAAGCTGTTATGCCTGGGTAAGTCATGTACCAAGCCATGTAGGTTGTCATGCTTGGGTAAGTTTTGTGCCAGGTTGTCTTGCTTGGGTAAGTTTTGTACCAAGTTGTCATGCTTGGGTAAGTTTGTACCAGGCAATCCCGCTTTGGTAAGTTCAACTTGAGCTGTCTGGCTTGGGTAAGTTTGTACCAGGCTACTCCACTTGGGTAATTGGCCGATCAACATACCCCAACCAATTTTCTAAGTTGCTGCTGGAGTTGGAAGTAATTGGCCGAAAACCACCACAGCTCCACCACCATCGCCGCATCATCTTTTTCTCAATTCCATCGCCGTCGGTGGTCAGAACTGGTAATTGAAGCCACCACCTTGATCATTGAGCTGAGCCTGTTAAAACCCACTACTTCACCCCAAGTTTCAGTTGCCGGAACTGCGCAACCCATCACCACCGTCGTGAAGCTCCATTTGGAGCTTAATTTCTGGTGACTCATCAGTTGGTTCTCGGCAAGTCTGGTACCATTGCGTTCTTTTCATCGAGAGAAATGTGATGGTAGGTTTGGGTTTCAGTTTTCGCCGTTGGCTGAAGGAGTTCACCGATGAAGGGAGAGGGGTTTGCATGTGTGAATTAGAAGAAATTTTGGCCTTAAATGATATATAAAGATGAACTATTTTGATATTCTGCTTTGGGCCCCAAAACTTTGCTCCAGCCTGCAATTATGTCCTCTAAAGTTTGCCAACTATTCAATTCGGTCCCTAGACTAAGTGAGTGCATAACATTAACTCCTTTGACCAATAATATTTCCACTTTGACCCACAAAACTTTCAATCTCATTGTAATTAAATCCTTCCTATTTATTTCAAGCCCTAAAATTTGTCAAACTTAATATTTAAATTTCTAAATTCTTATTTTCTTAAAATACCAAATTTTTGGGGTGTTACATATCTCTCCCTTAAAAGAATCTAGTCCCCTGATTCTATTTGAGTATTGTTCCGACTGGCAGAAAATAAGTAGATTCAGTCAAGCGGTCTACATTCTCCTTTCAATACATTCCTCTAGAATTGCTTCAAGTCTCGATACATCTTCATGCCTCTCAAATGCATCGTGTATCTAAACTCTTGTGCCTCATCCAACAATATTTCCTTCATTCCTTTCGGCACACATATCTCTTTTACGAAATAGAAGAATACCTTGGTTGTTAGTATTGAACTCAGACTTTGCAAAACTTCCAACCTTTTCCTTTTATCTCAACATCCATATATCATTAGCTTAGGGGCTCACCACATTTCGTCCTATAATTCGGACTGCACTTATCTCTACAATCCCCCTTGCTGTATTAATTTTAACACAACACCCGTTCTTAGGCTTTTTGATGCTTTTGCTTCCAGTAAATGAGCCATTCCAGCCCTTCGGCTCAAGGCATTGGCTACTACATTTGCCTTTTCGAGTGATAGGTGATGGAAGAATCCCAGGCTTTTAGAATTTTCATCCATTAGCTCTGTCTCATGTTCACATCATTATTCTGGTTAAGTGGTTGACCTTTCTGAGTTAATTTACTCAACATGTCAGCTATTTCGAAAAAGTTCTGCACAAAACTTCGTTAATAGCCGACATGACCCAAAAAACTACAAACTTCTGATACATTTTTCGATCTCTTCTAGTTAACCACCACTTCTTTCTAAGAGGGATCAACCTCTACCCCACCTTGGAATATGACATGCCTAAGAAAAGCCAACTTTTCTATTCAAGGTCTGCACTTGCTAAATTTTGCATACAACTGATGCCTCCTTAAGGTTCCGAGAACCATGAGTAACTTTACGTGGTCTTTTCTGGCCTTCAGCTAGTAGTAACCTTGCTTCAACTTTCAGCTTTGAGAAGATCCTTGTCCCCACATTAAGTTAAATAATTCTTCTACGTGGGGTGGGGGGTAATGGGCATTTTTTTTGGGAGGGAATACTTTTGAGTATTTAGCCCCTACTTCTATTTTCTCGATTTAAATTGTATGTCGGGGTTTATTGATAAAACACACCAAGATTTTTCGCCCACATTCTCTCAAAATCCTTCTGGTCTCTAACATAGAAATAACTGGCATTGGGAGGTGTTATATGTAAAAGGCCGTTTTGGTATTAGTATCTCATCTCCAAGAATGATGCATTTCATGCAGCAGTTCACAAGTGCATGATGACTATATAGCTAATCCCTTCCGAGTATCACTTTGTACTCTTGGATAAGCATTTGTATGAGGTTGGTTGGTTATACCCATCCCCAATCATCATATTCTACCATCTTAGTAGGATCCCATGCTTTTTATCCTACCGAGACATAAGCCCAAGCTCATACTGCCTGCTTTCCGCTAGCTCCTGCTACCTGCTACCTTCTTTCCTTTCTCTACGGGTGTTGGGCCTTTTCTTCTGGGTAATCTTTTAAGAAGTGTTGGTCGTTGCCGCAACTTATACACGAACTTATACACCTACCTTGTTTCTTCCAACATTCAATCTCCTTTTTCTCTACACTCTCCATTAATCTGTCTAGCATATAACTCCTTGCCCCAAGTACTGATTTCAAATGACTTGACCCTGCTCTTCTATCCTTTAAAGCCTCATATATATCATGTAGCTTCTCCTCAAGACCTTGGCATAATCTCAGAAGGTTTTCCTTTTCCTCCTTCAAGACCTTATTCTCGTTCTTCAGATCTTCCACGCTATCTTTATCCACCGTTTCCTTTCCATTAGTTATATGTTTATATGCCTGACATACCAAAAGTAAGAGTTTATACACTGGTTAGCCACCCCGGTCAAAACCCTTCACTTCCTTAATGTCAAACCTTATCCCAAAAGTTCATCTCTTATTCAATTCCACAATCAAACTTCATATTTTCCTACCCAAAATCCACATTCCAAGAATCATATCCCTACATAGCTTAGGTATCCCTTAACCCAAGTGTTTACATTCTAGATGATTCCGAATTCAAGCTTAATCTCAAGTAAGTCCATCAACTCTAACTTCTCCAAACATCCAAGGATAAAAGAAGCAGAAGGATTAGATAAAAGTAAACCAAAACTCAAGGATACACAAGTCTTAATCATTCTACGATATACGACAAGATCCTTTAGATATCCTGGAGGACATATACTCAACTCACTAACATTAACTGATCAAATTCATCTTAAATCCTCAAATCACACAGGAACTTTCCAATACGCAAAATACCTAAACTTCATAGCCATACTAACCTAAACAAAAGGTCAGTCACAAACACCAATGATACCCAAATGCCTAGGTCATCGACAAACCTATATACTGATACTACCTCTGTAGCACCCCATCTCGGGATAGCACCTAAGTTGAGGCAGCACTCAGTCCGAACTTAAATTAAACACACAATACAGTCACTAGGCCCATTAGAATTTTTTTCAAAAATTATCAGAGATAACAACATAATTAATCTTAAACAAACCTCATCAAAATACCAAGTACATACCATCAGAGGTCTCATAATATTCAACATAATATATCCATACTATAAATATTTAATTCAAACTTAACATGTCGCAATCTTTCTTAATTAAAGCTTAACATTTCAGATGAACCCATACGAACATCTAAAAACTTGTTCTATTACAAAACACAACTTCCCCAATTCAAGCCAGGAATCCTTATCCATCATTTAGTCCTATTTGAGAAAATCAAGAATGAATGGAAGGGTAAGTCCAAAGGACTTAGTAAGGATAAATTCAGTAATAATCAAATAGCTCTGTCAAGAGAAAATAATTCGACAGATCATAACTAATAAAACCATGAGGTCAGAACATGAACGTATCAGCATATAAGCAGTAACAAATTCAACAAGCATCAGAGTTTAACTAGTAGGCACTAGCTCAAAGGTAGCGACCGTCGGCTCATTGGCCTGCTCGTCTCGACCAATCCTGTTCGAGAAGTATAGGATATCTCAACCAATCACAGTTCAGGAGAAATTACTGTCGGCTCGTTTGACCTGGGACAACAACCTGATCCAAACCAAGAAACTACTCCAGCCTTATTACTTCACGAGCAGAGTACAAGCAATCAATATACAATCAGAACAACAACCCCGAGTTATATGCAGTTTAATGGATCAAACTTAACATGCATATCAGAACAACCTTATACCAATCGAACTAAATGTACCCAAGTGTGACAACTCAAATAGAACTTACCCAAGCCAGACGGCTCAAATTAAACTTACCCAAGCGAGACAGCCCGGTACAAACTCACCTAAGCCCAATGGCTGGTACAAACTCACCCAAGCATGACAACTTTATACAAAACTTACCTAAGCATGACAAGCTAGTACAAAACTTACCCAAGCATGACAATCTAGTACAAAACTTACCCAAGCATAACAAGCTGGTACAAAACTTACCCAAACATGACAACCTACATGGCTTAGGACATAACTTACCCAGGCATAATAGCTTGGTATGAAACTTATCCAAGTATGACAACCTGCATGGCTTGGTATGTAACTTACCCAGGCATAACAGTGCGTTTATTTAACATACGCAGGCATAACTGCTTGGTACATAGCAAATTGCTGACAGAACAAATTGATAACATACTAATCAAACTCAGATAGGTCAACAAGACTGAACATACGGTAAGCTGTACGAATCAAACGGATCAACACCAACAGACAATTAGTGTTCTGGGTGCCAGAATAGACATACTAAGTTTGTATCAGAAACAAGTTAAGAAAGCAACCTGCACGGGGGGTATACCAATCAGTTTACATATAACAAGCAAGATTCTGAAATAGTTATAGATTTCAATAAATACGATTCAGCACAGTACAAAAACAGAAACCCTCACAGGGGTTTATCACAATAACATATAGATATGAGAAAGTGCCAGATTGGCAGACCCTCATAGGGTTACGAAACAAATATCAGATAAGGTATACAAAACAAGTACTAAAGCAGTAGACCGTCACCTCCGTAGTCTCGGAAAACTGTAGTCACCGACTACTGGTCCGCGGGATCCACTTCTTTGTTAACTAACCAAAATATTATTTTTGCTGTCAGAATCCTCATTCAGCCTTGATAACCTCCAATAATTTCTATTATACCATAGACAGTCTAAAATCACTAGTTAATCGATAGCTATTCTCGCTTAATATGACAGTTTTAGGGTTGGCTCGACATAAACATTATGGAATCATGTTAATCATGCCGGTCTCAAGAGCGAGATAATATCAGGTCCTTAATTCAATAATTAACCCCACATTATTACACCAAATCAGTAGTAATGGTCCAACATCTTTAGTAATCCAAATTTTCACTTAGGTCTCAAATCCACAAAATTAGGATTTTCATCACCTAATTAATTTAATTAATCATGGTTATCACATAATATAACTAGATCCAGGTCCACTAACTTATATAATTATATGCATGTCTCAATTTCCAAATCAAATTGCATGTTCTTCGTAATTACAATATATCACAAGAATTTGAAGGTATATACATACACATGCACACAACTTTAAGCCCTATTCTGGCCATTCACCCAATATCTTATTATTGAGGCTCAATTTCCACAATTAGCTTTCGTGCATGTATTCCTTGTGACGAGATGAAGATTTTGTTTCTGAGCCATCGGAGCACTGCCATGCGCCGTTGCCGGAATTGAATCACGACACCACCATTCAACTCGTCAACTACGCTGATCAAAATACCCTAACCAATTTTCTAAGTTGTTGTCGGAGTTGGAAGTAATTGGTTGAAAACCATCACCGCTCCACCACCGCCGCTGCCTCGTATTTTTCTCAATTCCATTGCCATCGGTGGTCGGAACTGGTAATTGAAGCCACCACCTTGAACATTGAGTTAAGCTCGTCAAAACCTACTACTTCACTCCAAATTTCATTCACCGAAATTGAACAACCTATCACCACCGCTGTGAAGCTCCGTTCGAAGTTTAATTCCTAGCGACTTACCGATTGGTTCTCTGCAAGTCTGGTGCCATTATGTTCCTTTCATCGAGAGGAAGGTGATGGTAGGTTTGGTTTTGAGTTTTCGCTGTTGGCCGAGGGAGTTCTCCAGTGAGGGGAAATGGGTTTGCATGTGTGAATTAGAAGAAATTTTGGCCTTAAATGATATATAAAGATGAACTAATTTTCCCCCAAAACTTTGCTCCAGCTTGCAATTGAGTCCTCCAAAGTTTGCCAACTATTCAATTCGGTCCCTAGACTAAGTGAGTGCATAACATTAACTCCTTTGATCGTTAATATTTCCACTTTTCTCAAAATATCAAATTTTAGGGGTGTTACAACTATTTATTATTATATTATATATATAATCTTATTTTGTTTTTATTATTATATTATATTTTATTTTATTATCTATATTTATTATTATTTCTTCTTCTTCTTCTTCTTCTTCTTCTTATTATTATTATTATTATTATTATTATTATTATTATTATTATTATTATTATATACAAATATATATGAAACGCGTGTGAACAGTGCATTTGGTGTGTTTGTTTTTGTACATTTTTTTTGTTGTGAAATGGAATTGTTTTGAAAAAAGAGTGCTTTGTTTGTTTGCACTTTGTACTTTGTTGGTTGTTTTGCATTTCATTTTTTGTTGGTTTACGTAGTGGGTCCTCGCAATCGATTAGAGGAAATTGGTTTTATTTTATGGACTTTTTTCTTTTATTCTTTTAATTTATTTGTGTGGTTGGGGCCCGCCCACATGGCTAGGAGGAAAAGATGGCGGGCATTGGTTTTCGGAAAGCAAGTTTTTCTTTGTCTTAATTTTCATTTTTTTTCTACTCCCACTTGCTTTTGCAAAATTATTATAAATTAAATAATTTATTTTTATTGTGTAAAATTTTTTACAAATTATTTTGAAAACTAAATATTCAAAAGTGTTTAAAAAATAAATTAAATATTTTTTTTCAAACATGATAAAAATTATAATTCATATTTCATAAATTTTCTTGTTTGGAAATTTATTTAGTTATTAACTTGTTAATTTTTTGTTATTTTTAAAGTTAGTTAATTTGGAAATAAGTTTTAAAATTTAAATACATTTTAGTTGTATTTAAAATTTAGCATAATTAATTTAATTTTAAAAATTAAAAAATTATTTTTTATTTCATTATTTTTAAGTATAATTTAAAATTAATAGAATTTAAAATATAATTTATAATTAGAAGAAACTTGTTTGTTTAAAGTATAATTTAAAATTATATCTAAATATTAATTTGGAAACAAGCATGGAAAATTTAAAATTTAAAATTTCCAAATAGTTAATTTTTCTTTATTACAATGAAAACTTCAAAAATAACAAAAATCATAAATTTATAATGAAAAATTATAAATTATAAATTTTGAAATTTATTTTCAAATTAAAATTCTTAGAAATAACAACAAATTAACAAGTTAACAACTAAATAAATTTCCAAACATGAAAAATTAATAAGTACAAATTACAAGTTTTCTCATGTTTGGAAAAGAATTATTTAATTTAGTTTTTTTAAATACTTTTGAATATTATAAAAAAATTTACACAATAAATTCTTTAATGTATAATGTTTAAAAATTTTAATATTTATTTCATTTAATTTAGGAATATTTTAAATTTTAATTTATGAAAATTATCAAAAATTTCTATGATAATTTTACCAACTACATTAATTAATATCATTGAAATAGCGACAACCTTGTAAAAATTGAAAAAATATTATTTGTAAGTGAATATATATTGTCTATACATATATAGATATTTTTTTTTATTATTATTATATACAGTATGAAGGGTAAAGATAGCTTGGGGAAGGAATATTGGTGGGGTTACTTTTGAAGATGTCGCTGATTTGACAAGCAACACCTTCTTCCCTCTTATTCTTTTTTTATTTTATTATCTTTTTATACTTTTTACTTTTTATTTCTTTCAATATTATTTTATTTATTAACTTTTGAAAAGTTTGGAAACTAGCCCAACTTTAAAAATTTATATCTTTTAATTTTACAATTTAAATTTCTACAATTAATTTATAAAAATTCAAAATATATGTTAATTAAAAAATAAAATTTGAAAAAAGTAAATTAATTTTAAAATTCATAATTCATGTAACTTTCTAATGATAAATTTTACGAATGAAGACATAAATATCCGCATAGTAAATTACAACTATTTTTATAACCTAAATTAAAATTTAAAATTTTACATAGAATATATTGCAAGTAAGTAGGTGCAATTTAGTATTTCATTTCATTTAAAGTGATTTTTAAATTAATTATAAATTAAGTTCCAAAGTTTATTGTGATAGATTTTATTACATTTCAAATAAATTATAATTACTAAATATTAAAATAATCATATTCATTAAGTTTTTTGATGAAGTTGTTAAAATATGATTGTATATATATTTGACACTCTTGATGAGGATTCTTCCAGTACACAATTATCGTTAATATTATTATTTTAAAAAAATGTTATTTTTTGAATTGTAAGTATTCCATTTATAATTTATTTATCATTTATTATGTGATTATATTTATTTTTTTATGCACAATTTAATAATATTATTTTTAATATAATAATAAATGAAATTGTAAGCAGTCTGCCACTGTACGTGCAATTTCAACTGTAGCTTTTTAGATTATTTTTAATTGATTATTATCCTAAATATAATAATATATTAATAAATTATTATTATATTAGTATATTAACAACATAACAATAAAATGGACTTGCAAAGTCAAACCCAACATGCAATTTCATTTTTAATTTATTATGTTGTTTTTAATGCATTTTTTGTTACTTATATTTAAATTGTTTATATTATTTAGTAAATGTTTATACATTAAAAGAAGTAATCAAATGGAATTAAAAAGATAAGCTAAGAGAACATATAAAAACTTATTAGATTTACTTATTTTATTGAAATGATTTTATAGATGTTACAAAAAGTAAATTCTTATATTTGAAATAATTTTTAAATTTAAATTGAAATATTTGTTATATTCTATATAATTTTATCTAAAAGTATTTTATATATCTAAAAAGATAATTAAGGAAAGAATTAAATTTGAAATTCTTTGATAAATCAAGAGCTTAAATATCAACTAATTTATGGTTATTCATTCTTAAATTTTGAACTCTTTATTTGATGTTCCACATATAAAGGTGTCTATTATTTTTATAAGAAAAATACATATATTTTAAAGTTTTTCTTAGGCAAGTCGTATATTAAGAGACAATCATGGTTGCTAAGCACTTTTCTTTTTTATTTTTGAAACATGTATAATAATAATAATTATTTAAAAGTTAATATATTTAGAATCCTATGTTGTCGAGAAATTATGTAACACCCCTAAAATTCGGTATTATGAAAAATTAGAATTGAGAAAACAAGATTTTGATTGTCAGATTTTAAGGATTGGAAGATAAATGAAACGGACTTGAGTACGAAAATTTTGGAAGTTTTGGGGTCAATCCGTAACTTAAGAAAACTTAATTGAACTATATTTGAAAATCTTGGGGGTTTGCACGGAATAGTTTTGAGTTGAAGGGGCGAATATCATGCACTCATATTGTCATGGGGATGGATTGGAAGTTTCCTAACCTTGAAGGACTTATTTGCCTGCTGAAGAAAACTTTTAGGGCCAATCTCCAAATTAAGAAAAGATACTTCTACAAATGGCCTATTTTCATTTTTCCTCCCCCATTTTCAACTTTTCCTCACACGAAACCTCTCCTCGTCAACTCCGATGAACTCCCACCGGCGACAGTCATACTTCAAAACTAACCTGGCCATTAGCTTCATCTTCTCTCCAGCAACTCCGTGACACCACATGCACGGCAAACTAAGCGGCGAATCACCAGTAAAGGTGTCTTGAAGGTTGACCACAATGGAGGTGGCCGGCTGCTTCTTTCCAGCAGCGTTTGAGGGCGGACTAAGGGTACTTTGTGATGGGTTCAGCTCAAGAGAGCGTTGGGTGAAGTTGGTTTTGGGTTCTGACCATTAGCGGCGACGACGAACCGAGGGCGAAGGGCGACGACAGCGTGAAGAGGTGCAGTGACTTCAAGGCTACAATTAATGGTTTTCCCAATGACATTTGGTGAAATTTATCGGACCATAGGGTAGCTCTCGCTGAGGAGTGTCTTTTGGTGGTGACCTTGGCTTTTTTCGGCGACGGCGACGTGGCGGCGGTGTGAGGGCAGTAGCTTCTCCTCGTCTCAAGGATCATGATGGTGTCCTTGGTTCTTGATTATGGGCCTCGATAAATAGATCGTGGGTAAAGGGGATTGGAATGGAATGTGCTTACATATATATACATATGTTGTATTGTTAATTTCATAAGCCTTGTATTATGCTAAGGATGATAGATTAATATATGATTGATATATATCCCCATGCATGGATTTTGATATAGCTTAGTGGGCCCGGATCTGTATTATTCTATGATAGGTTTGGGATTAATTGAGTAAATCGGAAAAGAAAATCCTAATTTTGTGAATTTGGAACCGAAGGATAAAATTGGGATTATTAAGGTAATTGCACCGTTTATTTTGATTTGGGATACCAATATAAGGCTAAATATTTAATTAAGGACTAGTTTATGTTCCATTATTGGACTTGATATGAAAATCGGGATTATTTTGGCAATAACAATTTTATTAGCCATTTTGGTCCAATAGTACCATTTAAGCTTTAAAATTATTGTATTAATCGAGTAATTAGTGATTTTAGGCTATTAATGGCAATATTGTAATTATTGGAGATTAATAAGGATTTTAATTGTGGATTTATTCTCATGGTTAGGTGACGAAGAAGTGGGTCTAGCGGACTAGTAGATTGCCGATTGTGGTTGCAATTTTCTAAGACTACGGAGGTGAGGGTCTGGCGTTCTGGCCTTGTTTATATATATTTGTACTTGTGGAATGACCCCTGTGTGGGTTCAACTTGATTGTACTGATTGCTCTTGATTGATTGAAATCGCACTCTCTTATGTACTTGTTTTTTATATTGGAATTGTTCTTGCTCGTGTGTTCAATTGTTACATATTACCTGATACATGTACCCCTGTGAGGGTTAATTGGCTCGTACAACCCTGTGAGGGTTAATTCTTGATCGTATTTCGATATGATTTGTTCTTGTCTGTTCTGGCGCCTAGAACGTTTCATCTGTTATCTGTCCGATTTGTTACTTTATCGGCTGTTATATTTTCATTCTGATATCATACTTGTTCTTGATCAGTACTTATTATTGTCTTGTTATTCGTTATCGTTCTGTTATCTGGATATATGTCAGGAAATCTGTATCGATTGATTGATATCTGTTATATGTATAGAGATATATTAGTGGTACGTTATGGGCTTTTCCTTGAGTATCAGTGATACCGCTAGGGGCGATTCCTTGGGTATTAGCAATATGTTGGGGCCGAGTACCAATCCCAGCGAAATGCTTGGATATACTTATACATGTTAGCGGTATGTTGGGGGTGTTTCCCTGAGTATTGACAATACCGCTAGGGCATTTCCTTGGGTATCAACAGTGAGTTAGGGGCTTTTCTCTGAGCATCTACACCTGATGATGAGTCAGGGGCGTTTCCCTGAGCATCCGCGACCTATTGTATACCAAGCTGTCATGCTTTGGTAAAAGTACTTGTTTGGTTGGTATAAGGAGAATTCGATATGCATGTTTTTGTTCTAACTTGTTAGATTACATATGATTTAGGCTTGTATTGTTTAACTATAACCCATTGTTTGCGTCCTACTCGTGGAGCAATAAGGACGGTGTGGCTTTCTAGTTTAAGTTGGGTTGTTGTCCAGGTCGTATAAGCCGTCTGCATTTCCTCCCGAACTATGATCGGTTGAGATGCTCTATACCTCCCGAGCAGAATTGGTTGAGATGATACCAAGCCTTTTGAGCCGATAGTCACAACCCTGAGCTAGTACCTACTTGAACTCTTGAATCCTTTAATGTTTGTTTACCGAACTTGTAATTGCCTATTTCTTGATATGTTCCTGTACTGTATATTATTTGACGATCTGTTGGGTTGATTCTTCCTCGACAGATCCCCATTTTTGTTCTCATGTTTATCCCTCACTAAGTCTATGGACTTACCCCCTGTATTCCTTTGACTTTCTCAGACAGGTTTAAATGAAGGATATAGACTTCCCAATTGGGTTGGAGAAATACTTTTGTAATAGAATATGTGCTTGTGTATGTTATTGAGCTCTCTTGAATGTTACCTTTGGTTTAGAGACATTGTGATATGTCATGACTGATATTGAGGACTTTAGGCCTGTACATGTTATGACAGATGTAAGAAATTAAATCGTGGAATGTGCTTAATGGGTTGTCGAGTCAGATAAGTTTGAAATTTTCGCTACTTTTGATAAGTTAAGTTTGAAATCTTTTAGGCCTATTGCTTGTTTATGGGTCAAAATATTGATTGAATTGTAGGTTCAATATAAGTTGAACTAAGTGGCGCCTTAGCGAAGGGCTATCCCGAATGGGGGTGTTATAAATTAATTATTTAATTAAGATATGAAAAGAATTTGTTTAATCAAATGATTGAATAAACATAATGGTTCATTTTTCTTTTTAGATTATGGCATGGAAAAAGTAAGACTCTAAGGTCAAAAAAGAAAAAAGAAAAAAAAAGGAGCTTAATTAATTAATTAATTAAATAAGAAAATGGCCAGGGAACCTCATAAATTAAGCCCACCAAAATGAAAACCCAAACCAAAGTAGATTGAAACCTACGAAGAATTTAACCAATATAAATATCAACTTTCAAAATTAAAAATACAGCTAATCATTCATTAAGAAAACTCGAGCTTTGACTTTACATAAGCGAATTCTAGGAGCAGAAGCTCAATTCAATTTGTTGATTTTCAGAAAAGACCCTAACACTATTTTCGTGTAGTATCACATTCTAAATTTCTCCCTCCTATTAGCTTACGTTAATACTATAATATTAATATTATTGTGAATTATAGGTATAACTAAAGAAAAAATATGGTGCAAAAATTAAGGGTGCAAATGAGACAAGTCAACTAACGAGCCTCACGAGTTGAGTTCGAGCTAGCTCAACTCGAGCTCGAGTTGTTTCAAAGTCAAGTCGAGCTTAATCAAGCCCAATCTTTATTTCGAGCCGGTTTCGAGGCATTTGTACTTAGGCCTAAGGCTCGCAAGAGGTATATAATTAAAAATTATTTTTTATTTTATTAAAATAAATATATATTGTATTATTATTTTTTTATTTCGAACTCGAGCTCATTGTATTTACAACTCATTTGACATTTTGATCTTAAGCAATCTAAGTCGAGCCTCGAGTTTTCATCGAGTCAAATTCGAACTTAAAATATTGATTTTGTCGAGCTCAAGCCTAGCATAAATATTTTAAGCTCAAGTTCAAAAGTTCTCCTTAGCTTAACTCGACTCTGATCAATTGCCCCATCGTAAAAGATAAATATTAGAAAAAATGAAAATATGTCAAGTAAAATAAATAAAAATTAAATATTACTCTGGCATATTAAAATTTAGTATTTAAAAATCTAAAATATGTGAAAACGCTAAAAAAAAACAAACAAAATTTGATCTATATAAAATGAATTTAAAGCTTATTTTACGATAAGTTGAAAAAACTTAAAATTTTCATACATAAAACACTAAGTAAGATTAAATACCTTATCAAAAAAAGCAAAAAATATAATATATTAAAGAAGAATTAAAAGATATCTATGTTGAAAAATAAAAATAGATGAAAAAAATAGAGCACAAGATAAATGGGCTAGAGGTCGTTGGAACAACTCAGAATTCTCAAATTTTAGAATTATTTTGTACTAAAAGATGATGATCATAGATCAAGTTGATCACTTATATTTTAAGTATTAAATAATAGGTTATAGAAAATGTAGAAAATTTTGTATTCTTTTAATTTTTGCTTAAATGTCAACCAAGCCAAGACAAAAATATATGTTTTATTTAAATATTTTATTATTTATTATTTGTGCATAGAAGTTATTTACATTGATTGTTTTATAAAAACTATTAATTGAAAAAAATATTCACAAATCAAAATATATATAGAAGAACATTATATCAAAAATAAATTAACAATCACATTTTTTTGAAAGACTCAGCTAAATAACCAGCTTTATGGTAGTCTTTGGATTTCACTTTATGGTTGGGGTGGGATAATAATTTTGTATGAAAAAAATTCATGCTATTGATTTTCATAAATTGTTTTTTTCAGATTTTTCATAAACAAAGATATTTATATATATTAAATGTGCTCGATGAAATATAAAAGAATAATTTTTAAATTTTAAAATATTTTATTTTAGAATAATATTCATTTTATTCATATCATTAAGAATCAAAATTTTAATATTTAAGAACATAAAATGGATTTATTTGAGAATGTTGATCATTATCCAAGACAATTTTGAAACACTACATTCACAAATTATACATAAACCACAAATGATTGAAATTTTTAAACAGTAACTACGAATTGATAAGAAAAATAGAGCATAACGTTTTTATTTGATAATTTTTCAAAAAAATTATAAATGAGCAAAAAAATTTAAAATATAAAATGTTTTTTATGACACAATACTTTGTTATTTAAATCAATTTTTATAACATTTTAACCTGTCACTACATGCAATTAATTTTTAGTGGCATATTAGCATGTTATTTAAAATAATTTGTAATGTCACTTTAACATGTTATTTAATGCATTTTTCATGACATTTTAACATGTCATTTGATTCAATTTTTATTGCATTTTATTATTGCCAAAACAAAAGTAATTTAGTGAAATATATACATTTAGCTATACCGCTACAAGTGGCACTTTTAAAAAATATAATTAAATATAAAATGACCACTATAACATTATTTAACTGACATTTTTTGGTGTTTTTAATACTTGATTTTGTTGTACTGTATATTAGTGAGTAATTTAAAAATGATCTCGCAATTAACTTAATATTAAGTGGACACAATTAATAATTAAATATTAATGTAAATTGTACAATTAGAACACTCATTTTGACTTAAATATTGAAAAAAAATATGAAAATAGCCAGATAATCAAAAATATTTTTTGTTACACTAAACACAATTATTTATAGGGAGTTTGGTTATTTTTTTATTTTTAGGGAAGGGTGGTGGGTAACGTAACAAGTGCCCTTCCTCGGGAGGTTTCTGAGAACTGATGTGTACGAACATTGAGTCTGCTCCAACCATCCCACCCAATCCTGAGTAGGCTCACAAGTTTCATTTTACCGTGATTTTCGTCATGAACGGATTTCCCCTCCGTCACGACGCACCCTGGGACGACTGAGTGCGTTTCAGGTTGGTTTGAGGACCGTTGGTCAAAGAAAAGGTAAGGTCCTGATTCCGAGACGGAGCCGTATGACGCGAGAGTGTCACGTACGGTTTCTTTGAGAAGGGTGTGATACCACCACCTATCAGGCCCGACGAGCGGTCCACGAAGCTGCATCCCTACTCACCTGGTCCATGCACATCGCTCTCTCCAGGAGGTTTATTTTTAACATTTTTAAAATTTTAAAAGTTAGTAAATGAGTTGAAAAGATTTGTATTTGGATTGTTTGTTGAGAAAGTAATAATTATATATGGTTTAGTAGGTTGTAGGTGGAGAGAAATAGTAATAATGAAAAAGAGAGAGAAGATATATATATTATTGGGCGAAAATACGTAGGTTATTGAAAAATATGTTTTGAAATGAAAATAAATTGAAATATTAGTAAAAATGATGATAATTTATTAATAATTCATTTTTGAATAATAAAAACAGCTAAAAATGAAAATAAAACATAATCAAACTGCCCCATAGCCTAATTTAATAAATCCAAAAATCAATTTGTGCATAATTTATTCTACATTGAAAGGCTTTTGGATGGAGTGGTCTAGTAGTAGTAGACTTATTAGCATCATTGATGACCCATTGGTAAGCCAATTTCTTTTCTTGACAATGACAACTCAAAGATGGATTTATTGATATTGGGAGAAGGCTTAAGCCATTGTTCGGTGCGGCTTGAATGTGGCTTCATTGGAAAGATATTGAAATGACTAATTTATGACAAAAAATTTCCTAAAAAATACAAATTTCACTTTTTCATGAATTGCTACCTATTATAGTGATAAGTTTTTTCAGATAAATAATTAAAATTGTCATAAAGTAAGATATTTATTTTGAAATAAATCGCTACTTAATCTAGGGATATTATGTTTCAGTAGTATAAATATTTTACTATATATAGAACATTTTTTCAAAATAAATTAAATGGCGACTCAATCTAAAATCCTATATCTAAATACTAAAAAACTACTCAATTTGGCGATATGTTTTTTTTTTTCAATGAAATTAATTCTCAATCTAGCCATAGTATGTTTGAATAATATAAATATTTAAATATGCATATAAACATAGCTTTTTTTGTTCCTTTTTAAATTAAATTGCTTTTCAATCTACCGATCTTTGGTTTGACCAATATACATATTTTAATATATGTGAAGCCTCTTTTTTAGGTTAATTGCTATTCAAACTACTGAAATTATGTTTGAATAATTAAATATTTTAATATACATATATATACACACACACACACACACACACAGATAGCTTAATTTTATTATTCGATTAAATCGCTATTCAATCTATTGATTTTATGTTTAAGTAATATATATTTCAAATGTAGCATTTTTATTTTTTTCGTAGATATCCCTACTAAAACTAGCGATGTCATGTCTGAATAATTAAATATTTTGTTTTTTTTTTCCTCATAGAAATCGCTATTCAAAATGGTCATATTATGTTGCAATAATAAAACGATTTTAGTATAAATATAGCTTGTCAAGTTGCTACTCAAAATGGCCATATTATGTTTCAATAATATAGATATGTACAATTCTTTAATACAAACAAAAAGTTCATAGCATTGTTTCACATATGAAGTCAAATTTGACATTACAATTTTTCATGTATTGTCAATATCATTCTGTCAGTCATACCAAATAATGAAAGAGCAAAAAAGATGTAGCTATTTTGACTAGCAACTACTTTTAGAATCTTTTAGTACAAACCCCATTATAAATAATGACTAATTTGTGTAGCTATTATGTGTATAAACATAAATAAAATAGTAAATTGTTTGTTATAGCTTAACTAGTAGGTTCCAAAAAAATTAATAAAGAAGATGTATTATAAAATAAATAGTAATAAATGTAATAATTACTTTCAACCATAAATAAAGTAACTATTTGATACAATTTAATGCGTTTAAGTAGTAAAATATTTATAAATACACGGTGTTAAATATTACAAAGTAGAAAAAGAAATAAAGTATAATGACAATAAAAATTTAAATAAAAAAGAAAACAAACATTTAATCGCTATTCTAAAGCGCAACTTATTTAACTTATTTTTCATTGTGTGTAATATAAGGGAAGGAAATGCAAAGATTGTAATAAACTAAAAAGAAAATAGAAAAGGTCTACCTATGAATAATTTGTTGAGTATTATGAAATAAATATTAAATAAAGTTTAATGATTACAATAACCAAAAGTAACTAGGTAATCGCTACTTAAGGAAGCAAGTCAATTGTAACTTAATATAATAAATAAATAAAAAATCGCTATCAGAAATGAGTTTAGTATTATAAAATACTGTAATAAATAAAGTACAATTATTAAACTAATTTTGTAATGCCCCCATTCGAGATCGCTCTTAGCTTAGCTGAGGCGCCACTCAATTCAGACTTAAACTTAATCTATAAACAAGCAATAGGCCCAAAACATTTCAACTTGACTTATCAAAAGCAACGAAGATTTCAAACTTAAACATCATGACATGCACTTAGGTACATTCCAGGATTCAACTTCTTATATCTAACATAACATGTACAGACCTGAAGTCCTCCACATCAGTCTTGACATATCACATCATCTCAAAACCAAAATTAACATTCAAGAGAGCTCAATTACATACGCAAGCACTTGTTCTATTACAAAAGTATTTCTCCAGCCCAATTCAGGAGTCCATAACCTTCACTTAAATCTGTTTGAGAAAGTCAAGGGAATATCGGGAGGGGGGGGGAGGTAAGTCCAAAGACTTAGTGAGGGATAACATAAGAACAACAATGGGGATCTGTTGAGGAAGAATCAACCCAACAGATCATAAAAAAACATACAATACAAGAACGTATCAAGAAATAGGCAATTACAAGTCAATAAACAAGCATTAATGGATTCAAGAGTTCAAGTGGATAATAGCTTGAGGTTGTAATTGTCATCTCGAAAGGCCCAGTATCGTCTCAACATATTCTGCTCGGGAGGTATTGAGCATATCAACTGATCACAGTTCAGGAGGAAATGCATATGGCTCGATCGACCCAAACAACTGCCCGACTTAAACCAGGAAGCTACACCGTCCTTATTGCTCCATGAGTAGGATGCAAACAATTAGGTACAGTCAAAACAAAACAAGCCCAAATCATATGCAGTCCAACAGGTCAGAATGAAACATGCATATCGAATTCTCCTTATACCAGTCAAACAAATACTTTCGCCAAAGCGTGACAACTTGGTATACAATAGGTTGCAGATGCCTAGGGAAACGCCCTTGACTCTTCGCCTGGTGAAGATGCTCAGAGAAAAGCCCCTGACGATTGCTGATACCCAGGGAAACGCCCCCAACGGTATCATCGATACTTAGGGAAACTCCCATAACATACCGCTAACATGTACAAGTATATCTAAGCATTCCGCTATGATTGACATTTGGCCCAAACATATTGCTGATACCCAGGGAAGCGCCCCTAGCGATATCACTGATACTTAGGGAAAAGCCCCTAACGTACCGCAAACATATCTCCGTACATATAGCAGATATCAATCAATCGATACAGATTTCCCGACATGTATCCAGTTAATAGAACGATAACGGATAACAAGACAATAACAAGTATCGATGAAGAACAAGTACAAATCAGAATGAACATATAATAGATGATCAAGTAACAAATAGGATAGATAACAGATGAGATGTTCTAGGTGCCTGAACAGACAAGAACAAATCATATTAGAATACAATCAAGGATTAACCATCACAAGGGTGTATGAGCTAATTAACCCTCACAGGGGTACAAGTATCGGGTAACAGATAACAATTGAACACGTGAGCAAGAACAATTCCAATATCAAGAACAAGTACTCAAGCGAGTGCAATTTCAATCAATCAAGAGCAGTCAGTACAATTAAGTCGAACCCACATAGAACATATATATATATATATATATAAACAAGGCCAGAATGGCAGACCTTCATCTTCGTAGTCTTAGAAAACTGCAACCACAATCGACAATCTACTGGTACGCTGGATCCACTTTTTCGTCACCTAACCATAAGAATAAAACCACAATTAAAATCCTTATTAATCTCCATTAATTATAATCTTGCCATTAATAGCCTAAAATCACTAATTACTCAATTAATATTGTAATTTTTGAGCTTAACGATATTATCGGCCTAAAATGGCTAATAAAATTGTTGTTGTCAAAATAATCCCGATTTTCAGATCAAGTCTAATAATGGAACATAAACTAGTCCTCAATTATATATTTAGACTTATATCGGTATCCCAAATAAAAATAAACGGTCCAATTACCTCAATAATCCCAAATTTATCCATAGGTTCCAAATTTACAAAATTAGGGTTTTCTCTTCCGATTTACTCAATTAATCCCAAACCTATCATAGAATAATACAGATCCGGACCCACTAAGCTATGTAAAAATCCATGCATAGGGATATATATCAATTTTATATTAATCTATCATCCTTAGCATAATACAAGGCTTATGAAATTAACAATACAACATATGGATATATATGTAAGCATATTCCATTCCAATCCCCTTTACCTACGATCCGATTATGGAGGCCCTGGAATCACAGACTAAGTACACCATCATGATCCTCGTGATTAGGAGAAGCTACTGGCCTCGCACCGCTGGCCGCCGTCTGTCGACGCCCGCAGTCACGAAAAAAAGCTAAGGTCACCACCAAAAGACGCTCCTTGGCGAGAGCTACCCTATAGTTTGATCAATTTTCCAAAACACCACTAGGAAAACCGTCAATTGCAGCTTTGAAGTTGTTGTACCTCTTTATGCCACTGTGGCCCATTGCTCTCGGTTCGCCATTGCCGGTGGTCGAAACCTAAAACCAACTTCGCCCAAGGCTCTCTTGAGCTGAACCCGTCATAAAGCGCCCTTAGTTTGCCCTCAAACACTGCCGAAAAGAAATAGATGGCCACTTCCATTGCGGTCAACTTTCAAGATGCCTTTTCGGTGATCCGTCACTCGATTTACCGTACATGTGGTGTTGCTGAGTTGCTGGAGAGAAGATGGAGCTAATGGCGGTATGACCATCGTCGGTGGGAGTTCGCCGGAGTTGACGGGGAGAGGTTTCGAGTGAGGAAAAGTTGAAAATAGGGGAGGAAAAATGAAAATAGGCCATTTGTAGAAGTAACTTTTCTTAATTCGCATATTAGCCCCAAAAGTTTTCTTCAGCCAGCAATTAAGTCCTTCAAGGTTGGGAAACTTCCAGTCTAGCCTCTAGACAATATGAGTGAATGATATTCACCCTTTGACTCAAAAATATTGCATGCAAACTCCTAAGATTTTGAAATATAGTTCAATTAAGTTTTCTTAAGTTACGGATTGACCCCAAAACTTTCAAATTTTTTGCAATAAAGTCCTTTTCATTTATCTTCCAAGCCTTAAAATCCGACCAATCAAAATCTTGTTTTCTCAATTCTAATTTTTTGTAATACCGAATTTTAGGGGTGTTACACTCCTCCCCATAAAAAGAATATGGTCCCCAGATTCTTACTTGAGTTCTGGATAAACTTCGGTTAACATCGATACCTGTAACATTATTGCCTCAATCACCTCTCATTTCAATACTTAAAATATCCTATATTTTAGTTCTGATAGAGTGCGTGCTCTTATTTAAAAGACCATAAAACTATTATAGCAACAAACAATTAACAACATCACAAGTTCATACTTATATAATTTTTACGTCAAAAAGTAGTCAAATTCAAACTTAACATGCTAGATGTCATAACTTATCATACATTCCCAAGCAACTAGATACATATTCACAAAACTTAAACATACTAAGTATATACATAACCCATATGTCTACTGCTCCTGAAACTTCGTCTGGGGTATGAAGCCTAAAATATTTAGTGTTAGATTCTCTTCTGATAGTCAAGAAGTTAGACAGAACCTTCGGCCACATATTTTTCTTTTCCCGCCAATACTGGACCTCTCCTGTTAGGGCAATTTTTCAATAAGTGTTGATCACTACCACAACCCAAGCATCTGCCCTGCTTTCTCCAACATCTTGACTCCTTATGGCTATGTGGTCCACAGAATTCACATTTCTTTCGTGGCCTTTCTTGAGTCAGAATTGCCGTCTCATCAATCTGACGGGCTTAAGGAATAACGCTTTCAACCTGTAACCTTGGTTGTTTTCTCCAATACTATTATGCTCCTTAGGGCATGATCTTCATTTTCGCCCCTTGTACTCAAATTTTCAAATCTCCTGAAGCTTCGAGTCTAGCTATAATGCCTTGCTTACAGCTAAGTTGAGATTCTGTAGGTCCCATGTGGCCAAATCCTACCTCAGTTCTGGCCGTAGCCCTTATATGAACCGTCGAGTTTGAAAGACCTCATTTTCCTATACATAGGGGGCATACTGTAGGAGTTTGCTGAAGGTAGCTTTCTACTCACTAACAGACAAGTTTCCTTGAACCAAATCCATAAACTCTCTTTCTCTTGCTTGCTTAGCTACTTGGGGCATGTATTTGTCCTTAAACTCCTGGGTAAAGTTCTCCCAGGTTCTGGGGGTCGCCGCAGCTGTCCACCTATGGTTGATCATTCTCTACCAGTTCCTTGCAGACTTCATTAAGAGAAATGTGGCAAAATGCACTCTTTGCTCATTCGGGAAGCGTAAGGTCCCGAATATGTTATCTAAGTCTTCCACCCATTTCTCTTATTTATGGTCATTCGGCTCACCATAAAATTTTGAGGGCTGAAATCGCCGAAATCGCTCTGAGGCTTGATCTTCTGTAACTACTTCTGTCACCCCTGCTCTATCAGTTCGTTAGTGGTTAAGTTGCATGTACCTCTATCTTTCTCGATGAACAAGTCCTGCCAAAGGATCTACAACAGGTTGATTCATTGAAGAAGTTTGTGAAACTTTCTCGTCTGGTACCAATTGTGTGTAGGCAGGTGCTTCCCACCTAGGAGCTTGAGGCGCATTAGCCCGCCGACCTGGCGGCCTTCACCGTCGTCCAGTTCTGGGTGGAATGGGTGCACTGGAACTTCCTTGGGACGCCATCAACGTTACCAACCCTATCCAAGTTTCCAAAGATAAAAGAAGGAAAGAATTAGATGAAAGTAAACCAACTCAAGAATACACAAGTCTTAATCATTCTACGATAATAACAAGATCCCAAAGACATCTTTTAGCACATAAACTCATCTTACTACAATCAACTGATCAAGTTCATCTTAAATCCTTGAATCACATAGGAATTTCCTAGTACACAAAATACTTAAAATTCAACCTTCTCAAAGCACAGCCTGACGTAACTTAGGCATTCCTTACTTAAGTATACATATCTAAAATATTTCTAAATTCAAGCTTAGTCTCTATATTACCTGAAAGTTCTCGTTTCCACAGTCACATTCTAGGATCAAGTTCTCCTATCACAAGTGTTTGCATCTTGGATGATTCCCAATTCAAGTCAAATCTCTAGCAGGCCAATCAAATTCAGTTGGAACAATAATTCATTCCCATGTGAACCTAGGTCATCAAAACCTAGGCTCTGAAACCACCTGTAACGCCCCCATTTGGGGTCACTCTTAGCTGAGGCGCCACTCAATTCAGACTTAAATCTAATAAACCAGCAATAGGCCCAAAACATTTCAACTTAACTTATCAAAAGTAAGGAAATTTCAAACTTAAACATTACGACATGCACTTAGGTACATTCCAGGATTCAACTTCTTGTATCTAACATAATATGTACAGACCTGAAGTCCTCCACATTTGTCCTGACATATCACATCGTCTCAAAACCAAGTTAACATTCAAAAAAGCTCAATAACATACACAAGCACTTGTTCTATTACAAAAGTATTTCTCTAGCCCAATTTAGGAGTTCATATCCTTCACTTAAGCATGTCTGAGAAAGTTAAAGGAATACAAGGGGGTAAGTCCAAAGACGCAACTAGGGATAAACATAAGAACAACAATGGGGATCTGTCAAGGAAGAATCAACCCAACAAATCATCAAATAACATAGAGTACAAGAATGTATCAAGAAATAGGCAATTAAAAGTCAATAAACAAGCATTAACGGATTCAAGAGTTCAAGTGGGTAATAGCTCGGGGTTGTAACTATTGACTCAAAAAGCTCGGTATTTTCTCAATCGATTATGCTTGGGAGGTATTGAGCGTCTCAACCGATCACAGTTCGGGAGGAAATGCAGACGGCTCGATCGGCCGAGACAACAACCCGACTTAAACCAAGAAGCTGCATCGTCTTTATTACTCCACTAGTAGGATACAAACAATTGGATACAGTAAAAAAAAGCCCAAAATCGTATGCAGTCCAACAGGTCAGAACGAAACATACATATAGGATTCTCTTTAGACTAGTTAAACAAGTACTTTTACCAAAGTGTGATAGCTTGGTATACAATAGATTGCAGATGCTCAGGGAAACGCCCCTAACTCATCGCCGGGTGCAGATGCTTAGAGAAAAGCCCTTGACTCACTGCTGATACCCAGGGAAACGCCCCTAGCAATATCATCGATACTAAGGGAAACGCACCTAACGTACTGCTAACATGTACAAGTATATCTAAGCATTCCGCTAGGATTAGTACTTAGCCCAACGCCCAGGAAAATGCCCCTAGCGATATTGCTGATACTCAGGGAAAAGCCCCCTAACGTATTGCTAAAATATCTCCGAACATATAACATATATCAATCAATCGATACAGATTTCCCGATATATATCCAAATAACAGAACGATAACACATAACAAAACAATAACAAGCACCGATCAAGAACAAGTGTGATATCAGAAGAGACATATAACAGACGATCAATTAACAAATCAGACTGATAATAGACGACACGTTTTAGGCGATAGAACAGATAAGAACAAATCATATTAGAATACGATCAATAATTAACCCTCACAGGGGTACAAGTATTAGGTAACAGATAACAATTGAACACGCGAACAAGAACAATTCTAATATAAAGAACAAGTACTCAAGCGAGTGCGATTTTAATCAATCAAGAGCAGTCAGTACAATCAAGTTGAACCCACACAAGGGGTCATTTCACAAGAACAGAGATATATGTATATATATATAAGCAAGGCCAGAATGGCAGACCCTCACCTTCGTAGTCTTAGAAAACTAAAACCACAATCAACAATCTACTGGTACACTGGACCCACTTCTTCATCACCTAACCATAAGAATAAATCCACAATTAAAATTCTTATTAATCTTCAATAATTACAATCTTGCCATTAATAGCCTAAAATCACTAATTACTCGATTAATACAGTAATTTTAAAGCTTAAAAGATACTATTGGCCCAAAATGGTTAATAAAATTGTTATTGCCAAAATAATCCCGATTTTCATATCAAGTCCAATAATGGAACATAAACTAGTCCTCAATTACATATTTAGCCTTATATCGGTATCCCAAATAAAAATAAACGGTCCAGTTACCTCGATAATCCCAATTTTATCCTTAGGTTCCAAATTCACAAAATTAGGGTTTTCTCTTCCGATTTACTCAATTAATCCTAAACCTATCATAGAATAATATAGATCTAGGCCCACTAAGCTATCCAATCCACTTTACCCACGATTCGATTATTGAGGCCCCAAAATCACAAATCGAGGATACCGTCACGATCTTCGCGATGAGGAGAAGGTACTTCCTTCGCACCGCTGCTGCGTCGCCGCCGTGGAAAAAAGCTAAGGTCACCACCAAAAGACGCTTCTTCACGAGAGCTACCCTATGGTCTAATCAATTTCACCAAATGCTGCCGTGAAAACTGTCAATTGCAACCTTGAAGTCATTGCACCTCTTCACACCGTCGTCGCTCGTTGCCCTCGATTCGTCGTTGCCAGTGGTTGGAATCCAAAACCAACTTCACCCAACGTTCTCTTAAGATGAACCCGTCACAAAACACCTTTGGTCTGCCATCGAACGTCGTCGAAAACAAGCAGCCGGCCACCTCCGTCGCGGTCAACTTTCAAGATGCCTTTTTTGGTGATTTGTCGCTCGGTTCGCCGTGCATGTGGTGTCGCCGGGTTGCTAGAGAGAAGATGAAGCTAATGGTTGGGTTAGTTTTGTGGTATGGCCATCGCCGGTAGGAGTTCACCGGAGTTGATGGGAAGAGGTTTCGGGTGAAGAAAAGTTGAAAATGGGGGAGGAAAAATGAAAATAGGCCGTTTGTAGAAGCAACTTTTCTTAATTCGCAAATTGGCCCCAAAAGTTTTCTTCAACTAGCAATTAAGTCCTTTAAGGTTGGGAAACTTCCAATTTAGCCCCAAGACAATATGAGTGCATGATATTTGCCCCTTTGACTCAAAAATATTCCATGCAAACCCCCAAGATTTTCAAATATAGTTCAATTAAGTTTTCTTAAGTTACGGATTGACCCCAAAACTTCCAAATTTTTTGCAATCAAGTCCTTTCATTTATCTTCCGAGCCTTAAAATCCGACCAATCAAAATCTTGTTTTCTCAATTCTAATTTTTTGTAATACCGAATTTTAGGAGTGTTATAAATTTAAAAAAGAAAAAACAACTAATTACTACTTAAGGTATCGACTAAAATTTAACTAATATAATAAATAATAAAAAAAAGAAAATGAACAAGTCACATAATATGTAGCATAATATAATAAATAAAGCAAAAATAACTATAATAAATAATCTATAATGATTACAATAATTTTTAGGAAAAAAAAAGAATAATGAAATCACTGCTTAAGGTAACGACTAACATATAACTTAATATAAAAATAAAAAATAAATATGTAACTTAATATAATAAATAAAAAAAAGTCACTATTAAAAAATAGTTGAGTATTATAAAATACAATAACAAAAAATGTATAATAATTGCAATTATTTACAAATAAATAAATAAATAATTGCTATGAAAAAATGTGTTGAGTATTATAAAATATAATAATAAGCAATGTATAGTGATTACCATAATTTAAAAAGAAAAATCACCAATTAGTCGCTTCTTGAGGTGGTGAATAATCTAGCCATAGTGCGTTTTATAAGTATTTAAATACATACAAATATATACACACAACTTTTTTATTCCTTTGTCAATTAAATTGCGTTTCAATCTAGCGATTTTTTACTTCTTCAATATAAATATTTTAATATATCTAGATCTTTTCTTTTTTTAAGTTTAATCGCTACTCAAACTACTAAAATTAGGTTTGAATAATTAAATAATTTAATATATATACACCGAGTTTTATTATTCTTTTTAATTAAATCGCTACTCAATCTATCGATTTTATGTTTGAATATATATATATATATATGTATATATATTTTAAATGGTATAGATCTATGCCATGTAACCATCTAAAATAATTAAAATATTCATGTTCAAACTAATGATATCATGTTTGAATAATTAAATATTTTATTAACATATATATAAATATATATATATATATATAGAGAGAGAGAGAGAGAGCTTTTTTACTTTTTTTCTCATACAAATAATTAAATACTTTAAAACAAGCATTGTTTGAGAGAGGAGGTCAAATTTGTCACTACAATTTTTCATTTGTTGTCAGCATCTGTGTCAGTCATATCAAATGTTAAATGACAAGTAGTTATTGGTTGATTTCGATCAGGTAGGTACGAGGCTACCTGACCATAAAAGGCCCCTACTCTTATTATCGTTACTTATATATTTTTTCTGTTGACACCTTGTTGGCATAGTGTTTACATTATCCTTCCACTGATAATGACGATAGTATTTTCCAGCAGAAACTTTAAATTAGCAAATCTTGCTAATTGATCCCTAATTCTGTAAGTATGTTCATCCATTAGAAGTTATCAAACTGAGAGTTTTGTGGAAAAATACAAGTATGTTCCTGCTCCTGTTTAAATCAAATCAGGCGTATAAAGCATATAAAACATATAAAACATACTACTTCCATTTCCATATAGGATTTTATATGAATTGACAGGATCGAGCTTTCTCCACTAATACAAGTATACAACTATTAGAAAAATAATTATACTGTTAATTTGGATATGCCAAAATTTGTACCTCTTAGAGAGCAGCAAAATTAGCAATATCTGCGTTTGATTCATCCCATCTACTACCCTTTGAGTCCTATATACGACAAATTGCTTCTTTTCTTATGAATTAGGGTTGTTAATAGATTGAATTTTAATTTGAATCGATTTGAATTTTAGTATTTTTATCCGATTAAAATATTCAATGGATCATATCCAATTATAAACATCCGTAATCCGAAATAAGTGGATTGGATATGGAATTAAGCAATCCGATTCATTAAAGATCTGAATTCGAACTTTAGTAATTTTTTTATTAAATTAATACTCTCACATATAATATTAATAAAAATTTTAAAATAAAATCTATATATAATATTGATCTAATATCTATTTTAATGTCTATATTATGCTATTAATATTGAATATTTAGCCTAAAAAATAAGAGAGATACTGTTAAAATATCAAACATAATAATGTATAATAATTCACCTATGCATTAATATAATGTGAAGTATGGATTTAGTATTCAAATATTTAACTTTTGGACTAATATATAATAAAAAATTGTTAAAAATTCAAATATAGCATAAATTTACTTTATGAATATAATATTTTTATACAATCCAAAAAGAAAAAGAAAAAGAAAGAAAAAAATATTAAATCGGATTGATTTTTTTTATTGAATTTCAAATATCTATCAGATTCAGATATGATATTGACTAACAAAAATCTTATAGGATATCAAGTCGGATCATAAATGAATTTTAATAATTGAATTCAAATTCAAATATGACTGATTCAATCCAAATTTCGATCCATTGACAACCCTAATATGAACATAGTTTTCTCGATATTTTAAGATACTACTAGAGTACTCTACCTACAAAATACAACCTTAAGTTCCAAGATGACTATACAAAAAAAATATCATATAGAGAATCTAGGAAAGAATTCCTTGGTTTTGTTTGGTTATGTTTTTGGCATTTTCTACAAAATATTTTGGGAGAATATGTTTTGGAAGTTAAAATTGGGGAATGTGCTAAGTGTTTGTTTATATTTTGAAAAAATAGAAAAAATGGTTTGTAATAGGAATAGTTTGTTTGGAAATCCTTTGTAGAAGATTTTTTTCATTGTAGATATGAAATCAGTTACTTTTTTTATTGGACTTGTAGGGTGAAATTATTTTCTGTATAATATGTGTGTGTGTTGATGAATGATTATTATATATATATATATATTGATATATGATTGTAGGAAAATGATGTGCAAGTAATTCAATTAGTAATTTAATTTAAATGATTTTTTAAATTAATAAATTTGGATTATGTAATAATTTTGAATTTTTATATTTATTAATATAAATATTAAATAATCATATTGTAATAGAAATTAATAATTAATTTACTTAAACTAAATACTTATTTAAGTAAAAGAATAATTAAAATAATGTATTAACAAAATGAAAAAAAAATATGAATATTTTGGAAAATTTATTTATTTATATATTGAATTATTTTATCTTTAAATTTCTAAATTATTTTATGAAAAAATAACATGATTATTGAATATATTGTCTTTTGTATTCTAAAAGTTTTGAATTAGATTTTTTATAATATTTCTTATTAATTAAAATATTTTAATATTATCTAAAAATGCTAAATATTTATTTAATATTTTTTGTCAATTAATATATTTAAATTACTAATAATTTATTAATTTTATTAAATAATAGAATAAACTATGATTAATTCTTATAATTTATCAGAAAAATTGATTATTTTATATAATATATCAAAAAAATAATTTATTTTATTAGAAAAATAATATATCAAAAGAATGATTAACAATAATTTTTAATGTTTTATTTGTGTTTAGTTAAGTACTACGATAATATTTCGCTCAAAATTATTTGACATTACTTTTTAAATGGAATATTATATTTTTTTATTCTTCAATGAAATTAAATGAAAATATAATTTTATATAATTACTTAAACAGAAATATAATTTTATATAATTTATAAATGGAAATATAAATTTTATAATTTTTATAAAAGAAAATGCAAATTTATTAAATTTGTAAAGTAAATTTTAGAATTTTTGAATTAGTGAATTTTCATATTTTCATATATATATATATATGTATGTATGTATGGGTGTGTGTGTGTGTGTATATAAGTGAAGTGAAGTGAGAGAGTGAGAAATAAATGAATAAAGTGAAAGGTAGAGTGAGAAAAATAGGTGGATAGATAGGGTCTTTATTGTGTAGGGTGTTGGTGTTTTAATTTGTGTGTTCTGGGTGGGATATTTTGGGTATTAAATTGGATGTTTTGAGAGTTTAGATTGAGGAATGTACCGTCGTGTTTGGTAATATTTTATGAAATAAAAAATATTTTGGCAAAATGTAAAAAAACAAAACCTTAGTAATTTTCGATAATTTTCTTGAAACCACTTTGACTCTATTTATAAGGACGGGAGTGAGGCTTTATGAAAAATCCACCAACTTGCCTTCTCATAAGAGCCCTACTGGCTTCTCAAAGTAAGCACCCTTTAGCTTCATGAAAAAGCCTACCAAAGGCTTCTTTCGGAAATTCCACTTTGGCTTCCTTAGTAAACTTTTTAAAGAAAGTCTCTCTATTGACTTATACTACAAGATTGTTAAAACTTCTCTCACAAGTTTGTCAAATACATATGAATATTTATTTAAACCTAGGGCTGTCAATGGATCGGACAGAATTCAATTCGAATTTTAGAATTTTTATCCGATTAAGATATTTGATGGATCAAATCCAATTATAAATATTTGTAATTCGAAATAAGTGAATCGGATATGAAATTAAGTAATTCGATCTGTTAAAGATCCGAATCTTATATATAATATTAATAAAGATTTTAAAATAAAATCTATATATTATATTGACATAATATCTATATTATACTATTAATATTGAGTCTTTAACCTAAAAAATAAGAGGGATATTGATAAAATATCAAATATAATAACATATAATAATTCATATATACATTAATATAATGTGAAATAGGAATTTAGTATTCAATTATTTAACTTTTGGACTAATATATAATAAAAAGTTGATGAAAATTCAAATATGACATAAATTTACTTTATACATACAATATTTTTATAAAATTCAAAAGGGAAAAAAAGAGAAAAAAATCGGGTCGAATTTTTTTTATCGAATTTCGAATATCCATTAGATTCAGATATGATACCAACTAACAAAGATCCTATAGGATTTCAGGTTGAATTCGGATATGAATTTTAATAATCGAATTCGAATTTGAATATGACAGATTCGATCAAAATCCAACCCGTTGATAGTCCTATTTAAACCATAGGCTAAACTCAACCTAATCTATATAAGTCATGGGCCAATACCAAGTCCAAAGTTTGACCAAACTATGTTGAGCGAAACCAGCAGCCTGCCATCTTCCATCCCTAAACGGAGGATGTGCGGGCCAGGCTCGAAATGATTAGGATTGCACTTATGTTGACATATACTTAGTCCAGAGTTTGGCCTTTAGGGTTCACTTAACCAGTCCTCAGACTTCAACTATTTTTGATAAATAAACATAGTACATAGGGATTTACATGAGATTTTTATTTGCCAGGCAAGTATTTCCAATAAAAGAAGAAAGACAACTAAATATTCATGCATGACTAATTATAAACAAGAAATATAAACCACTTTGCTAATAAAACTATTTATATACTACCTTGAAGTCGAGTAGTTGTTTGGCTTGAGAACGAAAACAAGATTGCAACTTGCAAGTGGTTTCTTTGTCTTTTTTGTTATAACGAATATGCGAGTACAATGATACATTTACAAATCCATCCCATTTAAAGTAATTGCTTCATTTATTATAGTATGAAGTCAAATTCTTTATTTTTTTTTATTAATTTACCTTATTGGTTATTTGATATATAGTGTTGAAATAACTTCCAAGTTTTAATATTTGTTATATATAGTCACATTAGTTTTGACATAATCACATTAGTGTTAGGGGGAGAAAAAAAGATTATAGATTGTATGCTTGTATTGCTACAAACTGAACAAACTAAATATAAGTTAGTATAATAAGAACATCAATTCATAAAAAATGAAATAACACATAATGAGCAGTGGCAGACAAGTTGAGATTATAAGCAGAAATTACAAAATTTAATTAATCCCTTAATTGAACCAAAATATGTAAAGACAGAATTGAGGCCTGTGAAACCATAGTTTCCTTAGGGCTCTATTCGTCCTCCCAATGGTGCTCGAAGGCACTGACAAATGGTCTCCTAAAATGCAATGATTCTTGCATAGCCAAAGGTGGCACTCCAATTGGCTGTGATATTGAACCTATTGACTTGAGACTCTTTCTCTTTAAGGATACTGCAATGTACTATGTATGCTAGAATATTTGCAAATATGTGTCCTCCCTTCTAACTAGTCCTATTTATAAGTGTTAACATGACTACTTGAAGAGACATATCTTAATTAGATCACATCACTCCTTAATAAAGAGCAATCAACTGGGCAACTTATAGGGGTAAGAGTGAGGAAATACTCTTTAATAAGGCAATTAACATGGCAACTTAACAGGCCAAAAAAATGAAGAGGCACATCAATCAGTTTGAGGGTCATTTCTGTAGAAGTAACTTTTTGACTGAAAATTAAAATTAAAATTTTGTCCAAAACTTATTAATTCGGCCACACCCACACCCATATTGTACCTCATCGAATTGGATAGATGGGCAGGTGGGCAAGCAACACGGGCATGTGTGGTTTGTATCAAACTCTGCAAGTATGTAGGTCCATTCCATTCCAAACATTTTGGTACCATCAAGGGGTCTAACCCCTTGTTCCTCATCTAATTCATATAAACCTTAGTACTTAGAAATAAGATTATAATGTGAGATAGCCCAATTTAACCCTTGCTTTGCCCACAAAATTGCTTTTTAAGTTGCTGATCACTTTAAGTTTCATTTTCTCATTTAATGTTTTGTTAAATTTGTCATGTGTAGATGCACTATTAACTATTGACCTTTGGTCCAATCATATGTTTTGATAATAACAAATCAACCTTTGATATTAATGCTTACGTGAAGTAATGAATAGATAAAGGATCAAATCAATGATTTATATTTGATCCAATTTACTAAAGATTGTCTGAAGACAGGAATGAATTCCAGTTGAGAGGAAGCAGTTGGCGCTGCCTAAATGACCTAGAAGACTTAATGTTCAAACTTCAAACTTAAATTTAAGGTTTGAAACAACTATAGAGAACTCAGAATGTGAAGACAACTCACACAACAATGGAAAATGTAGGAAGTCAAACTTGGGAAGCAAAGACTGCCTTACATGAAAAGGGAAAGTCTGAAAGGAGTCCATACTTGTGAGCAACGCCTATAAACGGCTAGTTTTTCGATAAATACTCCAATATGACCTTCACATGAAGAAGAGAGACGCTGCCAAAATCTCTAAGCTTGTACATTCAACCATATTCAAGTTCTCTCAAGCTTCACTTAAAACCTCTCAAGTCAACAAGCTGAACGCCTGTCTTTATATCTTCTAGATTGGGAGTTGTGTTGAAACTATTATATTAAGCTTTATATAAGCTTAACCTCTTTTCTCATTGTGAATTTTTTGTAAGGTTAAGACTTACCATTAAAGTTCTAGTGCTGAAGAAATTTGTTTCCTTGGGACGCACTTTTTTTTTGTTAAAATTGATCCATAAAGTTGGGGTATTGAAGGGATTTGTTTTTTTAGGACACATTGTCTAAAGGTTCGATCTTAACCATGTAAAAGGTCAAGTTTTTGGCTAAACTTATAAAAGTCAAGGTAAGGTTCTGAAGTGCCTTAGAAAATCAAGATTTTTAGTTGAGCTTGTAAAAGCTAAGGTATCATCCTTCTGTATCTTAAAGGATTGGGTTAGGATTGGGCCAATAAAGTTTGGGTTAGGATTGCTCTAGTTTAAAATTTTAGGTTAGCATTGTTCTTGTAAAAATCTGTGTAATAGGTTAAATTTGATCATGTAAAAAATCGATTTAGTACTCTTTCCTAAAATCCGAAGTTGGAAACCTTAGGTAGAGCAATAGGATCTTTGGGTCCGAAGCACTCTAAAATCCTTTGTTCTTCACTTGCTTTATTCTTTGTATTATTCCTTCATTGATTACTACACTCCATACTATTTTTAACGCTAGTACTAATCAACTATTTATTTGAGTGTTGCAAGTATCTAACTTATAGGAGGGAGGAATCAATCCAGAAAGTATTCTGCCGTACAAAAATTTGAAAAAGCATAATTCACCCTTTTTTATGGTTACACTCTGTACTACAATTGGTATCAGAGAATGTTCATTCCTTGTAAGGATTTAACAACCTAAGTATTAGATCCATCATGGCCACCATAGAACTTCATGCGGAAGGTTTATCTCACAATAGGCTACCTCTATTCGATGGAACAGATTATCCCAACTGGAAGAGGAGAATGTAGAAACATATCGTTGCTCAAGATTTCGATATGTGGACAATCATTACTAGAGGACCATGCATTCCAACTACAAAAGATGAAAATGGCATACAAAATAAAATTTGGTCAGAATACAATGTTGAATATAAGAGAAAGATTTATCTTAACGCCAAAGCTAGAAATATTATTGCATGCTTTCTCACAAAGGAAGAATACAATAGTGAAAGCTCATGTGAAAATACAAAAGGAATGTAGGATTTACTATAGGTTACACATGAAGGAACAAATCAAGTTCGAGCTGAAAGAATTGTCTCGGGTGTCGAATCTAACAAAAATAAATTCCTATTCTTAAAATATGATTTGTAATTAGCAATGAGTAGGGTCATATTCCACATGATTGGTAAATTTTATTTCTTTCAAACTTATTAAATAAAATAGAAAATAAAGGGGATTTTTATGAAATGAAAAACTAGAATTTCAAAAGTAAAATAAATAAAATAAGAAATCAATGAGAATGAAATCTAGCCTAAGGTAAAATCTTAGTTTAGTTCATAGATTTGATCATCGATGTAAAGATAAATTCCTCATTCTTGCATAAACTGGTTATAGTTACTAGGGACACCCGAATAACCAATCTTTCCTTACAATCTCGATAACTAAGAGAAACTCGTTAGTTATTTCCCTTTTCAGTAAACAACTCTAAAGAAGCGCTCCTAGGATTTAATTTACCAAAAGCATTATAAACTAAAAAGATCCAGCCCTAGTTAAAAAACACACATAAGCGGGGTTTATTTAGACTAGATTATTTATCTCTATAACATAAATTATGCATCTTCCTACACATAACTATGTTATTCGCCACAAGCATTAGAACAATTAAACAATTACGGATTTAAAGTTCTAATCGGCATAACAAATATTCTAAGCTATCAAATTTGGGCCATAAATTCAATAAATCTAAATATTCGTAATGATAACAGAAGAAAAATAAATACTCAAGAAATAAGAAATACGAATCAAATTAATTAGATCTCACAAATATTGAAGAACCCAAAACTTGACAATTCCTTAGGTTAGAAAAAGAGTTTAGCAACTCATGTGTGAGAGAAAAATGAAGGAAATTAAAATATGATGAATGAAAGATTATGATGAAAGATCCCTAGTTCCATATATATAGCCTGCTACTCCTAATGCAACCGGAAAACTAATTAAGAGTCTTACCAGAATAGGGAAACCTAAATTCTCTTAATTTAAAAAATAAAAATTGAAATATTCCAAAAATATACAATTGCCAAAAGAGGTTGAATACTTCCTAATTAAATTTGCATAGTCTTGGGAAGCAAGACAAGTCCGCATTCGAATTATTTCATTCTTACATTCCTTGTCTCCTCGAGAATGCGATTTTTGCTCCAAGCATGTCAAGTACTCGATTTTTAGCTGCATTTTGCTCGAATCTTCAATTTGCTTCATGAAATATAAAATGAAAGTTAAAATCCAACAATTAAGCATTTTTACTATTAACCGTAAAGGGAAATTATACGAATTAAATGACAAAAATGCAACTTAACAAATTTTCCCGCACTTAGACAATGCTTGTCCTCAAGCATACAATAGCCTCAATTTATCAAGCTTTCTCGCAATTCCTTCTTCCTATTTCTCATATTGTCCACAATATAGTTCAAATTATCATATTTTGAGGGTTGAATCAAGACACGAGCAGGGATATGCATTTCATAGAAAGAACCCTTATAAATCACACAAATAACCTGTTACCCTGATAGTCTCTTTGAACTTGAAATGTAAAAAGGACTTAGCACTTCTTCATTAAGTTTATTTCTAGTCAAGACATAGAAAGACAACTATAAAAAATATGCAATGATATCACATATTTGGGGAGAAATAGCAAGTCGAATATAAGAAAACATAAAGGATGAAAGGAGAAAACTTATTTGAGATCCCTTTTTGCACTAAATTGGTGTGTGAATCAACCTTTTTACGTGAATACAAACATTGGTGATGAACACACTCGGTTACTCAGGTTACCACAATTTGTTGAGAATGTCATCCCTTTTTTACGCGAATACAAACATTGGTGATGAATGAACTCAGTTACTCAATCGATCACAAATCTAGACAGTTATTATCCCTACTCATAATCACTTTATTTAGTGATTAGCAGAGTAATCAAGCTAGTGCCTCTTTTTTTTAAGGGGTTAAATAGTTAAACCTAGTCACATTCATCGTCTTAGTACATTCAACTCGACAATTCAACCCAAATATGCTCATCAAAGCAAGTTCTAGAAAATTTAACTCGCTATGCATGACAATTGTTAAGGGTGATATATATTAATTCCCTCATACATCTTTCATTTAAATCAGCCAACAAGGCAACAAGTCAAAGTGCAATAAAGAAGGACTCAACTGTTCATGCCATTCTTACAATGTGTCTTAATCCGACCTAAATATTTACATGTTGCCTCAGGGACATGCATCAAAAAGAAGCAAAAAGTCTACGAGAAAAAAATTAACAAATCAAGAACTAAAGCACACTTTGGAAGCAAATAAGAAGAATAAAAAGCTATTTCATGTATGTTTGAAGCAAAATTAAATCATGAATCCAAAATTTTCTCACTCATACTTAAGCCAAACATTGGCCTCAATATTTCAAAATAAGAATGTAAATATGTAAGAAAGGTAGAAGAGGGACTCCTCTGAGGAGACAAGGCCTACATGCTTCAAGAAATGGGTGGAACTGGGGATGTGAAACTAATATGAGCGAAATAGACCATAAGATTGGTCTCAATGCGCGAAAGCTGATGGCGAAGAGCATAAAGATTGCCGTCACGTGTTTGTGGTTTAGCTGTAGCAGAGGTGGGTGAGGTTACCTTATCATCATCATCATCATCAATTATCTTGCACTTTTGTGGCACAATGGGTCCTGGAAGACAATTAAAACATACCGTTCAGTTTGCTAAGTAAGCCCATCCCTTCTAAACAGTTCAAATCCAAAAGTATCATATCACAAACAATATGTAACTTTTTATCATCGGGAGTGACCAAGTGCTCATGTATGAGTAGGTATGTCATAAATGACCCCAGGATTAACACACGTTTATTAGCCAATATGTTTGCAAACTGAGTGGCCAACCAATATCTAAGGTTATCTTTGACATTATTAAGCGTGCACTAAGAAAATAAAATTCAACTTTTGATAGTACACCATCAGAATCTTTCCTACCTAAAAAAAGAAAATGTAAGAAACGATGAACATATTTCAAAGTAGGATCGATAAGAAAAATGTCTTTGGATTTGCTAGGATCATAGGGGACAACGGTGTTTTGAGTCAAAAATCTATAAGCCATCTAAGGTTCAAACTCAGCATTAAAATCACATTTACTATTCAAAAATTTATCAGAGTGTGCATAATTAGGTGTGCTAAAACCAAATGCCAAGTTAAATTTAGTAATAGACAAGCTAAACATTTGACCCATGAAACAAAATACAACTACATCAGGAGTATGCAAAGAGAGATCAACTGGTTTGCGAAACTTAAAAGTAGTATAGAATTCATGCACAAGTTCAACATATGCCAGATAACGAATGGAAAAATAAGGGTGCAATCTAATACTATCAATTAATCGATCAACATTAGCACGAATATTTAAAGTCTCGAGAGTGGGGTAGTGAATATACTTACAGAAGAGGATTGGTCCAGAACAAACATCAATGTATCTATCTCGTTCATGAGATGTGGTGAAATATAGAGACCTATGCAAGTAGGATTCTACGGTTGGAAGTACAGTCTTCCCTTTCCCAAGTTGAACATAACCTCAAAATCTGGATGAAGTAAATGGTCAATTGTTAACAGTGGAAGTGGTTGGCAGTTGAGGTGATTTTGGAGGAGGTTCAGTTGAATGTGGATGTATTACCCGAGCATTCTTAGCCCATTGACGACGTGGGGTTGGTTGTTTCTCTCTCATTTTTGGGTGGCCGATGGTGGTTATTATTGGATTTATTTTGCAGCGGCGATTACTGGGAATGTGATATTTTGAGAAGATAGTTTTTAGAAATGGCGGTGGAGATGGTGTCTTGTGTTGATGGCGGCAATTGGCAACTGGGAAAGGTGGTTGATAGTGGCAGTAGGTATTGCCAACGGTGAGAGGTAAGGTAGTGTTTGGAGATGGTGACAGAAAGTGATAGTTGGTGTTTGGAGATGGCGACTGGAAATGGTGATTGGTGATGAAGACGGGTAGCAATAAGATGGTGGTGGTGCTTGGAGGTGGTGATTATGTTGGAATAGTGCCCAACAAGTTAAATAGATTGGCCTTGTAAAAGCTATTTCCTTATAAAACAATTTTGATTGAATGATATTCTATATATGACCATTTTGATCTTATGCTCTTTATAACTTCAATAGCATTTGGAAAAAGCTCATAGATCACTCATGACTACAGGACTTGGTCTGATGACCATGGAAAAAGTCTCACACGATCATGATCTTAAATCTTTCAGGTAATAGGATCTTATGAGATGGGGCATCTAAGATCTGGATAGACTTGCACTAACGATGCATAAATCCAAGAGTTGGATATTGTTCCATTCCATGAGCGACCGTATGAGATTTGGTTCATGTTAGTAGGTGCTTGTTAGAGAACAAGATATTGAAGGCCAATTGGAGAATCCACTAGATAGCCACAATTGCAAGTTGGTAGTGGCAAGTTCTCCAGCTTACGCTATTGTATATCGTTAATCCTCTAACATGGGGATCCATGGTAACTTTGTGTCTGGTCCTCATGCTTTCACTTTTCCTTGACCACTTAGCAGGTCTTTCAAGTTGAGGTTGGGTAAGAGCTACTTGACATAAAGGTTTGTGAGATTCAAGACAGAATCCGACTCCTTGCTTTTGTGAAGGGCGAGTGCAACTCTTATGTATTCTATAATGATTGATTTCAAGAAATTCTTGCGCAAGTTGGTGTGACAATTTGGAAAATGAGTTTTCCAAAGATGAAGTCACATAAGGGAATCGAACATTAGGAATAGAGATATAGTATTGAGGCTATTAGGGAGCTGGCAAATATCTTACCTTAGGCCTCTTTCGGGAGATAGGAGACAGAATGATCATATTTGCATGGTAAGCGTAAAGCTACAATGGTTTACCAAAACATTCATTTCAGCCAATTAGTTGGGCTCCATGGACTTGAGTTTGGACATCTACCATGGAGATTGGGTACTCTTCAATTAATGAGATTAATTGAATTAAGTCGATTAGTTTAAAAGTATTTTAAACTAAAATGGATATATGATATTCAAAAGTCACAAGGAGTTGTGAGTCCGTGTCCAATGAATGGTAGAACATATTGGGTCACACACAAAAGCTATTTAGCTTCCTATTTAATGGAGAAATTTTTTTCTAAGTGATAGAAAATGTTTCCTAGTTGACCGATTTTAAGGTGCCAATTTTGATAGTCAATTTTGGTTTGATTAATTTAAGCGTTAAATTAATCAATTAATTTAAGGAATTAAATTAGACTAATAATTAAGGAGTTAATTATTTGGTGCCAATATGACCATCAATTGGTCAAATTAACTTAAAGAGTTAAGTTAACTTAATGTAAGCTTAAGAGTTGAGCTTGTTTGACTTAAGAGTTAAGTCAAATGTTAATTATTTGATTTAATTAATGGGAATAACACATTTAGGACAAAAAATTCAAATGAAATGTTTCATTTAAATTAGCATTTTAATTAACTTGAAATTAAAATTTCCAATGTAATTAAAATATAAATAAAATTCAAATTAGATTTGGATTTGTATTTGCCACCTTGGCAAAATGCAAGTCGGCCGCCCCTTTTTCTCATGGGAGGTGTGATGCCATCTTGGCATCACACCTTTCAACCCCTATATATAGGTAGATAGATAGAGAGAGAGAGGGGGGGCTGGTCATTATGTCAAAAGGGTGAAGAATTAGATTCTCCACCATTCCCACCAAAAACTCCTTGTAAGCATTGCATTCATGCGTTACAAACTTTGCTCTCTTCTTCTTCTTCCCTTCCAAAAATTGGCCTCTGCCATAGCTAATCTCTAGCCTTATTCCAGCTTATAGGTTGGAGATTTTGGAAGATCTATTTGGTGTGTGGATCATATCAATAGAGGCAAACAAGTTAGTTTGCTACGGTTTGGAGATCCACTTACACAAAGTCTGATTTGGAGATTTTCCCCAGGGAGATCCAAAAAGTTTTTTGATCTAAATTTTTTACTTGAGTTCCCCAAGGTTTTGAGAGGCTCCAGTAAATTTTTTTGTAATTTTTGGAGGAGATTTGATGCTGGTTAAAATCACTCTACTCCGGCTGCGCATTTTTTGGCAGTTTCTAGATTGGTGAAAGGTTCACCACATTCTCCTCGGATTTTGCAATTTCAAGGTAACCCTCTATCTAAATCTAAATCTTAGGCATGACTTGATCCTAGTTAGCATGTAACCACTAGTTTATTAAGCTTTTGAAGTTTTTATAATTGGATCATAATGCCTTACTTACTTTCAAGTGGTATCGGAGCCTAAATCATGCTTAGATTTGGATTTTCTTTGGATGATTGATTCATGTGATGGATTAATCTAGATCACCAAATTCTCGATTCATATAATGGATTGGAGTGTTTGGTTGATGTTGTGTGTGGCTCCTTGATTGATGAGTTGAAAGCATACTGTTATATATTTTAAGTGTTGATTCATGTTTTAGTATGTTTCAATTCATAGTGATAAATGTTGAATGTTGATTTAACATTTATTGATGTTATATGTTGATATAGCATGTTGTTGTTTGATCAAAATAGTTTTGGTCATTTTTGGATCTAATGTGATTGGATTTTTGTTGGAGATATTTTTGAAGAATACGATGCTTACTTGAACTTGATTTTTGAAGCTTGATTGAGCACTTAAATTTCTAGTTTTAAAATATGTTTTCGATCTATAAATTGGTCCATAATGTGTGATTTAATGTTTGGAAAGAGTTCTAGAATTTTTGGTGCACAAAAGTTAAGCTAAAAAATTGACTTGACTTGCCTTTGAGCCTAAAACAAGGGCTGCCGGCAGCCTTGGCACAAGCTGGCAGGGCAATGGCTCTCGCAGTGGCTAAGAGCCACTACCCAGTCGTGTACCTTGCTTGGCCAGCAGTGCCCGGTATTGGCTTGGGTAAGTTTTGAGCCATTTTTTGGCTGTTTTAGTGGCTAGAAATGATGTAAAATCATGTGTTATGGATGCATAAGTGTTGTGCAAGTTCTCAATATAATGTTTAACATTTTTCAAGCTCCTTAAATCTTGTTAAAGTTTATCTCCAAAAGTTGCATAAGTGTTATACATGACCAATTTTGTATTTATGAGATAAGCATTTAATTGTTAATTCTAGATTTGTTTATTGTTCATTTAATTGTTGAATGGATGATGAATGAAGGGGATAATCATGAGCCTTTAATATTGATTTTATTTATTTCAAGTTGTTGAAATGGGTTGTATTAAATTGGGGCTTGCATGTTTTTTTATTTCTACCTTATAAATGTTATGAGAGTAGAATCACTAGGAGTGATGATTTCTTTCTCATGTAAAAATTACATGGAGCAAAGGAGACCTTGGAGGCATGGAAAATTATGAAGACTCATGAATGTATAGGATACACTCATGTAATAGGTAGATTTAATCAACCCACCTAAAATCAACTAGGTGGTGCACCTATGGCTCTAAGTGCACCACTTGGTTAGGCTCATGGTCATCCCACCCTAGGAGCATGCTAGGTGTATTTACTTATTTATGCTTTCCATATCCTATTGATGTATGAGATGCATGGCTAGGATATAGAAAACCTAAATAAGAAGATAAAATGATGAGATCATTCCAAGCAAAAACCCTCCACTTAGAATGTCTAAGTGCTTTTCAAATATTAAGTCGAAATAGATATAAATTAAAAAAGTTTTGATTAATCCAATCCTTTTACCAATAGTATGTGGCATGACGATGCTATCGTTATTTGTGTGATGTCTCATGAGTCGTGGGTCACACTAATAATGGAAAGCTGTGACCATATACTTAACATATGATGCACATTTGATTTAAGAACGTCCATGCATTGTCACACTAGTTGTGGGATGTCATGGTGCCCGTCTCGAATCAAAGCTTGATTGTTAGGTCCGACTTAACACCTATTAGTATGGATGTCTCACGAGTCGTGGTTTTCCATGAAAAGTGAGGCAAAATATACAAAAGTTGCATGAGATACAATTAGCAAAAGTTGCTTACCTTTCAATTATTTGTGGATGTCTCATGAGTTGTGGGTCCACCTGCAAGTCCTTGGGATCTTGATTCTCACTAGAAAATATGATTTCCTGAATTCTTCTTGGGGGTGAAGAATTCGATAAAATAGTGGGAGGAAACATGCTTGAAAGACCATAAACATGTTTTTAATATCAAATTCAATCACATGCTTATTCTTTTTTTCGCCTTTGAGGATTTGTGAAATCTCAAGAATGGTTTAATGTTCCACTCAATATTATTTTGGAAACTAATAAACCAACCGGGCCTAACTTCCATGATTGATTTAACCTAAAAAATTGTTCTAAATTCCTAGAAGCGGATATATGCCCTATATAAAGGTACTCCTAATCCCAAAGGGATTAAAGTAGATCAAGAGACACATGAAAAGTTCACGCATTGGGTTTAGGATTGTCCTATCCCATGGTCTCATGGTGGCATCTACAAACTTTAAAAATCTCAAAGACACATGAATAGTACCTTGGTTAAAATTTACAAGAGTTGTAAAGCAAACAAGGTATGAGAAGTTTATTCTGTCAAAAGAGATTTTTCAAGCTAGGATGGATGTGAAGTCATATTTCATTGACTACGATCTAAAGATGATTATGCTTGGAGAAGTTTTTGCTACTTGAACGTAGTGATGGACAATGATCTCCATGAGGATTGGACCCTTATATCCTCGTCTAGTTTTACTGATTAAAGTGTTGATCTAGAAGGAGATTACCCAAACAAGGGCAAACCTTTGACATTTGTTTCCTCCTCCATATCTATGGGCCCTAGGGCTCCTAGAATGGGAGGTAAAGGGAAGAAAAGTTCTTCCTCCAAGGGACAACAACTATTAAAGGCGTCCGGAGGAGTCAAGAAGATTATAGACGGAATAGTCGATATTATTTGTTTCTACTTTGGCTAGATAGGCAATTGGAAGCGGATTTTGCAAGGAATACCTTGCAACCCTTTGGAAGGGTATGTACGTTATTGAAATGCATTTAAGGATAAATTATTCCTCATGGATATATGATATCACATGTGGTTCTTATCTTTGTAAGATGTTACAAAGAATACGAAAGAAGAATAAAGCCAAGTGATGTGGATATGATCCACCACCTTAGCTAAGGAACAAGAGTTGTGACCAAAGCCGAAGGCGTATAATAAGTTTGGACTTAAGGAACTCCATAATTGTATTGAACCCTTACTATTATGTGACATATATTGTTGAGAACATTATTTCACATTCCCATTTTGGATAGTGAAGGATTTGATCCTTCTATATCAAATGGGAGATTGAAGGCATTAAAGAATGGGTTCTTAAATTGCTTATGGTATACTTAACAAAGGATTATACATATTGGATTCTCAACCATCACTAATACAATTTCAACATAGTAAGAAAATTAGATATCCAAGAAAATGCCATGTTATGACATGCAAGACTTGGACATATTTCTAAAAATAGGATGAACAAGTTAGAAGCTCTCAAAGTACTAAATGTTAGTGGCATTGATGATCTTTCTACTTGTGAATCTTGTTTAAATGGAAAAATGACCAAGGTTCCATTTGTAGGACAAACGGAGCACCCCACAAGACTTTTAGATTTGATCCATACAGATGTTTGTGGACCACTAAGAGTTAGTGGGAGAGGAGGCTATTCCTACTTCATCACCTTCACCGATGGCTATAGTCAGTTCGGACGCATGTTTCTTATAAAGAACAAGTCCGAATCCTTTTGAAAAGTTCAAAGTGTATAGGAGTGAAGTGGAAAAGCAATTAGGGCTAAGTATTAAAGCTCTTCGATTGGATCGAGTAGGAGAATAATTGAGCATCGTATTCTTGGATTATCTAAGAGAGAATGAGATTCTCTTTCAATGGACTCCACCCAGCACACCCTAATATAATGGTGTAGCTGAGAGGAGAAAATATACTTGTTGGACATGGTATATTCCATGATGAGCTTATTTGATGTGTCTATATCCTTTAGGGGATACACCTAAAAGACGATAGCGAAGTAAGTGTAGTACCTTTAAAAGTCAGTACCAAAGACGTCGCATGAGATATGGCATGACAAAACACCCTTTTACCAATCTCTCAAGGTTTGGGGATATCTTGGCTACGTTAGACAGACAGTAGGAGATAAGTTGGATAGTAGATCCACCTTATGCAAGTTTGTGGGATACCCTAGAGAGTCTATGGGTTACTACTTTTATGATCCCTCGAAACAAAAGGTCTTTGTTTTGAGGAACGCCACCTTCTTAAGAAAGGAATTTCTATAAGATAGAAAAAGGCATTGTTGTTGAACTTGAATAAGTTTAAGATGATCATCAAATCCCACAAGTGGTAGAAACAAATATATATTAAAGAGCCTCACACACAACCTTTGAGAAGGTTGGATCGAATCAAGAAGCAACCCAAAAAGTTCGGATTCCTTCATGAAATGGGCCAATCAGATAGTGATTCGAAGACCTATAAGGAAGCTATGTTGGACATAGATTCGGGACGTTGGCTTGAAGCCATGAGATTTGAAATAGACTCCATATACTCAAACAAAGTATGAACTTTAGTAGATCCACCAAAGGGAATAGTTCTTGTTGGTTGTAAGTGGATCTATAAGCGAAAGCTTGGAGTAGATGGAGTAGTGGTGACTTTTAAGGCGCAACTTATGGCAAAGGGTTACACTTATAGACCCAGTATCGATTTTGAGGAAACCTCATCACCGATCGCAATGCCTAAGTCCATTCAGATTCTACTTGCCATAGCCGCATATTATGACTATGAGATATGACAAATGGATGTGAAAACTGCTTTCCTCAATAGAGACATTGAAGAAGAAATTCATATGGAGCAACCATAAGGTTTTACTTCTAAGGGGAGTGAACAAAAGGTTTGCAAACTCCAGAGATCCATTTATCGACTCAAACAAGCGTCCCAAGGTTGGAACAAATGTTTTGACAAAACAGTCAAAGCATTTAGCTTTGTCAAAAATGTGTATGAACCATGTATGTATAAGAAGGTAGTGGGAGTAGGATACAAGTATATTGTAATTTATGTCGATGACATCCTTCTCATTGGAAATGAGGTAGGAATGTTAGAGTGAAATAAAACGTAGTTATCTATACAATTCTCCATGAAGGATTTGAGAGAAGCATCTTACGTATTTGGGAATACGTATCTATAGAGATAGATCTAGGAGGATGCTGGGGCTATCCCAAACCCTGTACATTGACCAAATACTAAAAAGGTTTAGTATGGAAGAATCTAGGAGAGGATTCCTTTCTATGGGACATGACATTTATCTCTCCAAGTTTATGGCCCCTTAAAGATTGACAACGAGAGACAAAGTATGTCCCACATACATTATGCCTCCACCATTGGGAGCATAATGTATGTAGTATAATGTACAAGACCAGATGTGGCACACTCACTAAGTGTTACGAGTAGGTTTCAATCTAATCCCAGTGAGAGCCATTGGATAGCCATTAAAGCAATCCCTTAGTACTTGAGAAGGACTAAGGATTTGTTTTTGTTATATGGAAATTGAGAATTGAAACTCGAGGAGTTTTTAGATTCAAGTTTCCAATCCGATATAGATGACTTAAAATCCATTTTTGGATTTATATTTTGCCTTAAAGACGGCATGGTGAGTTGGAAGAGTTCCAACAAGATACCACGACCAAGACCACCACTGAGGTGAAATAATTTGTGGTTTTGGAAACCAAAAGATGAGGTGTTTGGATAAAAACTCCATCCAAGAATTGGATGAGTGCCTAGCGTGCACAAGCCTACGATTATCTTTGGAAGACAACCTTCAACTTGAGCCAAGATCTCATCAGTGATCCAAACACAGAAAATATGTTATCATTTGACATATAATGTCATTTCCTAGAGGGGACAACTGAGTGGACAAATTTACCTCAGAAGAGAATTTAGCAGAACTACTGTCTAAACCCCTAGCATAAAAGGTCTTTGGAGGACATCTTGAGAAGATGGGTCTCAAGTCCATGGAGAATTAGCTTTAAGGCAACTGGGAGATTGTTGGAATAGTTCCCGGCAAGCCAATTAGATTGGCCTTGTAAAAGCTATTTTCTTGTTAAATAATCATGATTGAATGATATTCTATATATGGTCATATTCATCTTATGCTCTTTATTATTTCACTTGCATTTGGATGAAGCCCCTAGATCAGTCATGACTATGGGACTTGGTCTGATGACCATGGAATAAGTCTCACATGGTTGTAATCTTAAATCTTCCAAGTCGTAGGATCTTATGTGACGGGGCATCTAAGATCTGGATAGACTTGCACTAACAATACATAAATCCAAGAGTTGGATATTGCTCCATTCCATGAGCAACCGTATGAGATATATGTGCATGTTAGTGGGTGCTTGTTAGAGAACAAGGCACTGAAAGCCCACCAGAGAATCCACTAGATAGTCATAGTGGCAAGTTCTCCAGTTTATGCTAGTGTATATTATTAGTCCTCTAACCTGAGGATCTATGGTAACCTTGTGTCTGGTCCTCATGCTTTCACTCTTCCTTGACCACTTAGCGGGTCTTTCGGGTTGAGGCTGGGTATGAGCTACTTGGCATGGAGGTTTGTGTGATCCAAGATGGAATCCGACTCCTTGCTTATGTGAAGGGCGATTGCATCTCCTATGTATTCTATAATGGTCAATTTCACGTAATCCTTGCGCAAGGTGGTGTGATAATTTGGAAAATGAGGTTTTCCAAAGATGAGCTCACACAAGAAAATCGAACATTAGGAATAGATACATAGTATCAAGGTTATTAAGGAGCCAACAAATATCTTGCCCTAGGCCTCTTTCGGGAGATAGGAGACAAAAGGACCATATTTGCATGGTATGCATGGTAAGCGTAGAGCTATAATGGTTCTCCAAAATATTCATTTCGGCCAATTAGTTGGGTTTCGTGGGCTTGAGATTGGACATCGACCATGGAGATTGGGTACTCTTCAATTAATGAGATTAATTGAATTAAGTCGATTAGTTTAAAAGTGTTTTAAACTAAAATAGATATATGATATTCAAAAGTCACAAGGAGTTGTGAGCCCATGTCCAATGAATGGTAGAACCTATTGGGTTACACAAAAAATCCATTTAGCTTCCTATTTGATGGAGAAAAGATTTTCTAAGTGTTAGAAAATGTCTCCTAGTGGACCGATTTTAAGGTGCCAATTTTGAAGGTCAATTTTAGCTTGATTAATTTAAGCGTTAAATTAGTCAATTAATTGAAGGAGTTAAAGTAGACCAATAATTAAGGAGTTAATTATTTGGTGCCAATATGACCATCAATTGGTTAAGTTAACTTAAAGAGTTAAGTTAACCAAATATAATCTTAAAAGTTGAGCTTATTTGACTTAAGAGTTAAGTCAAAAGTTAATTAATTAAATTAAAATATTTAATTTAATTAATGGGAAGAACACATTTTGGAGGAAAAATTCAAATGAAATGTTCATTTAAATTAGCATTTTAATTAACTTAAAATTAGATTTCAAATGTAATTAAAATACAAATGAAATTCAAATTAGATTTGGATTTGCATTTGCCACCTTGGCAAAATGCAAGTTGGCCGCCCCTTTTTTCTCATGTGAGGTGTGATGCCACCTTGGCATCACACCTTGCAGCCCCTATATATAGATATAGAGAGAGAGGGGACTGGTCATTATGTCAAAAGGTGTGAAGAATTAGATTCTCCATAATTCCCTCCAAAAACTCCTCGCAAGCATTGCATTCATATGTTGAAAACTTTGCTCTCTTCTTCTTTTTCCCTAGAAAAAATTGGCCTCAACCATAGCTAATCTCTAGCCTTATTCCAGGTTATAGGCTGGAGATTTTAGAAGATTTATTTGGTGTGTGGATCATATCAATAGAGGCAAACAAGTTAGTTTGCTATGGTTTGGAGATCCACTTGCACAGAGTCCGATTTGGCTGTTTTATCTAGGGAGATCCAGAAATATTTTTGATCTAAATTTCTTACTGTGAGTTTATGAAGGTGTTGAGAGGATCCAGTAATTATTTTGTAATTTTTGGAGATGATTTGACACTGGTAAAAATCGTTCCACTCCAGCTGTGCGTTTTCTGGCAATTTCCGGATTGGGGAAAAGTTCACCACATTCTCCTTGGATTTTGCAATTTCAAGGTAACCCTCTATCTAAATCTGAATCTTAGGCATGATTTGATCCTATTTATCATGTAACCACTAGTTTATTAAGCTTTTGAAGTTTTTATAATTAGATCCTAGTGCCTTACTTGCTTTCAGATTGGTGTTTGGAGATGGTGGCAGAGATGGTGTTGGCAATGTAGACGGGCAGCAGTGATATGGTTGGTGGCATTTGGAGGTGGTGACAGAAAGTGGTGGTTGGTGTTTGGAGATGGTGGCGGAGATGGTGTTGGTGATGAAGATGGGCAGCGAAGATGGTTGGTGGCGGCAGGGTTGGCAGCTGTGGTGGAGATGGTTTGTTGGGGATGTAGATGAGTAATTGGGGTGAAAGTCAAAATTGGATTTGGATTTTGACTCTCATTTTTTTAATAATAATAATAATATATGATATTAATATAAATATATAATAATAATTGCAATAATAAAAATAATAAAAATAAATAAATAAATATAATAGTATATATGATCTAGATGGCAGAAAAGGTGATGAAACAAGGCGTGGGCATGGGGTAGATTGAAGAGCTTTTCTATCAAAAATTCAAATGGTGCTAGAAGAGGTCATTGGACAAGGCATGGGCATGGGTAGAACGTAGATTGAAGAGTTTTTCTGTTAAATAATTCAAATGTGCCAGAAGATATCCTTGAACAAGACGTGGGCACGGGTAGTTTGAAGAGCTTTTCTATCAAATAATTCAAATGTGCTAGAAGAGATCCTTGAACAAAGTGTGGGCAAGGGTAGTTTGAAGAACTTTTTTATCTGAAGTAACTATGCTCATAGGCTAATTTTAGATGTCTCCTACATTAAAAAAATAAAGTTAATTCAAGATGCTAAAAAATAGATTTTTTTTAAAGAAAAATGAACAAAAAATTGAAAGTTTGGATTGCCTCCCAAAAAGCACATCTCTTTAACGTCCTTGGCTAGACGTAGCTATTTCTCATGTCACAAAATTATCATCATCATTTAAATCAAAGATTTTGTGAATCAAAGTATCAATAATATCCACAAAAAAAACACAAGACTCGTCACCAGGATATTTCGTGGCACCATAGATATTGAATTTAATCACAACACCATCAAACTCGATAGTGAGTGTACCATCATGGACATCAGTTTCGTCATAGAGGTTCTAAGAAAAGGTCTTCCCAATATTATTTACGATGAATTAGGAGAGTTATCTTCAGATATGTTAAGTGCATAAAAATCAGCAGGAAAAATGAATTCGTTAACTTGTACTAACACATCCTCTAGGACACCCTAGAGATAACTAGTTGTTTCTTTTAAAGGGCCAACATTCAAAGAAGAGTAGACAGGAAGAGGCATGATACTAATTGAAGCACCAAAATCACACATGGCCTTTTCAATTCCAACATTGCCAATTTTACAAGGTGTTACCCTTTTGATGATTTTCGATATTTTGATTATGACAAAATTACTCTCTTATGATTATGTGCTGAAAGCATGGATGACTTTTCATATTATCTATTGGAATTAATTTACACGTTATCTTCTAGAATCCGTCATGCGTTGGAATTTACTTTCCATAAATAAAAGATCACTTGATGTCCTAGTTTGATTAGCATCTTTATAACTTAGGAAATAAATCACATCATGCTGAAATCTCTGAATCATCTATTATTTAAGAAGTAAATGCATGGTTACCAAAGTTATCTTGTTCCCTTATTTAATTCCAACGGATTCTTGCTTTAATGAGAACTTGTAGGCGTTAGACATAGGCATATAAAAGTGAAATGATGTAGTAATTGAAATGTGTGAATCACTAAGTCGGGAGAGAACTTTGTTAAGTGTCTTGAGGAGTTGTGTGATACTCTCATAAATATTTTGTGATTAATTGTTGCTAATTCCTTGCTCTACTTGTGTTTTTGAGGGGCCTTGTGGTGGAAAAGGTCAAGTGGAGCTTGCTTTCAATGGACCTTGGGGAGATGATGACAAAGAGATTTGTGTCTCAAAGGACCTAGTGGTGAAGAGGGACAAGAGTCATACTTGTTCTCGAAGAACCTCGTGAAGAGAACAAATCGGCACTTGGTTGCTCTAAGGGCCTCTAGATGAAGAAACCAGTAGGGCGATACTGTCTGGAATCTTCGGCAGTTTTCTTAGTTTCAATATGGGAAAAGAGATTAGAGCTTGCGTACGGAGTGGCAACAACTCATGCATCAATCTACAGAGGTTGTGCAAATGGATCTAGCAAAAGTTCCCCTGGATCTATTCACAAGTGGTTAGTTTTACAGTGCTATGGAATCTGCCTTATCCCTCTGGGATTCCAGTGTGACTCTTTGTGAAGAACTGGTTTTTCACCTTACTAGGGTGTTTTTGTTTCTTAACTATCATTCTGTCAAATTACTATTCTTAACTGTAAAATATTCTTATATTCTTAATTAATTTGAAACGTTTAAAATCCTAAGTAAAAACTCAGGTAGATGATGTAGGCTTGTCGAATCTCTATAAATACCAATGTCTATTTACTTCTATTTTTATTGCTTTACTTATCACTGGTCTGACTGGTATCTTAACTGGTACTTATAAATTCCAATCAATAACTAAAATTATTTTTCTACAAAAGACTTAAAAAGTTTTGAAAGGCCAAAAAGTACTTTGAGTGATAAATTTCCACTACATTAAAATGTCTTTAGCCTAATTCACCCTCTATTAGGCATATAATCACTCATAATTGATATCAGAGCATTGATTCTCTATATTATAGTGTAACTACTAGAGTAAAAGATCCTATATCCACTAACACTCTTGATGTCTTAGCAGAAGGGCAATCGCACAATTGGCCTCTACTGTTTGACTATTCCAACTATGCTACATGGAAAAACCAGATGCAAGAATACATAATTGCCTTGGATTTTGATTTATAAGACGTAACCAATGAAGGGCCCGTCGATTCCAACAAAATAAGTTGACGAACAAATGATTCCAAAGGATCAACGTGAATTCACCAATGATGATAAAAAGTCTATCTCAATAAATATGAAGGCCAAAAACATTCTATCATGTGCTCTCACCAAAAAGGAGTACAATCGAGTCAGTACATGTGCTACAACAAGGTAAATGTAGGAAATGTTGCAAGTAACCTATGAAGTCCAGTTAGGTTCGACAAGAGAGGATTGCTCTTCTCATTCACATGTATGAAATGTTCCAAATAAAGCCTGATGAGACCATAATTCAGACGTACGTGTGTTTCGTGGAAATTATAAATCCTATGTTCGTACTCGATAGAACTATAAATGAAGATGAACAAGTCCAGAAGATTCTTAGATCACTTCCAAAAGAATAAACGCCAAAAGTTACTGCTATTCAGGAAGCTTGTGATCTTAGTAGGATGACCATGGATGGACTAATTGGATCTCTCACATCCCATGAGATGACGTTACAAAATAAAGATAAAAGTTCGAAAACAAAAGTCAAAAAGAATATTACTTTTAATACCGGTCATGATTATGACTTAGAAATTTAAGAAGATCTAGATGAAGACCAGGTTGAAGATGAAATCATTCTGATCTCCCAAAGTTTAAAGCAACTGACGAGCCTTAAAAGAAAATTCTAGAACAACAGATCAAAACTAAAAAGAACCAGTCTGAGGCTTCACATATCGAGCCACCTTGCTGCTATGAATGTAATGAAATCGAACACAGAAAACTAGATTGTCCTCGATTGAGGAAATATGCGAAACAACCAAAGCTAAGGCAATGGCAACTATATGGGATGAATCTGATGGCGAACAATTTGACAATGAAGAGAATTGCTTCATGGTAAATCAAGTAAGTACCTCTTCATGTTCTGATTATGATTCCAATGATGAAATTGATATTAATGAGGATGTGCAAAAATTGCTTAAACTTTATGAAATTCGTGTCAAAATACTTGTTGATAAAAATAAAGCTCTGCAGACAAAAAATGATTATTAGTAGGAAGAACTAGATAGGGCTTATAAAGATAAATTTGATATGCAAATGACTACAAATAGAAAGACCCTTGATGCTGAATGCAAAAAGAAAATGAATGATTGGCTCTATAAAGATAATAATTCCTTGAAGAAAAAAATTGAAAATATTAGCTGTAAAATCAAAGGAAAAATGATTGTTGAAGAATGCTTGCATGTTGAGGATGACCTATGTGAATGTTCCACAAACGCACACATATGCATGTTCCACCTAGACATAATATTGACAACCGCAAAAATAAGAAATATACCAAACCGATCTTAACAGCTTCCAGAATGAATTTCAGACCAGTTCAAAAAAAACTACTTTACTTGTGGTAGATCTGGTCATTTTAATTTTAGATATCTGATTGAGAAATTCATTGGTACTAAGTTTGTTTGGGGTAAGAAAATTATCTGCCACTAACCATGAAGGACCCAATATAATTTGGAGACCTAAAACAAACTGATTTCTTACAGGTTCATGCCAAGAGCCATTCCCAGAAATAGAAGTGGTACTTGGATAGCAAATGTTCCTAGCATATGATGAGGGATGCGTCCATGTTCCTTAAGCTCAACAATTATTTTGCAGGAAATGTTCTCTACATAGACAACACAAAAGAATGCATAATAGGTAAATGTACCCTTAGTAAGCAGACTGGTACTTCTATTGATAACGTATAGCTTGTTGAGGGCCTTAAGCATAACTGGCTTAGTGTCAGTCAACTGTGCAATGAAGGTTATGAGATTAAATTCCATCCTTCTACTGTGTTATTAAGCAAAATGAGAAACTGGTTTTTACTACAGCTAGGGATGGAAATATTTATTTTATAACTCTTGATGATTTAACCTGTCAAAACATGGAATATTTAGCTGTTACGAATGAAGAATGCTGGAAATGACATAGGAAAATGGGCCAAGTAAACATGGAACTTATATAGCATCTCATAAATAAAGATCTTGTCAAATGGTACCCAAGTTAAACTTCTCAAAGGACAAGATGTGTGATATATGCCAAAAAGGGAAGCAAATCCGAACATCTTTCAAACCAAAGAATGACGTCACAACTTCTAGGCCATTGGAACTTTTACACATTGACCTCTTCATACCCATGAACATCACTTCCTTTGGAGGTAAAAGATATGTGTTTGTCATAGTAGATGATTCTATTCATTTTACATGGGTTTTATTCCTTACTCATAAAAATGATGCTCTAAATGCTTTCATTCCACTCACTAAAAGGCTTCAAAATGAAAAAGATTATTTTATTAAGAAAATTCTAATTGACCACAGAATTGAATTTGATGAAATAAACTTTACTTTATTTTGTGAAGAACATGATTACATTCATGATTTTTCAACTCCTAAAACTCCCCAACTAAATGGGGTAGTTGAAAGGAAAAATCGAATTTTGTAGGAAGCCGGTAGAACGACCATCAGACCATCCGATCATTGGTACCAAGTGGGTGTTCAGAAATAAACTGGATGAAACTGGTAAAGTAACAAGAAACAAAGCCAGACTAGTAGCAAAATGCTACAATCAGCAAGAGGGCATTGACTACAATGAAACGTTTGCTCCAGTTGCAAGGTTAGAATAAATTATAATACCTCTTGCCTTTGTATCTCATAAAAAGTTTATGCTCTATTAAATGGACGAAAAAGTGCTTTCTTAAATGAATTCAATAAAGAAGAAATTTATGTAGAGCAACCCCCCGATTTTGAAAATTAAAGCTTTCCTTATCATGTTTTCAAACTGACAAAGGCTTTATATAAACTAAAACAAGCCCTTGGGGCTTGGCATGATCGATTGAACAACTTTTTCATAAACAATGGTTTTTCTATTGAAATTTTAGATACCACTTTGTTCATCAAGGCCAAGAAAATGGCTCTCTTATTGTTCAAATCTATGTTGATGACATTATTTGTGGTGCTACTAATGATCTATTTTGTCAAGAGTTTGCCGAGAAAATGAAACAAAAAGTTGAAATGAGCTTAATAGGACAACTCAATTTCTTCTTAGGGCTTCAAGTAAAGCAAACTCATAAAAGGACATTCGTCTTACAAGAAAAATATACAATGGAGCTTCTAAAGAAGTTTGGAATGAGTGAATGCAACCTTGCAACCACTCCCATGACTATAAATACCAGACTGGAACTTGATGAGGATGGTAAGAATGTAGACGAGAAAGTTTATAGAGGTATGATTGGTAGCTTACGTTATTTAACTACTAGCCATCCATATATTATGTTTTCTACATGCTTATGTATGAGATTCCAGTCCGATCTAAAGGAATCCCATTTAAATGTTGTTAAAAGAATATTGAGATATCTTAAGGGAACATTCAATTATGGCTTATGGTATCCATATTCTAAATCTTTTAATTTCATAAGCTATTCTTATTCGGATTATGCTGGTTGCAAGATAAACAGAAAAAGTACTAGCGGTGTTTGCCAACTACTAGAAAATTGTCTGGTTTCATGGTGCAGTAAAAAGCAAAGCGTGGTTGCATTATACACAACCGAGGTTGAATATATAGCTTTAGGAAATTGCTACACCCTGGTATTATGGATGAAATGTATTTTGCATGATTTTGGTATTAATGTGCCTTGCGTGCCCATTTTATGTGATAGTTCCAGTGCTATTAGCATTTCCAAAAACCCAGTTCTTCATTCACGCACAAAATATATTGAGATTAAATATCATTTCTTGCGAGATCATTTGAATAAAGGTCATATATATCAATTGATTTTGTTTCCCCTGAAAATCTGCTCGCAGATATGTTTACCAAAGCTTTGGAAGAAAAGAAATTTGTGTGCATTAGAGAAAAATTAGGAATTAAATCAAAATCTATTTCGGCGAGATTTGTTAACTTATTTAAACTTGACAGTTATTCCTTCTTGAAAACTGCATGATAATGTGCTCAATCTTTCATCTCCCATTACCAATTTTTTTTGCTAAAATTATTGGCCATTATGATTAATAATTGATTGGGTTTCCAAAATTACAATTTTCAAAGCTTTCCTTATTTCTAAGCTGATTTATTATCTTTCGTCATGCATCAAAAATTCTTCATTCTTGTTTTTTTTCTTCTTCGCAAACTTCTATAGCAGAAAATTTTCTTCTCATCTTCAGTCTTTAATCTTTCTTAAAAATGCCGAAGAGAGGAAATACCTAGTCAGCTGAACCTTCAACTTCGAAGAAAAAGAAACTTTCATCTTCCTCCTAAGAACCCGCTCATCTTGAAGTATTTGAAGCCCCTCTTCTGCTTAAATGGTACAATAACTCAAGCTCTGATGATGAAAAATCATCTTCTTCTAATAAACCTGAGTTCTTGGGGGTCTGAGGAACATGGTATTAAAGACACCTCCATGGGTTCTCTTGAAAAACCAAGTGGTTTAAATGAGGGTATGTCAAGCCCTAAATCATCTATTCCAGTCAACCCTGAAGAAATTACTGACTAGAGCTTTGGTAAGGTCCCTTCTTCTCTCAAATTCCATTCTATAGAGGCTGAAAATTATTTTCATCAAAAAATTTTCGCCAAAATTTAAATAAGGGGAGAGTAGTTGATTTTGATTCACTACCAAAATCTCCTGCCATTGATCTTATGTGCAAACTGAAATGGGATAATTTTATGAAATTAGATGAAAGATCTTATCCCCTATGTGGTGAAGCTATTTCATTCAAACTTTATTTTCATTGAATCTAAAAATGACGTTTTTGTTGAGTCTTATGTGTTTTGAAAAAGAATTGTGCTTTCTTAGTTAAAAGTGAACTTTATACTTGATCTTCCTAATGATGGAACTGAGTTCTTTAATTTTGGAGACTTGTCTGAAGCTAATATTTCCTATGAAATCACCAAATTTTTTTGGGGTGGTATTCAATTTGTTTTATCTAGTGGAGCTGTTTTAAACAAATAGAAGATTGAATACATACTGCTTCACAAAATACCTAGTTGTGTTGTCTTTTCCTCTTTGGTATCAAGTGGTAGTCATTCCATTGATCTTAATTCCATTGATCTTAATTCCATATGTCTTTATATGATGGCTAAGGCTGTTAGACAAGAACCAATTAATCTTGGCTTCGTAATCCTGAAATACACAGTTTATTCCTTCTCCCATCAAGCTAAAAATCTTCCCTACTCCATGATCTTTACTCATATCTTTAAACATGAGGGCATTTTTACTGAAAACCTGGATTGAGGGGGAACATGACCATAAAGTCTTGGATCTTGCTAGCTTTAGGAAAATGGGGATTCAATACACTAAGAATGATGGGTTTTTTAGAGGCGTTGGTAGAACTCCTAGCAATATCAAGCTTTACCCCTGCAAATCTAAACTTTCAGTTTTCATTAGCTCCGAGTCTGAAGAATCCAGCCCTATTTGTCCCACTCTGATTAAAACACCAAAGACTCAAGGGAAAGTCAGTAAAGTAGATACTGGACTTGGAGTTAAGATAGATGATCTTAGCAAAGTTGTGGAAACTCTTGTAGGTCATTTGGAAACACTTGTTGATTCAGTGGAATACAAGATTGAGCGTCTTCTTCAAAAGTCCTGTCGCACTTGTGCAAGTGTGATATGACTAAAAGAAAAAGTTAGAGCATTTCTAAATGCCTCTTAAGCACTTTTTGATGATGAAGGGGGAGAGAAAGATTTGAAATTTGAAAAACTTGAAATTCTTATATGCTAGAACTTCTATTGTTGCCGAAGCTTTTGTTATTCTGACTACCTGCTGGAACTTTTGTTATTTGGAACTAAACTCTATTTTTTGAAAAACTTTTATTTATAGGCTTGTAAAAACTTATTATTTTGGATGATTAATCGTTGGATGATTGGGAAATTCATGGATCTTTTGATGTTCGGGCCTGCGATTAATTATACCTAATATATTGTATCTGTTGATAATTGTTGTTTGCCTGGTTTCTTAAGTATATGGATAGGAGACACACAAATTAATCCAAGCAAGGTGAGCACACACTAGCAGAACTAGGCACATAGACAGGGGGAGTTTAAGTGACATCATTCCACTCTATTCAAATTTTATCATCATCAAAAAGGGAGAGATTGTTAACTTTTTAATGATTTTTGATATTTTGATTATGACAAAATTACTCTTCTATGATTATCTACTGAAGGCATAAATGACTTTCCATATTATCTGCTAGAATATGTTTACACATTATCTACTGGGATCTATCATGCGCTGGAATTTACTTTCCATAAATAAAAGATCACTTGAAGATTCCAGTTTGATTAGCATCTTTATAACTTAGGAAAGAAATCACATCATGCTGAAAACACTGAATCATCCGTTGTTTAAAAAGTAAATGCATGATTGCCAAAGTTATCTTATTCTCTTATTTAATTTCAACGGATTCTTGCCTTAATGAGAACTTATAGACGTTGGACGTCAGCATATAAAAGTGAAATTATGCAGTAATTAGAAGGTGTGAATCACCAAGTCAGGAGAGAACTATATTAAGTGTCTTGAGGAGTTGTGTGATACTCTTATACACATGTTGTGCTTAATTGTTGCTAATTCCTTACTCTACATGTGTTTTTCGAGGAACCTTGTAGTGAAGAAGGTCAATTGGAGATTGCCTTTGATGGACTTTTGAAAAGGAGGACAAGGCGGTTTGTGTCTCGAAGGACCTAGTGGTGAAGAGGGACTGGAGTCATATCTACTCTTGAGGGACCCCGTGAATAGAACAAATTGGCGCTTGGTTGCTCTAAGAACCTCTAGGTAAAGAAACCAGTAAGGTGGTACTGTTTATAATCTTCTGCAAGGTTCTTAATTCCAATTTGGAAAAAGAGACTAGAGCTTACCATACTGAGTGGCAGCAACTCATGCATCAATCTATAAATGTTGTGCAAGTGAATCTAGCAGAAGTTCCCTCGAACTTGTTCACAAGTGGTCGGTTTCACAGTGTTCTGTAATCTACCTTATCCCGAATAGGATTCTAATGTAGCTTTTTGTGAAGAGTAGGTTGTTCGCCCTATAAGGGTGCTTCTGTTTCTTGATTTTCATTATATCAAATTACTATTCTTAATTATAAAACATTCTTATATTCTTAACTAATTTGATAGGTTTAAAATCCTTAGTGAAAACTTAGGTAGATGATGTAGACTTACCGAATCTCTATAAATACCAGTGTCTATTTACTTCTATTTTTACTGCTTTACTTATCACTGGTCTAACCGGTATCTTAACTAGTACTTATAAATTCCCGTCAGTAACTAAAATTATTTTTCTACAAAAGACTTAAATAGTTTTGAAAGGCCAAAAAGTACTTTGAGTGATAAACTACGCTGCATTAAAATCTCTTAAGCCTAATTCACCCCTCTCTTAGACATATCATAACTCACACAAGCGATAGTAAACATACCTGGATCCCTACATTTGGGGGGCAATTTCCTCTGTAGTACTGCTAAGACATTTTGCCCTATACTTATTCTTTCTTTGCGCTTTAATTTTCTTTTGCTTGTACACAATTCCTTGAGAAATTTAGCATACTGAGGTATTTGCTTAATTGCATCAAGTAATGGGATATTTACCTCGACCTTGCGAAAAGTTTCAAGAATCTCCTTTTTCCTCTTCATGCTCTTTGAATTTAGTGAACCTTTCGGGAAAGAAAGGGTGTACAACCAATAAGCTTGTCACCTTACTATTAGGTTCATGTGAATGTTCAACCAAATCTTGGGGCATGACAATCTCTCTCTCCACTCCTTCCACAATGGTGTTTTCTCATGTGTTATTACTGGGTTCCTTCATCTCCTTACTATTCTTTAAAGTAATCACAATAGCGTTCTGCCTGGGATTGACAACTTTTTGATAAGGCAACTTTCCTGTAGATTCCATCTTACCCACTGAGGTGGCTAGCTAACTTATTTGGTTTTCTTGGTTTTGAATGCTTGCTCGAGTTTCCTATTGAAATTGCTGAGCGTTGGTCGCAAATGATTTAACAATCTTTTCGAGAGACATACCTGTATTTGAAGAGGATGGTTGCTGTGGAGAGGATGGTTTTTGTTGGAAATGTTGGTAGTTTTGTGATCGCCCTCTGTAATTGAAATTCGGATGATCCCTCCATCCTGGGTTGTAGGTATTTAAGTAGGGATTGTACTTTCTTTGCGGTGGTCCAGGGAATCTTCCTACTGCATTGGTTTGTTTGCAGGAATCCTCTTGGAGTGTAAGACACATCTCCGTAGGATGACCAACATTAGTACAAATCCCACAAGCTTTGATTTGTTGTATATTTCCTATAACCAATTGCTGAACAAAAGAAGTTAAAGTGGAAATCTGATGCTCAAGAGTTGAATTACGTACCTCATTAACCCTTCTAGGAGGGTCCCAAGAGTATCCAAATTATTAGGAGTTGGCAGCCATTATAGAAATTAATTCTCTAGCTTCGCTTAGAGTTTTGTTCACTATGGCTCCTTGACTTGCTGCGTCCATCATCCTCATTTCCATCGGTAAAAGTCCTTCGTAAAAGTATTGAATGAGAAGTCGCTCAATAATAGGCAGCTTGTGCAAAGTTGTTTAAACCTTTCTCAATATTCGTGAAGATCCTCCGCATCTCTCTGTCTTATAATGTTGATCTCTTTTCTAATACTACTAACGTGTGAAGCAAGAGAAAACTTCTCAATAAACAAACTTGCCATTTCTATGCATATAGTAATAGAGACAGGGGTAAATAAAACAACCAATCCTTGGCTTTATCTGCTAAGAAAAATGAAAAAGCTCACAACTTAACATGCTCTTCAGATACTTCTCAGGGTTTCATAATCGAGCACACAACATGAAGTGCCTTTAAATGCTTATGGGGATCTTCATTCTCCAAACCATAGAAAATGGGTTGTAGATGGATTAACCCAGATTTTAACTCAGAAGGTGTTTCCAACTTTGGATATTCGATACAAAGTAGTTGTTGAGTCAAATCTAGTTCAACTAACTTCCTTAAAGTTCTTTCATGAGACATTGTTTTCTCTTATCCCGAATTGCTAGAATGACTAAGTTGGATGTATCTAGATCGAGATCTACAGGTGATGATTTGTCTTTTTTTTGCACTTTAGTCTCCTTTCGCAATCTACGAGTAGTCTTCTCAATCTCATGATCGTATTAAAGTTCACCTGTACAAGAAGATTGAGTTATTAAAAGAAATAAAATTATTTGGCACCAATCCCTAGCAATGGCGCCAAAATTTGTTGGGTGTCGAATCCAACAAAAATAAATTTCTACTCTTAAAATATGATTTGTAATTAGTAGTAAGTAGGTCTTATTCTATAGGGATTGGTAAATTTATTCTTTTAAACTTATTAAACAAAATAAAAAATAAAGGGGATTTTTATGAAACAAAAAACTTGGAATTTCAAAAGTAAAATCTGTGAACCAAACTAAGGTAAAATCTCAGTATGGTTCACATATTTGATCATCGATGTAAAGATAAATTCTTCATTCTCGAATAAACTGGTTATAGTTACTCGGGTCACCCTGATAACCAATCTCTCCTTACTATTTCGAAAGCTAAGAGAAGCTCGTTAGTTATTTTCTTTTTCAGTAAACAACCCTAAAGAAACGCTCCTAGGATTTAATTTACCAAAAGCATTATAAACTAGAGAGACCTAACCCTAACCAACAAACACACATAAGCGGGGTTATTTAGACTAGATTATTTATATCCATAATATAAATTATGCATCTTCCTATGCAAAACTATGTTATTTGCCACAAGCATTAGAACAATTAAACAATTACGGATTTAAAGTTCTAATTGACAGAACAAATATTTTAAGCTATCAAATTTGGGCCCTCAATTCAATAAACCTGAATATTCGTAATGAAAATAGAAGATAAATAAATACTCAAGAAATGAGAAATACGAATCAAATTAATTATATCTCACAAATATTGAAGAACCCAAACTTCGATAATCCCTTAGGCTAGAACAAAAAGTTTAGCAACTCACGCTTGAGAAAAAAATACAGGAAATTAAAATATGCTGAATGAAAGATTCTGATGAAAGATCCCTAGTTCCATATATATAGCTTACTACTCCTAATGCAACCGGGAAACTAATTAAGAGTCCTACTAGAATAGGGAAACCTAAATTCTCCTAATTAAAGAAATAGAAATTGAAATATTCCAAAAATATATAATTGCCAAAAGAGGTTGAATGCTTACTAATTAAATTTCATAGAGTGCTGGGAAGCAAGACATGTCCGCACTCAAATTATTTCCTTCTTCCATTCCTCGTCTCCTTGAGAATGCGATTTTTGCCCCAAGCATGTTAAATACTCGATTTTCAGTGACATTTAGCTCGAATATGCAATTTGCTTCATGAAATATAAAATAAAATTTAAAATCCAACAATTAGGCATTTTTACTATTAACCGTAAAGGAAAATTATACAAATTAAATGAAAAAAATGCAACTTAACAAATCGCTATCTTGGTGCATCAATATAAGATGTTTATTATGAAGCCAAAGGAGAACATCAAGTAAATATATTCAAGGTTTATGGAAATCTTCAATCCTCTCAATGCGCTTGGTAAAGTGTTTTCTGAAGAAGAGAAAGTATGGAGGATTTTGTGGTCTTTACCTAGAGAATAGACTCTCAAAGTTATGGCAATACAAGAAGCTAAAGATCTCACTAAGCTAAGTATGGTTGAATTCATTGGCTCCTTAACATCACATGAAATCATAATTCTAGCCAAGGAGCAGTTTGCTAAAAGCAAAAGAGAAAAGATTGTCGCATTCAAAACCTCAAATGAAGATCAATCTAAGGAAGATGAGTCTGACAACAATAATGAAAATGAGGAAAAAATTATGCTCATAATCAGGAGATTTTAGTTTCTCAACAGAAGAAAGAAAGTTTTCCAAAAAGAAGGAAGGATGCAAGCTTAGAAAATGGGAAGAAATCAACCAAACTTGTTATTCATATTCTTCTAGAATGCCCTGAGTTAAAGAAAGCTTCCAAGAAGAAGAAGCAACATAAGGCTATGGCAGCCACTTGGGGTGATGATAAAGAGGAATATGATGAGCAAAGATCATTGATGAGTATGCAAATCTTTACTTCTAGCACAAATTGAGGTACATTCTGATTCCAACTCTGAATATAATAGCACTTATGATGATGATTATGAAGATGAATTTCACATTGCTAACATCTTGCTGCGAAAATGATCTTTTAAAGAAAAAAATTCAAAATCTATTTGTTGAAAACAAAGTTTTTTAAAAAAAAAAAATAGATGAACTAATAGTTTCTCTTGATGTTTCTGAAATTGAAAAAGTTATTTAACTAAAAATCTTTCTTTAAAGGACCAAATTAATGATTTAATGCCTTCTTTAGCTACTACATGTAGAAAGATGGATGCTTTTCTAAAGCAAAAAATGATTGGGTACCTACACTCGAAAAATGACTCTTTGATTGTAGAAATTTCGAGTACCTTTAAAACTGGAAATAAATGGTTCTTGGACAGCAATGCCTCCAGATGTATGACTGGTGATCCAACAAAGTTATTTAAAATCAACAAAGCAAATTTGGGGCATGTCACTTTTGCTGACAATACTAAAGCAAATTTTTTTGAAATTGGTAAAGTTGGAAAAGACTCTTCCACCATTATCAACAATGTATGGCTAGTTGAAGAACTAAAGCACAATCTATTTAGCACAAGTTAACTATTGGATATTGGCTATCATCTCAATTAGAAACCTCACAAGTGCACCATACTGAAGGACAAGAAACTAATTTTTATTACACTAAGACAAGGAAACGTGTTATTTGCTTATTATGATGATCTATCAAATCAAAACATGAAGTGCCTAGTGGCAGCTGAAGATTCAAGCTGAATGTCGCACAAAAGACTTGGACATGTCAACATGGAACTTATCCCCAAGCTTTCAAGGAAACATCTTGTCAAAGGAGTTCCTGAGCTCAAATTTATGAAAGACAAACTGTGTGATGCATATTAGAAAGGAAAATAGATGAAGTTTGCATTCAAAGCTAAGAATATGGTAACTACATCCAGACCATTGGAATTACAACTTGACCTTTTTGGTCCATTGAAGACAAGTATTCTTGGAGGTAAAAAGTATGTTTTCATTATCGTTGATGACTATTCTAAATATACATGTGTGTTATTTCTTGCACATAAGAATGATGCATTGGATGCTTTTATACCACTGACTAAGAAGTTGCAAAATGTGAAAGGATATTTCATATGTAAGATTAGAAGTGATCACATAACTGAAGTTAATGAATATAACATTATATCCTTTTGTCATCAAATGAGATACATTCATAATTTCTCTACACTTAGAACCCCACAACAAAATGGTATTGTTGAAAGAAAGAATCGAGTATTAATTGAGATGGCAAGAACTATGATTAATGAGTATAATTTGTCTAAATAATTCTGAGGAGAAGTTGTGAGTACTGCATGCTATGTGTCTGATAGAGTTCTTCTTAAACCTATCTTGAACAAAACCCCTTTTGAATTATCAAGAACAAAATTTCAAATATTTCTTACTTCAAAATTTTTGGTTGTTTGAATGATTGTGATCTGATTGCTAAATTTGATTCTAAATAGGATGAAGTAATATTTGTTGGATATTTCGTGCAAAGTAAGGTAAACAAAGTTTATTAGAAAAAGGAAGAAAGTGGTTTAGGAGCCGATGCATGTGTCTTTTTGATAAACTAATCCTCTTGAAGCCAAGGAACACTTGAGCAAAGATGATGTAGATATTATTCCCTCGATTGCAATCAATGAAGGAAGAGTAGAAGTTACAATTGATGCAAAATAAAGGAAGAAAAATGCTCTTCTTTCAAACAAACTAAAGAAGATACTTCCAAAGAAATGATTGGTGCAATTACTACAATAGTAAGAAAATTTCAACAAGCATCAAGCCATCCTACATCACAAGTTATTGGTAGCGTAAGAGGTGGAGTAAGGGCAAGATCATCCTCCATATAAGAAGAAGATGAAATGAGAAATTGTGCATTTCTGTCAATGATGGAGCCAACAAGTGTTGAAAAATCCCTCAATGATGAATCATAGGTAGATGCTATGAAAGAGGAGTTAGCAAAATTTGAAAAGAACAAGGTCTGGAATCTTGTTAAAAGACCGGATAACCATTCATTTATGGTACAAAATGGGTATCCCAAAACAAACTCAATGAGGATGGAAAAGCTTCAAAAAATAAGGCTAGATTAGTAGCCAAAGGCTATAGTCAAGAAGACAAAATTGATTACAATGAGACGTTTGCACTAGTTGCAAGATTGGAATCTATCCGTATGTTACTTGACTTCGCATCTCACAAGCGATTCAGTTTATGTTAGATGGACGCTAAAAGTGTCTTCTTGAATGGATTCATGAATGAGAAAGTCTATGTAGAACAGCCTCTTAGCCTTGAGAAAGAAAATAGCATATTGTACTACCAACTCTTGAAGTCGTGAGCATTCAAATTCACTGGCTTTGCACAACACGAGAAAGGAATGCTCTATCACCAATGATGTCAGTACTAGCGTTGGACTTAACATTTGCAACATTTCTTGCTTCAATGTTTAATGTGATGTTTCAATTTTGTTGTTGAAATGAAAATGAGAACAGTATAAATTTCTAACACATAACAAAGAAGTTCTTATTTTGAAATATCACAACTAGAGAAACACTTATAGATAGAACAATATCAATGATGAGAATTTTATATATTGACTTAGTTTGGAACAGATAATTTACATATACAGTAGACCGAAATTAGGATAAATAAGATGGAATATACAGATTACTGCAGTAACTATATGAATCGATACAAGCAAACAACAATAAAACCTTAAGATTGTTAGCAGGAAAAAAGAAAAGAAAAGAAAAAAGAGACCATAGAGTGTATGCTTGTGTTGGTGCATACTAAATATAAGCTAGTATAATAAGAACATTAATTCATAAAAAATGAAATAACATATAATGAGCAATGACAAACAAATTGAGATTATAAGCAAAACTTCATTAATACAGAAATAAGGGAAGATCCTACTTTCTGCAATTGAACTAGAATACGTAAAGGCATAATCGAAGCTTTTAGAACCATAGCTTTCTTAAGGCTTTATCCATCCATCAACTGGCTCTCAAAGGACTCCGAAGAATGGCCTCACAAGAGACCATGATTCTTACATAGCCAAAGGTGACACTCTTATTGGATGTGACACTAAATTGATTGACTGAGAATCTTTCTTCTTAAAAACATTGCAATGTACTATGTATATTGCATGTATGCTAGAATGTTTGTGATGTTCCCCTATTCTAACTAGTCCTATTTATAGGTGTTAATAGGGTTGTAAATAGATATTTCAAATCTATTTACCGTTCGCATCTAGATCCATTTATAAGACATATTATCCGTGTCCATTTAAAATGAATATTGTCCATATTCAATTAGTAGATAGTCGGCTATAAATGGATATGAATATGGTAATTGTATATTCGGCTCATTAAATATCTGCTCTGTAATACATATTCGGTGGATATATCTGTTTATGTATTTGATTATCTGTAATTTAATTAAATCCATTATATGTATCCAATAAATATTATTTAAAAAATTATTATATAAATATATTCTAATTTTTTTTATGTAATTTAATATATAAATAATATTTTAAAAATTATCATATATAATATATTATTATGCATGACAAATTATTTTTATTTTTTCAATATAAAATCTCATAATCTATATTTAAATAAATATAAGTATAAATTAGTAATTAAAAAATAATAATAAGAAAATAATAGTTATAAGGATTATGAAGAATCAATAGATGGTAGTAATAGTAATTAAACAATACTAAATCAAGAAAAAATTAAAAAATTAATATATGAACGATAAAGTTAATCAAGATAAAGTTTATTGTTGCTTGACTTTATAATTAATTTATGTTGTTCTCATTTTATTAATATTAATCAATCATAAAGTCAAACATTAATTTAAAAAAATAAATAAATCAAGAATAATTAATTTCTTAATTTTAAAATAAAGTAGTAAAATACTAAAATTATTAACTAGCAAAAGGGACATTAAATATTTTAAAATATCTAACTATGCGCTATACATATAATTTTAGATGAATATACTAATTCATAATTTGGTTTTGTAGGCTTGTGGTATTATTAATTCAAAAAACTAATAAAATTTATCTAAAAATAAAACTTTAACTCTAATCCTAATATCCCAGAACACTATAAACCTTAAACCCCCAACATATTAATAATAGATAATATTTTTTTATTGATTAATATGACTAATACCTTATGATTTCATCAATCGAATAAATTGATTACACAATTTTCCCCTTATGAAATTAATAACAGGTTATTAGTCTTGAGTCTTATACAATTACGAGGTTCTTCCGAATTATCCGCAATCAAATCACTAATTTATTCAATTCACTATATTCCTATGTGAATTAACTAAATTATGGATAAGGTTAAACCACTCAACTAACTCCCTAGAGCAAGCAGGTATATTCCTATCCTACTCACAAATTAATTAATTCATTAATTTGAACAATTAATCTTAAGGTCTTCTATTATCAATCAATCCCTAGATTCTCCTTTCCAAGACTCCTTTAGGATTTAAAAAATGCACTTGACTCAAATAGAAAAAGCACACAATAGAAGAAATAACCTTAAGTGCCACTAATTTCATGGAAGAAAATCGTGCATAAATTTATTCAAAAGAATCCATCATAATCCTAGAGTCACGAATTAGTTCATGATTGAATTGTTAAACAAAACATGAATAAGACAGAACATCATTCCAAATTGAGAATGAAAAAATAAAATCAAGGGGAGAGGTAGAAACTCTATTCCTAGCCAAATCAAATCTCCTCTTTGTCCTTCTCCGAATCTCGAATTCTCGCGATACTTCTAATCTCCAAAATAGAAAATTCGAATCTATCCCCTCTCTGAAGTATCTGAGAGACCTATTTATAACTGCTTAAAAAAGTCTTCTAATTATAATAAGACTCAAATAAATAAAAACTCTTCTGCCCTTCTTTGATAATGACATGGCATCCAATCAACATTCCTACCAACTTGAGTCAATTTGTCCTACTTTATAATTTCTCCACTTGTATTCTTGCAATTCCAATATTTTCATCAATTAGCAACGGAATTACAACTTTTAAAACAAGAAAATTATTTGTTAAGTCCTAAATATGATATTCAAATTAATACTAATAGGAACTTAACAAACACCCTCAAACTTAATAAGTTGCTTGCCCTCGAGCAACACGAAGAAAGGACTCTCAGACATTCTAAGAAAAACAAATCGACACTACAACACATGTACAAAAACATCACTTCTTTTTTGTTACTCTCAGAACTACTTCAAAGCTATGCTCGTAGTCAACCACAATTGTGATCTAAATTCACTATGCACAAATAAGCAGATACAATGTTCAAATGAATCCACCGTGTATGTGTGTGATTTCTCTACAAATAGTTACTGGCAATTCAGATTAATTTATGTATAAGTACTGGACTCTACTCTAATACTCTATAAGTTTACTTTTCATCTCTATCTCCACTAATGTAGAATACAGTCAATAAAAGATCGTTTAGGACTTTCAGAGCTTGTAATATAGGCTTGGGTAAAGTTAGGAAAGATATGGATAATACTGACTCAATACCTACGGTAGTTGTTAATCATCACCTCTTAATCCTCCCCCAAACTTATTGAATAGTACTTCTCAATTTCTTTCTTTCTTTCTTTCTTTTTTTGTTTGTTTGTGGACGGTGCTCACGCCACTATGTACACATTTATGTACATGAGGCCTTATCTACACCTTTGTTGTTTTGGAAGAAGGAAAATCAAACTCATTAGCACTATATGTTTGTTCCTATTTCAAATAGATCTAACAAGTAATTGTGGGATTTATTTGGTGAGATCATGTTTCTAGACTGGTTGTTGAGTTAGTTGTCAAATAAAAAGGATGCTTTAAAAATAGGCTTAACAAAAGACCCAAGGGATGTAATATCATTTGGTAGGCTTGAAATGCTCAAACAGGTCAAAAATGGCCTAAGTCATTTCCTTTAATTAAGTGTTTTCTAGGATTTCACCTTAATAGGGAATCAAACAAATTCTAAAGTTAAAAGTATTACCTATGTAACTCATGCATAAATATCCTCTAAATTAATCAATAACTAGAAGTGAGAAAGAGAGTGCTCAAAAATTAGGAATGTCATCCTAGCATTGCTTCTACTCAAAGTGCACAGTGCCATCATCACACAAGAATAATTTTTCACGAAACATAAAATTAAAGCAGTAATATCTTCATTGATTCAAGAAGATTAATTTTTGTACATGCAAGACATCGATTCAATTACTGAACTCTAATCAAAATCAAAACAACAGAAAATAAAATAACACAAAGGACTAAAAATTGACGCGTAAAGCATCCCCTAAACTTGAGAGGTATTTTGCCCTCAAAGTACTAATACTATCATGAAAGAGAAAGCAAGAAAATAAGAGACACTAATATGCAAAAAAGATAAAAATAAAAATAAAAGCAAAAGTAAAAATAAAATAAAATAAAGAAGAAGAAAAAAAAAAAGAAAATACTCCCTGATCAAGCATTAGCGTCATCATCTTCCTTAGCCTTCGGGGGGTGGAACTGCAGTAGCAGGAAAATCAAAGTGTGGTGGCTATGGAAAGGTAGGATAATCCTCAAGTGGACTGTTATGATATTGCGCCAACATCGTATACCATTATTGTTGAGTATCAAGACATGCTTGGCGGTGCTCCTCTGCAACCGGCTGGTTCGCTAATAATTATCTCATCATATTCTCAAACATATCTAGACATTGTGGTATGGATCAATGGCGATTCTGATGAGCTGGATCCTCTTGATGTGGTTGTGGAGCTCTCCTCGATTTATCATAATCAATTGTCTATTCGGGAGGTAATAATTCCTCACTTGGATCCCTTTGAACCCCTGTTGTAGTGCATAACTCTGAGATCAAATGTGGACATACTAAGCTATCCCGTATTCCACCTGATGATGCTTTCCGAATAGCAGGATTAATAATTAGTCCGATATCAATAGGGATCATCTGATGTATAGCATATAACAAAATGGCTCGCTCCCTAGTAACATCGCTGTAATGGGAAACTGGTAACAAACGGGCACAAATGAATTTGAACCAATGGTAGATATGTGGGGATAAACCTGCCCTCGAGAAGTGCCTATACTGATTGTTAGCTCCCATCTTCCACTCGACAGTTTGAATACATATATGACTTTTTACTGTTTCCATATCTATTTCTGTAGTTAGAAATTGCTGGAACTCATCATCACTGTCAATGTTAGGTGTCTCAAAGACTTCATTGATAGCTTTCCGAGAAAATGACACCTGTTTACCTCGCCCAAATATCGTATCTCCAGTAGTGAATACTAAATTGCTATAGAACTCCCTCACTACTAGTATAACTGCAGCCTTTGGTGTGCTAACAAACTTTTGCCAACCTCTTCATATTATAATTGGGCATCTAGTAGGATCACAACGTGAGTGCTCCCTTAATTATCTTTCCCTAACAAAGGGTCGATGCATGGTGACTTGTGAATATAGTGTCTCTGCCTCTGTTGAAACAACTCAAGTGGTATAAAAAGTTGATCATCTACTGCTAGAAGCATCCGTCTTGTTTCTTTTCCTACTTGCTTTAGGTGCCATCTCACTACTATTCCAATTCACAATTATTGCAAAAAATAAAATAAAATCAAACAACATCATTCCAAATTATCAATAATAATGTCAATAAAGCCTCAATCCAAAATCTTGAAAGAATTATCAGTTCCACCAAATAAATCCATCAAACTAAATTTCAATTTTCTCAAGGCAATTTAATTCCCTTGTCAATAATGAGCTCAATGTGCCACAATATTATGACTAGTACTACTTGATAATATTCAATGAATACTTCCAAATAATGCCCAAAAATCGATATCTAAGCATTCATCAATAGCAAGATGAACTTAGTAATTTCCAAATATTAGATCAATGCCATACTAAGTTTTAGCCTAATCAAATAATATGATGGCAAACTCACACAAACCCACAATATTTTCATATAAATCACTTTTTCTCACAACAATCAATCATATTCCACAAGATACAAGTAAGCAATCCTAAAACACCTAAATCTAAAGAAAGTTTATACAAGAAACCAAGCAAACAACTTACTATGAGTATTAGAAGTACCAAGAAGCTTAGCCTAAGGGAGATGAAAAATGTTGAGTTTGCCGGCGGAAGGTTACCAGCAGGAATAGTGGTTTCCAACGGTGGGTTGTTGGTAGATATGGTGATGGTTGGCGGTGGGTTGTTGGTAGATATGGTAAGTTAAATGGGTTTTGTAGTTTGGAAGATTTAAAAACAAGAGAATGAGGAAAGGGAATGAGGTTTTTTTTTTTTTTTTGTTTTTTGAAAAGAAAGAGAATATGGGAAAGGGGAATAGGGGCTGCGGACAGAACAAGGGTGTTAAAAATCCAATTTTTTTTTTTCAATTGGGTGCAACCCGTGCAAGTTATTTGTGCCTTTGTGTATACCTGGGCGTAAAAATCTTGCGCCCTGGCGCAAAGGGTTTTGTAATGGGATCCCCTACCTTGCGCCGAGGTGTGAATGTCTTGCACCCTAGTGCAAGGCATTTTGGAATGGGCATAAATTTTAACGCCTTTCCACCGGGGCACAAATACGTTGCGCCCTAGCGCAAGGTATTTTGTAATCTAGTCATGCCTTTAGCTAGGGCGCAGAAATATTGTGCCCTAGCGCAAGCCAAACTGTCTCGAGCATTAAGTTTTACGCCCATGCTCCGAGGTGCAAGAGTTTTGGGCCCGGGCGTAAGACTACTACCCTGTACAATTTTTGTTTTTTGGCTTTCTTTTTCTTCAAAATAAAAGAAAGAAATTAAGCACTAAATCATAAATGGATACAAAGAAAAATAAACATTACAAAAGTGAAAAGAAAATTGGGGTTGCCTCCCAATAAGCGCCTGATTTATAGTCATCGGCTTGACTTTTTCAAGCATCATTCAACATCAACCAAGGTGAGCGTGGATCGTTGGCGATCAAAATTGTCTCCCCAATAGTACTTGATTTGTTGTCCATTCAACTTGAATCTTCTATTTATTCCCTCATCTTCCAGCTCCACTGCTCCATATGGAAAAACTTCAGCGATGGGAAATGGCCCTAGCCAACGTGATTTGAGTTTTCCTGGAAACAACTTCAAATGAGAATTAAATAACAAAACATGTTGTCCAGGTTCAAAATGACGCTCTAAAATTTTTCTATCATGCCACTTCTTTGTCTTTACCTTATACAACTTAGCATTCTCATATGCTTGCATTCTAAATTCATCTAATTCATTTAACTGCAATAACATTTCATCCACCACAACTTGAGAGTCAAAATTCAATTTTTTTATAGCCCAATAAGTATTATGTTCCAATTCTATTGGCAGGTGGCATGCTTTCCCAAACACTAATTTGTAAGGTGACAACCCAATGTGATTTTTATAAGCTGTCCTATATGCCCACAATGCATTATCTAACTTCTTAAACCAATCTTTTCTAGTAGCACTCACTGTTTTGTCCAAAATTCTTTTAATTTCTCTATTTGATACTTCGACTTGACCACTTGTTTGTGGATGGTAAGCTGTGGCAATTTTGTGTTTAACTCCGTATTTAGCTAATAGAGCATCAAAATATCTATTACAAAAATGCCTTCATCCATCACTAATAATAGCTCTAGGTGTACCAAAACGAGTAAAAATATTCTTTTTCAAAAAGTTTGTTACAACCATAGAGTCATTAATTGGTAGAACAACAACTTTCACCCATTTGGAAACATAATCAATTACCACAAGGATGTATAGATTCCTAAAGGATGGCACAAAAGGACCCACACATCAAATAACTCAATTTTTAATATTGCATTTAGAGGCATCTCATTTTTTTCTAGAAATATTTCCTACTATTTGATACATATCACAACATGCAACAAGAGTATAAACATCTTTAAATAAGGTAGGCCAATAAAAACCTGACTGAAGAACCTTTGTTGCAGTGCGATCACTTTGATAATGACCTCCATATGGGGATGAATGACAATGCTCAAGTATGCTCCTCACTTCTTCTTCTGAGATACAACGCCTAATTATTTGGTCTGGACAAATTCTAAATAGGAATGGCTCATCCCAGACATATTTCCTCACTTTTGAGAGAAATTTCTTCTTTTGTTGAGAATTAATTTCTGGAGGGAAAATTCCACTAACTATATAATTTATCAAGTCTACATACCATGGAACCCCCTTTTCTTCTACTGCATATATTGCTCATCCGGGAATGTTTCTTTGATCATTGTCTTCTCATTTACAATTTCTGTACTTTCTAACCTTGACAAGTGATAAGCAATTTGATTTTCTGAGCCTTTCTTATCCCGAATTTCCAAATCAAATTCTTGTAACAGCAATACCCATCTAATCAATCTTGGCTTGGCATCTTTCTTTTCCACTAGATATCTAATAGCTGAATGATCTGCATATACTATTACCTTGGTTCCTACCAAATATGAGTGAAACTTATCGAAGGTAAATACTACAACCAATAGCTCCTTCTCTGTGGTGGTATAGTTTACCTGCGCATTTGTTAATGTTTTGCTAGCATAATATATTGAATGAAAGATCTTCTCCCTGCACTGACCTAAAATAACACCAACAGCAAAGTCACTAGCATCACACATTAGTTCAAAAGGTAAATCCCAATCAGGCACAACAATAATAGGTGCAAAAACAAGTTTCCTTTTTAATAAAGTGAAAACCTTAAGACATTCATCCTCAAATTTAAAAGATACATCTTTTTCTAGCAGATTACATAGGGGTTTAGAAATTTTAGAGAAATCCTTAATGAAAACCCATAGAAACCTGCATGTCCCAAAAAACTACAATACCTTTCATCAATAATGGGAGTGGAAGTTTTTCAATTGTTTCAATTTTTGCCTTGTCCACCTCAATTCCTTTGGTAGAGACCCTATGCCCAAGAACTATTCATTCTCTTACCATAAAATGACATTTCTCCTAATTTGGAACAAGGTTAGTTTCTTCACATCTTTTTAAAACAAGTGCAAGATTATTCAAACATTCATCAAAAGAATTTCCAAAAACTGAAAAATCATCCATAAATACCTCAAGGAAATTTTCTACCATATTAGTGAAGATTGCCATCATGCATCTCTGGAAAGTAGTCGGTGTATTGCAAAGGCCAAAAGGCATCCTCCAAAAATTGAAAGTACCATATTGACAAGTGAATGTTGTCTTTTCCTGATCTTCCGGAGCTATGGCAATCTAATTGTATCCCGAATAACCATCTACGAAGCAATATTATTCCTTTCCTGTCGGTCTATCCAGCATCTGATCAATGAAGGGCAACGGGAAGTGATCCTTTCTCGTAGCTTTGTTTAATTTCCTATAATCCATGCACACTCGCCATCCACTAACTGTCCTTGTTGGAATAAGTTCGTTATTGTCATTCTTCACCACAATCATGCTTTCTTTCTTTGGTACACATTGTACTGGGCTTACCCATGAACTATCTGAGATAGCATAAATAATACCTGCATCAAGCCACTTAATGATTTCTTTCTTCCCTATTTCTTTCATTATGGGATTCAATCTCCTTTGATGTTTAATGGAGCCCTTTTTATTGTCCTCAAGTAGAATTTTGTGCATGCAAAATGAAGGGCTAATTCCTTTAATATCTGCAATTGTCCATCCAAGTGCTTGTTTATGCTCCCTTAATACTCTCAACAACCTATCTTCATGTTCATCAAACAACAAGGATGAAATAAAAGCAGGTAATGTACATGAATTTCCCACATAAGAATATCATAAGTGATCAAGAAGAGGTTTTAATTCTAAAGTGGGTGGTTGTTCAATAGATAGATTCAGCATTCCCGAGGAAGTGTATATATCCAAATCTTAAAATTTTGGGTGCTTAGTAATCTTAGGTGGAGCTTCTAGGAAATTTAGGAATTCCTATATTTCAGTATCATCAACATCCACTAGGGCAAGTAGAGCTGCTTCAAGGGGCTCAATGTTTTGGGTATTTTAAAAAATATTTCCTACAAGACTATTTACAACACTAACTACAAAATAATCATCAAAAGCACTGGGATATTTAATAGCCTTAAGAACATTAAATTTTACCTCTTGGTCTTGAACTCTCATGGTCAACTCACCTTTTTGTACATCAATAATAGCTCTACCTATGGCTAAAAATAGCCTGCCCAGAATAATAGGAACTTCGCGATCTTTCTCCATATCTAAAATAATGAAACATGCAAGAAAAATAAATATATCAACTTTAACTAAAATATCCTCAATTACTCCCTTTGGATATGTGAATGATCTATCTGCCAATTGCAAGGTCACACTTGTGGGTTTGATTTCTCCAAGTCCAAGCCTCCAATAAATAGAGAATGGCATCAAATTTATACTTGCTCCCAAATCACACAGTGCACGTCTAGAAAAGTGAGTTCCAATAGTACATGGAATTGTGAAACTTCCTGGATCTTTAAGTTTTGGTGGTAACTTCTTTTGAATAATTGCACTACATTTCTCTACTAAAGCCAATGTTTCAAACTCCCCAAAACGCCTTTTCCTAGATAAAAGATCCTTCATAAACTTCACATAACTTGGCATTTGTTCTAAAGCTTCAGAAAAAGGAATGTTAATTTGGAGTTTCTTGAAAACTTCCATAAAACACTAAAATTGTTTGTCTAATTACTGTTTCCTAAGCTTTTGCGGAAAAGGAAGAGGTGGTGTGGTGGTTTTAGACTTAGTCTTCTGCTTTAACTCCTCTTCTTTCTCAACTATTGGTGGTTCTTCTGCTTCTTTTGAGATTTGAGGTGCCTTTTGAATTTCCTACAACTCTCTTCCATTCCTCAAAGTAACTGCCTTGCAATGTTCTTTTCCTTCTCGTTTAGGATTTATCTCAGTATCGCTTGGCAAAGTTCCTTGATGTCTCATACTCAATGCACTAGCTAATTGCCCCATTTGTGTGTCCAGTGTTCTGTTTGAAGCTGATTGACTCTAAATTGCTGCTTCTGTTTTTGTCATGAACTACATAAACATCTCCTCTAATGATGGCTTCTTTTCTTGAGTTAGAAGCTTTATCTGTTGTTGGAATCCTAGTGGTGGAAGTTTAGGAGCTGAAGATTGTCTTTGGTTGTTGCTCCATGAGAAATTGAGATTTTATCTCCATCCAGGATTATAAGTATTTAAGTATGGATTATTTTGATTCCTGTTGAAGTTCCCAACAAACTGCACTAATTCCAAAGTATATTGACACTGATCACTCAAATGTGCATCCCCACAATTATCACAAGTAATAAATTGGCCTTCTACTGCTTGAGCTTGTTGTGCTGGTTGGGCTATAATACTTGCAAGTGTGTCCATCTTCTTTGTTAAAGCTTCTAACTATGCATTCAAAGATGTAGCAGCATTTACCTCATAGATTCTTGCAGTTTTCTTTGGTCAAGTTAATTTATCAATTGGCCACTGATAACTGTTTGCTGTCATCTCTTCAAATAACTCAAATATTTCCCCAATCTTTTTCTGCATAAGCGTACCTCCTGCAGTAGCATCAACTATTCTTCTTGTTTGTGCGGATAATCCATTGTAAAATGTCTGCACTTGAAGCCACTTTCTCAAACTATGATGAGGGCATTTTCTGAGCATCTCCTTATATCTTTCTCATGCCTCATAAAATATGTCCTGATCAAATTGTACAAAAGAAGTGATTTCATTCCTTAACTTGACTATTTGTGATGGCGGAAAAAACTTAGCCAAGAATTTTTGTGCTCGATTCTCTCAAGTGGCAATGGATCCCGATGGCAAGGATGACAACCAACTATTTGTTTTGTCCTTTAGTGAAAATAGAAATAACCTCAACCGAATTGCATCATTAGAGACTTCATTATATTTGAAGGTGTCATAAATCTCCAAAATGTTAGCTAAATGAGCATTCGGATCTTCTATTGGAGACCCCCCAAACTGTACTGAACTATATATCATCTGAATGATAGCGAGCTTGATCTCAAAATTATTAGCCTGAATAGATGGTCTAGCGATTCCTATCTGAAAGCCCTAAATTTATGGGATAGCATAGTCACCCAAATATCCATCTTCTTATGCCATTTCTATAGTATCCTCATTTGCTCGCTGAGTGCTCGTCTGGGTCTCCAAAAAGTTCTCTCAATTTCTAAATCAAACAGTACTAATTGTGGCTCCTGATTATCTGGTTCCTGATTATCCTGCATATAATTGCAAGGATTTCTGAAATAAATAAAAATAAATAAATAAATAAAAAGATTTGAATTAAAACTTGGTGCTTAAAACTAATATTAGCATAAACAAAATAATTTTTGTTCCTTGGCAACGGCGCCAAAAACTTGTTGGTTGTGTAAAAATAAATAATGCAAACAAATAATCAAGTCCACATGTCGCAACAAGTAATAAAGTGATGAGAAGAGTGTTGATCCCACAAGGAACTAAATTATTCGCTAATAATTGCTAATCTATCATGCACTTGTTTTATTCAGACAAAAATCAATTATGTAAGAACTAAAACTAAACTAATGAAAATAAGAAAAATTATACTGATTAGGATCTCTACCAAGATATAGAAGCCTAGAATTATGATTTCATCAATTGAATAAGTTGATTACACAATTTTCCCCTAATGAAATTAATAACAGGTTACTAGTTTTGAGTCTTATATAACTACGAGGTTCTTCCGAATTACCTGCAATCAAATCACTAATTTATTCAATTCACTATATTCTTATGTGAATTAACTAAATTATGGATAAGGTTATACCACTCAACTAACTCCCTAGGGCAAGCAGGTATATTCCTATCCTACTCACAAATTAATTAATTCATCAATTTGAACAATTAATCCTAAGGTCTTCTATTGTCAATCAATCCCTAGATTCTCTTTTCCAATACTCCTCTAGGATTTAAAAAATGCACTTGACTGCTGATCAGACAATCAAATAGAAAAAGCACACAATAGAAGAAATAACCTTAAGTGCCACTAATTTCATGGAAGAAAATCGTGCATCAATTTATTCAAAAGAATCCATCATAATCCTAGAGTATCGAATTAGTTCATGATTGAATTGTCAAGCAAAACATGAACAAAATGGAACATCGTTTCAAATTCAGAATAAAAAAAATAAAATCAAGGGGAGAGGTAGAAACTCTATTCCTAGACGAATCAGATCTCTACTTTGTCCTTCTCTGAATCCTGAATTCTCACGATACTTCTGATCTCCGAAACAAAAAATCCGAATATGTCCCCAGTCTGAAGTATCTGAGAGACCTATTTATAACTGCTTGAAAGAGCCTTCGAATTAGAATATGACCCAAATAAATAAAAACTCGTTTGCCCTTCTTTGATAATGACGTGTCATCCAATTAGCATTCCTACCAACTTGAGTCAATTTGTCCTACTTTATAATTTCTCCACTTATCTTCCTACAATTCCAATATTTTCATCAATTAGCAAGGGAATTATAACTTTTAAAACAAGAAAATTATTTGGTAAGTCCTAAGTATGATATTCAAATTAATACTAATAGGGACTTAATAGCTAGCGGGCCTCTGTGATGCAGAACTCACGAGCCAACTGCTGTGACTCGCGAGTGGCTCTAGCAACGGGGCTCCCACCTATTGTCGACGAGGAGTGGCATTCCTTTTAAATATTTTAATTTAATAGTGCATATTTGAAAAGGGTAAAATGCATTTTACCCCCTTGTAAAGAGTTTAATGGGCTGAAAACCCCCAATATTTTTTTAATTGGCATATACCCCCCTTGTACTTCTAAAAAAATTGCACACTCTCCCCAATTCATTTAAATGTTTTTTAGCTTTATCAAATGGCTAGATTGTCCTCCCTTATATGTCAAAGGCAAGGCTTTCGTTTTTTTTTCAATTGATTGTTCTGAAGTGGTCCTTTCTCAATGACGAAAAATCTTAAACTTTAATCTTCCCCAAATCTGTGCCCTAATCCTCTTTTACTTTTGCACATTTGATGATTTTAGGGTATTCCATTCATAGGCAAAGTATTTGTCTGATTACTTTTGTGTATTGAAACAAATAGATGCTAGACCCAACTTGATTGTCAAGGTAATACTATTCATCCCATTTTATACTGCGTTTTTATTTTATTTTTAAAATGTGTTTTTGTCATTGTTTCTAATTATATTAGTTTAAATATATATATATATATATTTAAAATGGCTTTTTCATTGTTGTTTCTAATTGGATTTTCAGGATTTTTTAGTTTAAATGCAAAGTGTGGTCACTCATCTATGATACTATGTGATATTCTATGTTTTTTTATTTTTTCTTTGCTTTGTTTTAAAATTTGATGTACAAATTATTAAATTTGTTCTATTTTATTTATGGATTAATAGAGGACTCAAATTTCTTTGAAATATAGTTTGGTGGGAGGTTTGCAAGAAAAGGACATGATGTACAATATAGTGGGGGACAGAAACATGAAATTGAGTTAACAAACTTGAGAATAGAAGACTTGAAAATATCTTCATTGTATTGGTTGTATGAGTTGTGTGGAGGGGAAGAGATCAATGTGTGCTTCTACTATAAGATATCGTTTACTTGGCGATATGGGATGTGAAGTGATGGGATGAAATGAGGGATGAAATTAAGGATTATGATAATTTTGTACCTTTTAAGTTATATTTACTTTGTGAGATAAGATGAATGATAAAAGTTGATAATTGTATTGATTGTTTACTTAGGTGGATAATAATACTAGGATAAATTTAGAATGGCTAAAATACCCTTTAATAGAAAAAGGATAAATAGAGATATTATTGTTTAGTTGGGAATATGGTATGCTGAGATTGGACCAACCAAACATTTTCACAATCAAGCAAATTTTACCTTGTACTTAGGCGTGTTTAGATTGTTCAGATGAGTAATGAACATACTATTATTTTGAATTGTGATGGTTAAACCATTTTTTCATGTTTGATAAGTGATACACTGCTAAAATAAGGACAATTTCAAAGAACAATGAACACATATTTTATCAATTAATTTATGTTGCAACAGCCACCTCTCATTCTTCATAGTGCTACAGTTACAAGTGAAAGAATTGAAGAGATTTTGATTGGTGCCACGACTAGAAGTTCTTTGAAGTGTGGCACCATTTAGTCAGTAGTAGACATATTGGTGTAATTAGTTGTGAATAACTAAGATAAATTTGTAATTTTCACTCATCATACCTCTTTGGCCGTTCCAGGGATAATTGCATCCCAACCTTTTGGTGGGATTTGTCATCCAAATTCATCCATGCACAGAAGTGGGCCAAGCCACTTATCCTAGGCTTGAATCATATAAAGTAAACAATGGATCAAGAGGGATGATGACCCTCATCCATCTTTATTAGCCCAGGTAACATGGCCTAAAGTGCCAGGATTGTCACTTGAGATGGGTACAAGATTAGTTTGGGATGATACTAGCTTAGAAGATATGAAACATGCTTTGAGAAATTAATCTATCATGACATTATAAGTAGAAGAAACAAAAAGTTCAACACAGATTGCCCATTGTATGTAAAAGAAACAAAAGATCAAACACAAAATACATGGGGTTTTTAGTCCATTAGGCTCTTTACAAGGGTATAAAATGCATTTTGCCCCTCCACAAAATAGGCCAAATGGATGACATGTCTTTTTATTGTAATAGGAGGGTAAATATGTCATTTTATGGCATCAAACAACTTCAAAAGGCAGAAAAAATAAGACATTGAGCATGTGTATCACCAACATGCTACGCGGACCCTTTTTTGCAATTTTTTCACAAGTACAAGGGGGTATATGACTGTTAGAAAAATATAGGGGGTTTTCAGCCCATTAAGCTCTTTATAAGGAGGTAAAATGCATTTTGTCCGATTTGAAAGTTTGTATATTTTGGGTATTGGAAAAGGTAAATTATTTTAGTGTTAAGTTATATAATTATATATTGGTCAATATTCTTACATGTTTGTTATTTTGTTATTTTTTCTTATTGTTCAATAGGTTTTTGAAAAAGAAAATGTAGGATTATTTCATATACCCTAGATCTTCTGGTTGCTAGTACTTCTATGCTATCTTCCAGCTACTAGTGCTTCGTACTGTTCATTGTGTTGAGCTACTTGAAGATTTTTCTTGTATTGAAAAGCAACTTTAACGTATTTTGTTTCTTTGGTATTGTTAACTTATGTATTAAAGATTGTTATTTTATTTAATTTTTTAGGAGATTTGTACGTTTATTTGATCTATGAGGTATTTTTATTTTATCGTTTATTTATTTATTTTAAATTTTATTGTGCGATTTATTTGATTGCTTTTTAAATGAACAATTGTAATTTTTTTATTAAAAAATATATGCATTTTATTATAGGTTAAATTAAATTTTTGGACGTTCGGATATTTTTAAATGAATATTTGAATATTAATAAATGGATGAATCCTAATAATTATAATTAGATATGGACATGTCCGATATTGGTTAATATCTAACGGATACAAATCCGAATGTGGTTAATATCTGATGGATACGAATTCGAATGTTGTTATATAAATATCCTTCAAAAATGGATACGAATACAGATATTATAAAACTTAAATTGATACGAATACAAATACAATTTATTCAATCCGTTTAATATCCGTTTATAACCTTAGGTGTTAACATGGCTACCTGAAAAGACATAGTTTAATTAGGCCACATTACTCCTTAATAAAGACCAATAAATTGCACAGCCTAAAGGGTTAAGAGTGAAGGGACACTCTTTAATAAGGGCAATTAAACTGGCAACTTAACAGGCTAAAAATGAAGAGGCACGCCAGTCAGTTTAAGGGTCATTTTTGTAGAATTGACTTTTGCACTGAAAATTAAAATTAAAATTAAAATTAAAATTTTATCCAAAATGAACTAATCTAGCCACATCCAAACCCACACCTACACCGCCACCACACCACATCAAGCTAAGCTGGTTGGCTGGACGAACCGGCAGCATGTGCGCATATGTGATTTGAATCATATCCACAAATACGTGGGGTCATCTTTTCTCCAAACACTTTGGTATTCCTAAGGAGTCCAACTCATTCCTCATCTAAGTTATATAAAGCCTATCACTTAGAGACAAGATTTCAACGTGGGGAAGCTTGGTTTGACCCTTGTTCACCCACAAAATTGCCTTTCCAATTGCTCATTTTAAGCTTCATTTTCTCATTCAATCTTTTATTAAATTTGATATGTAAATGCACTATTAGCATATCCTCACCAAGATGAAATCATTAAGCATAGGTTTCTTTGAATTTAACTTCAAAACCATCTTTTTTATTTCCTACCAAGTTGGTGGCTTGCATGCCAAATTCTACAATTAGATATAGGCATTATTATTATTTTTAATGATCAAAGCTTTTAACTGCCATTGATATCCTGCTGGTGAAATATAATTATTTATAGTTTATAAATTTAAAATATAAATAAAATAACTTATATGTATTAAATATTAATAATTGAAACCCTACATTATATGGTATGGGGTCGCAGTCAATGCACGTCCTTAATTATGAGTACCAGAAGATACTGTTAGAGGTATTGTCAATAGGAAGGCGATGATAAATGAAGGAAAAGGAAAGCTGGATGAGACAAAGACGGGAGTCGGGAGATTTAGTGATGGAGAGAACATATGCATACGATAGAGACATAATTCTTTGTTTTGAAAATTACTAATTTAGTTTTTCTTTCTTTTCTTTTTTTTTTTATTTGGAGCAGGGGAGGAGTTTCAATTAGTTGAATGTGTTTTCCTCAAAGTCTTTGCAGTAGTTTCATCAATATTATCTATCAAATAGAAAATTTGCATCACTATAAAATGAATGAAAAGAATAAAAGGAAAACTGAGAGGACAAGAACTTCAATACATACTTTAAACAAAGCTCATTTATCTATACTATTACAAAAAAAAAATTTATATTATATCTAAAGTGAAAGTTATTAATTTATATATTTTTACAAATTTTACTTTTTAATTTTTTTGTAAAATAAAACTAAAAATATAACGTTGAGGGTGAAATTGAAAATTTATATATATATATATATATATATAAATAGTTATGATACTAAATTTCAAATGAACCAGATTTATCTTTTTTATTTACTCTTGGTATTCAATAAAATTGGTTATCATTGTAATACACAATCCAAATAACCTTTATATTTTCAAAAACTGTCATTACTATAAGATAAGTTCATATTTTGATGAATCTTAATTTTTTTATTTAATATGGTAATAGAATATAAAATATTTATGTTATATGAATGATATTTTCATAATTATGCAAATTATAATTTTTTTAAAGATATATGATAATTTTTAATATAATGAATGTGACAACATGTACATATAATATATATTACTAAAAAATATTTTTTACATACAAAAATCGTGCGCAACAATTATTACTCTATGCATGCGAAGAATCACATACTACGATGCATTTGACACTTGGGTAATCATCTATTTTTCCTAAAGAGAATTGTCAAATTTATGTTGTATTTAAAAGTGGCAAATTGGGTTCAGAATTATGGTTCTAGTCTAACCCACTTGATTTTGGGTTGGGTTGGGTTTAAAACAATATGAGTGGGTTTGGATTGAGTTGAGTTCTAATGGTTTTTGGAAGGTTTATTGTGAATTTTTCAAAATTTGTATTTAAGATTACCTCTCTTTCATTTATGAAATTTAATTGAAATAAGAATTAGATTTTAATAGAGTAAGATTTCAACTGAAATGAGAGTTAGAATATAATGGAGTAAATGAGAATTACTAAATAATTAATAAGAATTAAGAATTATTTTTTACTTATTCTGAAGTTTTAATATATAAGTTATGCCAAATGAATGTTGCGTTTGCATTTTGTAATTGCAACTAAAGAGTTTTAAATTGCTACGAATTTCACTTTATTCATTATCTTCTTTTTGTTAATAATAATTAATTAACATATGTAAAATAAAGATAAAAATTCATAATTTAACAAAATAATATAGTAATATATTTAACAAAAAATTATGATTTTTTTTTTGGTATTGGATCCGCCCAAACCCAACCCAATCTAAACCTATTTTGAACTCATAAATATATACCCTTTTTGAATCCAATCCACAAAGATATAATCCATACCCAACCCAACCCACTCATTTGCCACCTCTAGTTGTATCAATTTTTTTAAATTTTTTCAAGGAAAAAGGAAGAAATAGGAGAGTTTGAATAGTTGTGAAAGACAACTTGATAGGGATGACACGTGTGGATGAGGTGGCCTGTTCAAGTTCAATTTATGTATATTAAGAGTTTGTTTGCTTGTTTTGATATTGTATGATAGACATATAATTTAATTCAATTTTAATGTTTGGTTCATTTTTAAAAGTCATTGATACAGTTATCCATTTAACGCCAAACTTGGCTTATGTATCAAGGCATTGTGGTGTGATATATTTTCCAACATAAAATATAATAAATTGTAATTTGTTAAATGGGATAGTCAAATCAAACAAACAATCAAAATTGAATATCAAGTTATTTAAAATATGCAAACAAATATTAAATATAATATATAATAATTTACTATTTATCTTAATTATGTGTATCATCATACTTAATCTAAACATATCGAGCAAACAAGCTCTTAATAATATCTAAATCTTAATTGATATATATATATATATATATATATAGTTTAGTTAAGCTCTAGCTAGGCATGCAATAAGATTTTCATTCGTATGGTACATACGTGGATGTTATATTTTTGAGGAAAATTTTCACCAGCACGTTAGTCTTGCATTAATTTTTTCGCCAATAGTGATAACGATATATATTGACCACAAGAAATTTTGCTTAGCTGTCTATTGATTGCTGGGACTACAGCTCTCCCACCCACCTACTCACCAACCTCTCCACATCTAATTCCTGAATGGTCTCCAATTCAACTTGCTTGCTACTGCCTATTTTGCAACCGGACCGATATGGTTGGTCTCACTCACAATTATAACCAAAAAGGGCATTTTAGTGGTTAATTGATTTTATGATATCGCTCTTATGTTTATATAAAAAGTAAGATTGGGGTTTTGATCTAACGAATGTCCAACATGCGTGTCTATAAATAAATAAAAGAAATATATGTATAGAATTTGAAATTTAAATCCTAATAAATTCTTAACTTGTGTGAATATAAATTTTAAAAAATGACGAGTTTAAAATATTTATAGTAGTTAAAAAATAGAGAAACTCATAATTTATTTATTCTTTTACGAGTAGATCATTCACATAATCGCTGGATCATGCATTTATATTTATTGTTAATAATTATAACAATATATAATCTTAATAACTATAACAATTTAAATCAGTAAATAATTATTGCGAAAGTAGATAAAAATCTATGCTTTGATAATAAAATTCGATTTCAAAATTCTTTGATCATGAAATGAATTTGTTTATTTTTTTTCTATCAAATAGTAACACGACCGTCTCTAGAGGCAAAGCTAGAAAAAGATAAAAAAGGATGAAATTTTCTTTCTTTTTTGTTTTTCTTTTTCTTTTTGAGATAATCTTTTACATCATTTATTGCAGAAACATATCATATCGAAAGATTAATAAAGTATATCTAATTAATAATTTACTGACAAAGCTGTCTGCTACATTTAATATAAAAAATATTATAACAATATATAGATTAATTAATTTAAATTTAAAAGATTTTAGGACCTCAACTTTATAAGAAAGAATGAAATTAATCTCAAAAATGAAATATTTTTTGTCGAGGTATGAAGATTAGGTGATGAATTATCTTAATAAAACTTTGATGAAGTCAACAAGTAAGTAACATTGTAATTCAGAATATTGATTTCGGACCTAATTCAAATGAGTATGTGTATACGAAAAGTAGTATTAATTATGATAACTAGTGATTGATTCGTATATGTTAGACGTCGTGGGTGGGTGGGGCCTGGGGATGAGGACCATTCAAGTTCAACAGGCTTTTCTATATATGTATGTCTAGTAATTGTTAATTAACAAGTTGGTTAGGGCTATGTCCTGGTCAAAATTATGATACCATGTAACTACAACTTAGTAGTCGCCCGCCGGCATTTATTATATTGTGTATATAGTCTATTTTGGCACAGAAAAATTATTGGAAAATTACATAGATTTTAAATTGTTAGATGAGTGCCAAATAGCCTTCAAAACATTATATCATGATGGTTGAAAGATGACTATATTTTAAAACCTCACGTTGTAAATATGTCTTTATTGATTTAATTTATTATATTTAATTAACAGCACATGTCTCGGGCTAGTTTTGAATAACAAATGGATAAATTTGTAAAACTATTCATGATATTCTAAAACAAATTTTAGAAAATTCTGATCCTCAAAAAAAAAAAAAAAAAAAAAAAATACATTAAACCTGAGCATATGAAAATAGATAATAATTCTTCGACAACTGCCAAAAAAGTAAAATAAAATATTTACGTAATCTTACTCATTAAACATTTCATTTTAGACAAAACAAAAAGATTAAGAGAATTTAAGAAGTTTTTGGTCCAACATTTGATATGATAAAACAAGGTTTTTAACATCAAATATTTAATATCATTAATTTAAGAGAGATTGAACAAAATAAATAACAAACTCAATAGAAAAAAAAAAAAAAAAAAAAAAAAGAAGAAGAAGAAGAAGAAAACGAAATATAACTACAACTTCGTTGGATTCCAAGGAAATAAACTCATTTTTTAAAAACTATAATATGCTCAAAAGTATTAGTCATCATGTTCAACTCTCAATTCCTCTTCTCATTTTTACATTTTCAATCTTTTCAAAAAAAATTCAAAAAATTTTCACTCCAAAAAATGAATAAATAAATAAAGGAGTAAGTAAGGCTTTGTTTGATTATGTTTCCTCATAACAATATTGTTTTGAGAAAGTATAACCAAACACACACATATATATATATATATATTCCCATTTTTTTTCAAAACGCACATTTTTCAATATATACATACATATACTATATATATTATATATTTTATTATTATCCTAACATTAAAAAATAATTACTCAATTCTATTTTCACCCCCAAAAGCCCAACAAAAAAGCATTGATTTGACTATTACAGTAAAAAATGTCTCCCTCAAAACATAAACAAATATACCAAAAAATAACTTTCACATTCTCCAATAATTCATTATCTCAAAACACATAATAAATATATAATAAAATTAAACAAAAAATACAACCAAACATAACCTAAATTAGCCGATAATTCAATATTAATTATTAATCGATTTTTATCCATCTGCACTGAATATATCAAATAAGATGATTAAGACTTGATTTGAATTAGATATTGACATCTATTAATTAAACCGACCGACCAATCCATAGTTTTTCCAAAACCATGCATAAAACAAAAGCAGAATATATATATATATATATATATATATATATATTGCAGTATTGCAGGCAACCTCTTAAATATGCCATGTGATTTGGGTTCCTAGCCAGGTATCCACCTTGTTGACGTCATCTTTCAATTATTCTTTGTAACTTGTAAGCAATATAATTAGTAAACTTATGTGCTAATTATTTTTTAAATAAAACAAGAGCAACAATTTAAAAAATTAAGCTTGATATATAGCAACTAGTTTGCCCTAATTACTCGGATTAAAGAGGCGTTTGCATGCCTTAAACTACTCTTAAGCAAAAATACATAAAGATATATATATATATCTATCAAACTATGGTTCACTCAAAATTAAATGGAATTTTGTTAATTTTTAGGATGCCTAAATTACAATATTATGCTTGTTGTCAATGTCAAAATAACTGTTAACTAATTTGATATCTTATTTCTAAATTAATTAAGAAATTAGATATTTTATAAACTCTAATTAATCCTCACATGCAAGATGTTTAATTATAATATATAATGTCGATTTTTTCTTAAAATTTGAGGCTAAATTGACGAGAATCGGAAGAAATGGGACAAAACGGAGTGAAGCGATCGAAATGGGCGACAGAGCGAACCCTGGTGCGCATCGGCAAGACATTACGCACCTTGGCGAGACGTACGGGCAGGAGAAACTCGCCTCGAGCACCCGAGCGCAAGGAAGGCGTGCCCAAGCGCGGGCACTACTGGAATCGCATGCCCGGGGGCAAGGTTGCCTCGCCGAGTGCACGACATACTAAAAACGGGCAGCAACAAGCAGCAACATGCGCCCGGGTGCAAGGCAAGGAAAGCCTGGGCCCAAGTGCTACTGGAATGTTGCGCCCTAGAGCAAGTGTTCAGCGCTAGGGCACAATGCAGGCAGAATTTTTCAGCACTTTCTCGGCCAAGGCAACAACTTGGGCGCACTAGGGCGTAAGTCATACTCGCCCAGGCGCGCAGCGCAAACCTACTTGGACTAGGACGCTTCATTTTGCGGGTATTCAATCAGTTTTCTTCCAGGACAGATAGTGTGACACATGCACGATCGATTCTAACTGCTTTTGAGATACTTTCTTAAGATGGAGTTTAGAACGAGGGTGTTGAATGTTCTCATGAGATTTGTTGGATTCAAATTTGTACTTGTTAATTAATTTGATATCAATAAAATCTTTTTCTTTGTTGGGTGGATTAAGCATATTACTGAACCACATTAAACTTGTTGTCAATTTTCATTGAATTACTTTACTGTTATTTCATTATTTTAACAATAGATCCTCCTGGGTTCAACAAATTAGTATCGGAGCATGTTGGATCAAATGTCAGGCATGAAGTAGGAGGTAGAGAAATTCGATGGGAAGAACGACTTTGGGTTGTGGAAGATGAAAGTTCACGCCCTTCTGTGTCAACAAAGCTTACAGAGAGTGTTAAAAGGCAGAGATTTCTTGCAAAAATGCTAACAGACGAAGAGAAGGACGAGTTTATGGTGAAGGCTTACATACTCTGGTGTTATCATTGACATATAACATATTGAGAGAGGTTGCCATTGAAAGTACGCTAGTGGATTTGTGGAAGAAGCTGGAGAGTCTCTATATGATAAAATCCCTGATGAATCGGCTATATTTGAAACAACGATTATATACATTAAGAATGAATGAAGGTACTTCTATTACTCAGCATATTGATTTTTTCAATAAGATGATTCTGGATCTCGCTAGTATAGATGTTAAAATTAAAGATGAAAACCAACCGTTAATCCTCTTGTGTTCTCTGCCAAAATCTTTTGAGCACTTAGTTACTACTTTGCTATACAGAAGAGATACGATTTCAACAGAGAATGTGAAGGCCTCATTGAATTCTAACAAATTGAGAAAATATGTCCTAGGCAGCAATGATGGTGAAAGTGGGGAAAGATTGGTGGTGAAAGAGAGACTGAGAAAAAGGGGAAGGAGTAGAGGTTGATCGAAGTCCCGAACCAAGCCTAGAAATGGAGACAAGTGTTTTAGGTGCGATGGAAAAGGGGCACTGGAAACGAAATTGACCGGAACAAGGAAAAGCAAAGGATATAGGTGAAACTTCTGATTAGAAACGAGATGATGTCGTAGGAATTGTTGAGGATGAGTCTAATGGTGGGCTTGTTCTCAACGTTATCAAAACTTTACTAAGCTCTGAATAAAGTTTGGATAGTTGTTGTTCCTACCACATGTGCCCACAAGAAGATTGGTTTACCACTTTTCAGAAATACGATGGTGGTAAAGTACTTGTGGGAAACGATTCTTCTTGCAGGGTTGTAGGAATTTGCTTAGTTTGTATCAGAATGCATGATGGCATAGTAAGGACCTTAACAGATGTGCCTCATGTTCTAGATCTGAAGAAAAATTTGATATCGTTGGGTACTTTGGACAAGAATGGTTGAGTATAGAGCTCGAGATGGAGTTATGTAGGTTTCCATAGGTGCATTGCTTATCATGAAAGGAGAGAAGTAGAATGGCCTTTACATATTGCAGGGAAACACAATTTAGAGTACTGCAGTGATTTCTTCATCAGTCAATAATACTACGAGATTGTTGCATATGCGGCTTGGGCATATGAGTGAGAAGGGGGTGTCAGAACTGAGCAAACGAGGATTGCTTGGTGGAGATAAAACTGGAGAGCTGGATTTCTACGAGCATTATGTGCTTGGCAAGCAACACAGGGTAAAATTCGACACTGCAGTTTACAGGACCAAAGATACCTTGGATTACATTCACTCAAAGAGAGGTGCTAGGTACATGCCGACATTCATTGATAATTTCTCACGGAGAGTATAGGTGTACATTCTGAAGCATAAAGATGAGGTGTTTGTCGACTTCAAGCAATGGAAAACTCGACAGGAAAGGAAATAAAGCACTTGATGACTGACAACAGATTGGAGTTCTACAATAAGGAATTTTAGGAATTCTACGATAAGAAAGGAATTGTTAGGCATCGCACAGTTGTACATACACTACAACAGAATGGAGTTGCAGAATGGATGAACAGGACTATCTTGGAAAGAGCTAGATACATGCTCTTTAATGCTAGATTGTCTAAGGAATTTTGGGCAAAAGCGATTAACATTGCGTATTATTTGGTGAATAGGTCACCATCAACTGCTTGGGCTTACAAGACACCAATGGAAGTTTGGTCCGGGTCTCCTGTTGATTACTCAAATCTGAAAGTATTTGGGTGTCCAGCTTATGCTCATGTCTGGGATGAGAAGCTTGAGCTACAAAGTGCATATTTCTAGGCTACACAAATAAAGTCAAAGGTTATTGTTCGTGGTGTAATGATGACAAGAGCTCCAAGATGATTATCAGTAGGGACATGACATTTGATGAGCCTGCAATGATGAAGAAGGTGGAGCAGCCCGAAAGCAATCAATAGGGCATTAAGGAAAAGATGGAATTTGAACTTGACACTCCACAAGTTTCAAAGGGGAAACAGAAGGTGGCAGATGAAGCTGGTGAGAGCTCATTATCACCTAATCAACAGTAAAAAAATGAACAACTACAAAATTATCGCTTGGCTTGTGATATGGAGATGAGGAAGATCAAACCACCACAGCGGTTTGCTTACTCAGATTTGGTAGCTTATGCTTTGAGTTCAGCAAAGGAGTTTGTAGAAGATGATCCAGGCTCATACAAAGAGGCAATTTTCAAGCCAGATTCTGATAAATGGGTTGCAGCTGTGAGTGAAGAGATAGAATCTCTACACAAGAATAGCACATGAGAGCTGGTTGATGTACCCAAAGGGCAAAAGATTGTAGGTTGTAAATGGATCTACAAGAAGAAGGAAGGAATTCCCGGGGTTGAAGATGCTAGATACAAGGCACGATTGGTTGCTACGGGCTTTACTCAGAGAGAGGGATTTGACTTTCATGAAGTGTTCTCCTCAGTTGTAAAACATACTTCCATTCGTGTTTTACTTACCATAGTTGCTCTGTTTGATGTAGAGCTTGAGAAAATGAATGTGAAAACAACGTTTCTGTATGATGAGTTGGAGGAACAAATCTACACGAGCCAACCAGAGGGATTCGTTGTTCTCGGGAAACAAAATCAAGCATGTCTTCTGAAGGGGTCATTATATGGCTTGAAATAGTCTCCCATGTAGTGATATAAAAAGTTTGATGCTTTTATTACCAAGATATGATATAGTAGAAGCATTTATGATTGTTGTGTATATTATAAAAATTGTAGCGATAGCATTCTCATATATTTGCTATTGTATGTTGATGATATGTTGATTGCCTCTATAAACATATTGAAATCAACTAATAAAAAGCTCTGTTAAGTGAAGAATTTGAGATGAAAGATTTGGGTGGTGCAAAGAATATTTTGGGCATGGATACCATTCGAGATAGACACGCAAGATTATTGTACTTGTCTAAACAACATTACATTGAGAAAGTACTTAAGCAATTTGGGATGGATAAGTCCAAGCCAGTTAGTACGTCACTTGCAACTTATTTCAGGCTCTCATCAAATCTATCACTAAGTACTGAGGAGGAGGTAGAGCACATGTTTAATGTGTCGTATGCTAGTGTAGTGGGTAGCTTAATGTACGCCATGGTGTGCACAAGGCCAGATATTTCACATGCAGTTAGCGTTGTGAGCAAGTACATGCACAAACCAGGAAAGACTCATTGGCAGACTATGAAATGGATCAAGAGGTATCTGAGAGGCTCTGCAAACAGATGTTTGAGGTATAGTCAATTGAATTCTACTACTAGAATTATTGGCTACATGGATGCGGATTATGCACGAGATTTGGACAGCAGAAGGTCCATGACAGACTATGTGTTTTGTGTATCAAGTTGTGCAATTAACTGGAAAGCGACTTTGCAGTCATCAATTACATTGTCCACAACAGAAACTGAGTACATAGCTTTGGTTGAAGGAGTGAAAGAAGGTATTTGGCTAAAGGGGCTGATTGAGGATGTGAGTATGGATTCTAATATTACTTCAATATTTTGTGATAGTCAAAGTGCCATACACTTGTCAAAGAATCAAACATTTTATGAGAGAACAAAGTACATAAATGTAAGGTATCACTTTGTCTAGGATATGGAGTCTCAAGGTATCATTCAAGTTGACAAGGTTGGAATTGAAGATAATCCGACAAACATGTTGACTAAGGTTATTCCAGGAATCAAATTCAAGCATTGTTTGGATTTGATTATCATTTGCAGACTCAGATAACATGCCTTTTTGGGGGAAGGGACAAAGAAGAAAGATTATGAATTTCAAGTTAAGGTGGATAATTGTTGATTTTTTCTTGAAATTTAGGGCTAAGTTGACGAGAATCGGAACGAATGGGGCGAAACGGAGCGAAGCGGTCAAAATGGGCGACTGAGCACACCCCAATGTGCATCAGCAGGACGCCGCACGTCGGGGCGCGAGGAGACGCGTGGCAAGGCGCGTAACTGGTCGAGACGGGCAAGAGAAACACGCCTCGCGCACCCAGGCACAAGAAAGGCGCGCGTTGGCGCGAGCACGCGGCATACTAGAAACGGGCAGCAACAAGCAGCGACATGCACTCGGGTGCAAGGCAAGGTACGCCCGGGCGCAAGCACTACTGGAATGTTGCGCCCAGGCACTACTCGACCAAGGTAGCAACTTGGGCGCACCAAGGCGCAAGTCATGCGCGCCCTGGCGTGCAGCGTGGACCCACTTGGACTAGGCCGCTTCGTTTTGCAGATATTTAATTAGTTTTCTTCCGGGACTGATAGTGAGACACATGCACGATAGATTCTAACTGCTTTTAAGATAGTTTCTGGAGATAGAGTTTAAAACAAGGGTGTTGGGTGTTCTCATAAGATTTGTGGGGTTCAAGTTTGTACTTATTAATTGATTTGAGATCAATAAAATTCTTTTCTTTGTTGGGTAAATTAGGCATATTGTTGAACCATATTAAACTTGTTGTCAGTTTTCATTAAATTACTTTACTATTATTTCATAATTTGAATAATAGATCTTCCTAAATTTCAACATATAATGTGTACGTAGTAGCTCATCATTCAAACACTATCTAATTAAGCCAAATAATGTCATGTTAAATTAATATAAATTATTAATCCCAATTAATAAAATTAAATTGAAAAAAGGAAAAAAAGAATAGGACGCAAACATGCAGTTTGAAAATATGCAGCTAGCAAGAATAATTCCACGAGTACAAATTTGAAGAAGAAGAAAGAAGAAATTGAAAGCAAGAAAAAGTCGAACATCAAATTAGACCGAGTAAATAAAGTCCGCAGCGGCATTCAAAAACTCGTTTGGGCTGGCTATATAGCTACCGACCCACCTATATATCTATCTATTATATCTATCGGTATATCTTGTGCCCATAAATACCAGCAGCCTGCAGGTTCCTATACGCACATATATATATATATATAAGTTGTTCAAATCCATATATATATAAATTAATTAAGAGATCATCTAGAAATTAAAATGTTGGAGGGAATAGTAGAAACGTTGATTGGGATGAGGAAATCAGGTGCGGATGAAGAAAAGGAAGATGATCATGAAAAGATGATAAAAGGAAGAGTAATAGTGATGAAAAAGAATGTTTTGGACTTTAATGATTTGGGAGCTTCTGTTCTTGATAGAGTTCATGAGATGGTTGGCCAAAAAGTCTCTTTGCAACTCATCACTTCTCATTCTGCAACCGCACCTGCACCTGCACCACCTGAAGGTATAGATATATATATCAATTATCATGGCTTACTGGTATGATAACTAGTGTGTGTGTGTGTGTGTGTGTGTGTGTGTATGACGACGCATGGAGTTGAAAAGAAAAATTAATTTAATTTAGATATTTAATTTTAATTGGTGTTGGCAGGGAGATCCATGTAGTACGTATTTTATTACTTTAATTTGCATATACAATTATTTTATTTTTGGTTCCATTGATTTAGTGTTTATTGGTGCTATTATATATATATATATATGTTATGCATGCATGACGCTAATATAATGTTTCGTCCAATAATATATTCCTTGTATACTTTTGATCAATTGTTTATTTTATTTTATATTAATACCCACGTTAAGCTTATATAATAAAATATATTATCAATATTCTGCATCAATCAATATATATATATATAAATTGAAACATCGAATTAAAATAAAAAAATGTGATTTGGTCCTAATTATATTTGTTGTTGTCATGATTTGAGTAGTGATACCACATATCTTAAATCAAATTTGATTGAGTTTATAGTTTCTATGCTAATTAATGTGAGAAGAAGAAATTTGGACACACACCCTCATCATATTAATCTTCACTTAATTTTTTATATATATGCTAACAATCATCCACACAATTTTTGCCCACACAAAATTACTCTTTGGATCATTCAAATCAAAATATATGACATATTTGAGTTGTAGCATAAATAAGGTGTGCTATATATTAATTAGGTGATTGATATAATAAAAAACACAATAAAAGGTGAAATTTTGACAATATAAATTAATTTATAAAATTTTAAAAGTATGTGTAATTGTAATCTATTGGATCATCATTTTTAAAGAATAATTTAAAGGATAAATTTAGAAAAATTTTAAAAAAGGTTGGTTGGGGGGGGGGGGGGGGGGGGGGTTGGTAATCTAACTACATTATTGTTTTAAATTATCCATTATTCATTAGGTCTATTTTAGTTATTAAAATAATTAAAGGACAAATTATGTAAAAAAATAATTTCCATATCAAACACTTTTTATAATAGTATATATAATTATATATGTGATAAGATTAAAAAATATTAAAACATGTAAATTATTGTAGCAAGAAAAAGGAGAAATAGAATGCAACTTATTGTATCTATATATATAGATATATTAATTGCTTATTTATACCTCGTGATGTTCTGTCAAAATCATATGCAAGTGCAGCAGACGGCATTTAACTCTGTCGTTATGTACGTGGACATATTCACATCAATGCATCTCAGTTTGTTTCCAAGTCACAGTTAGATTTTTCCTTTTTTATTTCTTTTTTCTTTTTCTTTTTTTTTTTTAACTTGCCAATAACCTGTAAGTTCCAATTTAAGTTAATCTCTATTGTGCTTTAATTGTCTATGTAAATTCTAATTCGTATCGATCATTAAGTAGATGATATATATTGTGTATATATGTTATTTCTTGCTCAAAAAAAAAAAAAAAAAAAAAAACCATGTACATATGCATGTGGAAGAAGATCACTTCATGTGAAAATATTTTCAATAAACACTATAGATTTCAGTAATCATATTTATTTGAATATTTTCAACTTAACCTATCGAACTTCAAATTTTTGGACTAAACTTATATTCTATTTAATTTGGTTGTACATATATTTATATTCATTATTAATATAATATATGTATACATATATATATATATGCGCATCCATATTATAGAATATCTATATCTATATCTTTGATTTATTCTATAAATTCAAATAGACTTATTAAAATTATTAAAAATATATATATAATAACATAAAACGATAAAATATTTAATTTACTTGACACCATAAAAATTCAATCACATATTTCGGAGGTGTCAAAGTTACCAAGTATGAATTGAATCTAGACGTTTCAGGGTACGTCGGTGTGGTGTATCATGTAGGTAGGGTGGTGCTGGCCAGGGGCTAGCTGGCTTTGAAGGACAAAAGAAATAAAATTTTGCATGTATTTGTTAATTTATTAATTTCTCTTCATCTTTATATGATACTCAATTATATTTAAAAAAGTATTTAGTATTAGCATTTATTTTGTGTAAAAGAAAAATGTGATCGTATTTAGTTTTCCATACTTAATTAATTCAATATTAACGATTACGCATTTAGTAAAAATTTTAAGAGGTAGGATCATCATAAATAATATTTTTATTTATACATTGCTTACGTTCTTTTTCAAAATATTATTTGAATTCACTGTTTTACCTTGGAATAGTTTCCATCAATAGATCTTATATATATAAAAAAACGAAGTAAAAGTAGATAAACCATGCATTGTTCATGCACTTCTTGTTGGTTTCTAGGGCTTTTCTAACATTCTAATCACTTTATTTTATCTATTATCATGTAAGTACTTTGTTAGCGTTGATCTTCAAATAAACATATCACAACCATACATTTATATTTGTTTTAAAATAATTTAATTTTATTTAAATAATTTATTAATTATTTTGTTTAGTCTTAAAGTACTATTTTGTCCTTCGTTCATATTTTTTTTATCTCACATTTAACCTTTGTTTTATCCTTTATTTTAACAAATCATTCTTATTTTTAAATAATTTACTAAAAATATATTTAAGAATTTAATTATAAGACAAGTAAAAAGTTGAAAAAATAAAATCTAAATCTAAATTCCACACCTCTTTTCCTCTGCTCCCCTACGCCCTCCCGCCCCTCCCCAAACAAATCAGGCTGTCGTTGTTTGGCCAATGAAAACACGAGGCGATCGCTGGCCTGCACCAACCAGCCGCCTGACGCCAGGGGATGGGTTGGGGGTGGGAGGGAAGTGTGTATATATACTATATATATTTATGTATTGAATAATATATATTTAGATATATATAATATAATATAATATATGTATATATATATGATTGATTATATATACGTATATATATATATGTCAATTTTTATATATTTAAATAAAAAATGTATCTTTATAATTTTGTCTACTAAATATTTAATTAAAAAATGATAAATAGAACAAAATATGTGATAAAAAATAATGTAAATAGAGAAGAGAAAAAAAAAGTTTAGGGAATTGGGCTACCCAATATTACTATTTTTTTATTTTTTATTATATTTTCTAAAAACATGAAATTAAGCAAGTGAGAAAATTGAAGAAAATAAGAGATTAAACAAATTTAGATGTTAGGGTTAAACAAACTAAAAGGATAGTTGTGGTATTTTACTTGAAAAAGGATAATTGTTTTAAATTATCTCTATTTTGTCTATTTAAACAAAATGCCACTTGTCATAAAATAAAATTGTACATGACAATAAATAAAAACCACGTGGTTAGGACCATAGACAACCCTCGACTTCTGTGTAGCGTAGTTCAAATAAGTATAGAAAGACTAAAAGATACTTATTATTCCTCAAATTTATCTACATGTATTTATCTACGGCAATATTTAATAGTACTCCTATTATTCTAAAAATTGAATGTATATGTCACAAAAAATTAAAGCATCGATTACAATTGATTTGTAGTGGAACGTTAAAATCTATGTAGCTTAGGCTATGAAATTTTTCACAGTCGAATTTGAAATAAATACTTTCATTTCTTACTTTTGATACAATAAATTTATAATTAATAATTATTTATTTTCTAATATATTAATTAATTTTCTACAGATAATGTGTAGCTAATTTGTTGCGCTTGCAACAAATATAACTACAGAATTGATAATTAATAATTTTTGTTGCTTGTTTTAAAATATTATACGTGCTACGAAAAATTTGTAGCTATATATGAGAAAGATTATGTAGCAATTATTTTTAAGCAAATACCTAGTTTTTTGGCAGTATCATACATACATATACATATATATATATATGTGTAGTAGTGTAGCAAGTAAGAAAAGCATGCATGGTCTGAAGAAGTATTTGATTTAACTTGGGATTTTGCAGAAAATAAGTTGAAAGGGAAGGTGGGAAAAGAAGCATACTTGGAGAATTGGATCACAACAATCGGCTCTCTATCACCTGGAGATTCTGCATATGATGTAACTTTTGATTGGGAAGTAGAAGTAGGAGTAGTTCCACTGGCATTCATCATAAAGAATTTTCATCACAGTGAATTTTACCTTAAGACACTCACACTCGAACATGTACCCGGACATGGCGGTCCTATCCATTTTGTCTGCAACTCTTGGGTTTATCCCGCTCAAAAATACAAAACTGATCGTGTTTTCTTTACCAATCGGACCTATCTTCCGAATGAAACTCCAGCTTCACTTGTCCCATACAGACAAGAAGAACTAGTGAACTTGAGAGGAGATGGAAGCGGACAACTTGAGGAATGGGATAGGGTATATGATTATGCTTATTACAATGATTTAGGGGATCCAGACAAGGGACAAGATTATGCTCGCCCAGTTCTTGGAGGATCTTCACAGTATCCTTATCCTCGCAGGGGAAGAACAGGCAGGCCTCCCACCAAAACAGATCCCAGTACAGAGAGCAGGATTCCGCTGCTTATGAGCTTAAGCACTTATGTTCCAAGAGATGAACGGTTTGGACACTTGAAGATGTCGGATTTCCTTGGTCATGGTCTGAAATCTATCTACCAGTTCCTTCTCCCTGAGTTTAAGGATCTATGTGACAGCATTAGCAACGAGTTTGATAGCTTTGAGAAAGCAATTGAAATATACAAGGGAGGATTCAAGCTGCCTGATGGTCCTCTATTCAGAAGTGTTTATGATAATATCCCATTGGAGTTGCTCAAGGAAATTCTTCCTACTGATGGTGAGGGACTCTTTAAGTTCCCAATGCCAAAGGTCATCCAAGGTGAGTTCACCTTCTTCTTATGCTGGTTGCCCGCCATATATATATATATATATATATTTACACTCTATAAAATGTTTTGACAGAGGATAAATCCGCATGGAGGACGGATGAAGAGTTTGCAAGAGAAATGTTGGCAGGAATGAACCCTGTCATAATTAATCGTTTGCAGGTACGTTAACTCCCACAAAATTCACCTTAATGCATCCCCTGTCTTGATTTGTGCTGACTTTTTGAACTTGCAGGAGTTTCCTCCAAAAAGTAAGCTGGACCCAAAAGCCTATGGCAACCAAAATAGCACAATAACAAAGGATCACATACAGAATCAATTAGATGGACTCACAATTGATGAGGTAGTTTAACTAATTGAACTGGTTTCTTCATCTATATCTAATAGTTGTAGCATACGTAAACCATGCAATATTTCATCCCCAGGCATTAAAGAACAACCGGCTATTCATATTGAATCATCACGACTCACTTATGCCATATCTAAGGAGAATCAACACGACCACCACAAAAACTTATGCCTCAAGGACTCTGCTTTTCTTGCAAAATGATGGACGTTTGAAGCCATTAGCAATTGAACTAAGCCTACCACATCCTGATGGAGATGAGCTTGGTGCTATTAGTAAAGTATACACTCCAGCTAAAGACGGGGTTGAAGGTTCCATTTGGCAGTTGGCCAAAGCCTATGCTGCAGTGAATGATTCTGGAGTCCATCAGCTTATCAGCCATTGGTACGTATACAACAATATATAATGCTTCATTCTATCCACTCTTTTTTCTGATCCCCTATATATCTGACTTTGTTCACAGGTTACATACACATGCTGTAATAGAGCCATTTGTGATTGCAACAAACAGGCAACTAAGTGTGATGCACCCCATCTATAAGCTTTTGCATCCTCACTTCCGCGACACAATGAACATCAATGCTTTTGCAAGGCAGATCTTGATCAATGCTGGAGGGATTCTCGAGGCTACGGTTTTTCCTGCAAAGTACTCCATGGAGCTGTCTGCTGTAATTTATAAAGACTGGGTTTTCCCTGATCAAGCACTTCCAGTTGATCTAGTGAAGAGGTAAGAATAAGCCTACCCTTTTCAAACATGGAAACTTATTTCCACAAATAAAAACTACACTTTTATGTTTCTTTAGGGTGTTTTGTAACAAGACTCAATTTTCTAAAATGAAAATTTAGAGTGAGTAATGTGACCCATTCTTAACCATGCTTTTGAGGGCGATTCCATGCACATGTGCAAACGCCTACGCCTCCTATAAACTTGTGAAAAAGTAGCATGCATAGATAATTCTGCGAACTAAGAATTTCACATACACTCATGTTTGATTGAACTATCAATTTAGAATCCTGGATGAATGAAGTATTGCATGATCTGGTAATATTATAGATATATCATTAAGTTTATAGCCTCAACTCTTCTTCTATTTGACATGATGACTTGCATTTCTCCAGAGGAATGGCAGTGGAGGACTCAAATTCTCCGCACGGACTCCGATTACTAATCGAGGACTATCCATATGCTGTGGATGGGTTGGAAATCTGGTCAGCCATAAAAACATGGGTAGAGGACTATTGCAACTTCTACTACATATCAGACGACACAGTTCAAGAAGATACAGAGTTGCAATCCTGGTGGAAGGAGCTCCGAGAGGAGGGACATGGGGACAAGAAAAATGAAGCCTGGTGGCCCAAAATGCAGACGCGGAAAGAGCTGATAGACTCGTGCACAATCATCATATGGGTGGCATCTGCCCTACATGCAGCAGTGAATTTTGGGCAGTACCCTTATGCTGGTTACATGCCTAATCGCCCCACCATAAGCCGACAGTTTATGCCTGAACCTGGTAGTCCTGAATATGATGAGTTGAGCACCAATCCTGACAAAGTTTTCCTAAGAACCATCACTGCTCGGCTGCAGACATTAATTGGTATTGCCCTGATTGAGATTTTGTCAAGGCATTCTTCTGATGAGGTCTATCTTGGAAAGAGAGACAGTCTAGAGTGGACAACAGATCAACAGCCGCTGGAAGCTTTTGATAATTTTGGCAAGAAGTTGGCTGAGATAGAGGAAAGGATCATAGGGATGAATATTGACGAGAAATGGAAAAATAGAGTTGGACCGGTCAAAGTGCCATATACATTACTCTATCCTACGAGTGAAGAAGGACTAACTGGCAAAGGAATTCCCAATAGTGTCTCAATTTGAAGCTCTCTTATTTCTGTCTCACATTAATTCATCTACACTAACTTTCATTTGAGGAGACAGACACATGAAGACCATGAAATTCGGCGGCGTTCCACATAATAATTCTTTCTTGGTATAAGTTCTATAAAAATTGCACATGTTCGTGTGATGAACATGCTTCATAGTATGCACTATGCAATAATTCTTTTAAGTTCATTGTCACTTGGTTTAGGAACCATATTTGAATTTTTCTTGTAAAGTCCACGGAAATTTCAACCATTTAAGACAACTTTTTATTTCCCCCTGTGGAAATTGGATTGCATTATTATTTGAAGTTTGGTAAAAGAAAAATAAAAGGTGCTGCATGCACATTGCCACACACACACACACATATATATATATACGTATATTTGGTTAGGCATGTGTTTAGGTGGGGTTTTGCATCGACCCTAGCAGTTTATATTAGCCAGAACGAAAAAAGTACAAGAATATTTTTAAAAAGTATTAAATTAGGAGTACAATTCATATTACACTTCATTTGAATAGATGACATCTTCCATTTATCAACTATAATAAGCCCATTAGGGATGGCATAGAGCCATTACAACTTTTGCAATCGCAAACATAATTTGCAAGAAGATTACCATTAGGCTCTACATGTTTTGCCTAATCCTTGCCAGATTGTGCTGCATATATCCATGTCCCCATGCTTTGTGATTTGGACACAAGTTACTGTCGTTGCATCCACTTCAGCCTAATTTGGCCAGTCCTTTTAGCACAATATTATAGCCTTTTTTTATGTTTTAGTTGAAGAAAATAGAGAACATATAATTGCATATTTACTATTATTTTTTTAATATTGAAGGTGATTCCTTAATATATGAAGACACTATGAAGTCTCAAGGTTTTGTATTTTGGAGAAAAACAATTGAAAACAAAGGACTTGATAACGGAAAATAAAAACTTGAAAATTGGAAGGCCCGCACTTGATTCCAAACCAATAGACTGCAAATGAAAATTAAAATAGATAAAATCATCGTCAGTTTAAAGCAAGATTGGTTGCTAAAAGATTTTAAACAAAAGGAGAATATATATTCTTTTTAATACTTATGCTCTATTAGCAAGAATTGCTACAATTAGACTGTTAACTTATCTTGTTTTAATTCATATATAATTTGCTTGTTTACCAAATGGATGTGAAATGGCATTCTTAAATGGTGATTTCGATGAAGAAGTGCACATACAACAACTTGAGGAACTTAATATTCCTAAACAAGAAAAGAAAGTTTCTGAACTCATAAAATCCTTATATTGATTTAGAAAGGCTCAAAAAATTGGCATCAAAATTTTTTAATGAAGTGATGCGATGAAATATTATTGATAAATGAATTGGAGAAACATGCATGCCTATAGTAAATTCTATGATGGAAAAAGAGTAATCATTTACTTATATGTAGATAACATGTTAATATTTGGTAAAGGCAAGAACAACTTGAAAACATTAAGAAGTTTTTGTCAAATAACTTCAGCATGAAAGATATGGGTGAGGCTAATAATATTATTGGAACAAGAATAATTGGACTAATAGAAAGATAATACTTCAATCTCATTACATTGAGAAAGTATTCAAGAAGTTTGAAAATTCTGATTGTGTACCAGTATCAATACCTTCTATCCCAAGTATAAAACTAATATCGAACCAAGACGAATCAGTGCATTTTTTATTGGAAAATTAAGTAGATTCACATGTAATCTAAATGAATTGCATTTGAATGCAGTTGATATAGTGTTAAAAGTATTTAAAGAAAACAATTAATTATGGTATGTGCTATTCTACTCTCTATATTGTAAGACTATTCAAATACGACAATTAAGTGGCTGAATTTTCATTTTTAGTGGAGACGTTATATATGTCTTGTGGTTCCAAGAAGCAAACATGCATAATAATTTCTACTATGACAACTGAGTTATGTGTGTTAGCTTCAACTAGCAAGGAAGCAAAATAGTTAAGAGACTTACTTTAATTTATAACATTCTGTCGTTGCTAAAAATTATGGTCACCTATCTCGATTTATTGTGATAGTGAAGCAACTTCGGTTGGTGCTTACAATCAAGTTTATAGTTTATAATGATAAATCTAGATACATTAATATTAGACAGTTGCGTTAAACAACTCATAGCTAGTGTAGTGTTCGCTATTGATTTTATAGAGTCAACTAAGGATTTAACATACCTCTTTTAATAAAAGGCATTACGAGAGATTTGGCACTGAAAACACCAAAAGGGAAGGTACTTAAGTCATAAACTGAGCACCAATGGTGGGAGCTCAACTCAATGCTTGTTACAACTTCAAATCTTGACTTCAATGAGTTATAGTACATCATATGGATAATTATAAGTACTTTAGATTTTGTAGTGGCACAAGTTAAGTGCTTGATACACATAAAGTTCTACATGGTGAGGTGAGTTATAGTCTTCCTTAAAATTGGTTATATTTAAATTAAAATGCTACTTAAAAGAACATGTCTATGTAAGTGTTGTCGCTTCTAAAAGCTAAAAGAGTTAACTCTAACAATACTCATAAAGAATACGGCCACATAACTTTATAGGTTATTTGTGGTTTTTGGCATCAACAAGAATTAAATGTCATGTGTGATTTATACGAATTAGTCGAAAATGAGTGTTAGTTCAAAACTTATCTACCATGCAATTATGACTAGCACATATTTCACTAAAAGGAGATTCAAATTGAACAGTTACCTTTTTTAATGTATAAGATTCTCAAAACTATTAATCTTAGAGATTTTGAAAATGGTACAAAATTATTATAGAGAGAGAGAGAGAGAGAGAGACACACACACACACACACAAATAAAAATAAAAAATAAAAGGGTGCCTAAACAATAAGCTAGGCCATTTTAGAGAGGTTGCCACCTAGGTGTCAACTATGCTGAAAAAATGATAAGAGAAAATGAAATTTGAGTTTTGAACTTCAGTTGGTTGTTTGTCCATTAGTATGATATTGTGATTATAACTCTTATTTTGAGTTGTCTTTTCCCAAAAGGCTTTACTAAGCAGATATGAAGGGAATTTGTCATTTGACATGAGATTATATGAAACATACAAAAAGAAGTATCTAAAAAAAAATTTGTGCTCTTGCTGCTTACAATTTCTTTAGTGTTCTTTATACTGTCTTACGGCACAGTATAACATACAACGTAGATATTTCTGTCATTTTTGTGAAAAGTCACAGGAGTTTGACTTTAAAATGCATCACAAGATTAAGCAAGTTTCATTGTATCCTAAAAGGCCAGTCACAGAGTCACAACTCTTATTGCATATCAAGCTGTAGCCACAAAATAAGACTTAAATAAAGTAGCATTTGCAACATATCTTAGAACCATAAGCAATACCGATGCTTCAACTTCAAAAATCATCATCCAAAGCTCTATAGACCCAATGAAGTTTAACAAAATATTCCAACTTAAAGTGAAGTGCAAATTCTCCAGATCTGACAACTAGGATGAATATCAATATATTCACTCACTTTAGGAGCATTATCATATTACTAAATAGCCAATCTAAGATGTGTTGCAAATATAGCTGCAAGTGCTTATACGGTGAAAATTGAGAAAATTGGAACAACAGAAATAAGCTTCACCTGGTTTGAATCACAAAGGATAACTTTTTAAGCTCTTTAGCTTTATATAAACAACAGTAACTGATAGAATACTTGAAAATGAATAAACAGTTTAATAGAGAGAATGAAATAATTTTTTGGTGTTCTAAAAAATGTCATGCCAGACCATCAAACACGATGAGCAATGGCTTTATGAAGTGTTTTAATTCGTCATTGGTCTTAACGGCATTGATGTAACCCCAATTTAAACACCAAGGAATGGCAAAGTTTACTTCCTAAGACAGAATTATCATATATTTATATAAGTATAATATGTGTGTGTGTGTGTGTGTATTGTTATAATTTAACAAGCGTAATGAACACAAAAATGGATAATAAAGGCCATGTAACTAACTCTATAAGCTAGAGCAGGGTATCATCTCCAACTTGTACAAAAATTGACAACAGTATTGCACCTGTGATCTGACTGACTAAACTGGTTCCTTTTTTTCCATTTTTTTTTTTTTTTTCTCTTTTCCCCCCTTTTATAGACATTGCAGCAGCATCATTCCCATGACTTGCCACCTTGAGTCCATGGGAACATCATAAACTTTGTGGCTATACCAGCACAACATTGATAACTAAATTCGATATAAAAGAGAAAAATAAAGTCAATCCTCTTCTTCTTCATTTACAGGAAAAAATTCTCTCCATTTTGTTGCCGTCCTGAAAGAAATTGGGGCTTTGCAAGCAGTGTGTCTACAACAAATGTAGCAAATTCTTTCACCTACCCAAGCAGGAAGCTAAACACATCACTCAACGAGATGATACCTTCCACACGCTTACTTCCTGCCTCCACTATTACAACTCTTCTGACCCCTGGAAAAATAGTCATGGATAATTGAGATGATGAGATCTTTCCAAATGGGCTAGGAGAATGCCTATAATTATTCTTTATTTTTGTTCATTTTCCAAATTGAAGAAATAATTGGAATATAAAACAGCAAGTACAAAAAGGAGTAATAACTCCCAATAGAGACTGATACGATGGAATTCAACTTTTATTCCTTTGGGTTTGATTGTGTCATAGCTCTATAATTAGGGCAATGGTACCAGCCAAGTATTTCCATCCATTAGATTCTACACCAAATTAATATTTTTTTTTTCCATCACTATACTGATTTATTAGTGGACAAAATAGCCTTCACTAAGACTGAAGTCAGTAACAAGCAAGCCCAACTCCATGCCCAACCACTCTCCATCTGTAGAGACATTATAAATAGGTTACTGTCACTAATTATTTAGTTCACATCACAAGTCTATTCAAACTATATAACTATGCTATTTATCTCACTATTTGTCTAGTTTTAATAAAAGAATTAGATGAAGCTCTATTATTTTTTAAGTGGCCCAAGGATGATACAAGTTCCACTAGTGGCAGAAGCTCCTGAGATCGTGACAATCTAAACAAAAATATCAAGTAAATTTAGCTTGATAAAATGATACCCCAGAAATAAATTATTTTGAAGTTCTGAAGCACCATCAAATTCATACTTGCCAATAAAAATTAAAATTATAACTTAAAATTAACAAAGTAAAAGATCAAAAGTCATTACCAGGAATTGACAACCGCTCCATAACTTTGTGCAAAGGGTCAGACCTTAAACACATCTGACATCTCTGTCCATTGAAGAAGCCATGGGGAGAGATTGCATCTTGCCCCAGTTGTAAGGCCTAGAGAAAAGACAATAAACATGTTTGGTTCTTAGGCGGACATAGAATAATCTCTCCAAATCAAGGACTTGTCAACTTTGAATCATAACCAAAATTAAAGTTGTCCGGTGTCCCAAATGCCAGAATTGGATAACATCGACTAAAGGTTCAAGCAGAATGGCAGGATGATACAAAGATTGGCTTTGAGATTTTGGAAAATAATCTCCATTGATTAAACTGCATGGCCAGTGAAAGTTACTAGAATATAATAAATCATTAAGTAAATAATAGGTCTGAATAAGAGAAAGGAACTTCAACCCAAGGTATGTTAGGTTTGTGCTTCAACAAAAACTCCAACCAACTATTCCTGTTTAAGCACACACTCGAGGCATTGCCCTTCTGCTCAGGTCAGGCTGCCACTCAAACATAAGACAGATCAAGGAAGAGTGAGGAACTTCTCACTGGTTTTTGGAATTCGACATTAGGAAGCCTTTTCACAACATTGACTAACACCGACTCATCTCAATCATTAAGGAAGATATCAACAATCCCAAGCTCTTTTACTCCACTCAAAGTGTCTTTTCTGTCTGAAGACTCTCGTAGGAAGTGAGAACGCCCATTCTCTAACCGCACAGTGTATTACTATCAGCTATGCAACATCTACCTACAGAAGCTTGATCAAGACATAGGAGGATCCTACAGAAGATCGAATTCTGATTTTTCAGAGAATTAGATCGGTTCTATAAAAAGACTGGTTACATGACAACTGATAAAACTCTGGAGAAGAAGTAGGCTTCAATGCTCCCAAAGAGAACACACTGGACTGCATAAAATAGCTACATTAAAGTACTGTTTCCCACATACTAAACAGTTGTCTGCATAATAAAAGTTCAAATAAATGTGGTTCAATATTTTCACAATATAGCATAACATCATTACTGGTACTTCGAGTACATACTTATCCCAGCAACCTCAAGCCTATGCCACAAGCTTTTCGATGTGTTGTTTGGTAACAAGCAAGTAGCGGAGAAGCAGAAGAAAGAAGACAATCCTGGGAAGCAAATGTTTATGCTATTAGTCTAATTCTCTCTGTACTTGAGGTTAAAATAGATGTTTTAGTCTATATGACCACACTCCAATCCCTCCAATTAGGACAAGGAGAATAATTGGGGCATAGATGGGTAAGGTACTCTCAACTTCTACTTGCTCAAACCATTCCACTGTTACAAAGAAAAGTCTTAACGTATTCTTCAATTCAAATTTTATTTCCTCTCTAAGTTCCAAGCACAAGTTCAAGAATTTGTCCACAGCATTCTTCTAATGTTGGGTTTGTTAGTAGTTATTCCCTCTGGATAAGGATCATTAGTCTTTCCATTTGGTAAGGATCATCGTGGAGAAACTACTATATGGTGGGCCTGAATGAAGAAACAACATTTCCCCATCAAAACTCAAAACTCCATACCCTCTCCGTTTTCTCAAAGATCTCCCTTCTTTCGGAGAGGAAGGAAAAAGGATGCATAAAAGATAATCCTTAAGAGTACAGATTTAGGAACAAGTTCTAGAACTACAAGGGCTTCAACTTCTGAGATAAAGCGCAACAAGGTTTTGATGGAAGTACCTGATGGATACTCAAGTCATCAAGACGGACTTGTGCATATGCTCTGTCTTTTGCCAAAGCAGTGATATCGCTGCCATGATATAGAATGATACACAGACGTTTAAGAAAGTTGTAATCGAACTCAAAAGTGAGATATTCAAAGATGATCTTTCTGCAGCAACCTCAAAAATTGTTAAATTGTATACCTTCGACAGTATATATCCACCAATGAATCATTCTCATCCACTATTGGTATGGAACTGACATCAGCTGTGATACAAAAGGGTGGGGATTTAGGAGAATCAATAACAAAATAAAATAGTGACTCAAAAATTAATCATCAGCTTGCAAAAACACTTTATCTCTAATACCATTAAAGCAGAATAGATTCTCAACAATTAGTGATCCTCATTGGAGAAATGAACCCACTTATTTAAGAAATACACACTTGCCAGCTTAGTTAAACCAAAATAAAAAATAATAAAGCAAAGGAAGATGAAATCCTGAGGAGAGGATTTCTTTCCACGAAAATCATCAAAGAAGGGCCATAAAGATGATTTGTCAAAAAGAAAATACAATAAACCATTCATATGACAGATCATTATCCACTTAATGGGACAGTTCTTAGAAAAGGAAAGATCAAACTAACAGCTTAAGAAAAAGCATTGGGCACCAAGAGAAAAGAAATTGCAGCTAACAACTAATTTATGGTTAACAAGCTAAAGAACTTTTAATCCCAATAGGAGAAATAATACACAACTACGCATGAAATTATACCTTGAACTAGCAGAGAAAGCGCAGCACTTAAAGAGGCATTTGGTCTTAGCATAGCAATAGGCTTTCCACTTGATTCCCCAATTTTTGGAACCCAAGTACCCAGAGGAAATGAACATATTGGTTGCTGAAGGATGGGCAAGGAGCTAGAAGAATGCTTGAAATGGCGGCATATGCCTAAAGATTTGGAGTGTGTTAGTCACAAGGTCAAATGAGTGTACTTAAAATAACAAAAAATAAATTGCTTACATTTAAGTATTCCGGATAGGGAAGCCAGGTGTAGCACTAGAGGATATGAACCATCCTGTGATGAAGAGTGAATAACAGGAACTGTAGAGACCTTACTTTGCAGAAGTTTCAACGCAATATCTTTCAAAGAATCATAAGGCCCAGCCTACAATTTGCAGACATCAATGTCAAAATAATTATACTAAAATATAGCATAATACAGTGGACTAGTTCCAAGAAAATGTACAATGCAACAAAAAGTATCAGAAAAATTATTTTGACTTTAGTTCTCTTCGTGTGTCATCCAAAAATGCAAGACGAAAATTCAGATATATAAGGCTCCTTTCAGAGGAAAGAAACTATCAACTAAAATCAGCATATTTCAAGATAATACTAGCATGACCCAACAAAACCAACTCTATTCTGACTAAGATGCATTTTTGTCATAAGTTCTTTTAGGCAGGTCGAAATCAATAGAAAATTTGTGATGTTTGTCTGGAACTACATCATCATTACACTTCTCATAAACCCTGTCCACAAACGGTTTGAGGAACACCACTCTTGCAGCCACATGATCATGACATCCTTTCAAGAATTCTTTAGATAAATGGCAAACATTAACGCCCCATTTTTGATACAGGATATGGTCATTCTACAGAAAGTAAGTTCCAGATAATTGGATTCCACCTAGAACAACTTTTCCATTGATTTCGTTTGATTCAGTTAATAAAAATAGCTGGAAATGAATGAAATTCTGTTTCTCGTGACCAGTATAAATTCTTATACATCTTAATGACTTTAACCACTTACATACATCCATGTGACTATGCATGCATGCATGCATGTATTAACGGAAGATGCCCAATGATTAAAAGCAAGCTGAGAGTGAATTATTATATTAAACATCAGCCAGTGGATGAGATAATGGAAGACAGAAGATGCAGTTAACTCATCTATAGCAGCTGCACCAATTTTAGCAAGTTTTTCCCATTATGGTATTTCAACTAACTCCTTGTGCAGGCTAGAACATATTCACAGTTTGAAGGATGAGAATGCTTATTAAAAAGAGCTTATTTATGTGCTAAAGAATGTATTTTTCTCCTATGGCCCCTTGAATTGCAATGAAGCAGTAAAAATGTAAAATCTTTCAATTTGTGGTGGTAAATGACAAAAGTAGCCTATCCTACTATTTAGAATAATAGACTTATCTTTATGATATGTTGAATAAATATTTCTATTTTATTAACAATATGAAGTAATAATTTGACATGCGCTGCATTAATAATATAGAGTAATAATTATACATGTGCACGCTTAAATATTTTCATATAATAAATCACAATTTATATAATTTTTAATGACTACAGTTCATTCTGCCTTAAAAACTACAGTACCTATATCGTTTAAATTACTTTTACATGTGTCTGTCAAACTTAAAACAAAAGAGGCAAAATTCGTATTCTTTTTTAGTTTCTTAAGTTTTAGAATGATATGCTATATCCAGATACACTTAAACACAATGTCTTTTCAGTACATGCGTGTTATTAAATTTGTAAATACAATATATAAATTACCAATACATACAAATAAACAAAAAAATGCACATTGCACATATATGTTTGCATACAGATGCATATTTAAGTATGTTTAATCCATATATTAGTATTATAGTTTTAATTATAGGAATATAATCCCTCCATCCTAAAATATCATATGCATATATCCCTGCATACCAAAATTATGGGTTAAATTAACCCAACAAGGAATTTTGGATGGGAGTTGAAAATGTGCAAGTACCAAGTATTATTAAGTTATACAGTATTGTTCTTCAAAGAACGCTTGAGATTGAGTAGTTAGTGCCTAGTGGTGTCACACCATTATTTTAATGGATAGGATAGTTTTGGAAAAAGAAAATTATTTTACAAATGGGAACTTTATTATTGGATGTCCTTTTAATACGAGCGATAACTATGGAAATAATGGGTAATGTTTATAATTATATATATGTATATTCTTACAAAAATATACATATATAAAAAGAAAAATTAGAACAACAGTCCATTTATGATACACTTGTCAATCCGCAAGTTCTAAATTTCAAAGGAAGCACAGTGCCAACCACAATACTAATTGATATATGAAATACAAGAAATACAATGTATTAAAAGTTTATATTAAATCATTGTATTTTATTTGTTACATATAATATTTCCAGTACTATATCAAATGTAGATAAAATAAATCATCCATAGGCACTGCCACAACCACAAAAACAACAGACAGTTAGGTTGTTTCTTCAATTTCATTCCATTTCCCACTCTCTATAACTATTAACCTAATGGGAACGGAATTAAGGAATTGAAACTCAATTTGTTGGCACTAGTGCGATCATATATGACTTGATAAAATCAATGCTTTACCATCTTCATTCTACTCCTGAATTCATTCAATGCCTGCCCAAATCCATTAAATATACCAATGGCCACATCAGTTTTTAGGATCTTCAATGTGTTGAATATGGAATTATGACCTTCTTATTACAGAACTATGGGCTTCTGCCAGCAAAGGAAGTCCCATGGTCTGTCATCACGACACTAAATTTTTTTGCTTTATTTGACATAAAATTTCTTATTCTTATAAAGAAAGTGTCTCATAACCAATCCAGCCAACTTTTGACAACATGCTCTCCACAAACAAACTGTAGTTTGGATTTCCCTAAGAGTTTAAACTCCATCGTTAACATACAGTGCAAAACTTGGATTTATATCCTCTTGCTTTCTATTTTCAGTATTCACACTTCTATGCATCAGTATAGCCAGCATAAAATATGGCTAGCAACGCAAATTTTGTATGACATGATGGAAGCACATAATTATGTCATGGGTATCCATGGAACACCCATAAAATTGCTTACATGTACAAGATGCCTTGAATATGATCTTAAATTTCCAGCAATCTGTCTGCTGAGATGTGCCTTCCCCTCTTTCCAGGCAGATATAGTATGTGTCTCAAGCTCTTCCTCTGTCAAGTTAGATCCATGATTCCCAAGCTGGCGTTGAACATTTGGATAGAATTCCATAAGTTCTTCAAAATTTAACCGCCCAAAAGAAAAGAAAAAAAAAATCGAAAAATAAAAAATAAAGCAATGCCATAGCAAGCAACATCTGATAGATTGCAAATCACATAATTAATTCACCATTAAAGATTTCCTTCAAGAGAAAGGAAGAAAAGAAAACTAGATAATTAAAATCAAGATACATCAGTTCTACCTCCCACCAAAACCATTATGTTCTGCCCCTAAGAAACAATAGGTGTTGCCTCTCCAAAATATAAGTTCTGATCTTTTAAGAGAGATGTGAATATGTCCTCAAGAATGCATGCCAGCTAAGATTAGATTAAGTTCTTATCATACTCCTTTTGGTACTAGGAGAGCTAAAAGAGAACTCAGAAGGGGTGTGATAGAAAATAAGCCGGTAGAGAAAGAAAGCATATTTTTTCCATTTTTATATGATCAAATCTTTCTTATCTTCAGTTCAGAATTCTGTTTAGGTTAACACGAAAAACTAAATTATTTTTTTTCAATCCGAAGAATTCAGGAGGTACAGCAAGGAGGCCTCCACTCCCCTCTATCTTAATTTCAACTTCCTCATAATCTTCCCTTCCTTATCAGTCAAGGTTATACATTTTCCTTCATTCCGTTTTTCGTTTCTCCAGTCTTATCCTTTTCCATCCATAGGCTAATATTCAGAAATTACATAATTCTACAGAAATGATTGACACCCCTCATACGCACTTCACACATAAGAAAATCACATGCATCTATCTTCGAGCAACTGTGATAATGTAGCAGCATTTTAAATCGTTTGGATTCAACTATAGGAAATATGAATCTCATAAAAAATCCAGACCTTCAAAAGAACCGGAATTTTTCAAAGAAGTCATGGATGATAAGAAATCTAAGCACGGATGGTTTATCGCATAACTTCGATAGTTTATTGAAATAGGGAAACAGTTGCATACTAATCAGGAAAGGATAAGGCTAATGCAAGGAAGAAATGTAAGGGTTGAGTATGAAGTAGAAAAGAAAATAAAGATGAACTCAGTGAGTATAAGCAACCAAAGTAACAAAGTATTGGGTAGCTTCATCTGAAAACAGTAATATTCTTAATTGCAAGAATAATCTGAGGTAATATTCAAGTTCAGACTTCAGAGTACCTCTTTAAGTATCAAAATGAAATCTGACGCACTAAGAACTCCAACAAACTGACCCTTGCAGAAGTCCCACAAAGGAGCAACAGAGATTCCCTGCAAACAGATTTGTTAATTAAGAGCTTATGTTGGATGGTAAGCAGAAGTAAGAATTGTAAAAGAACTTAGTGTCTGATTTCAGGAGGATATATAGAAGAGGAATAAGCGCCACTAAGAAAATGGAAAGAAAGGTCACAGCAACCGACGAAATTACTTTAGATCTATTTCAAATCTCATAGATACGGATTTAAATGTCTGTGCATGTATTCTGAAGAATTGCAGCATGGTTATACTTAGCAATGTACCCATTCTTAAAAGGACAATGTGCACTTGGCACTAGTACAATAAGACAATGTGTAGAGCAGGCAAACTCAATGCTTATGCGTATTTTGTCCAACTAAGAAAAATATCTATGTATTTGATAATGGTTTTATTATTTTATGTGTTCATATAAATTCAATAAGCTAAAAATAACAATATTTTGAATAATAAATGAAAATAATGAGATTATAAAATAAAAGAAAATCTAACTTGGAGTGGTTCATATAAATTCAAGATAAGCTAAAAATAACAATGTTTTGAATAATAAATGAAAATAATGAGATTATAAAATAAAAGAAAATTTAACTTGGAGTGATAAAAGGGAGGGTACGCTATGAACAAAGAGAGAGATTGAAAGTCAAAGCAATGGTACTCGTGTCAAAATCCTAGAAGTTACCACTTGCCAAAACAAAGAAGTTTGAGAGAAGTTGGGGATAAAGAGAAGGCAGAGAGAAATGGAGTAGTGGGATACGTTAAAAGTTATCAATTGGAAGACCGAAATGGTTGATGTCAAAAGGAAGTTACTCCAGGCCCTCTTCAATTCTGAATGGTACAGAGGTGGTAGTTCATGAAATCTAACATGGAAAGAAGACAGAAAAAAGAAACTTAAGTACTCCTTAATGTACACAGTCAAGTGATTCACCACCCAACAGAACTAGTTTATAATTTCTAGCCACTAGAGCTGCAACCAATGTTTGTAGGTAATATAAGTAAAAAGTACAGGCATTTTACAGTGCAACCACAGTTCAGAAGCACCGCAATCAAGAAATCCTAAATATGTACATGTCTCAGTATGTAATAATCATATACTAGCTACTTCTCACACCATACGCTGAATTTTGTTCCAGTTGTACAGGTCTCCTGACCAGATTGTGCTGGCCTTCACTGTCTTTCAACCTTGACCTGACTTCATTAGTGCTTTCATAAAGGACTACAGTCAAAAGTAATGGAGCACAAACAAAACACAGTTTGGTCTTGCTTTTGACTCTACATGAGATCTTCATCTTTGAATTGGCTACTGATCGTTGACTGTAGCTAGTATTTGCAAGGATAAGCATTATTTGCATTCTTAGAATTTTAACTATTCTTCTTTGCCCTCACTTTTAGATGTTCTCACCAATGGGAAGATTATTGTGCATATGGAGAAAGATTTAATGTTGACCAACCAGATTTCAAGGCTAGGGGTCTGTAAACTTCCAGAATCTTCACTAGCAGAGCAGCCATCAGGGTTCACTGGAAAATCTTCTTTGAAATGACTATAGTTTCCTTGGCATCATGAAGCAGGCAAGGGCATTTAGGCTCATAATGGTACAGGCACAATACTGACTAAGTAAGCAAACTACAAATCCATATATATATATATCCATGCTCATATTATGCATGTGTTTGTGTGCCTACGAGTGAGTGTGCATGATAATTGCCAGATATGCATCTATATTCACCGTAAACAGCCTATTCTATTTCATCACTACCCTCATTCTCCTGTTCAGTTCTTGTTGAATTTAGCTGCCCAGGACTTGACAAAGTGTACTGAATGCCTAGCCCATATCACACTTTTACATATTTCTCCCATCCCATCCCTCTAACTAAAGGCAGTTAAGGCACAAATTATTGCACTCGTAGTAGAACTTTAATTCACATCTGATGAAGGGTAAACAGGAATCTAGAAAATTCAATTATTTAAGTTTGAGGCAACAAGAAATGTTGGTAGAAGCAAAGCCAGTGACAAAGAAGATCAAAATGAGGGGAAGGTAGTACTAAATATACATAATAGCTCTTATCTTGAATATTTTTAGCCTAATCTCATCTTTCACAAGACAAAACATATTTAATAAGCTGATACAGCTAAATCAAGGAATAGACAACTCCAGAATCTTAAATGCCGATTGCTAGTTAGACAATTTCTGTCTCACGCACACATACACTATGATCACGAGTTCTTATACACCAAAATCAGAAGCATGATTTGACCTGACCTACAATTCTTAGTAATGGAATAGAAAAGGAAGAACTCTCAAATGAAATCCTACTTGAATAATAACGAAAGTTCAATACTTGAGAAAGCACATTTACCTGTTCATAAAGAATGTGAAATGCTTGTTTCACTGGTAAGTTTATATCCAAGGCAATCACCTGTCAGAGGAAGTCTAGCTGTAAATTATAAAATTTAAACAACTTACACACATCAATCCCCCTATCACTTTTTGTAACACATTCATAAAGACAGGCAAGGAATGCATACCTTGCCAGACTCAGGGAGCAACTCATATGCAGTATGTGAGGACAAAAATACAGACACACGATTACGAGATAGATCCATTTCAGTCTGTGATGTACTTGAAACAGCCTCCTGAAAGGTATCATATAAACATGTGACACTTTCGCAGAAATGCAAGTATGATTTATTTAACTAGGAAATCAGTTTTGAGTTTAAATGCCCCCAGAGAATTTGGCATTATAAGAAATACTTTAACACCAAACCAGCCATACAAGTCAATATAAGAATATGAAAATATGGCACTGTTCTTCAAACTATTTCAGTAACAATCAGATACTGCAGAGCTATAGCATTGGTCAAGTACCAGTGGTCCATATGCTGTTAAGTGAAGATATGAACCATAGAAAAGAAAAGAGAGAGTGGCAGAAAAAAAAAAATATGGACTAAATAAAGGACATGGTTTTGTGCAACTATATAAACAGAATAAGACTAATAACTTAAAGAATATAGCTTAAAGTATATATGCTAAGCACAAGAGGAAGAAGCAAACCAGCAGAAAAGGATCACTATCAACTTCCATGTTAGATCTGCCAGCAGTCTCAGAGCTGAAAATTGCAGGAACTGTCTCCGGTTCCCTGGGCAAGAAAATAGTGTTCACTACTCCATAATTTCCACTCACAAATGGTTGGTGCTCATCGTGACGCCATTCACCATCAACAAAAAACTTGTACTGTACATAGATGAGGCAAACAAACTATTGTAAAAATAATTTTTTTAAGAAGGTCTGATATAAGAAACCCAGCACCACAAACTAAAGGAGAAATATAATCAATTGTAGATGAAAAGTCATTTCAAAAGAACAAGGAAAAGCCAAGACAGTTATGAGGTCCCGGATTAAGTTCAAGAGTAGATTTTATCCTCAATTCTGACATTCATCTATATGACAGAAACAAACCCCAGATGCATAATGGCATTTACCGGTACTCAGGAAGCTCTCTAACTCTCCCCTTGTTAAGGATGCAAACATGAGATCCTTTTTTCATTGATATATAAAAACACGTAACATCTAATACTCAAAACTTTTAGACCATTCAAATACTTGAAACAACTGATAACATTCAGATAAAATTCTTAAACTAAATTTTACAATCGACCAAGAAATAGAAACAGGGCTATCAGCAAGGGTATGGAAGATACAAAACCTCATTCTTCCGACTCAATTACCTCTTATAAAACCATTATCTTACTCTAAATTAAAATCCTGGAACTACATTACCACTAATTATGAATGACGAGAGAAAAGCTTAAACAAATGGTAACCAGTTGTGCCATCCATCATCAATGCATCCAAGACATTCCAATTCAGTTAAAATTCTTAAACCAAATGTCATGATCAGCAGGAGATAGAATAGTGCTATCTCCAACCCAAATATAAGAGACAATACCTCATCTCTTCCCCTCAGTAACCTTTCAAAGAACCACAATCTTACTCTATATTAAAAGGCTAATTAAAAGATCAAACATCTGCTGTAAATTCATGGGAATTACAGTTATTTATTACCATTAATTATGAATGACTAGAAAGAAAAGCTTAAGTAACAGGTGCTCCACTATCTCCATCCATCATCCTGCACCGAAGGTATGCCATCTAAGGGCTTTGGATTTGCTGTTTCTTCCAAATATTTTTAGCAATCTCATTAATCAAACGGGAATCACTTCATAAATCCAAGAGAAGGCAATGGAGTTGTTGGCTGAGTCATGAGAAGACAATAACTCAGGAACAAGGAACAACAGTAAGACAGAAAGGATTACATTAGCTTATATCAAAAGTTAGAAAAAGTTATGCCTTAAAACAAGATGAAAGTTCAGACTCTGGCATTGAAATAGTGAAGCAGGGAACATAAGAGAGTAAGATTCTAGACTATAATTTAACACAAAATGACAGGACAAATGTCCAGAAAATTGCATTTACCATGGTCGTGAAACATATTTTTCCATACATACCCAAGGAACTAATAAGGTCATGCATATGTGGCAACGGATGTATGCTTAAACAGCCAAGTGAACGGTCTGGAATGTGTCTCTGCACATACTTCGAATTTAACAGTAATCCTTTTGTGGATAGTACCCAGGTCCTTACTGCTTCCATGCAAGCAGTGACTTACCCAATAAGGAATTTCAATACCTAAAAACGATTATAATTCCAATTGCCAATAATTAAGGTTTTGTGACCAGCAAAAATTTCTTTTAGACCTAAACTCCTGATAAAGAGTCGTGTGGCTTCTCATTGCCTCTTTCTAGAGAAACACCTTTTTCTCATGAGCAATGGAACTATTTTGCCAAATTCCCCTAGAGATAGTTGTCTCATGCATCCTACCCTGACCCACTTATGTTAATAATCCACATAGGTACCATTTTAACCTTAAGTCCACTTGAGCTGTATTGGAAGGCATGCCAGTGATATCTCAACTATACATATATACACATGCATGTTCCACATGTATACAATTTTATATTTGTGAATATTCATATTTCCACTGATGAAAAATAGGAAAACACAAAAAGCAATTAAAAACAATTCAAAGTCCTGTAGATTGATTTTGAATATGGCCTTTTACTGTATTGACAACCTCAATAACCAACAGCAAGCTCCTTAATGTTGAGTTGTGTAAATAGGATTTTAAGAAGTATAGTTTGCATATCTTACTTCTCCTACAGAGCAAGGGAAAGCTTTCCCTTGAATTAGTGATGTCTATCCGGCTCCTATTTTCACCTATCATGTTTGCACATTCTTTCAAACTTGAAAATCACCCGTTTCACGAATTACAACTGAGGTACCAGCTCTATGCACCATTTATAAATGATTGCATGAAATCACGTCACTAAGATGTTCAACACAAAATAAGGTAGCAAGCATGCAATATGTCTCCCTCTAGAGGACTATAGTTCCTCTGATTCACAAGCTTTTGCATGTACATCTCAAACACAATTCACGCGAAAAAGTCATATTTTGAAGCATATGTGTAATTCCACTGGTTTAAAGTGGCTTTTCCTAAATATTTAAGGCAATCTCGCTTTAGTTCCTGAATTTACCCATTAGCTTGAATTAGTGCTAGTAAAACAGATTGCCCTATAATTAAAGGGGAAGTCTATTTCAAATAATAAGCATAATAACTATTGAATGATATAAGACCAAAGGATTAAGGGAGGATTTAGACATTATAAAGTTTAAGGACTAAAACAGAATTTTGTAAAGCTGCTGTTGCAGTTTATCCTACTAAGCACTGGCAATTTCGCAAGATTTAGAAACTCATAAAAGACATCGAGCATGCACCAAAGACCAATTCATCAAAAACAAATCCAGTTCACCACCAATCACTTTCCAGCACCCCACTATCTTCCCTCCACAAAAGTGCTAAGCAAATCAATCTTGCACCACATTTGACAAGGCTGAGGCTCAAAGTCATAGGAGAAAGAAAAGGAAAGAAGAAAGTTCCACATGCCAAAGGTCTTAGGGATTATCATATATTGCTGAGTCGAGTTCTTTATATACAAATGAGAATTTAAAAATACAACACCTGGCCAATTGAATTTTTTTCTCCATACAAATATTTCCCACAACTCCAATTGCTTGTTTAAGAACCACCAAAAGGATTATCACGAAATACCTTGGTGGGAAAATGCAGCTTCACGATAGAATGTGCATCATGTTTAGGAGTCACAAATCACAATAAATCAGGAAATAATGTAGGTGAAAAATAGTTTAATTTATTAAGCAATCAAAACTGTGAAGGATGTGATCTACAAGTTTATATACTAAATTGGGAAAAAGTGCGGAACAAAATTAGATCAATTTGTTTAGACATCATAGCCCGGAGGGAACAGAGACATAAGAACTGCACAGTTAGAGAAAATAGGATATTTCATTAATAATGCCAAATATAAGCTATATTTAAAATATGAACAAATGAAAAATGGCATAAAGGTACAAAAAAGACCACTAACATTATCTTTCAGCTAAACAAAAGTAAGAATACAATTGCAAAATGTTTTTAGTCCCAGGCAACCAAATCAGAAACAGAGCTAAAAAGGTTCACACATCCTAGCATGTGAAGATTTCAAAAGAAAATCAATCCCTCCTGCCGTAAACATGTTCTCCAACAAATAATAAACAAATTCATAGTTCAACATTCATCTTATGCTAATGAAAAGCTTCCCTCCAAAGAGGAATCAAAAAGCTTCTCAAACTTGACAGCAAATACATAACTTGTGTTTGACAACGAAAAGAGAGGGCTGATAAAATGGGCACTTTTCCTGAAAATTGATTTAGCCGGAAAAAGTGAAAAAGTAAGTTGGTAGAAACTATTAGAGATTTCAGAATTGTGTTTGGATGGTTCTCCCCCCCCCCCCCTTGAATTTAAGTTTAGTGATCAGTGTTGATGTAACATGCCTTTTTTAGAATGTGTTCGGATGGGTATTGTTTTTAGGAAAAAATTGAAAGTAGTTGTGTGGTTACAATTTCAAGAGAGATTTTGCTTCCCAATTTGCTATTATGTCTTCATTCCACATTCATATATGTAGATGTATATACATATGTATGTATATATATTAAACATAAAAGTATACTTTTATATTAATATATTTATTTGTATATATATAAAAATATTTTATGTTTATATATTTGCATATATGTGTTACATCTCAACATCCAGAGTGTAGTATTACCCCTATTGCATTTTCAATAATAACCGTAAGGTATCGTGATTATACAGAGTCAAGTTTGACAGCTTCATTAAATCAGCAAGATATTAATTTGCAAAACGGGAACAATAGAGAAGCTGATGAGATAACGACACAATATCACCGATACTCGTGCACAAACAAGGGGACACAAACTTAGAGGGTAGAGGAAAAGACAACCATGTGGTTGTGGCACTGATAGATATTATTTTATCACTTGTGTGATACTTTTTCAAATTATATTGTACAATTTTTACAAATATAAATGAAATGAGAAAAAAACTATATATTCTTTACCAAAAAATAAACCGAAGTGTTCAAGATGAGAAATAATAAAATAAGCAAAGGCATTACATCAGTTAAAGCATCAGCCTATATACAAAAAGGGACAAAAAGGTTAAAGTGAGCAAATTGTTACTAGGAAACACGTACGAAAAATTTTAATCATGCATACACTACAAGTCTACAACATGCCAATAATTTAGGATTATGTTACAGGGTTATGCCTACCTTGCATAATTATTTTGTTTTTATTGAGAGAAATTTGGTATTATTGAGTTTTCCTGTTTTCTATAAACAAAATCGCAAGCCCAAAATAACAAATAAAATAAAATAAATCCTTTGTCAACAATTAAAAAAGAAACATAAAAATTAAAACTAAAAGATTTAATGCAATTAACACCTTTAGTTTTACGAATAAATAAAATCACAAACACATTACGTCAATTAACTCCTTTTTCAATAATTAAAAAGATAAAAAAAAAAAAATGAAACTTTAGTTTCTGCAAAGAAAATAAAAAAAAATTAAAATTGCAAGGGCATTAGTGGCAATATGCTTTCGCCATTCTTTTTTAAGCATCAAGTTCAAAAACGTTTGCCTACATCATTTTCCAAATAGATTTGATGATTATCAAAGGGGATCTTGTGTTGCTGGAGAATTTCTTTGAGGAAAAACCAAACAAAATGTTTTTCAGGGAAAAAAATCACTAACACATATTCTAGGAAATGATGAACATTAAAACTTGCACCATAACGTCCTGTTTTTGGATTAATCAAGTATATGAAAAGCGGATAGACGAAAGACACAAACATGCATGACTTTGAGGCATTATTATGTTCATTTCTGTAAGGGCTTTCTACCTTGCAGAAATGCATTTCAAAATACATTTATAGTATGTCTTAGTCTCCAATCTAATGGCCCAAATTCCTAATCATGTTAACCATATGTATAAAAATAACATAGCTTTACAATTTTATGTACTGCTGTTACCAAGTTAGTCATTTAAAAATTTTATGATATGTCCATATGCGTTGGAGTTTCCTGCTCCCAATAAGTATAAATTATTCAATGTATTCTGGCATGCAGATTGCATGTAACATCTCAAAGATTAGAAGGAAAATAGGAGAAAACAAAGTGCAATCAGATGAAGCATTGACCTGATGATACCCAGGCGTCAAGTTGTAGATAACCTGAAACACAGTGGGACAACCCTCCATTGGTGACATGGGAATGTGATCTTGCCATCTTCGATGCCAACAATCACACTCTTAGAAAACAAACCAAATGCAGAAAGGCGCAAAAATTGCAAACAAATTCTAATCTTACAAATTATTCAGCATAATTCACCTGGTAAAAGAACCACTAAGTAACACCCTCCTTCCTCCATAAGGCCACACAAATCGAGTAGGTATCATTACTGTCCCAAGCTTATTTGCCCCACTATCCGTACTGCCAAACATATCTCCTTCCAATGGTAGTTGCAGATTGAATGATTTGATTTACTATTCAGAAACACCAAGACCAATCTACGAGTCTTTTCTAACACTAACTAATTATCAAATTTTCAATGTGTATCCGAATTTCCCGAGTGCATTACACAAAAATCTTTTTCAGGTATAAGTCGAGAAAACACAATAGTTGGGATCCTCTACAAATGCAGTAGAGGACCCCCTTCTATAATTCACTCATGAAAACCCAAAATGAAATTAGATTGCCAAGCACTAGAAAGCGAAAAAACTGCAAATCTGACCCCCTAACCCAAGAATTTTGTATAACCAACCGAAATCCGGAGCTATAAAAAAATTCAGCTGCTTTTTCGATAGAAATGAGAAGCTGTTCAAATCCCACAGATTACCAACACATGATAGAAATTTGATCACCGATCTAGCGTGAAATTACGGCTTATTCTATCGATTTCCACAGCGACTATATCTTTTTATGTAGACTGTGCAAAATTGGAATAAATTTGATGTCAAGGGCATTCAGAGAAAAAAAACAAAAAAGAAAAAGAAAAAAAGGTAGCACGAGAAAGCAAAAGAGAAAGAAAGACCCAAAAATAGAGAGTAGAGCGAGAGAATCTGCTAGAAATGGTAGTAGAGAGGATCTCTTGGAGCTCTGTGCAACTCAACGAGATTAGAATTGAGAGAGAGAGAGAGCAGAATCATACATTAATTCATTAATAAGGAAAGGAGGCTTTTGTCAGCTGGAAAACGACAAATTGTAAGGTGAAAAAGTGAGTTTGGGTTAAGCAAAATATGTTAACGTCAATTTGGCCCTCCAACTTCGCAAAATGACCAAATATGCACTCTTTTATAAGGTTGTAAACGAATATTAAATGGATCGAATAGACTGTATCTGTATTCGTATTCGTATTCATTTAAATTTTATCATATCCGTATTCGTATCCATATCCGACGGATAATTTTTTATAATATCCGAATTCGTATCCGCCGGATATTATCCGAATTCGGATATATCTGAATCCGATTATAATTATTTCGAATATCCGTTTATAAATATCCAAACAAGCGTTTATAAATATCCAAATATCCGAATCCATTAATTTATAATAAAAATGCATTTTTTTTCTAATAAATTTCATTAAAAAAAAATAATCATACAAATAACATAATAAAATCTAGGGGAGAAAAAACAATAAACAAAAAACAACAAAATTAGTATACTCCAAATATTAAACAAGCATACAAGTCTCAAGGATCATAAGAAATAATAATTTTCAATACATAATACAGCAATCTAAAAAAAACCAAAATAAAAGTTCATTTCAATACGAGAAAAATCTTCACATAGTCCAACGACACGAACATGCTTGAATTTCTCATCTGTTTAACACTGCAAAACATAATAAACAAAATATTAGTGGCAAAGTTTAAGAGATTATCTATTAAAGATGGGGGAGGGGGAACTCTATAAGAACTTATAATATACTTTACAAATAATGTCAAAAAATAAAAAAAGTAAAGAGAAAATACACCAAAAGCAACCATTGAAGCTTCACAATAATTTGCACCATGTACTCCAAAAGTTCAATCAATTATACCCATAAAAAAATATATATTAGTCTACATTTATATGTTGATATATAAATAAAAAAACTAAATAAATGAAAGAAATACATATTATTTACAATCATTTTTAATTGTTGGCAACCAATCTTTAACACAAAGTAACATAATATTGGCATAATCCATATAATTATAACTTAAAGCATTGACTACATAATTCATAATCACAATCATCTAATTATAATACTAAAATAATTTACCTTTTACAATGTCCAAAAATGCAAATTTTCAAACCTGCACAATTAAATAAAACATTACTATAATTTATTAATTACAAAAAAATAAAAAACAGGGGTAGGGGAGATAAAAAAAATCAGAAATAAAATGTTTTTTGGGGGGGGAGGGGGGCGCTGCTCCCGTCGCTGGCGACCAGCCTCCCCGTCGCCGGATAGCAGCTCCAGCATACACGACGGGGCTAGCGGACGAGGACGCCAGCCCCGTCGCCGCCCGCGAGAGCCAGCAAATCTGCTGGCTCTCGCGACTGGGAGGCTGGTCGTGGCCAGCCTCCCCGTCGCCGCGACCAGCTGGTCGCGGCTCTAGCATACACGACGGGGCTGGCCAACGAGGACGCCAGCCCCGTCACCGCCCGTGAGAGCCAGCAAATCTGCTGGCTCTTGCGATGGGGAGGCTGGTCGTGGCCAGCCTCCCCGTCACCGCGACCAGCTGGTCGTGGCTCTAGCATACAAGACAGGGCTGGCCGATGAGGATGCTAGCCCCGTCGCCGCCTGCTAGAGCCAGCAAATCTGCTGGCTCTAGCGGCGGGGAGGCCGACCCCGTCGCAAGAGCCAGCAAATCTGCTTTGCTGTCGCGGAGGCCAGCGGGCCTCCAAGACGGATCTCGCCGGTGCTTCTGCCGGCGAGATTTGTATAAAACATACATCTAAAAAAAAAATGAAAGAAAGGAAGAAAGAGTACCTAGAGCTGGAGTGACGGCGGAAAGGAAAAATGAAGAGGGAAATGAATTGAAATAAATGAGAGGCAGGGTTTGGTGAATAGTGATTTGGTCCAAAAAAAATTATATATATTTTTATTTAATTTTAATGATTAATTTTTTAATTTTAAAATTTAATTATTCATTAATTTATTACACATGATTTTGATTTATATTTTGATACTTAATATTTTTATATATTATATTTTAATATAATTTTAAAAAATTAATTTTTACGATGGTTATTGAATAGTGATATTTAATTTTATATATGTAGATATAACAATGTTAATCAATAAAAATATCTTCTATTATTAATATTTTGGTATTTAAAATTTATAAAGTTGTGAGATTTTAGGATTTAGAGTTTAAGTTTTATATTTAGATAAATTTTATTAGTTTTTTAAATTAATAATAGTACAAATCTATAAAATAAAATTATGAAATGATATTTTCACCTTATATTTTATGTATATGTTAGATATTGTAAAATATTTAAAAGTTTCTTGCGTAAGAGATGATAAACTTCTCAAAATATTTTATAAGATGTCAGTGTTTCGTAATTTTTTTAGAAAAATAACTTATAAAATTTCTAAAATAAGATGTTAGAAGCTTATAAGCACTTTTTAAGAAAGTAAGGAATTCTTAACTTATTTTTAAAGTCTTAACAAGATCCCTTAATTTTAATCATATTAATTATAAAATTATTATTACTAATACCTTATAAGCTCCAAGATCTTATTATACAAACACTTTGAGAATTTTTTTTTTTTAAAAGCCTAGCATCTTATAAGTTCGAAACATATCTTATAAGATGCAGGAGATCCAAAAATATCTTATAACATGTAGGAGTTTATAAGACCTTTTAAATAAGTTTAGCTAAATACCATCTTATAACATACATGAGCTTATAAGACGTTTTAAAAAAGTTCATGTATGTTATAAGATGGTATTTGACTAAACTTATTTAAAACGTTTTATAAGCTCCTGTATCTTATAAGATATTTTTGGAACTTATAAGTTGCTAGATATTTTTTTTAAATTATTTCTTAAAGTGCTTAGATAAAATAAAATTTTGGAGCCTATAAGGTGTTAATAATGGTAATTTTATAATTAATATGCTTAAAATTAAGAAAATTTGTTAATATCCTAAAAATTAGTTAGGAATTCCTAATTTTTGCAAAAGAGCTTATAAACTCTTAACATTTTATTTTAAGAGCTTATAAGTTCCTTTTTTAAAAAAATTACCGAATACTTTTTGATATCTTATAAACTCTCAAATATCTAATAAGATATTTTAAAAAGCTTATAAGTTCACTCAAATACCCTCTTAAATCTTAATGTCCTCTTAGCTAGTTAATAATTTTAGTATTTTAGAATTAAAAAGTTAATTATTCTTAATTTAATTAATTTTTTTTATAATTGTTGATTCAACTTTATGATTAATTAATATTAATAAAATGACACCAATATAAATTAATTATAAAATACAGCAACAATAATTTTATATTGATTAATTTTATCATTTATATATTAATTTTTCAAAATTTTGATTTAGTACTATTTAATTATCATCATTACCGTCAATTTTTTTTATTAATTCTTTAATTACTAATTTCATAATCTATAAATAAAAATAATTTATTATGTATAATAATATTTTTATATGATAATTTTTTAAAGTATTATATATATATATTAAAATACATAAAAATAGAATATATTATATATAATAATTTTTTAAATATTGTTTATCGGATACGGATAACGGATTTAATTAAATTACGGATAATTGAATATATAAACGGATATATCCAACGGATATGTATTCGGAGCGAATATTAAACGGATCGGATAGGCATTTACCATATTCGTATCCGTTTATAGTCGGATGTCTACTAATCGGATACAGATAATATCCGCTTTAAACGGATACGGATAATAGCCCTATAAACGGATTCGAATGCGAACGGTAAACGAATTTTTGAATATCCATTTACAGCCCTACTCTTTTAGCTTTTTTTTTTTTTTTGGTTTTTTTTTCCCCTTTGTCACAACCTAGGGCTGTAATTAGGTAGGGTTTTACCCTACCCAGGCCCACAGCAATAACATAATACCCAGGCCCATTAAAAAATATTAGATGGGAATGAGTAGAATTTCTACCCATAAATACCCATTTACCCTAATATTTTAGACCGTTGGATTTGATCAAAATCCAACGGTCTAAATTAATCTAAAAATAACGAGAGAGAGTGAGAGAAGAGACGAAATTTATCAAAATTCAATTTCTATTTTCTTCGGGACTTCAGGTCAGTAACGAGAGAGAGTGAGAACACCACCTCTTGCTCCCATTTCCGCCCATCTCCAGATTCTCCACTGCTGCACATCACCGGCGCCTCCACCACGGCAGCACGGCCCATCTTCCGGTGACCTCCACCGATTACTTTTCTTACCTCTCTTCGCTTTAGCTTTCTTCCCCTCGTTTGCAACTCTATCGTATTATTTCAGGTATTTTTTACAGCTTGATATATACTGTATGTATCATCTCTATATTAATTGATATTCTGGTATGACTATGAAAAATTGGTATTATTTCTGCTAAAACCCAGCCAGGAGTTTGGAGTGCTATTTCGCGGCTACGGAGGTTTTGGCGAAGCATGATGAAAAGTATATGCCTGCTGAGGTGGTAGGCCTTCTTTAGCACAATTCATATTCACTTGGTCGGCACTAGATTCTGGTATATATTTTCTTTGTTTTAGTGGTTAACTTGGTAGTGTTGAACAGAGTAGGGATGATGTTTAGGGGTATCAAAAGTAGATCTATGATATGAAGCGGCCAATGAAAGGGTGGATTTTGGAGTTATGATATGAATTAGTGTGCGACATTTTTATTTACAAGTTTTGGCTTCTAAGATCATATATTCATATGGGATAAAGTAAATTACAAAGGTTTGATCTTTGTGGTCAAGCTTATAGATAGTAGACTGACCCTGGTAAAGTTGAATGACAAAAAAAAAAAAAAAGGGTCGGGCTTGGGCCTAGACAGCAGGCCTAATACATGGACCTAATGGATAATGGGTCTGCTTGGGTATGGTAGAGAGTGGGTATTTATTTTTGGGTATTCTTTGGGTATGGGTTTGGGTAGGGTAAAACCCTACCCATTTACAGCCCTATCACAGCCCAACGTGTTATATATAATTTAATTTTGGACTATACTATTTTTGTGCGGGTGACAGTTTTCAATGAATCATTATCTACTCCTTTACATATTAACCATCTATTTTAAATATTAAGTCAGGTATTACTGTCAAAGTATTTTGGTCTAAATTTTGTTTCAAATCATTTTAATGTAATTCAAGTAATATAATTACAGTTATTTTTTTAATTTAATATATATTTAATTTCAATTACATAGTTCTGCATGTTTTTCTGAATAACTTGTAAACAAAGCAATGGAAAATCTATTTGGCTAATGTTATTTTTTAAGAGTTTACAAGTTTTTTGAGCTTTTGTAATAACTTTGGAATTCATAAACTCTTAATGCTTATTTTGGTTGAGTGTTTAAGTAAAATATGCTTAAAGATTTTATAAATGGTTTGATTTTCTAGTATTAATAGTTCTTTGTTAGCAAAATGATCAAAATGGACATATTATAATTGGAGGGTGTTTAGCTAAGTTTAATTCAAACATCTTATAACCTCCTACATGCTATATCTTATTTTAAAAATAAACTTGATGATGTATTATTCTGTAAGTTGGGCTTTTCCCATCGACCAGATGGGTTGGTCGACCAGAAAGAATGGTACAAGGAGAAACTAGAGGTGCGGATCGAATCCTGCAACTAAGGAACACACATGAGGCTAGCTGAGAGGGTCCTCAGCTATGATCCTCTGATTCTTAAGTCAGTAGATAATCGACCAAAAAGTAATTTAACAGAGTAACGGCTTACTAAGAGTGAAAAAGCATACCTTTGTCTCTAGAAGTGTTCTCTACTTAGAAGGGAGAGGTCGAAAAAATGGTATTCTCTCTACCATTTGAGTATGCTCCTCCCTTCTCTTCCCTTCCTTGTAGGGGCATTATAGGTCTCTTGACGTTGGTTGACCGACATGTTTTTAACCAGCTAGAAATAAAGAGTGCTAATAATGTCACTGATGCAAAGGTGACGGGCCAACGAAGTCATTAATGTAGACAGGCTTTATTAAATACAGATGTGACCGATGGTAGGTGCTGCAATTAATGCAATCAAGACTATGGACGGTGTTGCCATGTGTCCAGCATATCTGGTCGAAAAGGTTAAAGCCATGCGCATGCGCAAGGTTCTTGTTGACTTTTCCTTAAGGTCGACAGGTTCCACTTGTGGTCAACATTGGATGTCTACACTTGGAGTTGTGTATTTGATTTAAGCTTAATAATGATATTGGATATTAGGTCGTTCACAATAGGCTTGTCAACTACACCCATATCATGAGGCCCCCCCACTCCTCAATTCGATTGACCTTGTGGAAGATGGGAGTGAGTAGTAATTGACTTCAACCTAAGAATTTGAATATTGATTGGGGCTTTAATGGCAACAATTACTAAGCGGTTTTGGGCGGTTACCTCAAGCAGTTACACGCTATAACTAGCAGTTACACAATAAATAGCCAGTTTCCAATCAGTTTAACTGGTTTGGCATGCCTGGTTGGGATCCTATAAATAGTTCATTTGCTTGCCCATTTACCACTTTTACCGCGTTGGTAAGAGGTCAAGTTTCAAAAATTTTCATTCAAGTGTTATAACCTATGAAAGCCTTTGCTTACTGTTTTTCAATTGTTCCCATTAGGAATCTCTTGTTCTTCATCTTCCCGTAAGTCCTTTTCTGACTTTCTCAGTATGTTTTTGCCAATTTTTATATCTATACCTCTATTTATAGAATGCCTAGGGTTTCTAAGGAGGGTAGAAACAAGTCGACCGATTTAGAGATGACTCAATCATCAAACGGTTCTACCAGTAAGAGTAGTGGATCTTCCTCGAATTCCTCTAGTAGCAGGTCAAGTACTTCTAGTTCTCTTAGGAAGTGGAATGGTAACGAGTAGGAGATGGAAGTTAAGAAGGAGGCGGGACTGTCTGGTCTTACAATCAATAAGGCAAGGCTATCAGTCCCTGTGGTCGAGGAGGCATGGCCTTCTGTTGAGGTTCCTCGTCGGCCAGTGTCAAGGGGAAAGCTATTCACAACTTCCCATTATAGTGAAATAGTGTCGAAGATCTCCTCGTATGATCTAAGGTTGATTAGGCAGAAATATTATATCCCTCAAGAGTTTGGGTTAATTAGGCCTAGGGCAAGTGATGGGATGAATGCGTCTCCAGAAAGATGCATAATTGTGTTCAAGGATTCTTTAAAATGCGATCTTAGATTTTCGATCGCATAACCTATAGTTAACTTGCACCCAACTACTGCTATTTGGCTTTTCCATTATGTATAGCATTTTGGTCTTGATGATGATTCATAACCAGCCCCCTTCCTTTGCAAACTTTAGCAATTTATTTCATCCACCCATGTCCAAAAGTCAAGGAGCATAGAGGAGTCAGGTTTTTACTATTTCGCGGCCTATCTTTGTCAAAAAATATCCGTAACCCCCTCCTCTTCTCATGGTCAAGCTTTAAAAAAGAGATATTTCTTTGTTCGTGCAGTTTTAACATTCCTAAGGGGTGGTTGAGGGGACGGGTTGAGATGCCTGGCAATGAGAATCTAACCTAGCACAATACATTTATCCAGGACCTGATTGATTTTTTAGAGATAGAGTTACTAGGTTCACCACGGAGAGGAATCTGGTGTAAAGACAGGTTTGTCAACCACTCCATTGAGGTTGCCACCAAATGCATATCTAAGTAGAGTCAATTCCATCGTGTTTTTATTATTACCTTGGTCATATTTTTTATTTGTATTATGTTTTGTGTTTGGTTCTGTAGGCCTATCGTTCACAGACGGGGCGCACCAATTAGCTATGGTTAAGTAGAAGAAGATGCTAGAGCGGTGGGAGGCAGCTACTGTGCAAGAGGTTGTTGCTGCTGCTGCTCAATCTTAGCATGTACTGCCATCCACTCTACTGATCGCTATCCACAGTGTAGCCAAAGTGGCTAGCCTCGCAGCCCAACCAAAGAGAAAGGCCATTGTGGTTGAGAGTCAGAATTGACATGCCTCTACAAAGAAAACCATGATAAAGAAAGGTAAGGGGAAGGCAATCAACCCTAATGAAGACGCTTATTGGTTGTTGCCCGATGAGGAACTATTTAAGCTGCTGAAATTTCCTAAACTGCAGTTTGGGCTTGGGATTGGGGTGTTGAATACTGCTATCATGATGGGTACAGGGTCAACGGCAATGACCCCCTTAAAAGTGCTTATAGCTGGTCTATTTCTTAAAGACCAAAAGAAAATGCTAAAGCTTCACTAGGTTGAGAAACTGAAGGCGTTTGTGTACCACACAAACATGGTAAGTTCTTGTTCGATCTGCTGTAATATTGGGATTTGTACGCTATTGATGTCTTTGTTATTACTTGTAGGTTGGGCAGTGAGCTACAATCTGCACTGGCGATTCGAGTTGGCCTGCTACGACGCTAAATAGGAGCGAAAAGGCAAAGAACTCCAGAAAGAGCAATATGAACTTTCAAAGACTATGCTCGAGTCTTTTAAGTCAAGAGTCTAGGAGCTAACAAAGTAGCTCGAGGAAAAGGACTTGGAGCTATTGGCTGTCATGGAAGAAAATAGTGGATTGAAGGACTTGTTAAATAAGATAAGAGCTGAAGTCCAGGATGCCTCTTTTTCTGGTTGGGCTCAGGGTTATAAGAGTTGCCTTCGTGGCTGATTTTTCGAGGTTTTTTTCGACATCTACAAGGAAATGATGCGAGCGTAGTATTTGGCATGGATGGCACTAAAGAGGGGTTCGAGAAGGCAATAAAGTAGTTGGAATTCTTGGTCTATCAGTTCCAAGAGAAAGATAAAGCCCTACTTAGTGTGTTAAAAAATAAGTAGCTAGAATATTGTGTTGAAGTTGCCCCAGCTGAAGCTGGAGAAGCTCCTGCCCATCCGAAGATTCCAGTCGTGGGCCAAGAGTTCGAGTTCGCCAACAAGTTTGCCTTTGAGATTAAAAACAAAAAGGTGGATGTGGCGAAGTACTTCTCGATTGTTGAGGGCCAGTTCTTAGGCTACAAGACCGGGCCTTCTCAACTAGTTGCCAAGCAAGAGGTCAAGGATTTTGCAGCAAGTTGAGGCGATCGACACTACTGGTGAGGATGAGCTCAACCAGGCGGTGGATGAGGTTGCAATAGAAACTACTGCTCGATGTAGGAGGGACAATGTGGCTAGGTCGAGCTTGATATTCTGCTATTTTTTATTGATGTAATTTTGAATTTTCTAAGAGTATTGTGCCCTAATAGGCATTTGAACAATTCTCTTTTTGATGATCTCCCTCTTTTTTTTTTTTAACAAATTATCAAGCAGTTTATGTTTTGTGAACAGTGTTCGTTACTAAATTCAATTTACCTTCTAATGTTTGTATCTCTTTACGTAGCTTAGCTTTTGTACTCATTTTTGCATAAGAGAGAGGTCAATAGCCTCTGAGTGTTGACTAGTAAAAACTATCTCGTGCATAATTGAATAATTAGTCATGCATTTTTAAAAAGACTTGATCTCATGCAAACTGTTTTTAGGGCCCATTTGGTTTTATTTTGAAAGCCCATTTTCATATTTTCTACTATTTTAAAAATGAAACACATCACTTTTTATACATTTTCACCCAACATCATTTTCAAAACACATTCTTTAATAGCCTATGCATCTTCTCTCAATAATCTATATATCTTCTCTCTCTCTCCATCTGCAACTTATTAAAACCAACATAATCATTACTTTTCCAACAATCTATCCAAATAAAAACTCATTTTCAACTCAGTTCCACTAATTAACTTTTCAAATTTTGGAAATGATGGAAATGAAAATTGAAAATGAAAATAAAACCAAACGGACCCTTAATATATCACTACTGGACAATTGATGAGAAGTTGAGATCTTGTTATAAAAGATAAACTTGAAAATTTGTGCACTTTGAGAAGGCTAGATCTCGTGCGAACTGGGAAATGGAACTGATCGAGATTACGGAATCTCTTTCATACATAATTTTTTTTCAAATTAGTTGCATTCCAAGGTTAGGTAACTCATTCATGTCCATGTCGGCTATTCAGGAAGAGTTGTTTTTGGCCACTTTGACCATTGAGTAGTGGCCTTCCCATTTTGGTTTGAGTTTTTCGATATTCTTTGAAACTTTGACCTTTTTTAGAACAAAGTCGCCGACTTGAAAGCTCATCAGTCGAACACCTTTGTCATAGTGTTTAGCCATAACCGACCTATACCTTTGTATTTTTGTGCATGCTTGTTATCATAGCTCATCGATTGTTTTTGGGTTGAGTAGTGTCTCTAACTTGTTCCTGATTAGATTATAGTATATTACTCGAGTTGTGCATTTGTATCAATTCGACGATATCACTGCTTCAGAACCATAGATAAGACTATAAGAGCTATGAACCATGGTTGTTCTTGGAGTCATTCTATAGGCTCATAGTCTGTCTGGGAGGTCATCTACCCAACTACCTTTAAATCCCTTTCGATCAAGTTTTGATGTGGTTTAGGATGGTTCTATTAGTGACTTTTGTTTGCCCATTGGCTTGCAAATTGCATTTTGATGTGAAATGTTGTCGTATTCCTAAGCTTTTGCACAAACCCTTGGTCTTTTTGCCCTAGCATTGGGTATCATTATCTGATATCAATACTTTCAGTAAACCAAAGTGGCATATAACATTTTTCCATAAGGAACTCCTTATGGTAGCATATGTTATTTTTTTGGCACAGCTTCTCCCTTGGCCCATTTGGTGAAATATTCTACCGCAACTATCATGTATTTCCTTTGCCCCATGGCTTTCAGGAACGACCCTACAATATCTATCCCTCTACTAGTCAAATGATCATATGATATTTACTGGGACTAAGGTCGAGATTGGCTGATGACTGATATTAGCATATACCTGGTAGGATGGGCATTTTTTTGCAAAGTAGACTGCATCTTTCAGTAAAGTTGGCCAAAAATATCCTTGTCTAATGACTTTTTAGGTTAATGCTCACCAGAGTGGTTTTCACAAATGGCTGACTGGATCTCTTTCAGCACCTCTTCAGCTTCTTACTTTAGGCATCTTAATAGAGGGCTGTAAAGGGATCTTTTATATAATTGGCCAAGCTTGTCGAGCACAAATTTGGTTGCCCGACCTCTTAACCTTGTTTGCAACCAGGAACATGATCGTTCGTTCTTTGGTCCCTCTAGTTGAGCTAGCAAACTTAGATAGCACATTTACCCTCTCATTTTCTGACCTAGGGACCTAACTGAGTATAAACTTCTTGAATTGTTATTGCAACTTCTTAACCTCTATGAGGTACTTACTCATGGATGCTTCATTGGCTTCAAAGTTACTCTCGAATTGCTCGGTGACCAATTGAGAATCTATAATGGCTATTAGGTACTTGACTCTTCTATCTATTGCCATCTTCATACCTATAATAAATACCTCGTACTTGGCTTCATTGTTCATCATTAAGAAGTCAAGTTTGATAGCAATGTCATATTCTTCCACTTGGGGGAGCGTAAAGAAATTCTTGTTTTTCCCCTTGACGATGTCAATGATCCATCCATATGTAAGGACCAAATAGATGGCTATTACTTGACTACTATGGGAGGTCGATGCGTTTAGCCATAAAATCTGCCAATACCTGGGCCTTGATGGTTGTTTAGGGTTGGAACTTGACGTCAAATTTGCCCAACTCAATAGCCCATTTGGTCAATCTTCCAGATGTATTTGGCTTCGAAAACACTTATTTTAGGGGTTGATTTGTTAGGACTACTATGGAATGAGATTGGAAATAAGGGTCTTAACTTCCTTGCTACTGTGATCAGAACAAGTGCAAAATTCTCGATCTCTAAATAGTTATGCTTATGGCTTTGTAATGCTTTGCTGGTATAATATATAGGTTGGTCTGTGCTGTGACTAAGTGATACGAGGACTGAGCTGACCACTATTGTCGAGACAACTAGGTACACATACAAAATTTCCCCAATAGATAGTTTGGCTAGCAGTGGAGGAGTAGAAAAGTATTACTTTAACTTGACCTTCTTCTATCAACTGGAACTTTCTTGTATTCCTAACAATTTTTAAAAAGGGTAAGCTTTTGTTTGCAAATCAGGCAATAAATTGGCCTAATGCTACAATTCTTTCGACAAGTCTTTGTACTTCTTAACTATCTCTGGCAGCAAAATGTCATAAATAGCTTGAATCTTTTAGGAATTTGCCTCGATGCCTCTCTGGTTGATTATGTATCCGAGGAATTCACCTCCTCTGACTCCAAACGTGTACTTGTTCAGGTTATGTTTCATTCTAAAAGCTCTTAAAATTGAGAATGTATGATCGAGGTCGACCAGGTGGTTAGCTTCCCTCTCTATTTTGACAATCATATAATCGACATAGTTTGGTTAATTTCATTCTTGAACATAAAATTTACCAATCTTTGGTAAGTCGCTCTGGTGCTCTTGAGGCCAAACACCATAACCAGAAAACAATACAAGCCTCTCGGGACCACGAAAGAGGTTTTGTCCCTGTCTTTGGGAGCCATGAAAATTAGATAATAGCATTGGAAAGCTCCATCATACTTAGAAGGTTGCAACCTGTTGTTGAGTATACTAATAAATCTATTCGAGGTAGTGGGTAAGGGTTCTTAGGGCATACTTTATTCAAATAAGTAAAATCATTACACATTCTCTATTTGCCCTCATTCTTAGGGGCAAGGACTACATTACATAACCAACTAGGGTATTGAATTTCTATAATGTATTCTATCTCTGAGAACTTGTTGACCTCCTCATTAATAATCTGGCATCTTTCCGCATTGAAGATTCTAGTCTTCTATTTTACTGGTTTGTATGAGAGGCCCATATTGAGGTGATGGATAATGATCTGAGCATCGATTCCTTATAGGGCGAAAACCTTCCAAACAAAAACATCCATATTCCTTCTGAAGAAATCAACCAGTATAGATTCTATTTTGTCATCCAAGTGAGTACCTATCCTTGTGGTCCTATCTGGATTCCTGGGCTCTAGCTCTATGGCTTTAAGTTCTTCGATTGGGTCGACCCTGGTTTCCCCTCTTCTCTTCTTCTTGTTCGCTGCCCCTTCTCAAGTTCCATTAATGGGATGTCCCTCGAAGGTTTCAGTTTTGGTCAAGGTTTCTGCTTATTTACTTCCATTGAGATGGTGTAGCATCACTAGGCTTCTTTCACATTGTAGAGTAGTTCTTCAGTTCTTGCCATTATCTAGAATTTGACCTTTATGTGTTAGGTTGAAATTATTGCTTTGAAGTCATTCAAAGTAGGACCCCCGATTATGGCATTATAGGCAAAGGGGCATCAACCACAAGTAGTTGATCATCAGAGTTCGCCTCTTGGGCGCTTCGTCGAATGAGATAGACAAATTATGGATCCTATTGAGATGATTTCTGATCCCCAAATTCGACGAGCGGGGTACCAATTGGTTTGAACGGGGTACAAAAAAATTATGTTGGCTACGCTACCATTGTCAATCAAGATCTTTCTAACTTCAAAATTCGCAATCTTAATAGCAACGACCAATGGGCAATCCAACCTATTGTCGGTTCCTTGTCCTTTTAGGTGTGAAAAGTTGGAATATAAGAAAAAGATAGTCTCTGAACTTGTAGAGACCTAAAAGACTATGTCGGTTGGTTAGGATTTGGCTGATTCTAATTGGCATTGGACCTACTTTCACTGTTTTGGAGTCCCCCGTTGGTCCGCCTATAATAATATCAATTACGCTTCACAAGAGCGGTCGTTCATTCTTAGCCTTTTTTTCCCTTTGTCATATCTCATTGGGCTAATCAACCTTTCTCTACGATGAGTCTAGTCAACCAAATCCTCATCGTGTCGAGCTTTTCTAATCAATGTATTTTTTTTAGGTCGCCTTTTCAGATGAACCGCTCAATTTCATCATGAAGACTAAAGTAGTCCTTCGTGTCATGGCCCTTTGTTTGTGAAAATGATAGTACTTTTTTGAGTTTTTCATGGCAGCTATCTCATTGAGTTTTTTAGGCCTTTTCAACAGGTTGTCATTTTGGATGGTGAACAGGACCTTTTTTTTGGGTGTATTTAGCAGGGTGTAATGATGGAATCTCTTGATAAGGGGTCTATGACCATCCTTCTATTGTTTGTCATCCTCATCATCCTCATTATTTCCTCTTTTTTTTTTTTTTTTTATTCTCATTGTTGAGATTTCCATATTTCATTTGATTCATATCTTCTTGGATCATGTACCTCTCTGCGAGGTCGAGTAACTCCTCCATTATTCTTAGCCTTTCTCTAACCAGGGCATTAACACACTCCTTATGCCTTTGTCCAAGGAACAACACATCGATTAGAAATTCAATTCTTGGATTATTGATTTTTAACACCTCAATGTTGAACCTAGTAAAGAAATCCCGAAGAGACCCTCATTTATGTTGTTTGACTATATTGAGGTCCATATGGGGGAGTTTGGCTTTCCTTCTGCTGGTAAATTGGTGAAGAAATTTATCACATAGCTGATCAGAAGAGAAGATTGATGCAGGCTTTAGCTTAACAAACTATTTGAGAGTTATTCCCTAGAGTGTAGTGACTAACATCTTGGCATGGATGTGTTCGTTATGACCATGGAGTTGTATTATGTGCTCAAACTGTAGAAGATATTCATTTGGATTGGTAGATACATCATATCTGTGTAGATCAGTCGAGATCTTTGCATCAATTGCTATGTGCTCCTCAACTATCTCCTAGATGAATGGTGATTTTCTCTCCCAATGAAGTCGGAAAGTATTGCCAAGTTGGTGATTTCTATCAGTGTTTTGCCTTGAAATTTTCTCTAGGCATCAGTTTAGTTGCTCGACTTGATGGGAGACTTTGTCCCAATCTTCATGGTCCGCGTGAGATAAATTTTTGCTAGGCTTAGGTCTATGGCACTTGACCCTGTCATGCTACTAGGCTTGATGGGGTCGAGTAAAGTGTTTAATAGAATTGGCAACCTCATTAGGGGGATGTTAGCAAGACTCTTCTCGTGGAAAATGCCCAAGACTAACCTCACATTTATTGCGGTAACGACGTGCTTATCTCTTTCTCTTTCATCCTATAGGGGCCTCTCTTCCTGGAGGGAAGGATATTGGGTGGCACTAGCAGCTGCCATGGGCTAATTATTGCGTCTTTACAGTGCTGCTGATAGTTATGCTGAAAGTTGAGCCGATAACTAATTGCTTATTATTTGCATAAGTTGTGGGATTGTCAAAGTTATCACTTGCTCTGGTTGTGACTTGGTCCTGCTATATCTTGGGCGTGCTACGGCTGCAGAGGCGGTAGGGATGGTAGTGGTGATATGCAGTCACTCTCTGTCTTTTAGATGTGGCACACCTAGTGTTTACCATTTTTAGAGTTGCGGATTCAATATTGCATAGACAACACCAAATGACAAGGTATAATTATGCAAGTTGGGCTTTTCCTGTCGACTAGATGGGTATAGGGTAAAAACTAGAGATTTGGATCGAATCCTACAACCAAGGAAGGGTGTACGGATATTAAATGGATTGGATATATTATTTTCATATTCATATCTGTTTAAATTTTTGAATATCCGGATGCGGATATAGATTTGATGGATATTTAAGAATGATATCCAAATTCATATCCGTCGGATATCGATCAAATTCATATATATCTATATTCGATTATAATAATTTAGATGTATTCATATTTGATTAAACTTATCTATATTCAAATTATTTTTTTAATATTCATATTAGATGATAATTATTTAGATATCTATTTACGAATATCCAAATACGTAAATCTATTAACCTATAATACATACATATTTTTAATTAATAGAAGGAACTATACAATTTCATTAAAAAGAAAGCTATCAAACAAATAGCATAATTTCTAATCAATAATTGACTTTATAATTAATTATTAGTACTAACTAACTTTAAATTTATTCTTTTATCTTCCCAATTCTTCAATTATAATTTATATATACACACACACACATATGGATTATGATATTTTTATTGAAAAATATAAATAATATATTATTTAATAAATATATATTTAGAGCGAATATTAAACGATAGGATACGCATTTATCATATTCGTATTCATTTATCTACTAATCAAATACGGATAATATTCGTTTTAAATAGATGCAGATAAATTTTGTATGAATGGATACAAATACAAATGGTAAATGAATTTTTGAATATCCATTTACAACCCTATGTCAGGCTAGCCGAGAGGGTCCTTGGCTATGACCTCCTATGCTTAAGTCAGTAGATAATTAACCAGAAAGTAATTTGATAAAGTAATGGCTTAGTGAGAGTGAAAAAACATACCTTTGTCTTTGGAAAGAGGATATTTATAGTATTCGTTGCTTAAGAAGGAGAGGTCAAAAAGACAGTATGCTCTCTACCATTTGATTATGCTTCTCCCTTCCTTGTATGGGCACTATAAGTCTTTTGAAGTTGGTTGGCCAACATGTTTTTAATAGTTGGAAATAAGGAGCACCATTATCGTCATTAATGCAGACAGGGTGGTGGTTCGGCCATATTAAATGCGGATGTTGCCGGTGGCAGATGTTGCAATTAGTGTGGCTGTGACTAGGGATGGCGCTGATATGTATCTTGCTTGATCGTATCTGGTCGTGAGGGTTAAGGTTGTGTGTACGCGCGAGGTTCTCGACAACTTTTCCTTAAGGCCGATAGGTTCCGCTTGTTGTCGAAACTGTATGTCTACACTTGGGCTCATGTATTTGATTTAGACCTGCTAATGATGTTGGATATTGGATGATCATACTGGGCTTGTCAACTGCACCCATATCAAAGCTCTTGAAGTGTTTAGATAAAATAAAATTTTGAAGCTTATAAGATGTTACTAATGACAATCCTGTAATTGACCTGGTTAAAATTAAAAGAGTTTTTTAAAATTTTAAATATAAGTTAGTAACTCTTTACTTTTCTAAAAGAATTTATAAGAATTTACCACCTTATTTTGGGAACATATAAGATATTTTTCAAAAAATCTTACTAAACACTTTATATCATCTGATAAACCCACATATATCTTAAGATATTTTAGTAGGCTTACAAGTTCGGCCAAATGTCCTCTTAATATCACCTTAGTAGCTATATTCAATGTACCTAACTATGAAAATAACATTGTTGTGGTTGAGCATAATTGTAAAACTCTTGGGCTTCAGTAAGAAATTAAAGTTTTAATTGCTTTGTTTATGGAGAAAAATGGGGGAAAAAAAAAGAAAGAAAGAAAGAAAGAAAAGAAATTTCCTCTATGGGTTATCAAAAGATCTAAAAGGAGAATTTGTTTTAGTTTGGTGAGAAATCTTGTCACGTTGAGCTTGAATCACATTATGAAAAGTGAGACTTAATTAAGATATTTCATATTTTCTTAACCAGGGTCCTTAAACCTTAAGGCCTTGTTTACATTTCGAGATAAGTTTAGATGAAGAGAATAATCTAGGTTTATCATTTTTTCACTTTGTGTCATTTGAGCCCTGTAGATTTGGATTAGCCCATCATTATGGATGAATGTGGAAGGATGTAATATTTTAGCTTGTGCGTGTCACCAAGTTATCAAATTTGACCTAAATATAAGATGATCTTGTAAGATGTCACAAATGTCCCTAATATTGTCTTATTCTATTGATTTATATAAATCCTCCCACTTTGCCCAAATTTATCATCATCACCATACTACATACTTGGGTTTTAGTTAATTGAATTCAAATATCCACACATTCTTTTATTTTTGTGTTCAATCCTCATTTGAATAATTTTGGCTTGCATTTTCTCCAGTTAAAATATAACTTTGGATTGACTCTCAAGTTTGGTAGAAATACAAAATACTCTTTACTTAAATTTGAAACTACAAAAAACCCCTACACTAAACTTCTCTCAAACATGTTTTCCTTTTATTTTACTACCCTTTATGCCTTTTCCTCCATTTATTTCTAATTTTAGAAACCATCTTTCCAAGCCCCTGAATGTTATTCCATTTTCTTTCTTCTAGGTTGTTAAGTCCTTATTAGTTTAATATCAAACTTTCGGGCTTAACAAAAAAATTTCTTGCTTAAAAAATTATAATTCCTTATGATGAAAATTTGGAATTGCAGGAACATGAGTTAGAGATTTGCAAAAGGACAACTTGGCACAAGTTGATGGGAAAGCTAGCATGATTTTTGTGATTTAATTCAGGACGGGCAAAAGAGTCATTTGACTTTTTTCATTTATTTATTTTTCAAGAAAACTTAGTTACCTAATGTAAAGAAGTCTTTCAAACACTTAGTTAAGAGTTCTGATTTTGATTCTTGATTGGGGATAGAAATTTCCTGAGAATTTAGGGTTCGAATGAGGATAAAATGTAGATCAAGTTCATCTACGAATAAAATTTTGCCTTATCCCTTAGATTTCTTTTTAAGCCTGTATTTGATAAGATACAGCTTTCATTCTCTTTAAATAGAGGATTTGTGAATATTTAACGGTCAAATTCCAGAGATGTATCTGTGGTGTAGAGTTTGAACATAAGAGAGAGGTGAATTATGCCTTTTCAACTTTTCTCGCGTAGCAGATTACTTTCAAGATGGATTCCTTCTTGATCCTATTAGTTTAATACTTGTAGAAACTCAAACAAATAGTTGATTAGTTATAAGGTCGGAAATAGCATGCAATGTAGTAATCAACATGAAAATAATGCATGAAGTAAAGAATTAAGCAAGTAAAGAACACCATAATTTAGAGAGTTTCAAACCAAAAGATCCCATTGCTCTACCAAAGCTTTGCAACTTAGGATTTTAGGAAAAGCTCACTAGACTAATTTTTTATAAGATCAAATTTATCTTATTAAACAATTTTTTTGCGGGAGAAATCCTAACCCAAATTTTTAGACAAGAGCAATTCTAACCTAAACTTTTATAAGGACGCAGTCCTAACCTAATCATGTGAGGTACTGAAGGACCAAATCTTAGCTTTTGCATGCTTAGCTAAAAATTTGGTTCTTTAAGGTACAAAAAAACCTAACTTTGGTTTTACTGGACTCAACTAAAAACCTAACATTGTACATGGATAAGGTTGAACTTATAACGAGTGTTTTACTAGGAAACAAATTCCTTTGACACTTTTAACAACTTTTTAGGGGAGAAAGTTCAAACTTAACTTCTATGGATAATGTCTAACCTTCAGAGAATGCGTCCTAAGGATGCGAATTTCTTCAGCTCTAGACTTTAAGGATCAATCTTAACCAGAGTAATGCATCCCCGGGAAACAAATTCCTTCGGCATTATGATTGTAAGGAGAAGTCCTAACCTTATAAAGACGGACACAAGGACAATAGAGGTTAAGCTTTTCCAAAGCTAATACACAATTTAAGCACAATTCCCAATCTAGAGAATTAGAGAAAAACCTGATTTTGGCTTGCTAAACTTAAGAGATCTTGAGTGTAGCTTGAGAGATTTTGAATATATGTGAGTGCACAAGATTGTAAGCTTCTGTAGCGTCTTTCCTCTTCATTTGAATACCATCTTGGGGTATTTATAGGCCAACTAGCTATTTGGAGATGTTACTCACAAGAATTGAGTCTTTCTAGTCTTTTCTCTTTAGTGTAAGATAATCTTTGCTTTCTGGTTTAACTTTCTACGATTTTCATTTTGATGCAAGTGAGCTATCTTTACAGTTTACCTTCTATATAGTTGTTCCAGACTTCAAATTTGAATTTGAAATTTAAACGTTGAGTATTCCGGATCATGAAATAGGGAATTTGAATTTTTTAGCCTTAGTCATTAATAAGCGTTAAGTCCTTCTCGATGTTTGGAAATCATTCCTTTCTTTAGGTAGTCTACCAAAAAATAGATTGGATATAAACCAATGGTTTGATCCCTTTGTCTATCAATCATCACTTTATGAAATCATTAATATCAAGGGTTGGTTTGTTATCATAAAAACACATGATTGAACAATCTCCCTATTTTTTATGATGACAACCAACCTAGTATTCCAAAAGAATTTTAACCAAATGAGCATAAGGAATACTTATAGTAATCTTTGTCAAGCAATCAATTATCTCCCTCTAAAAATGAGAACTTTGTTCCCCCTTAATTTTGTAACACAATATATAGTTCCATGGGGAACTTTTGAGGATTTAAACTCAATAGGTGCATGTATCATATATTTTCATCTAATAGCAGTAATCAATTCTTCAATTATATTTTCCAAGTAAGCATAGTATCAGAGTAAGCAATGCATATTAGAACATTGATTTAGTGAAATCAGAGCTTGAGCTAGTAGATATTTCAATTTAGTTCAAAAGTTATTTCAAATGATTAGAGCACAAGATATTTCACAGTGAACAATCAGATCATTCAAGACAAAAGGATTACTAAATGTAATGTACTGGATCCTAAAGATACAGATTCTACAACAAATTATTAGAGCATTGTGAAGCTAGATCATAAAATCACCAAAAAAATTTCAATGAAATTTAGGCAAAATATCATATCATGCTAAGAGTAATAGAATTTTCAAGAACTTATCATGCCAACAAATTTTGCAATCATTTGTCCGCTTTGGCAAACAAAAATAGTAATAATCAATAAAGCATATTGAATATTTTTCCAATCTCATGCTAACAATTCTTCCTAGAAAAATCTTACTAAACCATACTTGCCATTCTCCATAGAGAAATCATGCTAAATTATCAAAGAATACACCAGTTATAAGAGAAAAACATCTAAACTTATACGCAAGCATAGAATACTTACCATTTCCCCCTTTGGCATCATCAAGAAGGGCCACAAATTCATAGAAAAAATGAAATTCATTATGAAGAGCCATCATTAAGATAATATGGAAAATATGGTCCATAAAATTCATAAACCGATCCAGACATCCATCAGCATAAAGAAAACACCAAAAGAATTATCCATACGTACCAGAAAATTAAATCAGTACTTTGTGAATGCAATGATAGAGTGCAGTATGTATAGCTGTTAGTGAGGATATGGAATAGTTTCGGATTTGGACTTCTTTTTGAGAAGGGTTTGAATGGATTCAACTTTGTTGTTCAAAGCTTTAAGGGAGGAAATAACTAGTTCAATCTTCGCATCAATCTATTTCATCACTTCATCCTTCCTTTTCTCAAAGTCAATGTCCTTTCCACTAGAATTCTTAGATTTAACATCTTCTTCTCTTTAGTTTCTATGTCTTCCTCCACATGCTTTCTTTTCCCAGTCGCTTTATGCTTATACATGACGAAAGAATCCCTTTTAGATATGATCTAGTCACCTTTCTTTCTCGGATAGAATCCCATTTTCACGAAATTAGTTGTGGTGATCATATGTTTCTGCATGACCCCTTCAAATTTCTAGGAAGTTCCACTTTGAACTCCTTGAATATCTTTGTGAAGAGCATCCCCATACGACATCACCTTAACCTTGTTCATACAACAATAAATGATGATGTTTTTGGCGATGAGGTAATCTAAGTTAACCTTGAAACCACTTAAAGTCATATACATTAAGTACATCAAGTAAACTGTCATAAAATTCATATTGGTGGTATGGGTAAGTCCAGTGCGACAAATAACTATTTCAAAGATGATCGGTAGAGCATTTTATTGCAAATATTCATGCTATTATACACTTTCCCACCAACAAACTTCTCAAATCCTTTTAATTTCCACAACATTTTCTTAGTAAAATCCTCATCAAAATACCCCTTTTGCACTATTTTTTCATTTAAAAGTATTTATATCCTTCATTCTCATAGCCTAGAGTCTTGCACTACTTTTGAATGGTCAACTTAGTACGAGTTCCATTAACATAAGACTCTATCATAGGATTTCCTTTCTTTTTACCAAGTGTCATGTTCACAAAAAACTTAACGAGTAGTTTAGAGTAAACAAACTCTTCTATTTTCATAATAGAATCTATATTGGTTTTCCTAATCATATTAAGCGATTTAGTTTTAGAAATAAAAGAAAATTCTACTAACCTTCCACACTGAACTTTCTTTTCTTTGTACACATTCTTATATTTGGCTAGGTCATCTTCTGTAAAATCCTTTGAAAAATGTTTCTCCTCATCTTTCAAGTTGTCCCTCAATTTGTCTTCAAATATTTCTTTCAATTTGCTTTTTTCCTTGCTCTTTTCACTTGGAATTGATCCTTTCTCACTCATAGATATCTGGGTTTCTCCTTCAACCTTGCTTTTTGCTTTCTCAAAATTTATTTTGGACTCAGTTTTCCCTTCAGTTTCAGAGGTCATTTCTTTTCTTTTTCTCTTCAAAAGTGTTCCTTCGGGTTCTCAAGATGAACTATTTTTAGAGGTATTAGTGAGAATTTTGGTTTCTCATTGATATTCAGGCTTTTGAAGAATGTAGATGGTTGTGGTTATTTAGGTGAGTGAATGGGTGATTTTGCTGCAGCCTTTCTCTTGGTTCTTTCCATGGTTGAAAAAGTTTGAAGGTTTAGGGTTTTCTCTTTTGTTTTGGGGGAGAGAGAGAGAGAAGAAGAAGAATAAGAAGAAGAAGAATAAGAAGAAGAAGAAGAATAAGAAGAAGAAATAAGTATGTATGAGTATGCAAATGAATGTTATGAAATGCTAAGAAATGATTTTAAAATGTATTCAACAATTAAAAGGGGTAAAAATGTAAATGTATGCACACGTGAATCCTTTTAACTAGTGGGTAAAAGAAAAGTAACTCCAGTTTTTCCTTACCAATGTGTAATTATGGTTTGCCTCCAAGTTTACAGTTACTAAGGCACTCTAATTATGGTAGAAATTTTGAAATTAAAATTCAAACCGATAGTTGATAAGACAAAACATGCTTCAATAATTTTTCCTGCATAGACACACTTTCAAAACATAAGATGCATACCTTTGAATAGTGACTTTAGCCCGTAATGCATTATTTCACTCATTCTTTTCTAGAGCACGTAAATTATTGAGTTTTACTAAGGCACACTTCATTAAGGGGCTTGTTGAAAATATTTGCTAACTGAAATTCAATGCTCACAAAACAAACACATATATCTTCTACGTTCACATGATCTCCAATAAAATGATGTTTCACCTCAATATGCTTAGTTCGAGAATGAAGAATTGGGTTCTTAGTAATTTTTATAGCATTTATATTATCAGTATATAGGAATATTGCTCAATATTAAATCATAACCACTGAAAGTATACTTCATCCATAAAATTTGAGCACGGTAATTTTCCATTGGTATATATTCTGCTTCAATAGTAGAAAGAATAATAGAAGTTTGTTTCTTATTGAACCATGTGATAAGACTCTTTCCTTAGAATTGACATCTCTCTCTTCATTTGAATTCTTGGACTATTTATAGGCCAACTAACCATTTGGATACGTTACTCATAAGAATGAAATCTTTCCAGACTGTCCTCTTTGGTGTAAGATAGTCTCTACTTTACGATTTGACTTCCTACATTTTCCATTTTGGTGCAAGTGGGATGTCTTCATAGTCTGTCTTCTATATAGCTATTCCAGACTTCAAATTTGAATTTGAAGTTTAAACGTTAAGTCTTCCAAATCATTTAGGTAGGAATTTGAATTTTTCAGCCTTAGTCACAAATAAGCGCTAACTCCTTCTCGATGTCTAGAAATCATTCCTTAAACAATTTATCAAAAATTGGATAGGATATAAACTAATGCTTTGATCTTGTCTATCAATTATCACTTCATGAAATCATTAGTATCAAGGGTTGGTTTGTTATTATCAAAACATATGATTGGATCAAAAGGTCAACATTATCCACGTGAATATTCTTAATATGAAAAATAGGGATACGATTTGCTAATGGCTACTTAATTGCATAAATTAAGCTTTACTAAAAATCTACTTGTATGACAAAAAAGGGAGTTGCTTACGAATGGCAAGAATCATGCAATATTAGCATGATAAAAATACTCATAATGAAACCTAATATTCTCCCACTTTTTGAAGATTAATAATTTTGTATTTGTGACTTATTGTCAAGTATTATTAAGGTAGGGGGAGGGGGGAAGGGAACTTCTCCCCTTGGCAAATAGCAGTGTGAACATAATAAGCAACCAATAGTGGTTTGTAAAAAAATGAAAAATCGATCAAAGACCGAAAAAATCAAACCAAACATAGTGTGTTCGATTTTATTTTTTATTATTATACCAAGAGATTTTGATTTTTGGTTCAAATTGATTTTTGGGTTTGGTTAACCAAAACCACGTAGAAAATTAGGAAAAAAAAATCATTTCGATCTCAATTAACTAAAAGATGAACCAAAATACGTGCCTATCTGATTAAATATGGAAATTTTGTATAAAATCTTTTAAGCTAAAGATGCAAGCACCGTAAGCTAAAATACTTTGATCTTAGTTGGTGTTATTCCTAAATTTTTCTATAAAAGCTTGGCAAATTTTTTAGAGGTTATGTTAACTGGAGAGGTATGAGCAACTGAACTTGATGTGCTTTGGGGATTTCCGCGAGGGCTCTTTGCTTTAGTTCTACCACTAAGAGATGAGAACTGATAGCAAAAAATATGGTACCTAAGGGTGTCAAAATGTGCTGCAAACTATGGTTCCAACCTCGCCCACATTATTTTGGGTTTGATTGGGTTTAAAAGTTTTGGAAATAGATTGAGATGGGATAGATTGAGGTGGATTTTATTTGGCTTTGGACTCAAAGTAGGTTGAGGTGGAATTAAAATAGGTCTAATAAAAAAATTTTAAAAATTAAAAAATACCAATACTAGGCTCCTTGAAACCTTGAAACACGTTGAACTCTTCTAGAACAAAGCAACCACCAATACTATGCTCCTTGAACTTCTCAAGCACTCTTCAAGACTATTATGCACTCTTCTGGACAATATCTTCAAGCTTTGAACCAAATCTTGCACTTCTAATGAACATCCAAGGCCTCCTTGAATGAACATATCTTTAAGCCCCACTTGAGCATGAAGCCTCAAATTTCTCTTAAATATCTTATTTTTCATATTTCTTGCTTTCAATTTGATAGCCTCATCAATCTTCAAATAATGTTCTTCAAGCAACAACAATCTCTCAATCACATGAAGACTCACACTAGCAATCCAAGTGTCTTACCTCAAAGATATATCCACACACCAAATTGCTACTTGTTCTCTTGTGCTAGATTTTGGAAAAGAATAATTTCTGAAATATGGAACTTTAGAAACATTGGAGAAGAATGAATAGGATCACTTAAGGAAAGAATAAGGAGAAGAGTACAATATGGACACAAAAATCATTGCAAGTGTCTAGTCATGTTGGTATATATGAAGAGAGTAAAACAGTTGAGAGGCAAAAGTAATTGAAAGCATCTAGCCTAACCACTCAATCATTTCTCAAAAACTACTTTAAGTACACCTTCCTTGCACCAATTAGCATAGCATCTAACTATTTGAAGCTTTAACATACCTTATTAATTTGTATTTCAAGTTCTCTAGTCTTGTTCTCCTAGTCTTTTCACTTCTAAAATTTTTCATGGGTTTGTGTCAAAACTTCAACAATTAGACTTGGGTTCTAATTCTAATTAAAGTCTAATTGACAAAACAAATTAATTAAACTCTTTAATTAATTAATCTGTAAGATCCTAATTAATTAGTCACAACTAATTGATTTTTTCTCCATTTTGGGCTAGCCTCATCTCATGGGCTCAATTAAATATTTTTTTATTTAATTGAATTAATTTAACACCTTTTTAATTAACTCCACATAATTATTTCACAAATGACATAAACTTTTCTTTCCAACTAATTATTTCACAAATGACATAACTTACTCGGTTGTTGTAGGTTCAATAATTAGTTAGCGATGGGCTTTCAACTTCTTATGATATAATTTGTGAATAATTAATTTTTATTATTTTGATTAATTAAAAAATTTTCATTTACTACTTAATGAAACTTTTTAATTTAAGAATATACAATTTTCATGGTTGATATCAAGCAACAACCCCACAAAACTAGAGATAACCCTAAAGAGTCACTACAATAGAAGTAAATAATAAAGCAAAATAATGAAGGCACATTTCAAAACAATCACTAATGATAATTTAAGTGACATTTTAATATTAGTTGCCCTTATAAAGTGTTGTGATATTTTTGGAGGCTTATGTATTGAGACATATATTAGAATAGGCCATAAAGATGGTAAAATTGTTCCTGAAGAATTAAAGAACTGCGTTTGTTGCTTTGTATAAAGATAATCTTTAAAATGACATTTATATATTTTGCGACTGCAATTATGGAGGCCATTTGTCCAAATACCTTCCTATGTATTAGAGAAAATTTTCGAACTTTTAAAGGCAAAAAATAGCCCCAATAGTCCTCTGTTCTAGTAGTGAATTCATGTGAAAAACTCTTAAAATGTAAATTTGGTTTTTCTATTAACCAATCTTCTAATTGAGGCCTAGGGTTTAGAGGTTATATCGTTTCAACCTCATAGCCTCAATAATTATATTTTTGTTCTTAGTAAATTAGTTTTATGTGACCTACTTAAAAACTCTTTCTTAAATGTCACTCCACCTTAACTGAGGATTTTTTGGAAGAAAATATAAGACACTCATTCTTCTTAAATGAGTAATAGATTATTTCTTAGACCTCACAAACTTCTATATATAAGTAGACCATGCACAATACACACCCCACAATAACTTGCTATGTGATCGAAAAATACATAAAAGTAAAAATACTTATGCTCATGGTTACTGTGGAACTTCAAATCTAAGGGCTAATTAGATGCACTATGGTAAAAGAGAGAATTTCCACAGATTTGCATCTTATGCTCCTGAATGGAATTCGCTAAGTGGGGATCTTGCAGTGAACTTCTCTATAAGCACTTATATGTGTTTTTAGTATTCCTACACCATTGCCCACAAAATGTGTTGTTAGGATCCCTTTCAACGTTAGTTTTGATTATGCCTATTTTGCATTGATTCAATTAGTTTGAGATCATTATGGAAGGTGCAAATTTTATGGTAAATGACCATTTGCAGCAAATCTGGAACTTCTTGTCCATAAGATACTTTATTTATGGTATCTTACAGTTGCACCACTAAACAAGAAGAATCATCTGCTGGAAAGGAAACATACTATCAGACTTATTCTAGAGGATTTGCATTCAACTATCTAAAGGAATGAAGTATAGTGTGAATGAGTAAAGTTGGACTCAAAAAATAAGGATAACTCATTTGCTCTCAAATATTATCTTTCTCAATCTCCAGATAGGCTAGTTGAGCGCTTACCGTAGCCTATGAGGTTTTGACAAGTTAGCTTTGCTTATTATATTTGTTTCTAATTTGTTTGATTAATAAAGTGCAGTTTAAAAATCCTAAGTCTTGTGGCTAATGTAGTGGAGTAGGCTTGCTGAACCACTATAAATACATTGTTTCTTTTTATTATCCTATTTCTTATTTCTGTTATCTTTGGAATTTCAGTTATATGTGGAAGTTCCAGTTTATTGTTTCTGATATATTGATTGGATCCTTTGAGTCTATTTCCCTTTTGAGACTTTATACTCTTTTAATGGTATCAGAGCGAGGTTATGGTTGTGAGTCCCCAGGTTGTTGCTTGGGTGGGGGCGGGGGAGATTCTTATATTTATTGTCCACATCATCCTTTGATCCGGGGACTAACCACCCAGCCCATGGCACTTATGGGGTGCAGCCACCTTCAACCGACCATAACTTTATACAGTACTTTGAGTTGCCAAATGTATAAGGAAATGAAGTTGCACATATACTAGTAGCTATAGCTTTTAACCTAGTAGTAAGGGCTTGATCCTAACAATTGGTAACCAGAGCCGAGGGCTCATATATAAGTCTTAACAAACTTGAGTTAAAAGATCCTAATAGCTTCTTCTAGCTTTGATGTGTATGCAGAAGGACAATCCTATACTTGTTCCCCTCTATTTAACGGGACCAACTATTCAACCTAAAATAATAGGATTGAGGAGTTTTTCATAGCGTTTGTATAATACCCCAAGTCTTTAGACATATTATTATATTTTACTTTAGAAGTTTATTAATTAGACCTCTAGAAGTACCTGAATTTCATTAAGGCTATGCTTTGATGTTATGGGATTTAGAATAAAAATTGCGTGGTTAGTGGTAAGCTTCTATCTTTTGAGCAAAAAAATGGATATATATGATATTAGATGTTGGAATAATGGAGTAATATTAGTTGATTTTGGTTCTTCACTGATATTCTTGGGTTGCTTTTCCCCTAGAATTTGAGCATACAATTTATTTCAGACTCGATCAACATTGAAGGGATCATAATTGAAAATAAATATGGGATATAAATTAAATTTTTTTGGAGTTATTAAGGATCCTATTTTAGGTACTCATCTTGATTTTATTTCAAGGACATAGATTTTAGATTTTTAGGATTGCTTGATGATGATTGAAGATGTAGAATTTATTAAGTCAATTATTTGATGGGAACTTTATATATTGAGTTTTAATGTTAAAGATTGAGCTAGCTACTATGGACACCAATTTATGGTGAAGGAAATATTCTTGTATTAGTTAGCCCACATGATTCAATTCATTTTAAGTTATTTAGCCCATAACTATTATAAGAATACACCCATAAACGGTATTTGTGTTTTATGAGTTATGTGTGATAATAGCCCAAACTATCTAATCCATTTAAAGTTATGATTAAGCTCATAAGTAGTGTAGAAAATAAGCCCACAAATTATTATGAAGTAATTACGGGCTTAGGCCCATGATTATCAAGTTAAAGATAATGGAAATTAATTTTTATGGAATTTTTGGATTTGTGGATAGATGGATAATTCTATGTCTTCCAACCATTTTAAAACTATATTTGGACAGTTTTTGACCCCACTTAAGGTGTCTAATCATGCTGGTTAGCCAAAACCATATAAATTTCAAAGATATGAAATCTTAGGACCTCTTTTTTTGTACCGCTATATTTTCATGCGAAAATTCATCATAGATATTCCCTATTATTTAATTACTAATCTATGGTAATAATTAGTCAAAATCCAAAGTAATTAAATCATGAAAAGTTAGGATTTCGGATTTTTAGTCATGAGATTGGGAATTTCAGTAATTATCCAATCTTGACAAGTTAAAAGACTCTAGGACTTTCAGTAATTACCTAATCCTAATAAGGTTAGAATTTTAGAATTATCTCTGCGGTTTTGAGCTATCATTATCTGGGATTGAGATTTGATCAAATTTGAGGAGTTCGGATTAGAGTGACATTCTCATCTCAATAAGATGTGAATTCTGGTTTATCCAAAATCCTAATAGTATAAATACCCATACAGTATGAAATAGAGAAGCCATATGTAGAGGTAAGAAAATACCATTTTTTCAAAAAATTCGTAGGAATTTTCATTCTTGGGTACTAACATCCTATTTTTCTATCATAGAATTAGTGGAGAATGCTTAAGTGGTAGATCAAATCTAAGGGGAACTTTGGGTTATAAGATTCGGGCGTAAGTAAATTTTTTTCTTTCTTCTATTGAAAATATTCTCTTCACATAAACGTTTTCTGCATGAAATAGTAAATAAATGTCTATTCTCTTTCTATTGAAAATATCTTTTCTGCATAAATGATTCCTACATCAAAATAGATAATTTTTTATATTAAATTCTTTAATCGAACAATTTATTTGTTGAAGAATTATTCCATCTGCAATTATTTAACTATTCGTAAAAAAATTTCTTCACATGCATAAAACATATTTTTAGGATTTGAGCATGTAAAAACAAAATATTCTGAATCTTGCATGCAAAATAGTATTTGCTATTGAATAAAAATAGTCTATGTCCTAAATAATCGAAAAACTGTAACGCCCCTAAAATTCAATATTTCAGAAATCGGGATTTAAAAATCAAGATTTTGGTTAAATTGATTTTAAGGCTCGAAAAATATATATATATAAGGACTTAACTGCAAGATTTTGAAAATTTTAGGGTTAGATCGTAATTTTAAAAGGATTAAGTTGATCATTTTCTTGACTTAAGGGGTGTGCATGGAAGAAAACTAGTCAACGGGGGCTTAGGAGAAATTTTTGGGACTTCACGAACTCAATTGAGGAAAGCTCATCATTTCAGGGACTAAATTGTAAAATTTGAAAGTTGAATTTTAAATAGAATTTCTCCTGCCTTCTTCTTCATTTTTCTCATGATTTTCTTTCCTTTCTTTTTCTTCCTTTTTCTCTGCCGTGGTCAACACCAGATTGCTCCATCTCCAACAGCCATCTTGAACAATCAAACCAACCCTTTTTCCTCTCTTCTTCACCAGCTTCCCGACAGTACTACATGCACGACCGAAGAACCACCGGTGAGCCACCGTGAAGGAAGAGATCGAGGAGTGTCATGGCGGGTGGTGATGGGTTTTCAATTTTTTGGTGGCTAAGCTTGATTCTAGGGTATGGGTTAGGTAGAGCTCATCTGGAGGATCATTTTGGTACCCTTACCTAGAAGTTTGGTGCGGCGGAGGAGGCGGAATCCGGCAAAAATTGCGAGGCAGAGCAAGGTAGTTTTAGGACTTTGGGGCGGTGTTTGAGGTATTTCCCGGTGGCAAAACTCAGATTTGGTGGTGGCATTGGATTTAGGAGATTGAAACGCTTCCGATAGTGGTGAGTTTGTGTTTTCCAGCGGTGCCCCGGCGACCTCAGGACAGTTTCACCTTCTCGACACGACGATCGCAATCGTGTAATTGGTTTGTGGTTTTGGTTCTCCGGTGGCAAGCTTTAGCATTTGGATTTAGTTGCACCTTTAATATATATATGCTGCATGTGTTGTACCTTTCCTAATTTAGCATTGTACCTTGCCAAGAATAGGAATTGGGAATAGATGATATGTTTATATATATGTATGTTGACCCCTATGCGAGGAGTATGGATTAAGTGGACCCGGACTTATGCAAAAAGCCAAAACTTGGATTTAAATAGTATTAAGGATTATATTATAAGATTAAATGGCATTTGATTGGGAATTGATCATGTAAAGATTATCCTTATTGTGTGATTTATGATTATGACCATGACCTTGAAATAAGAATGAGATACCGTATTTATCGATAAATTAGTGATTCTGGATTATTAATGGTATAATTATGATTAATAGGATTAAGTATGGATTTTGATTTTAGATAATACTCTCTTGGTTAGGTGACAGAGAAGTAGGTCCCACAGATCAGTAGACGACAGATTTAGTAGCTTTTCTGAGACTGCAGACGTGAGGGTCTCCCACTTTGGGTTATTGTTTTAGTTAAAGCTATTCGCTAATTGTTGAACCCTGTGAGGGTCTGCCAATCTGGCACCTTTCCTATTTATCTGATATTATGATAAGCCCCGGTGGGTTTTCTGTTTCTGTACCGTACTCTGTCTATTTAAAATCTAAAATATGTTGGAATTCTGATTTGCTATCTGTTATCTGATTTGAACACCCTGTGAAGGTTATCATAATCGATTCTGTTTCTGTCTATTATGGCACCCAAAACTCCTATCCAGTATCTGTACCATTCTTTTATTGGTTCAGTTTGTTCTATTATCTATGGCCTTGTCGGCATTTCTGTACTATTTTGAATTGTCTGTACGTGTATACCCCTGTAAGGGTTATCCTTCGATTGACATATGTTATCCGTCCGTACTGTTATCTGTTGATTTGATATCCAACTGTCCGTTATATGTTACCGATCTGATATGTTATTCCCAACTGTTAAGCTCAGGATGAGTCGATATGTTGTTCCCAATTGTTAAGGTAGGGACGAGCTGATGCGTTGTTCCCAACTGTTAAGCTCGGGATGAGCCGATATGTTGTTCCTAGCTAATAAGATAGAGATGAGCCGATACGTTGTTCCCAGCTGTTAAGCTCGGGACGAGCTGATATGTTGTTCCTAGCTATAAAGCGGGGCGAGCCAATATGTTGTTTTCATCTATAAAGCGGGACGAGCCATTAAGCGACTGATAGGATTGTTTTGATATGATCTATTAGATTGATTCAAATGATCTAATCTGTTTATTGATTGATTTTGATTGTTTCCTGACTGATGGACTGCTCGACTGACTGATTGATTGATTGCATGACTGACTGACTGACTGTCTGCCTGACTGTCTGACCGTATTCTGATCTGTTCTGATTGACTGTTGCTTTACTGTCTGTTGAGTTGATTCTTCCTCAACAGATTCTTTCTATTATGCTTAGAGTTATCCCTCACTAAATCCTTTGGACTTATCCCCCCCCCCTTTATTTTGATCATCACAGACAGGGACTAAGGGAAGGATTTGGACTCCAGGATGGTTATAAGTATATTTTGTAATAGATCAGGTGTTGAATGTATATATGGCATCATCTAATAGCTAAGTATTGACGCGAGATACTGTGATATGTCATGTTGATATGGATGACTTGTGGGATGTAAATATTTTGTTATATTAGAACATGAATCATGGCATTTACTTAATGGTTTATCGAGTTAGTTAAGTTTGAAATCCACTGCTAGTTCTGATGTGCTTGAAATGTTCGATTATTGGCCTATTGAATTGTATTTTGGGTTCAAAATTGTTGAATGGAATGTTTGATATCTCAGCTTTCAGTTTCCCAGAGGATAGCAGAGTTAAGTTTGACTGTTGAAATGTTTAAGATATGAATGAGTTAATCGATATTGAAGCCTAGGTCATCGACAACTCAGGTGTTGAATATCTTTTGGGTATCATTGAGATCTGTGACTGATTTCTTGTTCAAGTTAGTTCTAGTATGATTTTAGGTATTTTATACTATGAGTTCTTGTGTAATTCAAGGATTTATGGTGGATTTGATCAGTTGACATTAGGAAGATGAGTTGGTGTATTGCAGGATGCTTATAGGGTCTTGTCGTATGTCGTAGAATGATTAAGACTTGTGTCTCCCTGAGTTTGGTATACCCCATCTGATCCTTCTATCCCTTTCATTTTGGAAGTTTAGAGGAGTTAGAGTTGATGGACTTATTTAAGATTAAGCTTGAATTGAAAGTCGTTTAGAATGTAAGCGCTTCAGTTAAGGGATATCTTAGCTATGTAGAGATATGATTCTTAGAATGGGGATTTTGAGCCGGAATTTTGTTATGTGGAGATATAGGAAAGGAATCATCGTAGGTAATATTGCATTTGAAGACGGTGTGGAAGATTTGAAGATCGAGAATAAGGTTTTAAGAAGGAAAAGGAAAACTTTCTAAGATGGTACCAAGGTCTTGAGAAAAAATTGCGTGATATGAATGAGGCTTTAAAGGATAGAAGAACAGGGTGAAGGCGCTGAAAAATTATGCAGAAAGAAGGATTGCAGAGATAAGTGCAGTCTGAATCATAGAATGAAATTAGATGAGCCTAAGCCAAAGAATATATGAATGTTGAACTAAAGGAAAAGTTGGAAGTTCTGGAGAGTCTGAGTTCAATACCGAGATTTAAGGTATTTTTCTTTTTTGAAAGAAGAGATCAATTCCGAAAGAAAGATTAGTGGATAAGGCACCCAAGTCGAGATATACGATGCATCCGAGGAGCACGAAGATATATCGAGACTTGAAGAAGTAATTCTGGCAGAATGTAAAAAGAAGAGTGTAGATCGACTGATCGAATCTACTTATTTTTTGCAAGTCAGAATAGTACACATATGAGAATCTGGGGATAGATTCTTTTAAGGGGGGGAGGCATGTAACGCCCCTAAAATTTAGTATTTCAGAAATTGGGATTTAAAAATCAAGATTTTGGTTAAACTGATTTTAAGGCTTGAAAAAGATATATATATATAAGGACTTAACTGCAAGGTTTTGGAAGTTTTGGGGTTAGATTGTAATTTTAAAAGGACTAATAGGTAGTGACCCCCCTTATGCTTTTGAAAAAATAGCAAATTACCTCCCTCCATCCCGTTGTGTAGTTCACGGGCCGCAAATGCAATTGGTCTAGGATTTTTTACTGCTAAAATGTCAATTTTGCCCCTAAACATCAACCGTTGGATGTATTGAATAAAATTAACGGCTCAGATTATTTTCACTTATAAAAAAATAAAAAATATAAATATATTTATATACAATATATATATGTATATATTTATTAAATATATAATTATCATAGACATATTTATATAAAATCAAATATATGTATGTATATTTATATATATACATATCTATAAATATATATAACCCACCCCCTCAACCCGCCAGCCCTCCCCCACCCTTCGAGTGGCGGCCATGGCCACCGGTACGGCCACCCCTCGCAGGGGGAAAATGGCGGCCATGCCCGCCGTAATATATATATATATATAATTTAAAAAAAAATGAATACCGCCTGCCACCGGCCGGCCATGGTGGCCGGTGGTCAAACCTGGCTAGATCTAGATAGATTTGGCCAGGTATGGTAGTTTTTGTGGTTTCCATTAAAGGTAATGGGGCGGGGGGTTGGGTGTGGGGGTGCTAAAGTGGGGTGGGGGATGGGGTGGGTATAAATATAATATTGTTATATATTTATGTTTACATTTATATATAATATATAACGTATAAATTTTGCATATTTATTTATGAAAATATAAATATATATAAATATTATTAAATAATTTATATATTTACATATTTATATCTAAATATATACAAAAATAAAAAATAACTAAATTAGAGAAATGAAATATAATATATGAATATTTATGTATAAATATATTTATAAATATATGAATATATTTATGTTTACATTTATATATAGTATATAAGATATAAATTTTGTATATCTGTATACAAAAATAGAAATCTAAACATAAATATTATAAAATAATTTATGTATATTTATATATTTACATATTTATATTTAAATATATACAAAAATATAAATATATATTATTAAATAATTTATATATATTTATATATTTACATATTTATATCTAAATATATACAAAAAATAAAAAATAACTAAATTAGAGAAATGAAATATAATAAATGAATATTTATGTATAAATATATTTATAAATATATGAATACATTTATGTTTACATTTATATGTAGTATATAAGATATAAATTTTGTATATCTGTACACAAAACTAGAAATATATACATAAATATTATAAAATAATTTTTATATATTTATATATTTACATATTTATATTTAAATATATACAAAAATAAAAAATAACTAATTTAGAGAAATGAAATATAATATATGAATATTTATGTATAAATATATTTATAAATATATTAATATATTTATGTTTATATATATATAATATATAACATATAAATTTTGTATATGTGTATACAAAAATATAATTATATACATAAATATTATTAAATAATTTACATATATTTATATATTAAACATAAATATATAATATATTATGTATAAATTTTGTATATTTATATACAAAAATATAAATATATCCATAAATATTATTAAATAATTTTTATATATTTATATATTTACGTATTTCTATTTAAATATATACAAAAATAAAAAATAAATAAATTAGAGAATGAAAATAAATAAATTAAAAATAATTCTATTTAAATTTAATAGTAAAAAAGTTAGTGTAAAAGAGAATGATATAAGCTATATAAAAATATATGAAAAATAATAAATAAATTGAAAATAGATTAAATGAGTAAGGGTAATATAGTCTTTGTATATAAAAATTAGAGTTAAATTGCATCAAATAAGAAGGAGGAGACAATGTGCTAGTTTTTCAAAAGCATAAGGGGGGTCATTGCCTTTTTTTTTCATAAGGGTTTTTTTGCCTTTTTCCATTTTCAAAGGGGGGTAAAACCTAATTTACCTATTAATTAATGATTTGAAAGTTTCTGATAAGTTGTGTAACTTTTTTCTGAATTACTCTGGCAGTATGTCTTGAAATTTTTCTGACAAGATGATTCCTTATTTTTGCATTGAATTGTTAATTTAAAAAAAAAATGGAAGCAAATATTCTTGTTTTTAATGATTTCTTTTCTTCTGTTTGATATTTATACATGCTCAAATTCGGTAGGAGGAGAAAAGGATTTACTTACTGAGCAAAGTATCGCTCATAAGATATTGATTTATCATTTTGCAAATAACTTAGTTCAGGATGAAGAAGATGAGCAGTTTTGGGGGTGGTGACAAGAGATTGGTATTTTTAGAATAGGTTTATTTAATGTTTAAAATTTCTAGATGGATTGATTAGGAAATTATCTTTGAGGTCTTGGATACTCAAGTTTGATTGTTAAGACAAGAATTTGGAATTATCTTTCATTATGACGATTTATTTTGAAATTTGTTTAATATTTTTTTGGGGGAATTTAGTATGCTCTATTGGATTTGAGGCATAGTGTCTCAAAGTTTTTGGACCTAGGAGCCCTGCTGTGTTATGTCCTAAATTTGGGGCGTGACAATTGGATTATGACCTATGGAGTATAGTTATTGATACACCGCTTATTTCAACTAACAAAGACATGTCTCTAACAGGTAGACTAGAACTTACCACTAAAGATAAGGAAATGCTCTCAATGAATGCAAAAGCAAAAAATACCTTTTCTTGTGCAATAGTCAAAGAGGAGTACAATTGAGTTAGCACGTGTACTTCTGCAAAAGATATGGGTGACATATTCCAAGTCACCCATAAAGGGACATCTCAGGTAAAATTAGAGTGAATTGCTTTTCTTACTCACCAATATGAAATGTTTTCAATGAAAGCAGGTGAAAAAATCAGCCAAATGTATGCTCACTTAATGAAAATAGTGAACCCTATGTTTGCATTAGGGAAAACAGTGTTTGAAGGTGAATAGCTACAGAAGACCCTAAGATCCTTGCCTAAGGAAAGGAACCCCAAGGTCAATGCAATTCATGAGGCTAAAAATCTTGAAAAGATGACATGAGAGAGCTAATAGGCTCATGCACCTCTCACGAGATGACTCTCCTTAGCAAAGAAGAAAGCTTCGATAACAAACACAAGAAAAATATTGCTTTCAATGCAGAACAGGGGGACTAGAACGAGGATCCTAGTGATTTAGACGAAGAAATGATTAATGAAGAAATAACCATGATCACCATGCGGCTACGACAACTTACCCAAGCTAGAAATCATTTTAGAAAAGACTCCAGAACAAGTTCCAGCAGAACTGAGCAAGTTATATGCCATGAATGCCATGAGATTGGACATAAAAGACCTAATTGTCCAAAATTAAAAAGAAGTCTAAAAGCTAAAAGAAATTCCAAACAAAGATCCATGACTATCACTTGGGATGATTCAGACTCTAACCAGTTTGACAATGAAGAAAATTATCTCATGGGAGACAGACAAGTAACTTTACAGCCTCAATTGAGTTCTAGCAGTTTTGAATTTGATCATGATTTTGATATGGATCTTGATATTCACATAGAATGCCATAACCAACTCACTGAACTTCAGATAGAAATAAATCTTCTTAGAGAACAACTAGAGATTACCCTAAATGAAAAGGAAGAATTAGTCCATTATTATGATTAAATCATAAAGAAAAATTTAGAAGAAAGAAATAGACTAGTTGAGAAAAATCAATATCTAGAAAATAAAATTCAAAACTTACTAGACAATGACTATAATCCGAAAAGAACACTTAAGGGGAAGAACAAAATAGAGTTTAGAAATAAAGAAATAAGAACATCAGATAAGAAAAGCTATTATTATTGCACTAGAATAGATCATATGGCTTAAAAATGTCCTATAAAAAGAGAAATTAGAATCAAATATGTGTGGTACCAAAGTTTAACAATTCAGGACCCAACAAAAAATGGGTACCTAATTTCACAAAATATTGTGTTGCAGGAATCGGTCAAGAAAGCAATTCATATTGATTTATGGTATATAGACAGTGGATGTTCCAAACACATGATAGAAAACAAATCATTCTTTTCTAAGATACAAGTGTACAGTGTAGGAAATGTACTGTTTGCAGATAATACAAAAGGTAAAATCATTGGCAAAGGATGGAACTTCCATTGAAAATGTTTGGCTAGTAGATAGGTTGAAACACAATCTTTTCAACATAAGTCAATTATATGACAGTGGGTACCAGGTACATTTTCAACTCTCTAAATGTATGGTAACTAAGCATGAGGAAACTATTTTGACTGCAATTAGAGAAATGAGCATATACTGTATAAACTTAAAAGATCTATCCAAACAAAAAGTTGAATATTTAGTTGCCACTGATGAGTCTTGCTGGACATGGCATAGGTGTCTAGGTCATGCTAATATGAAACTTCTAAACCACTTGGTTAAAAAGGACTTAGAGGGTGTTTGGATGAGCTTATAAGCTCCTTAAAACATCTTATAAGATATTTAAAAGCTTATAAATTGATAAAAAGTGTTTGGTAAATTTTTTTAAAAAAGAGCTTATAAGATCCTAAAATAAGATGTTAGGAGCTTATAAACTCTTTTAAAAAAAGTAAGGAGACCCAAACTTATTTTTAAGATCTTAACAAGCTCCTTCATTTTTAATCATTTTAATTAAAAAATTGCCATTATTAACATCTTATAAGCTCCAATATCTTATTTTATATTTTATCCAAACACTTCAACAACTTATTTTAAAAATAAGATTTAACATCTTATAAGCTCCAAAAATATCTTATAAGATGTAGGTTCTTATAAGATGTTTAAAATAAGCTTAGCCAAACACCCTCTTAGTCAAGGGCATCCCTAAAATTAAATTCATGAAAAATAGAACTTGTGATGCATGCATGAAAGGCAAACAAATAAAATCATCCTTTCAACCAATAAATTATATTGCATCTTCCAAACCTTTGGAACTTCTCCATCTCGATCTATTTGGACCCATGAAAACACAATCACTTGGAGGAAACAAATATGTATTTGTAATTGTGGATGATTTTTCTTGCTTTACTTGGGTATGATTTCTTTCAAATAAGAATAAAGCTCTAAATCACTTCATTAATCTATCAAAAAACATTCAGAATGAATAGGGCTATATGATTAAAATTATCAAAAGTGACCATGGAATGGAATTTGACGATCACAATTTCGCTACTTTTTGTGATGAATTTGGTTACACTCACAATTTTTCTGCTCCAAGAACACCCCAACAAAATGCAGTAGTTGAAAGAAAAAAATAGAGTTCTATAGGAAATAGCTCGAATAATGTTAAATGAGTATGATCTTCCTAAATATCTTTGGGTGGAAGCAGTCAACACAGCTTGTTATGCTATCAACTGAGTCTTCCTAATACCATTTATCAAAAAGACTCCTTACGAACTCTGAAAAGGTAAGATACCCAATATATCCTATTTTCACATATTTGGATGCAAATGTCATATCTATTATAGGGGACACTTTGCTAAATTCGATTCAAAATCAGATGAAGGCATATTTGTTGGTTACTCAACAAACAGTAGAGCTTTTAGAGTTTTCAATAAAAGAAAAAGGATAATATGAGAATTCATGAATGTAGTATTTGATGAAGCTAACCTTTTATTGGCTAAGGATACCTTGAGCATAGAAACTGCAAGATTTGATTAGGTTATAAAAGTAATCCAGCAAGAAAAAGAAGAAGAGAAGGAAGTATCTCAAAATACCACTAAGACAGTCTCAGCTATAAGTGGACTTCCGACGAAAAAAAAGGAGACCAAGTCAGAAAATTCAAGCATGCATCAAGTCATCCAACAAACAACATCATTAGAGATCCAGCAACAGGAATTACTACAAGGTCAAAATCCAAAATTAATGATTTACAATATTCTAACCTTGTGTTTTTGTCTTATGCAGAACCAAGCAACATAAATGAGGCTCTAAATGATGAATCCTGGCTCGATGCAATGAAAGAAGAGCTTCATCAGTTTGAGAAAATTTAGATTTGGACCTTAGTTAAAAGACTCGATGATTATCCTATAATTGAAACTAAATGAGTTTTCTGAAATAAAATGGATGAACAAGGTAATGTTGTTAAAAACAAAATAAGACTTGTAGCCAAAGAATACTCTCAATAAGAGGGTATTGACTATGATGAAACTTATGCACCAGTTACACATCTTGAATCAATTCTCATGTTGTTAGCTTATCCATCATATAAAAATTTTATCTTGTTCCAAATGGATGTCAAAAGTGCTTTTTAAATGGTCATTTAAAAGAAGATATTTTTGTAGAACAATTCCCAGGTTTTAAAACTCAAAATTTTCAAATCATGTTTTCAAATTATCAAAAGTCCTTTATGGTTTAAAACAAGCACCTAGAGCATGGTATGAATGCTTGAATTCCTTTCTAATATCAAAACATTTTTGCATTGGTAAAGTGGACGCTACACTTTTTACAAAACATCCAATGGTCATTTACTACTTGTTTAAGTATATGTCGACGATATAATCTTTAGAGGAACTCTAAAGGAACTTTGTGATGAATTTGCATCATGCATGACAAATGAACTCAAAATGAGTCTTATGGGGGAGTTGAACTTTTTTCTTCGATTGCAAATTAAACAGACGTCAAATGGAATTTTCATATCACAAGAAAAGTACACTAAAGAACTGTTAAAGAAATATAGAAATCACAATTGTAAAGAATCCAGTATTCCTATGGCATCATCTACCAAGCTAGAAATTGACTCTAAGAGAAATAGTGTGGATTAGTCTATGCACAGAGACATGATCGAAAGTTTACTATATCTAACTTCCAGCCCACCAGATATATTATTTACAGCCAGTCTCTGTGCACATTTTCAAGGACAACTGAAAGAATCACATCTCAAAGCCAACAAAAGGATTCTTCATTACCTTAAAGGAACTGTCAACCATGGTATTTGTATCCTCATTCTAAAACCTTTAATTTGGTTGGATTTTCTAACGCTGACTATGCAGAATGCAAAATTGATCGAAAAAGCATCACTGGAACTTATCAATTGCTAGGCTCTTGCTTAGTAAGCTGGTGCACTAAAAAATAAAGCGTACTAGCCATGTCAACCATTGAAGCAGATTACATGGCATTAGGTAATTGTTGTTCACAATATTGTAGATGAAACAAACTCTCAGTGATTTTGGTTAAAATTTTTCTTGCATACCAATTCTTTGCGACAATAGCAGTGCTATTTGCATTACAAAAAATCCCGCGTACCACTCATGTACAAAGCATATAGAAATTAGGCATCATTTCATAAAAGATCATGTTCAAAAGGGTGATGTGTGCATAAGTTTTATAGAAACAAAGAATCAACTAGTTGATATATTCACTAAACTACTCCCTAAAGATCATTTTTTCTGTCTCAAAAATAATTTAGGCATCACACCTTTTAATATGTAGCTTTACTTAGTCAAAATTTCAAATTATGACATATTCTACTTTATATATGCACTTATTTTTAGTATTTGTATTCTTTTGAAATTCTTTTAAACTTCTTTCCAAATACAAAAGATTTTAAATATCTCACCAATTTAAGGTAACAAATAACTGCCCTTTATTTTTTTCTTGAATATCTTTTTGGGAAGGAAAATCGAGCAAATTAATTGCCTTTAGGAAAACAAAAATATGTTTTCTTTCACATAAACCCAAGCAGCCCTCTCTCTCCCCTTGAAAAATCTCTCACTGCGTTCACCCAAACAAACCCTTTTTCTTTCCCAAATGGTGAAAAGCTCCTTCTGATGACGCCTATCTCTCTCACCTCCCATGGCCGACAGTCCAAAATCACCATCTTAAAAACTTGTTGACTATGCCTTTAACACAGAAGAATTTGACCCATCCGAGCACCATCATATAATCTCTACTGCAGAAACACCTACTGCCAAGCGGCACTCCATCCCGCAAACACCTTCTTCCTTACCACTTCATTCTGCCTCTCCTCTCTTACTTTCCTCGCCACATTCCCAAGAAGCATTCACCGACTCTTCTTTCAAAAATTGGGATTTCAAATCCATCCCTATGTCGCTAAAATTTCCTACACCTTACGCTAATTTTTTTTTCTCTACCAACATTATAGCGCACAAAATCAACTGTGGATGATCGATTAACGTTTCTGACATTCTGCCACCTCCCATCTACAACTAAGTCGAAAAATAGGTTGGAAGTCATTGATAATCATTGATGAAACAACCTACCCACTTTTTATTCGTCTTTTCTATGCAAATATGATTGTCCATGAAGGTACTGATCTTGCTAATGCCTCTATTCATTTAAATGTTCTTGGAATTCCTATCTCTTTTACTATTGAGAACATAAATCAGTACTTAGGGCTTAATAATATTGGGGTTCAATTCTTTGCCTATGGTGAATGGTGCCACCTAGACTGCTTTGATCTTAATCATGTTAAAAAGATATTTGGAAATGGGAAATGACAAAAACTTGCTGCTAGGGTTGCCCATTAACATGCTTCCTATTGACTATTTTTTTTTACATCGTTTGATCATGTTGACCATACTTTCTGCTTCTTCGACTAGTGGGGGTAACTCTATAGATATGAATCAGTTATCAGTGTTTCTTTTGTATATGGCCACCATAGGCAAATAGTTAACATAGGGTATATCATTTTGCATAACATGATATATGTTCTTCGCTATTCCTCCAAAAATTTACCCTATGGTATGCTTCTTACTCATCTTCTCCATCCTGAAATTTTTTTCTTTCCACCCTCTTGGGCTGAAGAGCCAAATGAACAAAAGGTTGTCGACTTGCTTAGCCTTGAAAAGATGAAAATCTAAATGGATGAAGATGGGGTCTGGTTTAATGATACTTCCATCTCTACCACTATTCCTTCTGCTCATCGCCATACTTCTTAACATACCACTAGCCTAAACTACATCCCTGTGGAATTAGTTCATGACACTAATTCTACCGCTTCTGAAGATGTCACCTCTAAACACAAAAACAAGCAGATGGAAGTTCCGACCAATGACATTCTGTCCTCTGTTCAAGCCATTGCTACTTCTATTGAAAGGCTATATCACAAAATTTATAAACTAGCTACCCCAGTGGAAGATGACTTTCATTGCTACAAGAATAAGATTTGTAATCTTCATGATGAAATTAAAGACCTTCGCTACTCCCTCTGCAGAAGATCTGCAGTCCTTAAACTTTTTTATGATGAGGGTGAGACATAGTGCTTTTTGTCTTTCTTAAGTACTACTTTGTTATGTTTTAAGTTATGTATTATTTTATGTTTTGCGTCCATGGTACTTGACAGGGGGAGACATGTGTTATGGTATATTTTATTATTCTATGATTTGGACTAAAATCACGTGTTTTGCATCTATGATACTAAGCTTTTTGACAATGAGAGAACAATGATACCCTATTTGAAACTTTATTTGACAGGGAAAGCTCTATTCTGTTTAAGAACTTTGACATCTATAGAAGATTATCTTAAAATTATGATGTCTTATCTGTTTTTGAGCCTTATCTATGTTCTTAAGTATTTTTAATAGGGGGAGAAAATACTCTCTAAGATCTGTGATGACTTATAGATAGGGGGAGGTCTTGTTGAATCATATCCTATATATCTTTTATAAAACTTATAGGATGATGTTATGAAATTTTCCATAGTTTGTTGATTTTGGAGAAAATGGAATTTGCCATCATAAAAAGGGAGAGATTGTTAGGGATCCCTTCCAACATTAATTTTGATTATGTCTATTTTGCATTGATTTAATTTGCTCAAGATCATTATGGAAATTGCAGATTTTATGGTAAATGACTGTTTGCAGCAAATCTGGAACTTTCTGTCTGTAAGATACTTTATTTATGATATCTTACCATTGCACCACTCAAGGAGAAGAATCAACTGCTGGAAAGGAAACGACACTATCATACTTATTCTAGAGGATTTGCATTCAACTATTTAAAGAAACAAAGTGCAGTATGAGTTGTACTCAGAAAATAAGTATTACTCCTTTGCTTTCAAATATTTCCTTTCTTAATCTCTAAATAGGCTAGTTGAGTGCTTACCGCAGCTTGTGAGGTTTTGAGAAGTTAGCTTTGCTTATTGTATTTGTTTGTAATATGTTTGGTTACTAAAGTATAAGTTAAAAATTCTAAGTCTTGTGGCTTAGGTAGTAGAGTAGGCTTGCCGAACCACTATAAATACCTTCTCTCTTTTTATTATCCTATTTCTTGTTTCTGTTATCTTTGAAATTTCAGTTATATCAGGAAGTTTCAATTTATTATTTTAGATATATTGATTTGACTCCTTTGAGTCTATTTTCCTTTTGGGACTCTACACTCTTTCAATTGGTATCAGAGCGAGGTCATGGGTTTGAGTCCCCAAGTTGTTGCTAGGAGAGATTGTTGGATTTATTGTTGCCATCATTTTTTGACTCAGAGACTAACCACGTAGCCATGGCGCTTATGGGATGCAGCTACCTCAACTCAACCGTAGCCTTATACGGTGCTTTGCGTTGCTAAATGTATAATAAAATAAAATTGCACCTCTGCTAATAGCTATAGCTTTTAGCCTAGTGGTAAGCGCTTGATTCTAACATGTGTCATCTTCCAACTCTTGGAGCGTGCACCATTCATGCAAGTTTATCCAAATCCATCAATGTTCTTGTATAATTAAGAAGAATTTAAGTTTACGACTGCAAGAAAGTCTTATTTTCTTGATTGCTATCTCTGTGCATGAACTAGTCATATAGTCATCTATAATGTAAGGGCTTTACCCAAAATCATTGTGAAAAAACTCTACAATATACATAAGCAAAGAAAACTAATATTTATTACAAGTATATTTATATTGATTTGAACTAAAAAGTTTATATAAGAGAAAATTACTTGCCAATTCAATTAACTTGCCGGAAAATACTTCAAACACATCCTTCAATAATTCTAATGAACTATAGCATTCACTAGTTATTATCATACACTCAAAGATACCATAATGTATTAAGTTTAGGAATTAAAATTGCACAATGTGATAGAAATTTCTTGTTCAAATTATTTCTTAGAGGGAATTTCGTGAATAAATATCAAATCAAGTTTTATCTATTCTTATATATTGTAATCCTACTGATCTCTAGCACGTGTAGTTTATACTTACAAAGCGATTCACTTACATTTTTAAGTAAGTATGAATTATAAAACATGTATACTTATTTTCTACCAGGTGATGTATGGAATGTGAGCAATTTGAATTTGAGATACAAATTATGCAGAATCTACTATGATGGTAAAAAACAAGTTATCCAAAAAAAACGTCTTTGACTGCAATTGTTATTAAAAAGGTTAAAGGAACGACTCATTAAATTATTTGAAATGTCTATATATATTTTAGTACTAAACTTTATAATTAAATATAATATAACCAAAAATATATAAGTGGGAATTACTTTATATAAGAATGTGTATGTTGTCAAATCCCTAATTCACAAACCCTCGCCACTAGTCCTCTCAATAAAAAACCCTCATCCTTTATAGAAGATCTTCGGCCAAAATAGTCCTTCATCTCCTACCTCAATCAAATCTCGAGTCATCGCCAATTTCTATTTCAAATCCTGAACGGGCTTGTAATCAATGAAGAAATGGATAAGGTGAAACAAGTTCTCCTAAATGAATGAAATGATGCTCGACTCTTAAATATAGATCTCTTGATTAAGGTTTGATTTCTATGAATTTTACCCAATTTTGGATCTTCCATTGTAGGGAATTTATTTAATTTATTGAAAATTAATTTTAATTGATTAGGTTTGGTTGAGGATTTGAATGATAAGCCCTTGGATTGTATTCACACCAAACCTTTTCAGTTGTATGCTTGTTAAATTGAATATATGCTTGATTTTGAGTTCAATTTAAAAATCTTTTGATCGTAGGCAAAACAATTTTTCTAGAACAAGACTTTCGGTTGAATCGAATTGGACTTGGTTTCACTAGGTAAAGTCAAATAAATTTACTCTTCGTTGTGATGGCTTGGATCTAATCATGTTTGTAGATGTATATAGGTAGAAAAACAGATACTATATACTAAAATGATGCTCATTCATAGTGTACTATGTCTCTGGGTTTATGATTTAGAAAAGTTATGTATATGTGATTTTATTTCCTTTTCTTTGTTTCTCTTTCCTAAAAATAAAATCAATTTTTTTTCTTTCCAAAATATACATTCTTTTTTTTAAAAAATCACGATCATTTCCAATATTACACTAATCAAAATTTTATATGTATATCTTTCAATCGTTATTTTAATATAAGTATAATATTAATTATTTGTTTAATATAATTTTTTTAATATAATATCAATAATCAAATGAAAGCTTGCATGAAAAGACACTAACAAAAGAAAATGTCTCTCCTAAAAATCAGGCCAAATATCCTTTTATTCTTCACATAGTCTACCAAATATTTTTTAAAAATATGTCGTTGTGGTCGGACTCTATTATGGATTTCTAACCACATTCTCCATAGGGCCTTCTTATCTCTTCCTTCTCCGAGCTCAGGTTATGGAAGAAGGAACCGAGAAGAAGGTATCAGCAACAACTAGTTTTATTCCGGGACAGCTCATGATGTTCATATCGATCTATTATGCGCCTCTGCATCTAGCATTGGGTAGACCTCATACAATAACTGTCCTAGCTCTACCATATCTTTTGTTTCATTTCTTCTAGAACAATCACAAACACTTTTTTGATTATGAATCTACTACCAGAAATTCAATGCGTAATTTCAGCATTCAATGTGTATTCCTGAATAATCTCATTTTTCAATTATTCAACCATTTTATTTTACCAAGTTCAATGTTAGCCAGATTAGTCAACATTTATATGTTTCGATGCAACAACAAGATGTTATTTGTAACAAGCAGTTTTGTTGGTTGGTTAATTGGTCACATTTTATTCATGAAATGGCTTGGATTGGTATTAGTCTGGATACAGCAAAATCATTCTAAACTAAAACTTAACATGGCCTCAATTTTCTTTTATTTTGTCACCAAGTTAGTTGTCATTCATAATAATCTTAAAATCTTAGCAATAATGAATTATAAATTATGTATACTAATTTACTTCCTATATAGGCCCAACAAATAAATATATATGTATCTATATTTGTAAGTTTACTTTTAAAGTATATTGCCAACAAATTTACACATTAAATATATCTCTATAACCCTATAAAGCATTTAAATAATATAAGTATGATAGTATGCTGTGTCTTGTATATCATGCCTCTGTATAGTTGGTATCAACTTCCTATTAGGTTAGACTATAGTAAACCTAATGCTTTTCCCCCTTCTTTCATAAGATTCATTATGGTTAGTTCTTTTTTTTTTATTATTTTATATATATCTAAAATCATTTGTTTGGATTTATCTTCATGTATTCCTTCTCAAGTAGTCATTTTGTTCTACTTTCTTAAGTTGTCTTTGAGAAATAGTCATACATCAGAACTTATCATGCACAACATTATAAGAGCGGGGGAGGTTGCTAAACAATCATCCTGTTTATACTTAAAATCTATTTAAGTTATCCTTAGGAACTTATATGATCATTATCAGAGATGGAGGAAGCCATGAACATATTAAAGAATACAAAAGACCATTTCTTATACAAGTTGAGTTACATAAAATCCAACTTCACTTAAGACCATAAATGCTCTCTTAACTAACATAGATACTTCAAATCTTCATGTCATCCTACACGAAATTTGATTTGGAATATAATTAGCCTACACAAGACCTCGCTAGGCACAAAAGTTTAAGCAAAAATAGCTTAATAAGAAAAATCACACAATAAAAAATACTTTGGTATGAAATAAAATTTACAACACTATTTATAGTGGTAATGCATTAAAAAGACCAATATGGCTATATAGTAGTTTGCTTTCATTTAATCGTTGGGCATAATTTACCTCTTTATTTTGTTATTGTTATTAAATTAATAACTATGATGGCTAGTACAAGACCACTTGCCTGCTTAGCTCGCGGGTTGATGTGCCATAATATAGGTCGATCCCAGGTTGTACATTTGAGACCTCGAATGGCCAAGGTTGGTGGGTTATTTTAATTAATCCACCTATTATAGCAAAGTGGGACAGTTTTAACTAGCCCACTTGGTGGGGTAGGCCAAGCCAGCCTGACAGTTCAACCCACTTTTACTTCTCTATTTATTTTCAACATCAAAAGTTGTCTTTCACTTTGTATGGATAGAGCTAATGAGGTTGTTGTCATATAGATTGTAGAAGACTATGATACTAATAAAATTGACTATAAGAATGATTCGGTAAACTGACTAAAAGTGGCCCAATGGAATTAAACAAATTAATTAAGTAAAACAGCCGAAGAGCCCAAAGAAAAATGAAGCCCATAAAGAAAGGCAGAAAAACCTAATAGATGTAAGCCCGTTAATATAAAAATCTATAAATACTAAGTTCCAAAAAGAACTTGGGTATAAGAAATCATTAGCAAAAGAACTGTGAACTTGGGAAACCTTTCGAGAAAGAGAGATCTCTTTACAAGTGTTCTAGAGAAAAATGAGCTAATACACTACTCTCTCCTGGAAAGGACCTCACCCTATTTTTGTGCTATATCATTTTGGTGCCATCTGTTGGAATCTCAAGAAGCAAGTAGGAACGTTGAAAATGCAAACGAGATCAAGAGCTGACAAACTCGACAACTAGGTAACCCCAGCATGTGAGAATATGGAAAATCCCCAACCTGGTATACCATTGAGCCTAGTGTAGAAACTAGTCCGAAATGTATCCATGTACTGAAAGGAAGGCTCGCATGGCAAATATCTCTCCTTAAGACCACATTTTGATGTTACCCTAGAGGTATTAGTGAGCTTATTAGAGAGCTCACTGCTTTATGGTCACCCAACATGTGGAGGACCCATTACAATCCTATTATTGCAACTGGGAGAGTCCATGCACTCAAAGCAGATCACCTAGAATTTTAATCCTGGACAAGGTGTCATCTCCTTTTATCATTTCCTAAGGGTAGGCTTCCATTCCTCGCTCCGAGAAGATTACTCCCAGTGATCACTCATAGTGACTAAGGAATTGACTCATTCGCCAACACCTCTGCTTGTACTGAAAGATGGAGAACCCATACATACCCATGATCGCCTGTGAAACCAACAAGCGTAAAGTGCACAATATAGAAGATAGCTAACGCGAAGGGCTGAAAACCTATGTGTGTCATCTCTTCTAGAGACACACCACTTACACATCGCTTATAGCTCCAAGAGTTGAAATTTTAACCGAACTATTACAGTAGGGCTCTTCTGGCATCCTCCTATGAAAGCAAAGAAGAATCCAATAGAACAAAAATTGAGCAACTAGTGTAGTTTCCACCGCAATAGTAGACATACCACAGAATGATGCAAGCATTTAAAGGGCAAGATCGAGAAGTTGATTTGAGATGGATACCTTAAAAGAGTACATAGCGTGAAAACCACATGATGAGACATCAATAGGAGGAGAAGATGGACTTTGCTGGCAATGGCCTGCTGACCATCTGGCGTGCAAAAACTAGTGGTATTCGCACGATCTAAACAGTTTCCCCAATACTGGGGGTGCTTCGAAAGCGCTCAAGAGGACTAATCGCTATGGTTGACGTTAATAATATATTGGTTCAAGTATTTGTGTGCAAGCAAGAAGATGTCTTTAATCCCATAGTAGGAGCCTTCAGAGCTCAATCCTCGATCTCTGACACTACTTAGTAAAATTTATGGACCCAAAAATCTTAAGAGTCCTTTGTTTGCAACCTCCACAATATCAAAGACCCTCCATGTGCACAAGAACAAGCGAAATAAGGAGCAAAAAGTGAGTGGTGACCCCCTAGAATGCTGACGAGCATGACGTGCAAGAAGTAGGGACCAACCTTAGCCATGGATGGATTGCTAGCATGTAGTACGCCACGCGGATAATACTCCAGTATATGCCCTTTACGGCCAAAAGGTTTGAGATACTTCAACTTGCTACATTATGAGGCCTGATTGGGTATTCCCGACGGTTACAAAAAAATTAAGAAGGTGGAAATCCCCAAAGTACTACAACTTCAATAATTCATGTAGGCATACCACAGAAGAATGTTGGAACTTGAGAAATAAAATCAAAGCATTAATCCAGCAAGGGCACATTAATAAATATGTTTACGAGTGGAGAAATTCCTTTAAAGAGTAGTCATGAACCTGGGAATCCATCCAACAGACACCGCACTTAGAAGTAAAGTCATGCACCACAAGCATGATGCTGGTCCGCGTAACAGAAGTTGTCAGAATAACTTAAGAAACACTAGATGGGGCATTATCTAGAACACTATCACTTTAAAGAACACTAAACATCCAACTAATAGGGCTAATCCAATGAGAGCACCAAGTAGAGTCATGGAAGAAGATGAGCATGCTAACAACTCCAAAACTCTAAGACCATCGCCATACTCGCTCAAAGGGGTTGTCCCATACATTGCTCGGACGCACCACCAACAATGCCTATTGTCACTTTCTATTTCTTCAAAGAGTACTTTTATTAATTACATGTGTTACTAAATTTCTATCTTGTTTTGAATAAATCCTCCCCGTTAGGGAATGACAGCCCTTTTTTGCTACTAATGTACTCTTGAATAAGTGTTGTTCTTTACATTATAGTATCTTTTCTTTTGCTTTTTACCTTCTGCATGACCACATGTCCTCTTCGGAATCACTTTTGAGATCTTTAGGCATAAACCTACTATAGGCCCTCTAGGAAACATGTGGTAGTTGCCTGGCATAATCCCACTACACGGCCCTCCGGGAGCACGTGATTTCATGCATAAACCCATTATCAGCTCTTCAGGAGGCACGTGGTAGCTATTATGAAAAAATCTACTATAGGTCCTCTAGAAGGTAGTGGCAACCCTTCCAAAGAAGTCCATATAGGCCCTCCGTGAGGCACCTGGTATCTTTTCTGAAGAAAAATTTACTAAATTACCCTTAGGGAGGCACTAGTAACAGAGCAAAGAAGCCCACCTCGAATAATTAAAAGAAAAAAGTGGTGGTATCTTAACACTTAAGCAAAAATAAAATTATGTAAGTCAAGTGACTTCTTTATTTACTGTATGTTTATTATAAAGCCTCCCAGATGGCACATGAATGCACTTTCTTTTCTTCAACACTTAAACCCTAATGTTGATGGCCACTCAATTAAGGCCTAGTATAAATTCTTCACCTTCCAAATCCTCTATTTAACAGAGTTAGTGATGACCCTCTTAAAAGGTGAACAACGAAATCTGATGAAAAGAAGGCTACGTGCCTCTCTAGAACAATTTTATCATACTCTGTGATTACATCAACAACGAGTACTTGAAACTCACTAAATTGATTAAGCACTTATGCCACCCAATAAAATTTTTTCATTAATTCCTAGGATAAACCTTAGAAACTTAGCACCCGCAGTAAACTTGGAAGAGATCTAGGTGTTGAAAAAAAAAGAGAGAGGAAGAAATTGATAGGCAACCCATTGTGGGTGCCCCGCATGGGCACTTGAGAGAAACATCCGAAATGAATGCTCGAGAGTGGAACCCTTCGAAGGCACCCAAACCCCTTAAAGGAACACTCGACATTTGCAATCTAACTTTCAACTTGCAGTTATGTACTTCACACAAACAAGCTCTATGCACAAATCTCAAAGTTCTAAAATGCACTTCGTATGCCGCAAAGGTAACGAAATTCTCATAAGATAAGCTTAATATGAAGTAGAAAGAATTAAGCACCATGATGTTGATTGTTAGTCATTCAATTGGCTGAGCACACAAATAAACATAAATAAGCCAAAATGAAAGACTTCATTGAAACCAAAAAGAGAGTAAACACTCATGATGGTAGATAAAGGTTTAGCCAAAACTTGGCCCCCAAAAGAAATAGCAAGACTTAGAAAAAATATGCCATAACACTACTCAAGAAACTAGAAAATGCTAAGTAATATCAGGTCCTAAACAAAAGCTATAAACCCTACTCATCATTCCTACTCTAAGAAAGATGCCTTCATTCTTGCGATACTACTTCAGCTGGTTCCTCCATAATAACTTTTGCCTCAACTTGAGAACTGTTCTCGAATTCTCCAACAAAAGATTGATTGGAATGGTGGGGTCTAACATCAATACATCCTTAGTAGGATATCGTTCGTTCTCACTTAAGATGCAACGACAATTTTTTATGGTCTGTTCATAGATAGTCATTGCCTTCACCTCAATTGCCTCAAAGAACTTGTTACCCGAGCAAAGTCCCCAGCAACTTCTCAGCTAGCTGAGAAGAGGAAAATAACTCCAACTTCTATTGATCATACTTATTCACTACACCCTGCATATAATCAACACCAAAGGTGGTCCCATCCACATCCCAATTATGAGAATCTACAACACAACTTTGATGCAAGCCATAACTAAAAAGCCCCTTAACCTCACCAACGTAAAAATGACAAATAGCCCACAAACAAGTATTATATCTATGTGTACTCTTCTTGGTAGGTCTGGAAAGCAATGCCTCAAACTTGTCAGCAATAGTAGGTGAACACACTGTCGGAGCTAATGGAGTGTACATCTCACTTGACCATTGGCCTAGGGGGCTCGAATGACATCTGCTTAGTGGTGTATCCCTATGGCTCTACTTCATGGTGCACCTCTCGGGCACTTCTTCTGCTTCCCAATGTGAATTCTAGCAAAGTCGACCTTGTTCTCTGCCATTAAGAAGAAGGAAAATATAATTAAACAAATGACTAATGAAAATACCAACAAGTAAAAATATGCACACATGTATGAGCTAGGAATCGAAATCAAAATAATCTAAGTACCTATAGGAAACAAATAAGTGACATCAAAGGAAGAATTAAGCAATCTTGCCTCCTCAAAACTTCTATGAAGGTCACGATGAGTCTGACTTGGGTGGATTAAAGAAAGAAAACCACTCCACTTGCTTGGGGCATCCTATCTTTTTCCTAAATAAAAAAAAATCTATTTTCCAAGAACCCTCAATGAAGGTAACCCATATAAAAATTTACTGTTTGACTTAGGAAAAGAATGAAAGAATGGTTCGTTTGGCATCCGACATAACTCGAATAAAGTATAGAATTATCTAAGGACACCAGCAAGCCCAACTTAGTTAAATGCCACCCAAACCTAGCAAAAGACACGAAAAAATTTGGGCATGAATAAACTCAAACACATTTCATAACTCCTCACTATGTCCAACCAAAAGGGATTTAGGAGTAGTAAAAGCCCACAAGTAAAATAACTATTGAAGATGGTGACATACCCTATAGGAGGTGATACCATATTGTCCCTAGACGAAGGAAGGACAAACTTGAGCTCGTCGAATACACATATCTTATGCATTAAAATATCTAACTCGTTTGATTCAAGTGAACACTTAACATCCACCACTCTAGCGAAGCTACTATCTACATTAGGAGTACCTTTAGGTGCCTCATCAGAAAGACCTTCTTCTACAGACTTAAGATTAGATAAAGAAGACAACTTATTAACCATTCCCATACTATTGAACTTCTAAGATTCTTCAAATTTTTCGAAGTCCTGCTTCAACAACACACTCAACCAAGAGTCAACACACTCAGAGTATGTTGCGATACTATGGGAGGGAGGAGACCGCATGAGGTGGCGGTTGATCACCGATAGCTTGCACCTTGGGGATACCCACCCTCCGACGCTATAAGTGCTTGAGGGCGAACCCCCACAAGTGTTGCATGAGCAACTTAGATGATCGCCCCTGAGGGCTCGACCTCAGGCTCCACACAAGCGCTTAGGACAGTCGCCCAATAGGTGCTCGGGATAGATGCCCCACAGGTGCTTAAGGCTATCAACCTGTGAACTTCACTGATAAGTGCTGCATGAGTGCTGCTAGGTTCGCAACATCAGCACCATTGATGATCGATCGACTATGACAAATAGTGGCAGCAATGACCCATCCTTTGCTTTCTCGTATTTGACTACTTGAATGCTCATTCATTAGGTCTAACTCAGAATGGGACCTACTTTTAGACATGTTTTGACCCTGTGAACCCTAAAATTTTTATTGACTTAGAAAAGTTGGAAAAGAGTTTGTGAACTAGAAAGCCTAAATGAGCACAAGTAAAGAAATGATGAAGTAAGAAGGAAGTTTCATTGATGACTCATCTCAACACTCATCTTAAAACTTTCCTTCCTCTTTCTCTCTCCTCAACTTAAGCTAGAATTTTTCTCCTTTTTACTAACTCTTTAGATGCTAACAAAACTACCTTTATGAGTATCTTTCAGAAATCTAGAAGACTTCGGGACCTAGTAGCCTCAACTTAGGTAAAAGTTGAGGAGTCGCGAACAAATGACTTAAGAACAATCATTTAATAAACTTTATTTTAACAAATTAAAGTAAAGAGAATATTAAAAATTGGGCTTATAAATATATTTTCCATATAAAGTCAAAATCTCCCTATCAAAAATATGGGGGTTGAAGATACTGATAAAATTGACTATAAGGGCAATTCGATAAATTAACTAAAAGAGACTCAATAGACTTAAACAAATTAATCAAGTAAAAGTGCCAAAGAGCCTAAAGACAAATTAAGCCCACAAAGAAGGCAGGAAAGTCCTAATGAGACCAAGCCTATCAAAACAAAAATCTATAAATATTAACTCCTAGAAATAACTTAGGTACAAGAAATCATTTGCAAAATAACTGCAAACTCAGAGAACTTCTGAAAAAAAAAAAAAAAATCTCTTTGCACACATCCTAGAGGAAAACAAATCAACACACTATTGTCTACCAGAAAAGGCCTCACTCCATTTTTGTGCATCGTCAAACTAATACATAATATAAAATAAGTTGTATAACATTACATATGAAATAATATTTGATACCAAGTTATGCTCATACTTAGCAAACAAACTAGGTAAGGGATGAAGTTACTATATTATGGTATGTGTTGATGGCCTAATTACTTTCATTTTACTTCTTTCCGTGGGAAAAAGGATCAAAAATTGCTCTAACATAGGTGAGAACTATTTTCAATTAGTATATTTTCTTGTAGTTTCACTAGTTTTCCAATCCACCATTTCACCCTTTAGCCTTTAGGATGACATGACAAAAACTTCTAGGAGGCGAATCCATTTTTATCAAAAACATCCATTTTGCTTTCACAAATTTTCTTGAAACAAATTATTTACAAATTTTCCTTTCACAAATAGGAAAAATCTCTAATCAAACTCTTTGCTTCGCATATTTCTACGAATTGCCTATACTCTTTTATTATAAGAGAAAGAATGGCGAGTTCTTCCAATATAATCAACTAGACATAAGTATTGTACTTGGCACATTCATTTGTATAGAGTATTGCTCATGGACCTTTCTATATATGTTAGATAATATTACACACTTTGATAAGAAAATATGTTATATGCATGCATGCATGCTTGTATCACAAAAGACTTCAACTGGGGTCAAAAATTTTCACCGCATTTGCATCGTTGAAAAAATCAGAAGATGTAATGTTTTACTCGCAAAATATAAAGCCAAAAAAGCATTCTTTTTAAAGACTTGAATTGGGGTAAAACTATTTATACCGTAGCTGTGGTGGTCAAAAAAATATAAAGCCAGAATTTTTGCTGGTTCCCAACTGCACCCGATACGACTCAGACTTCACAAGCATAGAAGCAAACCACCAAACCGCCCATTTGTCCATGAATTGAAAAGACTTGTTTAGTTTAACTATATGGCATATGTACATTATGTGACGTGCTTGTGCCTTGGCCTTGGAAAGTAAAACCCTCATAAACTCATGATAATTGAGTCAAAATTTACTACACATAATTGCTCTGAATTAGCCACTCCACTTTAGCTATAAGTTCAATATTTTCTGTTATACATATAAATGTATGACGTGTGTAAAAATGGGTAATTGTGAAATGGAGAGAAATCGAAATCGAAATTGAAGTTTTATTTTCGGTATCATAATTACTCATTTGTATACATATCTTATATGGTTGAGTGTAATATAAGCTGTTGCATCTTATATTCCTAACAATATTAACTTGTATTAATTTTAGCAAACTATATATGTCCACAAAATTCTCCTTCTAATTACTTAACATTAGCTGATCACTACTAGCTAGGTGCGACCACCAATTTGGATCAAAGACACTAAACATTCTTGGATCTTTGCACACTTTGAGCTATTTATTATTGTTTTAGATTAGTTGATTTGCTAATGTCAGTTGTGGTGAAATTTAGGGTTGATGATGTACAAAATGAATGAATAAAGTCATGTGAAGCATCTCCTAAGGAGGTCAAGGACAACATATTTTTTTATTAATTCATCTTTAAATTATTCAATTTCAGGTGGTTGTTCTAAAAACAATTTTCTCTAATTTTCTTAACCAAAACAAATAATACTATGTCATGAGTGACATTACGTATGTCTGTGAATCAGTTGGTGTGGAATAAATTTTAATTACATTCTTGAAAACCATGTAGACATTTAAGTTGATGTAATAATTAAATTATAGAAAACATTCTATAAGTCACAAATTTTCTTCCCCTATTATAAGCATTGTTTTAACTTACTAGATATCATTTATACTTTGTTTGTTATTACATTTATATTTTCAGATAGATTTGTTGTAAAGCTTGTAACTGTGTATTGTATTGTATTGTATTATGTTTTAGATCCCCAATTTTGGTCAATTGCTTGCGGGAACTTTTACTCAAGAAGGTAAATAAATTATTTAGAAAAGATAAAGTTGGTTATTATTTAAGGAATTTTTTTTTTGGTTATATATATACATATATATATATATATATATATTTGTTCATAACATGTTTGCTTGTACATCTAGTTTTCTAAGATATTGATGGCCAATTTATATTATTAATGTATATATCTAAGTTAAATTTAGTACTATTGTTGATAAATAATGGTTAAGCATTTGCAAAATTTAATTTGTTAGTGAATTGCACTTTCATTTTTCCTCTTTTTTTTTCATTCCTTCTCTCTCTCTATTTGAACACATACATTATTGAACTTGTATATTTGTTCATAATATGTTCATTTGTAAGCCTCAATATATAAATGCGAAGTTCACAAACCGAATTTTATTGAATCTTTAATATATTTGTGCGTATAAATAACAAAAAATAAAACAATTATGTAATTATAAAGCCTTTTAATATCCTTTCATGCAGTTGGAACTTCCCTCTAAACTTTATTTCTTAAACTAAATCTTCCTTCCTCATAGCTATACTTTTATTTTTTTCTTTTAACTTAATTTACTTCCTTCTTTTGGTGCCAATTGCTATAATATTCTCATGCATGACACTTTTATTTTTTCTTTTAACTTAATTTACTTCCTTCGTTTGGTGCCAATTGTTATAAAATTGTCATGCATGACACTTTTATTTTTCTTTTAACTTCATTTACTTCTTCTTTTGGTGCCAATTGCTATAATATTATCATGCATGTCTAATGGATAAAGGAGTTCTTTTCTAGAGAGTAAACCTAAAATTAGTTTTGTTAGTTCTAATAATCACTACCTTGTCACTTATTTATATATACATACTTTTGTCAAATTGATTGTATACAAGTTTATGAAAAAGAATTAACAATTTTAGGATAATAAAGAACCGTACATCTATCGAGCATATATTTTGGAGAATAATTCACATGCTTCATGCATGATACTAGTTTTCTTAGTTAATATGATGATCAACGCTACTCAGAATTAATCTATATTTTTATGTCATATCTTTATATCAATAAAATCTAACAACAAGATTGAAAAATATGAGCTAAAATGCGATTAAGCACGTTATAGAAGAAAAAAAATAATGATATTGATATTCTTTGATTAATTTATGTGATAGAACTTTAAAACTGAAAATTTTTTCGCATTCCCTCTGCCTCTAGTATTATAATTATTGTTTAATCACATATTTTTCTCATTATTAATATGCATATAAAAAAATGTTATTGTTTTATATGTATATGATATGGGATGGACCAAGTCTTAGGCCCAAACCAGCAAGGCCCAGTATGGGTTGGCCCAAAGGCTCGAGCCCAAACCAGCAATGCCCAGTTTGGGACCTAGGGCCCGTAGGACTCATTGACTTCACTCAACCAGATCTGCCTAGGCCTAGTCGGCGCCCAAAGGCCCACGGAATTCCTCGACCCCAGTCGATCATATTGAGGTCGAGTCGGAGATCAAGAACAGTATAGTACCCTGCCACCGCATTAAATGCACTGACGGGCACCACGCCTCCGCATTAATGGCGCATGCCATCCCCCCTCACTGGCTGACACAGCAGGCGCCGCTACAGTGTACTACCTTGTCCTTGAAACCTGGAAGGACAATTAACTGGAAATGTTCAAATAGGGAAAATGACCAATTACCCCTGGCACAAGGCTAAGAGCCCCTGGATGCACCGAGGGGCTTAGGAGACATTTCCTAAAAGAGATGAGGATATAAATACCCTCAACCTAACCTCCTAAAGGTACGCCTTCATACACACCCAAAAATCGATACTCCTCTGATCGATTCTTGAGGTCGAATTCTACTGACTTGACCGTCGAAGGGCCTAAGCTAAGGGCCTCTTGGCTAGCCTAACGTTTATTGTGATTGCAGGATTCTTCCTTAACCAAGCAAGAATATAAACTCCTCAGGACAAGTTCTACCCATCTCCGAACCCGAATTCTTGTCCAACGGATCGAACCCTCATCATTTGGTGCCGTCTGTCGGAAAGCTGAATCCTCTATCGAAAATGGTAAACACTAGGCGAGCCCCATCTTGGAGAGAAGATAATCAGAGGTCCGGCTCCCCTCCCCTTCGACAGAACCCAGAACCAAATTCACAAGGACCCAGCGCTCCGCCTGAGCCTGTGGTCACACTCACAATGCCACAGTTAATGCAGCTCATCAGTGAGCAAATCTCTGCACAGATTTCAGCCCAACTCTCCGCTGCATTAAATAGACACGCTATGTAGCCGTAGCTGGAGCCGGCGATCAGCGCCACACCACAGCCTGCGGCCCTGGAATGGGCGCAGCCGGAAGAGCTGTCCTAGCGACAGGAGTCACTAAGGCACCAGTCCAGAAGAGAACTGAGCTCGGGATGTTTTCCTAGGGAAGCAGCCCGCCCCCCACTGAGAGAGGAGGTGGCAGACTCCGTGGACCATGACATTCGGCCCCTTCAAGCCCCGCAGCGCGATAGGGCCAAACGTTTCAGACTCAGGCCCAGCAGGCATGCATCCCAAGCAGATCAGCAAGAGTGGGATGAGGTATCCTACCAGGTGCAACAGTTGAACAAGCGCCTAGAGGAGATCTCAAGAAGGAACGCAGAGAGAGCTGTTCAGCCAGACGGGCCACAAAGGTTCAGGAGGGAGCGAGATTTGCCATTCATACAGGAGATCATTGACGAGCACATCGCCGTCGATGCAAAGATCCCAACAGGACTCCCGAGGTACGATGGCTCCACAGACCCGAACGAGCACCTACTGCAGTTTGAACACATGATGCAGTTGCATGGGCAAAACGAGTACATCTATGCAACAATGCTGGTGACCACGTTTCAAGGAATGACTTTGGAATGGTTTGTGAAGCTAGAACCAGCGTCCATTTTCTCCTACGACCAGTTGTGTGACAAGTTTTTGCACCAGTTTGTGAGCAGGAAGAAAGCAAAACTCCCCCACACCCTCCTGCATACAGTGAGGCAGGCTAAAGGAGAATCCCTTTTGGATTTTTTCACCAGATTCAACACAGAAGTGCTGAAAATCGATAGCCCGAGGATTGAGTTCTTGATTGATGTACTTTTCTTGGGCTTGAGGCACAAAGAGTGCGCCAACGCCCTGGTGCGCGCACAACCCAGAATAAAGGAGGAGCTCATCGACCTCGCAGAGAGGTACATGACCCAGGAGGAGATGAATAGGATGAAATATGGCAGCATGGAAGTTGACAAGAAAAAAGGCAAGGAGAAAGATGACAGACAAAACAAGGAAGGACACCGTTCCCCGATCAAGCGCTTCCACGAATACACCCCATTGAACCTGCTGAGGAGAGAGGTACTATTCGCCATTCAACACCATAATCTACTCAAGAAGCCCCAAAAGATCATGGAAACCGAGGCCATGAAAAAGTCAAAGAAATACTGCTATTTCCATAAGCAGAAAGGGCATGATACCGACGAGTGCATTAACTTGAAGGACGAAATCAAGAGGCTGATCAGGCAAGGCCACTTGAAAAAGTTCGTCGAAGAGTAGGGTCGAAGAGAGGAGGGTGTGACCGACCAGACTCCCCGAAGAGAAAGGTCGGACAGCCCGAAGAGAGAAGCCAAGGGAAAGCGACCCACCCAGGGACCCAACTCGCCCATCAGAGGAATCATGGACATGATCGCAGGGGGACCCACGGGAGGAGATTCTCGAAACGCGAGAAAACAAACGCAGAGGCAACTCGACTCGACCAGACCGGCCAAAGTCGAGATAATTTTTCAGATATCAACCAGTACTGAACCAATTTCTTTCACCGATGCAGACCTGGAACACATGGAAAACAGAGGAGCGGACCGTAAGATAGATTGCCCAATGGTGGTCGCCTTGGAAATAGCTAATTTTGAGGTCATGAAGGTCCTAGTTGATAACAGAAGTTCAATGAACATCATATTCCTGTCGGCTTTGAATAGAATGAAATTAGGACAGTTGAAGTTTGATCCGGTCAGAACACCCTTGATCGGATTTGGTGGGTCTGAGATCATCCCAGTAGGATCCATCAATCTCTCCACCACGTTCGGGCAGGGTCAACGCAGCCGAACACTGATGATCAGTTACTTGGTGGTCGATGCCCCCTTTGCATACAATGGTATCATAGGTCGACCAGCCTCAATGATTTCAGAGCCATTGTGTCCACCTATCATATGAAGATAAAGTTTCCAACCCCAGCCGGAGTAGGTGAGCTTTTATGTAACATTAAGGACACTTGGCGCTGTTACACCATTTATGTCGATTCAATCGACCAGAAGAAACGACCTGAACTGAAGCCCTTGGAGGACGCCCCAGTAGCGAAACCCGAGAGGGGATCCTCGTCGAAGAAGAGAAAGTTGGAGGACACTAGGGTCGAACCCGTTGGGGAGTTCAAAAAGATCGAGCTCGAACCTGGGAACCCAGAGAAAACCACTAGGATTGGGATCGAGATGGGAGATCGACTAGAATTCCTTATGGTCGATTTTCTCTGGCGAAACGTCGATGTTTTTGCATGGAAGGCTGCGGATCTTCAAGGCATTGATCCTAACATCATCGTCCACCACCTCAACGTGGATCCAGCCTATAAGCTAGTGCGGCAGAAGAAAAGAACCTTCAATGCTGAGCGAACCCAGATTATCGAGGAGGAGGTCAGCAAGCTTTTGCAAGCAGGCTACATTGTAGAAATCCAATATCCCTCTTGGCTTTGTAATGTTGTACTTGTCCCCAAGAATGAGAGAAAGTGGAGGATGTGTAATGATTTTACGAATTTGAATAAAGCTTGCCCTAAGGATCCTTACCCCTTGCCTCATATTGATTTACTTATTGATTCTACTGCTGGTTGCGAACTACTTAGCATGATGGATGCATTTCAAGGCTATTATCAGATATTCATGGCACCCGAGGACAGGGACAAAACAACGTTTGTCATCCCCAATGGAGTATATTGCTTCCTAGTTATGCCATTCGGACTTAAAAATGCAGGGGCAACTTACCAGAGACTGGTTAATTTCATGTTCAAGAATGAAATTGGGAAGTCAATGAGGTCTATGTGGATGATATGATTGTAAAGACTGAAAAAGCCAAAGACCACTTGATCGACCTCAGCCACACCTTTTCTATTTTGAGGGCTTTCGGTATGAAGCTCAATCCTAGCAAATGTACCTTCGGGGTTCGAGGAGGTAAATTCCTTGGTTACATGGTCAGTCAGAGAGGCATTGAAGCCAACCCCTAGAAGATTCAGGCAGTTTTGGACATCGCTCCACCTCGCACGGTTCATGACGTCCAGCGCCTGGTCGGCAGGGTTATAGCTTTGGGCAGATTCATAGCTCGACTAGCAGACAAAAGCCTACCCTTCTTCAAAATCCTGAGAAACGCGAAGAAATTCGGATTCAAGTGGGATCAACAGTGTAATCAAGCCCTGCTCGACCTCAAGCAATACCTCTCTTCACCACCTATGCTCTCCAAGCCCGAGTTGGGAGAAGTATTACAGATATACTTGGCAGTCTCTTCGGCCTCCATCAGTTCAGTGTTGACGACGATGAGAGCAGAAAACCCTCGTCCAGTATACTATTGCAGTAAGGCTCTCCAAGGGCCCGAGCATAATTATTTAGAGATCGAGAAGTTCGCTCTGGCCCTAGTCACGTCGGCCAGGAAACTGCGGCCTTGTTTTCAATCCCACACAATTTTGGTGTTGACGAATCAACCACTAAAGTAGGTGTTGTCGAAGCCAGATACTTCAGGACAGCTCACCAAATGGGCCATTGAGCTCGGGGAATTCGACATCTAATTTCAACCACGGACTGCCATTAAAGCGCAGGTGTTGGCCGACTTCATCGTCGAAAGGCTCGACCCGCCGACGCAGGACGTTGAGAGCACACCCTGGTGGACCTTGCACGTCGATGGGTCCGCAACCTCATTCGGAGGAGGAATAGGGATATCCCTCCGATCTCCATTGGCAAGGACTATGATTTCGCGGTGAAACTCAACTTCCCGGTCATTAATAACGAAGCAGAATATGAAGCTCTTATTGCAGGAATGTGCATGGCTAGAGACCGTGGGGTCCAGCAACTAGCGGCATTCACGGACTCTCAGCTCGTTGCAGAACAGGTCGAAGGCAACTTTGAGGCGAAGGAGCATAAAATGGCACAGTATTTGGCGGAAGTGCACCAATTAAGGCAAATGTTCAGAAATTTTTCACCGAGACAGGTCCCCTAATCAGAAAATGAGCGAGCAGACGTGCTCTCCAAACTTGCCAGCTCGATGAAAGGCACTAGAGAAAGAACAATAACATTCCTCATCGCCGACCAGCCCTGTGTCCCTGCCCCCGGCCAGGGCCTGGTCGGGTGCCTCGGGGAAATAACCCTTTCTTGGCAGCACCCAACCAAACTTTATCTAAGTCAGGGTACCTTACCCGATGAGGATAAGGAGGCCCGTAGACTCAAGAGTTTAGCACCCAAATATGCGCTGGACGAGCACGGACAACTGTATAAGAGGTCGATAGCAGGACCGCCACTCAGATGTTTGGATCTCGACCAGGCAAACGAAGTATTGTAGGAAGTACATGCCGGCATTTGTGGCAACCACTCTGGCAGTCGATCCCTGGTACATAAGGTCATTCGCTATGGATATTTTTGGCCGACTTTGTTGAGAGATTCTGTTGACTTTGCTAAAAAATGCTAATCCTGTCAAATCATTCGAATATTCAGTACCAGCCAGCCGCACTGATGACCAATGTTAACATCACTTGGCCATTCGACCAGTGGGGGATCGACATAGTAGGATCGCTCCCAAAAACTTTCGGCCAGCGAAAGTTCATCATAGTGGCCGTCGAATACTTTACAAAATGGGTGGAAGCTGAGGCAGTCCCGAAGATCACCGACGCCACCATTAAAAGTTTCATTTGGAAGAATATTGTATGCCGATTTGGTTTGCCTAAAGTCCTAATCTTAGATAACGGCACCCAATTTCAGAGCAAAAACACGAGGAGGTGGTGCGAGACCTTGGGCATTGCCCAACACTTCACGTCGGTGGGAAATCCGCAGGCCAATGGGCAGACTGAGGTAACTAACAGAACTGTCCTCGACCACATCAAGAGTCGAATAGCGGGGACAGGGACTAGCTGGGCAGATGACCTCCCTGGTGTCCTTTGGGCCTACAGAACGATACCTCGAACAGCCACAGAACACAGCCCGTACAACCTAGTCTACGGATCTGAGGCAGTGATCTCGTCAAAATTAATCCAGCACACAGCGAGGGTGATCCACTACAACCCGATAACAAGTACATCGGAGAGGACGCTAGATCTAATCACAGTTGACGAGCAACGCTATGCAGCTTACAACACAATGTAGCGATATCGTTCAAAGATGGCGAATCGCTATAACAGGTCAGTACGACTGCGGAGCTTCAAGGTGGGCGACCTCGTTCTCAAGAAAGTGGAAGTATCCAAGCCTGTCGGGAAACTCGACCCAAAATGGGAGGGACCGTACTCAGTGATCAAGGTGTCTAAAAATAATGCCTACCGATTAGCTGATGCATCAGGCCGCGAGCTACCTTGACCTTGGAATGCAGTAAACTTGAAAAAGTTTTTTATATAATTGGTCACTGATGACCTTTGTATCGCCCAAAGAAATGAAATTGCAACATGTTCAAACCATGTAAAACAAGGCCAATCTTTCCCGAAATAAGTCGACCCCGTAGTCGACAAAAGGCTTCATGCCGCCAAGCGAGGCCATCTCGCCGAGACCAATAGTCGATCTCGTAGTCGACCAATTAGGCTTCACGCCGCCAAGTCGAGGCCATCGTGCCGAGACCAATAGTCAACCCCGTAGTCGACCAATTAGGCTTCATGCCGCCAAGTTGAGGCCATTGCGCCGAGACCACACAGTCGACTCCGTAGTCGACGAGAGTCTCTATGCCAGGAAGTCGAGGCCTTCGCGCCGAGACCGCATACTCGACCCCGCAGTCAAAACCAAGCAGCTGACCTCGTAGTTGGCAAAACAGTGATGGTGAACCCAGCCTACAATCGTGAAAGTTATTCCAAACTTGAACATTAACTATTATGCTACAAGATTTATTACAACTTGCTCTACAAGAGCTGAAAATCAAGTCGGGAAAGCATAACCTCCATTCGACGTGAGACACGAATGAAAATTACTTACCATATTCGTGGGTGTCTATTTAGAAATTCTGACAAGCAGAACAACAATTTAATGTTTCGCAAATCTCATGCGTTTCATCAATCCAAACAAAATTGCAATCAGGGCAGTTCATAGCAAAAGCAAGGACAGTTATGATTAAAGTTGTAGTTGAGAAAAGGCCGAATCATCATCTAATATTCCAAACAAAAAGCCTCATCGAGGCAACAATTCAATAATTCAATAAAAAATGTCAAAAGCCTCTTCGAGGCGTATACAAAACGAGCAGGAGAACCAGGCCTAGCTGGAGCTACCGGTCTCTTCAACAGCAGGGGTGGGAGCAAGACCAGGAGCACGAGCTACTGCACTAGATGGTTGGGGCTCAAGTGGCGCCATCGACACAGGTACAGCGGCAGTCACGGGTCGAGAAGGGCTAGCTGCATCTTGTAAGAATAGCCGTTCGGAGACCAGGAAGAAGGATGCCACATTAGCTCTTCCCTCTGATACATTGTAGGCGAGGTCGCTGGCAAACTCAAACTCCCGGGCCACTGCCTTCAGTTTTCTGTCAATCTCAGCCCGCATTTTCTCTTCGAGCGTCAGTTCAACCTCCGGCGTGGCCTCGACGACGAGCTCCGCCGCATCGACCTCCTCATCAAATAAGGACACAGCTGCTCATTGAGAGCGTGGCTCATTCTGGAGCGGTCCTCAGCCTGAAGTGCATAGCCCAAAAATTGCATTTGCTGGATCGCTTTTTGAAAAGCATTCTGGGCATCATCCAGAGCGAGAACGACACTCGCATCCTGGAAAGCTGGGCTCACCACAAATTGCTGCACAGCTTCCCAGCGCACTTCCGACAACACCCGGGCAAATTCAGCCCTGGCCTTGGCCAAACGTTCATTCCGACCAGCAACTCAACCAGACTCATAAGCAACTTGCACGTCCAGCTGCAACTTCTTCGGCTTCTCGTCCATTTTGGTCCTCTCTGTAACAACAAGGAGGACCTGCTCATCTTTCTCCTTGAGATCCTGGGCTTGCTGGTTGACTTGCTTCTCCAGCTTGTTGATCTGCATCTGAGAAGACTCCAACTGAGCCTTCAAAGTTTCGGAATCCCCGCCACCCTCCAATTGCTCTTGATCAGCAAGGGCTAGCTCTGCTTGGCGGTAGAAATGATAGCCCATCTGCCCGACCTGACACATAAGGGTCATTACTTCCTAATCGAGGAAAAGGTAAACAAGCAGGAATAAAATATGAAGCCTTACCATGTTGGCGTGGTAGGCAAACTCACAAAGAGCTGCAGCCTGGCTCATCCCCATAAATCTCTTCTAGTCCGCCAGAAACTGACCCGCCATCAGCACCTTCAAAGGATCCATCCCAGTGGGCCCCGCCGTATGTATGCTGGAAGAATTATGCACAATGGGGCTTGGCTCGGGCCCAAACCGTGGAGACGGGAACTTCGCCAAGGTGAATAGCACATCGTCCCCTCGATCTCCGAAGAGATTGTTCTCGGTTGGTGGCCTCGACCCTGCTGCCTTCCCTTTGCCTTTTCCGGCAGCCGCTTTCTTGGGCGGAAGACCGCCCTGCTGGACTATCGCTCTTTTGCCCCGACCTGCGGGGCTTTCGCTTGCGGCTGCTGTAGCCCGACCGGCAAAGGGGTCAGCGAAGGTGCAGTAATTCGACGAGGCTCCTTGGAGCTAGTCGGCTCTTCACGAGTAGCGGCGCCTTGCCGTCGCTGCTGGTTTCTTTCTGCTCGCGCCAACGCCTCAGCTCTCGATCTGTTCATGATTTCGTCGCGGTCTGCCAAACATCAAAATTAACAGAGATCAGAACAAAGAACCATGCACACCATCAAAGATAAACAAGTACCAAAACACACTTTATCTACCTATTTCATAATCCGCAGTAAAATCTATTGGGGCCGGTGACAGCCCAGCCAACACTAAGTGCCTCTTCTCGATGAAGACAGAGGCCTCCATGGGGCCGAACTCGACCAAGTCCCGTACAAACGTGTTCGACCAGGTCGGGGTGCGATTACCCGGCATCTCGATATGCCCCCTCAACCAACCCCGAGGAATATTAAAACCCCCCTCCACTCGAACAAAGAGGTAGCGTTTTTTCCACTCCTGACCATACGAAGAAGATGGGGCTACCAGAAATTTTCGACGAGGTCGCGCAGTGAGGTAATAGAACCCCGACTTGCGGGACATGGGAAGATGAAATAAATTGGAAAAATTTTCGAAGCTAGCGGGTTGGTTGAACAGACGCATCAAAACTATAAAACTACAAAGGGTGGAAAAACAGTTGGGCAGAAGTTGTGTTATACACACTTGAAGACCCCTAAGTAGACCTATTAGGTTATCACTTAGAGGAAACCTAAGCCCACATCTAAACGCATCCTCGAACACAGTTATGCAACCTGCAGGAGCGCGATGCATTCGACCAGGTGGACCAGGAGCTAAAAGCTGGTATTCGGTAGGAATATGGTATAGCTCTTTGAGGCGCCTCAAGTCCCCAGGGTTCATGGTCAATATTATTTCACTATAGTGATGGGGGGTAAACAGTCGACCTCGCGATGCGGGTATCTGGTTGGTCCCAGCTTCTCCCCCCCAGCCCCCCGCGGTGGCTGCTCGAGCCGTTGGAGCTCGAGTTGCTAGAACTGGAAGACGACGCAGAGCAGTTCCTATGCCTTTCAGACTGGGTGGCCTCACTATCCCCCCCTGACTACCCTCAGAGCTATATAACCCCAGCATGATTCCCAAAGAAAAGCAGATGACAAGAAGTAAAAGCAGCGGAACACTTACTGAATGCAAAAGTTAGACGCAGGAAGTCTTGGCAGCGAAGAGTTTTCTACAAGCACTCGCCTAGATTCTAAAGCGGTAAAAGTAAAAATGGCTAGAATTACAGTGGATATTTATAGGAAGACGGGCGCGGCAAACCAAACGTCTGCAATAATGCCTGTAACCGCCCACGTGCGCCATGATGTAACCGCTCAATAAATGCGCCAAACCTTGGTTGATTTTCAAAAACCCTGGTCAACTATCATTAATGCCGGTTTCGCTACTTCCCAACGCTTCTCGTCGATTCCTCGTTCAGCCTTGCGAAGTGGGGGGACTCATGATATGGGATGGCCCAAGTCTTAGGCCCAAACCAGCAAGGCCCAGTATGGGTTGGCCTAAAGGCTCGAGCCCAAACCGGCAATGCCCAGTTTGGGGCCTAGGGCCCGTATGACTCATCGACTTCACTCGACCAGATCTACCCAGGCCCAGTCTGGCGCCCAAAGGCCCACGGAATCCCTCGACCCCAGTCGACCATATTGAGGTCGAGTCGGAGATTAAGAACAGTATAGTACCCTGCCACCGCATTAAATGCACTGACGAGCACCACGCCTCCGCATTAATAGCGCATGCCATCCCCCCTCACCGTCTGACACAGCAGGCGCCGCTACAGTGTACTACCTTGTCCTTGAAACTTGGAAGGACAATTAATTGGAAAGGTTCAAATAGGAAAAATAACCAATTACCCCTAGCACAAGGCTAAGAGCCCCTGGATGCACCGAGGGGCTTATGAGACATTTCCCAAAAGGGAGGAGGATATAAATACCCTCAACCCAACCTCCTAAAAGTATGCCCTCATACACACCCAAAAACCGATACTCCTCTGACCGATTCTTGAGGTCGAATTCTACTGACTTGACCGTCGGAGGCCTAAGCCGAGGACCTCTTGGCTAGCCTAACGTTTATTGTGATTGCAGGATTCTTCCCTAACCAAGCAAGAATATAAACTCCTCAGGACAAGTTCTACCCATCTCCGAACTCGAATTCTTATCCAACAGATCGAACCCTCATCAGTATAATTGAAATATCGAATGAGAACAACAATTCATTATTTCTAAATATTTGGTGTGAGTGTAGCATAAGTGGAATATATATATATATATATATATCCAGTGAAAACTAAAATAGTTTTATAATTTTAGAAGTAGTGCTGGTTTATGTACTTTAATTTTTGTATCCTACAGTGCAGTACATATGTTTCATGCTGAATGCTGATTTATCAATATATATTATTTTTATGCTGTTTATTTTTTTTTGATGTGCATACAGATGTTCCAATCCTTCATTAGTTATGACTTATGATCAAGAAACTAACTAATTAAGGGCAGTTATGTCATTCAAATACCAGAAAGGAGAGACATAGAATCCATAACTTTCCATAAATAAAATTGATCAAAACATAATATTTTGTTTTAAATCATTTTGGCTTCTTGATCACTAGTTGAAATTATATATATATATATATATATACACACACGATCAATTGAATAATTGAAGTGAAGCCGAGTCCCCTTCAACACAGTCTTCAGTCTCTCTCCATATCTTCCTCTTCTCTAGGGTTCATATGCCTGTCTCAAATTCTAATCATTTGCTCTCTTCTGTGGATTGAGAAATGCATTCAGTTATTTGTTCTTTGATGAATGCTCATTCAGGGTTTTGGCTTGAAAACGGCTTTTGGCAGTTGGGATGATGTCCGTGATCAGCACCACCAACGTCGGCGGTATTGAGTCGCCATTAGACCAGGGAAACATTGCTGTTGGAGAAGAGCCTGCCATTGCTTCAACCAGCACCGGTGGTTCTGATGGACGGTTGGCATTCAGTAGTCTGGCGCCATCAGAAGAAGCTGCTTTGGTTTCTCTTGCAGACGGTGGTGGATCAGATAAACCAACAGTTTCTGATAATGTGAATGGCCCTAGGGTTTTAGTGCTGGACAATGTGGGAAATAGATTTGGTGGTGCCAGCGGAGGAGAAAATCAGCCTAATTTTTACGTTGGCAATAATAAAAGGCCTGGTTCGCGGAATGGGAAGTCGGACCATGAAAAAAATTTGAGCAGAGAGGAGTATATTGTTAAGCAGTTTTGTTCTATTGTATCTAAATTTAATGCCGAGTTTTGGCACATAAGAATGAATGAAGCTGTTGAAAATGTGTATGAAATAGGAGATATGGTGTGGGGAAAAGTAAAATCGCACCCATGCTGGCCCGGTTACATATATAATGAGGCGTTTGCTTCTCCATCTGTTCGGAGGAGCAAGCACGAGGGACAAGTGTTGGTAGCGTTTTTTGGGGACAGCAGCTATGGGTGGTTTGACCCATTGGAGTTGATTCCATTTGAGAAGAACTTTGCAGAGAAGTCCAGGCAAACTATGTCGCGGGTCTTCTTAAAGGCGGTGGAGGAAGCTGTAGATGAGTTATCAAGAAGGAGTAGTTTGGGTTTGGCCTGCTGCTGTAGAAATAAGTTTAATTTCTCGCCGTCAAATGTCGAGGGACATTTTGTTGTGGATTTGGGGGACAATGAGCCAGCAGTTTATGGTTGGGGTCAGATAAGAAAAGCAAGAGACAGTTTTCGGCCGAGGGAGATGCTTTCTTTCATACAGGAACTGGCCTTGGAGCCCATGAATGACCGGCAATGGACCATAGATTTTATCAAGAATAAGGCAACAGTGCTGACATGCAGAAAGGCTATGTTTGAGGAGTTTGACGAGACATATCCGCAGGCGTTTGGAATTGTACCAATGCGTCCACCTCTCCCCACTACGCCAGTTGCAGTTGATCCATCTAAAGGTAGTGTTTCGTATGCAATTTTTCATAATATGTTTGAGAAGGTGCTCATGTGAATTTCTGCAGTGCTATGCAGTGCAACACCCTTTCATTTTTTTATCTCTTACTATGATTTTTCCTGCTACAAGATGCCCTATATATCTGAAATAATTTTGCTCTAGGAACATCTGAAGAGCAAGAAATATGACTGAGATATGCCTATATGAGGTCTTATTTTGATACTAGAGAAAAAGTTTGGTTTTAGCTATGCTTAATTGGAGAGCAACTCGTTGAAAAAGGAAAAGGATTCATGTTGCATCAAAAACAGGGAGGCAAGCTAAAAGCCACATTAAGAAGCTTGTTGTAGTTAGCTTCATATATTTGAGGACAATGTGATGCCTAGAAGAGGTGGATAGCTGCAACAAGTGCTACAGGGGTAATGCTGATGTAGAGGTGGGAATGGAATTTTAGCAACATAATCTTCATTAGTTTTATCTTCAAGAAGGAGTTTTAAATATAGAGATTGCATTGGTATTTGAACGATTGTATATTCTTTGACTCTTTGATGTACATGCCCAAAATATGTGAATAGACAACTGAGGATAATATCTTGTGCCACGTTAATGCTTTTGTCTCTCCACTGCCTTCCAGGAAGGTGCATAAGTCAATTTGTTGTCTTCATTTTATTTGCTGATTTCTTATTGCAGTGAGGTTACTATGTCAAATGACATGAGCTGTAATATTCTTTGATAAAACTATTTGGTGTCATAGTTTTACCTTATAATTTTCAACGTCCCTATTCTTTATATGTAAGAGATGCTCTATTTATAAGGTGTTAGGAAGCTAACGAACCTTACTTTATGTTTCTCGTCCCTTATGCTTTAGGGCTCTTTAAGTAGATCTAGGTATTTAGAAGTAATGTTATGACAAGATATAGAAAAATAGAATTATTCTTCTCTGCTTAAAAGTTCTCTTTCATATTAGAAATGAATTAATTCAAGTAGATAGATGCTCCATCCATTTCAAATTCCTTTGCTCGAAATTTGATCACAAATGAATTTCTATGCTGGCAAATTTTAGGGTGTGAGCGTTTCCTCCATTAAGGTTAACAAGTTACATAATATTCACTAACTCGACTTATTGCTCAAGTTATGATATAGTTTGCTATTTATATGTAATTGTCTTCAAGGAGAATAAAAAAATTCACCAAATTAGATTGGCATATTTTTACATTTTTGGGCAAGTAGATCTTAGGATTAACTTTCCTCTGCTAAAGAGGATAAAAGCTTTTCCATCTAGAAAAAGAGCCTTCAAAATGTATTGGAGGATTTCTGTTGGAGACTTCACAAACTTGGTTGTTGCATATAAGGGTGTTTACTAGGATCATAATTTGTCAGTTTGGCCTTATGCATATACCCTTGGGTTTTAAGATCTGTTGTTTCAGTACGATAACTAATGGCGCCAATGCCTACATCTACTGTGAGACAACCTTTATGGGGTTTATAATTTTCCCAGGATGGAGATTTATGCTTTCCATGGTTCTTGGATCGCTGTGAAGATCAAGTAACTCCAATCCAAGTACTTAAGTTTCATGCTGGTTTGTAAAGAATTATCTTGAGAGAGCTGGTGCCGCTTTCAGATTTTATTGAATTGAAGTTGTTAATAAACCTTGGATTTGTAAGAATCAAATGCTGTAATCAACTTAAGCTAGGTTCTGTTGACCTTTCTTGCTTTTGGAAGCTTTTCTGCGTATTATCTTTGGAAGCTTTGCTGCATATTATCATGCATGCTGAGATTCCTTTATACAGAAAATTTGTGCCATTTTCGTAAATGAAGGATTGCTTCCTTTTGCCTATTTTGAATCACAAGCCAGGGTAGAACATATCTGTTTGTCTGCTGTATCAACTATCAACATTTAGTAGGATGTTATGCTGGCCATTAGGTAACATGCAATGCCATCTGAGTAGTAATTGGGCATAAGAAAGTGGATGCAATACCAACTAATGCTTTATGTTAGCTTCTCTCTTTCTTTTAATGCATCATGATGATGTACACAAGCAAGTCTGGAAGAATTCCACCTTGCTAGCAGAAGCTGTAGTTAAATCTCATACCTTCTTCATTGTGGACTAGGTACTTAATTTTGAACTTGATAAAGTCAACAACTGTGCCACAAGTAGGACATTCTTTTTTGACATTTTTTGGAACACATGAAGTTGAACCATGACCTGAAAAAATGTGCCTTCGTTAAAAGATGTGAATTTGAACTATGATGTGGGACGTAAACCTTCAATGGAAGATGTGAAGTTGTCTCATTTGGCGAGACGATTATGTTAATAGAATTGTGCTCTAAATAGGCATCAAAATATCTTCTTCCATTTGTTCAAGAGTTTGTGCAGATATCAATGGGCCTGCAATAGACGTAAGCTATAAATGGTGTACATTTTCTTCCAACTATTAGTTCCTTGTATGGTGAAATGATTCCAAGTAGAGTATAGCAACACCGTGTCCATGTTGGGTTTGAACTTTTTATAGAGTTGAAAAATTGTGTTTGAACTTGGTTCGATTGTTAAATAAGTTGAGCTTGAACTAACTTTAATGGTGCCTAAGTACAGGCAATATCCACCTAATGAATTATTTCCTTGATGATGCAGCTCACTGTAGTCAAGTTTAATCAAACTGTCGATATAATATATCATGGAAATGAAATGCACATTTCTGTAATATATATGCTGCGCATTTGTCCTCTCTATGTTGGTAGCATTTTGTCCTCACTATGTTGGTTTGGATTTGCATTTGGAAAGGGTCAACTGCCAAAGTGTTTGCTATTTTATCTTTTTTCTTGTATTAATAGAAGAAATAGGCCAAAATTTGTGTGGGCACTGGGTCCAATGTACTTTCTATTAGTCTTGTGCTTTTAGTTGGTCTCCATAAATGTTGCAATGGGAGGAATATTTGTTCGAAAGCTTTGTATCTCCTGACAAAGGTTGAACTAATTACCTGCAATTTTTTATCTTCCCACACAAAAAGTTGACCATTTCCTGTTATTTTCAGCTTATCTTACTCTTTTACATAAATCTGAGAACAATGCAAGTTCCTTACGAAATCAACTAGCTCTACTTTTGGAATGATTAGTGTTAGTTTTTGTCGGAGGGGTAAATGTTGAAATCCTAGCTCTTGCACATGTTTCAGTTCCTCCCATTAATTTACAGCTGCTTTTGAGTTCGCTTGTCATTTAATTCATGCCATCCTAAATTTTTTTTCTTGAATATTTGGTGCCTTTGGTATGCTAGCCCCATGGAAAATGTTGGAAAGCTGCTACGCTAATGTCGGTAAATCAACAATTCACATGTCTTAGCAACATTTTGTCAAATCTATTTTGATAGTTTTATCATCTATACGTGACTGGTCTGTTGTTTGTCCCCTTGTAGAGGAATGGGACAATAGTCTACATTCTATCATAGAACTGTTAGCTTTGTCTTTGAGTCGCTCGCTCACTCTTGCTTGGTATTCTTACTGTTACATTTTACTTGGTTTTGTTAATTACTGTTTAATCGAAATAGCTTTGCACCAACATTGAGGTTGTTGCATCTTTTTGTAAGCCAATTTATTTGTCATTTTGGTTCAATTTCAGAATTTCTTGACATTGAGCTTCATGTAATTTATTTTAAGATTCTTTTGTTAGTCATATTTAAAATTATCCTTAAAACGTTTTGCACCTTTAGTCTGCTTGCCTTATTGGTGTTTAAATGAAATTTCTCACCATGTGAATTTTACCAGTATTTATTTTTTCCAAAACCATGAGCATTTTTCTTCCCGTTTTGTTGCTTCCTTACATTTCTCTTGCTTCTTTTCTTTTTCCCTTTCCTTACATTTCTCTTGTTGGTTTACGTCGAGTTGCAGCCCCTTTGAGTGGCCGGCTGGTGATTGCTGAAGTTCTTGGTAAGGGGAAAATCTCTGTCAAACCTACAAGAACAAAGGATCAAGTGGATAAGGACAAATATCTATTCAAACGGCAAGATGGATCAATTCAAATTAAAAGCAAGAAAGCATGTTCACGCCTAGCAGGTCCCTCCCCTCATCTGCTTTTGGTAGATGGCTCAGGGTTTTCTGAGAGAGTAACGCCCTCTAGCACAAGTGGCCATGCCCACAAGGCTTCCGAGTCTGGTATTACTGATGGTCAGCATCAGCCTATGAGTCATCAGTTAAGCATCTCCTGTGATATCAAACCTTCTGAAGGTTCCAGGAAACTTATTGAAGGTGGAAAAAAGAAAGCCAAGGTACAAAAGCGGGCTGCTGGGGAATTAACTGCTGAGCCTGGAATCCTGATTGAGAAGAAAAAGAAGAGAAAGAAAGTAATAAGCATTGAAACTGCAGGGAAACTTAGGCAGTTCCCTATTGAAGTCAGTACCAGCACAGGGGCAGTGGAGAATGTTTCAAGAATGCAGCTCGATGTTCCACCTATCAATAATGACGGGCCAGATGATAATCATATGAAGGATGCTGTAGTGCGGTCTCAGCAAGTAGTTGACTTTGGAAAACTAGAGCTAAAAATGCTGGTCACAGATCTGCGTGCTCTTGCTCTCAATACTTTTCATGGAGAGCAGAGGAGTTGCCCAGCTGTCATCCAACAGGTTTTCCTAAAATACCGCTCCCTTGTGTATAAGAAGAGCTCCCTTGTGTATCAGAAGAGCCTGATGTTATCACCACCAGTCGAGAATGTGGCAAGTGAAGTTAACGCCAGTAGATCCCCTGCTGCTACTGTTTCAGTCAGTCCTGTGGGCAAAACCAATGATAAGATTAAGAAACCTTCAGTTAGGCTTGATGGTCCATCCAAAGGTGGGAAGAAACGCAGTCCATTCGATCATCTGGAAGGCGCCAAGAAAAAGAAGCAGCTTGGCTTGGAAGAAATCAAGAAAATGAAGGTTGACCACTCGAAAAAGAAGATAGTAGACTCGGTGCAGAAAAAGATTGTCCAGACGTCTACTGAATCTCAGTGGGAGGATGTCAAAGAAACGGCTGCTAAACATGTGCCTCCAGCACCACCAAAAACCATAAAACTAGCATCTAACAAAAGGATGGAGCCAGCAGTAAAAGCAGCCAGTCCGACAATGCTAATGATGAAGTTTCCAGCAGGTGCAGCACTTCCATCCAGTGCAGAGCTGAGAGCAAAATTTGCTCGTTTTGGGCCTCTGGATCATTCAGCTACTAGAGTGTTCTGGAAATCATACACATGCCGCCTTGTCTACCGATATAAGGTTGACGCAGAAGCTGCTTTGAAGTTTGCTGTTGGAAGTAGCAACCTGTTTGGAAGCACTAGTGTGAGATGCTACCTGAGGGAACAAGTAGTTGAGGCAGTGGAATCAGAAGCAGTGAAGCTGCAGAAGGAAGATGTGTCTCAGTTGAGAGAGCCTGCAGCTGAGCAAACGAAGGCCCCAAAAAATGGTGCTCCCACACTTGAGCGTCAGCAGCAGCGCCCACAGTCGGTGCAGCAGCTCAAGTCATGCCTCAAGAAGCCTTCTGCAGATGATGGTGGAAGAGGAGGCGCCACGGTGAAGTTTGTATTGGTAGGGGATGAAAGCATAAAGGGTGATCCTAGAACTGGAGCTAGACCTCCACAGATAAATGAGAAGCTTAATAATAATGACATATCGGAAGAAATGCTTAGTCTGCTAAGTTGTTGCAGCAATGTGGTTAACAATTTGAGGAATGTGTTAGGATACATGCCTTACCATCCTCTCTAGACGGAGTTTTGCTGTCCTTTTATTTGTAGGAACTGTTTTCATGTGAATCATTTGTACGACATTTGATTTTATCCCTGGTTATTTTGTCTTTGTGGACGTAAATTTGTCAGTTGTCTTTTCCTGTTTTTTGCGGGACGCAAACTGTTGTTCTGTTTTTCTAGTTGACAATGCATAGAAAATGTTCGTAGAATTCCTTTTTAATAATAGAAACCAAACAACTTAGGAGCTCATGCCATGATAGGAGAAATACTTTCTCAAAAAATTATCTTGAGGTGTGTGAAAATGAAAATATGCTTTCTAATTTGTGTTGTAATATCTGAACAATTTAGTTGATGGACGGATTTGGCATTATGAGTGTAGACCTTCATTTCGTCGACTACTTTAATTAGCAGGTCTTTAGAATTTCTCACTTTTCGATAGAATTCAAAACCTGCTTGTTTTCAATTAACTCCTGCGTTTTCCATCTACTCTATTTACAGAAAACAGCATCAAGCTGGCAAAAAAATGAAAAAATAAAAACAAAATAAAGCTCCACATTAATAAGAACTAGGTTAGTTACATTGTTCTCCGGAGAATTTTTCAAACTGGCAGCAACATACGGAATTCAATACCCTAAAATGACTCATTCTGCCTAACTTCCAAAACAGCAGCAATTCAGACACAAATTAGGGGGACAACTTCAACCGAATTAAAATGACCGCAATTCATTCTAAATTTCCTACAACAATCACTGAGACCTAGTGCAAAAGACCCAAAAAAGCTGTAAATACCTAACATCTCCATGAGATAGCTGGAGAAATTCTTCTAACAAAAATAGACATAAGATGAAATCATGCATGAACCTCTAAGCCGTGATATGTGTTCCCTCCATTGGTGCTGTTACTTGAACCAGCATCCCTTTGACCTTCTGATTTCCTGAAGTGCACGGCAAAACGAAGTTGGCCGTTCTGTCGATAACCCCACAGTTCAACCCAGTAGCCTTTCTGGGCATTGTTTCCAAGAACCATTTTCTTCCAGTCTGAGTTAAGAACTAGCATCTTCAAGCTCGCCCACATTCTCAAGTGCAACTTATAGAATTTTCTCAACGAATCAACTCCAAAAAATTCTATCCCTTTATCTCTATCAGCCACAGCTTTCCTCTCGTCTTCAGTCAAGAAATCCATCAGCTTCTCACTTTTAGTGAGGAACAACCGGTTTTGATGCGGGTCGACATCAGATTGTTGGAGCCTTTTTCTGTACAAGAAAACGGGTCTTGTCCCATTACTCGACGCGATTTCTTGCAGGAGTATTAAAGGGAAATCCTCCAGGGAAGGAATTGGTTCGGATATCTCATGATCATCAACACCATTAGTCTTAATGCTGCAGTACCTTCTCCTCACTGATTTTCCTCTCTTGTCATCACTAACAACATTCTTTCGTTTTCTGGTCTGCAGGGATTTTCCTCTCTTTTCATCAGTAATAACCACATCCATTTGATCATCAGTTGCAGAATTCTGGATGACCTTATCATCATACTCTTGAAAGACCCTCTTTCGTGGGACAAATGCTCCCTTTTCGGCGACGACTTCTGAAATGATTGTTGGAGGAAAAGATCTCAGTGGCATGGGATTATAGACTGGTGATGGATGAGATACAAAACTTGATGTATTCATTTTCTTGGCTGCCTTCTCCGCCGCCAATGCCCTTTCTTCCGGCAAGCTTTCTTTTCTTGAAACAACGGGGCTTCCCCTTCCAGTAGACAACCCCAATGATGTATCTTCATCGTCTTCATCATCATCATCAGTAGCAGCAGCAGAGTTGGGCCTATCTTGAAGTAATAAAAACTCAAGTTGGCCGCCATTTGATGAGAGACGGCCGACCACCTCTCCTATGATGGTGGTCGGATTATACGATTCCAACGGCATGAGATTATAGACGACATGTTGATCAACATGAGTTGTTCTTGGAACAACAATGTCCACTCCAAACAGCTTCATTACGTCAGTTTTCTTGGTCTCCACTACGAATTTTGATTTTTGTGTGCTTGTGATTTCGGAGTGTATGTATAATGTATGTGAATTCTAAGAAAATAGGAAGTGAAGATTTATGTAAGCTTCGAGCAAATGCGGCGATATACATACATATATAAATAGGAATTGTTTCCTTTTCCTGCTTCTACGCAAATCATAATTGGCCAACTACAACTGATCAATATTTCCTAAATTGAAACAACTTACCTACAAAATAATTTTACTATTTAATCTTCTTTTATTTACTTTCCTTTTTCAAGATATATTGATGCATTAATGAAAATCTTTGTTACTCTCTAGTCTAACTTACTTTCTTGATCGCTAAGAAATTGTTATATTTCATGGATATGTATTATTTTTTTATTTATACTTAATACATTTCCACTCCCACCCCTTGTATACTCTACACAAAATAAATTGTATTTTTTTTTTTTTTTTTTTTTAATTTTATAACGGAGAATGGGATTTACACTTGAAGAGTGAGAGAGAAGTATAGGTAAATCAATTGGTGCATTAAATGGAAAGATTTGATTTAAAATTTATTACTCAAAGCCATTAATATTTGTTGCTATTTTTAGTAAATAATATATATATAAAAGAGAAAGAACCATGATTGCAAAATAGGAAACTTCAACTCTCCCTCCATCAGCCATTCAGCCTAGCCGTTAACCTGATGATTCTACACACACGCGCGCGCACGCGCACACTGTAAAACTCTCACGTGTGCCATTAGAAGCATATTTCTTGAGTTTCCATAAAAAATTAGTATGCTCTGTAAAGTTTATTTCTTGTTGTATTGGGGTTCCACCCCCCCCCCCCCCCGCCCCGCCCCCCTTTATTCCTTGAATTTCTATTGATAAAAGCAGAATTTTACCCATTTCTATCAATTGGTTTTGGATTTATGAGTTACGGTGATTGAATGTATAATTTTGATAATTTTTTCTATTGCATTCCACATTGAGATCTTAGCATTTGTCCTAAATCATTAATGCTGTTAGAATAAATGGATCCTAATATTATAATTTTGTGCGCATCCTTTAATTTCATGACATGGACCTAATTTTTTTCCCCTTTGCATTCCACACTGAAATCTTAACCAATAAAAATTATTAGTAGTTAGAATAAATGGGTCTTGATATTATTGCTGAGGATGAGGGGCTGTCAATGGATGAGGGATTGCCAATGAATCCGATTTTAAATAAATCAGTGTTATTTAAATTTAAATTCAATCTAGATTCTATATCTAATTCCAATTCAATTAATTATTATTTTTTATTTTTTTTGGATTGAATATAACATATAACTTTCACAAAATAACTCGTGTTTTTCACAACTTTAATTATGTACTGCCCAAAATTTAAGTATTTAAACCATTGTTATTAATTCATAAATAAAGCATTATATATTATTATATTTGAAATTCTTTTTTTTTCTTTCTTTCTTTAGTACCTTTCTTATTTTTAGGTTAATATTTGTAAAGCTAAGAATCCAATGCCAAATGCCAATGGCAAAATATGGCATTAAGCAATCATGGTATAATGTTATACATATACATATGATTGTTAATAATAAAAAGAATTATTAAAATTCTGACTTAGATTTTTAATAGATCAAGATACTTAATTTATATCTGATCCACCTATTAAATTTCAAAACCTCTCTCATTTTTTTAATTAGATCTTCCAAAATTTTGGAATCAAAACATCCAACACATCATCTCCTCAATGATACAAAGCATAGCAACCGGCGGAACATGCTATTATATATCAGACTGAGAAGAGTACTTATTATCATGCTTGGTCAGAACATACTCATCAGGTGCATTTATTAAATATTTATTAAATATTAATATTTAGCTGTAATACTGCTGATTAAGAAAGTTTAACTAAAACTAAGTTTTATAATAAAATATTTATATATTTTATGCTTATAAAAAGAAATTTATGAGGGATTGATATATAGGTTTTTGTACAAGAAGTTGATATTGAAAAAGTATCTATTATTAAATGATCATTTATAAAATATATATTATATGATAATTTTGGAAATGATAGAATGACTACATAAATAAAAGTAAATAAATTTTATTTATCAGAATTAGTATAAAGAAGTATTTAGTTTCTAAAAGATTTCATGTTACAAAGTATGTGCTAAATTAATAATCAAATAATAACTCTATATAAGACATCATGATTTTCCACATTATTACGAGACCATATTAAAATACTTATATTTTAAAAAGTTGATTTGCTTATTATAATATCAAAGTATGCATATATAGCTAATCTAAAATTAAAATGTATTGACTAAAATGTACCACTTAATCTTTTTTCTTATTTTTTATCATTTATTATTATTATTTTTTTAAATTTACCATCTTAGAAATGTATGTATAATTTATAAACTTGAAGTTAATAATTCTTGACATTCTATAATTTATTCAAATACAAATTATCATCAAATTTAATATTCTCAAATGAAAATCTATTTTATATTATTTAATAGTGATTTTCTCTTAAAACAAAATAAAAAGATAGTATTTGTTTTTTGAATCACATAAAATATTGTAAAATAAATACTTCAATATTATTATTTTTTTAATAACTCTCGTCGGGGCAAATGCTAATTATTTCAATATATATGACATGCGACTAGCTAGCTAGAAGCAATTTATTGATTATTCTTGATTGAAAATTAATTATTTTATCTAAAACAAAATAAAGAGGAAAGAATCAATTAGTAAAGTTTAATAATTAATTTTTCTTTCCGTTTTATTTCATATCAACTAAAGAGAATTGGAAGTTTTTACCAAATAAAGGGAATTGGAATTAAGTTTACTTACTTTCCACCTGGTCGTACCAGACAATTTAAAGATAAAATCTTATATTATATCCTCTCCGTTTCATTTATCATTTCCTCGTTAAGCCAAAGTTATGTTCAAGATACAAGAATATATATATATATACACACATATATATATATACAGGGTCTTAATTAAATCAATTGATATATATATATATGTAATCTTTTCTCTGCATGCGTCCTTTGGTTATCACGAAAAATTTCATGGCATGAACTTCAATTTTTCTTATTGCATTCCACACTGAAATCTTAGCCTTCACAAATTATTAGTAGTTAGATTAAATGGGTCTCTCATCGATCGACCAAACTTAAATTAATATTATTTAAATTTGAATTTGATCTATATTTTATAGAATCTATGTCTATAATACCATAAGTAATTCCAATTCGATTAATTATCATTTTGGGGGGGGGGGGGGGGGGATAGCATTTAATATATAACTTTCACAAACTAATTTGTGTTTTTTACAACTTTTATTATATACGGTCTAAAAGTTAAATATTTGAATCATTGTATATTAGATCATAAGTAAATCATTATATATTATGATACTAGCATATCTCTCATGGCCCATGCTATGTACGGATTAAACTAGCTAATTAGAACTGAAAGTACAATATATATATATATTATCCTACTTTCACGTAAAAATAAATTTAATTCACGACATATTTTTTTTAATATGATAAATGGTACAAAATTGAAAAGCTCTCCACAAAATCACAACATATGAATATCAAATAGAATAAAAAGTTATGTTCAATATAAAATCATCATTTCTATAAAGGCATAATGTAAACGTATAAAAATGTTTATTTTTTTTATTAAAAAAAAACTCAATAAATTTAAAGCAACTGAGAAATATAATATTTGAAAAGATTAAAAATGATGATTAATATTAGAAGATAAAAAACTTAGAAAATCAACTCAAATAAAAAGTGAAAATTGTATTAAAGTATTTTAAAAAGATAGATATTAAACAAAATAAAAATTAACTTACATTATAATTTATTTATTTTTACAAATTGTTCTTACTTGGATTATCCAAATTTAGAAAAAAGAAAAAGAAAAAAGGCAAAACCTCAACTTATAGTATGACTAACTTTGATTTGTCAAAACATTGATTATTGAGGTTGCATTCACGGGATAGGATTTAGGGTCCTTTCTGTAAAATTAATGAAATAGTGGACTTCTACTTATAGAACCGTCTAGGTCAATGCTTGAGTTAAAAATGGCTATTTAGATGCCTTTTCACTATGAAAGTTGATTTTTATACTAGTTAAGTCCTTGATATGGGTTTGAGCCTACTTAGATTATAGATCTAATCTTGAAAGGATCTAATTAGGTGGGAGCCATTTTTCATTTAATTAATTTGGCCTCTAATTGAGTTTTTATTTTTATGCTTGTAGGGTCTTAATTTGGCATAATATCTAGCCCCCTACTTTGAATTGAAAATTTACCTTTTCAAATTGAAAGTATTATTTAAGTGTTATATTTAATTTTTCTTACCATAATAATTATTTTTGTTATTATATTGTTTTAAATTGCCTTTTAATTTAATTTTAATTATTTCAATGGTCAATTAATTAATTAATTAATGATAAATTAACAATTTTATTTATTTGTTACTTCAAGAGGTAGCGTTTTACTGGTGCTTTGTATTCTGTGGAGCCTTGGTAATAGTATATCACTCAAAACTTGGTGACTTTCTTTCATTGTTGCTATGTAAGTTTGAAAGATTAGTCTTTTATCTTTTTTGAGAAAGAAAGGGAAAAGTGTAAAATTAGTCTCATAATTTGATCCTACTAGCAAAAAAGGACTTTAAATATTCGGGTCTTACAATAGGTACACTAACTATTGAAATTTGGCAATTTAAAGATAAATTGGGCCCGAATCACATTTTCTGTTAGCCCGAATCTACGTGGCAATGATATGGCACCTCATGGTGCCTTGTCATCAATCTCTTAGCACACCTGCCTATGTGTTTGTTGACGTGGTATATATTCTTGCCATTTCAACAAAATAAAAAATCAAATAAAAAAAATACATTTTAAAAGATATTTATATATTATACATATACATACATATGTATATTAAATACATACAAAACATATATAAAAATATAACATATGTAACACCCCTAAAATTTGGTATTTTGAAAATTAAGGATTTAGAAATCAAGGTGTTGGTTGATCGGATTTTAGGGCTCGAAAAAAAAAATAAAAGGACTTAATTGCAAGGAAATTGAAAGTTTTGGGGTCAAATTGCAAATAGGCAAGATTTGATTGGATCATATTTTCATTATTTTGGGGGTTCGCATGGAAAATTTTTAGGTCAAAGGGGTCAATGTTAGGCACTCAAACAATTGTGGAGCTTAACTAAAGAATCAGCAGACTTCGAAGGGTTCAATTGCAGGCTGGAGGAGAGTTTTAGGGTTAAAAATATAATTTTTGAAAGTTAGCCTTTAAATAGGAAAATAAGCCCCTGATTTCTTCATTTTCTCTCATGCACCATAGTGACTTCCTCTCATTGGTGATCCTTCTCCAGCAATCCAAACCCTGTCATAGTTGGTATCATTTTCTTCCTTTACGCACGGTGATCACGTTGGTACCACTTTGACCCAAAACCTTCTAGCTAGGCGGCCGAAAATTGAGCTCAAAAACTCATCCACGACAGAGGTGTTGGACTTGATTTCACAGGCAATGGAAGCTGAGATCTGGGTGGTGGGTTTAGAAGCCCTCAGCGGAAGGAAGAAGTTGGTGGCCTTGGATTGAAGATTGGTGCGCCGGAGCGGATGGAATTTGGAGAAAACTAACGCAGTGGTGAGTTGAGACCTAACAACTTTGGGGCTTCAATTGGACTTCAATTCGGCGGCAAATGGTGAAATTGTTTGGGCCGTTTGCTTAGTTGAGCTGAAAGGCTTCGATTGGTGGTGATGTTGGCCTATTCTGGCAGCAGCGGCGGTTTCTAGATAGTTTTTTCGTCTCATCATGGTGGTTTTAGTGGTGGCCTTGGTTTGTGATTTTGAGGCCCGGTTGAGCAAATCTTGCGTAATGACTGAAGTTGGAATTAAATATATTATACCATTATTCCTTACCGAATTTTGTATTATGTTAAGAAATGAAGAGTTGATGTAGGATTTGGATATATATGTGACATGCATGAATGGATTATTACATAGTAGTGGACTCAGATTCGAATTAAAATATGATAACTTTTGGGTAATTGAGCAATTGAAGAATTTGAAACCCTAACTTGTGGATTTTATGAATTTGAGACCTAAGTAACAATAATTGGGTAAAACAAGATAATTGGGCCATTATTTTAATTTGAGATAATGATATGAGGTTAATTATATAAATAAGGACTTGATTATGCCTTTTTATTAGTATCGATATAAACCCGTAAATATTCTCGTATTAATAGCTTAATTACCTGTATCCTAATGATAGTAATAATTGAACCTTAAATGACCATATAAGCGAATAGCTACCGATTTTAGGTTGTTAATAATAAGATTGTAAATTATTGGAGGTTATAAAGGTTAATTAAGGATTTTGATTGTGGATTTATTCCTTTGGTTAGGTGACGAAGAAGTGGATCCCGTCGACCAGTAGAGTGCTGATTGTGGATTGCATTTCTGATACCATGGAGATGAGGGTCTAACCTCCTGGGCATTTATTTTTGTATGCCCTGCGAGGGTCTACCACTTTGGTTCTTGTTTTGTATACCTTATTTGATATTCGGTTCTTAACCCTGTAAGGGTCTGTCAATCTGGCATTGCTTATATCTATCTATTTTTGTGCAATAACCCCTGTGAGGGTTCAATATAATTGTGTACTGTACTTGTTCTTATTATTGAAAGCATACTTGTTCATCAATTCGCCTGTTATCCGTTAATTGACACATGTACCCATGTGAGGGGTTTCTTGTTATACTCTGCTATAAGTTCGTTCTTATTCGTTCTGGTGCCCAGAACTATCGCTTGTTAATTGTTACTGTCTCATTATCTTATTATCCTGTTATCTATTACTGTTTTGTTATGTTGCTCCTAGTTGTTAAGCTCGGGATGTACTATTAGTTGTTCCCAGTTGTTGACCTCAGGACGTGCCAATATGTTTGACTGACTGACCGATTGATTGACTGATTGATTGATTGTTTGACTGACCGACTGGTTGATTGTTTGACTAATTGATTGACTAACTAACTAACTGACTAGTACAAGGAGAATCTGATATGCCTGTCATGTTCTGATTCGTTGGATGGCATATAATATTCGGGTTTATTTTATTTTGATCGTACCCCGATTGTTTGTATTATGGTCGTGGATCAATAAGGACAGTGTAGCTTCTTGGTTTAAGTCGGGCTGTGGTCTGAGCCGAACGAGCCATCTGCAATTCTTCCCAAACTGTGATCGATTGAGACGGACCATTCCTTTCGAGCAGAATCAGTTGAGACGATACTGGGCCTTTTGAGCCGACAGTCACAACCCCGAGCTAATAGCTACTTAAAGTTCTGAATTTGATAATGCTTGTTTACCGGACTTGTTATTGCCTGTTTTCTTGGTACGTTTATATACTGTATGTTATTTGATGATCTGTTGAGTTGATTCTTCCTCGACAGATTCCTACTATTTATTATTATGAATATCCCTCACTAAGTAACTTACCCCTTTGTATTTCTTTGATTTTCTTAGACAGGACTAAGTGATGAATTAGAACTCCAGGCTTGGATTGGCGAACACATTTTGTAACAGGAAGCGATTGTATATGCTTCTAGGTTCTTTTGGGATATTTTGTATTCCCTAGAGATGATGTGATATGTTAGGTTGAACTAAATATCTGCGGTATGTAAATGGTATGTTGAATATTATGGGACCACTGATGATTGGTAGTCAATACCAGTATTGTATGTTATGGGATCATCTAAGGCTTTTAGTTGATGTTTTGTGAAGATTTTCTTAAGTTTAAATCCACTACTATTTCTGATAAGTTTGAAAGGTTTTGCTATGGGCCAATTGATTGTATTGTAGGTTCAATTTAAAATTGAACTGAGTAGCACCTCAGCTAAGGGCTATCTCGAATGGGGGCATTACACATGTGGTATCAGAGCCTAGGTTTGTCGATGACTTAGGCATTTGGTAACCGTGGGATTTGTGACTGACTCTTTATTAAGGTCAGTTTGAGTATGAATTTTAAGCATTTTTGCATATTAGGAAGCTCCTATGTGATTCAAGGATTTAGGATGAATTTGCACACTGCAGGATGTCTATGGGATCTTGTTGTATATTGTAGAATGATTAGACTTATGTGTCTATGAGTCTTATTTGATTTTATCTAATTATTCTCCTTCTTTTATTCTTAGAAGCTTGGAAGAGTTGAAAGTTGATGGCCTCTCAAGGTTGGTTAAGGTGGAAACTAAGGATGTGATACTAAGCATAGAAATCAAAGGAAGAGATGAATTGAGGAAATAGCCATATTATATATGTGCTTAGGCTATGATTTTGCGGACATTTAGAGAAATTTCGATATACGAGAATAACTCATACGTCTTGGGAATGTATGAATTATTATGAAGGTTAGTATATAAATGTGAACTTGTGGTGCCAATAGCCATTTGTGGCCGTAGTGGTTTTGTGGGCTCTTGGAAAAACCCTTAAGTATTGAGATGACATGTGATTGAGGCAACAAGGAACAAGAATGTTATAAGTTCCAATGCAACTTGAAGTTCAGACACCGTGAATTGGGATTACCAAGATGACGGTTGGGGACAGAGTATATCCAATAAAGTTGAGGAAATGGAAATGGTAGCTGAATACCTGGAGGTATTCATAAAAGACATGAGATCAATACTTCTCACCCCACGTAGAAGTATTATTTAACTTTCTGCCGGGACCAGAATTTTCTCAAAGATGTAGTTAGACAGGGGTACTACTAGCCGAAGACTAAAAAACACCATGTAAAGCACTTATGCATGGTTCTCGGAACCTTGAGAGAGCATCAGTTGTATGCTAAATTTAGTAAGTGCAGATTTTGAATAAAGAAGTAGGTTTTCTTGGGTATATCATATCCCAAGATGGGGTAGAGACTGATTCCCCTAAGATAGAAGCGGTAGTCAACTGGAGAAAATTGAAAAATGTGATAGAAGTTCGTAATTTTTTGTATCTTATCAGCTATTGATGAAGACTATGAAGAACTTTTCTAGTTAGTTGACACATTGACTAAATTAACTCAGAACGGTCAACCATTTGACCAGAATGAGAATCTGAATAGGAGATAGCGTTGATGGATGGAAATTCTAGAAGATTACAATTTCTCCATCACCTATTACCTGAAAAGGCAAAGGTAGTAGCCAATGCCTTAAGCCGAAACGCTGGGATGGCTCACTTACAAGAAGCAGAAACATCATGCCTATATACATGGATAATGAAACAGAAAGAAAGATTGGAAGTTTTTGGAAAGTCTGAGTTCAATACCGAACCAAGGGATTATTCTGTTCTATAAGAAATCTGTGTGCCGGAAGAAGTAGATGAGAGATTGTTAGATATGGCACATAAGTCAAGATATACGATGCATCCGAGAGACATGAAGATATGTCAGGACTTGAAGAAGCAATAGATCGACTGACCGCATCTATGTCAGTCGGAACAGTACTCAGATGAGAATTTGCGGACCAGATTCTTTTAAGGGTGGTCTGTAACACCCATAAAATTCGGTATTTTGAAAAATAAGAATTTAGAAATCAAGGTATTGTTTTCATTTACCGGGTTATCTCCAGTTCATGATCAAATTTTAGGGCTCGAAAAATAAATAAAAAAGACTTAATTGCAAGGAAATTGAAAGTTTTGGGGTCAAATTGCAAATAGGCAAGACTTGATTGCATCATATTTTCATTATTTTGGGGGTTCGCATGAAATATTTTTGGGTCAAAGGGGTCAATGTTAGGCACTCAAACAATTATGGGGCTCAACTAAAGAATCAGCAGACTTCGAAGGACTCAATTGCAGGCTGGAGGAAAGTTTTAGGGGTGAAAATATAATTTTTGAAAGTTAGCCTTTAAATAGCAAAACCAACCCCTAACTTCTTCATGCTCTCTCGTGCACCACCGCGACTTTCTCTCACTGGTGATCCTTCTCCGGCAACCCAAACCCTGTCATATTTGGTATCATTTTCTTCCTCTACTCACGGTGATCACGTTGGTACCACTTTCACCCAAAACCCTCAAACCAGGCGGCCAAAATTGAGCTCGAAAACTCGACCACGATGGAGGTGTTGGACTTGATTTCACTAGCGATGGAAGCTAAGATATGGGTGGTGGGTTTGGAAGCCCTCAGTTTAAGGAAGAAATTGGTGGCCTTGGATTGATGATTGGTGCACCGGAGCGGACGGAATTTGGAGAAAATCGAAGCGGCAGCGAGTTGAGACCCAACAAATTTGGAGCTTTAATTGGATTTCAATTCGGCGGCAAATGGTGAAATTGTTTGGGGTATTTGCTTAGTTGAGCTGAAAAGCTTCGATTGGTGGTGGAGTTGGCTTATTCCGGCGACGGTGGTAGTTCCGAGATAGTATTTTTATCTCGTCATGGTGGTTCTAGTAGTGGCCTTGGTTTGTGATTTTAAGGCCCAATTGAGCAAATATTGGGTAATGATTGAAGTTGGAATTAAATATATTGTATTGTTATTCCTTATCGAATATTGTATTATGTTGAGAAATGAAGCGTTGATGTAGGATTTGAATGTATATATGTGACATGCATGAATAGATTATTACATAGTAGCGGACCCGGATTCAAATTAAAATATGATGATTTTTGGGTAATTGAGTAATTGAAGAATTTGAAGCCCTAACTTGTGGATTTTATGAATTTGAGATCTAAGTAACAATAATTAGGTTAAATAAGATAATTGAGCCATTATTTTCATTTGGGATGATGATATGAGGTTAATTATATAAATAAGGACTTGATTGTGCCTTTTTGTTAGTATCGATATAAACCTCGTAAGTATTCTCGTTGATATGGGGAGGCCCAATAGGCCCATCCCAAAGGTTATCGACCTAAGAGTACATCACTAAGCCTGTTTCCTCCTTGAGGCCCATCTGGAAGGTCAACCTGTCACGTCGATTCCACCCAAAGTAGGTTGACCATATCGACGATCCTTGTTGGCGGCAGCGCCTACTTATCTACTGCCACATCTGGAATCAGCTCAACGGTCGATCTCTCACGTCGACCAGGTTGGTCGACTGACTGCAGAACCTTTACCCTACCGTATTTAGTACCCTAACAGGTGGCAGGCCACCGCATTAATGGCACATGCCACTCCAGTACCACTAGTATAGCCGCGCCAGAGAAGGGTTATGCTGCTGGCGTACCACTTTGTCCCTAAAAGTTGGAGATGAGGCCACTTGGAAAAGTACTAACATGTGAGATGACCTAAAGCTCCCCATGCAAGGGCCAAAACCTTTCATGCGTAGTAAGGGCATCATAGACATATTGATCACCCAGAGAAGGCTATAAATACACCATGGCCAGCTTCTCACAAGGTGTGCCATTACTCTTTCTTGAGCCCTCCCTCTACTGCACGAGTCTCCTATTTGATCAGAACACTAACTTGAGCATCGAAGTACCTTTTTCGAAGGCTCTCTCGGCAAGCCTGACGTTTGCTTGTGGTTGCAGTACTCACTCCCTAACCCTCAACCGTAGCGAGGTTGATCAAATTCTGATCGAGTAGATCAGATTCCTTCCCAATTAACTAAAAAATATTTCAAACCCTCATCATTTGGTGCCGTTTGTAGGAAACTTGAGCTTGCAACTGATACAAAAAAAAAATGGTGAACACCAGGCGAGCTACCTCAGAAGGAGAGGAAAATCGGAGGTCCCCAACACCTCTTTCTTAACCCTGTGAAGAAACACATGCTACGGAGCAGGGCGCGGCTGGACCCAACGCTCAACCCGATCAGGTGGTTACTTTGACCATGCTGCAGTTGATTAGTGAATAGATATCAGCCCAAAGTTCAGCATAACTCTCTGCCACCCTAAACCATCACACGTTTCAACCTGGACTGGTAGCTAGTGCTACTCCGCAGCCTGCTTAGCCAGAGAAAAGGCCTGACAAGGAAGAATGGGGTCGCGAGGAGGTCAGGCAACCCCCTCACCGACGTGACGACAACCCAGGGTGCTACCCATGAGAAGAGCCTCGACCTAACATCTGTGAGGAGGTAGTAGACTTCATTGATTACGGTGCTCAGCCCAATCGAGCCTCGCAGCCCGAGCGGGTCGAGCGCGTCAAGCCCCCATTGAGCAGAAATCTCAGCCAGGCCGAGAAGGAGGAGTGGGAAGAAGTTTCCCATTAAGTTCAATAGCTGAATAGGCGACTGGATGAGCTATCGAGGAGGAATGTCTATAGGAATCACTACTAGGAAGGGGTTCTCTAATTTCGACGGGAGAGGGAATCGCTCTTTATATAGGAAATTATTGACGAGCGGATAGTTGTGGATGCCAAGGTCCCAACGGGCTTACCTCGATATGATGGTTCATCGGACCTAAATGAACATCTCCTCCAGTTTGAGCATATGATACAGCTACATGGCCACAACGAGTATATCTATGCCAAGATGTTAGTTACTACTCTCTAAGGCCTTGCGTTGGATTAGTTTGTAAAGCTGGAACCGGCGTTGATTTACTCCTATGATCAACTATGCGATAAATTTCTGCACCAATTTGCTAGTCGAAGGAAAGCAAAATTCCCCCACACTCATCTGCACACAGTTAAACAAAACTAAGGGGAGTCTCTTCGCAATTTCTTTACCAGATTCAACACGGAGGTCCTAAAAATCGACAGCCCGCGAATTGAGTTTTTAATTGATGTGCTTTTCCTAGGACTCTGCCTCATGGAACGATATAAGACGCAAGAGGATGTGAACAAGTTGAAATATAACAACTCAGAGGTTCAAAAGAGGAAAGCGAAGGCAAAAGATGACCGACAGTAAAAGGATGGTCATCGATCTCCCATAAAATATTTCCATGAGTACACGCAGCTCAACCTTCCAAGGAAAGAAGTGTTGCTCGCTATCGAGCATGAAAACCTTTTGAAAAGACCTAGGAAGCTAGTTGAGACCGAAGCGATGAAGAGGTCTAAGAAATACTGCCATTTTCATTGACAAAAAGGACACGACACGGAAGACTGTTTCAACCTCTATGATGAGATTGAGAGGCTGACCAGGTAGGGTCATCTCAAGAAATTTGTGAATGAAAAGTGTCAAGCAGGAACCAAGGGCAACCGACCAGACTCCCCGAAGAGAACGGTCGATTAGACCGAGAAAAAAAGATAGAGGAAAAAAGCCCGCCCATGATCCTCGCCCACCAATCAGGGGAGTCATTGACACCATAGCTGGAGGTCCCATTGGGGGGGACTCCAAGTCCGCCAGAAAGCAGAACTAAAGAAGGCTTGGAGTCTACCAATTCTTCAACAGTCAAAATAATATTCTAGCTGTCCACGAGTGTAGAACCAATTTCTTTCTCAGAAGATGACCTTGCGCACCTCAAAGGTCAAGGAGTGGACAGCCAACTAGACTGCCCCCTAGTCGTATCCATCGAGATAGCAAACTTTGAAGTTCAAAAATTTTTGATCGACAATGACAGTTTTGCAAAGATCATCTTTCTGTCAACCTTACAGAGAATGAAATTGGGAAAACTTAAGTTCGAGCCCGTCAAGACTCCACTGGTCGGGTTTGGTGGGACAAAAATTATGCCTGAAGGATCCATCAACCTCTCCACTTCATTCGAAGAAGCCTCGAGAAGGAGAACCCTTATGGTTAACTACCTGGTTGTCAACGCACCATTTGCATACAATGCTATCGTTAGGCGACCAGCTTTGAATAATTTCCGAGCAGTAATTTCAACCTATCATATGAAAGTGAAGTTCCCGACCTGTATGGGCACCGGGGAACTCCAGTGTAACATTAAGAAAGCATAGCGATGCTACATTATTTTGGTTGAGGCCACGAAGTAGAAAATTCAACCCAAAGTGAACCCCTTAGGAGACGCCCTAGTAGCGAAACCTGAGGGGGAACAGCAGGTCAAAAAGCGCAAACTCGAATACACCAGGCTTGAACCCATGGGTGAATTGAAGACCATTGAGGTCGAACCTGGAAACCCTGACAAGACCACTCAAATTGGCAGCGATATAGGCGACTACTTAGAACGCCTCATGGTTGACTTCCTTCACAAAAACATCAACGTATTCACATGGAAGGCCTCCGACCTGCGAGGAATCGACCCCAGTATCATCGTTCACATGCTCAACGTGGACCCCTTACAAAAACCTGTAAAGCAGAAGACCTGGACATTCAACGCTGAAAGAAGCTAAATCATCGAAGACGAAGTCAACAAGCTGTTGGAAGCAGGATACATTGTGGAGATTTAATACCTTAGTTGGCTTTATAATGTAGTCTTGGTCCCCAAAAATGAAAAAAATGGCGCATGTGTAACGATTTCACTGATCTCAATAAAGTTTGCCCTAAAGATCTTTACCCCCTGCCTCGCATAGACTTACTGGTCAATTCTACTGCTGGTTGTGAACTATTAAGTATGATGGATGCCTTCCAAGGGTACTACCAAATATTCATGGCACCCGAGGACAGAGACAAGATATCTTTCGTCGTACCCAATGGGGTTTACTGTTTCCTGGTAATGCCTTTTGGGCATAAAAACGCAGGAGCAACCTATCAAAGACTAGTGAACTTCATGTTCAAAAAGTAAATCGGACAATCAATGGAGGTATATATCGACGACATGATTGTTAAAACACAAAAAGTAGAAAAATATCTGGTCAATATCGACCACACGTGCTCTATATTTCGCGCATTCGGCATGAAGCTTAACCCTAACAAATGTACTTTTGGAGTTTGAGGAGGCAAATTTTGAGGGTATATCGTCAGCCAAAGAAGCATCGAGGTGAACCCTCAAAAAATTTAAGCAATCTTGGACATTGAACCCCGTCGAATGGTCAGGGATGCGCAGCGGCTGGTTGGATGGATCATCGCCCTGGGAAGGTTCATCGCTCGATTAGTCAACAAGAGTTTGCCATTCTTCAAAATTCTCAGAAACGCTAAAAAAGTCAGGTTTCCAATGGTTGGAGTAGTGCAACCAGGCCCTTGTCGAATTAAAGAAATACCTATCCTTGTCGCCCATGTTAGCCAAACTTGACTTGGGCGAAACTCTACACATGTACTTGGAAGTGTCATCGGCGTCAATCAGCTCGATTTTAGTCTCGACGAGCGGTGGAACACACCGACCTGTCTACTACTACAGCAAATCATTACAGGGCCCAGAGCACAACTACCTTGAGATCGAGAAATTCGCACTTGCCCTGGTCATAGTGGCCAGAAAGTTGACACCTTATTTCCAGTCACATTCCATCACAGTATTAACCAATCAACTACTGAAGCATGTGCTATCTAAACCAGACTCATCCGGACGACTCACCAAATGGGCAATCGAACTTGGCGAGTTTGACATCAGTTTCCAACCCCGAACAGTCATAAAGGCACAGGTGTTAGCTAATTTCATTGTAGAAACGGTCGACTTGCCAGAGCACCCTGACCATAGCTCCCTCATTTGGACACTTCATGTCCATAGCTCGGCAACCTCTGCGGAAAAGGGAGTGGGAGTCTCACTCTGCTCTCTGCTTGTAGAGGAGTATGATTTTTCTATTAGGCTCGATTACCTAGTAACGAACAATGAAGCGAAGTACGAGGCCCTCCTCGCGGGTTTGAGGATGGCAGTAAATCAGGGAGTCAAGCAACTTGTGGCAATCATTGATTCTCAGTTAGTCGCCGAACAGGTCGAAGGTAATTTCGAAGCCAAAGAAGCTACAATGACCAAGTACATGGCTGAGGTGAAAAGGTTGCACCAGCAGTTCATGAAGTTCACTCTAAATCAAGTTCTTCGATCAGAAAACAAAAGAGCAGACGCCCTTTCTAAGTTTGCCAACTCAGCCAAAGAGACTAGGGATAGAACAATTACATTCCCAGTCGCACACAAGCCGTCCATAAGTCGCTTCGACCAGGACTTGGTGGGGAGTGTCGAAAAAGCAAATCCCTCTTGGCAAGATGCAATTTAACTCTACCTCAGATAAGGAATAGTGCCAGAGGACAAGGGCGAGCCACGTCCACTTAGAAGCCTAGCAGCCAAATTCACCCTTAATGAGCACAATTTTCTATATAAGAGGTCAATCTCAGGCCTACCATTAAGATGCTTAGATCCTAATCAGACCCGAGATGTTCTGCACTAGGTCCATGCGGGTATCTACGGTAATCACTCTGGTGGCCGCACCCTAGCCCACAAGATCATCTGATACGGATATTTCTGGCCCACATTACTCAAGGACGCCATCGATTTCACCAAGTGGTGCCCATCTTGCCAGGTTCATTCGAACATATCTCATCAACCCGCAACAGCAATGGTAAATGTCCAGATCACCTGGCTATTCGACCAATGGGGAATCGACATCGTCGGTTCTCTCCTAAAAAATGACAGACCAAAGGAAGTTCATCATCGTAGCGGTCGAATACTTCAACAAGTGGGTCGAAGCAAAAGCAGTCCTTAAGATAACCAACACCGCCATCAAGAGCTTAATATAGAAAAATGTAATTTATTATTTTGTCTCCCTAAAGTCCTCATATTGGACAATGGGACCCAATTCCAAAGCAGAAGCACAAGGAACTGGTGTGAAATCCTAGGAATTCACCATCACTTTACCTTGGTAGGAAACCCCCAAGGTAATGGTCAAATCGAAGCAACAAACCGAATAGTGCTCGACCACTTTAAGGTAAGGATAACAAGAACCGAAGCGACCTGGGTAGACGACCTTCCAGGTGTATTGTACGCATATAGGACAACCCCGCGAATAGTGATAGGACACAACCTTTATAGTCTGGTCCATGGATCAAAAACAGTAATCCCGACCGAAGTAATACAGCACACAACTCGGGTGATACACTTTAACCCGATCACCAACTCCTAATAAAGAGAACTTTATCTCAAAACCATCGATGAGTTGCACCAACAGACTTACTCCACAATACAGAGATACCGGTCGAAGATGGCCAATTACTATAACAAAAGGATTCGACTGTGGAACTTCAAGTTTGGCAACCTCATCCTCAAAAAAGTCGAGGTCTCCAAGAGCGTTGGCAAGCTCGACCCGAAATGGGAAGGGCCATATTTAGTAACTAAAGTGGCAAAGAATAACACTTACCGACTGGCCGATATGAGCAGCAATGAGCTCCCACGCCCTTAGAACGCTGTAAATTTAAGAAAATTCTATGTATGAAACTTGCTCTACAGTTTTGCATTAATAAAGCGCCCAAATATTTTATCTGAAAACATATTCGTATGATATAACTGACGAGGCGGCGGCAGCGAGCCGCATGATAAAGTCTTCCCAACCCCAATCGTCAATTAGTCTGATCGTTTGTAGTCGACCCTGCAGTCGACCACCTAGCGGCCTCAAGTTGCCAAACCTAGGTTTCCCAACCTAAGTCCTCAAATCGGTAAACCACTTAAGGTCAATCGAGTAGCAGCTTCTGGCTACTAATTAAGGGTTTCTGGCCCCAATCAAACGGCACGACCATTCGCAGTCGACCATTTAATAGGCTCCAAGCATTTGTCACTGATGTGGCTTCAAGCCACGAGATTGAAACTACACGGTTCATCGAACGAATTCGCCCGACAGGGCTGATCAACTCAGCCCAAGTGATAACAAAACTGTAAGTAAACCACACTTACGACATTAACAACGAGTGAAGACTTTCCATATTTAAAATCATGCGATTTTTTAAATCGATCAGACAGAATTGTTAATTCGTGCAAAATTTTAAGTCGTTCAAGTTTAAATCGACCATAGAGAATTATTAAGACTGAGCCACAAAAATTGTTAAGCACGGTGTAATACGGAGGTCATTGATCGATCGAAAATGATGGGAATTAAATTCTGATACATGCTGATAAGCTAAACAATAGATCCCATTAACATTCAAGATTTCCAATTACAAAAAAAAAAAAGAAAGGAAGCAAGAAGACTGCAGGTATCATCGAGGGGTGGCCACTTGACCTTAAACTTGGTTGGACCCCTCTCCTTCATCTCGAAGGGCTCCCTCTTTATCTCGCCCAGGAGGTCGTGACGGGCCCGCTTTATCCACCAGAAAAGGATGTTCGCTGGGCAAAAAATACTGGGTTGCATTCACCTTGTCATCCCTCATGTGGAACGTAAAATCATTGGCAAAGTCGAACTCCATAGTCACCACCTCAACACGATCCTGGTGCTCAGGGATAGCGGGAGGAGGAGCAGGTGCAGGACCAGGGGCAGATGCAGCTCCAATGGCCTCATTCGTAGGGGCCCTCTCTTAAGGTGTACATTTGGAGCTGGTCGTCGAGCGTGTAGTTCAAACGCTCCTTATCCTCAGCGCTGATGTTGTATCCCAAAAACTCTAGCTACCGAACGGCTCTATCGAATGTGTCTTTAGCGTCGTTGAGTGAAAAGATGATGCTACCGTCCATAAAGGCTGACATCAGCATGAACTGTTGCACCGAATCCCGTCGAACATTTGGCAGCGTCTGCCTAAATTCCCGATGAGCAAACTGCAAAGCAACCTCGTACCCATGCGCTCGGCCGTTATCATAGTAGGACTACGCCTCTACTTGCGCCTTCTTTAGAAGCTCGTCGATTGCTCTGCTAGCGATCATCGCAGTTATTAGCTCGACATCCTTCATCGCTAGCTGTGAGTTCACCTCTTCCAACTGCTTTGTCAGCCGCTCAACCTCCATTTAGGCAGACTCGAGCGCGGCCTTTGCTGTATCCATCTCTTTGTATTTTGCCCGCAGTTGGTCCGCCTAATCAAAGGCAAGTTCCGACCTCCAAAACATGTGATACCCCTGCTACTCGACCTGCGAAGGCAACACTCGCATCATTACAATGGAAATACTTACAATAGCAAAAAAAAGCTTACCATGTTGGCATGATACGCTAAGGCTTTCATCGCGGCACCTTGGCTCTTGTCCATCATCTTACGTTGGTCCGAAGCGAATAGACCAGCTATTAAAACTTTCATTGGCAGGGACCCAGCCTCCCCCACCGTCATCACTGACATAGAATTATGGACCCCCAGCTCGGTCCAAAAGCAAGGAAATGGTAGATCCGTCAAGTTGAGTAAAGCCTTGTCGTCCTGGCGCCCAAACAGATCGAACCCTATTGCAACCTGAGCCTTGCCTTTGCCCTGATCAGCCCTCTTCGAAGCAGGCCCACCCTGCGAGCCGAAGAGCCTCTTACCTTGACCAATCGAACTACGGTTGAGAGACGGTACAGCAACGGCAATAAGAATAGCAGCGACCGGTGGTGGAGCGGCTGGCTCTTATTGAGCCTCTTGTCGGGCACATACATCTATGCGCCGCTCGTAGTTCTCCTTATTTTTTTCGATGCGAGCAATAGCTTGGAGGCATGCCCGATTCATGATGTCTTCTCAGTCTGTGAAGGTCAAAGTGGACAACTCATAAGATACGACCATAATGATACATGTATAACAATAAACAAAGCTCATATAAATATCTACCTAATCGAGCATCCGCGGGCAAGTCGAGTTGGGCAGGCGACAAGCCAGCCAGCACGAGACTTCTCTCATCGATAAAGCCAGATGCGTCCATCTGACCAAACTCAACCAGCTCCCTCACAAAAGTATTTGGCCAAGTCGAAGTCGGGTTCCCTGGCATCTCGACATGCCCCCTCATCCAACCCCTGGGGATATTAAAGCTCACCATCCCCGGTGATCGAACATAAAACAACCTATTCTTCCACTTTTGACCAAATGAGAAAGCAGGGTTACAAAGAATTTTTGATGAGGACAGGCCGTTAAATAATAGAACCCGAACTCCTAGCTACTCCCCGACTTATGGAACATGGGAAGATGGAAGAGGTTGCTAAAGTTGGCGAAGGTAAAGGGCTGGTTATAAATATGCATTAAGACAACAAAACTATATAAGGTGGAAAAGCAATTGGGAAGTAGCTGAGTAATGCAGACCTGCAGACCTCGTAACAGGTTGACTATAAGACCACACCTAAGATCATCTTCGAACATAGTGATGCACCCTTTTGGGAGGTTGGTCCATTCTACCCATGGGCCCCAAAGCAATCAAACTATAGTCATCGGGGACATGGTACAATTGCCTAAAAATAGCCAAATTGGCCTTCCCCACTGTCGACCTGATCTCACTGTAGTGGCCTAGGATGAACGGTCGACCACGAGAAACTAGGGGTCCGCTCGGCCTAGCCCTAATGGTAGTAAGCTCACTACTCGAGGTCGAGCTACTACTCGACGAGCTATTAGAACTACTGTTTGACACCTCTTCACCGCTGGTCGGAACCCTATCCGACCTCGTTGCCTCATTGTCGCTCCCATAACTCCCTTCATCACTTTCAAAAACTCTCAACATATTTTAATGCAAATAGACTTTGAAAGCAGGATATAATAAAGGCGCTCTGAAGAATGGGAAATACTTACTTGATAGAGTAATCAAAGATGCAATGCAGAGCTCAGTGAATGCTTGACTCGATCTCACGCAACGTTGTAAAAGTAAAAATGTGAATTCTTACCATGCCTATTTATAGGGCGCTATGCGCAGAAGCCCAAGCGATGGCAATAATGACATAACCGTCGTATAATGTTCCACCTAACACCAGGTAACCGTTGCATTAAATGCGCCAAACCCTAGCCGAATCCCCCAGTCTCTCGTCGGCTCTTCATGCCTCTCATTGACTATCCTAGCTATTCATGTTTATTGAAACTACTCTCGCTTCCCATTTGTCGATACTCTCGATCAGGACCCGAAAGTGAGGGGGACTCATAATATGGGGAAGCCCAATATGCCCAGCCCAAAGTTTATAATAGGCCCAACCCAAAGTCGATAATAGGCCCAGCCCAAAGGCTATCGACCCAAGAGTACATCACTAAGCATGTTTCCTACTTGAGACCCATCCGTAAAGTCGATCTGCCACGTCAGTTCCACCTAAAGCAGGTCAACCGTATCGACGATCCTTGTTGATGGCGACGCCTATTTATCTACTGACACATCCAGAGTCAGCTCAGTGATCGATCTCTCAAGTCGACCAGGTTGGTCGACTGACAGCAGAACCTTTACCCTACCACATTTAATACCCTGACAAACGGCAGACCACCGCATTAATGGCTCATGCCACTCCAGTACCACCAGTACAGCCGCGCCAGGGAAGGGGCATCCCACTGGTGTACCACTCTATCCCTAAAAGCTGGAAATGAGGCCACCTAGAATAGTACCAACATGTGAGATGACCTAAAGCTCCCCATGCAAGGGCATCATAGACATATTGATCACCCGGAGAAGGCTATAAATACACCATGGCCAACTTCTCACAAAGTATGCCATTACTCTCTCTTGAGCCTTCCCTTACTACATAAGTCTCATGTTTGATTAGAACACTAACTTGGGCATTGGAGTGCCGTTGTCGATGGCTCTTTAGGCAAGCCTGACGTTTGCTTGTGGTTGCAAGACTCACTCCCTAACCCTCAACCGTAGTGAGGTCGATCAAATTCTGGTTAAGTAGATCGGATTCCTTCCCAATTAACCCAGAAAATATTCCGAACCCTCATCACTCATATTAATGGCTTAATTAGCTATACCGTAATGATAATAATAATTGAACCTTAAATGGCCATATAAGCAAATATCTACCAATTTTAGGTTGTTAATAACAAGATTGTAAATTATTGGAGATTATTAAGGTTAATTAAGAATTTTGATTGTGGATTTATTCCTTTGGTTAGTTGACGAAGAAGTGGATCCCGTGGACTAGTAGAGTGCTGATTGTGGATTGCATTTCTAAGACTATGGAGGTGAGGGTCTAATCTCCTGGGTATTTATTTTTGTATGCCCTATAAGGGTCTACCACTTTGGTTTTTGTTTTGTATAACTTATCTGATATTCGGTTCGTAACCTTGTGAGGGTCTGTCAATCTAGCATTGCTTATATCTATATGTTCTTGTGGAATGACCCATGTGAGGTTTCAATATGATTGTGTATTGTACTTGTTATTGTTATTGAAATCGTACTTGTTTATGAATTCGCTTGTTATTCATTAATTGACACGTGTACCCCTGTGAAGGTTAATTCTTGTTATACTCTGCTATAAGTTCGTTCTTATTTGTTCTTACTGTCTTGTTATCTTATTATCATGTTCTCTATTACTGTTCAGTTATGTTGTTCCCAGTTGTTAAGCTCGGGATGTGCTGTTAAGTTGTTCCCAGCTGTTAAGCTCGGGACGTGTTGCTAGTTGTTCCAAGCTATAAGTAGGATGTGTTGTTAGTTGTTCCTAGTTGTAAAGTGGGATGTGCTATTAGTTGTTCCCAGCTGTTACGCTAAAGACATGCCGATATGTTTGACTGACTAATTAATTATCTGTCTGATCGACTGATTAGCTGATTGATTGTCTGACTGATTGACTAATTGACTGACTGACCTACTGACAGACTAACTAACTGGCTGGTACAAGGAGAATCTAATATGCTTGTCATGTTCTGATTCATTGGATGGCATATGATATTCAAGTTTGTTTTATTTTGACCGTACCCCGATTGTTTGTATCCTGCTCGTGGAGCAATAAGGATAGTGTAGCTTCTTGGTTTAGGTTGGACTGTTATTCGGGCCAAATGAGCTGTTTGCAATTCCTCCCGAACTGTGGTCGGTTGAGATGGGCTATTCCTCCCAAGCAGAATCGGTTGAGACGATACCGGGCCTTTCGAGCCGACAGTCACAACCCCGAGCTAGTACCAACTTAAAGTTCTGAATTTGATAATGTTTGTTTACTGGGCTTGTTATTGCCTGTTTTCTTGATACGTTCCTGTACTATATGTTATTTGACGAACTATTGAGTTGATTCTTCCTCGACAGATTCATACTGCTTATTATTATGAATATCCCTCACTAAGTCCTTTGGACTTACCCCTTCGTGTTTCTTTGATTTTCTTAGACATGATTAAGTGATAAATTGGAACTCCAGGCTTGGCTTGGCGAACATATTTTGTAACAAAAAGCGATTATATATGCTTTTGGGTTCTTTCGGGACATTTTGTATATCCTAGAGATGATGTGATATTTGAAGTTTAATTAAATGTCTGTGGTATGTAAATGGTATGTTGAATATTATGGGACCACTGATGGTTGGTAGTTAATACTAGTGTTGTATATTACGGGATCATCTAAAGCTTTTAGTTAATATTTTGTGAAGATTTGCTTAAGTTGAAATCCGCTACTATTTCTAATAAGTTTGAATGATTTTGCTATAGGCCTATTGATTGTATTGTAGGTTTAATTTAAAATTGATCTGAGTGGTACCTCAATTAAGGGTTATCGCGAATAGGGATGTTATAATATATATATATATGTATATATATATATATGTAAAGAGCTAACTACACCCCCACTTGCAACCCCTTTACCCTCACCCCTGGCACCGTCGTATATGGCATGCAAGAGGTTTTCTTTGCAAGCAGGTTGGCCGCTGGCCAAATGGACTAATGGCCAAGCGGGCACCGCTTCACAACTTGGCCAACAACGAGGCAGCTACCATCATGGCCAGCGGCCAGATTGCTTTGGGGGACGAGGGCATGTGGAAAGGATAAGAAAGGGCGTGAGATGGGGCTGCCATCATGGCTATAGCCATTGTAGCAGCCAGATTGGTTTTGGTTGGGGTAGGTGGGTGGGGTGAGGCGAGGGAAGGAGAAAGGGATGGGGGTTTGCTGTATATATTTTTTAAATTTTATTTATTTATTTTTAATTAATAAATGTAAATATACTTATAATTTTAATATTATTAAATATATTATTAAAATTATATTTTGTAAGATGATGGATTTAAAATTCTATCTTTTTAATTTTTAATATAATTTATTTTTAGTTAATAGAAAAGTTTAATAAAATCATTTTAGATGTGTTTATTATTTTTGAATTTAAAATTTTAAAATTATATTCTCATGATGGATTTAGATTTTTTAAAATTTCTTTTACTTGTTTTATTTTTAGTTAAATTGAACTAAAAAATTAATTAAAGTAATTTAGATATTTTACTATTTTAATATTATTAAATATAACTCAAAATTATTAAAATGATATAAGGTGATAAATTTAGATTTTTAAAAAATTTAAGGTGATAGCAAATAACTCTTACAAATTTAAAAATATTATAAATAGGTTTGATGCATTTTCATCTCAATAAATTAGTTACCCTCAGGACATTTTTGAGTTACCAATTTTCTATTGATTGCATAATTTTTTTATGGGATATTTAGTATTTTAATTTTTGATATGTAGTTTTTAAATTTTTTTAGCACCCAATTTAATGTATTTTTTTGGCTTTTGTTTAGTTTAGGGTTTTTTTTATTATTATTATGTATGTTTCGGAAGTTGCATTTTATGATGTAGCATTTAGTGATTTATTTAAGTTGACTTGGCCATTTTTTTTACTAATATTGCATATGCCACATCAATAGCCACGTAGGCGGGAGGAGGAAGAGCTTGATGACTAGATGGCACATGATGCTATGTCACCTGCCACATAGATTTCGACTGAAGAAAAATGTGATTCGGGCCCAGTTTGTCCTGAAATTGCCAAATTTCAATAGTTAGTGTACCTATTGTAAGGCGTCAATATTTAAAGTCTTACTTTGCTAATAGGGTTAAGTTATGAGGACTAAATTTGTATTTTTCCTAAAAAGAAATATTGATATAAGAGTCCCTTAGGGTCTCTTGTGGAGATGTTGGTCCACAGAGAGAGCCCCTTGGAATCTCCTTAATAGAGATGTCATTTTGGGGGCTCCTTGGGTCTGCCACATATATGTTATTCTATAGATGCAGCCGCCCCTTAGGATCTCCTATAGAGATATTAGTCTAGGCACTGATTAAAAAATCAAATCAGACTAGGTGCTCAGATCGGTTGGATCATCCATGACTCTGTTGTCTGACTCGATTTTCAATTTTAAAAAATTGCTATATTATGAAAAAATGGTTTGAAGTGGTGATTGAATCGCTTAAATTGGAATCACTTGCCGCTTGTTTGAACCAGATCAATTTATTTTCTTTTATCCTTTTTCCCTTTTTATTCATGTTATAATTAAAAATTTTGCTTCCTTTTCTATGTAAAATCCAAATTACAAAGAACAAGATACATGCTGCAAATGTAAATGCCAAAATACCCACATTAAAGGCCCAAAATTAAATCTTTAAGGTATGATTTGTGAACTTAAACAATATAATTTATGCTCTTCATCTCTTTTGTTTATTTTATATAATGAATTACTATTTGTATCTTATTTCACAGTTGCACCATAAGTTAAAATTAATAGTTTTGACTTGTTTATATTTTATTTATTGGTATTTTAAATAATATATAAAATATAAATATAATTATGATCTCATTTCTCAATTATGGTTTATTTATGATTCAACCAACAATTGAACTAGTGAACCGTGAATCAGTAACTTTTTCGATTCGATGAATAGTTTGATTTTTCAAACATTGGGTCCATTATTCCTTTGGGGTCTCTTGCAAAGATGTCAAAGATGTCTTTTCGTGATGGAGATCCTTAGGGTCTCTCATGGAGATGTCGCTTTGAGAGCTCCACAAGTCTTCTATGGAGATTTTGTTATAGGGGTCCCTTGGGGTTTCTAATATAGATGTCGCTTCAAGAGCTCTTTGTGATCTCCTATGAAATTGTTCTTTTAGGGGACCCTTGAGGTCTCCTATGAAAAGTTCATTTTGTGGAGAGAGCTTTTTAGAGTCTCTTATGGAGATGTTGCTCTGGAAGCCCCTTTTATTATCCTGCAAATATGTCATTCCAAGGGCCTCTTGAGTCTTTAGTAGAGATGTAGTTTTGTGGAGGAAGCTC